>CAXAJV010000015.1:20250180-21672580 GCA_963969225.1 Xylocopa violacea
TGACATTAGCAATGGAAGCTATTGCCAGTGGTGACATTAGCAATGGAAGCTATTGCCAGTGGTAGACGTCAGGAATGGAAGCTATTGCCAGTGGTAGACGTCAGGAATGGAAACTATCGCTAATAATGGACATTAGCAACGGAAACTATTGCTAACGATAGCCATTAATGCCCAAATCGCGGTTAAACAGAGAGAGAAATACTTTTATACAGCTTTTATTCCTCTATCGCTTTTGCGTCCTATTCTTGTGTCTACGGTTCCACGCGATCGACGTTTTGGTGTTCCCGTTCGAGGGTGGCGGAAGAAAAGCAATCGTGGATGGCGTCGGATGGTAGGAAGAAGCTGGCGAAATAAGGAGTCGAAAGGAAAATATGAAGGGGGCCGAAAGAAGCCACTCGAGCCCTTAAGAACAGCGCCGGAACTCCCGTTTACGCCCCACGGCTGTCTGAAACGCGTCACTTTTTGCCCCGTGACAAATCTATGGAACTTTACATCGAACCTGCCTCGACCGTCCGACAAACACCGACAAAACCAGAAGAGGGTTAATGCTGTTTGTCTCGCGGCTCCTGGGAGGATTACTCGGGTCCCCGACGGTGGGGAAAAAGTTGTGCCAAATATGTGGCTGAACTGTATACGGGAAAAGTGATATTGTTTTGCGATGCCCTAGAACGTATGAAATATTGAATAGAGATTGGATGTACGTGGTTACTTTACAGAAACAACATTAGCATTGGGTTTTTAATTAACTTCGCACTTGGGAGGCGATTCTCAGAGTACTATTGCTAATAGTAGACGTTAGCAATGGTAACTATTATCAATGGTAGACGTTAGCAATGGTAACTGTTGCCAGTGGTAGACGTTAGCAATGCCAATTATTGCCAATGGTAAACGTTAGCAATGGTAACTATTGCCAGTGGTAGACGTTAGCAATGGTAACTATTGCCAATGGTAGAGGTTAGCAATGCAAACTATTGCCAATGGTAGACGTTAGCAATGCCAACTATTGCCAATGGTAAACGTTAGCAATGGTAACTGTTGCCAGTGGTAGACGTTAGCAATGCCAACTATTGCCAATGGTAGACGTTAGCAATGGTAACAATTGCCAATGGTAGACGTTAGCAATGCAAACTATTGCCAATGGTAAACATTAGCAATGGTAACTGTTGCCAATGGTAGACGTTAGCAATGCAAACTATTGCCAATGGTAGACATTAGCAATAGAAAATATTGCCAATGGTAAACGTTAGCAATGGTAACTATTACCAATGGTAGACGTTAGCAATGGAAACTATTACTAAAGGTAGACGCTAGAAACACTAACTATTGCTAATGTTAGCAATAGAAACTATTGGCAATGGTAGACGTTGGCAACAGTAACTATTGCTAATGTTAGTAACAGAAACTATTACTAATGATCAACGTTAGCAACAGAAACTATTGCTAATCTTCTCCCTCAAATCGTTTCCACAATCAATTTCAATTAAATTCCGTGGCACGCGTCGAAGCCAAAGGAATTCCAACAAAAGAGCTGCGGCGATACAGTTCCAGGAGAACAAATCCGCGACGTTCCTCCCCGATACCAACGTCCGCCATTAACGACGCATCAGTTCTTACGTCCGCAGTTCACGGAGTTTTATTATGCCGTAAAATTGTCGCTTCGTGGTCCGGTGGCGTGGTTTAAAGCCTGGACAGACTTTCGAAAGGGACTGGCAATCCGGCGATTTTAATGGCCATAATGCCTCTGTTGTTTTGAGTTCGCCTCGTCATTAGTTTCGCGAGCTCTTTTGCCCTGGCGACGCTCCAAAAATCCCTTCCTCCCTCGTCCTTCGAAAAAGCGACGGAGCGAACAAAAAGAAACGAATAAAAAGGGAACGAAGAGAGAGAGAGAAAGTGCAGCGAGGGGGAAGATCTATTTGGCGAATTTTATGACCGATTTTATGGCCTCCGTCGAGGCTAGTTTGTCGCTCATTGTAATTTCCAAGTACCGAGGTAATTGAAATTGCGTCGCGCCTTCGATGGCCGCGAACACTTCCGTGGTTTCTGCCTTCAAACGATCGGGACGAACGCGACCAGAAACGTCTCGTTTCATTGCGCATTTCGCGGCTGAAATTTGCATAACGCGATTTAATCGTCGTCCGTCGCGCGTCAACCATCGTTCATAAAATTACGCTTCGGAGGAACCGGTCAAAGAGCGGGCTGTCGTTCCGATTTATCGCCGCGAAATCGTTGAACCAACTTCGATTGTTCGATGCTCTCTGAAAGTACAGCGATGGCTCGTTGCTGCAATTGATTTTACATCGTCGCTTTGAATTTTCTTTCGTCATTCGTGACGCCAATCGACGAATTGTTTGCATCCTAATCCTCTAATTTCCTGATTTTTTTTACACGCAAAACTGTGTCACTGTCTCTGTCAATGCTTTCATCTTCTATGTCGCCAATTTCTTCGCGAATACAATCGATCTCGTTTTTCAACAGTTCAAAATCAGATTCTTCTACACTCGAGCTAATCTCACTTCTGAAATCCATTTTTGTAGCACTTTGAATTTTAACCCTTTGCACTAGGTTCATTCTCGATATTTAGCAATGTTTCAGCAATGTTTCAGCAATGTTTCAGCAATAGTTTATATTGCTAACGTCTCGCAGAAATAGAAAATTTCCATTTCCATTGAGAACTTCAACAACTTTACAACAACTCTTCAACAACGTAACGACTGTTCTCTTTCATACTTCTCCTCGTCTCATTTCTCTGAGGAAACAAGTGATTTCCGTTTATTTTCGAGACGATGCGGTTTTATTTTGCTATTTAAAATCAGTTCCTGCAACACATTGTTCGATGAAATCACAATTTGTTACAGAGTTTATTATCAAAGGAGCGACGAGCAGTTCCCAACATTCTGTCGTTTGTTTTATCATTCTTTATCAAATATTATTGTATCGTCTCTGTCTCTCTGACAGAGTACGCCATCTGCTTTACTCCAGAACAACAAATGCATCGAACTAGATTGACTAATACCTTGATCAATCATTAAATTGTTAATCTATGTCACGATAGCTCAAACGCTAGATTAATCGAAACGATTTAGCTTTTCCGCGCTGGGCACTTAAGTTTAAGTGCAACGTTCATTTTTAACACAAGGTTAGCTAAATTATCGAAAGTGTAATCGCGCGTCATGCTTGCCAGACCGAGCAACCAGCGATAAATCAAGCAATAAATGCTGGTAATAAATATCGCCCCTTTCCATCGAGTTGCAGAGTTAAATAATTACAGATTAGCCCGATAATTGTTAGCTTAGATCAACGTCGCGCGTTAAAACGATACAAGTCGGACGAAATGGGCGGCGAGAGAGCGTCAGGGTTCGTTTTTAATCTATACCATCTCGACGTTGTATTATATTCCTGCGATACAACGGACAAGCTTTTCTAATTAACTTCCAACTCATAAATATTCATATCCCCTGAACTCGCGCCTGCGGTATTACATCCACCGAGTATCCCTCGACTTTAGAAAATTCTTATTTTTTGAAGCACGCCTACGTTTGCTGCCATTTTTGTTACCATTATTGTCGTTATTCGTTGTGCAAACTGTTAGAATACAGTAGACCCTCTTGTAATGTCTACCTTTAGCAATTGTTTCTATTGTTAAACATTGCTGGAACATTGTTAAAATATTGCTACCTTTGCGATACTCTCTATTGCTAAAATATCGCTACTTTTGCAATACTCTCTGTTGCTAAAATATTGCTTCTTTAACAAGAGTTTGTATTGCCAAAATATTGCTACTTTTGCGATACTCTCTATTGCTAAAATATGGCTTCTTTGGTAAGAGTCTCTATTGCTAAAATATTTCTTCTTTGGCAAGAGTTTATATTGCTAAAAAATTGCTTCTTTGGCAAGAGTCCTCTATTGCTAAAATATTGCTACTTTTGCAATACTCTCTATTGCTAAAATATTGCTACCTTTGCGATACTCTCTATTGCTGAAATATTGCTACTTTGGCAATACTTTCTATTGCCAAAATATTGCTACTTTTGCGATACTCTCTATTGCTAAAATATTGCTACTTTTGCAATACTTTTTATTGCCAAAATATTGCTACTTTTGCTATACTCTCTATTGCTAAAATATTGCTTCTTTGGCAATACTTTCTATTGCCAAAATATTGCTACTTTTGCGATACTCCCTATTGCCAAAATATTGCTACTTTTGCGATACTCCCTATTGCTAAAATATTGCTACTTTTGCAATACTCTCTATTGCTAAAATATTGCTTCTTTGGCAATACTTTCTATTGCCAAAATATTGCTACTTTTGCGATACTCTCTATTGCTAAAATATTGCTACCTTTGCAATACTTTCTATTGCTGAAATACTGCTACTTTTACAATACTTTCTATTGCCAAAATATTGCTACTTTTGCGATACTCCCTATTGCCAAAATATTGCTACTTTTGCAATACTTTCTATTGCCAAAATATTTCAATTTTATAAATACCTTTTGTGCCAAAATATTGTTATTTTAACTATTGCTGAAATATTACTAAAACACTGTTACCTTAGAAGCAGTTTCTATTACCAACGCCGGGAACGAGCCGAGCGCGAATAAAATTACAGGACGTGGAAGGAGGGGGCAAGCAAACGGGGGGCGAAAAAAAGAGCGTAAGGGGAAGAACACAGTGGAAAACAAGGTTGACCCAATTGAAAGAGGGCGACAAAAATTCCGGCTGGCTGAGCTGGTCGGAGACGCGGCTGTATTCAGGTGCGCGTACCCGTGGCACAAACAAACCCATTATTTTCAAATAATGTAGAATCTTATTTTCCCCGGTAACGAAAGTCGTTATGAAGAGAAATAGGTCGGGGCTGGAATCCGCGTTTCCGTCCTCCCCGCCTCCAGCGCCGGACATGCACGCGAAAGGACGTAGCGAACGCTGGCCCAGGGGGTGCGTTCGCAATAAAATGTCCGATAGAAAATTAGAGTTCACCCTGAACGCGGCTCCGGTTAAATTAAAATGTTACGTCACCAGCTGTCCCGAGGATTACCACTCCTGAACGGGTATTTTAAGATCTTATTTAACGTCCACCCCCGCGCGCGCGAGCTCCAACCCCACCGAGTCCCGCTGATAACGTGAGAATTAACCAGCTGTTCTATAGAGACAACGGTGCATAAAAAGACTGCCTCCCTCCCTCGCGTACGTCCCCCGCTTCTTCTTTGCCACCTCGAGCTACCATTGTTTGATTTTCGCCAACTTTTTGTTTCCCTTTTCCAACCCCCTTGTTCCCCGCGAACGAGTAATATCGCGCTCATCCGATTGGGGCGAGGGATAACACGGCGAGCAGATTTAAGTAAAAGGAGTGAAAATGAAGTTTGTGTAGCGAGTGGAATGTTGGTGGTATTTTTTTTTTTTTTATTTAATTACCGGATGTTTTGTGAGGATAATGTTGCATAAACAGCTAGTCCTGTTTGATTTTTGCCAATTTTTTGTTTCTATATGTATGTGTTAATAACGTCTCCCATTAGCGATGGTCTCTGTTGCTAACGTCTACCATTGGCAATAGTTACCATTGCTAACGTCTACCATTGGCAATATTTTCTATTGCTAATGTCTACCATTGGTAATAGTTTCCATTGCTAACGTCTACGATTGACAATAGTTACTAATGCTAACGTCTACCATTGCCAATAGTTTCCATTGCTAACTTCTACAATTGGCAATTATTTGCATTGCTAACGTCTACAATTGGCAATTATTCGTATTGCTAACGTCTACCATTGGCAATAGTTACCATTGCTAACGTCTACCATTGACAATAGTTACCAATGCTAACGTCTACCATTGCCAATAGTTTCCATTGCTAACTTCTACAATTGGCAATTATTTGCATTGCTAACGTCTACAATTGGCAATTATTTGTATTACTAACGTCTACCATTGCCAATAGTTTCCATTGCTAACTTCTACAATTGGCAATTATTTGCATTGCTAACGTCTACAATTGGCAATTATTTGTATTGCTAATGTCTACCATTGGCAATAGTTACCAATGTTAACGTCTACTATTGCCAATAGTTACCATTGCTAACGTCTACCATTGCCAATAGTTTCCATTGCTAACTTCTACCATTGACAATATTTTCTATTGCTAATGTCTACCATGGGCAATAGTTTCCATTGCTAACATCTACCATTGACAATAGTTACCAATGCTAACGTCTACCATTGCCAATAGTTTCCATTGTTAAATTCTACAATTGGCAATTATTTGCATTGCTAACGTCTACCATTGGCAATAGTTACCAATGCTAGCATCTACCATTGGCAATAGTTACCAATGCTAGCGTCTACCATTGGCAATAGTTACCATTGCTAACGTCTACCATTGGCAATAGTTACCATTGCTAACGTCTACCATTGGCAATAGTTACCATTGCTAACGTCTATCATTGGCAATAGTTACCATTGCTAATATCATCAATACTTCCTGTTGCTAACGTCTACCAACAATAGAAACTTTCCATTTCTATTGAACACTTCAGGAAAGTATGCATTTCTGTACGTGACCAATCGCAACATGACAATGACGGTTTTGTTTAGTTTATCACATATAGATAAGTGTTATATTAGTGAACAGATGCGCTGAGTCGAAAAGCAACTTCTAAAATTAAACAGGACAAGGAGCAGCTTAAGGAAGAGCGTAAAAATTCTGTGAACAATTATTTTATTCCTTTCTCATTCGATTATCCATTTAACAAGTTGACATTTGGCATCGTGGACGATTGTGAATGCAAACGACGGCTACAAACGTCCACCAATTTGTTAGAAGAAACAATAACTTTATTCTGTAAATTCGAAACATTCATCGAAATCAATTAAACAAATTCTCTTTCGTCGTCCACCGTCGAATTCAAACGATCGCCAACTCCACTCGTAACAATAATTCCGATTAAAGTCGAGTCTCCAATGTAATTATAAATTGAATAATACATCCGTGGCCGCAAGAAGCGGCAAAATAAATGAACTATATAAATCAACGTGCTATCTCGTTACATTCAGAGACGTATCGATGCAACACACGTAGCCACGAACAATGCACTTTGCTCAGTTTTAACCGAGCACGCCGCACCAAGAACGTCCGATTCTCAACGATTCTCCTTTATAGCCGTCGCGAATGGCTCGTAAAACTCGACGAGAGCGATCCACGCTCGTGGAAGTCCAGCAGCGGAAGTCAGCTGATCAGAAATAATTTCGTTAAGAAAACATTCGATTGGATTCGAAGCTGTCCGCGAAATCAGGCGTCCTCGTCGTTGAGATAAGAACAGAAGAGGGGGACAGTGGCATCCAAACAGCTGGTGGCGCAAAAGAATTATTTTGAAACGCTGAAAACGTGGTGGGGGGACGCGAAATTTGGATCCCATCCCATCTTGTATAACAGTCAGATGACATGGCGTAAGGAGTCGGGGGGTTGGTGCAATAGCGCGGAAAATTCTTCCTCGCGGCCATTTATCGTTGACCTCTGTCCGGGACGCCAGGAGATAATGGGTTTAATTAATTATTTAATCAATTTCCCCCTTGTTTTTCGCGTCCACGCTCGAGTGTTCTGCGATTCCCTCGGTGAATCGTTACTTATGAAATATCTGCTCGAACGTTCGCTGCGTTCTAGCATTCTAAGAGTGGCAGAAACATAGTTCTGTAGGACAATGATATTATTAATTTATACTAATCGATAATTCGAGTTTCAACTATTATGTTGTGGAGTATTTTAGATCGTGAGAGTTTTCCAAGTGAATGTTTTTAAAAATGTTCAGTCAGTTGTTCATTGTGCGTCATTGAGAGAACATCATGATTATAAAGACCTTAACTTTAATTAATAAATATTCTAGAGCTTTTACTAACTCTTTGCATTCGAAAAAGAAAGTAACAGAGTTGTTGTTTGCATAACACTTGTAATTTGTAATAAAATGAACGAAGTTATTACGATTTGCTGTGAACTGAGAATTGTTTACATTGCCTCCATTTTGGAGCCCTCGAGCGCGACGAATCTTTAGTTTATTTTACGATGCTTCTTATTTGAAAATGATATTAAAAATTCTTCGAGATTCTCCTCGAATCAGCATTCAAATAGTTAATTTTTTTTATTTCCAAACGATTCCATAATTTTTTTATTTACTTACGATCTAATAAAGTGCTTGTGTTGTCAAAGTCGCGTCGATTCTATCTGACGCTGACAGAAATAAATAGAAAAGTCGACCGTGTCCAACTTTCAACAACGAGAAAAACTTTTCCATCGAAGCAGTTCGAATGGAAATTACGTTCTCGAAAGGCGTGGGCGGCCTCCATCGGAGTTATACACATTTTCTGTTTGCTTACGCGCGTATGGTTTATGCGGCGTACGAAACGGCGAGTTCGTTCGATGTAGTATTTTACTGCCTCAACTTTGTTCTGACGAATTTATCGCCCGATGCTCGAAGCTGAGAATTCCGGGGAAAATTTCTCGCGCGACCTCGGCCTTAAACTTGATTCACCACGTGTGCGCAGCGTTGAAGAAAAAAAAAAGGGACCACCAAATGTTGCGCAAACGAACGATGATTATCGTCACGTAACGTCTAGTCGCATTATTTAGCGTAAAATGAGCTGTGCGATGAAAGTTTTCGAGAAAAATGTTAATTTCACTGATCTAAGATCTATTTATTATGTGTCTACACAGTTAACCCTTTGAGCTCGAGTCTGAGGGACATCAGCATTGTTAAACTTATTCCATCGCAAGCTTTTTGAAAAACGCAAGTTTTCAGTGGAAATGGAAGTTTTCTATTGCTGGGAGATGTTAGCAATAGAAAGTATTGCTAAAATAGATATATTTTTAAAATATTGCGAATGAATCAAACTGATTTATATTTTAGTTGCTTCTGAGTTTCTTATAGCACGGTTTCCATGTAACGCGGTACTAAATCGCGTTAGAGAAGGGCTCTAAATCGAAACTACTCTAACACTACTATCTGCATCGCTAACATCTATCAATGGCTTGACGAACACTTTGCTTAACCCTTTGCACTTGGCTCCTTCCAGAAACTATTGCTAAAATAGCAATCTTTCAGCAATATTTTGAGCAACTCCCAGCAACAAAAAGTATCCATTTCAATAAAAAACTTCAGAGACCACATTTCTCAAAAAGTTCAACTTCCATAATCACTAATCAATGCCGATGTCCTCTCAGAGGGTTAACCCTTTGCACTCGGATGTCGCCTCTGAGGGAATTGATTGCTGCTCCCAAAGTTAAAAGCTAATTCCACCGCAACTTTTTCGAAAACGTATGTTCTCTATTAAAATAAAAGTTTTCTGTCGCTGGTTAATTGCTTGGTAATAATTTCTCCATAAATAGGCAAATTTCTGGAAAAGCGTCGAACGCAAAGGGTTAATAATCGAACCGACTCGCTCGAAAAGTTCGTCCAAGTTCAGCAATATTTTGAGCAACTCCCAGCAACAGAAAGAATCCATTTCAATAGAAAACTTCAGAGACCACATTTCTCAAAAAGTTCAACTTCCATAACCACTAATCAATGCCGATGTCCTCTCAGAGGGTTAACCCTTTGCACTCGGATGTCGCCTCTGAGGGAATTGATTGCTGCTCCCAAAGTTAAAAGCTAATTCCACCGCAACTTTTTGGAGAACGTATGTTCTCTGTTAAAATAAAAGTTTTCTATTGAAATAAAAATTTCTGGGAAAGCGTCGAGCGCAAAGGGTTAATAATCGAACCGACTCGCTCGAAAAGTTCGTCCAGACTCGATTAGGCTATCGCTCACCGCTCAAAGAAAGGCCAGCGACTCCTCGCCGAGAAAAAGGACGAGCGATTCGCGATCGAACGAGGGGGTGACTAACGACGATGCCGATCACCCTGCGACTCCTACGTGGCCGCACCTGCGACTTGTCCGCCGCCATATTTTACATCGAAGTCATTTCCATCGCCGCGAGAAAGTTCGAGGCTCGCTCTCCTGGCTCCTTCGTCTCCGCTCCTCTTCCGTACCCCCTCGTCCCACCCCTCTCGAACCGTGGCGACCGTAACCGACTCCTTTTGCAATAACTTTTAAAGCAGCCCCCGGAATTAATATATTTTTTCAGAGCGCGCGCCAGAACGGCTGGCCGGGTGCCGCGGTCGGGTATTGAACGCATAAATTACGCGGCTCGAGCCAAAGTGCCGCGATTGAAGTGCTTTCTCGCGCGTCCCCCTCCGCTCTCGTGCTTTTCCTCGTTTTTTTTCTTTTTTTTTTTCTCTTTCCTCCTCCGTCACCCTGCTTCTCGCGTCTCCCTCTCTCTCTCTCTCTCTCTCTCTCTCTCTCTTCATCCCTTCGAGCCAGCTCGACCACGAAGAACCCACCTTTCCAGCGACCCCGTTCCACTCGCGCGGAATCCAAACTCCGCGCGATGGAATTAGTTGGTAGTTGTGATTTAGTTTTGGTTCGAACGCTCCGCCACCCTCCTCTTCTGCCAGCTCGTACGTCGCTCGCGCGCATCGCGGCACCCTCTCGCTCTCCCTTCGAGTCCGCCTCTCCCTTCGTCGCTCTCTGCTTCCGTTCCTTCGTCCTCTGACCCCTCCTCTCTGGGAAACTACGATTTTCGTCGCCAACAGAGTCGGGCGATGCATTTAAGGGCTCGTTGCGACGCGTGGAATCGATGGCGATCGATGAAGCAGTGTTAAGCTTGCTTTGTAGTCGGCGTGAAACTCGCGAGCGGTTCAGCGAGCGGTTCGCGCGAGTAGGAGCGTAATTTTTGCGGGTAACGCGAAGAGAAAGGAAGCGAGAGCAGGGAGCATTAAATAAGATGCAAGTTTAACATCTTAATTGGCGAATTAATTCGGTCCTCCTTATCTTTCGCGATTAAACATTGGTTTTCGTGCGATCTTCGTATTGCGTTCGATTTCTGAAGGCGATTTTGTTTTATTCTTTTAATTGTAAAATTTGTGATGCGATCGACTTTAAATTAGAGGTTCTCGAACTGGGTGTCGCAGCATTAATATTTAATTTTCATCAAGGTTTAGCAATTTAATAGTAAAATCCTGTTTTACAATATGGTGACTGCATTTTTCTTGTCTGTGCTGCGAATGAAAATTTTCGAAATCTACTCGAGGTCAGCGATTAATATCACCAGTTTGAAACAGAAATACTGTGAAAGTAGCTAAGAAAAGAAGCCAGGAAATAATGAAAAATCCATACAAACAGTTCGATTCGTCGCGTTGAAGACAACTGAGCATTAAATTTCCACTTTGCTCTTCCTCTTTCCCCAAATATTCGAACTGCTTTGAGAATAACTGAGGATAAAATTAACTAAACTTTCAATAAACACGAAGGAAATAATGAAAACTCCATCTAGACATTTCGATTCGTCGCGTTAAAGACAACTAAGCATTAAATTTCTACTTTGCTTTTCTTCTTTCCCCAAATATTCGAACTGCTTTGAGAATAACTGAGGATAAAATTAACTAAACTTTCAATAAACACGAAGGAAATAATGAAAACTCCATCCAAACAGTTCGATTCGTCGCGTTAAAGACAACTAAGCATTAAATTTCCACTTTGCTTTTCTTCTTTCCCCAAATATTCGAACCTCTTTGAGAATAACTGAGGATAAAATTAACTAAACTTTCAATAAACACGAAGGAAATAATGAAAACTCCATCCAAACAGTTCGATTCGTCGCGTTAAAGACAACTGAGCATTAAATTTCCACTTTGCTTTTCTTCTTTCCCCAAATATTCGAACTGCTTTGAGAATAACTGAGGATAAAATTAACTAAACTTTCAATAAACACGAAGAAAATAATGAAAACTCCATCCAAACAGTTCGATTCGTCGCGTTAAAGACAACTGAGCATTAAATTTCCACTTTGCTTTTCTTCTTTCCCCAAATATTCGAACCTCTTTGAGAATAACTGAGGATAAAATTAACTAAACTTCCAATAAACACGAAGAAAATAATGAAAAATCTATCCAAACAGTTCGATACGTCGCGTTAAATTTCCACTGCTTTTTCCTCTTTTTCCTCTTTTTCCAAGCATTCGAACCGCTTCGAGGAAAAACTGCGCTCCTTTTTCAGCGCGACAAGAGCGCCGCGAGGAAAAAACGTTGAGAATCGCTGCTCTAAAGTTGAAAATATGTGCGCCGTGTATTTTTAATGGCGAATTCGTTCCGCAGACTTGCTGCAGATAACGCGACAGCAGCGTTGAAAGTGTTAAACTCGCGCCACCGGCTGCTACTCAACGTTCGTCGAGAAAATTTGTATCATTATTCCAATTATGGCGGAAGTGGAAAGCTGCGAATCGCGGGGCTCTTTCGCGCGCGCGCCACGAGATGACAGGAAAATGGACGAATCGAATCAACGAATCGGAGAGTCAAAAGAGTCCCAGAGACTGCTTTGAAGTGCGTCGATCTTTTTCGACCGCTGGGAGTGGCAATTCTGTTAGAAGCGCCGGAAATTGCGTCACGGTGGCTAACGTTCTTCATGGTTTCTGCATATTAGCTAACCCGTCCATCTCTCTCTCTCTCTCCTTCTCTTCTCTTCCCCCTCTCTTCTCTCCGCTCTCTCGTTGTTCCTTTTTTCACGATTTCCAGTCTCGACTGATCTGAAAATGGTTCGACTCGTGGCTTTCGCTATCGAACGAATCGTCTCTTCAATTTTTCATCTCCTTTTTATCCGCGGACTTTCCTCGAGTCGCAGAACAACTTTCGCGCTCGTTAAAATATCCAAATTTCCCGAATTTTGCGAAACTCGATCCCGTCGTCGAAGAGGAACGATCGCGCTCTTTCGTGCGCGCGGGGAACTTAAAATTACCTCGAGGATCCGACAAGTTCTCGAGTAAACACTGGAAACAGTCGGCTCCAGCAGACAGATTCCGTTTTTCCATTTCCTTGGACGGATCGTAATGAAATCCTTCGTCGAGGCGTTTCTTTTCTGTTGTTCTTTAAAGAAAAAAAAAAAACGAAACGACGTGGGAAGAATGAAAATTCATATATTCAAATTGATTTCTCGCGCGAAAGAGGTGAAGCACTGTCTCACTTCCGTCGTTAAGAAGAGGATTGAAGTGCCTGTGCAATCACGAGCCATGCCCATTGCTCGACTCTTTTTAGCCGAGGCAAATCAAGCGTATTTAACAACAGCGTTGCGATCGCCAGTGTCGATTGATAATGTCGACGGTCGTGCGTCGTTGAAAATTCCATTAACCGATCCCTGACTCACCTTTTTCCCGGAAAAATCCGCGTATCGATCGACACGTTACTCGTCGAAGCGGTTTACACGTTCGAACTGTTCCAAAATCGTGATATCGAGCACTCTGTTCGAATGGGCATCGCGAGGAAACATTCATTCGTTTGCAGAAGGTTTCATTGAGTACTGTGAAACATTATTTCATCCTAAATGCGATTTGGAGCGAAAAAGGGAAGTGGAGAATGAAAGTTCGTTAAATGCACTTTATTCGATTTCGTACGAGCGAAAATCACTTCCGAATATAAATTTTAACGAGCGTGACTCGACATTGGTAAAGAAATTTGAGTTTAATTTATGTACTTTTATTGAATTCGCTAGTCATTGCACTTGCAATGCAAGTTGCTCCAATTCTTCGCTACTTTTAGTTTCTTTTCCTTGGTTTCATCTTTCCAAATAATTAACAATGAATCACTTTTACCACTGATGATATTTTTCTCAGTTTTATTAACTCAGATCTATGTTTCACCATTTAATTTATAAATTTGGGAAATAAGTAGTTAATGAATTGAGTATCCACGGAAACAAAGAAGTAGATTTCAAATCTTCCATCTTTTGAAGTAAATTTCAAATGAAACAAAGAGTCATTGACAGAAAATTGAAAAATAATTCAAAATGCAAAGTACAAAATCTCAGATCTATGTTTCACCATTTCATTTATAAATTCAGGAAATAAGTAGTTAATTAATCGAGTATCCACGAAGACGAAGAAGTAGATTTCAAATCTTCCATCCTTTGAAGTAAATTTCAAATAAAACAGAGAGTTATTGACAGAAAATTGAAAAATAATTCAAAATGCAAAGTGCAAACTCTCAGATCTATGTTTCACCATTTAATTGATAAATTCAAGAAATAAGTAGTTTTCGAATCAAGTATTCACGAAGACGAAGAAGTAGATTTCAAATCTTCCATCCTTTGAAGTAAATTTCAAATAAAACAGAGAGTCATTGACAGAAAATTGGAAAATAATTCAAAGCGCGAAGTCTCGGATCTGTGTTTCACCATTTCATTTATAAATTCAGGAGATAAATAGTTAACGAATCGAGTATCCACGAAGACGAAGAAGTAGATTTCAAATCTTCCATCCTTTGAAGTAAATTTCAAATAAAACAGAGAGTCATTGACAGAAAATTGAAAAATAATTCAAAGCACGAAGTCTCGGATCTGTGTTTCACCATTTCATTTATAAATTCGGGAGATAAATAGTTAACGAATCGAGCATCCACTGTCGAAACGTTGTACCATTTCATTTCATCGCGCACGCGTTTCAATTAATCAACGGGGACGAAGAAACGCGGAAAACGCGGAAAAACTCCGGGAAAAGTTGATTTACCGAGGCGCAGGAGCCTCGTGGCATCGAAATCTTTTCGTCCCGCGAAGAACGGGTCCTCGAGGACGCCGCGGGAGAAATTTATTTCCGCGCGATACGCGCACCCCGAATTGAAGAATTGATGGACAGGAGGGGCGACGTGGAACGAGGAATTGGAGCTTTATTTATCGTCCGCGGAGTTTTGATCGAACCTGCTCCTCGATGGACGTGAATGACTGATAGGGAACCCGAAAAACTTGGGAACAATCTCCCGAGGAGACGCTCGAGCCGCGCGAAACGGAAGATAAATGGAATTTCGCTGGGAATTCCGCGAAACTGCCGCGATAAACAGTTTCTCGCGTTAAAGATTCGCTCTATCGCGTCGCCTTGATGACGTGCGAATATTTTTCCGATATCAAAACTGCTTCGAGTGGACCAGGAGAATTTCTCGAGCGACAACTCTGCTTCGCTCGTAATTAATTAACGCGTTGACGTAATTGTCTATGGACGTCCGATGCTTGAAATTGTAGACGCAAATGATGGCTGCAAACGTCTGTCGATTTTTAGGAATATTTGTTAGGGAAAGTCAAGTAAATCGAGTAATCAGAATTCAGAGCTGATTGGCGAATTAAAAGCGAGCGTGAACGCGTTAAAATGACTCAAACGCCGGAATATTTCTGGCTTCTCGCGGACTGATGTTTATACTCGATAATTGTCATTTGAAAATATTAAGAAAATCGCGCGACCTGTTACATAAGATAATTAAAATCAGTTGCGTCAGATATTGCTACATTATCAAAGTGTATTAGATTGGTTCGTACGAGCGACCATCGAATCGCACGATCAACTATTTGAACATTGATCTTAACAGTTCCTCCGTTGCGTCACGCGAATAGAAAAACAATCAGTGGTGAAAAAAAAAATGGTATCGAGAAATGAACGTCTAATTATGATTTCTATCGTATTTACGATGCACGTTGCGCATTAAAGAGGCGCGAATTATATTCAGCATCAGCTTTGCACGATCCTCCAGTCCGATTTATCTCGTTCAAGCGTCAATTAACGAGCATATTAAATCGTGCGCACGTTACCAGCAATCGTAACCATTGTTTAATATTCAAAATTAAAACGAACCATCCATTAAGTACATTTCGAGTCTTTTAAAGGCCTCGAAGGTTTCCACTGTGCGATTCTAAGATACTTTTGTATTCTTCCAAAGTTATTCCAATTTCTGCTGCTCCAAACGCGTAACTCGTTTTTTAAGTGGTCGATAATTAATGAAAGAGACGGATAATCGTCGACAAAGCGCGATATTCCTGCGAAACTACAAGAACACCATTTACGATATCGATACATCACGCATGTATTTCAGCCAGAGCATCGTCCCGTTTAAAAATAGAAAATGATCCCATACTTAATCCATTCCATGAAACGAGCGAACAGAAACATCCGTAACGAGATCGTAGCTCCGCGAAAAACAACCGAGAACCGCAGCTCGCAGACAGAGTTTTCCCATCCAACGCGTCACAGAGTAAGTCTCACGTTTCTCTCCATCGCGAACGATTTCTCGACGATTTTCCCTCGCGATCGAGGCGAAGCTGCCTCTCGAACGATCCAGGAACTCGAGAAACGTCCACGTGTTCGATGAGAATCGGCTCGAAGAAAGAGGTTTCCGCGACTCGCACTTCGTCAATTATATTTAGCACTTCGCGCGTGCGATCTTCTTTAACCGTTTGAGTGTCAGCGATTTTGTGCTTCTTCTGTTCTGTTTGAAAAGTGGCAGCGATCTGGACTGCGAAGCTGATGATCGCAGTACGATTGATTTCTGTCGATGCGTGACTTTACTCGTTCTGTCTTAGGTAAATTGATCGTTTGCACTGTGGTGTTCCTTCTGAGGGGACATTGATTAGTGATGAAGGAGATTGAACTTATTCGATTGCAGCTTTTAGAGAAATGTGTTTTCCTCGAGGTTTTGGGGACGTTAGCAATAGAAATTATTGCTAAAATATTGCCATAGTCTATTGCTAAAATATTGCTATCTTAGCAATAGCAAATATTGCTAAAATATTGCTAAAATATTGCCATAGTCTAGTACTGAAATATTGCTAAAATATTGCCATAGTCTAGTACTGAAATATTGCTAAAATATTGCTATAGTTTCTATTGCTCAAATATTGCTCAAATATTGCCTTAGTCTATTGCCACAATATTGCCATAGTTTCTATTGCCAAAATATTGCTAAAATGTTGCTAAAATATTGCTAAACTATGTCCACAGCTATCGCTAAAATACTCCCATCTTAGCAATAGTTTCTATCGCTAACATCTGGAAAGGAGCCAAGTACAAAGAGTTAACGTAAACTCGCAACAATACCACACCTGCTGCATTTAAACAATATTTCTCTGCGACTGAAACTGTCGCTGATGTCGCTACTTATGCCCGGAAGGATGTCGAAACGACACTGAACTGAAAGAGAGTAGAACACTTACCGCGTGCGAACGGAAAACGGAGCGCGATAGGCGCTCCTTGTGGCATTTTTTTTTTTTTGTTTTTTTTTTCGACGGGGAACGAGACCAGCGCTATTGCGCCGCTTGGCGATTTTCGATTGGGAAACAACGAAGACCCGTGGCACTGAAACGGTTAAACTGACTCACTGACTCACTCGGATGCATCGCGAGCGTCGGCAGAGCGAAACGAGGCTGAACGGAGCCGGGAACCAGCGCGTCGGGAACAGAGCCGCGTGGTACTGTAAAACAGTTTCTCCGTGGACCCTGCAATGATGCCTCGTTTAGTCAGTGACTCACTAAACGCCACGATATGCATGCACATGTATGTCCATGCACGACGGCCTACGTCGCACGCGTGTAGGACGATACCGATACAAAGTGGACGGGATTCGAGCGGGTATCGCGCTCGAGGTACACTGAACGCGCGCCATTCATTAACGCGATCCAGCTCCTCCCTACTCCGCGATTTTTTGCGATTACAGTTAAGTCCTCGGGTCCACGCGATTAATTAGCTTCAAAGGCTTTAAATTTAGCAGGTTTCTGCGATTACGGTTAAGTCCTCGAATCTGCGCGATTAATTGGTTTTGCGTAAATCGAAAAATCGCGTATTTAGCAGTTTTTGCGAGTACAGAGAGTCCTCGAGTATGTGCGATTAATTAGTTACAAAAGCTTTACGCGTGAGTCGAGGAAAGCACGAAATTTAGCAGGTTTCTGCGATTACGGTTAAGTCCTCGAATCTACGCGATTAATTGGTTTCGAAGGTTTTTGCGTAAGTCAAAAAATCGCGTATTTAGTATTTTTTGCGATTACAGAGTGTTCTCGAGTCTGTGTGATTAATTAGTTTCGAAGGCTTTTCCGCGTGAGTCGAGGAAAGCACAAAATTTAGCAGGTTTCTGCGATTACGGTTAAGTCCTCGAATCTACGCGATTAATTGGTTTTGCGTAAGTCGAAAAATCATGCATTTAGCATTTTTTGCGATTACAGTGAGTCCTCGAGTCTATGCGATTAATTAGTCTTGCGTAAGTCAAAAAATCGCGTATTGAGTATTTTGTGTGATTACTGTGAGTCCTCGAATCTACGCGATTAATTGGTTTCGCATACGTCAATAGCTATTGCAGTAAAGCGTAAAATTTGAGAATCTTTGCAAATTCTGCAGCAACCTTTGAGATCCTAATCCACCAATGACCAGAATTAAGAAGTTAATAAGAAAAAGCGACAAATAGAATTTGAGGCTCCTCGAAAACAGCTAATGACGAGCAATCATAGCACAAACTTAGTTCACAAACATAGGTTTCTCTTCCCAATTGGACGGAACAACAGTCGTGTAAGTCAGAAAAGCTGATTTGCATCCACGTGTCAGAGACGTGCGTGTCACAGAAAGAGGAGGCATCGCGTGACGACGACGCATTCGATATCTGAGCACGTCGCATCACGCTGCCACAGTAGAAGACACGTCACAGAAGTGTCGACTGCAGCAGCCGAGCAACGAGACGACGGATATCGAGTGTTGCTCGCGTATTCACGAAATTTCGTTCCCCTCGTTCAATTAACGGATCGTTACCCGCGCGATAATTAGCGCGCGAGCGCGTTGCACAACCTGGCGCGCGATTCGCCTCAAAACGCGTGCACGCCTCAAGGATAAAATTGTTCTGCGAATAAAGCGTGCACGAAGCGTGCAAATGGCATCATCGATGCTAATAAACAACTAAACGTCACTAACCATTGGCTCACGCCTCCTTTTATTCCTGACCTAGAATCGAGCAGGCTTTTAAAGCGCTGCGTTCGAGACGCGTGCACGAAAACGCCTCTCCGTTTTCGGTCTCGGACTTTCTTTCACGCTTTGTCCATTAACTCTGCGCCAGATGAGAGAAATTCTGCATCTAACTGCATAACACTGCGATAAATGTTTTAGCAATAGTTTCTAGGGAAATTTTCTGTTGCTCAGAGACGTTAGCAATAGAAACTATTGCTAGAATAGCAATATTTTAGCAATATTGCTATTTTAATACTAAATATTGCTGATATTATAATATTTCTAATTGATATCTTAATATTTTAATATTGCTGATATTATAATATTGCTAATTAATATTTTAATAGCAATATTTTAGCAATATTGCTATATTGATAGCAATATTTGAGCAGTATTGCTATATTAATAGCAATATTCTCGCAATATTGCTATATTAATAGCAATATTTTCGCAATATTGCTATATTAATAGCAATATTCTCGCAATATTGCTATATTAATAGCAATATTCTCGCAATATTGCTATATTAATAGCAATATTCTCGCAATATTGCTATATTAATAGCAATATTCTCGCAATATTGCTATATTAATAGCAATATTTTCGCAATATTGCTATATTAATAACAATATTCTCACAATATTGCTATATTAATAGCAATATTTTACCAATATTGCTATATTAATAGCAATATTTTACCAATATTGCTATATTAATAGCAATATTTTACCAATATTGCTATATTAATAGCAATATTTTACCAATATTGCTATATTAATAGCAATATTTTACCAATATTGCTATATTAATAGCAATATTTTACCAATATTGCTATATTAATAGCAATATTCTCGCAATATTGCTATATTAATAGCAATATTCTCGCAATATTGCTATATTAATAACAATATTCTCACAATATTGCTATATTAATAGCAATATTTTACCAATATTGCTATATTAATAGCAATATTTTACCAATATTGCTACATTAATAGCAGTATTCTCGCAATATTGCTATATTAATAGCAATATTCTCGCAATATTGCTATATTAATAGCAATATTCTCGCAATATTGCTATATTAATAGCAATATTTTAACAATAATTTCCATTACTATTGTCCATCGCATTTTCTTCGGTGGACGCGATCGCGAGCGCTTTCTGATAAAAAGAAGAAAAACAAACAAATTTGACTCGTCTCCAATTCCGTTCAATTTATTGCGACGCGAATATCTCTCAGGACCGGAGGCAGTGTTTCTCATGCCTTACTTTCTTATTACGTTGCTTAGAGAGTTGAACGACGAGAAAATCTTCGGGGAAAAAGTACGCGAGAAAAGGGGACACAGCCGACAGTGTCCGGGAACTCTCGAGATATTCCCGTAATTCGACTTGGAACTTCCGAATTCCGAACTAGCTTCCGATCGCCAGGGGACGATCTCATGATTTCGCTGGATTAAGAGGAATAAAGTGCATCGCGAAGATTCTTCGAGAGGAACAAATTAGAAGAAACGTAATTAAATCAAAGGGGAGGAACGTTCCACGACAAGAGGATAAATCGTCTATGGTATCCTCGATAAGTCTCGAACTGTGAAAGTTCGAATGTGTTTTGTTGGATTTTTATAACATCAGCAGTGCCTTATGAAATTTTTTAGCAGTGCTTTACGAAATCTCTTTCGAACAAAGTTCCATTCTTCTTGTATTCTTTGTACTCTTCCATAGCAACGAGGTAGCTTATTAACCCTTTGCACTCGAGGGGTCACTTAAAATTTGTCTCGAAACTCGAGGACTCCACGATGGAGGCGATGCAAATAACATAATTATTCTGCTTCCAAATTACAAATGTTACTTTTTTTTGAGCGCAAAGGATTAATGTCGCAGCGATTAACAACAAATGGTGGGTGTTACTTATCAGAAACTGCGATAGAATACGGGTAGAAACTAATAATTGTTTCGTCGCACGTAACTTCCCTTGGTTATTTGTCAAAAGAGGCTAAGCAAATATTATTTCCAGCGAAACACGCGCAGGAAGTTATAAGAAAAAAAATCAATTTCCGCGTGTTCCACGAGTTTAGCCGCAACGTCGTCCAAAAATATTTCCCTCCCCAGAATAAATATTTTCCTGCCTATATATTCTCCGGGGTAACGTTCGACTACATTTCCAATAGAATCAAACCACTGGCGAGATAGAACTGTAACAGGTTAAATAAACACCCGCGTTGAAATAAGTTTCGTTGCGTTACAGTTTTAATATCAACGTAAAGAGAGATAGAGAGAGAGAGAGAGTACCTTCGAGGTACACTAATATTTATAATAAACAATATTCCACTGGTATGTTGCATTAATGCAAAAATATCAGTCAACTTAATGTCGTTTTACATTTTCCTCCTCGTTTTTCATTTCTTATTCTTCGTTCAAATTGATCATCATTGTTTTCAACCCCTTGTACTTGGATGTCCCCTCTGAGGAGACACCAGCATTGATTAGTGATTAAAGAGGCATTGCACTGCTGGTTTTTGCTTTATTTTAGCTTTGTTGCTGGGAAACAGCAATAGAAAATTTTAGCAATAGAAACTATTGGACTTATGTCCTACTCCGTTTCTATATAATAGAAATTCTGACCTATCCCTACCATCCCAGCGTCTAAGACAGGGTCTGCTAGGTAGCTAGGACTATTGAGTCCACTAGCAGGCCCAGGACGAAACTTTCTTCCCTCTTTTTTTCCTTCCTACCCTCTCTCACGCAAACATTATAGCCCAACTATTGAAGCAGGCGTTTAGCCCACCATCGAGGAGCTTCAATACCAATATCTTAGCAATAGAAACTATTACTAGAATAGCAATACTTCAACAATAGAAACCATCGCTAGAATAGCAATATTTTAGCAATAGTTTCTATTGCTAACATCCAGAAAGGATCCAAATACAAAGAGTTAACTCTGAAACCCATCAACCATGAAGAAAAGCGAGAAAGAAGTCTAGTAGAAGGTGTACCCCCAACGAGGGACCAATGAAATCGATTGGCGTAAACCGCACGGGCCGCGAATCTTAATTAATATTAATCAATTTACGGCCACTAATACCGTAACGCTCTCTCTCTCTCTCTCTTTCTCTGCCACGATCCCTTTTGAATATTTATGCCGATAAAATCGAGCGACTCGCGATCCCGTGATTGCAGTTCCGGCGCGGAACGCGGTGCCAGACGCTCGCGGGCGCTCGGTTTTAATAAAAAAATACGCCAGCGAAGCGGCATAAAAATTTTATGGCCACCGATGGCGGTCTTCCAGGCGCGAACGAAGAGGCGTAAAACGCGTAACGACGCGGAGGAATCGAACGGAGCCGAGGTGAAAAGGGCTGTTAGGCGCGAGCAAATCGATCCTGCGGTAAAAACCCGACAATTATGCGAGTCGATGCGAGTAATGGACTATTCCTGTTAATCCTGCAAACAGAGCTCTCCTCGCTTTTTGTATTGCTATTTTGTAACGTCGCCATCGTTCTTGGCAATGGTTAACTCGCTGCGAATTGGATACTTTATTTACGAGGAGTTCCATTTTGGGGATAAGAATTTCTACTTGAAAATGGAAACTGTTTCTGTTAATACTGTAAATTGAACTTTACTCGTTTTTTGTATTCATTGTTGTGGATGTAACATCGCCATCGTTCTTGGCAATGGTTAACTCGCTGCGAATTGGATACTTTATTTACGAGGAGTTCCATTTTGGGGATAAGAATTTCTACTTGAAAAAGGAAACTGTTTCTGTTAATACTGTAAATTGAACTTTACTCGTTTTTTGTATTCATTGTTGTGTGGATGTAACGTCGCCATTGTTCTTGGCAATGGTTAACTCGCTGCGAATTGGATACTTTATTTACGAGGAGTTCCATTTTGGGGATAAGAATTTCTACTTGAAAAAGGAAACTGTTTCTGTTAATCTTGCAAATAGAATTGTTTTTTGTATTCATTGTTGTGGATGTAACGTCGCCATCGTTCTTGGCAATGGTTAACTCGCTGCGAATTGGATACTTTATTTACGAGGAGTTCCATTTTGGGGATAAGAATTTCTACTTGAAAAAGGAAACTGTTTCTGTTAATATTGTAAATTGAACTTTACTCGTTTTTTGTATTCATTGTCGTGGATGTAACATCACTATCGTTCTTGGCAGTGATTAATGCAGTGTATTGGATTCTTTACTTGCGAGGAGTTCGATTTTAGGGCTGAGAGTTTGTACTTTAGAATTTCTATTTGAAAAAGAAAACTATTTTTGTTAAATTGTGCGAATAGAGATTTCTTCGCTTCTTGTATTCATTCTTGCGG
The DNA here is from genome assembly GCA_963969225.1 of Xylocopa violacea. Classification (NCBI taxonomy): domain Eukaryota; kingdom Metazoa; phylum Arthropoda; class Insecta; order Hymenoptera; family Apidae; genus Xylocopa; species Xylocopa violacea. The sequence continues at coordinate 20,273,308 of CAXAJV010000015.1, forward strand.
ATATCTTCGCTATTTTTTGTGGCAATCGATTGATTAATGCTACGTTTTGGACTTCTTACTTGAAGGGAGTTCGATTTTGGGGCTAAGAACTTTTAATTCAGGATTTCTTCTTGAAAAAGGAAACTATTTCTGTTAATTATGCAAATAAAACTCTCTCCGCTTTTTATATTTATTTCAAATGGTTAATGCTACATATTAGACTCATAACTTACAGGGAGTTCAATTTTAGCTTTAAATTTAGAGTCCATCATCGATGCACTAAAGTCTTCATTGTATGACAATGGTCGATGTACGCAACACTGCAAGACTAACAAATCCTACTTGAAAAAGAAAACTATTTCCATTAATCGTGCAAACATAGCTCTCCTCTCTTTTTATATCCATTCTCGCAAATAACATCGAGTCAATAGCCAATGCTCCACATTCGACTCCTTACTTACACAAAGTTCCATTTCGAAATTACACATTGAGTCAATCATCGATGCACAAAACTCTTCACTGCGCGACAATGGCCGACTGTTAATCGATGTACGCAACACTGCAATAAAGACGAAGGATTTCTGGTTCGAAAAATAAAAGCTCGATGTCAATTGCGAGTACATACGCGTGTCGAGTCGCAAGATGCAAAGTACATACGTGTACACGTGCAGTGCGCAAACATATGCATAGCTGTCGTGCCCCAGCAGTGCTGGTGCCTCGAGGAGGTCCTGTCAGAAGGCAGCTGTCACGTCTCTTTCCGCTTCTAGCCTCGAGGAAAGACGCTCCATGGGGTCCCCAGCCAGAGCAACCATAGTCTTTCAGAGGCACCGGTGAAACGAAGCCTTTATAATTATCGCGCGACAAAAACAGACGCGACTGGAAGTAAAGCTGCTGTAATTAGTGTCTTTCGCGGTTGTTGAAGAAACGAGGCAATCGTGACGCACGTGGCGAAAGGGTTCCCCATTGGAAGTTGTTCGAGGGTATTTTTAATAATCGATTCGTATTGTCTTCTGTCAGCTGAATAGTTGTAATTCGAATTCACCCTTTTGCAAATCAAATTCATCCTTCTTCTAATGACATTCACCCTTTCGCAAGTCAAACACCTCCAAGTGAATATTTTATTCGAAAGGAACGCGTACTCGTGTGTTCTGTGTTATAAATTTTTCATTTCTTACCAGCTGATTTACACTTGCTATTTTTTGTAAATAAAATATTCAAATAGAAACACTTGATTTGCAAACGAGTGAATGATTTGCTAAAGGATGAATTTCATTTGCAGAAGGGTCCAGCTAAAGTGCCAATATTAAAGTGCCACTTTAATTAATTACCAAATGAAGCAGCACGAGATCAAAAGCACTCCCATTAAACGTGTACTTCTAAATCAGCTTTATTATTTCTGTTCAAACGTTTGTGAACCAAAACTGATGCTCGATGATATGGATCGCACCTGGAACAATTTCATTCTCGCGTATACCATTTCGACAAACGACGCGAACTCGCGCAGAGTACGTAGAAACGCGGTTGCACTATCGTAAACATCTGTTACTAAATAATCTACGAACAGCGTCATTACCAGCCGCAGTTTACAGTATTTGTTAACCAACAACCGGCCTGTTAATGATGCCAGCGGCTATAAACAGAGAAAGGATCCCAGTTGATTTCTGCGCGAGCTAACTATGCGCATCAACACGCGGCGAAAATCCGCAGACGACGAATATCTGTTTGATTTCGCGCGATTTATTAGCGGTTAACTGCACGCGGCGACTCTAACGTGGAACAATAATGCGACATCGAGCTGCAAACGTTCGCCAAACAATGTAATTGATTGCCCAATCCTTTGATTACAAATCCGTTTTGAATTTGCCGGCGAAAATTCAGGATCCGCCTCGATCAGCGCGGAGGGTTTCGAAACCTGAGCGACAGACGAGTCGCGACGACGATGGTCGTCGAGTTGGCTGGTTCTTCTTTAAAGGGTGGACTTCGTCGAAGCTTTTTAACGAGGATCAGCTGATGTGAAGCTAGCTTTGGGTTGCTCGCTGATTTTATTGAGACTTGGTACATTTTTAAAGTTGTTGAAGATGTTAGACACGTATTTTTTTTTTTACTGGCAATGGTCAGTGTTTAAGGGATGAAATTTACCCTCAGAGTTGAGGGTGTTAAGGATTCTTCATGGTGTTTCATACGTGTTGTTGAGACATTATTTTATTGAGACTTGGTACATTTTTAAAGTTGGTGAAGATGTTAAACATGTATTTTTTCTTTTTTCATTGGCAATGGTCAGTGTTTAAGGGATGAAATTTATCCTCAGAGTTGAGGGTATTAAGGAGTCTTCATGGTGTTCCATACGTGTTGATGAGACATTATTTTATTGAGACTTGGTACATTTTTTAAGTTGTTGAAGATGTTAGACACGTATTTTTTTTTTTACTGGCAATGGTCAGTGTTTAAGGGATGAAATCGACCCTTAAAGTCGAGGATATTAAGGAGTCGATTGTGGTGTTTCACCAGTGTTTGTGGTGTTTTAACTTTATATTCCAGAACTTTGAAAATTTAGAACATAAACCAGGATCAGAGTCCCAGGACCAGAATCATTAACAGGTCTCATCAGGAGCATCCTCGTCAGTTCTTTATCAAGAGATCCAGCCAGTGCATCGATAATTACAAGCAGAACACGTTGCATACTGTTCTTATTACTATATTTTACTACATTACTAATTATTGTTATTACTTTCGTATTTTTACGCATTAATCTTAAACTTTGATTATTGTATTGTATTATATTTAGTAGTACTATGATACAAGTGTATTGCCAGCCTATTCAGCTGCATAGGGAATGCGAAGAACCATTGCATTATAAGTATATCATGTTCATACCATGTAAAATGCAGTTTAATTGTAATTTATTGTACATTTTATTAATTTTTATGAATAAATAAATTGTTTAAACGGAATGCAATGGGTATTGTCATTATCCTCTAAGTCCAGCACTCCTAGAATGACCAATTCCAATCCTTGAACGAGAAGAATCTCGTAAAAAAATAGCCCTGAACCCAATTAACTTAGTTCGAAGTTTCCTCGATTGCCAAAAATTGGCATTTCCAGGAAAATGACGTCACTTCCAAGAAGTGATAGAATTCTAGGAATTTCGAGGATTCTTAGAAATGACGTCATTTTCTAAGAAATGGCACTTTAGAATACCTCCTCATACATCATGTTCTCCTAATACAAAGTCCAATTTTCGACATTTTGTAAACCAAGAGTCCGATTTTTCGACTTTGTATCAGGAGAACATGATATGCGAGGAGGTATCCGAAAAAAGCGCGGGAAATTTAAATTTTAAGATACCTCTTCGCCTATCATGTTCTCCTGTTACAAAGTCGAAAAATCGGGTTTTCGATTGAAAAATGTCGAAAAATGGACTTTGTATTAGGAGAACATGATGTGCGAGGAGGTATCCGAAAAAAGCGCGGGAAATTCAAATTTCAGAAATTGGAGTCTCGATTGAAAAATGTCGAAAAATGGACTTTGTATTAGGAGAACATGATATGCGAGGAGGTATCCGAAAAAAGCGCGGGAAATTCAAATTTCAGAAATTGGAGTCTCGATTGAAAAATGTCGAAAAATGGACTTTGTATTAGGAGAACATGATATGCGAGGAGGTATCTTAAAATGCCATTTCTTGGAAAATGACGTCATTTCTGAGAATCCTCGAATTTCCAAGAATTCTGGCCTTTCTTAGAAGTGACGTCATTTTCCTGGAATTCCGAGATTCAAGCTTTAAACTTAGTTTAATTGGGTTTAGAGCTATTTTTTACGAGATTTTTCTCGTTTAAGGATTGGAATTGGTCATTTTTGGAGCGCTAGATTGGTCTCTAAATGATTAAACAATTATTTAACAATAAATAAACCATTTATTATAACTTTTTAATCGTTTTAATACAATAGAAGCGTTCTTACGAGCTAATTTTTAGTCTATACCTTTATAAATCCATTTACAATACATCTTATGCAACTAAAACTTAAAAACTAAGTCCTATTAGCTAATTTTTATAAACTATTCGTATAAATCCATGTACAATACATCTTATACAACTAAAACTTAAAAGCTAAGTCCTATTAACTAATTTTATAAACTATTTTAATACAATAGAAGCGTTCTTACGAGCTAATTTTTAGTCTATACCTTTATAAATCCATGTACAATACATCTTATGCAACTAAAACTTAAAAACTAGGTCCTATTAGCTAATTTTTATAAACTATTCGCATAAACTCATATACAATACATCTTATGCAACTAAAACTTACACAGTAAGTCCTGTTAGCTAATTTTTATAAACTATTCGCATAAACTCATATACAATACATCTTATGCAACTAAAACTTACACATTAAGTCCTATTAGCTAATTTTTATAAACTATTCGTATAAATCCATATACAATACATCTTATGCAACTAAAACTTACAAACTAAAGCCTATTAACTAATTTTTCTAAACTATTCGCATGAACCCACGTAGAATTCCCGTAAAAGCGACTCGATAATCGGAATGATAAGCACGGCCAGGCTCCGAGCGCAATTAAAAGACAGAGGAAAATCTGTCGGGTGCATGCACGCTGTACGTGATGTTTTTCTTCTGATTGCAGCGCTATGCGGGTGCTCCTCTCGAAACTTCCGCGGCCGTGGATAGTTGACGAGAAAAAGGACGACGGTTACACAGCCCTTCATCTGGCTGCCCTGAACAATCACGTCGAAGTTGCTGAACAGCTGGCACGTGCTGGGAAAGCTGACCTGGATCTGCAGAACGTCAATTTGCAGACCGCGTTGCATCTCGCCGTCGAGCGACAACACACGCAGATCGTTCGTGTACGTTTATTTCCACGAGGGAAAAGCAGACTCCTCACCTCTGACCCTATACTCCGCAAACGACCCGTCGAGCAACCCCCGCGATATTCCAGTTCCTTTTGAAAACACGTCCCAGGCATCAATCTCAATTTTTCCAAGGGAAATCCTGCCATCTCTCAGCGATAGAGGAATACCTCGATGGAGACAGATACTAGGATCTCCGTTCGATTTCGGATTGATCGATCGCGCGGTTATTTAGTGTTTAACGCGGTAACGCGAAAGAATTCCAAGTTCGTACGTTTTGCGTCCGCAATTTTTCATCCGCTCGTGGAGAACGGAAATTAACACGTTGAACGCTGCGATAGTTGTATCTGTCTGCAATTTGTGGTCATCGATGACTGGAGTGCATCAATTATTTACTTTATAATATTTATAAAATATTTTATATATCTATGATATGTTATAGTCGCAAAAGTTGAATGAAAATTAACAGTTAGTCCATTTTCAACATCATCGCTAATTGGAGAACGCTTTAAACTAAGATGTACTGTAATTACATGATTTGTATGATTTGAAACGTGGCGGTCAACGTGTTAATTAAACCAGAGATCGAGAAATAGAATTGAAGAAAATTAGAATCATACACGCGATTGGTCGCACGCTTTTCCCATTCGAAGGGACGCTTCTTCGCGTGCGATTCGCGCGAAGGGACAGCCGCGAGGAGTCGTAGGAGAGTCTCAGAATTTATGCGCCGGTCGAACAATTACGGGAGCTGGCTCGCACGTAATTAAAATATCCTCGAACCGACGGATTAATTTCGCGACGACGCTTCGATAATTAAACGGCGCTCGTAAATCCTGTTGCAGCTGCTGGTGCGCGAGGGTGCCAACTTGAACGTGGCGGACAAGGACGGGGACACGCCGCTCCACGAGGCCCTCAGATATCACACTTTGTCGCAGCTGCGACAGCTGCAGGACGTCCAGGACGTGGGTCGGCTCCTGATGGGCCTGGGCGCGCAGGGCCAGGACAAGAAGAGCAGCTCGTTCATCGCCTGCTTCCTGGCTGCCCACGGGGCCGACCTGCAATTGAAGAACAAGAAGGGACAGACGCCTCTCGACCTCTGCCCGGATCCAAATCTCTGCAAAACGTTGACCACTTGCCACAAGGACAGAGTATCGTTAGTAATTAGAACGCGATGAGCGTAAAACGATTTTAGATGGGATATGTGTAGACACTCGTCTATGAGTGCCCTATGAGTATCTGAACTCGCATAAATGCACTTCTTAAGCCTTTGCACTTGGGTGTCCCCTCTGAGGGGACATCAGCATTGATTAGTGATGAAGGAGATTAAAGTTATTTTACTGTAACTTTCTCAGAAATGCATGTTTCCTTCAAGTTTTCTATTGAAATGGAAATCTTCTTTTGGTGGGAGAAGATAGCGATAGAAACTGTTACTAAAATATTGCTAAAATATTGCTAAAATATTGCTAAAACATTGCTATTTTAGCAATAGTTTCTAATGCTATAATATTGCTATAGTTTCTATTGCTAAAATGTGGCTAAAACACTGCTATTTTAGCAATAGCTTCTATTACTAACGTCAGAAATGCGTCGAGTGCAAAGGGTTAATGTGAGTGTTGGGTGTGCATGGTGGGTGCACTCTGTTTGATGGTACAGACAGCTATCCCTTACCACCCAAACATGAGTGCACCCTCTTCGCCTCTGGGTCAAAGCTAAGTTCTAAACAGCGTACCCTGTATCCACCCCAGAGGCGGTCCAATGCACACTGTTGTACAATTACTGAAAACAAATAAACGACTGACAAACTATAAGCGCTGTTCTCTCAGAGACAGCGACTCTATCTGAGCTTCTAAAGGCGCAGCTCGCAGTCAAAGAGTTAATTGATCACTTTACTAATGATAGAGTAGTTGAGAACGAATATATATTTTCGTGCGATCCTACTTTCAGACATGATATCGAAACGGCAGCTCCATCAGCCACGATCGACGAGTGTTTGGTCTGCTCCGATGGAAAACGCGAGATGCTCTTCAGCCCTTGCGGACACGTGGCTTGCTGTAACGTATGCGCGCCAAGGGTGAAGAAGTGTCTGATCTGCAGAGAGAACGTGCTTTCAAGAACGAAGGTAAATCGAGGAATGTCGAGTACGAATTAAGCAAAGGTGTTGACCAATCCTTTATTCGCAGATCGAGGAATGCGTGGTCTGCTCGGATCGCAAGGCTGGCGTACTGTTCCGCCCGTGTGGACACATGTGCGCTTGCGAGAGCTGCGCGGCCCTGATGAAGAAGTGCGTCCAATGCAGAGCTCAGATTCAACATATAATACCGCTGTCGATCTGCTGTGGCGGAGGAGGTGATGTCACTTACGTTAAAAACTCCAATACCCCAGGTACAATATCATTAAGCGAACCCAGCGCGAGGAATTCACGGATGGTAGACTCAAACGATGGATGCGAACTAGACAGGATGCCTCTGCGTTCGAAGAAACGTCACTCTACATTCTCGATTTCTTTCTTTTAATGTCAAATAGTCCCCAGTCGTTGGTAGCCGCTCGTATTTTGGTCATTCGCCAATTAACAGATTGCTGCGCAGTCTTCTTCTGTACTAGAAAGAAGAAATGACGGCTATAGCTGTCGCGAAGGCTGTAGCATTTGCTTTAGCTCGAAAATTGTTCCTACACTGCATAAATTGTTCATTAGTACGCAACGAAACTCGATTTTCTCAAAGATGGAGAGATTAAATCGATGGGAATTGAACAAATTATAACCGTGGTATGTTGTATCTATAGGTGGAACAATAACAGAGGTGAAGAGCGATCAAGAGGATGAGCCATCGCAGCCAAATACGGGAGTTGGAGAAGCGGTTTTAATGAACAACGGTAGCCGAGATATATCTCTGAGTGATATACAGAAACTTCAGCAACAACTGCAAGACATCAAGGAACAAGTATGCAGTAAAAAATTATACTGAACATTTTTGTTAACCCTTTGCATTCGACATAATAGTTTCTATTGCTAACGTTTGCAATTAGCAATAGTTTCTATTGCTGACGTCTACTATTAGCAATAGTTTAGATTGCTAACATTTACCATTAGCAGTAGTTACCATTGCTAACGTCTACCATTGGCAATAATTTCTATTGCTAACGTCTATCATTGGCAATAGTTGCTATTGCTAAGGTCTGCCATTGGCAATAGTTACCATTGCTAACGTCTACCATTGGCAATAGTTGCTATTGCTAACGTCTACCATTGGCAATAGTTACCATTACTAACGTCTACAATTGGCAATAGTTTGCATTGCTAGCGTCTACCATTGGCAATAGTTACCATTGCTAACGTCTACCATTGGCAATAATTACCATTGCTAACGTCTACCATTGGCAATAGTTGGCATTGCTAACGTCTACCACTGGCAATACTTACCATTGCTAACGTCTACCATTGGTAATAGTTACCATTGCTAACGTTTATCACTGGCAATAGTTACCATTGCTAATGTCTACCATTGGCAATAATTTCTATTGCTAACGTCTACCATTAGCAAAAGTTTCCATTGCCAACGTCTACCATTAGCTAACGTTTACCATTGTCAATAGTTTCTATTGCTAATGTCTACTAATGTCTTCCACTTCAATAAAGAAACATACATTGCTGAAGAAGTTGCAGTGAAATAATTTTAACCACTGCAATCTCTAATCAATTCCAGTGTCCCCTCAGAGGGGACATCCGAGTGCAGAGGGCAATCGACTGTGTCATTGATAAATGTTCAATAATAGAAATATAAATTTCAGGAAAAATGATCAGTCAATTGGAATTTGCCTATATTTGCTTCGCCTCTGTTTTGTTGCAGACCATGTGTCCAGTTTGCTTGGATCGTTTGAAGAACATGATATTCTTATGCGGCCATGGAACTTGTCAAATGTGCGGGGACCGGATGTCGGAATGTCCAATATGCCGGAAGGCGGTAGACAAGCGTATTCTGTTGTATTAAGTCGAGAAAATTTGATTGCCGTTCGAAACTGATGTTTTTCTTTGATTAAGTAAGACACGACAATGATAATAATAGGAATAATTAAATATTGCATCGATTCGCCGGTTTCAATTTCGCAGGTAGAGATGCATTTTTTATTTTCTATATTTTTAAATCGCATAAGACTGTGTTATAAAAATATTAAATTAATACATTTGTATCGTTACAAATTCCAAGCAACTTTATATTAATTAATCCCCGTTAAAGTATCCTATATAATAATAATTTTTATAATTCTATACCCTTTAGAAAGTATTTACGTATTCTACGATAAATAAAAAAGTATATAATATATATATATATATTCTTCATCTATCGTATATAAGTATAGACTAAACAAGATATTCAGTGTAATTTGTTTTATAATTATTTTTATATTTAAAAGATATTTCCCGAACGATATATTCAGCAGTGGAAAAAATCATCTCCCTTAGAATAAAAAAGAAATACAAAGCTTAAAGAACATAATGCGGACAATGATGTAATTGAAAAAAAAACTTCCTCGTTTCTTCTTCAAAAAAGAGTAACCACAATGCAATATTTACTTATTCCTTTTCTTTTAACGATATAATATAGAGGAACAACTTCCTCTCTCCAATTACTACAGTTACTTCGGCTCATTTTTTCGCAACATAATTGTAATTCACTCAGTTAAGCATAAACGTAGATTATTTTGCGAATTAAACGGAGCATGGGTTATAAGGTAGCGAAATGTTAAACAAATTGATAGCATATACCAATAAATACTAAAATCGTTATCCTTTCTTCGAGTTTACCAAATTTAATTTAGTGGTAAATAAACGATTGTCTTCTAGGAATTATTATTAATCGTAATCTTGTTTCCATTCTTCGTTGGTGCATGTAGTATCTACGCACAATTAACATTTGAAAATATTGGATGAAATTATAAATAACGTTACTCCACGTGTCTACGACCAAATGAACGTCTCGTCGCGTGAAGACCTTTACAAAGCTTTTGCTTTCCTTGATCAAAAGCAATAATCAACGGGATAAGAACACTTTTTTTATCTTGTTCTTCCTTTGACCGTGAAACGATCTTCTACACTGTGACTTTCATAAGAAGGCCATTAAGCCCTTGATGAAAGTTCATCAGTGCAAAGAAAGTGGAAGATGTAATAATTCTGCAATGAAATATTTGCTTTAGTCTCGATCCTCTTTTTTATTAGTCACTTTTATACCACATTTTCGAATGATTTATATTTAATATTCTACTTTTTCACAGAATTAGATTTTATAAATCTAATTTCACCTTTACAATGGTTATTAAAAGTAATTGAATTGTTCAATTTCTGAAATTTCTGATGTTCCTTATCCCGTGAATCATTTCAATGAATTTCTTGTAAATATTTTACCACTATTCTTTACTCATCGTCGGTTGTATAACAAATACTACTGCCGCATTTGCGTTCTCCGTTTATTACAGTGTAAAGTACTTTATCATTCAAAGTACCAATATTTTCAACGACAGTGGATAGTGCCAATTAGTTTTACGAATGATAGAATGTTTAATGTATGGTTGAACACTTAATTAATTATAAAAATGTAAAAATAACCATTGTAATCGCTGTTTAATTCGCAGTTTCTTATCATCGTGATTTATATACATATAAAAAGATCAAGTAATGTTAATGAAATTAATGTAATCGTACGTTACTTGTCTAAGTATTATACTACTGGCTATCCATGTCTTATTAGCAGCATAAAATGATTCGATTATCTATTTACTCTTTTATTTCTTTTTGCTAGCGAAGAAAAACGGAAGCAAAGTTTTGAAAGGGCACATTCAATGAACGTAAACCTTGAACACCTTCTGTTTAATCATGAAAGATCTTTACAAGACTTTGCATCTTCTTTCCTTCCATTTTGTGGACCTCGAGCCACGACCATGTCGATTGTTATTCATTTTAAACGCTGAGAAGATATTTGTAGCGGAGTGGAAACAGAACTTAGCGTCGTAATCAAGATTATAAACTAATCGACATGAATTTTCTAATTGTACAATTAGCATTTAGTTATCTCGCTTGTATCGTTTTGTATTCATTTTTCTCTTTTGGAAGAACGTTCGTTTTTGTAAGAATTTTTTGCTTCGCAATAAATTTTCTAAATAATTGTCGCTTCCAGTGATTATTAACAATTGTTAACCGCGCTAGATATTCCTTTATAATTAAATTACACTTGTGTATATGTAGATACGACCATGGTTGTGTTCTACGATACAAGAAAACACATCGTAGACATCCATGGTCTTATCTATAAATTAATTTTGATTGTGAACATTCGAACGTTACATAGTGCTTTTAACTATTGCCCCTACGCTCTTCCATTTACAGTGATTTGTTTTAGAAATTTATGCGAGGCATTATTACTACATTTAGAGTAAAAATTTGAATACATGAATTTAAATGGAAAATAAGTAGAGCGACGATTGCATGTATTAAACGCTAAAGTGTAACGTAAGACTCCACTTGTTGGCAAACTTAAGTAGCGAATAATACTGAGCTAAAAAGTAAATAACACAATTGTATCGAAGTACTAACAAAAATTGTAGAGCGCATTCTTACATTTATTCGCTCGAATTGAAGAATCGTATTCGTTCACTGAAAATTCGATTGAATAATGTGCAAGCTAATATTTGTTGCTAACGTTAAAGATGTAAAGGCAAAATATTGTTTATTAAATAGTTTAACACTCTGGTACTCGGCTACTTCCATAGTAGACGCATTATTCTTACTAATTATTCATTTATTTGGAGCCCTAAAATCGATGATAATACAAAGTATAAATGGGCAACGTGTAACTTGTGAACCATTCCTGTTTCATAGTATTTCTGTAAAAACATACGTCTTATTTATAAATATTAAGAAACAGAATTTGCGAAAAAAATTGTTAACACGCGAACATTAAAATGAGATCGTAACATTTGCTTCTGAATTTGAAACTTATTGTTACTTTTATTCTATAATTTCGTTCATTCGATTACTTATTCGATGATCACATTGTAGTGTTCATGCTTTTAATGAAATAATATCGTAACGACAGTACGTTTAATTATAACAATTACTAGTAGCATGTTAACAACTGCATTGTTTTAGTACATTATACATGTAACCATTTCGATTGTATTCAGTAAAATTGTAACAATAAATACATATATTTCCAGCCAGCCAAAAAATAATGATACATCTGAATAGTCGTTTAAATTATTAAATACTTAAAACTATAAATAAATATTAAATAAGTTACAAAAGTTTGGGAAATGTAAATGCCTTCAAGTTTTTTACATTTCAAACTAAAAAGTCATACTTCGTGTGCTTCTGCTTAAGTTAGATTAATTGATTACAGTGGAAATCGTTATTAATCAGGATGAATTAAAAATATATCGTCGCGCTAATAATGAAATTCATCTTTATGAAAAATTATTTATTTTTGATCAAGAATTTCAGTTACTTCATATACAAGAAAGCCACATTAATTGTAATTGAATTTATACATTTGATCCTTTTCGCATAAAATTCTTTTAAAAGTTGACAAAGCAGTTACAACGCGTCAAAACGGCACTCGCCTCGTAACCATACGCTTCGAAATTCATACCACGTTTTATATTCTTCAAACCAAAGACAAGCCCGTGTCTTTAGCTGAGACATCTCGCCTAAATCTAACATTCGTATAAAATTCTATCTCACACATTCTCGTATGACTCATTTTAAGTTACAGTAACGGCACTTCATAAATTAGACCGAATACAAGAGAACTAGTCAGCCGAACTTTATTAACAAGAACAGTATCATATAAATAAGAATGCTTTGTTTGTTAAAAAAAGAGGCGAAAGTACATTAGAACCTTGACTATCAGAAATGAAAAATAAAAAGAAAATTCATTGAGAAAAATCAAGTCTTGTGTCATAGATGTAGGAGAATTCTATATTAATCTATCAAGTGATATAGAAGTGATTGAAATTCCACGCCTACGTACCGTAGAGTCAGACAGGAAGTACGTGCTTTGAAATAACTTTAAAAAGAAGAGAAAGAGAGGGAGCTGATAGCTGAAAAAAATTAGAATAAAAACTGAAGAGACGTCTGAAAAAATGCTAGATCTTCTTTTATATATAATATTAATATTTATAAGAGAAAATTCATATATCTGAATGGCATATGTCATGATTAATTGATCAAGGTTCTACTGCATTCATTCATTTAAGAACGGTAAAAAAATCCTCGTATCCCACTGCGGGCGATTATTAAATAATTTACTATAACAAGGTGTAGGGACATGTGCGTAAGCATAATTAGAATGTATTACTATATTAAATATTTAATTACATTAATTTAATAAATTTCTAGTTGTGGTATTTTATATTGTTATCGATATTTAGTCAAACACAACAAATAAGGCTGTTGGTAAGTCGTGTGACATATCGTTACTTTTTGTTCCTCAGCATCGCATTCGTTTCTAAATCGCATTAGACTGTTCCTTAATCAATTCGAATCTGATTCTTTGCGACCCATTTAAATTTAGTTACAATCGTTTACTGCACATTCATAACGAAGGATTAGCGCTACGTTAGCGATGCCAGTATCTAAAAAAAAAACTATGATGCTGAAAATGTGCAAATATTTATAAATAAAAAACCATGCGATCTTTGACGTGAAGAAATCATTTTCTATGTTACAATTGTGCTTCATGTTACAAATTAGTATAATATTTTATAATAATACAATTCTAATATAATGCTACATGTTTTTACTTCAGTAAATCCAACTATGTAAAGACTTGTGCTTTGCACAAAACATGTATCAATCAGTAGAAACTTTTTTATAAATATTTTATTACTTATGATAAATTATTCACAATCGCGTGAGCATTTTTTAAATGAACATTTTAAATTAATAAGCGATACATGTATTTTATTATAAACCGCAATATATGGACATGAAATGTAATGAAATTAAATAAATTTCCAGCAAAGTTGCAGACTATAGTAAATTTTGACAAGTATACATGCCGATATGATTAATACAAATGCAAAAAACAGCCCAGTACCATTCGTATATCGATTTCGAACGCCAACAATTGTGTAATGAGAAACACAATGCATCCTCTGTCCTTTGAATTACTCTTAAAATTCGATTAAAATATACTTACATTTATGGTTCACAGTTCAGTAAATGGGCCGCAAAGAAAATATGTATATAACGTTTTAACATTCAGATGAAGAATTTAAATTGGGGGGAGAGATTTTCTTCGTTCTAGTAAGTCGATCTAACTCCACTGCTGCATCGTTACACATAGTTGCCTTATCTACTGGTGCACTATCTACAATGGGACGTAAAACCATAAACGAAATATTGTAATCTTAAAATACTATTAAAGTCAGCAATACATTAAAGCATACCAATTTTTATCGGACTCGTGCCCACGCTACCTGGTGACCCAGGACTTCCAGTCTTTTTGTGAAGAAGAGAATTGAAAAAGTTAGCTAAAACACCTTCTCCAGATTGAGTAGTGCCAGTACTTTTGGGATCCAATTTTTTATTTGGAGATGCCACCTGCGTAACAAATATTTAATATTTGGAAGACGCAATTCCCGTCATTTCCATGACAGATCATACCACAAAGATTAGAACATGCTTTTGATTATTAACCATGAGAAGCATATGGCGACCTGATTCGACACTTATGGAACAATGGTGTATATACATGGTAAAAATGTATATTACTATTTGTATAACAGAGTATCAACAAATCATGTATATGAATGTATTTTCTATGCTCTATGAATCAATATGAAATGTAAACTGTAGGCAGAAAATATGATTCATTATAAAACAAGACTGTTTTGTAACTGTATAATGGGAAGCTTCTATCCTAAACACAAGAACATATAAGCAATGCATGAATTTATGCAAATGATTTAGAAGCAAGAGAACAGTTACGAAAATACGTGTTAACTCTGTCTCGATTTCTACATTTGCTATCTTTTTCTCCCCAATAGTGAGTGTACATATTCAAAACAAATTTTTTACATCTTCTCATGTCAGTTACTATACATATCACACGCCTGCAAGAAAAGCACCAGAAGTCAACAACTTTTATTTCATTATATAAAACGTTCCAAATCATAGTTAGCACATATTTTTGCAACTATTACTATTCATTTTAACCTCGATATAAGAAGAACACTCAATAATACTAACATTAATGTACACACATTGCTATGAACAAGTTGAACATGAAATGTAAATGTTATGTGTCAGATAATTACATCCCATGATACATAAAAAGCAACATCCACTCAAAACATTAATTGAAGTTAGAAACAGATTTTTTCAGATTGTTGAAGTCGTAATATCGATATATGAATTAGCCACAAAAACATTATTATCCAATGCTGAATTATTATTAATTAACAGCATGTAACATGACAAGCATGCTCCAATTATAAATGGTATAACCTGAATAACTGGCCCAGTGCTTGCCTGATTCCTGGTCGTGGGAGAACGTGTTGGATCTTTCAGACCTAATAATGCAGCTTGTTGTTTTGCTAAGAAAGCTTGTTCTTCTTCTGCCTGTACTTCTACTTCTCTAGCCACACACTAATGAAATAAATAATACTTTACTGCAAAACCATTTGCATTAAAATATGATCTATTCGTACACACCTTTCTGTTTGTTGGTGGCTGTGCAATAACATCCCTATAATAATCGTCTGGTTTCATTGACTGCAAGTTTTCATGAAGAATGCTGATCTTTTTCATATTATCCCAACCAGCGGGACTGTGATTAAAAACGTATTAGAATCTAATTAGAAATATATAAATTTTTAACTAATATCAAATACACACATAAGAACTGCATCTTTTTCGACAACTAAAGCAGGCGTCCTAAATGGTAATGAGTAGATTCTATGCGTAAGGTATTTATAAAGCAAATCACAGTTTTTATCCTCCTTTGCTGATGTGTAGAATAATCCTGCACCATACTGTAAACAAAATCGTCTTATCCACTGTTGTATAAAATCAAAATGTTCATCCCTGTAAAAAATATTAGTTAATAAAAAACATTATCTTTTATTCCAAAGGATGATTCTATCATGCGTTAACGTTTATACAACAATCTTACTTGTAATCGTGCTCTTTCTCAAGAGTAGACATGTAATCAGTTTTTGTAATAACAACCACAACATCTAGGCCTAAATTTGTTGTAAGTACTCCTTCGGGTAATGGTAAATTATCCATTGTTTCATCATCTAAATTACGACTAGTACGTCTTAAAGGACTACCAGGATCTAATTCATCCCCAGGCTCTGTATAATCTTGCCACTTTTTTACATCTAAACATAAGAAAATTAATATTTTAATATTTATATATTGATATCAAAATTTATACAGAAGGCAAAAGTATTCATTTCGCAATATTATTAAATTAGAATATGACGGGAAGAGTGACTCACTAAGCTGCCTGCACCGTTGCCATGTATCATTGGCTAAGGGTAATTTGTCGATATGATCTCCCAAAAGTGCAGCCCAGGATTGAAGTTGATCAAGGATAGCCCATGGAGTTGTCATTGCAGCTACTAGCATCACAAGTGTATGTGGAAATCTTTCTGCGTTCAATGCAAATCTTAAAAGATTTGCATGACCAGGATCACCGTCCAGTACCCATACAGACAATCTTGTTTGATCTAAGTAGAGCATCACAACTTTATAATTCTCTATCTATTGTTAAGCAAAGGTATTAACAATTCTCAATTAATATTACCATCTCTATAATCATCTCTCACATCGATGTACGCAAATTCCAAACCTGAACCTTTCTTCGGATCTTCCACACCTTGCAACTTGGCAATGAGCGTTGTTTTTCCACTTTCATTGTCACCTACAAGTAAACTAATTCGTTACTAATCAAGATTAAACGTTTAATAAGTTCAAACAACCCTCAACATATAACTTATACTTTTTAAACGTCTCTATTAATATTTATATCGCTCTTAATTTTCTTACATGGTACAAATACAATCAGCTTATACATAAATAAAAGACGCTAACAAAAAATAGCACACGTGATATATATGTCATTAGAATCAATGATGGAAAATATGAAACGTGAGGTTGTCGAACAAATCAATAAGTATTTTTCGAAGATATCAGATCGAAGTAAAATCATCTCTATAAATATTGTATTTTGCATTCATTATGACGCATAATAACTACGCGCAGTCTGTCTCCTCAGAACTGTGCATTAATTAAAGAAAGTGATTACTCAAACTTACCTAAGACGAGGATATTTTTGTTCGAAGGTAGCTTGTTACTGCTACTGTTTTGTACTTCGGCCAGGATAGAAGACCTGGTAAAAGAAGGAAGCGAAACGTGAGGCAAAATATTGGAAATAACTGATTCCTTCGCTCGCGATATGTGGCACGCGAAGCGTACGTCAAAATATTTATGTGTTACGACCGTGTTTAACCGGATACATGCGTGCAGTTTATATTAACCGAATTTCGAGATCGAATTCTCTGAGCGTACCATAAGTTGTCTTTATTCTCTGGATCCTCTTTCTTCTTCGACTGAAACCCATTGCTCTGCAACATCATATCAATCGCCGTCGCTGCCATTATCCATTTGACAGAAATGAAATCTGCTATCGATTGTGCGCAAACTGCGGGTGCGGCTCGTGGTTAACTTCGTTCAGGTTCAAATCTTGAACACGTTCAAATTTAAGATCGAACATGTTCGCGTTTCGCACATTTTATTCTATTATTTAATGCATTCTTTTTACAGCGATATCACTGTTTCCGTTATATCTGCATTGTAATAAAGATTTTTATTTACATGCATGAACATCTCAGTACATAAACAATATATGTAAGACTATTAATATAAAGATTAGTAAAGTCCTACTATTTGTTTGGTATCGATACTTGTTCTAATATCTTACAACATGTTATCAATATAAAACGTACACAATGTAATATGTACAGATAATTTATTTACAGCTAAGCAAGACTTATTCGAATCAAATTATTCGTTTTACGCCAGTGATAATCTTATCATCGTTCTATTTTCACTATAATGTTGGTAACGCAAATGCATCGTTGTCGCTATATATGAATTCGTTATATGCACTTGTATTGATATATTCCACAAATGCAATTAAATCAGGCAGAATTAAGTATAAATTGATCTTTAGATTTGAATAAAAATAAAGAGAAAATGGTTGG
The DNA here is from genome assembly GCA_963969225.1 of Xylocopa violacea. Lineage (NCBI taxonomy): Eukaryota > Metazoa > Arthropoda > Insecta > Hymenoptera > Apidae > Xylocopa > Xylocopa violacea. The sequence continues at coordinate 20,291,421 of CAXAJV010000015.1, forward strand.
CATTTTAAATGATTCCGATAGCGAAGATGAATTGCCTCCTGGATGGGAAGAAATGACAACTGCCAATGGATTCGTTTATTATGTAAAGTAAATAATAACTATACTATAATATTTATCACATACGTTACCATCGTTATACAACATGTTATAAAATGTTACGATTCAAAGCACGTTACTCTTTTTCTTGTAGCCACTACACAAAAGGCACACAGTGGACACATCCCAGGACTGGACGTACAAAGATTGTCGAAGGAGGTACAATATTGCTATATAAATTCATATACATTAATCGACATCGTTTAAATTGTCTACCAATTATTTGTACAATATGAATACAGAAATAAACTGTACAAGTAGTTTACACACTTGCCTTGTAACATTAAAACCAATATTGTAAGGTCCAATTGACTCTAGCATTTTAAATTTCAATATTCTCACATTAACGAGCGATTAAATAGTTACTTTAAAAGTCACAAACTTGTAATGTTATAAGTGACATTTAATAATGTTAATTCTATTGACAAGAATTGCCATCTGGATGGGAAAGATGTATGTCAGAAGATGGTCAAGTTTTATTCGTTGATCATATGAATCGCACAACAACTTATAGCGATCCGAGGCTTGCATTCGCTACGGAATACAGAGAGTCTTCTCAGCCTGTGAGACAACGTTTCGATGGTAGCAGCACAGCATTATCTGTTTTACATGGACGAGACTTGAGAGGCAAAATTGCCATAGTTACGGGTGCTAATACTGGAATAGGTAATTAATTTCTTACTTGTTTTATTAAACTATCATTAGTACCTTACTAAGCAAGAATTTCAAAGTGCTGTATGTATTAAAAGATGGGAAATTGTTGAAATTAGGATGTTATCTTTCTTTACTTAGCTATCATAACTTTTTAACCTGCTTTTTAAGGATTTGAAACTGCTAGATCATTAGCTTTACATGGCTGTAAAGTTATTCTGGCTTGTAGAAATCTAGAGAAAGGTACAGAAGCAGTACAAAAAATAAAACAGGAAAGAGAAAATGTAACATGCGAAACATTACATTTAAATTTATCATCATTGCACAGTGTTAGAGAAGCAGCTGAAAAATTCAAACAAAAATATAGGTAAGTTCAAACTAATAAAGAAAGAAATTATCCATAGCAATATAATAATACAGTGTTTTACATTTGTAGGACTCTACATATTCTTATATTGAACGCTGGAGTGTTTGCTATTCCTTATGAACTCACGGATGATGGTTACGAAACAACATTCCAAGTGAATCATCTAGCTCAATTTTATTTCACTCTTCTGTTGGAACATCCAATACGAAGTTGTCATAATTCCAGAGTAGTGGTAGTTTCAAGTGAATCACACAGGTACTTACAATTTGTTATAAATATAACATTGCAGTTGTTATGCAGTATGAAATTAAATCATATTTTTGCAATGATGTTTTATTTTTAACTTCAGATTTTCGTCTCTACGAACAGTAGAAGATTTTCATCAATTAACTCTATCTCCTCCTGCATATAAATATTGGTTCATGGGAGCATACAATAATTCAAAACTCTGTAATATACTATTTGCACAAGAATTAGCTAAACGTTGGCCTTCTGTAAATGTGTTTAGTTGCCATCCCGGTAATATGGTTTCTTCGTCGATATCTCGATATTCCTGGACGTTACGATTCTTGTTTATGCTAGTGCGACCTTTTACAAAATCACTGGTATGGCGATTACTTATCTACAATAGAAATCTTAAGCAAATTAATTACAATACATTAAACTTTATAGCAACAAGCTGCAAGTACATCAATCTTTTGTGCAACCGCACCAGAATTGGAAGGAGTAACTGGATTTTATTTTAATAACTGTTATCGTTGCGATCCATCAAACGCTGCGTTAGATCCTGCACTTGCAGCAAGATTATGGAGTGTTAGTCAAGAAATGATTATTAATGTCATGAAAAAAGACAAACTTTGGGAAACATTAGCTTTGAAATGAAAGATACTGTTATAAAATATATTTATGAACCATGAATGGACAAACATCTGTAAAATACCAAAGCCAACAAATATTTTAATTGTAAATCTTTTTATTCAGGGTTTTATATACTTTAATATATTTTTCCATATGTGTAAATATGTATATTAACAGTATTACATAAGGCTCATCAATTTTATTAAATTAAATGATGTGAAATAATTTTTCTTTCAAAGCATTTAAAATTTGTAGGAAAATAATCTTTCAATTACCTAATTTTTATCTGTTTTTTGTAGTTTAAATATTAATTTTAAAAAATGATTGACGACATATATTATTCGTATCTTTTCAAACAAATTAGCGACTTATGTGAAAGTAGCAGAATGTCGTGATTAAGAATGGCTCGCTAAACACGTAATTTTTCTATCAAATATGAAAATTTCAAAATTTAAAAAAAAGTAAAACCATACTCTTCTATTCAAAATCGTCATGAACAATTACGTGCACAAATTTTTAGAATCTACTGTTGGAAGTGTCTTTGGTAAAGATGTAACTTGCAGGGAGCCAATACATCGGTGTGATGCCTATCAACCAGGGGTATTAACAGAATTTGGAAGAACTGGTATAAAAGTAAATATTAAACCAATGATGTATTTTTTCATTGTTTAATCTTTAAGGATGAGAAGAAATTTTTATTCTATTTCACTTTTTATTGAACGTAACATTAAACAGGAAAAAATCAAATGGGAGCAGCTCTTTGATCTTCTTTTCTTTTTTAACTGTTATGATTATTTGCAAATGACAGATAAAGCCTTGACATATTACATGTCAATTTTATGTGAAGTAATTTAAGTGCAAGATGTACAAAACTATTTGACCTTGGTAATTAAATTCTGCATCATTTTTGTACAAATTTTTGTTAGTGTTGAATAAAAATCTGATAGGTACGTATTATGTGTTATTTTACAATTATAATTTTCCATAATGTATTATGGTAACTCAATGTTTGTTTATAAATAATTAGAATATGTTTGAAATTGGTATTTCTACGTGCATACAATTATTTTAATTACTTTCATAAACTGCATGAACATAACTATACATAATGAGAAATATTTGATTAGATTTCTACATTTAAAATTCTTTAGACGATTTATCTCTGTTAACATAATTTAGAGAAGAATAAACATTCGTTGACAATTTCTTCTTTTGAATACATATTCGTAATTGATTGTACCTCTAGAAACTAACACTAGGTGTCGCACTGTTAATTTGCCAAATTTTTATTCTGTTAGAATACATTTCTATCAGTGCTGAATTATAATTTTAGGAATAATGGTTAAATATTACTCGTGAATGAACTACAGGTCCTTCAGAGAATTACCATTTAATAATCTGATTTTAAAATGCAACGAACAATGGTAATTATGAAACTATAGTAAACACTGATGTAATTACTAATTATTAATAGTTATTATTTTTGTTTTACAATTTTTCTCTCATTTTGTCATTATATTTACAAAAGTAATTTAGATATCATTCTAATATGGGGAATAGAAACCAAATTTATATTTGCGTGAAGTTGTTTAAGAAATTCTTGATGCCGTGCGGGCTATGTGCTGCAGTACCAGCGATGAAACCTTCGACTACTCCAGAAGAACATCCTAAACCTTGTCATAACGAAGGACAAGAGAAGAAATTAATAAAACCATCAGAGCTACCCATTTATTCTGCAGAAGATGGGTATTCTAAGCAGATGCCATGGTAAAGCGCAAGTAATTTCATATTGATAAATGTATTTTTATCCTTATTTATATGATTCTGTAATCAATTTATTTATTTAAATTCCCCATTAACAAGCAACGTGCCATGTTTATGAAAAACTTATGACATAAGGAAATAATTATAATACTTTGTAGCGTACAATATCCTTCTATTGTGGAAGATAACATTAGGAAAGTACGTGAAACAGTCGGCGAAATAAAACTTACATTAGACAGGGTTTCTAATGAGGTTTCGAGTACCTTTGAAAATCTGAAATGTATGTATCAATGTGTAGTACGAATATTAATTTAATTAACACATAATATTGCATAAAAGATATTACTTTTAAATATTTAACATCTTCTTCAGACATAGTTGATTATCTACAAGATGAAGCTAATCTGATGCCCCGAATAGGGGCTGTTGGTGTCGGTGGTTTGTCTGGATTAATATTGGGTCTTAGAGGAGGCATGATAAAACGATTATTTTATACAGCTACAGGGGCTGGTGTTGTTGGATGTATTTGCTTTCCTAAGGAAGCTAAGGAAGCAGTTAGTGCCGTGGAACATTATGGAAATATTAGTTACAATTTTATTTACGGTGGTATGTATTTTTGTTTTTATTTATTATTATTGTTTTAAGAAGAGAACATATATTTTTCAATATGGTTTTAAAAGTAAAGTAATTTTGCATATTAAATTTACACATTAAGAGTATGTGTGAATGGCAAGCAATATAAACTTCTTTGTAAAGAATGTAAGATTTATTACAGTAGGAAAATTTCACAATGTATTAAAAATTTCAGTGAAACCAGGAGACTCCAAAAAGGAAATTTCATTAAATGAATTTCCAATGCTAAAGAATATAGTTGAATCAGAATATTTTCGTATGTTAACTCGACCTTTCGAGAAAACGTCCAATACCACGACTGAACAGATGGAGGTAGGATGCAACAATAAAATTGTTTTATTGCATCATTCCTCCTATACCCTGCAATCATGTTAATATGGTTTGCCATTTTTCCGTATAGTATATTTCATGCTAATACATGCTTAGCTTTGGGATAAGTATATAATATTCGTTAAAACTATAAGTTATAAAAAGTTTCAAAAAACAAAAAACTTATGTTAAAGGTGTCTTCAATGATGAATATTTTTATAGAAATAAAATTCGGCACCTCTTAAAATCAATCTTTTACAATAGCTTTTATCATATAGTTCTTGGAAGAGCTCATAAAGATCATCTAACAGAAGCCCGTTATATTTCATTCTTTCGTAATGAAGAGGACCCAAAATCAGTAGATTCAATCAAATTGGAAGAAACTTCTCCCATAGAAACACAAAATTCGAAGAACCCAAAATCATTGATTAAATAGATATACAATTATAGGTACCCCTGCTATTCTGCACATCTTTATTTCTTCTCATTAACCTAACCTTCATATTTATTTATATTTGTTTCAAATGTATTTTTCATTGAATATTAATAATGTAACACTGATCATTTTTAACAGTATCTTGTAATCTCATACTGTAATATTATATTTTAGGAAAATTCATCTACAAAGGAATCGGAGAAGAAAAAGGAATAAATTGTTACAGTCAGTAGTTAATGAATATTTCATGAGTCAAATGTAACATAAAAATTATATAAAGCTTTATATCTGTAAATAAAAATCACGTCATTCAAATAGACTATTATGAGTAATTGAATTTATGTATTGTAACTGTATTACGAATAATTATTATTCTAAAGATATATTTTATATGAATAAAAGTGGTATTTCTTTCATTAGTGAAGACTGTCGGTAATAGTCTATATTACCGATCTTTCTCCATTCCTAACACGTGTGATATCCAAGTTGACGTTTGTAACAATACAGTATTACATACATTTTCGTTTGAATTTAATTTATACGATAACAACATACAACTATTATATTTCTATATTTCTATTTTAAAAAACAAAAAATGAGTTCGAACAGAGCAAAGTTATCAAAAAGTATCTTGGAAATGAAAGTAAGTTAAAGAGGTTAAAATCTTTGAAGAATCTTATACAATATCACATAAAATTGTATAAGAAGCTTTCCCTTTATTAAACTAATTGTTGTTTATTCAATAGTTTATGAAACGGACCAAGGAGAAAGTGGAGAAACAACAATTTCAAGAAGAGGGTGAAGAGTATTTTGGCAATGAATTGACAAAGCGTATGAAACAAGAATCGTAAGTTTTTTTTAATCATAGACAAAAAAGGCGGAATTTAACCAGTTTTAAAAATTATCTATTTACTTTTCATTTAAGAGAAAGATTTATCATCGAACCTAGTTACGTGTTCTGTGAGAAATTGATCGATGGTAGGGTAAGTTTTCAAGGAATGAATCCTGAGATAGAAAAATTGATGGAGGAAGAACAGAACAATGAATGCGTTAAAGTAAAAGCAAAAGAGGAGGCAGATATTTCAGAAGAACAGATGGCAGAAAATTGGAAAAATTATAGAAAGATGGTAAAAGCTGAGCATAAAAATGAAAGATCGTTTAGAAAACATAATAATAGTCATGAACCACGACCAAAGAAACCAAAATTTTTGAAACCTGATTATTAGTATTTCTTAATTATTTGTATATGTATATAGTCAACTTTAATGTAAATTTTTTTATATAAAATCTACGTGTTTAATTAAATAATGTAGTAGTTTCTAAGGTTGTTGAACAGTATAGACAAAATATGAAAACCTTAGAAGATTTGAAGTACAATAATAATATGTTTTGTATTCTGAATATAAAGAAAGTTACTAAACTATCTGTCAATTTTAGTTTATTTGTACAATAGATATATTAAGTAAATTTTTTAATGTAATGTTATGAAATGTAATAATATTATTAATTTATCCTAAAAATTGCATGATTTTATTTGTAATGTAACTTCCAATAATAAGTTATGGATTCTCACTACTTTTCTCACGAATTAAATCATCATATTGATCAAGCAAGTCTCTAAAAATTTCTACAGATACATTATCTCTGCCACTTCTTTTCATTCCTTCCTTCCAAAGCAAATCAAAGTTATCATCAGAAAACTTAATTCCAATGCTTTCAAATATGCTTTGTATTTCTTCCTTATTTCGAAGCTATAAGTACAGTTATTAGGAATCGTGAAATTTAAGTACAATATTTTTAAACATACTTTAAAGCGATCTGTGTAGCTAAGGCCATGTTTTGTGAAATTATCTGGGAATATAAGGCTATAAGCATTAAGTTTGTCTAAATCTTCATATGAAATTCCTGCTGCTAAAACAGCTACATTAAAATAATTATGATATGACAAAAATGTGTACATAGAAGCTTGTGTGTAACATTATTAGATTCATATGAAGAATATACTAACGTGTGATATCTATTTCACTTATTTTTCCTATTGTGGTATTGTATGTAGTGCTATAATTTTGACATTCTGAAGGTATCTCTAGAAAAATATATATATATGTATATTATTTATATGCAAAATATTTAACATATTTGTAATACAAACAAGAAAGTTAAAAATACTAATAGCATATTACTTTCTATTTTTGGTAATGTAGGAAAATCATATTTCCAGTTTAAAAGATTTAATAAATCTCTATACTTTATATTTTTTTCTTTACGTATTTCTAGAAGATCTAATAAAGGTGACAATAATGTTTGATTTATGTATATTTGATGTTTAACTAAAATAGAAAAAATTTTGTCTTCTGGTAATATATCTGTATACTTCTGTAAATGGTATATAGAAATGAAATCAGTATAGAAATAATATTTTTCAAGCTTCATTATGTGGAGCAAAATAATATAATAAGATACTTTATCAAGTGATAATAAGTCCTCATAAATATCTGCAAATGAAATTTCAGGAACCTGTTTCTTTAATTTCTGACGTAAACCATTTATATATATCAAATACTTTTGTTGTACTATGATTTCATTGTTTAGAGGACAATCACTTAAAATATTTAATTCTTCAGACATTTCTCTTTTTTCAGCTACTTTACCATGTGTCATATTCATATACAAATATGAATTCTTTAAATTTCTGAAAAAAAAATATAATTTCAGTTCTGACTTTTGATATTATAGATGATGGAACTTAAATATAATAGTGTGATTCAAGCATTTGGATATGATTATGATAGCATTACTTTACTTCACCAACTCGAGGGGTAGAACGATCTATAAAATCTGCTAAGTTAGAATTTACTAATGTATTAGGATCAGAATTCACCCATGATAAGAGTCTTTTTAATCGTACCCCTTGAATGTTAGTATTACTTGATTTTCCAAAGCAAAAATTTTGATCAAATGGTTCTTTGTAACTAAAAATATATTTTAAAAATTATACTATACAAATCTAATAACCGCTATGAATCAATTTGTCATTTCATACTGTCTTTTAATTTGTTCTGCAGGTAAGTAACTATTGTGGCTCTTTTTATACATCTCAAGAGTAGTTGGTTCTAAACCATTAGTATCTTCTACTTTAAGAATATTGGCCATAGTTTCTTCTAAATGCAACAAGAAATACTCTTCAAATCATATTAAAACTGAACAAAAATATAGTTGTTATTATAATAATTGGTATACCATATTTAAGTTTTCTTCCAAAAGTTACTTCTAATGGATTCATTCCTACTGGAAGATTTGAAATTTGATAACGTATTTTACCGACTTCTTTATTCCAATAACTATTCACCACAGTATTTCTTAATTCAGAGATGATTGTTTGAAACGGTGTTTCTTCACTTAATTGTAAACATTCTTTTACCTTAAATGATTAATAAAATACATAATAACGTGTTTAAACCTTATACATACTATATTGATAATATGAAATATTTTTATCTCTGTCAATATCGATTAGGTAGCTTTTAAATAAAATATGAGGAAAAAAAAAATAAGTAGAATGATTAGATCTTACACCAACTACTTCTTTACTCTTACACATATTAGTTATGTGTGTTGGTAACTTTTCTCTATGTTTTTCATTATGTTCAAGCAAATTTTTCAAGGCTGTAACTTTATCTTCTAAAGAATATTCTCTAAAACATTCCTTGATATCAGATGTGGGATTTTTATTAAGTTTTTCCATCATATCTAAAAAAAAATGGTTGAACGAAGCATCAAATATGTTTAATAAATGTATAATTGCGTTGAAGTTGGTGTATTAACCAATATATAAAAACAAAATTACAAAATATATAAAGTACGAAGATTAAGTAATTTTGTTTTATATACAAGTCTATGCTTCAATTATTGATGTACATTTTCATTAAGGAAAATCATATTGCCTTCGAGATTTGTTTTCAAATTTTTGTAATCGATTACAATCGATCTTTTATGAGCGCGCGCTTATACATGTGCATGTATATAGTTATATGTGGTATAATTCGTCGTGTCATACATTTGTACGAATATATAAATACGTCTGCATCAGTACTAAAACTGCGATATTAATATAAATGTAAACTATTTACATGTTACAATAATGACAGCAAATAAGCAAAATACAAAACGATCCAAATGGGCTTTGGATTTTGCTCACAGGTTAGTAACCTTATTATTCGAATTATGCATTTGATAAATACATTTTGTTTATCAGCTATCGCAATTCTCTTTGATATATTGGTTTACATCAGTTTTTGTTAAAATAGTACATATGGTATAATTTAAATCAGTAAAGTATATATGTTAGCAAGAATTACTTTTTATTAATTGTATATGTTTAAATAATTTGCAGACGTAGAGGTTATATTGCATTGCTTTATTTACTATAGCCTCTTGTGTACTATTTTATTAAAGTACTTAAAAATATTAGAATATTTTGGTCAAGAGAATGTTATGATCTTATGATCTTCATTTTATGCATTAATCATCTGTTTTAATTTCTTAAATAGAATGATACAATTTTAATATTCTTTTTTATAGAAGCAAACAAGAAAAAAATGTAGAAATTACTTCTCCGCCAGGTTATACACCTGCTGTAGCTTTATTTCATGCCGTAGATTCGATTAGAGAATCAGATTCTAATCATTTGGTAATTAAAAAGTCATGGGAGTTAGCCCTAAGTCCTTTTAAACAAGTTGCGATGAACTTATTTATAATGTACATGGCTGGTAATTCTATATCGATATTTCCTATCATGATGGTTGGTATGTTAATTATCCGACCAGTGAAAGCGTTATTTACTCTTCAACAAAGTGAGTGTGCCATGTTTATATTCCATAATATAATAATATACAACATGGTATAATAAATGAAGTTACATTTGTTCTTTTCAGCGTTTAAAGTAATCGAAGGAACTCACGCTTTCGGACAGAAATTCGTATACTTTCTGGGACAGTTGGTAAATATTGCATTGGCGTTATATAAGTGTCAGTCGATGGGATTACTTCCGACGCATGCATCCGATTGGTTAGCGTTTGTGGAACCGCAAGCACGGCTGGAATATTCTGGTGGTGGATTTATATATGTATGATATAAGATACAATTATTTAAATAACGTAAACATGTATGTGTTTAAAATAAATTGTGCTGTAAATTTAGATACATTTTACTTTGCATATAAGTTGTAAAATCATTCACATTATGCAAAATTTATATACACTTGCATACACTTATACACACTATGTACAATTAATTGCATTAAAAATATAATCTGTATACATAATTGTTAATGTTACTTAAAATTATCGGTGAGTCGATTACTTTTTTCTATATTCATCTGCCAATTCCTTTATATGTTTTATTATCTTACTGGGTTCGTCCACACGAGGGACCTAAAGTAAGTTATATTAGATGTTAATTTTACAATTGCCAATTTACATACAACGTATTATTCCTTCAGCAAACAGTGCTTTTAAAACGTACCTCGTAGTTTTGGCTAATGTACATACCAGCATAAACTCCAATGCTGAAAGTTAGCTAAAAAACATATTGTTATATAATACTTTGTCTTATTTTAGAAATATAGTCTTTTCAAATAAATGTCTGAATGTACCAAAAATTTCAACATTTTTTTGGCTGATTAACGTCCGCTACAATGTTCAATGCACGAACAGCTTTTGTTTCACCCTTTGTACCTTGATTGTTTAAATCAAAGTAGATATCAGATAACGATAATGTTAAAATTCCGTAGAATTCGGACCAAATCTCTTCTCCAGATTACGTTTGGAATCTATATTGCACATATGAGGTTATGTAAATAAACCAAAAATTGATACTTTGCTAGATCATTAATTTTCGTAAAATCGTCACTAAATACTTTATGAATTTTACAATTAATTAAAAACGATCTTATTAAATATACTATTATAGTACAAACTGCACCTGCAACGCTAATTGCTGCGACAATCAACCATTGCACTGATTGTTACAAACTGTATACAATCTCAGTATACAATCGATAAGTAGGTTACATCACTGTCGGTAACGTGGTACGACCAGTTTCAGCACTTTCCGCAGAGATGGCGCCACAAGTTCAACTTGCGCGCGTCATTTAAACAATTATTCAAATCTATTACATTATATTATGTACGTATAGATTACAATTTATTAGAAAAAGCGAGATGTTAATTAGTTAATCAATTCTTCCTTCTGTAATAGGTCTTACAGGGAGATTTTAGAACAGAGTTTTAAGTAGTTCACGTCACTGTCGGTAACGCGGTATGACCAGTTTCAGCACTTTTCGCAGAGATGGCGCCACCAGTTCAACTTGCGCGCGGAATTCAAACAACTATTAAGATTATTCAAATCTATTACATTATATTATATACGTATAGATTAAAATTTATTTAAAAAAGCGAGATATTGATTAATTAATCGGTTCTTCTTTCTGTGATAGGTATTACAAGGAAAAAAATAAAAGGAGTACAGTATCATACTATTTGGCTATACTACTGGCGCCTGACCATACTGTCTGGCTATACTACTTGAGCAAAGTAGTACGAGACTATGATATACGCATATTTGCAATATTTTCCGAAATGTTATAATTCTATTGAGAGGAAAACGATTCATATCCATGAGTAGTACTGATCAGTGTCTATGACATTGGTTAAAAAGTATAGAATGACCGTAAAACATTCATTCATAACGATCCGTTAGCACCTAAGAACACATTTACGTACCGGAAATAATTGCGAGAGAAAGCGGGACAGATCAAAGATTTCAAATACCACTATAGTATGCACGCGTATGCGTACTAATCATATTTAGGTCACGTTCAATGATACATTCTGATTTTTGTTAAACAATTCACAAGAAACGTGATTCCTAACGAGATGAAAACGATAACTGCACTCAATGTACGACTTGGTTTTTACACTCTGAATCCATTTGAAATTCAATTTTATTCTTGTTAAATAAGTTACACCTTTTTCACGCAAACATTTATCTAACATTTACAGCTTTTTCTTGTCGGACTTCCTTTGGAAATGTTTTTCCTCTTTTTCTTGTCGTGCTACATAATATGTGTTACATCAAAATCTGTTCTCGATTAATGGTTTCCTATATTTCTTACATTTTCTATTAAAATAGCAATGTTTTAGCAATAGAATCTATAGCAATATTTTAGTAATAGTTTCAATTGCTAACATCTCCCAGCAACAGAAAACTTCCATTCAAATAGAAAACATCAGAGGAACACGCATGTCTCAAAAAGCAGCGGTGAAATAAGTTCAACCTTCGCAATCACCAATCAATGCCGATGTCCCCACATATAGGGGGGGACATCCGAGTGCAAAGGGTTAAATAAACGTTACACATAAAAAATGTTGAATATTTTCCGCGCAGAGCGCGTTATCCTATTCCACGTTAATTTGTATGGGAAAAATCGTTTCGCTTAAACGAATTCGCTTCTCGAACGAGTTACGCTCGTTGCGCGAGCTCCCGCTGTATTTACGCCGCGCGGGGAACTTAATTTAACGAAGAGGAATGTGTCCGGCACCGGAATATGTACGTCTATAAATCGTGAAATGGAGGGAGAGATCGGCTTGCATGATCGGCCTAGCAAACTTACTTCGCTCGGGTAGCTATTCCGCTTTAGTACGCGGTCAAACTAACATCAGTTTGCAGCCACAGTGCCGCCACGTGGGTCCTTCTTTCCACGTTCTAACCGCTCGCTGGGTCCTCCTGCGTTCCACCGGTTTTTTCCCCAGTTTCGAACGGTTCGTTTGCGATCGCATCGAGGTTTGCTCGCGAGGATCTACGAATCTCCGACCGCGAGGCGAACAGCGGGACCATTTTCTCGTCACGCGACGTCGAAGAAAACTGTAACTCTTCTCCGCCTTTCGCGTGCAGGTCCCGCGAGCACACTCGTTCGAGCGTATTTTACGAGTAAACACCGTGCGAGCACACGCGGCACCGAGAAAAGTGAAAACCTCCGTGATTATTGAGAACCTGAGGCAGAGCCACATTGACCCACTTTGGGGTCAAGTACGATAACATCGTCGTCTTGTGCGCTGTATAGTGGGACTTAATGGTTGACACTACGGTCGCTGAAAACTGGAGATAGAGCGAACATGTCGGCTACCATTTCGAAAGTACTCGCCGACAACGCGAGGAATGGCACCGGTATTATTTGCGATAAAGATCGTGTAAGTATTGTAACGTTTGATGCGAGCGATAGTAGATCGACGCGAGTAGTGTTTAACATGAGTAACGTTTAAGTTAAGCAACGTTCGACGTGAGTAATGTTTAATTTAGCCAATGTTCGTCGCGAGTAGTATTTAACTTAAATAACATTCCACGTGAGTAATATTTAACATAAGTAACGTTTCATGTGAGTAATATTTAACATAAGTAACATTTCACGCGAGTAATATTTAGCTTAAGCATCGTTCAACGTGAGTAACATTTAACTTAAGCCACGTTCAACGCGAGTAATATTTAACATAAGTAACATTCCATGTGAGTCATATTTGACATAAATAACATTTAGCATAAATAACATAAGCACGACATAAGCATTACAACACTTAATAATGAAAGCATGAAGAAGTTACCTCCTAATACAGTGAGCCCTCCTATAACGCGATTAATTAGTGCTGTATTACATAGAAACCGCGCTCTAAGAAACTCAGAAGTAAAATATAAATCAGTTTGATTCGTTTTGCGTTATACAAGAATTGCATTTTCAGAGCACAAAGTTTAGCTAGGCGTAACCGTGGAAACGAATGGAAACCGTGTTCTAAAAGTACTGGGTTATCAGAGGATTGACTGTACCTGTGTTTTGACGTAAACACGACTGCGAAGTCGTTATTATTTACTCTTTATGAACGTACGCGAGGCTGATTATAATACTCAAGTTAATTGTCACGCTCCACTTATTTACATTTACCACTTACGCGAATATTTATAAATTTCCGCTTAATTAATTATCTTGGACTTGATATCGTAATTCAACTAGCTTCTATTACTCGTTACAAAAGCGTTTATATAATGCATTGCAAAAGCGATAAATAAATAATAGTGGATCGTGTTTTGGTAAAATCGTTCTACCAGAGCAGAACTTCAACGATGATCCACGATTTTCGTTGTTCTGATCTTGGTTATTCAGTATAAAAATAATTTGTATTAGGTGAGCCATCTAAAATAGAGTTTTATGTCATCCTTTGCAAATTAAGGCTCGCGAAAAGTATAAAATCCTGTTTTAATGGCGGATTCTTTAATCAGCTGGAGTCCTTACACTTCTATTTATCGCGCATTTAGCAATTTTAATGTTTTCCCGTTTCGTAAAAAACATTTTACACACGGTGAAGTGAGAAAATATTTCATGGTCAAAGGAATCATGATTCCATCGACTAGATATCGCGGATTCTCTTTTGGTTATCAATAAAACATGATGCAATTCTTTCTTCGGTCCACGGTCGTTAAAAACAATGCACAGGTATTGTTAGTAGTCGTAAAAAAACGAATTAGAGAAGAAAATGTATGTTAGCTTCGACGGAGTAGAAAGTTGAATCTCTTCGAAGAATAGATTCATTAAAAACAATTTCGCACACGCGTACGAAGCGCTTATAAAAGTAAGATGAACGAATTAGAAAAAGATGTGTGTAGAATCTCCATTGTGCACATAAATTACTTTATTAATTCTTTTTTAACCGAATAATCGACGTATTATTCATTTTAACGAATTTTGGATCGTTACTCGATGAATTATCGAATGGAAATTTTAATGAACAAAAGCAGAATATATATTTTCTATGTCTAAAAAAATATATATGAAATAAATTATATATATTTTAGATATATTAGATGTAAAAGCCAGTTAAGCCTGTTCAAGGTTTTTACGTAAAAGCTACTTATGCGCTCGTCATGGAGGATTGAACTATAATGAAATAGCTCGAGTAAAGTATATATACTAACGTGTCATTTCCGGTGTTTGATTGTAAATTGCGTTTTCTTGAATAATAAATAGCCGAAGTAGGAGAACGGCCAGATTGCTTTCCGCCGCTCTACTGTCTTCATTAAACGATAATTTTCCATTAGTTCAACCGTGACGATATTTGAAAAGGGTTTATTTTACAGGATACGCGGTGAAAGTCGGTTTTACAGGATTGCAACATCTTTCATCAATGTAGCATTCTTAGTAGAATTCTTCAACATATTTCTACTTTGCAACACCTTGCATTAAAGTAGAAATCATCAACGTTATTCTACTTTGCAACACCTTTCATTAAACTAGAATAATGTTAAAGAATTCTATTTTATTCGTCTTATTGCACTTTGTTTGCTCGTTTCGTTACATTCCATAAATTTCAGACGGATCATCGCACGAGACTTTTTTATCTTCCGATAAACATTATCCTTATTTTTCCTTTCTGTGAATGTACGTCAGTATTATCAAGGCCATCCTTTCTTTTTAAATGATGTAAATGACTTTAACGACGCACGACTTCTTGCTTACTAATTCTTTTTTCGATTTGAATTTCATGTCCCATATATTTCTATAGAAGACAGATATATAATTAAAATGTGCAACAACTACCAACAAACGATTTAATAAAAAGTAACGTTCACAGTAACAACACTTCAATATATCATGGAAAATAGTTTTTTCTTTTTTTTATTGAAGGCACGTCGTGCGTCGCGTTACTTTTTTTTTTATTAATGTAACGTCGTGCGAGTAGTAACGAGGTTGAATACATTAGACTAAAAAGAATTGATAAAAAAAGAAAGATACGACTGCAAAAACTAAAACAAAGTTAAACAGACGCGGCAGAGTTTTTTGTTTCGAAGTGTAGAAAAAGTTAAAAGCATTCAATGATTCGAGTCCGAGAAATATGAAAGTCTGTCGTAAAGTAGGAAATGATTGTCTTAGAATGCGTTACTCCTGCACGATTACGTCGTATGTAATAGAAAGTGTGCAACAGTGCGTACTTGATAGACTTACATCGAGCTGATACTGATGTCCATCAAATATTTTCTCTTAAATATTGGTTAATAATCCAGAAACGCACGTAAACGCTTACTTAAAGTAAGACTAGGAAGACGAGATTACTTCTGAGAGGCGACGAATTATGAGAATTCTCAATTCATATCGAAATATTTACAATAAAATAATAAGATCTCTCAATTCTCAATAAAATGAAAAAAAAATTATCAATTAACTATTCGTCAGATTAATTTTTTAAGGACAGAAATTTCTATCCATATTTGATATAATTTACATTTCAGAAATGTTTACGTATCTCGGATACGTAATCCTTTTATTTAAGTAGCATATAAAATTCTCAACGCCGTGTCAGTACTGTTAGACACTTTCAAAACTATAATCTGGTCGGCGGATATTTTTTTATAAATGTTACTCAAACGTTTAACGCTGAAACAGTATAATCTTCGCATCTAACGGTATGCGTTTCTTTGCGGCAACTGGGGCATATTAACTGCAGTTCCTTGTTCTTATGAAACTTCTTGGTGACCGCAATTTCGTTGCTATTTTGAAGAGCACAGACGAAATCTGGACCGAGAAAATAATCGCAACTCGATGCATACTTAAATTAGATTTCATTATAATTAAAATTAGGATCGAGTAACATTTTAATTGATTAATGTACTAAATAATACTTAAGTTTGTTTTACAAGTGACAAATGAAACTTTAGATGCTCTGATTTAACTATTTTTCTTCACAATAATATTATATAGCCCAATTATACCTAAGCTAACCTAATACCAGTAATTAATAGTAAAATAAAATAACTACTAACTAGTAAAGTACAATAAAACAAAATAATTACTTTAAAGTAATTGTATTGCGTAATACCTAATACAATATTACTGTAACTATGTTATGCTTCTAAGAAAATGATTATTACATGGTATTCAAGGTATTATTTCTTACTATTGTTGGAACTGTGATACACGTTTACGTAACGATCTGACATTGTGACCTACTATAAATAATGGAAGAATTTATGTACGTTATCCAATTTAAATTCAACAATTACATAACACACTTCAAATACCTTAACTTGGACAATAGTAATAATTAAGGAAGTACATTACGAATTCAGAGCATGAAAATAACTTCACAAATGATATTTCATTTCATCTACTATATATAAATTTGCGAACTATCGGTAACTTATCGATAATCGTTAATACTGGTGTCTGCATCCAATATCGATTAGAACATCGTTTTAAATAGCAAGTAAACGTACGATAAAGTTACGTAGTTGAGAATAGCTGTTAACATTTGTTATATTACGTATATATATGTTCGACAAAGTAGAAAAAGATGTTTAAAGTATTTTTTAAAGATCGACACACATATACGCACACTTTCGCTTTGAAATAGGTTCCTGGAAGTGCTGTTAAAATAAGGAGCTTCTATATTTTGCCACGTGGTAGCAGCAATGCGGAGTTATTGATCAAGTCACAACCGATTGCGTTCCACGGAATGGTGATACCAAAAGCATTCGAATTCCCGTATTTTACCAAATTTTACGTACAAATAAGTATCGTTTCTTAATTGTCTTTTATACAGGAGAAGCTTTCGAGAATTGAGATAGTATATTCAGTTTAAATTCAGTGAATACACCGTCAATCACGCGACTAAAAAGAGTTTTACAGAAATGTGTTCTAGTTTCCTATCAAGCTGTTAATCAAAGCCATAAATATCATTTCAGGGTGAGTAAAACGCTTTTTAAGCTTAAGTTTTGATTTTCAGACTTAAATATAAAACTAGAATACACGTAATATTTTGTTATCGAATGAAAATAAAATTAATCAATAATGTTTATCAGTTTACGATTGAATATTTTCTACTGGATATTTTAATGCTAGCAGATGGCGTTTGGAAGAGCATAATGCCCTTATTTTGGCCAACGAAGAACTTTTTCTCTTATGCTGTTTTAAACAATCATTTTCCTATGTACATTTTTTCTTTCCTCTCTCATACATTTCTCATTGCATACTCGCTTTTTTGCTTTTAATATCTTTGCATATGTTATTCTTTGTCTTAACTAAAATTCTGCATCTTCTGCATCTTCGTTAACCCTTTCTTCCCCCTTTTAGTCGCCTCTTACGACAAGCAGGGGATACTGTGGGTGTATTCTGATCCCCACCACACAGGGATGTTTATTAAATTCTATTTCAAGAGTAGACCTAAGGATTTAGACAAATAATGGGAAATCTGCCATTTTCAGATAGAAAAAGCCGATTTGGGCCTCAATTTTGGGAAGATTCATTTAGAGGGTTGATGTAATCAGGAAAATTTGTCAATCTTGACTTATTTCACGAGATTTTTACCGCATTGTGCGGTCTTCCAGATGGACCATAAGTTTTCAAAGAATTCATCTAACAAAAAATGATTTAACTGTAAAATTTTGTGTAATTATGAAAACATTGATGGCATGGAAAAAAAAGCAGTTTGAGAAATTGTTTTGCTACATTTTTTTCACGAAATTGATGTTATCGATCACCGGTAACATTGCTTTTACAACCAGTTGCGTAATCGGTTCGTTTGCGTCGACGCGCCTCGAGAACTATTTAATTACAAACTTTTATCGCTTAACTAGACAAATGTTTATGTATAATAGTAGTTTATGTTGTCTTAATAGAACACATAGAGACTTAGTACTTATTTGTTACAATTTTTTGAATGATCGCATGTTTTCATACTGCTATAGTAGCAGATAAAAATATGAATTCAATAACATTAGGTGATCTTGAGTAGACTTTGACATGCGATAGCAGATGATAATGTATTTAAACTAACTGTCTAGTTACTAACTGTCTGTCTATATACATGTTTACATGTATATGTATACATGTTTACATGTTTACATGGATGTAAAGAAAAGTACTTAATGAATTACTTTTAATTTGATTTTGATTGATGATGTCATTCAATAACTATAATGTGTGAGCACTAAATAATTAAATAATAAAATATAATATATAATAATAAATAATTAAATAAAATTTAAAGCAACTATAATCCCATGAGCCACCTAATTCACTTGAAACATTAATAAAGGATCTGAAGAAAAAGTTGTTTTAGTTACTTTGTACCTTCGTGTGTGTGTGTGATGATACACACATATTACTTTTAGTTACTTTGAGAGAAAGTCTAAGAGAAAGTAGAAAGTCTATAGAAAGGTTCGCAAACATGTAAAGCAATATTTAAAAACAAATGAACGTATTTACAATAACCCCTCGATTTTAAATACCAATATAAGAAATTAGAGTTCACACTCTCGTCGAATGTTCATTAAAGCTACAACTTATACGAGAATACGCTATTACAAGAAATTATTATTAACATTATTGCAATTGTAATGTATTATTCAAAAGCTCGTAACAATTTCTCGATTCATAGACGTATATTTACCATCTTGGCAATGTGATATTATGATATACATTTCTGTATTTTTTTCCTTGTACATGCTCATACATATATATTTCTTGCTTCTCAAGTTACTTATATTATTTATGATAGACGAGTAAAGGTTCCCTGAAAATAATTTGTTCGTATAATTCCTTATAGAATGCTTTAGAATTTTTCCGGTTTTTAGTCTTCTTGCTTGTACTTTGTTGGATAATAGTGCATCTGTAAAAATTTATTGTAGACCATTGTAATCTGATCACATTCCAATGATAAGAAAACCGTATTAAGGAAAATGAGCGCGCAAACTAACGGAATCTATTATAGTCGCCTCATTCATATGTACATATGGAACAATTTCTGATGAAATACATGGAAATCGTTCAACTTAAGAAACTGCTTTACTCGAGATTATTCAGGGCAATCTCCTATACAGTGTTCACGATGTACTCAATACTCTAGGTCAGGGATTCTCAAACTAGGTGACACGGCAATAATATTAAATTTTCACCAAGATTTAGCAAATTAACCGTAGAATCCGTTTTCATAACATGGCAACGCCATTGCCTCCTTATCTATGCTGCGTCTGCCACTCGTCGGCCATTTTTGTGGTCGCGCGTCACTTGTTTCGAGTGGTACCAAGTTGTTATCGTCGCGAAATAAAAGATTCCAGCGGATTTTAGCCCGACAAGGATGTGTGGTGAAAAAAGATTGAGAATCCCTGCTCTAGGTTACACAATACTACAGAAGAACACTTAACGTCTATCATGAATGCATCTTCGACTATGTACCGTCAGTCCTCGACTTACGAAATTTAAAAAAAAAAGAAATTTTATAATCCGGGATAGATTAGCTGGTCTCGAAGTTGAAGACTCTGATTCGGGACCAATTGAGGATAAAACTTAAATAAAATACCTTCTCGCATTGGCACTTGACTGATGGTCGTGTGAAAATGAATTTGATATGCGAGGAACACACGCACACGTAATTACGCGTAATACAAAACGTAAGACATGCGCACACGAAGAGAGTATGTACAAGGACAAGGACACGATACACATTGTTTAAAATCTACAACATAGCTGCAATAATTCCACAAAAAATCCACTAAATAATAGCAAAAAAGAAACTAAAGTGATTTCAATTACTTTAACAAGCAAAATTTAGTTTGAAAAATCCCTCAAGGAGCATATAATTAAATCAAGCAAGGATTCAGGACACATGCTCCCCTTACAAATTTCAGAAAAAAAGTAACGCAAGACGAGGAAAGTTTACATTTTCGTTCGATAAAAGATTAACAATTTTCTACTCGTCAACTTCGGATCGACGTGTATACGCATTGAACGTGATTAACTACAGTTAACAGCTCAAAGTAACTTTTGTTTTAATCATCCGGACCCGCGAGCACTGAAATCGCTTAACAGCATTCTCGAAACCGTAGCCGGTCGAAGTCATTACGCGTACCGTGGTTATATAAGCGTGCTCGTAAAAACGCGGCGAACGTTGGATTTATGCTTGCATGTGTCTGTGTACGCGTACATCGCATGATGTTTACCGCGCCTGTTGCAGGACGTAGAAAAGGGCGAGCTTCATTCAAACGCCGCGGGCCACTCGCCGTCGATCTGTTCGCGGCCGGCGTCTTCGTCGAGGACGTCGACGTCGGCCGAGAGCAGGGTCGAGCTCGAGGATAAGCTAAGGAACAGCAAGTCGAATGCGTCGAGTACCGTGGTGGAAGTGGAAACCGGGACGGCGAACAATGAACCGATAGGTAACGAAGTAGCATGAACGTAGCGGCGAACAGAAACGGGTTTGCGCAGTCCGATTGTGTGCGTGCGTGTACGTGCGTCAAAGGACCTTTCGGGTTACGGTCCGTGTCGTGCGACGAGTCGTACGAGTAGCGATGGGCTCGAAACGAATCGCTTCGAATCAGTGGCTCGACGCCATGCAATTCCCTCGAATCAATTGTCCTACATACGCAGCGTTGTTTAATATTCGATGAGTGGAAGACTTACAATTATTAAGATTTGCAATCTACTTCCGTTCCTCTTTTCAATTACATTTCAAACGTTCGGTTGCTATCGCTACGCTGGATTGTAGACGATGCTTGGAACTTATGCAATTGTTTACAAATACTGAATATATAAACATCTATGATATGTAAAAGGTAGACACATCGGTATATCATATCAATGTGCGAAGTCGCGAGCATTTCCGTTGCACATATTCCAACCGAAATCATCGTATATTCAATCTGCAATTTTGATCGTTCTAGAACCGTTAGAAATTCAGGAAATATTACATCCGATAATTTCCTTGTGTGCCGTCCCAGTTCTCCTTTTACAAATTCTAAAACTAAGTCAAAGAAGTCTAAATTCAAACTCGAAGAATTTTGAAACATAATATCGCAGCAAGCGATTTTGCAAAAAAGAGAGCGAAAGTAATGATTACTTAAAGAATAAAAATAAAAATAATTTTTATCGTCTCACCCGGAAATGCATCGTATAAAATCGTAATTTTACGTGATCCACGCGTTCGCGACAAACATAATTTTACGTGATCCGCAAACAATGTGTTGACACACTATGAGCGAGTCGGATACTTTATGCAGGACGTTCGCAAATATTAGTAATGCACTTATCAGTGCTTGTTTCTTCTTATTTAATGAATATTTTGTGTTACATAACTCTTTGCAATTATGCATTGCTTGAAAATTATGTTTCTCGCGAACTATTGCTAGAGCCACTATTACAGCGAACCACGTGAAATTACGTATTCATATGACACATTTCTGGATAAGATGATCAAAATTACATTCATCTCTATTCTGTAAGCAACCGTTACTTTCGCTCTCCTTTTCGCAAAATCGCCCGCTTCAATATCGCGTCCGCACAGCGAGGAGCCCCACTCGCAAAACGCGTTAACATAGAAGCGTGGTACGTTCGAACCTAGTCATGCCATGTGACGTACGATCGCGCTGTGTGACTCGTAAAATAACGTCAGATTCGAAACAACTCGATAGGTCTTGAACTTATCATCGTACGACTCGTCACACAACAAATCTTACCATGCATTGGTCGCTTCACGTGCCTGTACAGGAGCGGGGACAGAGGCGGCCGCGACGGCGACGAAGACGAAGACACGCACGGGAAGAGGAACAGAAAGGAACGCGACTAGCCGGTGGAAGGCAGTCGGCCGTCTGCTACGTCGCCTGGCACTCATCATGTTTCTGCTAGCGGGTTTGGCCGTCTGTTTGGCACTGCTGGCCATATACGCAGGCCCCATATTCCTCGTCCAACTGTTGGCGGTCGTGATCGTCGCGTACTTAGTATCCGGAGGGCGCTTCCGATGGTTTTACGTCGCTCTGAAAACTCTGCCAAGAGACTTCGGGTGAGTACACGCTGCTTCTCTCCGTTTCTCTGACTCACAGCACAGGATATATTTAGATGCAAATGTACACGCTTTTTGTTTGTTGTCGCGGTGATAGCGCGAAAGTTTCGCAACGCGAATTTATTTCCCATTAATTTTCTATTAACCGATTGCACTCGGAATTACTTTTTAATTTCCGTTGGCGATAACTTTCTGGTGTTTCAAGTGTTTCGTTTGAAGTTTATTGTGGAGGATGGTTTCTCGACTGCTACTTGCAAATGATTTTATTTACTAATTATATTAATATTCATATAATTTCATACTAATATAGAAACAAGACACTTGAAATATCAGGAAGTCATTACTTAACATTAATATTAATATAATTTTATATATTAATATTAAATATAGCTATGAAACTTTATCGTGACTTATATTTGTTTCTTTTTCTTTTTATTTACTGATGTCGAATCGCTGTCGACGGAGGAGTGCAAAGAGTTAATAGTCAACACTTCTTTCCATCGAATGCAACACTGAGTCGTTCACAATCGAAATCCTGTACTAAAAGTGTTTCTCCGGAACTTATCCGGCATTCCACACATTCGAATCTGAAAAAGAGCAAAGCGATCGGTCAGAAAAACGTGAAGGAATGTTGCCCCATTCGAGGCTACATAAATACGTCGAAGAAAGTATTGAACGATGAAACATCGACAATTCTATAGAAAAATACTGTTTCGAGCCTCGACTCGTTCTAATTCCGATTGGCGTATCTTGCCGGTCATCCTCCGCGATTATCTATTCGAGTTTTTCTCTCTTCGCTTCTCTCGAGTTTCGCGGATGCTACGCGCCGATCGGTATGTTAATGTGGGGTATAACGGTCAAGCACGCTGCAAGAAGCTGCCTCGTTCTCGTGCCGTGCCATTTTGGAGAGCAGAGGCCACACTTCCGTATCGACGCTGCTCGAAATGTGAACATCTTGTGTACATTTCAACTCTACTTGGAGAGGAGTTGATTGATATATATGCCAGTTGTCGGAAATGAACCACCTAGGAGTTATTCGACCTACAAAGGAGACCCTACTAATTAAAGTCACTACAAAATGTCCCCAAAATCACTTAAAATAGACTAATTTGGGTCATTACAAAATGTTCCCAAAAATCGTTAAAAATGGTTTAACTAAATCTACTTTAAAGTGCCCCCAAAACCACTTAAAATAGTCTAAATAAGATCGCTACAAAATGTCCCCAAAAATTAAATTAAAAATGGCCTACTTAAAAAGGAGGCCCTACTTTTTGGAAGTATTTAACTTCTTCAAGGACAAGAAGGATATTTTTTTATAGTGAGAAAAGGTTAAAGAGGTTAAAGGAGACAAGGGATCCGTGAAGAAGTTAAAAGAAGCAGAAGCTTGGATGAAGGAGGGAAAACATACAAAGTTAGAAGAAGGATAGAAATAATTGTTACTCACGCGACTGAGAGGTTTTCGATGCTTTCTGTTATACATTACATTATTTATGTTCGAACTGGGAACCAGCTACTGGGGAGGGGATGTAGAAGCACCTCATCGCACGTTCCTCTTATGACTAATAATGTTTAGGTTAGGTTAGATTAACAATCCCAGCAACTAACCTAAAAACTCTGATTTTCAATTTTTCATTTCCAATACTTGCGTGCATCAATCAACTCTTCTGGATCAAGTGGAGTCAAAAATACATAAATAATGTTCAATTTTGAAGCACAGAGTCGATATGGAAGTAATTTTGGAGGAGAAAATTCGAACGTGGATTAAGTAATCGGAAGTTACACAACTATCCAACCGTCGCCCCGAACGACGAATAGTATTGTTTATGTTGCTCATAAAGCGTTACTTTATTGCAGGGGTTCTCAAACTTGTTTCCACGGATGCTCATGTGCCCTCAAAGCTATTTAGATGCACCAAAGTGTCGAAATAATGAAATCTGCATCTTTGTTGCATCAATTGTAACCGCGTGCTGTTGTAATCCGATGCGAACGCCATTACTCTGCAATCTCGAACACGCTAGTGCCATAAAAGAGGTTGAGAGCCCCTGCTTTTTACTGGAACGCGGTAATTTACGCGTACTTTTACGATATCATAATTACGAGAAGTAACTGTAATTTATGCATTCATATTTCCTGGTTCAAGGATGTTGGAAATATCCTGGTGTTCTTTTAAAAAGGCAATAGGGAATCGCAGATTAGGGGGGCTTAGTTTTCGTGTGACAAATGTCACGTGGGGCAAACACTTCCGTCCTTCGAGGGTTAATGTTTATATTACTCTTATGAAATAATTGTACAATTTTCGTCAATATAGTCTATTAGAGAATTGAACTGCGGAGTGATTGAAACTTATCTCATTTATAGCTAATAGTAGTTTCAACAATAAATAATGGCTCTGAAATTCTAACAAAAATCACTTAGAGGCAACAACTGAGGTTTGAGAAAAACGTGCGTTGTGAAAGAATCGCAGAGGAAGTTGATTTTTAATGTGATGCGTTTGTCTATTACAATACAATCCTTGCACAATGATTATTCATGACATTCAAATTAAGGCGAGCTACTTTTTTATTTGCGGAAATTGATTAATGCGCATTATGCGAAACGATCTCAATATGCTCGAGATTTACTTGAAAAGAACCCCCTTTTACTTGAAAAGATTTGGACCCCCAGAAATCCACGAACCACAGTTTAAGAACCGCTGATCTAAAAAATATATACATATTTACCTATGAAAGTAAAGTAAACTAAAGTGTAAACGCAAAAATTATTGTACATGTGTTCTTCGTTTCAATCCGCATTTAATCACGCTTCGATCAACTGCGTGCAGGTTATTAGCGACGTAGAAAAAAGTAACAAACTGTATCGTACTAAGAAATTCATGCGATACGTTTAATATGATTTGTGCATTAAATTGTACGTTCATCAACGAGATACAATTTTTCTTTGACTAGTTTTTCATAAAAACCGATGAACTATGGCATTTATGCTGTATTTGAAAGAGTAAACATGTATTTCAATTTGAATACCAAATTAGACACAAGTACATAGATTAACGAGTATGTGTGTTTTAAAATACATTCATAGCAGTTCACTTAACGGTATATTATTTTTTTTTAATTTCTCGCTGCCTTAATAGGTGTATTTCAGATATTACGCTATTGTTGTACTTATCTAATGTTATTATTATCTAATTATTTTATTGCGAGGTAGAACGTAGAATCGTTATGAAACACAGTATTAACATAATAATATAATATCACTTCCAAGAAATTGCATTCCTTTTTGTTACCTTGATGCTAAAGCCATTTTCGGTTTTGCATTGTTTATTTTAAACTGAAACTATCACGCACGCGAAATACCTTCACTTCTGTAATTATACTGTAGAAGAAAATTCTGTTCTCTCGTTGAATCAAAATTTAATTTTCCATTCAATCAAAATTTGATTTCCCATTGATCGATTAAAATATTTGATATTCTAAATATCTCCTCTGTCGTCCATAACAACTTGCACACTGAGTGTTATTATTTCGAAAACAGACGATTCGATTTCGACGATTTTTGGATATGTTGTAGAGATTTATATTCTCGACAACTTTTTCCTATACATGTAACCACCGCAAGGCTTTAATTACCGAGATATTGCAAAAACGATGGATACCAATATGGTGAACTCTACTTACGAGCACGCGTCCGTAAGAAGTCATGCGTCAGTGTTGATCACCGGTTGAGTACATAATGACTCTTGGGAACGAAAGCCCCGTGTACAACTGCACATGCGTGATTATAAGAAATGTTTGTTCTAGTGACCTTCTTTTGCAAATATGTCGGAGATTAATATTAAATATTAAATATGAGATTTGGCTCCTCAGTTTATCTAAATTAAAATCGATACAAATTTTAAGCTCTGCCCTTTAACCTTTTGACTCTTAATTTTGATAGAAATGATCTTATCCTTGCGACTACTCTTTCGCTAATGACTGATGATTACAGTTTAGCGTCGAAACACACACGATATGTGCTTTTCGTCGGAAAATCACAACACACATGGTGTATTGCTCGTCTCGAATGGGTTGAAGCATCGGGGGCAAATAGAACGCGCGAAATTGTGCACGCTCGAAACAGGAAGCCATTAAATTCACCGCAGAAAGAAATCTAGGTAACAGAAGCAAGATCAATCTTATCAAAAGTATCCGTAAATGATACCAGTATTATGCAACGACGCAAACCGCAGCATCACGATCTTGCTATCAGATCATGATTCGCGTTGCAGAGTAACGTCTTAATTATGCAAAGTACAAGACTCGTCAACTGTCTAATCGTAAATTACTTATCGGTTGTTTTAATTTGTTTTTCTAAAAACGATTCTAAACAATCGCGTAGATATAATTGAAAAAATCGTTCTCTTATGTCTTTAATCGTTAACTTAATAATGTAATCAATTGTTTAAACCTTTGCACCCAATTAGCTTCGATTGGATATTAAATATTTGATTTTCTGTTTCATTAAGAGCCAACGATATTTAATTAAACCTTTTTTTTTTAGACCTTTTAGGCTACTTGTAAGTAACAGTAACCTCAGAAACTTGCTGCGAGACCAGTGAAAGAGCAAGGAAGAGAAGAATATTCCCTTCTCTAGTATTTTTTAAAGTAATAGTAAATAGTAAATACACGTCGTGCAATTAATTTTGTTAAAGACTCGAAAGGTCTTCTTAAAAGTCATATTTTGACTAATTTTGGCTCAGAGCGAAAAAAGGTTCTCGACCTCTGCTTTGGATCTTGATTTTGCAAAGAAAAAAGGAAGAACGAATTCTCATTGCGCTTCCTTTATCGATTGTTAAAAGTAACAGCATTCTATCACGTATTTGCGAATGTTTACTCTTAAGAAGTAAGCACGCTTACTTGCAACATATAAAAATGAGAAAGAGAGATGGCATAAATTCTTCAGCGAAGAAATGAAGAATTGAATTTTTTGTACTACTTTCTAGGATTATTTATATTATTTTCGTTCGAGGTAAATTGAAAACGCGATGTAGAATAAGGCTTCGAACGATTTGAAACAAATGGCGCTAAATTATATTCTATAACTCATTATTAGGGCATAAGAAGCGATAAGGAATGCTTCATCGCACCTTTTTACCTTGCAAAAAAGTTAAATACGCGATAAAAAAAAAAAGAACAATCGCGCGTACGCTAGTTTGATTCCTGGATTCTTAAACGTATTGGATGTACGTGTGCGATTATGTAAAATCTAGTGTAGATTAATGGTGAAACGAGACGCGTGGCATACAAATCTCTCTTGTTACTCCAACTGGTTCATTGAACCAACTAAGCGCTTAAATTTCCTTTAAGGCGCGCGTAGATTTGATTCGCCATACGATTCATTTGTCGCGACGTTGATAATGTTTGAATAATCTAATCAAACATTCTTTAATTACTGTTCCATTATTACAATATTTACATAATAAATATTGTTTTACATATACGCGGATGATAATAAAATCATTATTCTATAATAATTTCCATAACTTTCCAAGTGAAATGTGACGTAAAATTTGTTCTCAGTCATTTTAACACTTGAGACTGTATTGACTGATTATCATGTTCAGTTGTTGCATAACATACGTCGTTACATAACGTGTACATATCATCAAGCAAGATACGAAATCATTAACGACCTTTTTTCATGTTTCTTATGACATTTTACTAGCGATCTTCCTACGCTTATCAATTTTGCCGCAAAAATGATCGCGTGATTCAACGATCGATTCGAAGAAAAGGAATACGTCGATAAACATAATTCGTTCTATTATTTTTTCCTTCTGATTCATCTGACTCGCAACAAGACTCAACATCGATAAATAAAAAAAGGAAACAAATGTAAGCTTTAAATAGAAATTGCAACAAAGTTTCAAAGTTATATGAAATGTAATTAGTAAAGGAAATTGTTTTGCAAGCAACAGTCGAGGAGCTGTTCTTAAAATGAAACAGCAAGTTGTTGAGAACGAATTTGAGTAACAATTTGGAGTGCAAAGCGTTCTTCAGAGATTTTTAAAGTTTACCTCGGTTCTTTTTTCAAGCGATCGAAACGCAAGTTTAACGTGAACATTTTTACTTGTTTCAGAGCCATCACGGGGTATGTAAAAATACGTTGGATTATCCACTCTCACACGAAAGCGAACAGAAGCGTCGCTGATATATTTCAGCAGCATGTCCGTCGACATCCTAACAAAGTTTGCTTCATTTTCGAAGACCAAGAATGGACGTTCCAACAGGTAAAATCCAAACATCTTTATCTAAGAGAAACTTGGTAACTTTTGCAGCCAATAAACTTATTTATATTGCGCTAGAAAGACTTGCCACGCACGTCGAGATGCTTTTGTCACAGAATCGCCAACGGCGTGCTGTAACTGGTCTTCAGACAATTATCGTAGAAGTAAAAATGACTTGCGTGGCACGTCGACTGAGTTTGTTTGCCAGAGCACAGTTTCTAATTGCACTGCAACGCGTACAGTTATCGATATTCAACCCCTATTCTAAGATGGAAAGCGCATCCGTGAATTTCAAAAGCGATTCAATCGAATGAAACTGAACAAAATGCTTTCAGGTCGAGGATTACAGCAATAAAGTCGCTACGGTGTTTAGCACGTACGGGTATCGTAAGGGGGACGTGATTGGTATATTTTTGGAGAATCGGGTAGAATTGATCGCCCTCTGGCTTGGTCTGAGTAAGTTGGGCGTGATAGTACCGCTAATCAATACCAATCTTCGTAAAATTTCCCTTTTGCACAGTATCAATGTGTCGAAATGCCAGGGTCTTATTTACGGAGCGGATTTTACCGATGGTAAGTGTGCAACATCGCATGATTAACACGTTTCGTGCCACGTGGGGCATGTACGCCCCCTTTGCACTCGGATGTCTTCTCTGAGGGTCTCGAGGGACTTGAAATGGAAATCTTCTGTTGCTAGGGAACGTTAGCAATAGAAACTATTGTTAAAATCTTGCTATTCTAGCGATAATTCCCATTGCTAAAATATTACTATTCTAGCAATAGTTCCCACTGCTAAAATATTGCTATTCTAGCAATAGTTTCTGTCTCTAACGCCCAGAAAAGAACCGAGTGCAAAGGATTAATTGTGTTTTCCATGTATTTAGTTGTAATTTGGTTTCTGTCCGAGTTGTTGAGAAATATTCACAAATTTCACGCCAAACGTAAAAGCAAAGGACTGAAGTCTAAAAGCAAAGTAATCGCGGCAGCTATTGTTCTATACCGCGTGCAGCATTATATTGCTGCTTGCACGTTCGTGAAGCAATGTAGCAGCAATCTAACAAATTGAACGAACGGTTATTGTGAAACAGTTGGTCGCATGCACGCGTGCACGCGAACAGTATTTAATAGTACGTAACGTGCGCATGGTCAAGTACACTGTAAATGGAACGTGTCGTGCAAGTAGAACGTTGTTCGTTAATTAGAATTTGTTCGCAGTGCATCGTGATCGGAATATTTCGGGCATAAATATTAATTATCGCCTAATACTTTAAATTTCGAAATGAAAAGTCACGATGATGGCTCTTCCTACGTTCTATTTAAACTAGCTCTAATTTCGTATGCCTACGTAAGGTATGCGAGTGTCTTTAAATATAGATCGAAATCTAAAGCATTTTACATGATTTATTTGTAAATTTAACATGGGGCAAAGAAGGGGTCAGAGATTAAATTAAAACTGTGCATTAAGTATCGCCCACAATTGCACTTAATAATTCTCGTGGTAATGATGCGTGGAAACAAATTAAATTCCATTATAGACTCACTGTAAGTCGAAAAATAGTTACCCCTTTGACCAATTGGTATTTGTTCAGCTGCCAGCAGGGGCTTCGCATATTTTCAAAGGACACTGACCCTTCGTATTTAAATACTGACCAAAAGGGAATCAGATACTGATCGATCACTACAATACTGACCATTGCGTGATTGAGTTACTTTTCCTCCTTTAAATAATATATGAATAAATAATATAATGTATATGTAATGAATAATATAAATAATATATATAAGGAGATCCTACCGCTATCCCTATTTTTCATCCCCAACCGCGAACGTAGGAAAGGAAGAAAGGTACTTGAGTTATATCTGAACTCGTCTGTGAAAAGAATTGGTATACATGGTACGCAAAAGGTTGCCCATCCTTGAGTTAACGCTTACATGTAATAACATTTGGATTCCATCGCGTGTGGGTTCGACAAGTGCACAGTCCCTCTCGTGTGATTGATGCAACAATAGGAAATAGAACTAACTACCCTGGAATGAAAGAAAATTAGGTGTTCGGTTGCGTGTCGTGCTCGATTCTATTGAACCATTTTATGATTACGCAACGGTAGCGGCTGTCGCGTTTGCTTATTAACGTTTCGAGTATATACAGGTAGAGTTATTTATCGTAATCGTGGTTCACGAAATTTTCATTTCCTTAGCTGGGTTAAAAGTTTGATCCCCTTATCTGGCAAGGTTTTCTATTAAATTACGTTCTTCAGTGTCCAACGATATCTTTCAATCAGTAGTAACAATTGCTGAGATACAGTTTGGGGATTCGTTGAATAATGAATAAAAATGATACGCTATCGCGACGCTACGTCGATAATAACTAGAATAATAAGTGGATTAATGTACTGTCTGGCATATGCTTGGCAAAGTTTTATGATCTCTTTTCGTTGTTGAAGATACCACTGAAAATATTAACCAGTTAGCTGTTTAATAATTAGTCTATCTAATTATTATAGTCTAGTATAATCTATACATAAGTATAATCTAAATCTAATTGAAGACCAATTGGCTTTAGTACACTTTTTGAGACCTTCTTGGGTACACACTTCCCAAAAGGTTGCAACAGCTAACTGGTTGATCAATGTACAGATACGTTAGTGTTAAAGCAGACTTTTAGTCAAAGTGATATCTTTTAAGATTAAATTCATTTTAATCGCGTTTGTTTGAGAATAGGAAACGAGAAAATACTTTTTACTTACCGCTGAAAATTCTTTTTAGCCGTGCTAGACATCGTCGGCTCGTTGGATTCGAAATTGGCATTGTATAGAATCGGTAATTTACCTGATTCTCAAACATCGAAGTTAGACGCGAAGGACTTAGCCGCTGTTCTAGCCGATGTCCCACCGACGCCACCGACTATCCAAGATAAAGGCTGCTTCAACGACAAGTTGTTGTATATTTTTACCAGTGGCACAACTGGTCTTCCTAAGGCGGCAGTTATAACAAATTCTAGGTGAGAATTCTAACGATTAAGTAGATTTTTATTTCTAAACGAAGGGAGAGCGAGATATTTGGAATCACGTTTAAGGAAGAAACTTACATTAAAGGCTTATCCTTTGTCTCGAATAAGTTTCCTGAAACAAATCAATGTTTTCTAAACTCTTTTACGCAATCGAATTCGCGATTGAAAAATAAAGATTAATTTCCATCATTCATCTACTTGCCTTTAATAGTGTTGAAGTTATTTAATAGTGTTGAAGAATAGTTGCCTTTAATCGTGAAATCTCCAAATCTGAAAAATTTGATTCAAATTAGTATATTGCAAGATATACTAGTAACGTTGAACTATATTCTAACTAATGATAATGATTTTCAGGTATATGTTTATAGCACTTGGAATATATATAATGGGAAAGTTTAAGACTACGGATGTAATTTATACACCATTGCCATTGTACCATACAGCTGGTGGTATAATGACCGTGGGTACAGCTCTTCTTTGTGGAACAACAGTTGTAATTAGGAAAAAATTCTCCGCGAGCGCTTACTTTCCTGACTGCATCAAATATAATTGCACAGTGCGTATTGTTTATATTTATTGTTATTGTAGAAAAAAAATACAAATATTTTACCCATTCACGGAGACCTGAAAATATTGGAATGTTTACAATGAATATATTGCAAGATACACAGATGCAAAAATACACTACTATTGTGTTAGTAAAGTATTAACCCTTTGCATTATTATTTACATAACTATTATTACGTAATGCAATGATTCATTGCGCCCTTCTCTTTCAAAAAACAAACTTGACTCTTCGCGAATATAACAAACATGATATTTTGGAAGATCCACAGTCATTTTATCCGTGAAAGGGGCATTAATTTCACAGCGATATTCAATAGGATAATTTGTTGTTAACTATTTTTTAGATTGGTCAGTATATCGGTGAGATGTGTAGATACATTTTAGCCGTACCTCCAAGACCGGAAGACAAGCAGCACAAAGTTAGACTGATATTTGGAAATGGTTTGAGACCTCAAATATGGACTGATTTCATGAATCGATTTAACATTCCACGAGTTGTTGAATTTTATGGAGCAACGGAAGGCAATGCTAATATCAGTAAGAATTCTTTTGCCTTTGCTTGGTAGTTATTTCATGTTACTTCTGTATCGTTCATTAATGAATATTCCTTCCTTAGTAAACGTCGACAATACTGTTGGAGCCGTTGGTTTCGTGTCCCGAATAATTCCATCGGTTTATCCGATCTCTATTATAAAAGTTAATGCGGATGGAGAACCCATAAGAAATGCTAAAGGCTTGTGTCAAGAGTGCGAGCCTAGTAAGTACTCCATTTCATATGAGAATAAAGCTTTAATTGTACCATTTTGTATCTGAACAGAAATATCTTTCCTATTTTACCTCGTCACTAACAAAAGGTTTCACTGCTTTCAGACGAACCAGGTGTTTTTATTGGCAAAATTGCTAACAATCCGTCTAGAGCATTTCTGGGGTACGTGGATCAGAAAGCGTCCGAGAGAAAGATAGTTCGTGATGTATTTAGCAAAGGCGATTCAGCATTTATATCTGGTATGAATTAATTTCATCAGCGAAACTCCAAATGTATCTGTAAGGGACAGCAACGTTCATCATTTCCCGCAACCGCTCAAGTCCATCTCCACTCTTACATAATAGAATTTCCGACCTGTCCCTAACATCCCCGCGTCTAAGGCAGGGTCTGCGACGTAGCCTTGCTGATGAGTTCACTAGCAGGCTCAGAATGAAACCTTCTTCCTACCCCTTCTCTAGCCACACCCACATACCTTCTTTATTTGCTGAAGCAAAACAGTTGTAGCTGCAGGCTTATCCCTGAAAAAAATTGAATTTAATGTAGAATAACAATAATATCAACATTGTAGTAGTACAATTATGTAGTTACAGATACATTCCTCATGTATATTCAAATTTCCAAATGTTCGAAAATAGATTTCCACTTCTTAGATAGCAATAAATCTGCTGTGCTTGAGATTTTTATATTTCTTCCATCGTAGGTGACATTCTGATAGCGGATGAATTCGGTTATTTATACTTTAAGGACAGGACGGGCGATACTTTTAGATGGAAAGGTGAAAATGTGTCCACGACTGAAATCGAAGCTATTATTAGTAATCTCATCGGCTATAGAGACTGTATCGTATATGGAGTCGAGGTAAAAAAATAATACAAAATAGCAGTCCAATGTTCCACTATGATTTTACAAAATGTTATAATGTATTTACTTTCTTCCATTAGATTCCAGGCATCGAAGGTAGGGCTGGAATGGCAGCGATACACGATGAAAAAGGAACATTAGATATCAATCAATTATTAGTTGATCTAAAGGAAAATTTAGCAAGTTACGCGATACCTAGATTTATTAGGATTTTAACCAAGATTGATCTCACAGGTATTTATAATGAATACACATACATAACAAATCATTTTTACATACGATTTCCATTAATCAAAATAGTCATTGTTAATTTTTTTAAAAACGAAATTCAACTTTGAACAATAATTGTTTATATAGAAATGAAATAGAGCATTTTTTTAAATTATACTTATAGGAACGTACAAGCTGAAGAAGAAAGATCTTGTAGATGATGGATACAATCCAAAAAGGATAGAAGATAAATTATACTACTTGAATGAAATGTCTGGTTATCAATTACTAACCACCGAGATTTATGAACAAATTGAACAAGGGAAAATTCGTTTTTAAGTTATATTTTGAAATAAAAAGAACTGCCGTGGGAACAATTTTTGCTGCAATTCTTTACACTTATTCCGTGCAGGTGAAAACTTTCCATTTTCTTTTTCTCGAATCAAAACATTGCTTTGTACTGAAATATATTGTAATAGTAATTAAATTATAATTCTCCTTCTCTCTTTCAACTCCATTGTTTTGTGTAACATAGTTTTTTTTTACATAAATTAATATTTTGTACAATTAAATGTTATCAATTCTTTTCCATGTAAAATACATAGAATCGAATTTAGATTGAAAGATCTTTCTTAATGATACGAACTTTATTTATATTTCATATATAGCCTAAATCAATCGTGCTTATTAAAATGTGTAAAAAATCATTCTAGTTTTAAATTTTTCTAATCCTTCATTTTTAGAATACACCACACATTTTGTAGTACGTCCAGCGTGAAAGATAATTGTTTTTATATGTATTTATGCAAGTTAGAATGACATAAATATTTTTAAGTGAAAAATCTCATAGTTTAGAATCAATATATGAAGTTTAAATATAGTTTGATAAACTATATTCGTATAAGGTATGAAATATTTTGTAATATAAATTTAATTTCAATTTTAGGCACTAATTTAAAAATTTTTTAATGTTATTACAAGTACTGTGTACACAGTGTTGTATTGTAAATTTATATTAATTGTGATCTATTATATTACAAGTTATGTTGGAAAGTAAATGCAGATGTTCATTGTTCTCTCCATCATCTTTTAACCAGTATTGAAGAGATGATACTGCGCAACTTTTAAGTAGCGCCTCGCATAATGAATTGTACTACTGTCTATTATTGTATTACATAATGAACAAATTATTTAATAATAATATATGTTTTTAGTCTGTATAGAAACTTAAGTGATTTCTTACAAATGTTATGTAACTTCCAGCTAAACAATCAACATCTGTTTCTTATATCCACTAGTATAATTTGTAATACACTAATCTACAATTACTACAAATTAATAATATGACCCTATAACATTTATAAAGACATGTTATACCATTGTATCCATATTTTACTGTACGTTGTTATTGTTGTATCATATACATGATAAGTATGTTATGAAAAAAATGGAATCCTTATTAGCAAAAGGTTTCCATGATTAAAATGTTATGAAAATATATATAGATATTTACAAGCTTATTAGAAATATTTTAATATAACAAAAACATTCCATTATAACTGTTAATACATTACCGTCCGACTATATGTTCTAAGTACATCATCGAATCTTTTGTGGAAAATAATTTTTATTTGAATGTATTAGCATAAATAATTTGTTCATATATAATGGCTAAAAATAGTTACTACAACTTGTGATTTTATTACAGAGTATGGAAAATGTTGCTACTATTGTATAATTATTATAACTATCTATAACAAAAAGAAACCTTATTTGTATAAATCATGAATGATAATATCCAAAAAGTATATTTAATAAATGAGAATGTAATTATTATTGACAAATAGTGTGAAGAAAATGTAAGATTAATTTGTGAGAAAAAGAGACGATAATTAGAAAACAATAAAACTTTGTATTGTTCTATTTAAAAAATTATGCGTCTTTTGTTTCTTAACGTAGTAACAATAAAAATTATTTACAGACCTAATAAAGGTTATTATAATCATTTCTAACCAAGAATGGAACATTTTTGAAGGAATTTTGTAATAAATTTATGTAAAGAAAACTAAGTAGAATACAGGAACATTCATTATACTAATTTCACTTGAGTTTGCAAAACTTAAGTTTTTACCTATAAATTAGTAGTATATATATATATATAAATTTCGTTAGTTATTTAATGAAATCTGTATTATACATTTTAGTACTTAAGAATATCCCAAACTTTAACATTGCTCCGCTTGTTGGCTCAAGGAAAATATCTTCTTCAATAGCCCAATCATTATTTGTAATTTCTAAAAAAAAACATGTGACATGAATCCAATATAATTGAAAACTCTTTAATATGCCATTGAAATAAGTTGTAAATTTTTAGAAACCTGAACATGAACAACTTAAATGTGTTAAATATGTTTCATTCACTTTAAAATATGCATTGCTAAATAAACATCATTAGTTAATAATAAATTAAGAAATATTCTGCACATAACTGCATACAACTGTATTGGATACAAAAGCAATCTAAACAAGCAAACATAAAAAGAAAGTCTTACTTGGCTTAACTTGTGTTGGTTTTGAAAATAATGTTACATGTGGTTTCTTCAAAATTACTTTTTCCAGGCATCCCAACTTTACCAGTATCTGCCATGAAAATAATCTCTTAAAATACTTACAAATACAAATTATATATAACAATTTTATATACATATATAAATAAAACATATATCGAGCTGTAATTATATTACGAATTTACAATAAATTATTATTTCATTAATAATCATGATTTTACTGTGAGAAAGTTTTACTGTGTAGAAAACTTTTAATACATTACCTCGACTAGTTCTCGTGTATGACATGGTTGAAGAGGAGGAACAAATCTATTTTGTATCTTAGTTAACGCTATACCTGGATGTGTTAAACAGTACGATAAAACTGATCCCAACATACGGTCGAGTACCCTGCGATTTAAAGCTCCATCTATTCGAATCCATGGTTTTATCACTACCCTCACTTCTTGTTTTCTACTGAAATATAAATGGAACAAATTTAGATATAAGCTTTTATAAACAAGTATTTAAATCTAAATCTATTATATAAGCAGAATAGCAAATGGACTTACTTTACATCTAATTGTTTCACAGTTTTGGATACATCTTTCTGAGGCTGTAATGTAGTCTTTGTTCTTTGCATTCTTTTCTTCGTTTGCACGTTACATTCGTCGTCGCTATGATTAGATGTATCTTTATCAGAATTTTCATTCTTAACTTTCAATTCTGACTGTTGATTGCCTTCATTTATATCCCCACATGCAACTCTCAATGATTCGTCCTCTACTAATGAACTAGAATTTTGATCAGACTCTTTTGAAATGTTCATGGCACTGTCTTTATTTAATATTTCTTTGGATTCTATCGCGTATACAGTTCCTGTAGGCATTGGTGCAAGTGATTCTTTTTCAAGACGACATATTTTATATGAATGAATCACCCAAGAATCAGCATAACTATGATGTATGTATCGTATTATCGCAACACCACCTCGTAAGAACAATCGATTTTCAGTAAAAAATGAAACGATGCGGTATAAATCATCTCCTAATTTATCTTCAAATTCATCCTACAAAAGAAAAAAAGTTATTAACTAGTGAAAAATACTTTAATTTCAAAGATTAATTTCTAAGTTCCCTCTACATAATATTTAAAAAAAAGAAACACACATATATGCAGACTTACTATCAACTCTTGAATACTAGCTCCAAGTTCTTTTTTATCGTGTACGAATTTATAAACTTCATCCATATTGTTCAAGTCAAGAGAAAAATCATTAGGCAGATCTTTCTTAAAATCGGAATACGAGCTGCCATTCATAGGAAAAACTGAGAACTTACTTATCTCTTGTATTAAATCATTTATAGCGTTCAATTTTAAAGGTACTAAATCCGGAGGTATTGAAAGACCTTTAAAAATTTCATTCTGCTCGGTGTTTTGATCGTTCGATCGGTATAAAGAATAAAATACTTTAAACATATTTACAACAAAATATTCATGAGCATGATGACTATCTGCTACAGTGAGCTCGCTCAATTCTTCTCTCATCCGTAGCAAAGCTATACGAGTGTACCGTTTATGTAAATCCGAATCATCAATCTTGCAATATGAATTCAAGTACCTTTGCTCTACCGGATTACGTTTTAAAATGTCGCTAACTCGTGTGAAAGCTCGTTCATTGTTTTTCTTTGATTGCAACGCAGTTTCGCATTCTTTATTGGAAGTATTTTCTTCATTACTGGGTTTGGAATCAGATGTTTCAACCATTTCAACGTCTGAACATTTCGATGAGTCTACTTTATCCGATGTCTCAATCAACATGGAATCATTGTCTCTCAGCATTTCTTCCTTCTTTCCTACGTCTATAATTTCTTGATCCACCTTCTTCCGTTTTTTAACAGGTTCATCCGAATCGATTCTTTGTTCATCGTCAATTCTTTGCCTCTTATTTCTAGATGTAATTAGCTTATCTCGTAAATCGACGTTGGATTTTAGGTATTGGGTTTTATTTTTACATTCAGATAATTTATCTGAAACAGTTTCACCGCTACTTTTTACTTGCATTCCACTATCTGTTACAGGATTACTGTTCTCATTATGTACTTTGCCTCCTTCTGTTTCTATCGTTAAATCACCATCGCAGACTGTTAAACGCTTCACATCATCCTTGTCTAACACAATTTTAGTTCCATCTTGAAATTTAATCACGTTCTGTTCATCGTCGTCATTTAAATCGTCACAATCGGAGAAATGCCTCGCATTTTCAGAGTCCCTTTTCTCGCCTTCGCATTCTTGCGAATGCGTGTTCTTCTCCGTGTCCAAATCTGAGAAAACATCTCCATCTGATTTTGCATCAACGTTTTGCATATCGTTGTCCTGTAAAATATCAACCTCCGAGTCAAAGTGTTTGCCGTCACGTTGTTCAAGAGTACTCAATGTGTTGCTGCTTGGCAAGGAAGAATCTTGTGTAAACTTCAAGTTATCTAAACCAGCTAATACATCCTGATACCTTTGAGCTATTCTAAAGTACGTCTCATCTTTCTCCTGCAATGCTGGATCAAGCATTATAACTTGATCTGGTATTTCTATGTCAAAATCTATTTGATCTTGTATAATATAATCATGTATCGCTCCAATTACACCGCCAGTAACTGGCAGAACTTCAATGCCACTAAAATTGTCCGACATTTTGCTTTGATCGTTCGCTTGAGTCTGACAATACCAATTACTCAATTTAAAGAAAACATCATACGACTCGGCGAATATACTATACGGCCATTTGGTATGAAATTTATATACATAATTGTTGCTTAATTGATACTGGGAACTGCTCATCGGCATGTAATTACCATATTTTCTTCTGGCGGTCAATTGGTTCTTTTTAATCGTCACCATTTGATCGCTACAAATCTTCGCCATAGCAGTTCTTAAGAGAACCTCCGGATATTGCTGATATATTTTGAACAGTTGGTACGCCCAGGATCTTCTGTCCTTCCCGCAACACATTGAGCTATGAATAACAGAATTTATAACTGCGGAATGTATATCATTGACGTTTCGAACGTCCTTTGTGAAGCCACGATTATAAAATGGTTTCGTAGGATACACAACTTTGTAAAACAAATTGAACTCTTGCGCCGTCATCGGCACTGGCAACGGTTCTTGAGATTCAGCTTGCGAGATGTCGTAGTACTTCTTCACGATATAGGCAACAAGCGATTTGAACTCCTCCGTGACTTGTTCCTCAAATTCATGGGAACTTTTGATTTGCTCTTTGAGTTTCTCCACGATACCGCAAAATCGTTTTTTGAGGAAGAAATTCTGCTTGAGTTCTTCGACTCCCAGAGCAACGTTGTTAACGTTCCGTTGTTGTTTGAGCATGTACAAAAGTCGACGTTGACAAGCCCTCGACGTTTTATTGTGCGAACTGTACGAATACGTCCGTAATACGTCTCTGACCGCAGAAAACGTTATTACCTGTTTACGTGGATTTGGGCAAAGGTATACCATGGCTACTTTACAAATCAGCAGAATCTTATCCTCGTGTGGTTCCCAGTCTACTCGTAATTTGTGCATCCGTTGCAACGCCCGGTAATCAATCTCGTCATACTTTATTCGTCTTTTACTGCTACGTTTACGCGGTAACACTCTTCTAACGTAAGACTTTTGCTTCGTACTTCGTTGATTCGTCAACGCTTCGTACTTTTTCTGCTCATCCGCGTTTTCGTTTTTAGTCTGCGCTTTCTTTCTAAGTTCCATCGCGTTTAAAGACGGAGGTCCAGATACTGTCTTAAAACCTGGGAATTCGGTGAATCTAATAGGGTTTGCTTTTATTTTCGCGAGATACGCGTCTCTTTCGTAAATTATATTTTTCCGTTGAGTCTTCGCTTGTTGAACCTCTAAGCTACTATTACTGAAAGCCCAACTCCAATTTCTCTTGAGATGAGCAAAACAAGCTGAATCTATTCCAGCAGCACCTTTACGATCTCCGGGTATTTTACCAGTATCCAATTTCACAGCTTCCTCTGGAGTGCGAGCTACCAATGCTTGAATCATGTCACTTTTCTTACCCAAGTCTTCTAATACTATATCTTTCCCTTGAACAACAAGACGACCGCCTAATGGTGTATTGATACAAGTATTCCACAAATCATACCAATATTTCTCCACTGTCTGAATCTCATCGAAGTTATATTTCATCACAGGATAAGATTTGTCCTCAATTATATGATAACTAGGAGCTGACGATGTTGTATCCATTAATTCTGTATGACGATTCAGATAAATGAAGACTTGATCTTTTTCTTTCAATTTCTGAGGACCAAACTGCACCAGTCCAAAGTAACACAATCTTGTTACGGTCTCATGAATGTGAAATATATATTTTCGTGCGTAAAGCAGAGAATTCCGAATGTCAAGCGGTAGATCTCTAACTAAATAATGTTTCCGAATAGGATGATTTACGTATTGATCCATATCTGGTATTAAAAATGAAATGTAGTGAATCTTTAGAAATATCGATAAAGGAAGTCGCAACAGAACGTCGGACATTAATGTCCATCCTCGAGGCCAACCTAAAAAGTTATATCTTTACTCTTCTCTAATTACATTTATATACGTAACATATATGTTATATATGTACATATAACTTACCAGTATATTGTGGCAAAGGCGGTACAAACATTTTCCAACTAACATCTTTGGTATAAATTGTACTGAATTCTTCGATTAATTCCTCTGTGATATTAAAGTTATTTCGTAAAACTTTTATCTGTTCCTCCTTTGAAATCTGTTGCTCACCAGGGTGTTCATAAATCAAATAAAATAAAAAGATGTGTAATACTTGCATACGAATAAATTTCGGACTATACCCATATTTCCTTGATATTCTAGGACCACACTTATATTTTAACATCCCTGCAAAGTTTTGAAATACAGATTCAGCATTTTCAGATTTATTTGTAGTAGCATCATCGTTATCTTTATTAGATTCGCAATTCTCAACATTTCGTGATTGTTTCATAGATAATTTAGGCTTCTGAGTAATCGCTAAGTAGAACTTTAATTTTACTTGTTCTATAACAGATTGAATAACAGCACTGTCAACATCAATATTTGGATCACATATAAATGTCATATGTTTTTCTCTGCCACATCCACTCAGAGTTATTCCTATACGTTTTACTAAATTATCTTTAGAAAGCTTTTTTAATAGTCGTAATATGGATTTTTTATCAATTTTTACATCGTATCCTTCTTTATCTTCTTCTTCATGTATCATTTTCATCAGCTTTGTTATATCATCGATAACTTGATGTTCCTTAACCGATTCTATAATCATATTAGCTCTTCGCAATAATCTGTATGTAATATTAGTTCCAAATTTCTTTTCATTTTGTACACCTTCCATAAATCCGTATTCTTCGTTTTCTGGTTTTCCTTCGTTCGTTGATTTTAAGACTGTTAACTCAACTTTTATATTTTTACTTGCGGCCGCTGCTTTTTCATTTTTAGATAATTCAGAAATTTGCAATAATATACTACTGGGGCGTAAAGTTTCTTCTTTTTTATGAACTTCATTAATTTTTCCTGATAAATAGTTAGAAAACGTGCGTTTATACCTATTTGGCTGCTTCGTTATACGATATTTATATAATATTCGATTAACAACATAAAATAATTTTTGCAATTCCACTGTTACAATGTTTGAGTCTTCTTCTTTTACAGTTGCCACTTCTACAGT
Organism: Xylocopa violacea; assembly: GCA_963969225.1. Taxonomy (NCBI): domain Eukaryota; kingdom Metazoa; phylum Arthropoda; class Insecta; order Hymenoptera; family Apidae; genus Xylocopa; species Xylocopa violacea. Next base: position 20,334,370 of record CAXAJV010000015.1, read on the forward strand.
TTCTTTATCATCATCATCAGTATTATTTTCTTGTTTAATAATCATTCTACTTTTTTCCAAATTATCACTTTCAGTTGCAATTTGTTTTGTAAGTTCTTTGATTTTATGCATTTCTTTCTTAAATTGTTTGCTTAGTTCACTACCTTTCTCATATTTTTTTGAGACATACTTCGCGAGCCTTTGTCTACCCATATCATTCATATAAGTAGCAACAATGTTTGCTTTAACAACGTTTCGTAAAATCGTTCGAGATTGTAGTTTTGTCAGACCCATTATTTTGGCCAAACTTCCTTGGCATACACCATCGCTCCTTTCAGCTTCAATTATTGTATTTGCTTGTTTTAAGTAAGGCACGCAATATTTATGACATGAGATATTTAATTCTAGAAACACAATTTACATTGAATAAAATATATGTACCATACTTAAAAGATATTCAAACTAAATTCTAATAGTAATCAACAAACCTTGAGGTTCTTCTTCTTCTTGTATTTCTTCTTTATTTAATGCTTCAATGATATCAATGTTTGGAGATAATAATTGTACTACTTTAATATTCTTTTCCTTTGATGGATCATTTTTCTTCTGCCATTCTGCTGGTGTTGCATTTGGATATAAAGTCCTGTATGGTACTCTCTATTTAAAAGTACAAATATCCTTTATTTATATTTAAATTGATTATAATTATATAATTGACAATCAATATACAATACATATATATATATATATATATATATATATATATATCACTTACAATATCTGTTTTTACAACTTTTTGGAAAAATGAAGTTCTAAACAATTTCTTTATTGAATTTTCAATTTGCAGTTTACGTTTTATTTCATCATATTCTGCAACACAATTAGGTTTTGACTTCAGAATTTTGATAACTTCCTCTGCTAGAAACATTATTTTTGGTTTCCTTTCAACAAAAAATCTTGGAAGATGTAAAAGACTTCCATTACAACTATGGCTACCACTTTTCTGGTGATGCATCTGTTTTGTTATTAACTTATGACGTAGCAAAAACTTTCGATGATAAAATAAACTTTTAGGATCCTCTTTTAATGCATTAAGACTAATCTTTCCCTGTGTAACTTCGCCATGATATCGCGATCTTCCTACTCGTTCCAGAAAACAATACTGTATTACATTTAATTCAAGTATTGGAGATACTTCATCTCCCATCAGTGCATGATTTCTAGCAGACTGTGATGCAACAATAACTAATTTCTGTCCATATGTTGTTGTAGCCTCATCCAAACTAAGACTCCTTACAAGTTGTGTAATATCTTTACGAGTGTAATAAGTTGAACAGGATCCTTTAATATCATTCGCAGTATCATATATGGGACAATGAGGATATATGTCAGGCAATACATTTTCCTATATAAATACATAATATTTCTTGTATCTTTTGCAATTCACAAAAGTTCAGATAGCCAGAATTAATATGTGTATTGGTCACTGCTTGTAAATGGTTTCTTTTTCCATTTTGTAATGTATATTTTCAAAGTCAATAATACAGAAGTATCAAATTTGCATATCAACTCTCGCTATCCTGACAATACTTCAACTTATGTATTTTTTTCAGAACACTTACTGGTTCTAATATAATACCTAAATCAGGATCCACAAATTGATAACGATTGAAAATTACAAGTGGCTCTCTTGCGGTTTCCAATTCGTAAAATGCAAACTCTCTGATTTGCACGCATACTGACCATATTTGAACCATAAATGCTTTTGAAAATGGTAAAGGATTGTGAAGACGATGTGCTAAGCGTAACCATAGTGCTGAAAATGAAAAAAATGATACATAAACTAAATTGACAGTTTAAAATAGCCTAACCTAAACTGTCCCTAACATATACTGATCAAAAGTTGATTGAAATATTGACCATTCAATTTGCTGTCTACTTTAATATTTATAATAATTACACTAACATACCTTCTATAGTAATGCCATCCAATCCCTCCAACGCGACCTCGTCGATAATTAAATCTACTAAGTTAATCGATGGATATGACACCATATTGTATAATCATATTTTAAAACACAGTACACAATATAAAAAGTCTTTCACATATTTAAATACTTGATCGTACACTTTGTTGCGCACAGATCAGAAGTTATGATTTGTTAGGTTATACATTTCACACGTGAAACAACTTATGGAAACAGCTCAGGTGGCGTTGGCAATGTCAAATATATCTATGTAAACACTCTTGATTAGCGCACAACAGGGGTTCTCAAGCTTGTTCCCACGGGCGCGCATGCGCCCTCGAAGCTATTTACATGCGCGCGCAATGGCGGACTTATAGCCTATGGCGGCAAATTTTCGAAAATGGAAATTTTATAATTTGTTGTTTAATATTTTCTATTGGATTTTTTAATGTCAGTAGATGATGTATGAAAGAGTATAATGCTCTCTAACTTTCTCTCTTATACTATTTTGAACAATCTTTATCCTATGTACATTTTTTCTTTCCTTTCTCATACTCACTCCATGCATTCTCTTAGCACACTTTTTGCATTAGATATCCTTGCATACATTAACTAAAATTCTTTTCCTTAACTAAAATTCGTTACTCTTTTCTACATCTTCCTTAACCCTTTCTTCACCCTTTTAGTCGCCTCTTACGACAAGCAGGGGATACTGTGGGTGTATTCTAATCCCCACCACACAGGGATAATAATGTTTATAATTATAATTATTTTTCTTTATATCCTATTTATTTGATATTAGATATCAATTATTAAAATGATGCTACTCATACTTTAAAAAGTTATTAATTACAAATAAAAATATTCTCTGATAATATATACATTTTATTAAAAAATATATTTTTATAAAGTGTCTTTTAAGTTGCTATAAATTTATTTCTTTTTTTTAATTGAATCCCTTCATGCTCATTGTTAACAGTTTTACTCAAATGTTTTCTTTTTCTTGAAGATTTTACATGTTTTAATCTATGTAAATTATCATTGTCCTCATGATTAGTACTGGAGGTTGAAGATGAGGAGTAGATTTTATCCGATGTTGTTTTCTGAGGATCTTCTATTACTGGTGTAGCTGTTTTATTAATTTGTGGCAAGTCGGGCACAGAATGTTTATTTTTTATGGAATGATTACATTCCATATTTTTACACTTTGAGTCTTTAACATTTATAGAACTCTCTTTATCAGTTATTAATTTACTAAAAATTGTTGTTGGTATAGGAATCGGTATAGGAATAGGAATTGGTATAGGTATGGGCACAGGATATGGAAGAAGAACTGTAACTGAAGGTAGAAGTGTTGGTGATAATGAATGAAATGATTCAGTTTGGCTAGATGATGAAGTTCTTGAAGGTTCGCCAATTTGCTTTTCACACTTTGATTGACTAGATTCATTAGTACAAGATTTAGACAGAAGTGGAATTCCATGATGCATCATAGATATAGTTAAGTTTGTAATCCAGGGTGATGATCCTAACATATTTTCTGCTGGATTGTGTTCTTTTTCTTGTAAGTTTTGTATATTTTTTACATGTATGTTCTTTTCCAAAAATGTGTTATTATTTTGATGATTATGTGAACTGTGGTTCATGCTATTCATCATATTACACTTCTTAAAATCCTCACAGATTATCTCACATTTTTCTGAACAGTTCACTTTACAGCGAGTTCGATTAATTAGGAAATGACAGCATTCTTTTTCCTTGTTTACTAAAGTTTTTTCCTTATTAAGTTCATTAGTTTCTTTACAAAAGTTTGTTTTGTTTTCATTATGACTAGATTTTGCATACTTTTTTATGCAAATTGATCCTCTTTTTTTAGATATTTTTCTATTCAATTCTACCAGTTCTTCAATACCATTTTGTTCTTTTTCTCTTGTTTTATTGTTGTGAAGAGATGATGATAAACTAGCAGTCAAATGTGTATCAGCTATATGTGTGGTCTCTGCAGGATTATTTAGGGGTGACTGACAATTTCGAAACCAAAGCTCTGGTGTTATTAGACTGCTTTTCTCTGTATCATGAAAAGAAACATTGTTCAAACCTTGAAGCATTAAATGAGTTTGTGTTTCATGGCAGAAGATATTCATCTTGTACTGATTTAGACATTTCTCACTACAAAATTGAAGTTGACTTTCACCATCCTAAAAGGAAGAGTATATTAATACAGTAAATTAGAGTATATTAATATTTCTATATTATTAATCCTTATAATCATTGCATTACTGCAATATTTGATGCATACCTGTAGATCAGTACAGGTAATTGGATTTCTCATATGTCTACACCAATCACATGCTTTTGCTTGTTTAAGAAGCGCTCTTCTACCAGCTGCAAAACAAGCTTCGCTACAAAAGTGTTCCAAAGCATTCATTGTGTTATGAGAATGAGAACTGGAGTTTTCTGATTCATATATTTGAGTAATTCTACCACACCAAGAACAAGATATATTATCTATAACATTATGTCACAGTATTAAACATTGTGATACATTTATTAAAATTCATTAAAATACCAAGAAACTTTTATTTCTATATTTTATTTATATTTTATTTATATATAATGCAGATATGAATGCTTATATTTATATTTTTCATGATAAATCATTTTTCACTGTACCTGAACAGGAAGAGATTGAATAATTTTCATATGGAAACTTGGATGTAGAATCAAGAGATACAGGTTTCAATGACAGGGGGGGTGGTCCCGCATTATTGGTAGGATAAGACAATGATACATTAGAAACATCAAAAACTGAATTAGATGCATTTCCTGATGGGGATTTTAATGTTAACTTGCTTGAAATAATATTTTGATTCATTTGTAATATTTGACTATTCTTTATATTAGGTGTAGATGTAAAATGATCTAAATTTAAACTTCTTGTACAACCACTGTCTACTTTATCATAGCCATACCACCCCAACAATTCGCTCATTGTAGTTGCTGCATATTCCTACAAAAGCATATAAAATTATGGTTTACAGTACTTCTTAAATATAAAAATAATTATTTTTGTAAATTTTTACAAACAAGTATAAAGATATTGTAATATATGTAAATTAGTATTATTTAAGATTGTACAGAAATTGTAATATATTAAATTTACAATATTGCTTTATTATTTTGCGATTTTTCAGGCTTTAGATATATTATAATATTGTTTCAAACAACAAGCAAAAAGCATACATTAATTTTAAAGCAATTGTAATGAATGAAATTGGATATTCGCGTTAATTATAACGGAATACGGATCAATGGATTGTGTTACGTTTTAATAGTATATAGATTATGTTACTCCTGTGTTACTTATACTTGTATAGATCTCTACAACATAATGAATTTCCGAGTTCATCTTAATATTTAAGTTTATTTATTTTTGCTCAAAAATATAATTTTAAATGTATTTGAAAATTTCTTCTTCTGAGAATTCAGCTATTGCTCGTGATATTATCTAAAATTTAATGATTCGTTCTCCAGTGTAAAAAATTGTTTTATATTTAATTAAATAATAAATAACTTATTTATTTAAAATCGAAAAAGAAATTAATAAACGGACCTGGAAGCAACAGAAAAGAATTAAAGTAGTACACTGTACCTGGATTTCATCACCAGCTTCTTCTTCTTTAATTTTAACGGGTGTACAATTTTTTCTGAGAGAATGCTTAGCTTCATTATTTTCAGGTAACAACGAAAATGTTTTTCTTCTATTTTTTTCGATCTTTCTTGCGAACGAATTAATTGGTCTATTGTCCATCACGAAATATCACACAAATTTGGAAGCAATATTTCTTTAGACCTTTTAAAGAAATTTCAAGAGAATAAATTTTTCATTTTATTTTCTACAACATGTGTAATATTTTCATTGCATGCTAGTTTATGTATGCGTACTATTTTATAGTATCTTACATATGTATATTTCCTTCTGTTCGTAAATGTTATTATTATCGCGGTAACAATAAGAAATGGTAGCTTAAAATTTCAAAGGAAGTAATTCCTATCAAAACAGATATGCATGTATTGAAATCGGTAATACTGAAGCATCAAGCTGTGCCTAATCAAATTTCACTGATATTTTTAGGCCACTAAGGTAACACAACTTGCGTGAAAATAGATCACATAAATAACTCGTCCAGCATCTTCTCTTTCTCGACGACTTAACAGAAAATTTCTTTACACTTCCCAGACATTTATTTTTACGTGATTTACGCGATTCCCAATTATTATTCGACAATAATCACACGTATATATTTTAGCGTACATTTATCGAAGAAGATATACATTTCGTGTAGAGTCGCCGCTTAAACGACTATTTTTCATAAATACGACGCGCGTGTATCACTTAAACGAGCGGAATTTACACTATGTAACAATGAGAATTACGAACAATTCAGGGAAGATGCACTTTCTATTTACAAACCACGCGATGCGACTTTCATTTGTATTGGTAGAATATTTACTATTGTTCCGAATTGTAACGTGATATTTGAATCGGATTGCGATTCCTATACACGACGAAAAAAGCGCAAAGAAAAGAATGAAGAGAAAAAAAAAACACAGAAAAAGAACAAATGCACGCACCTTCTCAAACTTTCGCGATTGATCGTGAAATTTACATTATCTTCGAGGTTTTAAGGATAAAATACGCTGAGAAAAACTGATGAGTACGCGAGAATAAAAATATCCGTGAGATTCGTTACAAACCGTTCGCGCTCGTCAAAAGTCGGAGTTGATAATAACAGACATGCTACACCTACGGCCGCTTAGCGTCGACTAAACGCCGATTTTCCACCGCTTCCCCGAGTTCTGCACCGCAAAATCTGCTTTTCATTTCGCATTTAACTAATTTATAACATTTTACATTTTTCTCTACAAATATAGTTCATTAGTGTATTATCTTATGATACTAAGCCTTAAGATAAATTGTATTATTTATTCAAATAAATAGTATAAATCCTAGTAATAATATAATTTAAGGATGAATCAAAGTGTGATTTTAATAGCTAAAGTTATATTTTATAACAATAAGTTGATTGCATTTTAATGCTTTTCATTTTTAAAAAAGTTATATGCAATGGTACTGTAAATCATATTGTAATTGGGAAATGTGTTAATATAATTTAACTTTTTATTGTCATTCAATATTATTATAAATAAATTGCTCATTCTAAATATAAAAATAATATGTAGTACCTATTTTAAGAATTTTAAAAATATACAATTTAAAAAAAGTATAGAATTATATAATAATTACTTCGATAAGCTAGAATAATATATATTCGAATAAAAAGTTGTTCAAATTTGTTTAATTTCACCACTACAATGGGGGCAACATGTTATATTTGAATCACTTCGTGGAAGAAATATTTGGCCACCAATTGCTACAGCTGCTCCCATCACTGCACTGCAAGCTACATCTTGCCTTCCTGACATGAGCATTTTGGGTGTCATGAGTAGCTACAGATAAGCAAAACATTACATATATAAACAAAAACAGTCAGTTATTCAACCTTTATACTGAGTTCTACTGAGAAGATGTTTTGCTATATGAAATTTATCCATTCCTACAGTCACTTAAGAGTAAGACTCCTTATCTTCCTATGCACCTCTCAAATTATTGTTACGACTCTTGGATCATATATGTACTAATCATACACATATATATGTACATATTGAAATCAAATAGTAGTAGAAACTTACTTGTTCTGCAGTCTTTTCAGCAAGTGTCTTCATATCTAGACCAGTTATATTAATTTCCCTTTGTAAATTAATATTTTCTATGCCACTTAATAATTGAACTTTTAGAATTTCTGCAAGTTGACAACAACCTTGTGCTAGATCAATTATATTTGTACTTGGTAACTCATGTCTTTTGCAAGAAGCAGCTCCAATGGGATCAAAATTTTCACGTAGAATACTAAGTGTCCTAGAAAAAATAAACATTTAATTTTTAAATACGTTTATCTTTTATGCGGAATAGTTCAAAATAAATGTATATACCTGTACGTTTTGAGCAATACGTCACGTATATGATTTCTATCTTCTAGAAGCCTTTTTATTGCTTCCTGAAGATCCGTTGTTCTTTGGCAAAGTGCTGCTTTCCATTTTGCAAGTTCTTCAACCATTAAGCTGACAAAAATAATTATACGTATATGAGTATTTTTCAATTTGAACTCTTGAACTATGCAATGATTATGATAACTAAATTAATTATAAATATATTAGGAATTATTTTCATTTACCTACTGGCTAAGAATTTACTTCTCCAGACTTCACATTGACCAGCTAACCATTCTGTCTGTTCTTGATGAGTTGAAAGATGCTGAGCAGAATTCAAAAGTGCCCGAGCAAGTTGCAATTTATCTTCGGTCAATAAATGAACTTTTGTTTCAAGATCTTCTCCAACTGCAGCTACCAATAAATTTTTTAATTCTCCATTAACCTATTAAAAAAAAACTTACACTGCAATATAGGTAGACTGATTATGTACAAGAATTAAAGTTATATTAGTACCTGTGCCTGAAATTTTAATTGATTTTCAAGTTGGCTATTTTCCTCTTTAAGCTTTTGTATTTCGGCTTCATATGACTTCTTTTCTTTCAACCATTCACTTCCTATGGGCTTATCTTCATCTACTGTCTTTATATCATTTGGTGGTAGCTTTGTTTCATGAAGTTTTAATGCTGCGACTTGAGAAACAGCCATATTCACATTTACATTAGTTCTTTGTAACTTCTTATTCTTCTTTTCATATGGAATAATTGGATTAACTGCCGCTTTATAGGGTTCATAAGGAACAAATTTTGGTTCCTTGGATTTTAATGAATTCAAGATATGTTTTTCATCTTTTACATTGGTAACATGTCTTGGTATTAAATTTACTATTGGACCATTGGGGGTAACAGGAGGAATTGAACTTAATTGTTTTAAGTTTGTCGGATGATAAATTAATGCTTCACCAAGGCGAGATTTTGTCTGCTTAGTTTCACTTTTATCAGTTGTTATATTTTCCATTCCATCACCTTGTGTTCGTTTAACGCAATCCATGGCCTGTATATCTTTAAAACAAATACTTCAATGTTAATAAACATTTTTACTTATTTTTATTCACATTGTATAAAATAAAGAGTTAAGTGTAAAAACAATCTCAATTTTAAATGTAAAGCATATGTGCAAATACTTTTTAATAAAAACAGAAAGTTACACAAATAAGAGAGTGGTCTAACCTTGTGACTTAATTTCAGCTGCATCTTTCGTTAATATATTAGCCATTTTCACTTTAATTTGATTCTATCTCAAAAGATGGTAGTACCTTTTGTAGAATAAAGTAATAAATTATAAACTACTTTCTATTAATCATTATTAATTAATCTACTATTTAATATGCATACGATTTGGTAAAAGTAGCACAACATGACAATGATAGTACGTACGTACACGTCATATAGGTTAGGTACTATGAGTACATATATGTGTAGGCATAGGTTAAGTTAGGTAGGTTAGGTTATGTATGCAATAAATTATATATGTATGTAACTGACTGTATGAATAGATAAAAGTAACAAGCATCGACATAACAATTATTATGTCACAAAAAAATGTTCAAAATTTCTGCAGTTAATACCATTACCAATAATGGATTTACCACATAGAAAACGTTACAAAAAATTAAGTTAATAAAGAATAATTTTAATTTAACATATACAAATTACAAGTTGCAATTTTTGAATACTTGAAACCATTATCACATTATGCGAAGCGTCAATTAGTAACCTTAAAAATGCAATCAAATATATAAAGAAAAAGCCGTATTGTACAATAAGTAAAAACAGAGAATGATAATTGAAAAAGTGTAATATAAAATATAATAACTATATATGTTTGAAGCCTGAAGAACTATGAACGCAAATACAGGCAAAAAAGATAAAAGAAGGATTGCTCAAGCTGTAGCTAAAATTGATAATAAACCGCCAAAATTCGATGTGTCGGCTTATTACAAAAAGCGTAGTTTAATTATTGATTTGAATCGAGTACGTCAGTTGGACAAAGAAAATATAAAATTATTAAGACGGATAAACGTACTTACTCGATTGGGAGTAAGTACGACAAATTATATATTAAAAATGTTTATTAAAATAAAATTGTTTAGAAATATGTTTTAAAATGTTATCAAAGAACACTCTACTTTTGCTTATCTTGTTTTTGAATTATAGGGTAATATTGACTGTTGGTTACCAAAAATGAAATATATATCAAAACTTGAGAATCCAGAAGTAATTAATAAGAGATTTATGAAACAAAATAAACAATTACTACAAAGAATTAATACTGCAAGTAGTAGCTATCCTACTACAGAATTCATACAACATTGGAAAGAAATGAAAGAAAAAGTCCTTCACAGCAGAAGGCAAAAGAAAAACGAAGATATAAATCGTACAATTACATTAATACAAGTACATATATTGAAATAATAATTTTTCGATTTTGTAGATACCCGCACGATGCTACAGTTGATATTATTGGATTATTATCGCACCAAGATCATTGTATGGTTAAAGATTTATCATTACTAAAAGAAATGAATCCGTCTATTAGAACTAAATGCTTTTTTGAAATTGAAATCAAAGGAGATAATCAGAAATTAGGACGGATTCAGTTTGAACTTTACGATGATATAGTACCACAAACGTGTGCAAATTTTGCGGAACTATGTCGCGGAAATAATAATTTATCGTACAAGTAAATAAATATATATTTCAACAATATTAATTATTATTAAAATTTAATAATAAATGAAATATATTTTTTCTTAATAGAAATACACCGTTTCATCGAATTGTTTCTGGTTATTGGTGTCAGGGTGGAGATGTTACGAAATTTAACGGAAGCGGAGGAACTTCAATATATGGCGAATCATTTGAAAATGAAAATTTCAATTTACGTCATGCTGGTCCTGGAATTCTATCCATGTGTACTGAAAGTGAAAATACCTGCAATTCAAAGTTTAATCTTACTTTTAGACAATTGCAAACAGTGGATGGCAAACATGTAGTCTTTGGAAAAGTTATTACAGGCCTCTCAAATATTTATAAGGTAAATAAGTTTCCATGGCACCAATAAATATATGTAATCAATTAGCTTTCAATTCACACTTTTTAAATTTCATACTTAATTAAAATGTGTGATATTTACTAGATTGAAGAATTCGGTACGAAAACAGGGAAACCGTTTAAAACAATAATTATATCAAATTGTGGCGTTATATCAAGAAATACAAATAAAACTCACAGAATATTAAACAAGACATAAAATATTCGATCAACTGCTAAGTTAAATTGTAATTACCAATTGGTATTATATCTGAAAGGATAATTACATGATATCAAATTTATTTTTTTCTTTTGTTTTAATGTACATAGCGATTTAGACAGTATATAAAAGCATATAATAAGTTCAAAAAATATGTCTAGATAAATACATTTTTATGTATTATAATAAATCATACCTTGTTTATGCACACATTATAGCATGTACGAATTGTTTTACATATCACTTTTACTGATACATAAGTCAGCATTATAACTGAAAAAATGAAGTATTTCTCCCTTAAGAGTACCAGATAAAATGCAAGTGTTATCCTGTATAAATTGTTTCACTGTTTGATAATGATTATTTCAGGATGTAAATATACTCTTGATGTACAAAATATATTCGCGTATAAATTTGTATATAACAGTAAGGCACTTAATGTTTACAAGTGTAATAAATGTCCTTCATGTTTGAATAGATATACTAAAATGGTTATTATGATTGGAACATAAGGTATAAATATAATGATTTAATATCATACATTATTAGCAATTAAGACATAAGTATAACATTGTATACATAATACAATAACATTATATTATGTATAACTGTCGTTAATACATTAGAAATTGTTTAGTTTCACATCTGATTGATATAGATTATATCTTTAAGCTGGTATTCTTTTCGGGTTTAAGTCATACATACGACGCATGCGTTTTTTCAGTTCTTGCGGAAATTTATCGTAACATTTTTTACAGGCTGGTTTTAAATCAAACTCAAAGAATTTAGTTTTCTGATTCATCTTTTGATCACAGAATGCACACGCGAAATGATGTACACACCACGCTTTGTTCAATGCTGTAAAAACTAAAAAATTCGAAATATGCAATGTACTTAATTGTTTTCTCCTAATCTATACAACTTATATTATTTTAATATTTTCAATTCAAATAATTAATATATATACATGTAAATAAATAATATAATAATATACCTACCATCACCTGCAATCACTTGATTACATACGAAACACAAATTGCCAAATAATTGATGGTAATGTGTTTCACAGTAAGCTAAACCTTTCTTCTCATAATGTCGATGACCTAAGAATGGCTTTTCACATTTTGCACAAACAAAATGTTCGACATGCCAATGTTTACCTAATGCAGTTACTATTCGCTCCTCTATCGGACGTCGACACGCACCACAAATTGGTATTCCCATTTTATCATGACATCTCAAACAATATAACTCATTCTAAAAATATCAGTAATTGAAATATGAATAAAAATAATATAAAAAATATAAGACTTATTTAAATACTATGTCATTAAAAATACCATACCATTTCATTTGCAGTATATCCTGCTCTAGAATGAACTTCTCTAGCATCAGAATTGAGTTCTATACCACAAGCAGTGCAATTAAAATGATATGGATGGTAGAGCTCTCCACGAAAACGAAGTGGTTTGTCATCAATTACACCACTGAAAGTTACATATAAAGTAGAGAAATTATATAAAAATTAAATAACATACAGTACTACTTATAAGTATTTGTATGTTTGTTATAACGTATATAATAATGTAATATTAAAAATGAGTCATGTAAATAGAATAAAAATTCATACTGGCACTGATGACAAATATATTTTCCAAGTGCTCCTGCTTTAACACGTGCATTGCATGTATGACATAAAGCTCTGCCCTGACATTTAATAAATCCTGCATCAGCTAATTCACTGTCACACTCTTCACAGCGAAAACAGTTTGGATGCCAATTAGCATTCATTGCCTTTATTACACGACCAATAACAAATTCTCCTGTAAACAAAGAAGTATGAATATTATACAATTCTAATATATTTTACATTATTAGTTTAAAATATAAGTGCTGATTAAACTGTAACTTACCACATTTTTCACAACAAGGTGCAAATAAAACATGGAAATCATGTTCACAATACTTGTACCCTTCAAATTCATAAAATATTCCATCTGGAAATGGGCGGAAACATTGCGCGCACCTACAAAAAGTCAACTTAATACAACTTGTAATTGAAGATAAATAATTATACCAAGTATTAATAACTAAATATCCTTACACGAAACATTGAGGATGCCACAAGTCTCCGTTTGAATTAACAATCTTTTCGTGAGGTACAAAACCTTCTCTACATCGAGAACAGAACATATTATCCAAAGACATCTCTGTAACACTTTTAAAGGTTATATTATTAACACTAACCATTCATTATATATCAAGATTAAGTTTATATTATACATATGTACAAATGATATATTATTTAACTTTCAAATTTTGTGAACGATATATGCATATAATTAAGCCTAATAAATAAACATATATAAAAACATACAAAATTTAAGTTATATTAAAACTTTAAGTGCATATTAACGTAAGAAATCAAACTATAAGAAAGAACTTAAAAGTAATTCACTTCTTACTTTTGAAATTGGAATAATGAATATTGATATTATCACTGTGCAAGAATACTTTCTTTATGATAAATAATTAAAATCGTATCTATACTCTACATATTTATATCAATAACACGGTAAAATTAACATTTCGAATATTCTATAATATCTCATAAAAAGTAACGGACTTAAAATTATATACCTGGAAAATAACTTTGCTGGCGGAAGAGATATCCTACAACAGTATGTTTCACAAGAAAAATAATTGTGCTTACCCTGGCATTCTTTAATGATAAAGAAGAACTAATTAAATCTCACGATTTTTATCAATTGCTATTTGAATTGTTTCGAAAATTACAAAAATTACCAATGCTCTACATTAGCAATCGTTTAAAAAAGTATCTAATATATTTCTAAATTAAAATGTATCTTTGTATATCGTTAGAATATTGTTTGCACTATTTCGGATGAAATGCACTTTTACGAATATGATTTTACATTAGGGTAATGATTACTCTTTCTCGTATATATTTAGAATAAAAATTACGTCATGAAATAATGGACCGCCTTTTCTACAATGATTATTTAACTGTAGTAGCCAATGAGACGTTAGAAATATGGCACTTCCTTTTATGAAATATTATTCTCTTCATCGAAAAAGTATTACATAGATAAGAAACCGCAAGAAATATTTATTTACAACTATATAGTATTTTTACAGATATCTTAAAATTATCGTCTTTTTCATTACAATTTAATTAATATAAATAACATAAACGATACTTTAGTGTAGCGTATTTGTTTCCTTTACTACCTTAAGTTGCGTACTTTATATTACTTAACTATATTACTTAACTTATAAAAAATTAATTTAAATATTTTCAAGTCGAAAGATACTGTTCTTTAAATATAAAATATCATAATTGTAGATATATTTTAACAAAATTGAAATTGAAAACATTTTTCAATATCTATAATTGTGATATTTCATATTCGAAAAATTAATATCTTTCAACTCGAGAATATTTGAATTAATTGTTAATAAGTAACGTATAAAGCTAAACTTAAAGAAGTAAAAGAAACAATTAGGACACATTGAAATTTTGCTTAACTTTGGCATGGCGCTGTGAACAGTTTACAAATCGATCGAAGAGCATTGCTAAGGTTGACACTCTGAAGGCACTTTCCTGCGGGTCGTTTGTGCCGTGAAAGAACGTTTTCTTTCAACGAAATATTAAACCGTGTAATCTAAAAAATGGCATGGTTATGTAGTCGCGTTATCTTCCAAACGTGTCGACGCACATTTTCTTGCGATGCAATTAAATACGCCAAGAAAGGTAAAAAGAACATATCTTCTAATTGGTGTCAGAAAAGTAATTCGATAAAAGCTTTTTACATTTTCGTTATTACGTAATGTGACTTTACTATTTGTTGATTTCACATTGTT
Organism: Xylocopa violacea; assembly: GCA_963969225.1. Lineage (NCBI taxonomy): Eukaryota > Metazoa > Arthropoda > Insecta > Hymenoptera > Apidae > Xylocopa > Xylocopa violacea. Next base: position 20,349,564 of record CAXAJV010000015.1, read on the forward strand.
TCAACTTTATGTTACATTTTGTGAAATAAAAGTTGTTTATCATACTTCGATGAACTTTCTGTTATAGAATTTCCCGATGCATTGGACCTTGCCACGGGATTGGAGAAACGTGAATTACTTGCCGCAGCAGCTGGCAATTTCGTATGTTTTTATATTTAATCGTTTTCCAAAGCAATATCAACTCTCTTGTTTGACATTATACGCCTAAAATTAATTATCTTTTCTTTATATTTAATTACGAATTGTGAGATATTACTTTCTGCAAATAAATCTTATTTTATTTTCAAGTTTGCTTAAAAATTTCATACAAAACTAAGAAGAGAAGAAATTTATTTGATATACTTGCATATTCTAATGTATATACTTATACTATTATGTATTCAAGTATAAAAAATGATTTTAAATTCAAACATATTAGCCTTTTCATTTACAAAATAAATCGGGGCAATTGATATAATTATGTCAGAGTTATTTGATACATTTTTATTTTTGTAATTTATTAATTGAATTGTTAAATCTTGTTTGAGAAGATTAAATGCACAATGCAAACTGTTTTTCTCTTACTATTGTAATTTCAGGATCCATATCACATGAAAGCCATAGAAATATGTCGTGACAGTACAAAGGACTCCCCAAATTTAGTACCAAGTGTATTCAAAAGCCGAATTGTCGGTTGCATTTGTGAAGAAGATTCGTCACATGTAAATTGGATGTGGTTACACGATGGGAGACCACGCCGTTGTGAATGTGGTCATTGGTTTAAGCTCACCGAAGTAGCTCCACTTTAATTTAATGTCATTTCTTGTTAAATAGTCATTTGTTTAAAACATAGAATTAATGTTACATAATACTAAAGATTGTTTTTATTCACTACCCTTTTATGTCCTACATTCATATTTCACGCATACATTTTTTTGGATTGCAAAAAAATTATTGAGTTTATTACATTATATCACCTTAAGAAAAATGCGATGTAGATATTTTTTATTTATTATTTATTTAACATCTTTATCCTTTGAGTTTAGTTTTTTATATGTATATAATATGTTTAAAAATATAGATTTATAAAATCATATTACGTATGAAAATATATTTTAGAGCACAACCAATTATCATTAACTTTTATACTATAGCTTGCATACATTGGTATATATATTTGGTAATTCTCTATTAAATAAATTATTTCGATAAGTACATAGTTCTTTTCTGTATAGTTTCCATCTTTCTTTATAGTTTCATTTTTCAAATCACTGATCTCTTACTTTTCTCTAATTTGTGTCTTTTCTGTAACATTAGTTAATTATTGTGCTTAACCTTGTGAGACATTGTAAAAATAGATTTATAATATAAATATAATCTTTTATAAAATATTAACATGATTTGAACATATTTATTTGTAAATATACACTTATAAAAAAACTAATATTATGTAAAGACAATTCTTTAGTAGTCTCCACAATATAGCAAGCTTGTAAGACATTAAAATCCATGTTATGAGTACTGTGGAAGCTACTATAACATATGTTATTCTTCTATCATATAAAGTTAATTTCATATTCTGTACAGTGTTTGCAAATGTGTTGCAAATTTCATAAGTCATCATGTTAAATAATTGTACATATTTGAACTAAGCATAGAGCATATAGATTAGCTCTTGACATACATTTACTCATGTGGCAATGGTATGTTTCTTGAAATATTATACTCCAAAATTCTCATAAAGATTTTCATATCCAATCCAACAAAATAATGATCACGATCAACTGATCATTTAAAAAATTTCCTAAAAACTTGTTTTAAACACAATATACACTTTGATATTCCCTTTGGAAAGATGCATTTCTTGTATTTGTTACATCCGTCCTTGGTCTACGAAACAGAAGTACATGTGGTTCTAAAAAATTATTCAAATTTATAATATATTAACTTTTTACTTGTTCAAGCTACTCTCTAAAGAAGTAAATAATACATTATTAATACTACTATTATTTTATTCAATTGTTTCACTAATTTGTACTAAATACTACACAATTATATTATTATAAAAATATTTATTTCTATGAACATCACATGTATCTAATAATAGTTCTTTTATACCTGGTACATGCATCATATAATGTACCCATCCTGGACTTTGTTGCACTCCCAAATTTCTCCACTCAGTTTCCGTCATAAGATGAGTTTTTGGAACATGTCTTGCTAAAGCAGCTGGTAGAATAACGTGTCTATAAATAAAGATACGTTTGCCACAAACCAGTAGTTATGATTATCACAGAAAATTTGAATTAATAAACAATAAGTTACACATATTTTTATACAATATGTGATCCATAACTCACATTATGTATAACACTTGTGGTTTATAACATACACACATATATACACTCAAATATACAAAAATAAGTATAAATGATAAGATACATTGGAAATACAAGATTAACATACTTATTTTCGATATAAAAATTTAGTATAGACAAACTCACAATCTCCCTTCCTCTCATTATTCCTAGTACTTTATTATAATGTTCTATGAAATATTTTTATGTATTACTCATACGTTAAAAATTATAATTAATAATTTTATGAACTGCTTAACATTTCCACACAAATAATGTATTATTCCGTACATACCTATACTCATATTTATCGTCGTTGTATTTTTCAGAATATTGTATTTGATCAGCTGGCATTTTGAATGTTATTTAAAATATAAATTTGTCCTTTTTACAAAACGCGTTTTCGTAACAATTGTATATAGATATATATGTATATGAATGCAACGATAAATTTCACTATTTTCGATTATACATTCTAATATTAGACAAATTTAGTGCATAGGTAAATGCTTTTTTTCAAAACACTATACAGGTAAACACAGGTATACACACCTATGGAAAGTCAACACGCCCTCTAGTAGATTTTATATACAAACCTACATTAAAAATGATGTTATAAACATAGATACAAATTAACATTTCGTCGTTTATATACAGAAATACATATTTCGTTCAAAAAGTGTAATTTACATATAAAAAAAATTTGATTAAACGTCTGTAAAATAGTTTTAAATATTCCAAGTAAGCAAAGCGATAGAATTAGTTTATTGTTACAAAATGTACGATTTATGTCCACTGTGTCTGAAAAACGGCGTAAAGAAGAAAGTAAAATTATTGCAAATTAACTTACATGAAGCTGTACAGATATGCGAGGAAGAAAAGGTAGACTTCTTATTGAAAAATACAAGAATGCGAATACAATGCTTTTCTTTCCATATCAATGTAATATTTTGATATGTATTAAGATAACCTTACGCGAACATGATGGTATAACAATAATTTCTAAATTATTATAAAAGTAACTTACTACAAAAATCTGTATAAATATTTAATCAAGGTTGGAATGTACATTACATTAAATAATTAATCAATTTATTTCATATTTTAGTGTTTATGGCCTTTTGGATATGAAGATTTGATATTCTATCCACGAGTAGTAGGAAAAATCTGGTCTTGTTATTGGGATGATCATAAGGCAACAGCAAAATTTAAGGAAAATGCAATAACAGCAACAAAATCACTAATATGTGATACACCTATAAAGTTTAACAAAGATACATCGAAAGAATTTATTGTTAATTCAGATACACGTTTTTCAGCAGATACTAATATTCCAAGTAATAGTTCAATTGTAACAGATTCAGAAAATGTTTTTAACAATTTATCTGTTTCTACTTCTGAACAGCCAAATGCACTATTACATGTTAAAAGTGAAGACCACTGTTTTAAGGATGATATTCCAAAGAAAAAGATTAATAGCAATGCAAGTTTAAATAATAGTAATTTACAATTAATTGATAGTAATACAGACAGTATAAAAATTGAAACTGAACATGTAAATTCATTAAACAAACACACCGAAGAAGAAATTGATATAGAAGTGATAAAAGAAATTCCTAAAATTACAAGTATTGAAAAAACAAATATTGATATTTCCACTGTTAAGATAGCAAATCAAATTTCTGTTTATCAAGATCCAAAGAAATCGGTTTCAGATATTAACAAATCTGTTGATATTATAGACACTAAATTGTTAAATGTTGAAAAATCACAAAACATAGAATCAATTAAAAACAATGACACTACAATTAAGAGTAATTTAAGTGTAACAAAGATGGAAATAGATGGTTTACCACCTATAATATTGTCCTTTGAACTTCCAGTGAGTACTACAAGTCCACAAATAGTAACAACTAATGTAGAACAGATTGGTTGCACAAATAATAATATGAAATCAAATAGTCCAGGAATTAAAAATGCATTTGCAAAACGAAATATAACTAGTGGTAAACAATATCAAAAGTTTAGTTTTAATGATCTTAAGAAAAAAATGGGAAGTAAAATGACAAGTACCGATAGTAGTAGTAATAATTCTTTAAATTTAAATAATGACTATAAAAAACTTGTTTCAAGTATGAGTACTGCTTCTGCACTAAATCAACTTGATAATTCTATATCTACTTTAATAAGTCAAGAAGGTATAACATGTGAAACTGTAAACATACACAGTGTTTTAGAAGATTTTTTAACTGACGATTATAGTGTCTCTGAAGATATAAATGATGAATGGATACATTCTCTACTGAATTAACATTAAATTCATGATATTTATCATTACAATTATTTAATTACCAAAACAGTATTAAAAATAGTGATATTTTCGGTATAAAAATAATTTGATTCTTCTATATCATTCGGAAATAAAAGAAAATATCTCCATTACTTATTATTCTTCATGATTTAATTAAAAATCGTAGATTTTAAGTAACTGCCCTTCAATTATTGTATTGTTGTCGCATATATCTTTTTTTAAACAAAGACAGATAATATAAATATCAATAATATATTTTAATTTAAATAAAATGTGCTGATATTTTGTAATTATTTTTTTGTATATTATATATATTACAATATAGTACAGTTTATACGTAAATTGTGATGGCATGTATTTTTAGAAAAAATTATATTTTTTTAATATATATAATTAGTCTAGATAAAGGAATTTTTCATATGGTTCATATTTCAAATAGTTAATAAATATAATATTAAACTCTTAATTTGTTAAAGTAATCATTATTAAATACGCACTTTATAGTATTTTTAAAAAAATATGTTTTTATAGTTATTAACTCATAAAGATGTTTTGGCGATAAACTTAAACACAAAAACATTCATAGTTAAACTAAAAATATAATATTTAAAGTGGTAAGATGATGAATATACAGATTTTTAAAACCAGGGGTATTATACAATATAATATTATAATTTTATACAATACAATATTTTTCTGTTTTTCAAATTTTGATAATGTTTTACAATATGATATAAGAACAAAGTAAAAGTAAAATATGCAAGAGGTTATTGTAAAAAATATATTTGTATTGTACAATTACAGTAAATTGCAAAACAAAATGGTAATTTATCTAAAAATAAAAAGATGTTTAAAAATACTTTGCATTCAGCTTTTTTCTTTGACTTTCAATGTTTTTATCTCTCTGCCTAAAAGATCGTATTTGGTATGATTTGGTTCTGGATCCTGATCTGTGTCTGAACTACATTCACAATCGCTAGAGTCTTCATAGGGACCAAGTCCAGGCAAAATTCCAATACACTTCATACCTCCTGTTTCACTTGTTATATATCTATTTTGTAAAGATTCACTTTTGAATGCAGACTCACATTCTAAACTTTTAGTGACTCTTTGTTCGTTTGTTTCACTGTCTTCTTTCTTTGATGTGTCTTTACTTTCATCAGAAAACTTCCTCTTAATACCCCGCATTGTTACATCTACAGAAATTTCTATTTAGAATTTCTAATTACTTGTAATGCAATTAAAAATTATTTATAGCAATTATTAGATACTTTAAATCAATATGTATTAAATACACATATTTATTTACCTTGTTTTTGTTTTTCCGGGCGTTTAACTACGACACCAGCCAATAATTTTAATTGTGAAGTGCGACTACTGAAAAATAAAATTTATCTTTATTAATTAACAAATCTTATATTGTAAATTTTATTCTAGAATGTATAATTGTTAGAAATGTATAGATAAATTAATAGATTACCTCCCAGAAGAAGTATTTTTATTTACAATTTGAGGATTCTTTAACTCTTGTTTTAATTTCTCACTTAAAGATTTCTCTTGCAATGAGGCAACAGCTGCCTTGAAGTCACGCATTTCTTTTTCTTCCTCAAGATTCTTTTTACGCTCTTCTTCTAATTTAGTTCTATCAACCAAATCCAAAAATTCCACTTCATCATCATCTAAACCTTTTATCATATTTTCTGAAATTAAAAAGTTAATTGTATGAATTGAAAGAAATGTATAATTCAGAGTAGTTAAATGTGTTACAAATTTATAGCGTATAGTCACATATTAAAATTTTAATTTACTCAATTTATGTGCTTCTTCATATTCTGCATCCCTTTTGTTTTTTTGTTCTTGTAACCGTTCATATAAAGATCTTGGATCGTATACTTCTTCTGGAGCTTCTATATATAAAATTAAAAAATACAAACTATAATCACAGCTAATATAAATAATATAGTAGTTTTACTTTTATATTTCTTTTAAGTGTTTAACCTAATGGTTGGTCTGCAGTTCGTACACGTTCCCATTCTTCTTGTCGTATTCTTCGTTGCTCAGCAATTTCAGCTTCTGATATAAATCCTGAGCTCATTATGTACTAAACAGGAAGGAGCATAAAATAAAGGTTAATAGTTATAAAAAATGTTCAGATTAGAAACAAGAGATCAAAAAGGTATTATAATTGAAATATGTCTACAAATAGTACTTAGAAAGTAATAATTCATTGAATGTTTCATTAATGTTAAGTACTCTTAACAAAAGTATAATGACTATAATGTTTTTCATTTATGTGTTTTAACAGCGATAAGTAAATATATTTAATTACAAATTATATAGTATACGTATTACATATCGTATGTTATATGGCATGCATACATATTTTTGTTAAAATACTTACATTAAAGTTTATCACTTCTATTGAGAATAAATTTTGACAGTTTATGTATATACAAGTATTTAATGTAGCTTAAAGAATATATCTTTCTAAGTGTGAAATTCTTTTTTTCAAAAGTATTCAAAACATTTCTAAATAGTTACTCATTTCTCACCATAATGTAAATCTTGAAATTTGTTTAAAATGTTTTATTTCAGATATTATATTTAGTATTTCAAATTGAATTTTAAACACTAAATCGAGTAATTTATACTACTAACATTTTTTTTCGGAATATTTGGCATTCTAAATTCGATAGACACATATAGAACCTCTTTTTCCAATTTCTTTTAATCAATAAAAAACAAAATATTAACAATTTCTCAAGTTAGTTAAATGTTATTAATGTATAAACTTTATAATGCTCGCACATCAGTGCCTGAAAGCAAATGTTAGATTCTTTCGAGATATATGAAGGTTAAGTTCTAAATATAAATTTAATTAATTACAATTATATACAAAATTGAGAATGGGTACGTTAAATATTTTGTTATAGTTAAATCACTTGTTTTTTATGCGATCTAATTTAGACTAAACAAAGTTTTACACTGTCATATATATTATCACGAAAATGATACTTTTCCGACACCTTACAAATGAACTGTCCGTACTTGCCAAATTATAGGATTTCACGCGCATGCGTACAACCACAGATACGTCTCTATACACGCATGCGTGTTTACATAGATGTGCGTACTTCCAAGTATGTATACAAATATTTAGTTTGTCATTTATTTGACATTATTTTAATTACAAAGAATAAGTTATACAATAAAATATCTAATTTTTACTACAACTGTACGTTTTTTATGTGTTAAAATGCTAAACATAATTACTTATTCTGTCTCATGAAAATAATAAGTTTTAATGTTTGTAATTTCACTCAGCTAAGGCTAGGGAAATGATTCCAGGAATTATGTGAAATATTTTTATATTTCTTAAACAAATTATACATAAGTTTCTGGGAATTCGAATGTCACATCCCGGCCAGTTAACTTCTTATACACAGCTGCGAAAGTGTCAACCTAATAAACAGATGTTTTATATGTATATAGATATTTCATGAGTTACATTATTAGAGGAACAAAATTTTATGGTAATAATGTAAAATATTATATACATTACAATGGCACTTATCAAAGCTAAAAATTGAAAACATATTTACCTTGTGTTCGATATTTGTTTGTTCATTTTTATCTAAATGAACTTTAATAAGCTGTGTACCATCAAGTTTAATTCTGATACGTTTTCCAACAATCTCTACAGGGTACACCAAATCTTCTAACAGTGCATCATATACTGCTGTCAAGGTACGGCTAGAAAAGATCACATTTATTATATATTTGTTATGCGTTTATGCAAATCATGTACATAATGTTTCTTATACTATTACCTTCTTGGCCTCTTCTGTTTATTTTTAGTACGTGTTTTCCTTGTTGGTTTAGGCAAAATCTTACGTTCTCCAACAAACATGACATGTTTTCCAGAAAATTTCTTTTCCAATTCACGTACAAGTCTAGTTTGAATCTTTTGGAATGCCTTTAACTTTGGCATAGGTACATATATTATGATACACTAAAAAAGATATTACTTTATTTTATAAATATGATTGCATGTGTTTAAAAACATTAATATGTCACAATCGAATAGCATTACTAAGAGTAACTAATAAATTGGTGCAATACTTTAGCTTAACGTTGAATTAAAATTAAGATAAATGAGCAATATATCTAAAAGGATAAGTATATGTCTGTAAAAATGGAGATGTCACGCTACCTTCTTGTTGTTGGTTTCAATTTCACGTGCCTTAGTAATATAGAGTTCTCTTAATTGTGATTTCAAATCACTGTTCATTTCCAGCTCCAACAGAGCTTGTGAAATGCTAGCCTCGAACGCATCAGGTTCGGCTCCGCCACTTTTTATTATCTTAGCGTTTGTTAACATCTGAAAATTATATAGAGGTTAATATTCAATCTTGTTTATATGTAAGTGATTCATAAGTTTGATAGATTTTTCTATTCGATAATAATCTCAATTAGAACACAAGTTTTAATTAGAATTCATAATATATAGAAAAATATGACTTTAAAGCTAAATATTGTAAGCTACAAAATACTGTCAAATATCGTATGTACATTGTATCAAACAAAATCCAATTTTATCAAATTTTATATGAATAATCCAAGAAAAAGTCTTAGTTTATTTGCTAAATTGTAATGTTGTGAATAATGTGCAAAGAATCATTTAATGCTTTCTAATTCATTTTAACTTTGTTTTTAGCTAAAAACTAAACTGTTATTCGCGTGTACCTTGACGATATCCGCACCGCGTGAAAAGGATCCCAAAAGCACATAGGGAAAAATACCAACAGTTCGATACACAAAAAGTCTCTAGATTTCTACAACCATTTATATTTATTTATCATAATTATAATGCACACACATACAAATATAATAATTTCGATAGCATTTTTTAAAATCATGTTCTAATAAATAATTAAATTGAAGTAATTATTATTTAATAATCTAATTACATGAACATATATTAGTAGTGCGGCATTATTGTTATTAAACAAATTGGATAATTTCATTAAAGAATGTATAATTGTAATAAATGTAATAAATAATGTATAATTGTAAGAAAAAAGAAAAATGTTAAAAGAAATTCTAAAAAATATTTTAAGAACTTTGGTTCTCCTCTCTTCCTTTATATAAAGTTACAAATTTTCTGATTTTCGTATTTATTAGTAAACTCTGTCTATGGTGATTTTGTGTTTCAAATATATGTACGCGCTTTTGATGAACCTTCGATGTCGATGAACATTGAACATTTTCAATGCAAGTTTCGTCTCTGTAAGACTACTTTGTGATTATGGCATGTGGTATGTTTTGTGATATTTGTGATATATTATTGAAGTTACATGAGAAAGACATATATTAACATTTAAATTGCAGGCTATCACTGAAAATATGGAGAATTTTGAAAATAAAGAAGAGGAAAAGCCTGCAGTTACATCTTTCACTATATTTGGAGAACCAGTAATTAAAACACGATGTCAAAGGAATGCTCTAATATCTGCTATTTCTGGAGGCATCTTTACTGGATTATTAAGCTTTTTATTCACGAGTAATGCACAAAAATCTACAAATATAGGAGTGTTTGGTTTTGGTGTGATAGGAATTATTTATTCATGTTATTGTGCGTATGATGAAATTGAAACAAGGAAAGCAGTTAGAGCAATTAGAAAAGCTATGTATGAAGCAGAGCTCCAAAAAACTGCTAAAAAGACGTAATTGATTAATTCATTAATTAAACTTGACAATGTTTAATGCTGTTATTTATACAAAATAATTTACATCAGTTACAAACAATACACAAGAAAATATAACAAACATATATCTATAATATTTATGCAATTACATGAATAATTATATAATGTATGGCATAAAATAAAAGGGAATAATGTAAAAATGTTGCTATTTTCTTGTGGGCAGCATAAAATGAAATAGTATGTACAAAATATTTAAAAAATGTAATTAAAATTATGTATAGCTCAAACTTGTTATGTTTATACAACTCATAGATATTTCTACATGAACGACTATGTACACTACTATGTAATTACATTTTACTTTAAGTATTTTCTTTTTGTACTTTGTTTAAGGTTTAGGTATTGTGACAGCAAAAATAAATTTGAACAAGTATAGTAGAGAACTTTGATTATTTGAACTAATCGGGATGCATAGTGTTCAGATAATTAAATTTTTCAAGTAATAGAATAGCTTTGATTATCCATTAATATAAGATTGTATATATAAAAGAATTTATTATTTGTATACAATTATATTTTTGTAAATTTTTATAGTAGAGAGAGAGAGAGAGAGAGAGAGAGAGAAGGATTGAATAGTTCTAGTAACTGTTAACAGAGGACGCCAAAGGCGGAGCGATATCAGATGAGGTTCTATCTTCTATACGTTCATTGGTTGTTGGCATTTGGTGGGGTGCGTATGACATCACGACGCATGTTTCGTACTATCGAATATGCTGAGTGACAGGTGGTGTAGTAGTTCTGTTACGTACTGTGTATCGAGGATACGAGTCGTATCCTCGCGTCACGCGATCGGCACGTTGTTAATCGTAGGTGTCAGTGTTAAGTTTTGTGATGCATACCACGATTTCACGCAAACTACCTGAGAGATTTAACTCTGCAAGAAGAGGTGAGCCTGTTGTTCCAAAAAACGTTCAAAATTCGACTCCTTAGAATTTCATATCATTATTTCGCTCATACGGAGAGATCACCAAAATTTCATTCAGTTAAGAGGAAATCTCCATGATGCTTCGCGTCCTCTGTCCTTAGTCGCACATGATAACGAATTTTTATAGCGAGGAGCGGACGACGTCTCGAATATTTATTCAATGTTATTCATATATTAGTATGGAGTGTGTCTTTTACTCGTTTCATTTTTTATCCATTTCCTGTAACTGGTTTTAATGTTGATTAGTTCAGAGTGCAGTAGTTTTACGAATTTAATGTTACGTTTCGTGAAAACATATGATCTCGATGGCTGCACGGAGTGACAAAAAGATGATCGGATTTAAGTACTCAGGGCTTAGCGATTTTCTATACATTATAAACAACGAATGTAGCCTCGTAATCACGGGCAAGGTTCGATGACATTTCTGACAAGTTTTTGGTATGAAAAAAAGACAATTTATTTTTTCCAGTGTTTTTGAGACAGCTATACAACAGGCCAGGCATAGGGCCGAACGGAATTTTTTTTCTGTGAGTAAACACGAATGTATTGTAATACCATCTGCAATTACTTTTTGGCAAAGAGGTGTTTACGAAAGGTTAAGGTGCATGCGCAACGCATCCGGGGATTTCTACTTTTTCCCACGGTCAACTAACAAAATTCTCCATTCTCAACTTTTCGCTATCCTTTCTTTTTCTTCTTCTTCTTTTTCTTCTGTGATCTATCTTCGAATCGATGAAACAAGTTTATGCTGAGTGCGACGAAATAGCGTTTTGCCGCATAAGATTTCGAAGTGAATGAAAATGTCAGTAAATGAGTTCGCATGTTAAACGGAGTGTCTCACATGTGTTTATAGTGACGTGTTGATTAATTTTTATCGAAAGTTCAGAAATTAAAATACACGATTGATAGGAACATATGCATGTACGAACGTATACTGTTTTTGAGTGCTAGAAAAGGTTAAACAATATGTTCTATTTCAAGAATTTTATATATTCCTTTACAGTGTCCAGCTTTTGTTGTAAGTAATTTATGCATCGATAATATGCAATGCGTCGCTCATGTAAACTGTCAGGTTTCCAATATTTCGGTCGCTATTATCGATTGCAGGACGTGAAATGGGGTAGGGTCCTCCATTTAAAATATCTCAATGCGGCGTTTGGATTCCTTTTTTCAAATTTTCCTGAAATGTCGCGATAACAAATAACTTCTTTCTTAAAATAACATTGATTTATTCAATGCTTTTCTTATAGTAATACCAAAATCTGTTTAAAAGATTTGTTTAATGTTTATAATCATATCGTATCGAGTAAATGTTTTATTCAGACTTAAAGATTCATTCATAGTTTATTTAGTGTTTCATAGTATACTATGATATGCTATTATTCTTAAAAATTTTTTAAATATATATTACGATTGTGGAAATAGCAAAACGACATAGTAAATTTCGATTATTTCTATATAACTGAAGATGTGTCGCTATGATTTAACGCTTCCGTGGTTATTTTCATTTCTTTCACGTTTCACGTCCCAAGCACAGTGTGTGAAAGTACTCTGATGATCACGTTGGTCATCGACTTCTGATGAATCCGCAGTACGAATCAAGTAAACGTTCGCCACAGGTTATTGCTTAAGGGCAGCCTCGTACTTTTAGAATACCAACGAATCGGTCGGGTGAATTTGTTTGTTAACAAACTGAATGAAGCGCTCGAAAGGCAATGAAATGTTTCCCACGTACAGGAAATCGGTAACGCTTCCCAAACAAATCGGGTCCGTGCATTTAGAATGCACCGAATGTGGCGAATTGGGCCAGTGCCATTTATCGTCCTACATTTCAGAATCACGGCATACCGCCACCTTTCACCATTGATTTGATGCATTTTAAGGTTAAATTCCTTGTTAAGGTTCTACCTCTCACCTGTATCATTTCGTCCATTTACGGTTTGTTTTATGATAGCACAACTTCTATTAGCATATATTGCTCATTAGGAAACTGGTAGAAGAGTTAGAAACACGATATAAGTTTGATGGTGTAGTAGATAGCGTAATTGTTTCTTTTTTCTGTATTGTGCTCGTACATACTCGCGTCTTTAGCAATTAAGGCGAACTTTAATCGATTTGCAGGAATTATGAATCAAAGTTGTATGCTCATTGAAGGTTACAGTAGTAAATCGAGATATAACCTTTGGAAGTATAGTAAATTATTGCAGAATTATAGGGAAGTGTGTGCTAGTGATGGCACAACTGGACATTGATCGCTAACGTAGAAATATTGCAGAATAATTATCTTCAGTAGCAATTGAAATGTGGTTTCTGGAATTACTAAGAAATGTTTAAAATTAATTGTTATAAATATTTTTAATCTAATCGACGGTAGATGGTAGATGGATGTTAATTATATAATAATCAGCTTTCGATAACTAACCATTATGCGATATAATTAATCATTATTAAACATTTGTTGCATTGCGTTATATTAGAGCAATTAACGCTAATATAACTTTAATTAACTCTGCTAACTGACTTTATACTTCACTTATTGTAACATATGAGAATGTATTTAGAATAAAATGCAACATTCTCGAGTTAAATGAATTAGTGGTAATTTAGAGGCAATAAGAGAGAGCATTTTAATCCTCTGCAGTTAGTTGGTCTTTAATAAAATAGACTCGTAATAGTTTCGATTTATTCCGAAATATTCTCATTTGGTATTTTATGGTCAAATCATTGTAAATGATTTTCACATTTAGTGGAACGTTACTTTCACTATAGTAGAGAGATGGTAAATAGCTTTAAATCGTTTTACTGCATTCTACTGAAATTAAATAGTTTTTACTGCATCACAAATTGTCATAGGCTTAATATGTTATAAAAATTAAACTCAAATTTACCGTCAGATTCATTTTCAGGACCAGAATATTGGATTTTAAGAAGATTATTTAACAGTAATGTTTCACACTTATTTGATTCTTATATACTACTATACTTAACTACTATATTAAAATTGTAGAGGATTAAATTTGTGACTTATAAGAGCAATATTCCGCAATGCGGCTGCATTTTGTACATACTATTTTATATCTATGGTAATTATGCAGAACGAAGTTTGTGCATTTCAATTTTATGATAGAACTTAACACACAGAATGCATAATACTTTATCTTAAATAACGAGGGTAAGGTTTTACAGCACATTCGTACTACATTGTAAAATATATACCATTTAACATATTCGAGGCCAACGATGTCATTTGTATGAAATATTTATAGAAAAAATCTTTAGAGAAATCAAATTGTAAGAAAGTTCAATAGTTAGATATTCTGCTTGTACATAAATTAGGGACATGTCCCAATTTTGGGACACCAGTGTTCCACACAGTTTGGGAAACGCTGGTTTAATGTATCGCGTTCTGCGTGATCGTCTTGTGATCAGAGTCGTTGCCTCGAATGGGTTAATGTTTATAGTAATCCCAGACGATGTGATTTATCTATTGTTTACTTGTATTCAGATTGTGCTGGGACAAGGTTGGGGAATCTATATGGGGCAATGCGTATCTCGTAAGGCGGGCGCCGTCATCGCAACCGGTCATCGCGACTCGCTCACCTATCGCATTATGGAGAAACCCGCGAAGGTAAGTCGTATCTATTTAGAAAAATAAAAGTTTCTCCTCATATTAACCCTTTGCGCTCGAGGGCTCGAGAGCGAACTGGAGGACTCCTCGATGGAGACAAAGCAAATAATCTTCAGTTCATAACAACTCGTAACAACTTCATTTATTCTGTTAGCAAATTACAAACTTTATGTGAATAATAATGCTGTTCCTTTTCCTTTCGAGTTCAAAGGGTTAACTAGCTTTTCCTACGTGAAAAATAAAAGCAATTTAATGAATTAAGTACGTAATTATGCATACGTAATAGCATTAACGGAGTAAGATAATGTTCCATTCTATTTTCTGGTGTATATGTTTACATATCATCGTATTATTGTATTTTACTAATCTTGAAACAATTGTACACACTGTACTATGTGTGTATATTTAGTTCATTATTTGCTAGAGTTGAATAGAGAAAGCATCCCACTGATATTAATTACATTCATCGGTTCACGAACAAAGTAAGGTTCACATCATTGTACTACACTCGTGAAAGCATCCTTAATACCTTAAGGTTGGACGACCTCTTGCAATGTGTTTGCCTTTTAAACGTACAAAGACACTGAAGTAACGAAAGCAACTAAACAATTATTGTGTACTGAAAAAAACAGTATGCAACCATTGGTATTGTTTTACTAGAAAGAGAACTTATTTTAACTTAATGGTACATTTAGACTTAAAACAAAACCTTAATACATTTTGCGAGTGAACGCAAGGCAGAAATATCGTACGAATATGCAAAGATCGTACAGTCATTGCGAAAGTACAGCACAGACGCGTACTTACACATGATATTGATCAAAATATAAACGAGCTGATAATAGTAAACATTAGAGGTGAAGACTAAGGCATTCCTGTCGTACCTTTTCTGTTAGTAATAAGTCAGTTCTCTTTCCCGTGTCCACGAATCTAGTTGCTGACGAGGAATTTTAAGAAATAAAAGAGGTAATAGCGTAATAAAGATGCGAATTTCGGTATTTTGTTAATGTAATACTGTAATCATTGGCTAGGAATACTGTGTTTTAAATAATATTTGTGGTGACGTAAATAGTTTCTGTAAATAAGTTTTAATTGTACAGAAATGGAAGAAAGCACATTGCAGAAAATTTCCAATACCAATTATCGATACTTTGTTTTCTATATTGGAGTATACACGTACAATGCAGATGTAGGATAAGGATTGAATTGAAGAATTATTATTCAGTTGATTCGTACGTCGAACAAAAAAGAGAGGAATACGTACTTTCAATAGTCAATCAAAATGTATTGTCCACATAGTTGAACTATTTTCATTTCTCTTATTATATGAATAAAATTGTGCGTGGATAAATTGTGAATGGATTGGTGAAAGCGAGGGAGTTTCTACGAAAAAAGAAGTTGGACAAACACAAGGATATCAATCATAGAACTGATATCTTCCAGGTAAAACACACGGAAAACATTTGATTGATGAGACGAGCTGTACTCGTAGCTGATTGAAATAAGCTTTTTTAATGCATTTTCTATCTTCCTCCTTTTCATTTTTATGTAGAATAATTATTTATTAAACGAACAAAATAAGCGTAAAAGTAAAAGAATTAAAACCTGTAATTTAGATTAGTTGGCGATGGTATTAAATTTCATAGTGCTTAATTGTTTAATATCGGACAAAGTAACTGGAGTACCAACTACTTAAGCCACGTTAGTGCTTGCTCGATGGAATATCGAGTATCCTGAAAGCCGCAACAGTGCACATAGATATTCATAAAGAGGTAGATATTGATTCATCATACGTGTAACGTTTATTAAATAATATAATGCTGTAATGGTATCGTTTAAACATTCTCAAAATTTAGAAAGTCCCAGCTGCTTGAATGGAATACGCATTGAAGGATGGCGAATAAGTATCCTAACTGCATACCCACCTACTTTTCAGTACATTCCACATAGCAATTCTAGACATTAGCGTAGTCAACTTGGCATTTTTCTCATGGAACAAATTCCGTTTTACGAACGTGCCCTTTAAAAACGCACTGCAAGAATTTGTACGATTTACCTGAAGTATTCATCGCGTATTCGCATCGCGAGTTTCTTAAATCAAGAGGCAGTAGAATGATAATTTGGGTGAAATTAATGTTTGTACAAGGAATAAGTTACTTGTTTCGTTTAACACAGCAAAATCTTATCGTCTCTGATACGAAGTAACGAGCCAAGGGCGATAAAAGTCGGGGCGATATATTTTTGGGGAATCGTCTTATTCTTGGTTACGCCATTGTCTAGATAAAATATACGTCAGAGGCTTTCTTGTTCTTCTCCGTCCTTTCACTCGGCCATTTGTAGTATTTCAATATACGGGTCTCATTTTTCGCATTACTTCCTGCATTGAAATCACTCGGTGGCTCCTCTTTTTGCGCGTCCACCGTTCAAGAACTTGTTCCGTCGTTTCAGATCACGATAATACCGCGCGCAAGAAGTTTCTCGTTAGCGGCGAAACGTTATCTAGCTGGAAACCTGCAGCAAATCGGTAATCAAGCGTTTGTTAGGCGCATCGTGTTATATTTTCGACGAATTTTTAGTTCCGCGATATCTGATCAATTTAAATTGCAAATTGATCCGAATCGAAAACAAAATTATTCCTTTCGTCTTAACCTAATTATGGTACCGCCACTAATTGTATTCGTTGCTATCTTCGTACGGTTTTGATAACATCTTTAATTTTCCAAGGCATTCCAGTCTTATCCCACTGTTTAGCAGATAATTGATTTGTTTTCCCAGTGATGTAAGCTGTTAGCAGGTATTATTTTTTCTATATTTGGTGTTTTCGTACGTATTTTGACTCGTACAGACGTTTTAACACGAGAGCACGAGATGTTCGTGTTTGAAAAAGCAATTACAGCTCAATTAAAAAAATGCAGCTGCAAAGTTAGCTCTCGGATGTTGAAATTCATCGTCGAATAAATATTATTGCACTCCTTTACGATTTATAGTCGTGGATGATCCATTTAATGCTTGGAAATGTTATATTGTGCAATTGTGTGAATTTATTCGTTAGTTATAGTTCATTGCAGTAAGATGTTGCAAGTGAATGCGCTTCGAATCTGATACAGCACTTCCGTTACTGCAGGATATTATAAACCAGTATCTTATAACTTCATGTAGCGGAAAAGCCAGCTGATTCTATTCTATGTGGTACAACCTGAAGGTCATACCCACAAAGTTCAATGTCCTATTGTGTACATTGGCATCTGGATTTATTGTTTTCTTTTCATTTTGATTGCACTCAGCTAGTCGGAGCAGCATGAGATATTAATTGCATTATGCAATTATCTCTGGATCAAGGTGGTATCATGCGAATCTCTATCGACGCATGTTCACCAATAATTAGATACTTTTCCATAGAAAATGGTTTCAGTCATTTTTGTAATTTTTATGAAAAGGAATGAGACACTTCGAGCGTTGCAGAACGAACGGCTTTTGAGTTTTACATTATCTCGTGTTGTCTCTTCATCCATAAAATATTTAAGCTGCTAGAAATTAAATATGTTAATGATGATACGTGTGTATGTGTGTGGTATATGCAGCATACGTGCATAACACGCGTGTTCAGCTTTTGTGGTTGCAAGTATACTCGATTTTAATCAAAATATGTGTAAATCAGTGTGTAGTGTATCAGACTAAAAAAAACAATGATGAAAGGCCTCAGTTGTGCGGTAACTTTACCGTTATTTTACGCTTACTGATCATACATTACATCCATTCACGTTTCAGGGTACTTTCAATAATTAATGTGTAATATTTCCGTTCATACAGCAGTTTTCGTATTTCTAATTTCTCCTAGTCAATTAAAGAGAGTTTTACAAAGATGTGTTACATCGATACCAGCTTACTTGATATTCGTACCACGCCTTCAAATTTTTACATAACTCACTATATAATTGCACGCGAGTTATGATGTCTTCTTATCTGGCTTGTAGTAACAGTTATGTTAATTATGGAGTAGAGTTGTTTTGTATATTTTTTTGGTGCACTTTAGTTAGTAAAACGCTTTAGATACATTTATGAATTATTACATATGCCAACAAAAATATGAATTGCAAAGTTGGTTATTTAAAATTACCTAATGTCATCATAAATATTTGTATTATATTTCTTTAAGGCTTAATAAAATGTGCAACAGTATTTACATATTGCTAGCCAGACATGTGCAATTACATTCCCTGACTGCGCGTAGAGTACCGGACACGTAAGATTACGGAATTTGCATACTTTAGTGAAGGTCTACGTACTGTGTTCTTTCTTTAGCCACAGTGGCTCTTGCAGAAGGTATATTTCCTTTCTGTGTCCGCACATGTCTCTGCCATTTGCAAACTGACACTTATGGCACTCATATTTATGGATCTTTCCTATCGATTTGTCAAGTGTTTTTTATTTTGGCCATATTTTGAAAGCAAAATTTGGGTGTTTCCAATTGTCTCAGAATTTGTAACCCTTTGCTCTCAGATGTCCCCTCTGAGGAGACCATCAGCAGGGGTTAAACTTATTCCATCGCAGCTTTTTCAGAAATGCATGTTTCTTTTTCTATTGCAATGGAAATTTTCTATTGCAATGGAAATTTTCTATTGCTGGGAGACGTTAGCCACAAAAATTCATGTGTATTCACAAATATTCATTTTTTAGAAGAAGACACTTCACTGCACAATCTGCAGGTTTATTTAAACATGACAAATAGCAGTCGAGCATCCTGCGGAACGCGCAGTCTTACGTGATTGATAGGGCACGCGTTAATTATCTATAGAAGAATGCTCTCCGCCTATGTTTTTCGACTGGCTACTCGTTTGCATGATCGGTCGTGACACGTGAAAGTAATTAATTGTTAAATTCATCACCGATGCTAATTCACTCGAGCGTATTCCGTGCTCTTTCCTTCCTTTCATTATATCCGCTTTCCATTGTTCTCCGTTCTGCCAGTTGATTTCACGGTGGGCATCCGCTAGCCGGAAAGAGCACGAAAAAATTGCGAAACTAGGATCAACACCTATGCTTCGGGTACGAAGAAGGTGAAGTTTGTTTGCTTTTTGTCCAGTTTCTTTCGCGTTACTTCTTCGAGCGACGATATTCTTCCTTTACCTTCACTTCTTCCTTACACGGGAGGAACACTTCTCGAAAGGAATTTGCACGCGAATGCTGAAGTTGCAGGGATACAATTTGAGTTTAATTATCCGTGGTTAAGTGTACTGTGTACGAGAAAGCTGTGCGTACAATTAATAAGCGTACGGAATTATTTTCTTAATTGTGTTTGTTCAAAGTTTATACGCGATATTGTTTCTTCTTACCTTCACTTTTTCCTTACACGGAAGAAATATGCGTGCACCTTCTTGGAAGGAATTTGTACGCAAATGCTGAAGTTGCAGAGATACAATTTGAGTTTAATTATCTATAGTTAAGTTATAGTTAAGCTGTGCTTAATTTTGTTCTTAATTTTGTTTACTCAAAGTCGTATGCTTACATGATATTTTCTGTATTACGCTGTGTTCACGATGTTCAATCATTTGCAATCATTTTCAGTAGTATATACATATTTTTGTACTATTTTTAAACATTCATGTGTTTCATGTGTAAATGAGGAATATAATTTAGCGTAGGAACTAGCGACAAGTTGTGCCACGATAGTTCTGTCATTTCCACTTGCGTAACGCAAGGAAGTAGTTATGTCACTGAAAGTGTGCATACTTAGCAACAAAACTACTTATTTTCAATATTTTTTGCTGCAGTCACTGTGGAGATTATAACGATTTAGGTTCCTCTAATTAAGTCAAGAAGAAAAACGATAGGAAAGTGTATTCGATAAATTCAGCATTAATTACGTTTACACGAGTCGTGATAGCGGAAAAATACGTCAGCCTTTACGCTATAAGTAGGTCTTTGAAATAAAAAACTGGTATTGCATTCAATATGCGCACTTTCATTTAATCCAATGGGTTTTTCATGACCGACGGTAATAGTGTTAGTTCTCAGCTAAAGGTTTGCTCGGCTTTACACCAGATGGCCTAACACTGCAGACCAATAACAAATGCTCATGATTACCTACGTGATTTGCAATGAAAAATGTAATTTAAAAAAAGAAATAGTGCATTCTATTCAAGAAAAGAAAAGAAATTGCATTTCAGTTATTCAATCAAATTCAAGAAATTTGGAAAACGTAATTATTGATATTCACCTCGTTGAGTTGAAGGAAATATTTCGCAATATGTCGACATAAATAATTTATGTATTTGTATGCATAGGTCAAATCAATCAAAGCATATTAAAATATTTTATTCAAATCGTTTATAATATAAATTTAACGTTTATCATAAACGCGTATAATTTGTAGTGCAATTACGAGATCTGTAAGTACTTCAACGCGAGTGCCACTTGTCTGAATAATTTATGCTCGAATTATTCTTAATTATTTTAGTGAAAAAGCGGACGTTCGTTTCATCACCCTCTGAACCTTTAATTGAATCAAAAGACCGCTGGAACGTCAAACAGATTAGATTCTGGGTTAAGCTACTTGTAAATGAACGAAGACGATATAATGCTTCCTGCACTGAAATATTCGTAATACACTTTAGGATGAATAAAATATTTATCCACAGGAGTGTTGCACATTCGTTCGAAATTATTTTACCAGCACGATTTAGAAGTGCGTGCGGCTTTTTCCGCATGCTGTCTTTGAACTAAATTTCCCATCGAGTAAATTTGCTTAATTTATGTACCTTGAAATTCTTGAAATGCTCTTTCACGTGTTGCATCGCTTTCGGAAGATTTAATTGTTTTATAGTGACTGGTTATGTGGGATTTGG
The DNA here is from genome assembly GCA_963969225.1 of Xylocopa violacea. Classification (NCBI taxonomy): domain Eukaryota; kingdom Metazoa; phylum Arthropoda; class Insecta; order Hymenoptera; family Apidae; genus Xylocopa; species Xylocopa violacea. Next base: position 20,371,377 of record CAXAJV010000015.1, read on the forward strand.
GAACATGAGGGTTTCATTATTTTCTTTATCTTAACTGCAATTTTATCGTTTTTTATTTATCCGCAGGACGACCGTATAGAATAAGAAATAAAAAAAAAAAAACAATGTAACATCAAAGAAAGCATTTTAAGAGCTTTCAAACGATACGTTCCTCGAACAAATCGAGTGAACTTATTATTTATTCTTATTCCTCTTCGTTTATTTATTCTTGAAACAGTATATCGATGTTTAATATCCGCTGATGCTAAAGTTGCATGTTTAAAAAGAAGCGAATTCAATAAATTTCGAGGTATTTTAGTAACGAGGATATGACGCCAAAGTAAAGCTAGTTGACCTACGTAAAAAAAATGCTGATACCGTGAAGTAAGATAGGGCGTCGAGGCGCAGAGGGTATTGAAAAATAGACAGAGAGAGCAGCCCGTGTTAAAGTGTGATGACTCATCGGTCTTGCATTAAACGTTGAGAAGAATCTAATCGACGTCACGCTAATTGTCACCGTTATCTCTCGAGTCTTTTTGTATCTGTCAAGTTCAATGGAAAAGTCCACTTCACGGTGCATCTGGCGGAAAATTCGTGTCGCACGAATGAAGTACACGTTGCTCTAATTTTATTTGAAGAAATGTAACGCAATGATACATTCGTGAGTCGCCAAGCACTCGTTGTTAAATTACAATGACAACGAACGATGTTTTTTCGCTTCTGAATGTACAATAGAGCTTGTATTTGCCGAAGGAAAGTTTTCTTCCTTCGCGTGCGTTTTTTGACCGAGGGTGGAAGTTGGTGCGTGAAGTGAAATATTAATGAGGGAAGGGTGAACGAGGTGAGGAGTATTCAAGTCTCCGTGGAGGACTATAGAACGTAAGAGTGAAGACTGTAGCACATCTAAGAGCTTATCGTGCTGTCTGAAAGGGATATTGTGCGAAGTTCTATGGTACATGCTCTTTGCATCTACTTCTTGGACTCGAGTTCATGATAAGGCTCGAGGTCGATTCGCAGTTCCGCGTTCGCGTTGTCCAGCGTGCATTCCCCTAAAGAAAGTTTTTGAATTCGGTAACTCAAGGCTGCGTCGCTATCACTGTCATACTCAAAATTAGTAGTCACAATAGTTTAACTCCTTGACTACTGTTAGCGTCTGAAGGCGCTTGGAAAATTTACGCTTGTGATGTGTAAGCGTTTGGAAAACTTGCGCTTAGATAACGTGCACTTGGAAAACTTGCGTTTGTGATACTGTGGGCGCTTAGGGTGCTTGCGCTTGTGACACTGTAGGTGTTTAGAATGCTTGCGCTTGTGACACTGTAGGCGCTTAGAAAACTTGCGCTTGTGATACTCTGTGAGCGCCCAAATCGCTTAGAAAAATTGCAATGGAACAATTTAGACTTTGAGCATCCATCTCGGAAGAAAAGATTACAATCGCGGTGTAAGGTGTTGACATTATCAAAGGAACTAAAAATTACGCGTGTGCTGCTCTACAAAATGCCACAAAAATATAATCGATTAGATAAGAAGAATACAGCGTTTTTTTTCTAATTGTGTAATGATTATTCCTATCAAATGTTGTTTTCAGAGTAGGTGATAAAACATTGTTGATAAGAAATTAAATATTGTTTGAAACTGACCCCAACGTAACGTATCAGTAAATGGTTAGTATGAAATGTGAAGAAAAGCTGCTAGTCTGTAAAGATACTTGTAGCAAAGCAACGAAGAATTAATATTAGATTTGTTAATGTCTCTTGTAAAATGAAGTGTGAAATATTTAATACAAATTTAGAATATTTTAAACGCTACTTCCATACAGAAAATTGGACGTTTTGCTAATTGTGCTGAAGTATCGAATCATCCTGCAACATTCTATTTAAAACAAAACTGTAAATCAATATTTCATATCCGACTATTTATAATAATGAAACTGAACGTTTTGCAATTATCTTGTATGGAAAGAATGTTTAAAATTATGTTCAGCGAGGAAAGTTGACATTTTCCAAACAGGAATCGAACGACCGAAATGTAGTGGAACTAGTTACAATTTTTTGTTTGTTTGCAACATTTAAGATATCGTGTCTACATGTATTGGGTGCGTGTAACAACACGACTTATGTAACTTCGTTTCTTATGAATGAAAGTCTCGTGACCAGTGAGTGTAGTACATTCAATGGACCGTTGAAGAGACCAACTTAATCGCCAGAAACATAACGTCTCGCTTAGAGGGGCTAATTTGAGCGCACGAAACGAATTCTTTCTCTGACGTTTCATTTTCCACCCGTTGCACGTCTTGTCAGGCATGTGCCTTCGCACAATATCCGCGTAAGTCAAAATGCACGCGCTCGTGCAATCACGCGTGCACTCGTCGACACGCACGGGGCGTACAGTGATTTTCACAAACAGTACGCGACTGAAAACGTAGTTTTCATCTCTAAACGAAGTCACGCTGGCCAATCATCCGAACAGTTATATAATTGTGTAACAACGTCGGTCGTTCCGATTTAAATTCATTAAAATACGAAACTGAAGTGACCAATGAGACACAGAGACAATTTAAATTATGTCTCACCGCGTATTAAATATTTATAAATGTATTTCTATTTTTTTAAATAAATTGGCCAATTAGTTCTAACGAAACGAACGGATAATGCAAATGAAATTTCTTTTAAGTATACTGGCAAAATATTTTCAAACGCTATGCTTTTTATTGTAAAAGAAGGTAAAATTTTATTCATTTGGTGTTGCTTCTTTTTAAAATCGTTATATCTTCTTAATGTGTAGAAGAAATTAATATACTGATGTGAGATACGCGATAATTTCTAAAAGAGGGAGAGGCAGAGAGAGGGAGAGAAGGAGAGAGAGAGATATGTAGATCAGCAATCTTGTTGCGCAGTTATACTGTATATTACAAAGTTCATCACGTAGTATCACTATCATCGGTACAAAAAGCTGATAAGGAATATTTTTCATAGATATGGAAGTATTTATCGCAATTAATTAGTGAATTGTTAATAAAGTAAAAATGTGAGAGTACATTTTTATACAAACGTAGCAGAAACATAATTTTTAATCTTAAGATTTAAAATTGCTGTGATACCGTTTACAGACCGATAAAATCTAGGAAAAGGTTTAGGCTGCAGAGAACATACATTTGTTTCCAAAATAGAAGCATGGGACTACCACTAGATAGGGTAGCACTTACTAAAAAAACAAGCAGCATATTTATAGATGATCAGTTCGAGAAGAACATGCACTTTTACTCCAAACATTTGATTTAAAAATAGTGATTCCAGTCGATTGTAAAATAAAGTTTGGTAAACAGTTGAATCCAAAATAAATACAAAATACTTTAAAAAATATAATAAAATAAAAAATATTTTAAAAAACAGCCATTTAAGATTCCTCTCATAGAATTATAGATAAAATTTCAAATGCAAAATGTTTCAAACAGTTGCACCTGTAAAGGCGAAGAGGAGGAGGAGGAGAAAAGAATTGGGCTTATTAGAAAGTCAGCGGATTACCATCGAACGAGTCGAATTAATCGACGAAAAAATCAAACCCAGGCTGCAAGCGTCGTACTTAATTCTCACGATTTCCCAAAATTACGTAAGAGACGTTCACCGTTAATCGACTGCGTTCCTGAAACATCGAAACAGCGTGACCAGTCGTAATGCGATTAGTGATCAGTTTAGGGAGGCAACTTGACACGGTGCGTGCGATTGGTCTCGATTAACCTTTTAAGCACGATGCGCCACTATAGTGGCTTTCGCGGATGTCATCTTTCTGAATGTCGCGTCACTATAGCTGGCTTTTGAGGATTTCATCTTTCTGAACAGCATTGTCCGTCGCACATCGCAGTGCTGCATCGTTTACGAGTAATTCGCGTAGAACTCTGTCGTACAGAGAAACAGCCCCTCGTGAAGTTCAGTCTAGTCGTGACTAAGAGATTAACCCTTTGCACTCGGATGTCCTCTCTGAGGGGACATCAGCATTGATCAGTGATTGCGGAGGACAAACTTATTGCACCGCAGCTTTTTGAGAAATGCTCGTTCCGCTATTGAAATGGAAATTTTCTATTGCCGAGACGTTAGCAATAGAAACCGTGGCTAAAATATTGCTCAAGCTAACGTCTCCCGAGTAAGGAGACTTAACCCTTTGCACTTCCTTCTTCAAAGGTTGCTATTTTAGCAACAGTTTCCATCGCTAAGATATCGCTAATTTAGCAACAGTTTCTGTTCCTCTTCCGGGAAGGAGCAGAGAGCGCAAAGGGTTAAACGGGAGCGGATCGCGAGCCCCGCGGTGTTCGCGCGGAGCGTTAACTTTGGTGGTCCGCTTTTTATGCACGCTGCGGTACCAGAACGGGGAACAGAAGGAGAGGACCCCGGCTGAGCACACATCGAAAGGCGAGGCGCGGGCGCACTCGTGACACACCAGTCGTTCGCAGTCTACGCGAGTGGTACGCCGCTCGGCGGTGTGCGGTGGCGTCGCGACGCCGGCGCAGTCCCGACGATCGATTCCACCACGTTTCGCCGTGTGGGACTCGGCTGGTGGTGAGGCTCGCGAATCGAACAGAGACGAACGGGCTGGAGAGAAGAAACGCGTCGGGTCGGACGAGGAGGAAACGCGAGGGTGGACGACAGTCAGCCAGAGAGCGAGAAGGAGAGAGAGAAAGAGAGAGAGTGTGAGTGGGGTGGGGAAGCGTGGGAAGAAAGAGAGCGACGGAGAGCGAACGGGAAGGGACGGAGAGCCGGACGTGGATATTGGTGCGCGTGTCTTTTGGCGACCAACGCGTACGTCCGAACGTGTGCTGGGGTCTGCAAGAGAGGTGACAGATTACGGGGAAGGTTTGCCTGGGCTGAGAAAAGAAAACACGGGCCGGCATTTTCGGCACGGCGGCCTCCCTCGGTTTAAAAATATTCGCACGCGCGCACACCCGGTGCAGGATGACGGCGTTGCGGATTTAGAAGAGACCAGCGTAACCTTCTTCGCAAAGCTGGACGCCGGGATCGATCGTAATACAGTCTTCTTAACAGCCGGCTGACACTGGCCCCGAAGACATGGATTACCGGTCTGCTGGCACCAGGTGCGAGGACGATTCCCTGGAGAACGAAAAAGGAATCGGCGCTGCGGTAAGGGATGCATCCTACTATGTGCTTGCGATCCTCGATCGTCGTTCCGTTCGGCTCTTTTAGGGCTGCGGGAGTACCGTGACCACCTTTCCGCGATAAATATTGCCCCATCCTCGAGACCACCTTTCGAGTATCGCTAACAAGCTGCATAGCACCAGCTATCGTCCCCATGCTATTCGACCGTCGAGCATTCTCCGCGTGCACACGTAGCGGCCTTTTCTGTCGCAGTGGTTCAGGTGATAAATAATACGACGGAGATTAGTGTCAACCGTGACGACACGTTGCGAGATTCGTGCGCCAAAACACAGTATGATAAACGACAATGTCTGCTATCAATGTAGACCGTGCCAGGAAGGTCTGACGTTAAATTGCCAATCAAGAGGATTTTTATCGGGATCACGATAAAGGGCTGATAAAGAGAACGATCCGTCGTCGTATACGATAGGAGAGCCACGTGTTGGAAATATTTTAATCAGATGAAACGGTAGTTAATTGTGATGTCGTTTCGTCCAGTGTATCAACCTGTAATGGATTAGATGGGTGGAGCTAATGTTTTCGTTTCGATCCGATTCTACATGGTTTTGAAATGATTTAAACGTGACTTTGTCACTGGTTTTGAAACGAGTATACGAAATGCCAGAAGTTGGACGATTTCGGGACGCGGTTGCTCTATTTCTGGAGTTTCAATCGGGTTACTACATGTTTTTGAACTTCTAGCCTCACTGTGATATCTCTGATCACATGTGATCGCTGATAGATCGTACTGTTACGCAGTTATTGACATGTACCGAATCGAACGTGCATGATATCATCAATTTTCTTCGTTATACACGATCGTGTATCGTTGTTTGTTCCGCTTTTGCTCACGTTTCGTCTTCAAATTGTGAATCATTCTCAAAAAGACATCTTTTAATACCCTTTACATCAGATAAGATTAATCGAAGCTATAAATTAATTGGAAAATTATTTCGAGTTGTTTATCTACAAAAAGCAGGGAATGCTGTGCATTGTGAATGATGAATGCATATCCAATTTGAAAATGAGGGCGGTAATTAAATCAGGGTCTTGCTTGGTGTAAATTGACTCTCGAAGAAACGAAGATTTTGTAACATTAGATGGGAAACAGTTTTTCGCAGAGCAAATGTATATTTCGCAAATAAAAAAGTACACAAGACTGCATATTTATTTTCTATCTTTATTTTTTGCAGTTTTATATATCTAATTTTTAGGTAGACTGTAAAACATGTAAAAATACAATCAGTTAGGTGCTGTGAAACATTAATCACATGGCAATCACACTTGTTATCATCTAACACAATTATTTTTAATAATTGTCGACACGATTACTGTATTGCAAAGATAGTTTTACGTTGATTCCACAGCATTTAAAAGCTTAGTTTTATTTTAAACTCTGCAGTTCTACGAACGAGATACGTAAAGTATCGATCAGAGTTGTCCGATCTTTTGTGTACGTATGCATATATATATGCCACACGCCACTTATTTAAAATAGAAGTCGTAGCTACCTGCTGTTTTTGTTGTTCGCATTCTTCTGCCCTTTACGCGGTTGTTCGATCGCAACGTAATGCAACAACAGGCAACGGCAATCAGCTAAAAGCCGAGTCACGGCTTTAAACACCGATGAGCTGGTAATCTCCAGTTTAATCGTGTTACTCCGAACAATGCGTCTAAAACGTACTTTCCCGCGAGCCGTAAAAAGTAAAAACAACAGTCTGGCGATGAAAACGGCTCGCGTAAACGGAGTACGCGTTCGTTTTATCGATCCTCAGACGGGCACGGGAGAAAGTGAAAAGAGCGCAAAGCTGAACGCGTAGCTGAAAGATTCCCGAGATTCTCTGCGTTCTTGTTATCGAGTGCTTTTATTTGACGATGTTTCAGAACGACCACAAGGGCGCGTCGAAGCGTGGCGGTTCGCATACGCGTGGCACAGCGATGTCCTTTGGTTTCCGACGAAGACCGACCTCCGGGATACCGGTGCCTATAACGAACTACCCAACCGAGGCAAGCCTGCTGCATCCGCGATCGAAATCGGCTGGACCCGAGCAGAATCGTAGGCGCGACGAGGACACCACGATGATCCACAACTCGTCGTCAGGCCGATCGACACCGCGGCTGGCGCCACCCAAGAAGGAATCCAGTAAAATCGCCGTCAGGGCCAATCGGTTCGGTTATCGGCAGTCGCAAGGCAAATTCACGAACAAAGTTGGCGACGTATGCAGCAGTCACAGCGTGAGCCATTACAACCAGGAGAAGCTGCAGCAACAGCAACAACAAGACGGTTTCCTGAAGCAACCGCACAGGGTGACGCAGGGCTCAGCTGTGCCAGCGCCGACGAAAATCAAATCGTCGCCCGTGCATAACGTGACCTCGTACAGCAACACGAACACCGCGCACATGGACGGGAATCGCAAGGTATCGGGTATTCCAGAGCCGATTGGCAGGTATACCCTACATTCCAGCCACCTGCCCCAACCTCAGTACGCTATAAGAATGACCGACGCGAACTCGAAGATCGCCAAAACCGCGGCGAACCAGAGCAGAAAGGTGTCCGCGGCGTCGAAGAGCTCGACGAGTTCGAAGGAGGGCTCGAGCACCGAGGATTCCGGCGTTGGTAGCCAGTTCGGCTGCCCCGTCGAGAGCGACTTCAGGGGCGAGGATTACGTGGACGGATCGTTAACGAGAAGGCGCGGCATAGGCAGAGCGAGGAATTTAAGGATGGTCGTGAACGGGAAGAGTTTCGATGTCAGGGACGTCAGGGACGACGACAGCACCGTGACAGAGATATCCGTCATACCCCTGCCGAAAACGTTCTCCGCCACCACCACCACGGGGTTGGTGCGTGAAAGAGCCACGCAGTATCAAAAGATCGTCAACAAGGACAACAGATACACCGAGTCAACGACGTCCATGTCCACCATCTCTTCGGAGGGTTACGACGAAGGATTGGGCGAGGAGAAAGTTTACAAAGACAGATCACATTCCGAGAAGATTCCTTCTATCAAGTCGGACTTCAGCCCGCCGAGTTCCGACGATCCTGAGTACGGCCACGGAGAAGCCATGGCTGACGAGTACTCGCTAAGTTCCAGCGACGAGTGTCAACGTTCCAACTCTATCCAACACATGCAAATCTCGTCGAGTTCGAGCAAGAGCGGGACGGTCCCAAAAACTGCTCTGCGCTCCGTGCTTCTCACCATCGAGGACCCTGCGTTCGCCGCAGCTGCGGCCACGTCAACCGCGCTAATCGACGACGAGACCTCGCCCGTCGATAGTCTCTTCGACAGCCTCACAGCCAGTATTACTCAGTCAGACACGAAGACGCCAAAAAAGGAGAACGTAATGGCGAAGTCTGGGAATACCATCGACGACGATAGTCCCGGGACGCCAACGAACGCCTCCAACTCGTTGAGTTTGTCGGAGGGCAGAGAGTTCTTCGACGATGAGATCGCTGACCAGCCTGGACTCGTCTTCGACGACAATTCGAGGGCTGGTGGTGAGACACAGTCGGCTATGGCCAGTCAAGTCGTCACCGAGAATAGTCACACTTTGATTGAATCCAGTCCCAAAACAGGTAAATATTATTTTACGAGTATATACATAATTATCTAGGATTCAGCATTGGTTATTATTGTTTCTAGTAATTTGTATTCCTGATAAGATTTTTTCTTTACTTAAAAGAATTTACAAATGTAACAAATGTGCAAAAATTAAATGTAAATGTTTATCACGAACGTAAATTGCCAGATAATTGATAAAAAGTTAAGCGTGTTGATGCATTCTAGATGAGCGTGTGTGACAGAACTGATTTTTATAAATGGTTCTTTTTTCAGGCGTTGGGCATGCAAAAAACTCAACTAACAGTCCTCACCATGGCAAACGAATAAGTCGAGCCGGCAGTGTCGATACTTTGTCCCCTTGTGAATCCATTGCTTCTGATGATTTGATATTGGATTATGAACAGAGCGACGCGAGCTCCTGCGAAGAACCTCAATATCGGTTAGTATTCTACATGCTGCGTATAGTTGTGCTTATCTTTTATATTCATGAGTTCTTTGCGTATAAAGTGTGCGTGAGAAAATGTTTTAGAAAGAGATTACTCAACAGGGATTAATTTTGTAAGTGTAAAATTCGATTTCAAATTCATGATTTCAAAAGTGCTCGATGCTTATCTCTAATTGCAACCTTGGAAGTTTTCAAACATGTAGAGTTATTAATTATATGAAACTAAATGATATTGTTTTCGAGAAATTATACGCTATACATATTTTTATTTTTATTTCTATATTTTATTCAGAGAAACAATTTGCTTCTAAAACATTTTTTTATATTATCAATGGCACAAGTGTCATGAGTATATGAAAATACACTTTGTACAATAGAATCTGCATCGTGAAAACAGTGTTTCAGAACTTAAATAATACTTTGAAAAGTTGTAGAAATTCATTGCATAGTAGCAATAAATATTATTGTGCATTTTAGGGTGGAGACGGGCACAGCTCTCCAAGATATGGACAATGCTACCATTCTCTCCGAATTGGAAGCCAAAGGTGAAGAAATGATGAGGCAATGGACTTCTCTATTGGGTACACATCACACGCTGCAACAAACTAATAACTCGAACACAATTAACAACAATGTGAACAATGGATCGACCAATAACAATAATCAACCAGCCAACGAAATAGGGTGTGTATCTAGATTTTTTATTCCGCTTCTTTCTTTTTCTATTCTTAATCGCTTTCTATTATTTGTTGTTTAAAGTAACGCATGATTCTACGATAGATACGATTCATTCAGTACGAGGCATACTAAAATGATCTTTTAAGCAAAATTTATATAATACTAACATTTCTTTTAAACATTATCTTGACTATAGTTCCGGTGTCCCTACTGTTACTGGTATCAGTGTACCTCAAAAAACGCATAACTTTTCTATAGCTTCGAAACTGCTTTTTTTTATTGGTTTACATACTTATTATATGTTGCTTAGCTATACGTTCTTTTACATATTAATACGGATTTGCTGTATGGTACAAGTAGTATTATCGAAACGCTGCAATTCATCGTCGGCTCGATGTACTATTCATACATCCACTTTAATGTCAAGTATGATACCTAAGTATCTATGGATCAGTCGGCTATTTTATATACACTTTACTGGGTAATATATTTTAAAGTTCGAATTTATAAAATTATATTAACACGCGATAAATGATAAACTTCATTTCTATATTAAATATTAAACATTTAAAACAGCATTTACGTATGAAATATAAATTGAATATCAATTGAATTTGTAATGCATCGATATTCTTTTTTTTTATGAAAGTAAGGTGGATTTAAGCTTCGTTTCTTCTTGAGTACTGAAAATGTTTCGATTAGAGAAAATCAAAATACTAATGAATTCAGTTTTCATAAGATATAGAGTTTATGCATCTTCTTATTATTAGAATAGCTTCTGTTTTTTAATTTCTAGCATACGTAAGGTAAGTCGTGTGTATTATTGTAGATAAATATAACAGTCCGTAAATATATATTACTCTCTCTGATAACAAATACGTTATGCAAATTATTTCGCATAATTTTGGGAAATATTTACTTCAATTACTTTCTTTGCTGTTTCGTATATGCATTTTTATACTTTCTTTCCAACATACTTATCCACTTCAATATAAAATACGAAATCTAGTTTAACTCTCTAGAAAATGTATCTCTTTTACTATATGCCACGAATTTCTTGAACTTTCGAAGTCATTGATTTGTTTTTTAATTCGTTTCTCATAACTTAATTGAATTCTATGTACAAGTTTGCAATTATCTTCTAAAGAAGTTATGGTTTATCTGAATACAACTTGGGGTGTAAAAAGTTCTTTTTACGTTACTGGCTGTTTTAATTTGAAAGCATGATACATTTTTAAGCATGCATTTTGAATTTTAGTAGTTTACAACTTCGGGACAATAATTATGCACAGAATATTTTTATAGTAATTTTTACAATTTTTGAACTGTGGTATACGTTGCGGTAAAAATATTTACTGCATATATTAAAAATGAAATTTTGGTATACAAGTAGAACAAAAGTTAAAGAATGTTATTTTTAAATTGGTGGCGGACAGAGAGAAAGATATTTTGGTACTTTTTTAAAGAATCGTTTATCTAACAGTAAGTGGATTAAAATGAAATCACCTTAATGAAACATTTGTGAAATATGTCAGAATTTACGATATGCAGGAGACGCTATTATGTGACGGATAAAGCTGTCTCATCCATTTAAAACTACGTCTGCATTCTCGACATGCGGACTACTGCTAAAGCAAGATATCACAGTCGTCAGAACATTCTGAAATCAATAACTCCATAGAAATTACTTGCACGTATGCACACGGAACGAATAGCAGAAACTTTTTTTTACAAACAGAAGTAATGCGTTGCTGCTGAAGAGAGACACCTCGTTTAATATCGTAGGTGGATGCAGCAATATTAACAAATTGTTGTTATACATTTTTAAAGGAGAATACTTTTGAAAATTCCATGCAAATGATATCGACTTACATTTGGTTTTTTATCTCTTCAAATTGCTTTTAGCGATTATTTCCGTACATTTCTTATTCGTAAAAGTGTAGGAAACAATGCACAAAGCATATTTATCAATAGAGAATTACATCAGCAAACTATCGAATCAAAAGCCACTGCACTTAGACAACTAATTAAATGATTAGCATTTAAATCAACTTTCGATTAGTATTTTATTATCAAAATAATCAGTATAAAAGTATTAAACTGTTAGTTTAGGTAGTTAAGATTAGGTAGTTATCCAAAGATAATTATAATTTTTGACCAATAATTAATCATTTTTGACCAATTGATATTTGTTTGGCTGCCAGTGGGTGCTTCAAAGGATACTAACCCTTCATATTTAAATACTGACCAAAAGGGATCGAAATACTGACTTGTAAAGTACAATCTCTCTACTTGCTACGAACGTTTGAAATTGAATTTGGCGCGCGTTTGCGCGTGACTCACCTTCCATCCCCACCACGCGCTCGCTTTCTCCCTCATTCGCTGACTCAGACGGGTGTCATGGCGGCGCCGGCAACTCGAGCTTGAAACGCGGAACGCGGTTGTTACTACTGTTAGTAACGCGTGTGCGCTCTTACCGTTCGTATTGTGAATCACAAGCGTTCGCGTCGCGGGTTTCTTCATTCTCTGCCAGATTCTCATCGAGAAGTGAAGTGCTGCAACGAACAGTGATCGACGTAAAGCGTAAAACAAGCGAAAAAAATATCGCAGAACGTGCGTTCGTTGTTTATGCAGAAGTTCGCTTGGCACTCGACAAGTTTAACTGCGTATTGTTAATACGCGAGTGCTTTGTCATCGAAGCGTAGAATTGGTAATTCTTTTCACAAAGCAACACGTAATAGTCTCGAACATCTGTTTCAGCCACGAAAAAAAAACGCAGCGAGTTGAGATCGCCGCGAAACATGTTTGAAAGAGGTTCGAACGGCGAGATTAGCGAAAACACTATCAGCGTTAGTCACTGGTCTGAAGATATCAGTGGGATCTGTAGATAGGATTTTTTCGTTCGTTGTAAATAGTAATAATGTACGAAATAATTTGCGAGTAAAAAATTGAACGCTTGTGTACAGAATAGAGTTTCTGATGATAAGAAGGAACTGTATATAGTTGAAATATATTTTTTATTTATAATTTTTGGGGGGATGCCCAGTTGAAGTTGAACAACGAAATAAAATGTTGTGAAACTTTTATTACGTATCGCAGAGGAAATAACGATCACGTTTAAACGTGTATATTAAAATAACGATTATTTATCATAGAGACAGCCTGACAATCTGATAAATTGAATTCAGAGGTCTAAAACTTCCGCGTCGATTTTATTCAACCTTCAACAGTAGAATATATAATAAATTTTAAAATATACTTTTAAAAATTTTCGATGTGCAGCAAACATTTAATAATAAGATTAAATATGAAAGTAGAAATTCGAATTTTTTTCTTTAATGTTTTTATCTCTTATTTTTTAATATTTTAAAATACGCTTTTACAAATTTTCGATGTGCAACAAACATTTAATAATAGTACGAAAGTAGAAATTTGAATTTTTTTCTGTAATGCTCTCATCTTTTATTTTTTAATATTTATATCTTTGGTTTTCAATTTTTCAGAGCATGTCATCCAATTCATATTCTCTATTACTCATTCGAACAGATATTACAAATATCAATCAAATGCGAACATTTACCACCATGATTTTTTTATTGACATCTTTAAAACCGCTCGCGTGTCAATGAGCAAAAATTAAGCTTAACCAACACTGGTTTATGTTACCAGAAAAATGGTTTTCTCTGCAGGCTTGAGTTACAGGAAGAAGAAACGCCATTTGTGGTTGCAAAAATAACGTAAACAGTTTTATTCGTAAGGCAGCTCTCTCGCGTTGCCCCATTCGACGCTTTCATTCATAGTGTACCGATTTGCAATGTTTTTATTTTCAGTACAACCTATATACGATGATGCAGACTGATTCAGCTTGCTTCCGTTTGTTTTTATCCGAACGAAGCGTACTCCTTTCTATATTTTTCAAAACATTCGCCTTTCACGTAGGTGAAATGTTGTGTTCGATCTTTATGTTACGCGAATAGTACTTGATAACGATATTGTTTTCGTAGTTTACTGTACAACACGTGTTAATTTTCGAAACGGCAATATCGTTTCAATGATATGCGTGAACTTAAAAGATGTAAAATATAGATACAAATGATTTTCGATAAACTTCATTCTAATCTATAATTAACTAAATAGGTCAAAATAGATATCTGCCATTGGTCATATGAATGTGACGACACTTGAACGCAACAAGAGAGCATATATATAGATAATTATATTATAGATAATATATTTAAATTAATCCTTTTTAAAGTGTAAATTTGTGCAATAGAAATAAATAAATTGCATGCGTTATTGTTTACAGTGGGAATGTAAGATACATTCTACTTTAATATTTACTCTAAGTAAAATATGCTATTTGTATCAATTATATTAATCGAATATCTTGGTGCGAATTGAGCAGACAATTTTCAATTCCTTTAATTAAGTGAAAAATATCATCGTACACGTTTCGATTGCACGGTAATGCGCTTTTAACGAATAGGAATTACGTAATGTTTATTGAATGATGGTTACTTGATCCACCTGTATATGAGCAGATACTGCAATAGTTATAAAACCAAGTATTACCGTAGCTTGCATCGTATTAATCATGTCACTCGAATCCGTAGATCTACCCAAGTGTATCACTTTTTGTTGTAGCTCCTTTGTAACTTATAATTATTTATGATTCCGTTTTCCATTGCGTATGTTGCATGCACTATTACCTACATAGTTTGGCGTGATAAGAATCTGAGGGACGTACGTCAATCTCGTATTTTAATCTGTAATGTGTATTTTGAATAGTACTTGAACATTGAGTATCGAAAAGAATATTCGAAGCGAAAGATTGTCTTAATTACTCGTCGTAATGCAATCACTCGCAATTGAACGTCGAATTTCAAGAATCATGGCATTTGTAACAAATAGTATTGTACTACATCGTTTCGCTGATCGCACATGGAAACATTTATGTTCTGCATTTTTTGATTTGCGTATTTCGCTTAAAATAACCCCGGTTAAACCTGTGTTCTCGCCTAAGTTTTACGTCTTGCTTCTTTAAGAAAGATTTATGTTGCTTTTGTGTTTGGTTTCATTGGTTCTTCTATCGCGGGGCAGTCATATCTTTTTTGATGTTTATGGAAATAACATCGTAATGAGACAAAGTAGAATATCGCACACGAAAATAATCGTCACACGAAACAATGAGCAAGGGAAGTTTGTGAAAGGATGAGCCAACCTTGAAAATAAAAGTAAGCGCTGAGAAAGACAGTCATTCTATTAACAGTAATGACAGAGTTTCGTCGTACGGTTCCCTTAATACAATCGTAAGAAGTGCTGCTCATTACGTTAAATTTCTCCGCTCACACGATACTCTGCTTGTCATTTTTCGTGGCGTGTCTGCCGTTTTATTTTCAATTTGTATTTACGAAGGGAATGGTGCTGTCGTTTGAGCCTGCAAGAAAGTAGTTGCGTTGTGGTCAACCCTCTTTCACGGTCTTAAAATCATCCCAAATCTTTTTGCTTCTTCCCCCCACACCTCCCTCTTCACCATCCAAGATCACGTATCATAAATTCTCTATATTTTTTCGATCTTTAGTTGAAACGTTCGACGATCACCCGAACACAGCGATATGTTTTTCTTTCTTTGGTAGAATAGAAGCGAGAACAGTTCGAATTAAGTGTGATTTCTGTTCTTAATTTCACAAATAAATTGTTGGTAACGAATACATTTGTTACACTCGCGTAGTAAGAAGACAAACCTAATAGAACGCGTACAGTAAAATTGGTATCAGTGAATGTGAGTTTTGGCAACTGTTCGACGATAGAGTCTTAGTGAAAGATGTAAATTCACAGAAAATCAATTAAAAAAAAAAAAAAATTAAAACCAAACAAAAATTTGCAAGAACGTAAATTCAGCGATAGTATTTTGTGTTCTAGCGCGCTAATAAAGCGAGTGAAGCAATTGCAAAGCCCCGATGAGGACTCCGCGGGTGGGGACTACTACCAGCTGACATATCCTAACTAGCGACCACAACCCGCCGGCCCTTCTCTGTCGACTAGCGAAACCACACTAATCGCAGCGACTAAGTCGGCATAGTGTTGAGAACACGGACGTAAACACTTAGGCAGGGACAAAAATCAGGCATACGAGATGAGGTTTCAAACAAAGAGAGAGAGCGAGAGCGAGAGAGAGAGAGAGAGAGTGAAAGAGCAAAAAAAAAAAAGAGGAAAAAAGAGACGAAAAGAGAAAAGAACAATAACGAATGTAAACGCATGAAAATAATCTTTTAATCAGGAAGTATCCGAGCAAAGTCATTTTCCAATGAGTAGACAGAAATATTTACTTAAGACATAGTATATAATAGTTGGATAGCAGAACGCTAGCACAAGCAGGTGATGATAAATGATGATGATGATGATGGTGAACACGATGATGACAAGTAGCATGAACGATAGAGATTATTTTTCCAATTTCATACAAGTCTCCGTCACGTCCGATAACTTTCGTCCTTGTCAAAGTTCCAAATCTGAACCGTTTCCCGGTTCGATTGTCCTTTTTTCAGTGTGTTTTCTAGTCTGCTAGCTGAATCCAATTAATCGTCGCTTAATCGATAAATATATGTCTAAATGTATACACACAGAGAGAGAGTGTGTAATCACGTCGTCGTATTGGTACTCGATTTCCAGTGTTATCACTAGCTATAAGGAGGAGTATATTAATTATCATAGTAGGCTGCGAGTAAGCGTAGCGATAATCCTTGGAAAAATTATTAACGAAGCACAGCGCTACGATTTATTCGACAAATACTAATCGATTCGTATCGGTTTTCAATTCCACTCTCGTTCATTTCTTCCTCTACTCTCCTTTACATTCTTCTGAGAAAACAAAGTGCATGTTGTAAAGAATATTGCCGCACGATTGCTTCTTTCCATTTGCTTCGTTTCACTCTGATTTCGTTCCCTTTGTTCCCGTGAATTTGTTAGTCATAATTCACACCCATCTAGGCATACATAGGTACGCGCGAAGTAATGCCAAATAGTAGCCATTCTTTATCTTAACTGTACGCTCTTGTTATCGTAGATTTTCATTAAGGATCGTTTCGATAATAGGTTAGATTATCATTGTGATCGAATGTAATTGTACAATTATTTTGATACAGAAATTTCTTACGTACATTTGCCAAACGCGACGTACTTGATTTCTGTCGTTCTGCATTCTATATACTTTCCTTACACGTTACGTAGTTTCTTAGTTCACTTAGATGTATATATTATAGTATTCTATGTGTACTTGGTAATTCGAATATTCCTGAAGCGCAATACAATTATTATTCTCGACTCTTCCTTATCGAACGTAATTTGCAGTAGTAGAAATTATAGTCTTCTTATTATATATAAAAAAAAGTATATATATATATATATATATATAACGTATATATTAGTATATGTCCTATCTGCGAGGTGTTGATATTATTCAACAAGTAAGAGCTGTAAAAATATTGATGTAGAGTTAACCAGATGTCGACCCCAACATTACACCGATGTTACTTCCACTAGAAATACTAAACCGTTTCCAGTAGATCAACGCCATACCCTAAAACCCTTCAAGGTCTGAAGCCTCTGGGCTTCGGTCGAGTTTGTAATTATCGTGGCTAACCAACTCGAAAATTCGTGCCTACCAAATTGATACTGTCCTGCGCTCGAAAGGACACTAGGTAAACTAGCTCCCTGACAAAGTTATGGCTGTCTATCTGCTCCGCATCATTTCAACGGTGGTGAAGGTTTTTGCTCTCTGGTTAATTTTACAGACAATTTTTTAATAACCATACGAGAACGAGTACTCGAGTACCATCGTCTGGTAGCTTTAATCACTCCAGTGACCTGGACTTTAATTATAAATTAGTTTATTAAATCATTCATATTTTTTAGATTACCACAAGGAATTACCTCAAACCCTTTGCAACCTGTCAAACAGCTTGATATATTCCGAATTACGGGATTTCAGTGCTGACACGGTTGCAGGCTAACATCGTGGTTGTTTTTGGTTCATATTGGAATCGAATTATTCTTCGACGATTAGTTCCATTCGTTGAACGAGAACGATCTAGTTTTTCTGTTACAGAAAAGTCGATCTTTTCACTTAGTATTCGGTATGAAACAGATGGATTCAAACGACCCTCTTTCCTCATTAGTGTATTCGTATCCCGATAAGTTAGGCTTAATATTTTCAGGGATAATCTGACGCTACTCAACGGCTTCAGCAAGCCTGAATCATTCTGAGGGGAATTCCCCATGGGCACCATTCCTCTTTCACCGTTCCATCAACTGTAGCATATGAATCAACCCCCAGCTCTCACTTAGCGTACCTCGAGGGGATACGTATTAATGTATGCCACATGTATTTACAGTTAGTTTACGCTGTATCTGATTTGACACCGCATACAAACTCGCAAGTGGTGCATTTAAACGTCGCTAAGGACCTCGTAGCGTTGCCAATAGCGCGCATAGTTTTTTACCAATGCCCGTAGAGAGAGATGAAACCATACACGGAGTACATTTCTATATACGCAGTCGTATGCGATACGATTTCTCGATCGTCGAGGCAATCGCAATTAGATAACGCACCTCGAATCATGGACCTAACGCACGAACCATCCGCTCACGTTCCGTGAGACTTCTCGAAGGGATGCGCTGTTAAGTGCCTCAAACTCCTATCAAACAAATCCACGCGAACAATAACGGAGTAATCGCTGTGCCGTGCGATTCGTGAATCATACATGCTGTGGGGATCCTCCCCTTACGCACCCTGACGTTGCGTACAGGGGCTGGAGGGTCTTGGTATAGAAAAAGCGGACCTAGTTAAACAACGCGAACGAAGGAACCTGAGATTCTATAGCGGGAGGGTCTCGTAACCATGGTGTAATTACAGGCGGCATTTACGATTCATGGCGTACAAGTCATTTGCCTTGAACATTCCTTTTCTTCCGTTTTCGTTTGTCTTTTCGTTTCGTTTCTAATTCAGAGATACGGCGTCTTTCGCGAAGGAAGATGTTCGACGCGTTCGTCCGTTTGCTTCTAACGTCTTCGACGAAATTTGCTTCCACTAGTCAGAATGTTACACTCGTGACGAAACCAATGCTACTTAATTACGAGTTCTTCCAAGTATGTGTTTAGGCGTGCAGAAGATTAACGACGGTTCTTAAACGAATCGTGCACTAGTTTAGAACGGCGACCCATTGAATAATTGAGTTATTCTTTGTCCTTAGATTCAGTTTCGAGTTAAAGGAACTGAGGTGCATTTATGTTTTCTTCTTTTAGGATGTAATGTGTTCGTACGTAAGTTTGTCGAAGCATTTTGTCTGATCACAAAGACGGATTTTGCGTTGAATTATTTGAGAATTTTGCTCAAATTACTTGACATTCTTTGCCATTCGTTCGTAATGGTTTGAACGTACGTCTACTCTGTAGTTTCACGTAGTTCCGTTTTACGATTCTTCTTGTCATATGTGTCGGTCGATACAACGCTGAATTACGACTAATCAGAAATAGTTTCTTAATAATTGATAGAGAAAGGAATATAAAACTATATATCGCAATAAATAACGTTAAATACAATACGAATATAATTTTCTGTTATTCAGAAGCTAAGAGTTATTCTCGTCGTGTATGCGTACGTGCGTAGCAAGTGATTTGCATTTACTGTCTATCTATTTAACTTAATTTATTCACAGATGTAGTGAGATGAATAGTTTAATATAAGCATGTCGCTTCGAGGCACTATCCGTTTCAAACGACACACAAAGATGTTAATAAAAAGTATTAAAATAAAAATGCCGCCAGAAGGGTGCTAATATTATTTAATTCGAACGAACGAGGAACGCTAGCGTTAATTGTACGTCTAATTTTAATCTTAGCTTTAAATCTAACGTGAATGCCAAACGCGGTCCAAAATTCTCTCTCAAAATTGCTACAGTCACGGCTTGTTACGTTTAGTTTGAATTGATCACACCGGATGGAAATTCCGAGCTTCTCGGCTGACATACATAAATTCGGTGTAATCCACATTTAAATATCGAGCAATCGTTTAATAAATTTAATGAACAAACGATCGTGTAAAACGCAGGATAGCCAGATTTGCTGTGGAATTCATGTGTTACGTAATTTTAACATGCCCTCACTGAACGTTAATGTTTGAAGATTATTCTATTTGGTTAGAGAGATATTTACTTTCGTAATAGCTGTTGCAATTGTATTGATGAGATGTATTTATGTACGAAACAAATAAAGGCTGCATTTAAAATCCTAATGGATCGTTAAACCGGCTATTAACTTGGCGTGGACATATATACACATATTCCTCTGGCATGCAATTTTTATTTCACTGGAAAAGTTCAATTGTTCCGTATCAGGCATTTCCGTTAAGTGTTCTAACGCTGATGTGTGTTTTATTCGACAGAAATGTTAATATTTATGTACAAATTGTTCGCTGCAACTTGCGTGTACGCTCAGAAGCGAAAGATGGAAAGTGGTATCGGTCATACAAACGATTCTGTCTTTAATTTGTTGCTAGTTCATTATCTTATCCTTTAATCTAGCTCAGACGAAGATATCACGGTTTGTTTTGTGATCAGAATTTCTACGAAAATTCTCTAACGCACAAAGCTGGCAACGTTGCGATAGAAGTGTTCCATCGTAAATCTATCTCGTATCTACTACTTTACACCTGCTAAATATCAGCTGATAGTGTCGCGTATGGCAACCAAAAATGACCACCAATTAAGACATGGCACTATCTTTCGCAGACGCGCGTCGTAATTAAAACTTCTTCAGTAATCAGTCATTATTGTCCGAAGACTTTGGATTAGTACGAGCCATTCACGGACAAGTGTTACAAAAGATCCGCTTTTCATGTGCAACACAAACACTAATAGGTTGAATTTTATAAGTTTTATCGGTAACTTTTGTACTTTTTTACTGTTATCAGCAATAATTGAATCGTAGAATTTGTAAGAACTTTGTTCTTGGCATAATTTCCCCTACAAACGGTAAGTTGTACATTGTTGCACAAGTGGATCAAAATGTACTCTTGCTGTCGGTATTTTCCATCGTCTCGCCTTTACAAGTTTATTTAGTCTTTCTATTAGCGGAAGAGTGTCATCATCACTAAATTGTACGTCGCAGTCATTGTTACTGCTTTCGCTATTACCAATAATTCTGTTCCATCGGAATTGTCGAGCCATGACTACCACGCTCAAGGGAATCCAACTGAAAACGATCCAAATATACGTGGAAATCCTCGAACAAACCGATACCGTGAAAACGGAATACTGAAAAGGTTGCACGCGCTAAACAACATTGAGTCGCGAAATATTTCGTTCGTAGATGCGAAGTGAGCCTCTCAAAGAACAGTAATCGCGTCCGCGAAACGTTCTTCGTCGTCTCGCGAGTCCTAGAGGCGAGCTAGAGCCCGAGGGAGGAAAAAAACGAAGAGGAAAAAAGGAACAGAGACCGTGGAACGAAGAGGGGAGGAGGAAATCGCTAGAACGGAAGAGAGCATCGTAAATAGGCGGCACTGAGAGAAAGCGAGAGGAAAGCAAGCTGAATCATAGCTAGGATCTCGAGGATTACCGATTCAGAACCGCCAACGTACGGACAATTGCGCTATTCCCTACTAACTGACCGCGGAGGGAACAGGCAGGAAAAAACGAAAAAACGGGGACCATTCTTCGCATTATGCACGTTGCGTAATTCGTCGTGATGCTCGCTGAAGAGTTTCGTAAATTAGCGGTGCACGCTCGGTGCTCATTAAGAGGAGGACATAATTAAAAACGAGGCAGTGTGTCGGTGGTCAGAGTGCGATTCTTGTAGGGAAATTGGACGCGCGAAGACGGTTTAAATGAAAGAGAGACGGTTCTGTTGCTCGTGCTAGAAGGATCAAGAAGACATCGCGATGGGTAGTAGCCGAGAAAGGGTTCCGAGGATCGAAGGAGCTATGAAGGAACCATCTGTGACGAAGACCACCGCTCCACGACCGAAACTTTCGACGACGAATGGGTAAATAATTATTGCGGTTCATAATATGCGTTCATTTTCTATTCGCGTACAGTGAGTCACGAATTTTTTCGGACGGTTCTGTATGGCTGTTCGAATAATTTTGTCGCTCCACGTGCAGCCTTTAACGGCTATGAAATTTTCTTTTTTTTAAGAATAAAGAAATGTCGAATTTGCACTTTATATATCTAAAAGATATTCTAAAAACTGAGTGATTCGCGCGTACCAACAAACTTGAAATTATATAAATTCAGTAAGTAGATTAATTATATCTAATCGTGGAATAGAGACATGCAATAAGAGAACACGTGCTTCACTTTGAAAGCTACGTTCGTACTTTTATTCAGACACACGTAACAATACTGGAATATTATGAGGTTACTATTGCGCTGTATAATAAGAGAAACTTTGCGATTCGAACGATAATTGTTGCACGGTGGATAAACAAAGGTAGCGAAATGTGCGCGCACGAATGACACAATTTGTTGTATCACTCTGATACCTCACTGTTTCTCTTTGAATGGAAAATAATTCTTTAAATATTTTTCAATGAATTTTTTGATAATATATTTGAGAAAAAGATACGTAGATCCTTTTTGGATATTGATTCGGACAGATTTCAGGCTAGAGAATTAATTAAACTATAAAACTTACGTAAACGCGGCCGTTCTTGCATTGTAAATCGTGTAACCGCGATAGCATTTTCATTTAACCGCAAAACCGGTTTTGCATGCTTCTGTCCTCGCTCAATGGTCCATGATCTGTTCGTGTAATGCAAAATTGCACTAATATTTCCTCGAAGTACATCGCATTTACGTTACAGCAATTATGCAATCATATATTTAACTTGCATTGCGTATGCGAGTTAAATTCGCCTCGCGTGAACTGAAATCAGGTGCGGATCAGAAAGTTGGAGGTAGTAGAAGAAAGTTCACGCGAGATAAAAAAATTGGACACGGTCTAATTGATTGGTCAGCGATGTTTCAGAATGGTACGAATTGGACGCACTTTAATGCTAATAGAAACAAACGCGCGAAACTTAATTAAAGCTCTGGCAACTCGTCACTAAAACGTTTCGTTCGATCATAAAATATATTTTTCCACCTTTTTTCGTTCTTAATTTCTAATCAGTGAAACGTAGATTCGAAGGTGAATCTTCGCGCAACTTCATGGAGGTTTTATTCTCTCTAAAAATTTGAAACATGCGTATCAGTGTCTCTGCTTCAGAGACGAACTTAAACTATCCTGAAGATAAATTCTTCAGTCACGACATGACGCAGTGTACTCACCTTGTTTCATTTAGGCAAAGTAACTCCCTTCAGCTCTCCCTGGCATTCTGAATTAAAATATCTGGGGTAAATAACCTGTCCTTGGTGAAAATAACTGTGCGCAGAACTGAAACCGCCATTAAAGTAGCCGAATATTTAATTAATACGTAGATAATGGACATTATAGTAAAGATATAATGTATCGATCGTGTAATAGAATCTTTCTTATAGTACGCTATGATCGTTCAACGGAACATTTAGCATAATCATCATTATAATGCACATTTCATATGACTTTAGTGATCTACGTAGTGATAAATTATTTTCATTAGAAATGTCCAGCATCTTATTAATTCTGAACGTAGAGTCTGCAAAGAATTCAGTTCGAAACTAAACTTTCTGTAGAATTATAATATTCATAACTCGTATGCATACGGTTATGAAATGCAATTTGGTAAAGTCAAATTAGGAGGGCTGTAAATCGTACTATAAGAGTACCGCGTTATAGGAGGGTTGACTGTATTCTTTATACGAAAATAGGTCGAGAAAGGATAGTAATTCTTGGTTTTGTAGCCTTATTTTCTAGAAAATTGAGCTCAATATTTGTGGTGTAATGGTAGACTTGGCTACTCAAGTAGCTGGCCTTAAGTAGAATAAGCCACTGTCCGGTTGCACTGCCTGTCCTGGAACAGCACACATCACTTATTTTTGCTTCCTTAATTATTCCTTGATTCGTATGTTTGCATAATTTCTGCATTAACTTTCCTTCATATTTTCATTATTATTGTATCCATATACTATTTTCAAATAGAAATTATGATTGTTCTGGACAAATGCGACAATAGAAACGAATTCTTCTAGTGAAAAGTTTATAAGTTTATAGCATTTTCTTGATTTTCACAGAACTATTTTCTTCCGTGTCCGTACGTGCATGTATAGTCACGTTTTCTGAATCTCGCATTATTAACATTTCACGTTTTATGTCGTAATAGCACGTAACCGTGTAATTTATTTTGCGCATTCTACAACGTCAGACTTCCCATCGATGCAACGAGTGGTGTGTTCGAGCCGTTAGACCGATCGAAGCGAAATCGAAATACCAAAGAGTAACCACGAGTAACCATCGCGAAGACTATTTGCGCTAAACAGAACGGTTTCGATATTAATCAGAGCGTTACTAGTTAACCGAGTTTTTACTTGGTATTATTCTTCCCTTGTGCTTTCAGCATTTTTTTCAACCTTTCACTTCGCTTTCTTCAGCCTTCCTCAAACTTCGTGTTATCTCTAGCGAACTTTTGTACGTACAGTTATTAGCTTCAGTATCCTGATTAATACTTTCCATTTCAAAGGGGAAATGAGATTTCCCTACTCAAGTAACACTCACTCTATGCTATGAAGTGGTTTCACGCTCAAATTGATTTGTTTGAAATTTCATACCTCTGATATTCGTTTGACGTTCCAAACAATACGTTTATCGAAGAAGACTCGATCCATTTTTCCTATTTTTCTTCTAATAAATAAAAAACCCAAAGCTTTTTAGTTCCAAATTTCACTTCTAATGAATGAAAAACCCAAAACTTCCAAACGAAACTCTTACTTTCGAACAAAGGGAGTGCTACATCATCAGTCTATGAAAAAGGGAAGCTTGTCCAGTAGCATCTGGTTAGAAAATATGGGTACGCGTCGATACTTTTTGCAGCCTCTGCACATCGGATGAAGTAAAGAGCGTGATTTTTTTGCGAGTTTGCCGGAACAAGTCGTGTCTGAACCTCGAATCCCGGGAGCGTCGTATAAAAGCCGCGTCGAACATTCAGGATTGAAAATTCATCTCCGCGGATGGGTGGAAGTTAGCGTAGAAAGCAGGCGGTTTTTACCTTTCCCTTTAACGATCCCGGTGGAAATGCACGATATGCTAATGGACGTCGTAAAACGAAACGCGCGCGGCGCTTTTGTTGCTCTCTCGACGGATATCCTCCGGAGTTGGGAGTTTCTGGCACCGTTGGTGGGTGTTCCAGCAGTCTGTGCCGGAAAGGGCATTGGCAGGCTGAAGTTTTGACACTGCGGAGGCAATGACTCCTGAGCCCGCACTCTCGAGAAATCGATCGACCGCGCCAGAGGCATTAATTGCTAATTATTCGGTATTCTCGGACGTATCTCTCGCGATTCTACGTTTCCATCGAACGCGCGACAGTTTTAACGTAGCTATTTCCAGTTCCACCGCGTCCGACGAGTTTGCACGTCGATCTAAAAGTTTACTTGGGGAGATTGATGACTATAATTTTTAATCTTTCATCGAAGATGTGATTCTTCCTTGTTTCGCTTTGCTTTTATCGTAAGCTTTCAATCGCTCCGTAAGCGATTTTAGAAACTAAATTCTGTAGTTAACTGGTTAGATCGATATCGTTTGTATACTTTGTACGTTTTTGTCGATTTTAACCCTTTGCACTCGGCTCCTCACATACATAATAATTAGCAAAAGTTAGCAATATTTAGCTATTTTAGCAATGGTTTCTGTCGCTAACGTCTTCCAGCGATAGAAGATTTCCATTTCAATAGAAAACTTGAGGAAAGTTTGAGCTGCGGTTGAATAAATTTAACCTCCGTAATCACTAATCAATGCTGATGTCCCCTCAGAGGGACATCAGAGAGAACATTCGAATGCAAAGGTTTAATACGTAAAATCGACTTCACTGAAGTCGAGTGTACGAATGTACACGTTCCAACGATTCATGCTTCAAATCGATGTTAAGCCAAGTATCAAATGCACAATAATCGTAAATA
Source organism: Xylocopa violacea (assembly GCA_963969225.1). Taxonomy (NCBI): domain Eukaryota; kingdom Metazoa; phylum Arthropoda; class Insecta; order Hymenoptera; family Apidae; genus Xylocopa; species Xylocopa violacea. The sequence goes on from CAXAJV010000015.1 coordinate 20,397,268, forward strand.
GTAACAGGAATTCTATCAATAGTGATGTATAAAAATGACGAAACGATTGAACGAGCGATTTACAAGCTCTCGCGGATCGATTTCAATGCAAATAGGAGTTATCGGCTTATAGAACGGTTTTCAAGGCGCGAAAGGTATTCAGTCTCGACAGGAAGCGAAAATTGAGACGACATAAATTCACGAACCCGGCAGTAAAGTGGCGGCCGAGGGAGGGAATCGTCGGCATGGGGTCGAAAGGAGAATTGCTAGAGCAGACGCCAAACGCAATGTAGTCAAGGGTCGAAAGAGTAGAAGAGCAAGTATTGATCGTTTGCTCCATTGCCAACTACTTTTCTACCCGGATACAGAATAGATTCCATTCGAAAGAACCTTTCATTTTTTTACTGAATTTTCATAACAAACTTTACTCTCACCGTTCTAAATGTTTGAATATTTTTAGACCGATAGTTTCTTCTGCTTCGTTATACACTAATTGTGCGTTGCCCTTTTCGTGGAACAATTGTTTTACAGTATATAGATATTTATAGCGTATGAAATTTGTCCAGCAGAAGTCTCAAGATCGAAGAAGTTGGTATATTTGAAAACTTTCGAAGTTTTGCATCCTGTTTCGAACTCTAAATTTTGTAACTTCATTTTTAAAGTAATTTGTCGCGCATCGTTGATTACGACTTTCACATTCTTTGTACGTGAGACAGAAACTGCTCAATGCGTCGACAATACAAGCAATGACTAATCCACAAAAACTGCGTAACCAGGGGGAAAGGAGTATAAATTCAAATTTATTTTGTTTCGCGTTACATTGTGTTTTCATTAATTTGCTAAAAATATAAAAAAGGAGGAGGTAGAAGTAATATTTCGAGAAAGAAATGGAATTTGTATAAGAAGCAAGTTCTGCCGCGAATGTTTCTAAAGTTACTGCGAGAAAATTATGAATAACAAGTTGTGAAGTAAAGTTACTGAAGCGTGTTTCATTCAAATGCTGAGAACATTGTCCACAGAATATTTCTTCCATGTTTACACATATTTACATGTGCTGTGGCGTTTCAGAACCTTAAGAACTTGCATATAATTTGCAGCAGTCTGCAGTTTTTATCGAATCGTGAAATTCTCGTGAAAAATGGTCACGTGTATGTTCACGCATTTTTAATAGTTCATCGCGTATATTCAATTCGAAATCTATTATAATTCTTTCTAATATTCAGGAAGGACTGTTACATAGCTCCCTAGTTATCGTATAACATTGAGCGACCTCATTTGTAAGCAGCAGTTCTTATGTATTAGGCAATAACGCGATCGAATAACAAACCTACTGCAACCTAAGTAAAATACGACTGTTTAAGTCAGCCACACTCCTATTCAAAATCCAGAGAAACAAATTTATACCACCTTACTTCTACGAAATTTTTCATTTCCTACTACCTAGTTTACATGTGGTGTTTATTTTAATTAAAATATTTAAATGGAAGTACTTGATTTGCAAAGGAGTGAATGTAATTTCAAAAAGCGTAAATGGAACTCGCAAACGTATGAATTTCATTTGCAAAAGGGTGAACGTAATTCGCAAAAATATAAATTTGATTTGGAAAGGGGTGAATTCATACCACGAACACCGTAGACAACTTTACATAAGACCAAAAAGGAAGCAGGTTCGCCAAAAATCGAATCACCGTCCAGGATACACGTTAACCGAATTCGAAAACCACGAGAGGAGTCGTGTGCCATCCTCGTCGAGAATTTTCACCCTTTTTCGTTTACCCGCCATCCCCACCCAATCGCCCGCCATGGTTTGGCGCAATTCTCCGCGATATCGAACGAAACGCCGTAATCGTGTTTGCGCATGCGCGCGATACGCGAGCCGGCGAGGATGTGCCGGCTTAGTAGCGGAGCTTACTCCGGAGAGCGCGGAGCGCCTGTTACGAGGCAACCCGAGCAGTGCCGCGGTGCAGGACTGGTGGTCTACCGTAGGCGTGCAATTTTCGTGCGGTCACGTGGCTGTTCCTCGAACGCGCGGACACACCGAATTTTCCCGCCAATGGCGGTCTCGCGGCGGAGGAACAGCGGCTTCCGCATTGCGCAAACGAGAGTCTAGATCGAATGAATTATTTAAATCTGTGTGTTCGTGCCACGTATTCACGTTCCGTGTTCGCCTGACGAGCTCCTTCGTGACACCGATTACCTTTGATGGATCTACCCTTTCCTGTCGCCCGCCAACCCGCTCGCAACCCGCTCGCAACCTCCCCTCGGACCACCTTCTTTCGATCTGCGTTCCACATTCAACCGGCTCGATGTGCCTTCGCCAAAGAGACTGAAGTCGGTGAACGGAGAACGTTTTTATGCTAGGAACCAACGGAAGTTCGTGCGATCCTCGTACTTTAACCCTTCGCGCTCCTCTGTCGAGTCACGCTCGACACTCGGTAAATAAAGGAAAGAAACAAATGAAAGGTTTATGAATGTAAATTACAACAAAGTTTCAGAGCGATATTTAATATAATTAGAAATAAATTCGAGGAACTGTCCTTTGTGGTACATTTCAGATAGAACATTTTAAATGCGTAGCGAGTTGTTGACAAGAAAATTGAAAAGTAATTCGGAGCACGAAGGGTTAACACGACGACTGCTACGATTATGAGTTAGATCGTAGTTTACGTTCCTGTTCAGGACGACAATTATGACTTATCTCGTAGTTTGTTTACTTGATATATTGATGTTGGCTTCTTAGATCGGAATCCTTAAAATTACCGTGGCAGTCAACGTGTTAACGCATTACTGGGCAGTTTTTTTCTACTCGGAGGAAATGGCGGCTATGATCGAGCGAAGGCTACAGCCGGCTTTGTTTCACGAGTTTCAAAACGAGCTTGTAAATAAAAGACGGGTACAGTAGTCGAGAGTTTGCACTCGAGTATCGCCATATAGTCGCCATCCTACATTTTATTATTATGCACTAGGATATTACGTTCTAGGGACCCTTGTTACAACGTATTCTTTTAGTTTCTGCTAAAGTTTGTGCATTTTTAAACTTTTTCCTATACGAAACCAACAAGTTAAGATGCTAAATTTTACTAAACTTGTTGATTCAAACTTTTTCCGTGACAATTCTTTGCTTCTCCCGTTTGTAGGGCATATAAAAAGTCCTTCGACCGTTGGATAAAGTAAGAAGTAGTAAAATTAGCGTTGATAACGTCAGTTGACGCAGTAAATAGTAGCCAAGGACAGAGCAGAATATTCTTTGAATGAAGAAAGGTCGCAAAGTACGCGATACTTTTTGTTTCCATGTTTTCCTAGGCAAATTAATTAAAATTACCATCTCAGATGAATTAAGTACAATTGTAACAAAATATATTTATTTGACGACGACATAAATAATTATTTTCAGCAAAGCGTTAGAAACATCTGTAAAACATTGATTTTGCGATGGTATTAATAGACACCTCGCGTTTGCAAGCTTTTCTACGACACCAAGGAGTTAAAGAGATTCTCATTCGCGTAGGCGAGATTACGAGATGCTCCACCATATTTTAATTAAAGAGCACAGAAATACGCTCCGCCGTTGCATGGAATTTCTACGAAAGACTCACTTTCTCATTCATTGCAGTCTACGAAGCAGTTATTAAACGCGCAGACCACTCGACAAATCTCAATCAACGAATAAGAATCCTCTGTTAGGAAAGTTTATTCAATTTAACAGCCATGCGTTTATTAAACGCGTAATAGTTAAAACTTTTACAAATCTGACAATTTAATGAATATTTTTATCGAAAAGATCGAAGTTCTCTTCCTCCTGGTTGATTTAAATCACACGTCGCCACGTTTTGCTACGTCTTTCGCTGTTACAAAGTATTCTCACAGCGTGTAACGCACAGAAATGGAACTCTCTCAAAATCAATGACCTCTATACCGGCCAACCGCGTGCACGTCTCAAAGAAAATAGATATTTCCACGCGAGTCTCTAGTATCTAATGTTAGAGAAAACTATGGAAGCAAACGCGAACAAAAAGCGTTACGCGAACTCACGTTTCCATCGCACTGATCACGCTGCTTTATATAAATTCGAAAATTCTAACAATTCCCACTTTCAGTTCCTCTATTTTCAGAGAGATCTACTCATTTAAGTTAATAAATCTCGACACGGAAATATAGAATTTCCAACGCGACAATAATCCGTCCTGCGATGCCGTCTTAAGCAACTGATCGAAGATTAATTAAGAAATCGATGGAAAGCAACGTTTTTAACTGTCGCTCGAAGTGGTTGGTCGAATGTGATGGCGTCGTCGACGTCGGGGGTGTCGAGGGGCGCGAAAAAACGTACGGCTTTGACCGGAAGGGCTCGCGTCGCAAGTGGAAGTGCGGACGTTGAGCACGAACTGGAATCGAGTCGAAACGGCGAAGATGCTCGTGATTCTGGCTTGTCTTCCGAGAGTTCGACGCCAACGGTGGGATCGCCGGTGCCAAGGCAACGGAAAACCACCAGCAATCCGATTAATATTGTCAACCCCTCGGTGAAACCGCGTCTTACAGCTCAGGCTGGCAGGTAGTCCCATTCCTTAGCTCTCGACTTGGCGAGAAATGCTTCGATACTCGCTTCCACGAGTCAGAAAATATCACACAAAATCGACGAAGCAATGTTTCGCCATTTCCTTTCATTAACTCTCTGATTAAAAATAGAGTTCAATTTTAGCGAAACATTTCATCACTTCCTTTCACCGACGCGGTAATTATATAAAAATAGTAATTACGGTGAACATTCACTAGAAATGTTTCATTTCCTTTCTCGAACTCGTTGATTGCGAGTAGAATTTGTTGTGAAATATTTCAGCGTTCCCTTTCACTAGTTGAATTGTTAAAAATGGAATCTGCTGGAAAAAATTGTCGATTCCTTTTTTGCATGAAAGGGTAACGTAGAATTTGCAATTTGTACATCAATTTATTATTGTACGCAATTGAATGAATTTTATATCCGCACAATTGGAATGCCAAGGGTTAGTATAGTAGTCGATTCTTCGTTTACTTCGTTGTCGATTAGCGGTGGCATTATTGAACCGCTTTTGAGAATTAAATGACGGAGTTGAGTATTATTTAATCGTTTCTTATTCGAAAATCGATACAATACATTACTTTCATACTATAACGCTCTGTGTTCATATTTGTTTCAGAAACGAATGCGATAAAACGACAAAGGTATGGCGAACTAGGTCCGTGAATGATTCCCCTCGTTCCCTAGATAGCACACGCAATCGCCAATTTTCCAGCCCTTTGAGAACATCGAGAAACGTAAGTGGCCTTCCAAAAGTGATTACTTATCACGATTTGTTAATAATCAAACCTTATACAAAAATATAAAAAGTTTGAAGCGCTATATCTCCGAAAATAAAAGTAGTTGTTCAACGAAATGAAGCTCGCTAGAAGATAGAGATCTTCTCCTTGAAAATCGTTTTCGAATCATCTCGATCCAACTTCCGGTTCCCGAGATATCATCGTGTAAAGAGAAAAACTGATTTCAATGGCGTCATTTTCTCTAGCCATTCGTGGGGTTTCGATGGTCAAACTTTTACCTTTTCTTTCGAATGCAAAGGGTTAATGTTGTTCCTTAAAGTTACCATTGAATGAAGAAGAATAGAATATCGTTGCTCTTTTCTTAATTGTATATGATGTGACAGTAACTCCAGTAATATTTTGTTTCAGATCCAATCACCGAGTCACGACTCTAGAGATGAAAGTAGTCTTATAGTTGATCGTGACACCTACCATCAACACATATCTCAAGACATTGTTTCAATAAAAACAATGCTCTTAAGATTGAAACGGGTACTTCAGGAGGTATATCGAATAAGTCCTATTTAGTTGAAACAATCGACACGGCTTGCTTATTATTATATAAATGTCGTTTTGTTAACAAAACACATTTTCATTTATGCCATACACACGTGTATTGCTGGGCTTCTGTATTAACACGCATTTCTTTATTTTTTTCCATTATTGTCATCAACCATGATTTTACCTTCAAGTCAGAAGAGAACGACTTGACGAGGGTACGTTGCATTTATGTTTTTTTACTGCACACGTTATTTTAACGTTACCTCTTCTTTTAAATTAAGTCTGTGCTATCTTATGCACATCCTCTATTACTATGCAGTGTACATAGTTTTCTGCGACTGAGAAAAAAGAAATTAAATATCGCTAACGTCTCGCGTTCTGTTCACAGGCAGAAACTCTCAACCCATTCGATAATTCCATGAAGGTAGGTCTTATTTCAAACTCAGTTTCATGCTTAACCCTTTGCACTTTGAACCACTTTCCAATTTTGCTCCCAACAACTCCCTGTTTCATTTGAAACTTACTTCAAAGGACAGTTCCTCGACTGTCACTTGTAACCAATTTTGTCCACTGATTGTGTTGAAGTCATGTTGCCATCGATGGACTACAGTGATGTCATTTATGTAAATTTTGTCAATTTTAGAATGGTCTCTTCTACAACCTGAACGAAGGTGGAACCGCGGATGTTGGTACCTCTCCCGGAAGCGGAGGTAGTAGTATTGCGGATGAATTGACTGATTTACGTAGGCAGGTTGTCTTTTTACAAGGCCAAGTAGAGGATAAAGATCGAATTATACAAGTACTACAGGTATGTAACGTGTAAGAGGCAATGAAATATTCCTAAAAAGAATTTTATTTAACCCTTTAACTGCTGGTACTTTTAGTACGGCAAGAAAAATAAAACACGTTGTTTATAAACCACACCTGCAGTTAAAGGGTTAAAAAATAAAAGAGTAATTTTATTTTATACAAGTAGCTGTAACAATTTCTGATAAGTAATATCTCTGTAATTTAGGTAATAACTATTACCTAAGTATATGTAGCATATAGTAAGGATAAATAAGTATATTATAGTATATATAGCTGTATTATATACTATAATATATATATTGTACCTTCCATAGAAAATAAGAACAATTTTCAATTCCACACAGTTCCAAATATCGAAACTTCAAGGACCTAACGGCGACGGCCAAACATGTGCTTTAAATATTAACCACAATAACGTATCGTCCCAGAATACTTGCAACGCCGCCACCCAAACTGAGAAGGTACGCACTGTTTTCAATGCCACGAAGGTTTTGCGTTTAGGTGTTAACATCTAACGACATGCATCTCACCCACAGCCACTTGTGTCCTAGAAACGTTTCGTACGACTTAACAAACCACTGCACAAGGTGGCATAGTTTTCGAAAGCAACGTCATTTCCATTACGCACTCTAGTTGACGATATTGTTCACGATTCACGTGCAGTTATAAATTGTTTATTTAGAACAGTACGGCATAGTTGTTTTCAAGCTACGCGCACGTCATTCATCATTAGCGATACGTTCATTCGGTTTCGAAAATGCCACGCGACTCGTGCCCCATTATCGATGGGTTTACTCAGAGAAAATAGAACTTTTCATTCATCTTATGCGTATTCAACTCATACCTAAGATGTCTCACATAAACTGTTGCAACACGGTTTTGATTACCGATTTGCACCTTTCATGGTGTCGCTCGTCTCACACATTCAGTCCATTTGCCATACTTTGTACGCTTAATGTACAGATGTCCATTTAGAATTTTTCTTAGCCCACGTATGTGCGACACTTTTTACAATCGGGTGTGTTCAAGTATTTTAAACCACACGCATATTATTGTATGTTTATTATTATTATTTTCATTTGACTATTATATTCTTCTACTTTTATTACAAATAGTATTAACACGAGTAACGGAGAAAACGTTATTGCATAAACGATTATGATTTTTTACAGTTATTGACGTTGATTTTTGAAGTAATGCCATTACTCTACTATTATTTATTCTTATACGTTTATTATTATTATCATCATTTGGCTATTATATTTTGCCACTTTTATTACAAATAATATCACATAAGGAACAGAGAAAACGTTATTGCATAAACGATTATAATTTTTTACAGTTATTGACATTGATTTTTTGAAGTAGTGCCATTACCCCACCGTTTGTTACATTACTTATTCTTGTATTATTTATTTATTATGTGTTTAATTATGGATACAGACACGTCCAGTGTCGGCAGGACCTTCACTCCTGCAAACATTACCACAGGAAGATGTTATGGGGCCTCTAGTTAGGTGAGATTTCTTTTCTCTTCATCTTATTTGAAAAGTCCATTCGAATGTCGTTTCACCTTGCAAATATGAAACAGAGATAACTGTCAGAAAAATCTTAGGAAATTTTCGATATTCAAATGAAATGCGTATTGTAAAACACGATTATCGCAATGCACACTTTTCGTTCGATCCACAGCAAATGATTTCACGATGGAAATAAAGTTCCTAAGAATTTTTCTGGAATCTTTAACTCAGATATCGTCTATACACGTATAGATAACATAATAGTTAAATGATATGAGACACACGCTTAAGATTCAAGTAGAATTAAGATTTGAATAGCAAAATATGCGATTGTGAATCTTCTTCGGTTCTGTAAATATTTGTCTTGAAACATTCTCTTCGCATGTAATTAATGGCCACAAATTAAATGGCCAGCATCTACTTTCTATCAGTATTTAAATAAACTTTTGGTTGGTATTTTGTTACCAAAGAGGTCAGCATGAAAATACTGAATGGTCAGTACATAAATAGTTAAATAGTAACATAAAAAATTGTAACATTGATCATTTATATTTAAATACTGACTAAAAGGGATCGAAATACTGACCATTCATACTTAAATACTGACAAAAGGGATTAAAATACGAGACTTAATTAATCACTATGCAGTTACATGTGTTAGAAAACAAAAAAACAAACGTACGTACGAAATGTATAGATTCGACAGGGATAGAAACGTCACGTGCATCGTTTTTCTAAGCCAAACACCACAAATATAAGTATTACCTCTCACGTATGGTATCACGAATATTTGTCATAAATAACATGTTGTTCTTGCTGCTCTGGTCATTGACTTTCTCCGGGTGATTCCATGTGAGACAGCTTCAGGATCGGGAAGGTAGAGTCGGTCAGTTTCTGTGACTTAATATTGGGATATTTGCTCCTTTCTGCATTAAATGCCCTAATATTCATGCATCTTTTCTACATAAAGATCACTTGTTTGATCATTCGACTTTAACGCTACTCTCAGTTTCATTTGCATGCGAAATTAGTGCAATTCTCCGCTTTTACGTTTTCTCTCCTGCTCTATCCAACTGTTTTAACTTCGCATTTACTAATATAAACTAACAACTGTATTCTAATGCGTTTGATAGCCTATCGCCTTGCATTAGGGTTTGTGACCGAATCTTATTGTTGTTAATAATACGTGGCATATATTTTAATGTAGTCTGTAATATTTATTTCAGTGACTCTTCTAAAATTCGATTTTTATTGTATGATACAATTGTAAATAATTCACGTGCATTTGTTGCATCGATGTCAATTGTATGTCACGATTTTGTGACTTAGAAAAATTGAACAGTGCTGTATTAACCCTTTGCACTTCGAATTATTTTTCAATTCTGTTGCCAACAACTCTCTGCTATTTGACTTCTGAACAACTTTCTTTACTAATTAGATTAAATATAGCTCTGAAACTTTGTTGTAATTTATACTAGTTTCCTTTTTTTATTTACTGATCGCGAGTCACACTCGACAAACGAGTGCAAAGGGTTAAACTTAAAAATTATAGAGATAATTATTTGAAACAGTATTAATAGATGTTTAGTTATTAAAAGAAAGAAATAGAAGCATCTTGCTTACACTGAAATATATAAATACTCTATTTTCGAAATGGTTATTTTTATAAAATCAGTAACAAGTAGAGCAAGCACATTTTACACGTTCGGTTCGATTGCAAGCCCTAGCTGACTTTAAATTTAAATCTAAAGTGTTTCAACTAACAAGATTTAATGTTTCTGCAGTTCGAAATGCAACTTTAAACGGTACTTTATAGAAAATGTGTAATTTGCGTTCAGAGGATCTCTGTAATACTTCAACTCTCTTAGTACATTAACTCTTTCAGCATGTAACATATTGAGATAAATATATAATCAGTTGAGAAAGTGCAATTGCATAATTTGTGTTGTTAAAACACGTGTTGGGATTGTAATAGATTTACATTTAACGATGTTTCATGCTGCTTTCGATAGCTGTGTGGGGTAAGTCAACTTTACTTTTCATAAGAGATCTGATAAATGATATCCAAGAGTCTGTCTTCAAAAATATTAGAACTACCATTGCAATATTGTATATCTTAGGTTGCTGCAACGTTCTTTCCATTTGTATCACTTTTTTATTCAGATGTAGACATAGTTTTATAGATGGTGATAGTTTTTTCATTTAATTATACCATAACTTTGGTTACATCCTATTGTACATAATGATTATTGAAATGTAATCTTGTAAATACATATTTACACGCATAAAGCATCGACTCTTCAGCTGTGAAGACACAATTTTTTAATCAGACGATTATGTAAATATGATAATATATTAATAATATACTTTATAAATTATAACACATTCGAAATGTAAACTTTACTGACTTTACATTAGACACATAAAGCATTGACTCTCAGCTACAAAGTTAGACCCAATTTCTTTAGGTTTGCCCATCACTAAAGTGTAAAACTATCCACACATTCATGCACATTCGTCAGAATTCCTGCAGCAACCTGACAATTTGATTAAAACAGAGAATTCCAAGTACGTGGAACTGAACTTAACGATTTCATTTGCAGATGGAGTGACTCCTGGGATCGACACCGTCCTCCATTGCTCGGAGAGCTTAATGGTAACAGAAGCCCTCGTAAATCGACCGACCGTATACCGCGTACGATAAAATCTCGTCAAGGAGACGCTTCGAGTCGTCAAAACGGGCATACGGATAAATTAATTGTAGAAACTCCTTAGAACGAGCGAAACGTTGAGTCGACGGAATCGGGGAAGCATCGAATCGAACGGAAACGAGGTAAAAACGGAGGAAAATCCCGCGAAATCGTGTACTCCAACGGCTAGAGAACTGAACCACGGTCAGCGAGGGTCGCTGCTTCGACAGGCCGATCGCACAACGCGTAATTACTTTAATCAACGAAATCGAACTTTAATTTCGAGTTTGGGATTCACGTGACTACTTTGATCGAGAAAATTGAACCTTTATTTCCATTATTTCCGTACTTTTTACGAGGAATCCGCTCGGATTGCTTTCACTTCACTCGTGTTTCCTCTGTCGCGTCGTCGCGAGCACGTAAATCGCTGCGACGTCGCCTCGTTTGAGCTACGAAATTTCTTTTCCACTCGTTTGGTGAACAATGAAAAGTGCAAACGGTCGCGTTACGTTTTGCCGCGCGTAAATTGCGAGAACAATGTACAAATTATTTGTCGACAGTTAAGGGCAATTCATAAGTTCCTATCGTTTAAGGTCTACCTTTCGTTTTGATTCTATTTCTCTTCGCGTGTAGGGAATGCCACGGTCGTCTTACGACACCCAAGCAGGAGCAACAGAAATTCATTTATATAATAGACTGAATGAATTACGCGAATTCATTCGTAATCATAAATTATTAATCGAACACTAGCTGACTCTGTTTAAAAGTATATATTCATTGTACGAATGTATAGTTTTAATCTTAATTCGGTGCATACTTTGAGTAATGTTTGTGATATTGCAAAGAGTCTTCGTTTATCTTGTTTTCTACGAACCCGTTGGTTCTCCGTGCGATTAATTACGTTCGTTTAGGCTCGAGTATCACAAAAATTGCAATTCGTATACGTTCTATTCGTATTCTTAAATAATTGACAACAGTTGTCTATAGAACAGAGATGACGAACCTTTTTGAGAAGTGGGATGTTTAATTCTAGCTTGTGGGTCACTAAGTCACTTGGAAGAAAGAGGGGAGTAAGAAAGGTAGCAATAATTTGGAAGTTTGTTGACAGTCAACCTTTTTTTGGCTCTCGTTCTTAAAACTTACATTTACAAGCACTCGGTTGTTTCCTCCGAAGGAACATCAGCATTGATTAGTAATTATGGAAGTTAAACTTATTCCACTGCAATTTTTTTAGAAATTCATGCTCCTTTCAAGTTTTCTATTGAAGCGGAGATTTTCTATTGCTGGGAGACGTTAGCAATAGAAACTATTGCTAACATATTGCTATTTTAGGAGTAGAAACTATTGCTAAAGTATTGCTATTTGGCAGTAGAAACTGTTGCTAAAGCATTGCTATTTTAATATTTTAATATCGCTAAAGTATCGCTATTTTAGCAATAGTTTCTATTGCTAACATCCTTAAAGAAACCGAGTACAAAGAATTAAAAAGCCTTCATGGCTCAGGGTCTGACCCTCGAATCACAGGTTCGCCACCACTGCTATAGAAGCTTCAGTTTCAGAAGTCGATTAAAAATTTCCCAGCTAATTTCTTTCTTCTTTTACATCTCAACAAACTGATACTCTCGAGATACACTTAATTCAAGCAGTAAGTATATTAAAAAATGTGTAACCTGCGGCGTATGATGCTACTATATTTACATTACATGTATACTACATATAAAACACCATTCGTATATGCGATTACACTGTGTGTATATCGCATATACGATGTATGTACGTTGTAGCGTTTGATACTGTCATATATCACAGTGTTCTGTCATGTATCACGGTATAATAATCGCGCTATGGCGTAACACATCATGGTGTAATATTTTTAAAGTGTACATTATCGTTATATACAAGTATCGTACTTTTTAGAGTAGAAAGACAAGATAAAGGCTCGGATCGCTGTGAAAATTTACGTTTTATCGAGAAGACGGGAACGTTTCTGGGAAGCTGGAACAATCTGTCGCTTTCCAAACAATTTTTAAATATCGCAAACATTAATCTTGATTTGACGATCTTTTAAAAAATCAACTTAATCTCGCTCTAATTATTTTTTATTCGATGTACAAATCTTCGATGCTAACCGGTAGCTTTTATTCGCCCTTCGTTTCAGCAGTGAACGATCGCAGTTAGAACCAGGGAAATTTTGTAAAAATTCTGCTCTTTTTTTTTTACATCTTACGTTACTTGTGATTTATTCCGTGGCTGATTTGTAAGATTATACTAGGTGCTATTACATTTTTTTTATTTTATCGTATTTAGAGTCTCCTGAATCACTGAACGTGAGAGATGAATCGATCGATGATTAAATAAATTAAATAACGATCGAGTAAATTAATTAAGTTAGTAATCAAATTAACATAATGCAGACACTTTTTCGGTTGTTCAATTAAAATAACGGGAATTAATGAAATTGCGATGCGATTGTATAAATGAAACAAACGAGACAATAAGGATCGCGGTGAGCGATTCGAATGAATAACAATTTTGTACATTTATTTCACGATAAATTAATTGATTGATGTACTTGTAAAAAAAAACGGGAGATTTATTTTTTTAACGCTGTTTAATCGATGTCAGGAGATGCTAAATATCTCGTATACAGTGTACATTTTTGAATTCATATTTTCATTTGTAAAGTGGTACGATAATAAAAAAAAAAAGAAAATAATAAAGAAGGCATTAAAATAATTATTTTACGTGCAAGCAATATTGAATTCAAGGCGTCTCGTCGCAATGAAAGACAGATTAACGTGTACAAAAGTGTTTTACAGTAGAGAGAATATTTTCTAAACGACAGACTGACTATCGCAGAATAATCCTATTTTTTGAAAAACGTTGTCGCTCCTTTGATTATTTTAATTATTAACACGTCGGATTCTGACAACTCTCGTGTGTTGGAAATATTTATTTTAGTAATAAACCTACGTGATAATTTTATTTAAAAATTAGTTTCCAAATTTAAAATGAGAACTCCTTTGCTACATTAAGAGGCGATAATTGAACTTTTTCAACGACGAACGAGGTAATATTTGTTATATTTTTTGTTTCTCGCTGTCTTTCTCATCTTTTAATATTCGTATATTCTTTCTGTTCTCTTTGGTTTGCATTGCTGTTTGATTTTCTGCTTGCAGAGCGCAGCGAACTTAAACAAAATTGCGAGAAATTTGTGTTTACACATTTCCATCGATTTTCCTCGGATAATCGTCAACTTGCCTGCAAAATACTATTTCCTAAACTAATATATAAAAACGTTCGATACACTTTTTTATCGAATATCGCTTTTCCGTTGTAGATATATTTTTAATATCTATACACCTCTTCCACGTTTGGAAACATTCTTAAAAGGTTTTATAAGAAGGTAATGTACTTGAGAAAGGGAAAACTACTACGTAACAATTAAGCAGATAGATGTTAAACAATCGCAGTAAATCCGAATTCACATTCCTTTGTACGTACTTTGAAATGTGCTTTTGAAACAGAAGCAACCAACCTTTTGCGGGACTAGTACTTTCGCGTGATTAAATTCGACAAGAAGAAGGATTTAACAGAGTTTACAATACTTTGAAATTATTGCAAAGAAACGAATTACTCGATAAATTATCGATGGCTTAGAAATTTGTGCAAATTTGCTTCTTTACAGTTAGTTCGCAATATTAAATATCCATTTGTTGGAGAATACTTAAAGCTGATGCAAATATAAAATTAATGCATTTAAGTTACAATTAGTTCGCGATATTAAGTATTCATTTGTTTGAGAATACTTGAAGCTGATGCAAATATAAAATTATTGCATCTCTTCTAAATCTATTGCAATTATAAAATTGATGCAAGTATTTAAAAAAATTTTCTTTGCATCCAACGAAAAGAGTTAGATTTTAGTTAATTATTTGGTAAACATAAATTTCTCGAAACGAAGTAAAAAATGTAACGAGAGGTGTATCGTTTATGGATGCTGCTGTTCCTCGAACGCGATTAGTATTGTATTTACGATGTGCAAAATTTAGTCGTTAAGTATCTTTAAATGTTTAATATTAAACACGTGGCAGATACAGTGTTTGACATGTAAAAACACACTAAAGTGTAAGTAGTGTCAGTCTTATTTAGCATTTGCAAAATAATATATATATATATATAATAAGTAAAAGCTTTTACTTGTAATTAAATAGATACACCGATAATTTACCACCTGTAATAGGTAAAGCTTATTTTAATTTGTACATTATATGTATACATGTTTTGGTCCTAAATATCATAAGATAATAAATGAAATTACGTTTGAATGCTTCATTAAATACTGTACAGTCCGCATGCTTTAACACAAATTATTCTCTGCCACCTTTCAGTGGCCAATAACGACAACAATCGACATTAAAATGAGAATTTTATACTTATACTATTTAAAAGGTGTTGTATAAAAATGAAAGAGATAGAGAGAGAATGAACACTTTCTACGTATCTAAATTACGTTCTAACAGTATTTTAAAATTTAATTAAATCACTAAAAAGTCCCAGTAACATTTATTTAAAAATTACCTTCATAATGGAAAAGAATTATTGATAAAAGTTTCTCTATAACGAGTATGCAGAGGTATAAACAAAAATCGCATAGAATATTTAAAATTTATTTTCTTCTTGTATCTCCTCATATTTCAAACTATCCCTTCGTTTTGTGCCAAGGATGGAATTTTACAATGTTCCTAATCTTTTTCTTTCATATACACGTCGTTCATCGCGTCGACGACTGTAAAGTTCGCCCTTCGCGCGTCGATTTTCCACTTGACGATTTTTTTTTTTTATACATAATAAACTACAAAAAGATCTTTATATACTATATTGTTATATACAAAATAGTGTCCTTGGCATCGTATGTTTATGATGGAACACATAAGACAATTAGTACACGAAAAGCACGTCTCTGTGCAGTTCTTTTCACGAGTGTCTAGATCGTATTCGTACAATGAGCAACGTGTTCGAAGTTGGGGACATCATGAGCACTCATCTTTCTACCATGTTGAATCACATCATCAGTAACATACAAATTTCAATAAAACTCACGTTTACGTTTAGATAAATAATATTAACAGAAATCGTAGACTCGAGTGTATAAAAAGAAAAAAGAGAAACTGAGTGGTATAACGCTACTTTTTACACCATTGCTTTAAATAAATTATTGTAGTATATGTATATATATTGGTATGCATACGTTTAGCATTACGTTCATTTCA
Source organism: Xylocopa violacea (assembly GCA_963969225.1). Classification (NCBI taxonomy): domain Eukaryota; kingdom Metazoa; phylum Arthropoda; class Insecta; order Hymenoptera; family Apidae; genus Xylocopa; species Xylocopa violacea. The sequence goes on from CAXAJV010000015.1 coordinate 20,413,372, forward strand.
TACTAAATCGTCTACAGAGATACTTTGGCGTTCAAATTAGTCTTAGGTACCGTTCTCTTGGAAGTATTTACACCAGTTGTAGGAAATACAGTTGCACACTGATACGAGAAAAACAATGCTAACGATATCCCATAAATTAATCGTTAATTGTGTACTTTACGGTTGGTGTTATATGCATATTGCGCAAGTTTTATTTTTGTCAGACTGTCTCCTGTGTACAAAGCAATAAATACACTTAAAACGTAATACAAGTATATCGCTACTGTCGAACGTGTTCAATTAAAATTGCTGCCTCGAAGGAAAGAAATACCCGTGATAAAAATTATATCTACCTAAGTTCGTTTAAGGATTACAAACAGCGTTATAATCCACGCGTGAAAACGACAGTAAGACTAACATTATCCTAAACGTAGTCCCATCCGAGAAAAAGAATTTGCATTTGCAACGAGTGTGCTCTAATGAATCACAGTTTATCACGAGAATCGAAACAAGAAAAGGGAAAGTTACTACCAAGCTGTGATAAGTTGGTCAACGATTATTCGAATTTAACCAGAAGTGTGATCAAAATTCCACGGTATATTAATAGTTATAAGATTACTATTTTCGGCGCAAACTTATTCTCAAATTACGTTATACAGCTGTCTATTAATACCTGGCACTTTATGGCAAATCAAAGTTACATTAGTATCCCAAAGGTACTCAAGAATTTGACAAATTTGTGAAAAAATTGCAGTGTAATAACTCGATCTAACGTTTGTATTCAGTATCACTTATTTATGCTAGTCAAACGCACGATTTCCCTTATTCCTAACGAAATATGCACAGAAACAGGTTTACTATATATTGTCACTGAGTGAAAAAGTTATAAAAGTCTTTAAAGTCATTTTTGCTATTGTATGGGCAAATCGTTTCATTCACTTTCTGTGCTATTCATCACCAAACACATTTGTAATTTCCTTGTGATACAGTTAGAATTTGACAAGAGTGCGCGTTCGTATCTTTTACAATAAATAAAAAAAAAACAATTCTTTTTCTTTTTTATTTCTTTTCTTTGTCCGTTTCTGGGAATTCTTTCTTTATCGGAGTCTTGTTATCGCCCCATCTAGTGTCCGTTTTAAATTTACTTTCGATTTCTGATCCATTAACTTCGCCAACTTTCTCGTCCTGTATTTCCACAATTTCTACTTTCTTTGTGTCAGACTGCATCATCTTTGCTGCTATATGATACATATTTTTTACTGCTGTGAGGTATGTATGGCATTCAGACTACGCAAACGGAAAAAACATGTCAGCATATTTTTTATATATTACATTCTTTATGATTTTGGAAAAAAGGTAATACTTACGGATACTTTCTTTAGCTTCTCATCTGTATTTCTTAACTTGTCTTTGTATATCTTTAAATCTTCGGTAAGACCTTTAATGTTGTTCGTCTGTTTCGTCGATTTCTCATTTACTACAGACAACTCGTGTTGTATTTCCATCAGACGGTCTTCCGTATCCAATCGAGCTTTTTCAGATCGTTTTAATTGACTAACCAGTTTTTCTACGTCCAATAAAGAGCCTTTATACATAACAAAACCCTCTGGTACAGTCGATTCTCCATACTGTTCGGTAAGTGCGTCTTCTCTTCGCGCTCTTTTCGATGGTGGTCCACTTCCAACGAACACTGGCAACAGTTTCTTATTTCCTACAACAAAGAAGCAATCAATTACTACACATTATTTTGCTCACACAATATTAAATAATTGCACTCACCAAGTGCTAACGAACGTAATAACATATATTCTTCCTCACTCTCAATCTTGGCTGAATCAGTTTTATCAATTTCTTTGTCATCCTTTTTCTCTTCTTTCAAATCATCTTCTCTCGATCTATCTGTTAACTTACGATAATGCAAAGAATCCCTCGTTACAACTTTTTGTACTAATTTGCGAACTTGAGCTCTTGATAAATTCAGTCCTAGAGTATAAATAAGCTCTTCTATATCTTTATCAAATATATAACCGCAATGAGTTTGATCGAAGTAAACGAAAGATAGTAAGAGGTAAGGATCGTATGTATACAATTTTGTTTTCCTTTTCCTCCCATCTTTTTCCCTATCCCTTCTTCCGTCTTTAATCGAATCGTCATCCTATAAAATATAATCGTTATTTTTATAAAAAAGATCTTGAATACATTACTACCGTGCAGAGTTATCTCTGCACAATGTTAGTTCTAACTAGGAACATATTTAGAGATAATTACATCAGACTCATCTTCCTCATCGTCATCATCGTCGTCATTCTTTTCCTTCTCTCGATCCCTGTCGTCCGTCTTACTTTTCGCATCCTTTTCATCTTTTTTATCTTTGCTTCCCTCTCTTCTTTTGTCGTCCTTCCTGCTGCATCGTTTCTCATCGTCTCTTCTCTTATCGTCTTTCTTCTCGTCCCTTTTGTCATCCTTCTTGTCCTTCTTCTTATCCTCGTCTTTCTCTTTAGGTTTCTCGGGGAGGCTGCACAATGCTCGATAAATTCGGAAACCGAAATCTCGCATTAACATCTCGTTAAAAAGTTCCGCAAATAACGATACCTCGAAGGAATGTTCCTGAATGAGAGAAAAATAAAAACAGATTGTTTCCTTGTACAATAGTAGTTATTTGATTTGTGATCGATAAAAGTACCTTTGTATCTTCTGGTCTGTAATCTAGGAGCACACTCAAAGACATAACAGTGCAATCAAATTTCCCACTCTTAGCCATTCTGGAAGGATGGACGATAATGTGAGATGATTCAGGTAAAGTATATCGTTTTTCAAGGGCAGCACGTTCACGTTCGCAAAGTTTTCTTCTGTCTTCATCGTGCTGCATATTAATATTATGAAAGATCAATTTGACAATTTGATGTATATCATATCATTAGTATTCTGTTTTAACTATTCTAATAATCCAACCTAACGTAAACATTTTATACATAATGGCTAAGAAAAGTATTGACATGTATATGTACGCACCGAGACTGCTTCTAATCGGATTTAGTACAAAATAAATTACAATAATTATATTAAAAAATATCAATATAGTTGCACCTCATTAATCAGTGAATAAATGCTAAGATAAATACAATCGTGTGCCAATACTTGTTCTAACATAGCCTTATAATGTGTAAGGAACCTCACATCTTTACTATCCCTAAACTTTTTATCATCCTCTTCCTTTGGCGGAGGAGAAACATCTTTCTCGTTTTCTTCCATATCATCTTGTCGTCCTTCTTCTTTAGCTTGTTCAGATGCTATTGTTTTCATCATTCTTGCGAGCAATTGCGACTTCAAGCCTTTGCAATTTAAATTACGAGCAGCTAATTCTTGTCGTAGTTCGTTCACCTGTACAAAATTGAAGACACATAAATGGATGAAATGTAATGGAAAAGGAAACTTAATAACCACATTGAAACTAACATTCATAGACTTTGGATCCAATTCAGAGTAATGAGTGGGGTCCTTTTTCTCGGGTACTGGATCATCCTGAAAAGAAGAGATCTCGTATTACGTTACAGAAGTAAAGAACAGTATAGAAAACTACAAAAAACAGAAGCAGCCCCTATATAACGAAACAAAACCACTCCCTCCTCATTCTTTCATCACTCTCTATTTAACCACAACTCTCTCACATTTTTATGATATACACAGTTCTTCATTCACGATGACCTTCAAGTATGACTCAAGTAACTGCTTAGATTCTCATAGTGTCCTGGCTCTGATGTCTGTGTGGTTGATAGGTTATGGACAATATCAATAATGTTGTATATTAACGATTATCAAAATGAAGCTTTTGAATGATTCAATCAATGATGGTGAAGGTTTCAGGAAAGGGAATGGCTCAGCTGCGCTCTTCTCCGAGCTAGGCTTGCTTGCTTCGCTTGTTAATGCAATGTGACTGCCAGTGGCTAAGGGAATAGTTGCAATACATTACTCATTGATCTTTCTTACATTAGCTTAACTTCCAATATTTTAGAACGATACACACTCTAAAGTCAGCAGTTTCTGTACAACTTTTTACACGGTTAATCGTATCGTATCACTTTACACACAAGTAACAATTCTACGATTGAAAATGTGCTGAAAGAATGATGGACTATGTACAAGTATGCGTAGATAATCATCATTACTTAAGTTGCACTAACGTTACAACATTATTCATATGTTACCAAGTCATTTCAAAAAGACAATATATTTGTACATAGAAATAATAAGAACAAGACAGCATTCAATGGAAAAAAAAAGCTGTTTAAGTGACCTAAGTTAGTGAACAGCCAAATGCTCAAATGAAAAAGAGAAAAAGAGAAAAAAAAGAAAAAAAAAACAAATATTTGACACTGGGATCAATGAGCAAGTAGAGCCTATATTGAAAATCCAGTTTAGTAATGGGGAAAACAATTGTACGAGATATTATATTATGTAATAAAAAGGTAAAAGTAATATGGGATGATGTTGGCAGTGCCTTTTGATCAGCGACGGCAGCCTCATCAGTGTCATTGGCAGGATCCGAATCGTCAGGGCTAGAGGCGGCACGCAGCAATTTTCGCTCCAGTTGTTTCTTATAGCTGAGTTGCAGACCGTCCCATTCCAATTTGATGGGCACACAGCTCCATACATCTGGGAGAAATAGTATGACGGTTTCAACGCGAGAGGGCACCACTCGCCCCGACTTGTGGGTGGTTTCTGCACGTCTGTAGTAGAGTTCCAGGAAGCGGTACCTGTGCCGCAAGGAAAAAAACAATACCCAAACGTCAACTCTGGTTAATGGCCGCTTAGCTTTGCCTTATATGCTAAGTGTTCGTTTTCACTTGTTCGTAAAGCCCACGCACTGCATACAAAAAGCCACAAAACAGCGCATAATGTCCGTGAGACCGTTTGATAAAGCACGATTGAGTGGGTCGCAAACACGATCATAGAACAATAGCGATGATTTCTGTCCGCCACGACTGCTTGGTATATCATCATCTTGGGTGCTCGATATCAGGATCCAGTGCGGCCAATCTCCATCGGTCGGTTGTACGTACAGAACGAATACATACCTCCTCTGTAGAGATTGAGCTACAATCTTTAGTTATCAATTCAGAACTCGCATTAGAGTAGTTACTTTCTCTCACGGATGGCACACCTGCTGGGTCTTTCTTAATGCTATAACATTCTATCGTTCATTTCTTTACAACATAATTGTGGTATATACCGTTAAAAAGAGTGTGCGTATATCATACATTTGTACAACATGGAAAACGCTGAATGAAGCCGATGAGTCCAAAAATTTTCAACCGATGAGAATATTGTTTGAATTTTTTGCATTAACTTTTACTAAAAAGTAACCTAATAATAAATCGGCGAATAATCGACGAATAATAAAACAACAACGGACAGAGAAACTAAATAACATCACGTTGCTCTTTCAATGAAGTGCTTTAAATTCGATTTATGATAAAAATATAGTTAAAGAGAAGATATTAATATTTAAAGAAGCATACCATTGTGTACAGCTGGACAGATCTATTCCCGTAAGCGCTTTACAGGTTCTGACTGCTGTCCTGATTAAAACTGAAGGATCCTTTTCAGGATTAGGACCATCCAAAGACGGACTCCATGGTCCACCGATGGCCATTGTTTCGTTTTTACCTCGTAAGCCTACCAAGAAATTTATTAAACGTGTAGGATGTACATAATCGCGATCTGGGTCTCTGTCTTCAGATACACCACAACATCGTTTATATATTTCTTCCATGGCAGGCATAGATATCAACATGACCTGTAAAGAATTATATTAAATTGTACAAAAGTAACTTCGTCAGTTACCTTTCCAAGTTGTAACGCGACAAACCTTTGCAGAGAAGAGATAATCAGCATCCGAGGGTTCTAATACTGCTGTATTTTCTGTACAAGGATCAACATCCTTGTGCATTACGTGGAAAGAGCATGGCTTATTAAGAGTAAACGGCATATGCGGCGGAAATGCATCAACCCATCGGAAATTAGTAGAGAAAAAGTCACTAGGAATATACATGTTTTGATAACGTCTTCTTATCTCAAGTACATCTGCTTCAGGCCTAAAATAATATAAAATAATGAAATCTTAAAATTATAAGATAATACCAAATTAAGCATAGATTAGTAGTAGTAAAAGCTGTTTTCAGAACGACATGTACAGCACATAGCCATTGTAGATGAATGTCATCAATCAATATGACTGTGTCACACTGAAGGCAGCCTTAGGACACTCATGGTTTTGTTTCACCAAGATGATTTTATAGTACATCTGCGCATGTATTAAGTACTTACAAATCAAGTGCAATTTTTGGTATCTGTACCATGTAACGTGGTACAAGTCTAGTGCGTCGTCTTGGTCTTGGGGATTTACTTCTTCTAGTTCTTGATGGACTACGCTCTTCTTTTTTTTCACGTTCCCTAATTCTTTCCTCGCGTCGCCGCTTTCTTTCAATCTCTTCCTCTTCGTTCTTCCGTTCTCGAGGAGACCTTTCTCTTACTCTCCCAACTTTGTTTCGATTACTAGCTGTATTAGCACTTGCTGCACTAGTTGTAAATCTATCAACAGTCACACGTTCATTCAATGAAACTATTATGTTGCATATATTACATTACAAAGAATGTTTGCATTACATACCTAAATCTTACATAGATATAATTGTAATCTGTTGTTGATGTAATACATATAACATAAGCTAGCATTAATTACCTATTATTAGGATTTTCGGCAGGTGGTGGCACAGCGTTATACGTTCCTGAAGTTCGACTTTGTTGTGGTTGCGATTGCTGCTGTTGCTGACGAGCAGTTTGATTACTTTGTTGTGTATTAGTATTACTGTTACTACTTCCCATAGGCAGTACTTGTATTCTAGTAGCACTCCATTTAAATGGCATGGATGGATTGTATGAGGCTTCCACCAGTACACGATCACCCACAACAGGATTAGATCCTTTAACACAAGCGCTAGAAGGAATATTTAAATTTGTTTAACATCTTTGTACTTTCAATTAATGACAAACTTTTCTGTGTGATTTAAAATTATTACTTTGTTTGAAAGAATACATCTTCGTCTACAAAACCAAAATTATCATATACTTGGGTAACTGTGCCGGTAAAAACCCTTTGTTTGGTAGAAGATGAAGGTACATTTTGTTGCACTTGTTGTGGAACACCAGCTACAGATGGTTGAAATGCATTCGTATTTAATGCTCTTGGTGGTGGATAAGAAACAGTTGCAACTTGTGGATATAATTGTCCAGCTATACCCGATGGTAAGTTTGATCCAAGCGTTGCCATCGAAGCCATTGTTATATTGGGCTATTTCACAAAACACATACGCATATATAATATATAAAAGCATCATATTTTTAAATATAATCCACTAAAGAAATAGCGAAATGTATACGAATAAATTGCCCTTAATATCAAATATCATATATAAATAATTCATTAAATATTTACTATATTATACATATATTTTCTATAATTTCTACTTTCTACTAACCTGCTGCAGTCCTAAACTCTGCTGATAAACTTGTTGAGTTTGTTGTTGATACTGAACCATTGGTTGTCCACCTATACTACCCATCGCCTGACCTAACATTTGTTGCTGAATATTTTGAATTCCCTGTCCTACATACAAATGAATATAAAATATGTGCCAAACTTAGATTGTCGATTAATATTTGATATAGGCGCATGTATACATCTATTATAATTTACATAATTATTTACATAATAATTTATGTAACGTCCATTAAAAAATACAAAAATTATTTAAGTAAATTAAGATCAGTCTCTCTTTTAATACTTTTTACTAATTAGTTTATAATTCTAAAAGTGCTTAAAAGTTGAAACGCATGTATTAAATATTCATTTACGTTAATTATACGGGATTTACATGCATATAAATGAAAATTATTTACATAGGAAGGAAAATTCGTTCCTTTTGAATATAACTATTGCAAAATTCAAGATGCAACGAAATGTTGGACAGTCTCTTTCTATTGTGGTGCATGTGTTTATGCGTGTCCATTATTTTTTAAATGCAAATTACGTGAATTAACTTCTAATCTTCTGACAGTGGTTGAAAGAAAATATTGCTAGAAAACATTCAATACATAAATGTATTCTTCAACTTGTGTAAAATATAACAGAAACTTGGCAACGTTGTTGACTTGCACACGGAACGACAAAGGCATATATTAATTAATAAAACCGAATTACCTGCATTGCGAACCCACGGTGGGTTCTTGCCACCTCCAAATGGCGAAAGATTACTCATTTCTTAAGAAATATGTAATATTATTAACAATACAAATTTAACAAGATCTTGTTCACACTTAATTGAGCGTCCTTCATTCGGGCGCCATCTTTTCAGCTACAACTACTGAAATCAAATATTGCACTATGCAGGAAGTGAATTAAATTTTAAATTTCGAACGTATTCCTGGTGGAATTTCGATACACTGTAAATGTTACTTTCAGTTCGCTCGACTATCAATTTCTCTAATTTATTATCGATCTATGGTATGATTAGAATTCTAATATTCATAAAATAAATTAACCACTTTAATGGTTCCATTGTATCTCATGTTAGACGCATAGAATGCATAGGTAAATACTTGCCGCATTGAAACCCGATGAAAATATATTTATTTTATTATACTACAAAATATTGACATTGTCCATTTATTACATTCGACTTTGTGCATATTTATGATGAACAAGATTAATTATAAGGTAATTCGAATGCACCATAGTTTAGTAATTTGTGACGTAAAATTCAAGCGATATAGTTTTATTCGTCGCCTGTAGCAACACAGTGAACATAAACGTCATGTCCGGTGTAGTTCACGATGAAATTGAATAGCTTCATGATTGGTCCACGATCAAGATTATCAAGATCCAAGGCAATGCATGACATAACATCCCTTGGTTGTGTCAAACGAGTTGATTAGTATAATTGTATTCTCTTTTTGCTATTATCGAAAACATAATGTTTTTAGAGATAAATTATAATTTAAAGGTTTGCAAATTATACTATATACATTCTTATCATTCATGACAAAAAATTTTAAGGTGCAACCACATGCACATACAGTCGTAATTCGAAATTGTATCAATCTTACAAGTACACATTTTCTAGTCAGTTCTTAATCGTAAATGCAAGATCATTGTCACAAATATATTTACGTATACAATTAAAACTGTTCAGACACTTTATTTAAAATTGGATTTTACTTATTTTTTTTTTAAATCAACAAATATTTCAATCAAAAATATTGCGTATTCTTTCCGTTATGCGCATATCGAAAGCGTGGCATTTGATTGGTCATTTCGCGTGAGCGTGTGAAACGTTGCGTCTCATTGGTCGACACCGGGAAGCATGCTTGTCGCTCGATAAACATCTATACTAAACCGAAAATCGCCGTTTTATTACATAATAATTCCGCAAAATAAGAAACGATTGCCTTTGGGACACGATAGAAATTGTATTGCAGGGGAAAAGCAAGAGATTGATTCGTTCGAAATTGATTTTTGGAGTAACGGGCTTCGAATATGGCGTTGAGATCGATCTGCCGGCTGTCAATTGATTCGACCTTCAGCCATTTGAGCCATTTGGGAGCCACCGCCCGGCCGAGACGATCGTCTTTCGCATTGCCTGCACAAACTTTCGCCGCTATCGCTGAGAAAATGGGTCTGCCGCGTGTTTTCTTCGACATGACTGCGGACGATAAGCCCGTGGGTCGCATCGTGATGGAGGTAAGCGAGGATCGTTCGCAATTAATCTATATTCCGTTTCTTAAACGTGTTGTCGTCGCAATCCCGGCATGGATTGGCCATCTTGGATTTTCTCGAAAGCCGGTTATGCGAAATAGTTTCCGTCTAGATTTCCATCTGAACCGTAATTATGCCCTTTTCTCGCGCCCAAATTCGCAGTTTCCTCGGAATCGGATTAAATCTTCCTTTTCTTTTAGATCGCGACGCGGTTACGCAGACCGCTATAGTTCGTATCGCATTACTCCGACTCTTTGATCCGTAGCGAATCATAAAATTTTCCATTCACTGATTGCTGCTGACACATTCGATTACGTATTCCTTACAGGTGAAAATTGAAGATGGAAACGTGGAACATGTTTTTGTTAATTACTACGGGAGTTACGATCGTTGTGCTAACTTGAGACGTTACGTTTGCTATTCGTTTTTGTAATTTAAGTTCGAAAAAGTAAAAGAAAAAATAGTAAAAAATTTTAGCTCACACGTAAGTGCGAGTACGTCATAGACAGAACGGAAACGGGAGTAAGAATTACGTTTGTGTTTGATGCGTGAAATTTTTATTCACTTAAATTTAGTCCTCGACACAACGTATGTTGTTATATAAATAGCAATTATTTTCACTTGAATAAGTAAATCAAGTCCATAAAGTAAACCTTGAGAGATTGATTTTTCGATTATGTCGATAATTTCCGTCGTACACACGCACACGCACGTTACGGGATGTGTTATCTGTTGTTTATTATTTATTATTAGAAATTGTACACTGAGATTAATTAATTTTTACGTAAACTTTGAAATTGATGTAATATTTGTTATGTAAAGTGAAACAAAAAGTTGTTGTATAGCGCATGAGAAAATAATTAGCACAAATATTTTATTTGTCGTGGTTTTGTGAGATAAACATATTCATTTAATTTTCAGTTGAGGAGCGATGTTGTCCCAAAGACTGCGGAAAATTTCCGAGCTCTCTGTACCGGAGAGAAAGGTTTCGGTTACAAGGGAAGTAGTTTCCATAGAGTAATTCCAAACTTCATGTGTCAAGGAGGTGATTTTACTAACCATAACGGCACTGGTGGAAAGTCGATCTATGGTGCGAGATTTAACGATGAGAACTTCACATTGAAACACACCGAACCTGGTATTCTTTCCATGGCAAACGCTGGCGCGAACACCAACGGTAGCCAGTTCTTCATTACCAGTGCCAAAACAAGTTGGCTTGATGGCAAACATGTTGTTTTTGGAAAGGTTGTGGAAGGAATGGATGTTGTTAAAAAAGTATGCAATCATTTTTTTCATCATTTATTTCATTGTGATTCACTTTTTTGATAGCAAAAGTTTCTATAGATACATATTATGTTGCAATACTATTTTTCGCTACCTTAGGACTTTTTTTATGAGCTGATTTGAAATATCAGTAATATGTTTGTATATACAAAGTAGTGTAATGCATAGTTTGAATCAGATAGAAAGAGCTACTAACAATCTATTGATAGTTCATTGAGCTTCTCTTTAATTGTGGATATATTTGTTAATAGTTCAGAAAGGATTCAGTATCTGCATGTATAATTAAATGATATAGCAAAACTTATTAAAAATGTATGATGTTTGGACAAAGTTTTCCATCTTTTTTGATAGTTTCTTTAATAGGTATTGTTTATTGTATAATGTTATTATGTTTTTCATATCTTCCAAATTAATGAGCTGATTTAGAACTTGTTTTTATTGCTAGAAGAGAAAGGTAATTAAAGATAACATTTATTTTTTTATTTCAGCTGGAGAGTATGGGATCTCAAAGTGGAAAAACTTCCAAAAAGATTATAATAGCTGACTGTGGAGAGCTGTAGATTGTTCAACTAGATACTCTAATGACTGCATTTTTATTTAGCTGTTGCATACAACTGTTGCTGTCTTTATTGTATGACTCATTCATTCTAATCATCATCATTTTCCCTTTAATACTATTGATTTTCTTCCATGCTATGAGAACTGTACAATTATTTCACATTGGAATTAACAAATTATTCGCAAGTTGTACCGTTTTTTATCATGAACAATTGAAGTTGGACTGTGGTATGAAATAGAATCTATCAACACCATTTCTTTTTTTTTTCTTCATTATAAAAAAAATGTTTAGTTTCATTCATTACTACCTGTAATAAGCAACATACTTCTGTGTATCGAACTGGAATGTAAAACAGATGAAAAAAAAGTTTAGATCCACACTCTTCCATGAAATATTGCTCCTTTAATGGTATTGAATGGTATAGCACAGTAAAACGTACATGTATAAAACGTGCGTTTCATGAAACAATTTCTTCTGCGTGTATCCTTCATATTTTGGTATCTGATAAAGATAAAAATTGGTAAGCATTTACATTTCTAAGATTCATAATTAGTAAGTGTTACATGATTGCTGTACAATGCATTTGTCTGTGACGTTACAATATTTTAACTTTTTCTATTATGGGGCTTTTATACTTAGATCCACTAAAATAATGCTCGTGTTGTCTGGAGCATTATTTGTTTTTATATGTATACACCCATTCCTTTTCTAAGCACAGAACGCGCGATACATAGAGATTTGATTAATGTAAACTTTAATACTAGATAATGCCTTTAGATAAATCCATCCCACTTAATGTAACATCATTGTTGAAATAATGTAGTCCGCAACGATCATACTAATTGGGATTTCTATCAAATAAAATTGTTTTCAGAAGTAATCATTGCATCTTATTTACTATTACAATTAAAGTACAGATATTTATGTTATTACATTTTAATCAATTTGTGCGGTAACTTTCTTTGTTTGCGTGTTTTTTGATATTGTTTAAATGTCTTCCCAATTTTTACGATATATTCGTTCTACGTGGTTTCGTTTCAAGCCATTGAGAATACTTAAATGCAGTACAGTATAAAAAAGAATGGGCAAGAGTAAAGTTCGTGTATATATAATTTATTTCGCATAGTTGTACAAAAAACAATAATAATAAATGTTTAACAAATCATTGAAGAAGGAAACTGATTCATTACTGTAACGATTTCAGTACAGAGTAGAAATTTTATTTTCGAATGCATTTCTAATATTTTTCATGTTTCTTGAACTTTATATTCTAAATTATATTGTTGCAATAAATATTACAATTCTTTTATAATAATTTTATTTTATTATTAGTGGCATGCAATATATGCGACCAGTTTGAATACTCTTTCAAAAGATGGCGCCACAAGTCTGTCGGTATAATAGACTCGGATGATAACGCTGTGCGACCAGTTTCAGCATTCTTCCGAGAGATGGCGCCACCAGTCCGTCGGTAGTTTACTTCGCCGTCGATAACGATGTGCGACCAGTTTCAGCACCTTTCGGAGAGATGGCGCCACCAGTCCGTCGGTAGTTTACTTCGCCGTCGATAACGATGTGCGACCAGTTTGAGCACTTTTCGGAGAGATGGCGCCACCAGTAGTTCAGCTATAGTAGGTCGATAAAGTAGATGTCTTTGTTTCTATATATTTTAATTTATTAATTACTGTTTGATAACGCATAATTTCTTCTTAATTACAGGGATAATCAAGCAATTATGGGATGAAGTACGACGCGATAGTGGCCTGCAATCACTTCAAGAGTACTATGAAGACGTATCGCTATGGATATCGCTACAGATATTAATATAAAATTGTTTTTAAATGGTGTATACTATTTTATATACATTTTATTGTACATATATTATGTTATATATTATATATTAGCATTGTAATTAATTGTAAGTACTATAAAATGAAGTTTAATTGTAATTTATTGTATATTTTATTGATTTGTTTAAATAAATTAATTATTTTAAACGAATAAAAAAGATTTTATCATTTGCCTTTAACTTTATCCACTTCCTCTTCATTTTCCATTCATTTTCCAATTATTTTAAGGGTGGCAATGACGTCATTTCTCGGAATCTTGGTAATTCCTGGAAATGACGTCATTTTCCAAGAAATGGCACATTAGGATACCTCCTCATACATCATGTTCTCCTAATACAAAGTCTCGAAAATCGGGCGTCACGCTTGAGTGAGCCCCAGAAACTGGGATTTCCTGGAAAATGACGTCACTTCTAGGAATCGCCAAAATTCCAGGAATTCTCGATGACGTCATTTCCAAGAAGTGGCACTTCGAATACCTCCTCGCATATCATGTTCTCCTAATACAAAGTCTCGAAAATCGGGCGTCACGCTTGAGTGAGCCCCAGAAACTGGGATTTCCTGGAAAATGACGTCACTTCTAGGAATCGCCGAAATTCCAGGAATTCTCGATGACGTCATTTCCAAGAAGTGGCACTTGGGATACCTCCTCGCATATCATGTTCTCCTAATACAAAGTTCCAAAATCGGGGCGTCACGCTTGAGTGAGCACCAGAAACTGGGATTTCCAGGAAAATGACGTCATTTCCAAGAATCGCCGAAATTCCAGGAATTCTCGATGACGTCATTTCCAAGAAGTGGCACTTGGAATACCTCCTCGCACATCATGTTCTCCTAATACAAAGTGCCAAAATCGGGGCGTTCCGCTTGAATGAGCACCGATTTTTAGGATTTTGTATTAGGAGAACATGATATGCGAGGAGGTATCCTGATGTGCCATTTCTTGGAAAATGACGTCATTTCCAGGAATTGTCGAAATTCTTGGATTCAGGGCGCAATTTCATTGGATTTAGGACTGGGATTGGTTTTTTAGGATCGCCAGACAGGTTTTCAATTGATTAAACAGTGAATTAACAATAATTATACATTTATTGATTACTTTAAAGAACGTACAAGGTATAGAGATGCTCTTATTATCTAATTCTTACAAACTATTCGTATAAACTCATTTACAATGCATTTTATGAAACAAAACTTATGCAAAACACCAATTAAACTATTCCTCGAAGCTGTTCCGTGTTCCTCTGCGTAGCCTGAGAAGCTGGTGACCATTGCTCGAAGAATTCTTAGCCCTCAACCAAAAATTCAAGAACGCAAAGTGTATCCTCTTCATTAATTCCCAATTGTTCGATGTGTCCCAGTTCCTCTTCGAATAATCACATTTCTGGAGTGGTTTCAGCAATAGCCAAAGAATTGCTCCATTGCTATCGTATTTCTCACATTCCTGGTCTTTTTCAAGCTGCTTGCGAAGTCTCTGGCTTGTCCACAGAAACAGAAGGACGCAGAAAACCTGCGCACACAGTTAAACGTGTTAGTAATTGACTATTATACGCGTAATCGGCATCGAATGAGAGAAAAGAGTCGATGGAAGCGAATGATTACCAATAAATGTCACGGAAGTAGACAATGGACGGTGTCTGCGATTTTCTGGGAGTGTCAGCTGCTGCAGCAAGCAGATATACGAGCACCAACATCGTCATTAACGATCCAATAAATCAGGAACAGCGTACCACGCGTCTATTTCGCTCTGGATCGGTCCACGTTTTGTCAGAGACGTGTTCGTGATTTACAAGTCTTCTCGAACCGTGTGTCGTAGACGTTTAAATCGCTGCACGTGGATTTGCATAATAGACAACGCATGGTGCACAATGGGCTATGATAATTTCATGTCTGGATGCGTGGCATTGTTTAAAGGGCAACTTGGTAAAAGAACGCACGCCAGGAAATGTTATCCGATGAACTCTGGAAAATAGATTCATTGAAACATTGTTGCACGTGTCTGTTTCTTGTTCTGCAGCTTGATTCACACTTTCATTAATAAATCGTAAGGAAACTGCAAAGCATACTTACTCGTGATCAAGATTAACCCTTTGTACTCCTTCGTCGAGTGTGACTCGACGTCATTGCTGAAATATTGCAAAAATATTGCAAAAACATTGCTAAAAAATTGCGAGAATCCTCGAAACAGAGGGTTGTTGGTAACAAAATTAAAAAATAATATCGAATCGCAAAAGATTAATGGGAAATTAAGTTCTCAGACGTTTTAAAATTAGTAATACACGTTGTCGCATTACCTGTCTCTGCAGCGATGTTCCAGAGCGTTCAAAAATAGCGGCTCCTGCAGAGCAGAGCCATTTTTGTGATCAGAGTATGCAGAGACGAATATCCTCGCGTCATTGTCAATCGAGAATTAAACTAAAATTACGCAATTCGCTTTGTGGTTTAAATATTAGGCCAATGAAGGGTTCAACCAAATTGCGATGAAAATCCTTAATCTTGTGTTTAAAATTGGGTCTTTTCGATCACGCGAATACAATCTACAATCGTTTTTTCCCAACACATTACCGCGTTGGGCTAATTTCCCAAACTTTTCACATAAATCACGGTATTTTAGCGATTTGAAGATATTTTAACAAGCGTGCATTAAAACTGCACTAATCATCTTCGCAATCAATATAATTTATAGAAATTTTCGTGCGCAGCGAAACAAGAATTCTCTTTTCCCGAGGACAACATTTTAAGAACATTTAAAGAACAAGAATCCTCGTTTCCGGATGCGAATGCGTTAAACGCAAACTTTTGCTCGCGAGACCTTCGTAGAATAAGAAAGATTGCGTGCGTTTCAATTTCCGTAGGTTTTATTAACTCTGCGAGAGGGCGAAACCATAAATACAACACGAATATTATATACCAATGTTATTCCGTACGAGTAACAACACACATGTGTACGTAACAGTCATATTTAATGAAACATTTACATATCCGTTAAATCCATTTTTCTGTGTCAACGTTCGCGTGTGTCAATGAAACCGTCATAATTATTCGTTCGTTTCCTCGTTCGTTCAGTAAGATACATATATATATATATAACGATGATCAATGATGCAACATCAAAATGATACTTACATCTCGATGATCTATGTGACACCTCAACTATGTGTTTTACTATACAAATTAAATTAGCGCGTCGTTATTAAAAGTATAATATATATATATATTATTTTTATACACACAACTATATGTATTTATGTACGTATATATATATCCATATTATATATTTCAATCATTTGATAAGCCTTCGACCCGCAAAGGCAAATAAATACACGCATTACAGTTTTCGTCAGCGACGTTCTTCTACGGTTGTTCTCGAGGAAATGAGGGTAGTAAGCGTTGGATTCAAGCATAATGGATTGTCTCTAATCCAGCGATTCGCAAACTTTTTTTTTCGCCGCGGCATTCTGATTGGGGTAAAAAGATTTTGCGGCACAGTTGTCCTTAAAGTGGTTTGAATATTTAGAAAGAGAGGAAAATCAGTGGAAATTTAATGCTTGGTTGTCTTTAATGCGATGGAGGAAACGTTGTTTGTTTAATCCTTTGCATTTGGCGCTTTCCAGACGTTAAAAACAGAAATTATTGCTAAGATATTGCTCAGAGATTGCTATTTTAGCTAAAGTAAAATAGCAATATTTTAGCAATAGTTTCTCTTGCTAAAATAGCAATATTTTAGAAATATTTTAGCATCAGAAACTATTGCTAAAATAGCAATATTTTAGAAATACTTTAGCAAAAGAAACTATTGCTAAAATAGCAATATTTGAAAATTTCAATTTCAGTAGAAAACAAGGGAAACGCGAATTTTTCAAAAAGCTGCGGTAGAATAAATTCATCCTCCTTCATCACTAATCAATGCTGATGTCCTCTCAGAGAGGACATCCGAGTGCAAAGGGTTAAATATGCCGCGACACTCAGTTTAAGAATCCCTGCTCTAACCATTATACACAGTAATCTCTTCCGTTTTTTTAGTTAAAAATATACATCCGTAGATATGTAGGAAATGTGTGTGTTACTGCCGTTGTGGACGTTATTCAACCCTTTGCACTCGAAAGAAAAAGTAACAGTCTTCTTTAAACAAATTGTTTCTCAGCAGAGAGAAAGTTAGCAAATACTTTCTGTTAGTAAATTAAGTTATTACGATTTGTTTTTGAACTGGAAATTACTTTCATTGTCTTCATATCGAAGCCCTCGAGTTTCGAGGCAGATTTTAAATGGCTTCGAGTGCAAAGGGTTAATCGTTACTACTATAAGCTAGGATTAATTTTCAGAGAGAGAGGATATTCAGACAGACTTGTACGATTTTTAAACGTAACATTTAAAAACGATAGATTTTACACCCTTATCGACAAAGAATGCTCGACATTTTATAATTAAACTCAGCGATTTGTACTGTTTGGAACGATTTAGACGCGAAATGAAAGTGGTTCGGATTCACACTGCTGATTTAAAGGCTCTGATCGATGCTTTATATCGTTTCTAATGGTTTTTATCTAACAATGATGGATTTTGTTAGGGACACAGTGTAACATGCGCGTAAGAAATTTAAACATCATTATTTTGAAACATTAATATCCTTCTCGATAAATAATCTCATCTATGTTCGACTCTTTTCGTAAAAAGAAACAATTTTCTCTTATGGAACATCGTATAACATTTACTGCACGATATATCGTTCGATCGAGTTCGAAATTCGAGCCTCGAACGATCGCTTAATTAGATTCTGGAATTAGACATTATGCGTCGTTTAAGTATAGAGATCGAACAAACTTTTGTCCACACTTATTTGTTGCAAGCTGCATCCATTGAAATGTTTAGATCTACGAAATTTTTATACTTAATCTCCGACCACACGAATCGCGCAATGCTTCGCGATACAATAAATATTAATTTTACAATTTCTCAGCTTCTCCCGTATCGATTCTCATTTTACAGAAACTGTTACATTTATAAATTAACTATACACAGTATTCTACACCTATTAATACTAATAATATCAACGATTAACAACTAATTAATCACTAAACCTATAACAAAACGTGAAACAACTTTTGGGTGTAAAATAAAAATGGATGCTGTATAGAAAAATTATTTTTCACGTCTTAAATCTTACTCGTTTAAAGTCCGTTACATTTCTTAAGAAAAGAAAAATGCAGGACGATCTGCAAGGTTTCTGTAAAATCAGAAACAATTTCACCGACTACGGATTGCCATAAAATTATGTACGATGCCTCGTGGCATTTTTCTTTCGACGCAGTTTTGTGAAATTAATTATGGAAAGTAAAGAATATGCGATAAAAAAGCGTACACTTTTAGATTGGTGGAAAATGTAATAACCGATCAATAATTGAAGCGATTCTTTTTAGTGATTTTTATGATACGAAGAGGAATGTAATCATCGTTACGTTTCTCAGAACAAGTAACTCTGTCAATTTCACACATTTTGGTATACTTTTGTAAGTTACTCAGTGGTGTGCAGTCCATGGAAACTATGAAAGCGCTGCTTTCCTTATATTTTCCAAAATATAAATCATAAACGTTTCCATATTCTTATTTTCCACCAAGCTATCACAATTAACATATCATTTTAGTATCTTCGCACACGTGTTTCTCGTGTGTCAGCGTGGAACAACAGTTGACAAAAAGAACGCCAAAGGGACTATCTCAACCCACTCGCGACCAATTTTTTACCTTTCTAATACCAGCGAGAATAATGAAATTCTGAAGCTGGTTGCTGTGGCAAACTTGCATCGTTAAGGCGAGGATAAAACTGATAAAATTTGATAACGTTGCCTCGCTCAGAAAGCAAACATGACGTGAATTCACGCCAGCAGCAACCAGGAATAGAATCTGAAACGACGTGAATTCACGTCAGCGATCGCGAATGCGTTGAGAAGCACGTACGATTGAAAAAAAGTGTCTCGATTCTCGCGGTGGCTCGTCAACTCGACTTGAACGTGGTTCTGAATAATCTATTAGGTCGCGTTTAATCTCTGAATAAATCCTTAAACGAAGAAGCGTTAATTAAACGGGACAGCGTCGTGTTTGTGCTTCCATACTATTTGACGAACAGATCTTTCAGCGAGGAACAAATCGACGGCTCGCAGGACTCGGTTTGCTCTTGCTCCTTGTTACCGCTCGAGAACCAACTTGCCACTTTGCTCGATCTTGATTTGTTCGGCGAGACAGAAGGTTTCCCGCTCGAGCTCGATGCTTCAGCGTCGCTTCCTCTCTGCGCGGTTAAAATTTTCTCGATCGCGCTACCCAACACCTGCGAACAAAGTTGTTCTCGATGTTACGAGGAGGAGCTTCGAGGACTTCCCTCGATATACTGCAGGGTGCGAATGATCGCATGACGCGTGGCTTCGTGTGCGTGGAAACATAAGATGCGATCGAGAAAATATTGGAGAATATTCTCGAAGGGATGATTTAACATAGACCAATTGGAGCGTCCCCAAAGTATCCCAAAGATCGTTGAAAATTGGTCAATTAAAGCTACTACAAAGTTTGTCAAGAATCATTAGAGATGGATCAACTGAAGCCACTCCAAAGTACCCCAAAAATCCCACTTAAGGTCACTCGAAGATTTTCCCAAAATCGTTCAAAGTAGGCCAATTGAAGGCACTTCAAAGTACCCTAAAAATCATATAAAGTATCCCACTTAAGATCACTCGAAAATTTCCCTAAAATCGTTCAAAGTAAGCCAACTGAAGCCACTTCAAAGTATTCCCAAAATCACATAAAGTATCCCACTTAAGATTCCTCTAAAATTTCCCCAAAATCGCACAAAGTAGGCCAATTGAAGCCACTTCAAAGTACCCTAAAAATCATATAAAGTATCCCACTTAAGATCACTCGAAAATTTCCCTAAAATCGCTCAAAGTAAACCAACTGAAGCCACTCCAAAATATCCCAAAAACCACATAAAATATTCCATTTAAGGTCCCTTTAAAATTTCCCCTAAAATGGCTAAAAGTAGGCCAACCGAAGCCACTCCAAAGTACCCCAGAACATGGTTCCCGAACAGAAGTTGATTCGAGGAGTTGTTAATAAAAATAAAAGAACAACTCTCAGCGCAAAGAGCTGAACAGTGAACGAGACCCACCTGAGCGTCCACCTTCGTCCCACTGGTGTCATCCCAGACGACTTTGTGTCTGATCTCGCTGATGGGAGACGTCTTGCTGAGCGTGTCCTTCACCACCTTGACGAACTTCGACTTGTCGAACTTGAAGTTCAGGCTCGCCGTTATCAGGTCCTCCGACTTCTGTTTCCTGGACATCGGCTGGTGCCTTTTCGCGAACCAATTGGAGGGCGCCATGATGCTGCTCGCGGCTGCCTTCGAGGACCCCGCGAGCTTGCTCTTGGCCCCGTGAAGGATCGACACGTCGAAGCTGTTCGAGCGGAAGCTCTTCAGTCGGCTACGCTTTTGTTCCGCGGTTTTCCCCGACCAGCTCGACTTGCTCTCATCCCGCGAGCTGGAAGCCTCCTCTCCGCAACGGTTGATCTCCGTGGCGGAGGACGCTAACGAGTTCAGGATCGATATCAGATCGGTGTTGGAGCAGACGATCCCAGCTGCGCCGGAAACGGAGGCGCTGATGGCCCTGGGAACCTCTGAGGCTCGCCTCCTCAGAGAGGACGTTGGTGACACGGACGGGGCTGGCATTTCGGAGAACCGTCGTTTCTGGTATTGCGTGTAGCGTTCCGTCGAGCTGTTGCCTTCTAACGGCTGGATCTCGCAGACTTGCTCCGTCGAGGTTTTGTACATCTTTAAACGCACCTGGGGAATGGTTCACTGCTAATCGAACGGACCTTTTTTCCCTTGGTCGCGTTTCAGCGGCGTTTTGGGCCACTCGAGTGTGATTTGGCGAACCGTCGGGGTGCTGAGTTTCGGTAGCGGCGCGTACGCTGTCGCCCGTAATCGTACGAGTCGCGGTGACTTTGGGTTTCGAGGCTTAAGTGAGTGTCCTGTGCGCCATTGTCGCCAGAAGGGTCTCCTTAATCGTTTGACTAGTGGTGGGTGCCTGAAGGTGCTTGGAGTACTTGCGTTTGTGATTGTGTTGGCGCTTGGAAAGCTTGCGTTTGTGATAGTGTTGGCGCTTGGAAAGCTTGCGTTTGTGATGGTGTTAGCGCTTGCAAAACTTGCGTTTGGAAAACTTGCGCTTGTGATAGTGTTGGCGCTTGTAAAACTTGCGTTTGGAAAACTTGCGTTTGGAAAACTTGTGCTTGCGATAGTGTTGGTGCTTGCAAAACTTGCGCTTGTGACAGTGTTGGCGCTTGGAAAGCTTGCGTTTGTGATGGTGTTAGCGCTTGGAAAACTTGCGTTTGTGATAGTGTTGGCGCTGGGAAAACTCGCGCGTGTAATACTGTAGGCTTCTCAAAGTTTGTCATAGTCAAAGAGTTAATAGAGCATTTGGCTTTAACGTGTCGATTAGGCTTGATTCGGTGTAATTGTAGATTTTAGACTGGTTTTAACAATTATGAACGACAGCGTATGCGTCGTACGTATCTGATAATTGAAAAATCCTATTTTGAAAATATCTATAACGATATTTATTTGAAGAAGACAAAGCATACGGTTAAAGTTTATGACAGTTTTACGAACAGAGGCCGTTTCGTTGAGAGAGACGGCTGGGGAGGTCGAGTTTATCGGGTTGGAAACGATTTACGATTTCCAGAATGGAAACAGGCCATTTTCCGTCGTTAAGCGCTCGAAGCTGGAATTGTAACACCAACCACTACCGACTGCGAAATTATCTTTATAAATTCTCGAATGGAAGCGAACATTTTTGAAATTTTTACTAGCCCGAGAGCGTGTACCGTGCACGAGAACGGAAAAGGGTCACGGTGCAACGTAATCCTCGGTTAAAAGCAAGGAAATACTTCCTGCAACAATATTCGCAGCAGTTCTATTAGTCTTTTATACGTTATTTGTACTCTCGTTTCTAATATACGTGCAGCTGTTCGAGAAACAAACCGTAGGATCTACGACTCCAACGATCGTAATGCGGGAAAGGAAACTTCGATCCGTGAAATTTATGTCCGCTTAACCCTTTGCACTCGGCTCTTTCCCAGACGTTAGCTGTAGAAACTATTGCTAAGGTATCAATGCTTGAGCAATATTTTAACTAGAGTTTCTATCGCTAACGTCTCAGTAATAGAAAGAATTCTTAACCCTTTGCACTCGACTTCGTTCCAGACGTTAACGATAGAAGCTATTGCTGAAATATTGCTCAAAGATTGCTATTTTAGCAATAGTTTGCAATAGAAATAAATATAATAGAAATTATTGCTAAAATAGCAATATTTTAGCAGTTTCCAGCAACAGAAAATTTCCGCTACGATGGAATAACTTTAACCACCGCGATCTCTAATCAATGCTGAAGTCCCCTCAGAGGAGACATCCGAGTGCAAAGGATTAAATACAATTGAAAGCTCACGCGACATCTTGGATTAGAAATCTACAAACTTACGCCTACTAATCTCACTCGTCTATCGCGCGCCCTTTAGAAAACTGCGACTTACTCGCGACGCTAAGAGGTATCGTTCAACGAGGCGAACGTTGCGAAATTTTTACCTTCCTCGCTTTTATTTCCGCGATATCGTCCATTATGTCCAACTGCAGATTGTGCGTGCTTCCGCTGTTGCTGGGTGGCCCGGATATTCTTGACTCGGAGTCTCTGCGACTTGGCAATATCCTGGTCGCGCCTCCAAGCGGGAAAGCGGCGATAGACTCGCGACGATTGCGTCCAAACAGAGTTGGTGGGACTTTGGATATCGTGACGACAGAGTGCCTTCGACCACCCTGTTGCGGGGCTGGCGCTTGCGAAAGGGTTGCCAGGAAGGCGGCTTCCCTGGCTGACGGTCCTGATCCTTCTCCGCCACGTTCGCTCAGTCGCCTCACCTGTTGACAGGGAATCGTATCGATTGAGACTGCTATTCGTCGAGATCAGATTTAGTTATGTGTGAATGTTGAATACTAGACTATTGTCGTTTGTTAATTAATGTAGATTTGAAGTGTGTTGCTTTGTGTAGAACTGTGTGAGTGAAAGAAGGGAGAGATGATTGCTATCCGTCGAGATCAGATTTAGTTATGTATGAATGTTGAATACTGGACTATTGTTGATTGTTAATTAATGTAGATTTGAAGTGTGTTGCTTTGTGTAGAGCTGTGTGAGTGAGAGAAGGGAGAGATGATTGCTATTCGTCGAGATCAGATTTAGTTATGTTTGAATGTTGGATACTGGACTACTGTTGATTGTTAATTAATGTAGATTTAAAGTGTGTTGCTTTGTGTAGAACTGTGTGAGTGAAAGAGGGAGAGATGATTTCTGTTCGACGAGATCAGATTTAGTTATGTTTGAATGTTGGATACTGGACTATTGTTGATTGTTAATTAATGTAGATTTGAAGTGTGTTGCTTTGTGTAGAACTATGTGAGTGAGAGAAGGGAGAGATGATTGCTATCCGTCGAGATCAGATTTAGTTATGTATGAATGTTGGATACTGGACTATTGTCGATTGTTAATTAATGTAGATTTGAAGTGTGTTGCTTTGTGTAGAACTGTATGAGTGGAAGAAGGGAGAGATGATTGCTATTCATCGAGATCAGATTTAGTTATGTATGAATGTTGGATACTGGACTACTGTTGATTGTTAATTAATGTAGATTTGAAGTGTGTTGCTTTGTGTAGAACTGTGTGAGTGAAAGAAGGGAGAGATGATTTCTGTTCGTCGAGATCAGATTTAGTTATGTATAAATGTCGAATACTAGTCTAGTCTTGATTGTATGGAAGAAGAGAGAGACTACTATTCGATGAAATTAGATTTAGTTGTATCTGAATTTTGAATACTGGACTACTCTGACTGCTAATTAACTGTGGCAGACGTCGCGATCGCGTTCCTCCTGTTCAACGCTTAAAAGTGTCAGCTGATCGCTGAGAAGATTCACTACACGCTGGATACTCACATAATAATGGCACTTGCAACGATAACGCAAGATTCTTTACTGATAAATAGAAACTACTATATACTGAAACGTAGAAATTGAGAAGAATTATCGCGTTGCTTGAAACTTTGAGACGTCAAAATTGACAGGAGCCACTGCGATACTTGGAACTTTGATACGTCAAAATTGAGAAGCGTCATCGCGCTGCTTGAAACTTTGAGACGTAGTAAACGAAAAGAGTCTCGCAACTTTGAGACGTCAAAATTGAGAAGCGACATGCTGCTTGGGACTTTGAAAAGTTAAAATTGAGAAGCGCCATCGCGCTGCTTGGAACCCTCTGGGACTTAAAAATTGCGAAGCGCCAACGCACTGCTTAGAAGTTTGTATACGCGAACGACATTCACGATCAAGATGGACGATCCCTTCTAATCTTTAAAAAGAACATTATGCAACGTTGTATCCGTTGATCGAACACGACGCGTTAAAAATACACGAAAGGGGACTCGTCAGCGTGCTCTTCCTGTCGCAGTTATCGATACCTGAGACGCGGTTATTCCGGAAGTGCATTGCGGGGTCGGCAGCGAGTGCTTCCTTGCTTCTCTCCAAGGGGACAATAGATAAGGGTTCAAGGATGGCGAGTCTGGATCCAAGCATCGTGGAGGCGATTCGTTTCTCCGCAATTCCGCTTCCTCTTCGCCCAGCGTGCTTTCCTCGACGATGATCTGTGGCTCGCCGCTGCTTCCTGCGCTCAGGTTCGAGCTGTACGACTGTCGTCTCATTTTGTTCCAAAGATGCTCTCCTAGAACACAGAAATGAACGTTCCTTTGCTTTACTTGTCCCTTCAGGCAAATTTATTATATTTATTCGACGCGCTTAACCTTTCTAAACCGCGCTAAACCTATCAGAGCGGTCAAATGAGACTTTAACCCTTTGCGCTCCTTTAAACAAATATAAAATGAAGAAGAAACAAATATAAATTACAGCTAACAGCTAAGTTTTAGAGTTGTTTTAGAGTTTACAAGTGGCAGTCGAAGAACTGTGCTGCTACTGACAACTTTTTAAAGTAAATTTCAAGTAAATTTCAAATAAAACGCTTGAAGTAGTAAGGGGTTGTTGGCAACTAAAATAATTCGGAGTGCAAAGGGTTAAATTCCAGGTTTTCGCTTTTCTTGAACTCACTGCACTTTTTAAATAATATATGGCTACTTAAGCAGCTAAAATCTTGCGGTAAATTCAAGAAAAATGAAAACCTGAAATTTAACAGTTTCGATTAAAGTCTCAAATGGTAGGTTTAGCGTTAAAAGTGTCGCACTTCCGGGTTTTCAACCGTAATGCGAAATCGCAAGGAGACGCGTCACGTTTATGCATTTTGCGAGAAAGAAATAGTAATTCGACAAGTTTATACGCGCGACGCTGGCAAACTTCCGCGATAGAACAATGAAGAAGTTTTCGAAAAGTTGATTCATGTCCAAAGTTGGATCGATTCGTTTTCGCTGGGTGATTTCGCGCGGGGAATGCTTAGAATTTCAAATAGGCGAGCAACTTAATTCTCATAGGACGGCTCTGACGTTCCTGGACCGATTCGATGGCATTCCACTTGATATCGACTTCGGTTCGGAGTTTCCATTGACATATCGTGCCTTCGTCAATTAAAACTTGATTTCATCGTGCCACAACCTTAGAGCACGCTCTGATAATTTTAATTCAGATTATTTTTATATTCGCGAACGTTCGTTTGTTTAAGAATCGCTTTTGGAACGAGACTGAATAAAATGATAGAAAAATTCAATTTCCTTTTCCAAAAACAGTAAAATTGTAATTCATGCTGCTGTTAACCCTTTACACTCCAACTCTTTACTTAAAATTTACATCAAAGAACATTTTCTTTATTAATCATAGCTTTTAAAATTAAACAGCTCTCAAATATAGTTCACAAAGTTGTAATTTATATTTATAGAGTTTATAATTGTATTTCTTTTTTATTTACTGATATCGAGTGACACTCGACAAAAGAGTGCGAAGCGTTAAT
Source organism: Xylocopa violacea (assembly GCA_963969225.1). Lineage (NCBI taxonomy): Eukaryota > Metazoa > Arthropoda > Insecta > Hymenoptera > Apidae > Xylocopa > Xylocopa violacea. The sequence continues at coordinate 20,439,880 of CAXAJV010000015.1, forward strand.
ATCTGGAATATCAATTTAAACTCGATAAGAAACTTAACTGCAAGATGACCCTGGTTTTTTAATCAGCAATGCGCGTAGACTCGCTTCTCTTTTTGTTCGCTGGATGATTAATTGAAATGTGTCTTCCTAAGCGTTTCAAGTCGACGTGTCGCAATCTACTATTGCTGTTGACCCATGTACTTTCCGCGTTAGTTTTATCCTTCGCTTATCCACGTTTGTTTTTGCTCGTGCATAAATTATCTGTGCATTAAACGGTTCAGTGGAAACGTATTGGAAACTATCGAACGAGTCGATCGAATTTATTTAAAGGTCGAGACGGTTTTACCCTGGCAGACAGAGTTTTCCTTATAGTAGCATTGACGCATCTAATTGATAAGCCGATCGATTATGTTTCCTTTTTCCTTGTTCGAGTTGCGAATGCGTCGAAAACGCGAGCAATCGAGTAACAAAGCGTCCACTGAACTTGAATTTCTTTGAAAACTTGAGGATACGAGTATCGAATATAGCGGGCCATTGTAATTGAAATGGAACTCTGTTCATTTAAACTCGTTTAAGTTAGGTTGGGTTAGGTTATACACTAAATTAAATAAATTTCAAATTTCCAATCTTCTAAGTGAGATTTCTAAGCGCAAGTTTTCGAAGCGTAAGTTTTCTAATCGCAAGTTCTCTAAGCGTAAATTCTCTAAGCGTAAGTTTTGCAAGCACCTACAGTATCACAAACGCAAGTTTTCTAAGTTTAAGTTTTCTAAGCGCAAGTTCTCTAAGCATAAGTTTTGCAAGCACCTACAGTATCACAAACGCAAATTTTCTAAGTTTAAGTTTTCTAAGCGCAAGTTTTCCCAACGCTTACAGTATCACAAACGCAAGTTTTCTAAGTTTAAGTTTTCTAAGCGCAAGTTTTCCCAGCGTCTACAGTATCACAAACTGAAGTTTTCCAAACGTCTACAACATCGCAAACGCAAGTTTTCCAAGCGTAAGTTTGCCAAGCACCTTCAGTACCACACTCGCAAGTTTTCCAAGCGCCTGCAGGCGCCAACAGTAGTCAAAGAGTTAAATTACAAAAGAAGCCCCAGCGCGAGGAAAACCAGATGTTTTCACCGTGAATTCCCGATTTTCTCTCGTTTTACACAGTAAGTGGTCATCATTGGGTTTTAGTCGATAAGAGTCCAACACAACCACGCTGAAATTAATCCCAACTTTGTGGTATCCATCAAGAACTCCCAATATCAAAAAAAAAAAAAAGAAAAAGCTTTAGTATTGGCTTAGACGAGACTTATATCTATAACCAGTTCATACAATAAGAGATCACTGATGCCATTCGCTATGCAGCCACGATTTGTGACGTTACGCGCCATCAAAGTGGCCCTCGAAACCATTTTGTTTGACCAGGTTTGATTTACAAAGCGTTATGGACGTCGAAATGAGAAAATTCGACGATATTGTCAGCACAGCCGAGATATCAGATTCTCGAAAGAAATTCGTTCTTACGCGGACGATATCGATTTATTACACGCGGTTTATTTTTATCCCCAGAATCAGCGAACTTCTACTTTCCTTCGCGGTTCATCGAGCCGCATGATTTTTCTGCATACAAAGGGGCTGGGAATTTGAAACACGTTTTACTTTAAACTCTCTATCGGATTAAACTGGACGGGTTGCTTCGGATCAAGGAGCGAAAATGCACAACGTTGAATAACGACGTATGGTCGCGACATTGGTTTGTCGTAAGATCTGCGATGATTGAACTATTAACCCTTTGCTCTCGACGCTTTCCCAGCAATTTTCTGTGGTTGGTAAAAGTTAGCAAGAGAAGCTATTGCCAAGTAATTTTCCAGCAATAGAAAATTTCCATTTCAATAGGAAGCTTTAAAGAAATATGCGTTCTTAAAGAAATTGCAATGAAATAAGTTTTTGACTTTAGTAATTAACTCCCTCAGAGGGTTAACCCTTTGCACTCAGCTCCTTTCCGAGCGTTAGCAATAGAGATTTGCTAAAATAGCAATATTTAGCAATATTTTAGTAATAGTTTCTATTGTTAACGTCTCCAGGCGATAGAAAATTTTCATTTCAAATGCTGCGATGAAATAAGTTTAACTTGATCACTAATCAATGCTGATTCGACTAAACTGTGTATTCCATAGCTTCGCTTCGAAGACGTAGCGTCACGCGAAACAAATAGCATTTCTCCAAGAAAACAATATTATTTATAAAATAATTTGGTAGAATATAGAATATTAATTTCTGTCTTCGAACCAGGAAGTTTGATAACAATAATTACAAGTTCAGATATTGTCAAACGTGCCACCACGAGCGTTACGCATTCATTTACCCTGTTTGTTGTTTATCTCGAGCATTTTGTTCTTTCTTTCCGTAATATCGCGGTTATAATTAGACCGTGGATGTTTATCCGTTTATTGGAACAGCGGGAACGTGCAAGAAAGCGTGGAGTGCACACTGATACGCCAAAAGTATGCGCAAAACACCGGACAATAGTGCACGAGCTACGATATTTCGTAGACGGAACGAAGCTTCCCTATTGTTTCCAAATATTTGCGTTAATAATCTGCTCGAGTATAATGCAAGAGGGATTTCCATTCTGAATCGAACCAGGAAAAAGCTGGAAGCGGTGGAGGAGGAGACGACGGCGGGAAATAAAAGATCGTGGCTTATGATTTGATCAAGTATATAAGCCAGCTGTTTTCGTCCCAACGGCATCGTTCCAACGCGAGTCAGATCGAACAGCATCGAGGTGAATAGAGATTCACTGATTTCGCAACTTTATCGACGGTTTTTTCTCTGCTTTGTCAAGAATCATGAAGCTCCTCGCTCTTTTCGCTGTCCTCGTCACAGTCGCTTGTGTGTCTGGTGCACCAGGGCTCGTCTACGATGGTCCAACGTACGAATTAAGTGAGTAATCTGTTTGAACTATTTACTGAATGAATAGTTGTTCGTCGAGGAACAGTCAAAAGCTTGGACTTTGGAGATATTATTTGAGAGCAATTTTTGTAGTCGCGAAGAAGATTATTGCATACTTTGTGAATGTCGTAGACGTTTTAACCATTTGCACTCGACGCTTTTCCAGCAATTTTCTATTTAGCAATTTACAAAATTTCCAAATCAATAGAAGACTTTTGGGAAACGTGCGATGGACGAAGTTTTTAGCCTTCGCAATCAGCAATCAATTCCCTCAAAAGCGACATCCGAGTGCAAAGGGTTAATATATCGAATAAAATTCTTGATGTAGCGTTTCGTATCATAAAAATGCGATTTAACAAACAACAAGTCTAATAGATTTAACGACTAATAAATAAGTGAATAGATTTGAAGTGTTTCGTGTCTTAAAAAATGCGATTCGATAAAAATGACTGAGCAGGTTCTCATTGCACGTGTTGCTAACGAACTAAAATTTTTACCAGGACAAATCGACGAACCTGAAATGAACGTTGAGGAGGAAATACCAATGGGAGAACTTACACCCCTTCGACATCGCAGGGTAACGTGCGACGTTCTGTCTGCATCGACACTGTGGTTCACAGCGAATGATTCAGCTTGCGCCGTTAGGTGTCTGGCTCAAGGTCGCAAAGGTGGACGTTGTGAAAACGGAGTTTGCGTCTGCCGTTGATAAAGTATTCGAGTGATATACCACTGACACGATTATTCCAATCGAAACGTTATACAGTATATTTATTTTAAGCTAGATGAAACCATTTCTGTCTAAAACGTCTGTCAATCTTATCAGACAGATGCATTGTCATTGTAATTCCATACTGATGTTCAGAATAAAATATTGAGATAAAAGAAATCGACTATGTATTTATTTTGTTGTACGTTTTAACTGCATTTCACGTTTCAGCGATTTTTACTGTCCTCTGTGTAATTATTGCATCGATACTCCTGTTGTTAACCCTTTGCGCTCGTATTTATGTTTGAGAAGACCGCCAAGCATTTATTAATTTTCGTATTCAGTCAGAAAACATTTCTTTGGGAACTTAGTACATCTCAAATTGTCGGTTAAAAATAGGTTTGCATTGTAGTCTTCAATATGTAATTCAGATTTACGAGTACATATATTTACATTTAACACTTTGCACTCTGCTCTTTCCTGGACGTTGGCAATAGAAGCTAAAAATATTGCTAAAATAGCAATATTTTATGCTTTGCGACAAGCAAATTCGCTGCAACGATCCTTTTACACTCGACGCGTCGATTTTTCTATATTTTCAGTTTTCTACGCACGTTTCCGTATAAAATTATTCGCAATAATTGTAAATTTATCAATTTTAAGCTTTTCGATGAACAAAGAGCACATTCGCTTATTCATGAGACGCTAGCGTCGACGATTACACATTTATTCCCAGCGCGTTTTGAATTTTGCACAATTCGAACGCTGAATTTCGTACTCTGCTCGTTCGCGATTTAAAGAATTCAGCGGAATTAAATTTTAATCATTCGCGTTTCGTATCCGTTTCGCGTCCAGTTTATAAAACTGTATCTCGCTGGCTGGCGGACGCGTTTGCGGATAATTGTATCCTCGATTCGTTTCAATTTGTCTGTCATTTCCACGGGAAGAAACTGGGCTTTCTGCACGCGGTTGGAACAGAAGTTTCGCAACTTCGTTTGTAATTTATTCGTTTGGTGTATCAAGCGCCAAGAACTTTCGCGGAGTAACAGAGAGAAGTTTGAGAAAAGAGTTCCCGAAAGTTGATCCGCTTTCCAAGTTGGATCGATTCGTGTTGTGGCTTGATTTCGCGCGGATCGTTTAGAATTACAAATTCTGCATCAGTTTCGTTCTCACAGAACGTACAACATTCTATCCACGCTGTTCTTATCGTCCCACAATCGCATATTTCATTATAATTCAATAGAAAGTACCATATATGTTGTAATTATAGTTCGCGACTCGATAAATTGCGTATATTCAAACGAGATGCTCCACGTTCGCTGTCCTAAACGTTAGGATGGTGCCACGAGATTATTCTCGCGTCAGAGTGCATGAATGTTATCGTTGACGTGAATTCCAGAAGAAAATTGGAACTTGAGATGCAACTAGTTGTTAAGGACGAGTGAGTTTCGTTGGTAACTCGAATATCGTAAGTCAAATGTCGAAATTAAACGTAATAAGACAAATCTAATCAACCCTTCTTCGACTAACTGTTGAAAATTATTGCGATAGATTAATGATTTTAATTTGATTCCACTTTGCAGCGTTAAGAACTTCGATAATCGATGCGATAAGAGGAAAGCGCTGTTGTTGGAATCTATTCTCTTTAAATTTCATTTTTCTGATTTATAGACGTTCTAAATTGCACTACAATTATTGTAGACTGGCGAAGGCTGCTGTGCACAATGCGACAGTTCGATTATTCGTAATGTCGTACTTAGAAATATTATTTTAAGTAATCTTAGTTTGTCACTGTCACTCATTCTGGACTTTTCACCTTTCAACTCTGTTCTCAGCCCTTTTCTACCATCATAGCTCAAAGTTCGCTTCATCTAAACCCTTAAATATCCCCATTTTCCTATTTTGCGAGTCTTCACGCTTCGCTTCTTTCACTCGCACAGGACTTCTCACTCTTCAACTCTGTTCTCAGCCCTTTTCTACCATCATAGCTCAAAGTTCGCTTCATCTAAACCCTTAAATATCCCCATTTTCCTATTTTGCGAGTCTTCACGCTTCGCTTCTTTCACTCGCACTGGACTTTTCACCTTTCAACTCTGTTCTCAGCCCTTTTCTACCATCGCAGCTCAAAATTTGCTTCATCTAAACCCTTAAATATCCCCACTTTCGCGAGTCCTCACTTTGTCACGCGCACCTCGCAAACTCGCAATTCCAAGCTTTGCAAGATTAAAGTACTGTTTTCCACGATACGTCGATCCTTAATTACCTTGATCTACGCGCTACACAAAAATCCACTCTAAACCGAGGCATTCAAACAAAATCGAGCATCAGAGTCTGTAAAATCAGACTTCTGTGAATATTTATTTTCTAGATACATCAACGGAGAAATATGAAACATTGCTCGCATATAAAAAAAAGGAATACGAGATGAACGGAGAATTGCTCATAAAAAAAAAAGAAGAAAGAATTCATTTATATGTAAACGAATTGCTGTTATTCCGATAAACGATGAATCGTAAAATATTCGAGGAAATTGCGACAGAGTAGCCGAACGATTTCAATTAATGGATTTGCTTAAACCGTGTTCTTCGATGACTGATGAATTTTTGCATACAGTGGACGTTATTTAACGCTCCTCTCCTCTGCGTTCGCTTGTCCCACATTTTTTAAATCGGTTGTATTTCACAGGGGGATGAAACTAATAGGAACGTTGGACGAATCAGATTCGCGAGGCGGAAGAGAGCAAAGAATTGTTAATTAATGAGCGCTCTGCTCTGTTGGAGGCTGAATTAAAACTGCGATGCGCTGACTTCGCGACGATTACCAGCTTTATCGTTTGAGGTCCATTTGCGCGCGAATTCGTTTTGATCAGCCGGCTGAAAATGTTGTTTTCGTGCTTTTCAAATAATCCATTTCTGCTGTTCTACGCTTCTTTGATATTACGAAATTCAGGTAAACGCGTCTTCGATGGATTATTCGCGGGAAGAGAATCGTTTTTATTGTTAGTAGTTGCGTGCATCGTATCGATTTTATCCCGCTGCTACGATAAAAACGAGAAAAAGAACGCTAACAAATGGAAAAGCGAGTTAAAATGGAAATAGATGTACATACGAGATGACGAGTCAGAAATGTATGTCGCAAATATTATACAGTTATGTTTCCTTTCAAAGCACATTGTGCATTCATGCTGTTAAACTTGCAAAAAGAAACTCCTTTCTTGTATTGATAACATCCACTTTTGCAGAACATCGTTTCGTAACGATCGAATAATAATATTCAACATTTCAATAGAAAACTTTAGGGAAACTTGCCTTTCTCAAAAAGCTGCGATGGAATAACTTGAATCCTTTGCACTCAGCTCCTTCCCAGACGTTAGCAATAGAAACTGTTGCTAAAATAACAATCTTTGAGCAATATTTTAGCCAAGTTTCTACTGCTAACGTTTCTCAGCGATAGAAAATTTCCATTTCGATAGAAAACTTGGAGGAAACATACTTTTCTCGAAAGGCTGTGGTGGAATAACTTTAGCAATAGAAACTATTACTAAGATAGCAATCTTTGAGCAATATTTTAGCCATCGTTTCTACTACTAACGTTTCCCAGCAATAGAAAACCTTCACTTCAATAGAATACACGAAGGAACATGAATTTCTCAAAAAATTGCAGTGGAATAAGTTTAACTTCCATAATCACTAATCAATACTGATGTCCCCTCAGAAGAGACATCCAAATGCAAAGGGTTAAAACTAAAATTGCGACGTCATACGAAATTATTACACAAACCAAATCCACGGAACGCAAATGGAAGAACGTTGAATATTTCAAGATTCGAGTATCTGAAATGATTAAGCTATTCTGTTGCATTACGAAAATACCTCAACATTTTTCGTTACATATTCAAACAGCATTCCTCCATCCAATGACAAAACGTTTCCATGCTACATTGCTCCAGCAAAGCTCGCGACGCGGAAGTAGCATAAAGAACAGCGCAAGTTAGCGTGCCTTGTTCGATGGCCAGCACAAACAGTCGTCTCTGCTCTATCGACAACACTTAAACGCATATCGATCGACGAGTCAGTAACAATCGACAAAGCAGCGCTTGATCGCGTACAACAGTCCAAGCATCCCAGAACAACCTCTCACAGATTAGATCTTCTCGACTCCTGAATCGCTCGAAAGATTCGCAAGACTTCAAACGCGAAGCCTTCGAGCGACTGGCGAATTTATTTGCTCCATCTGAATCGCGATGGTGAACGCGCTATTGTGCGGGACGTTCAAACATTTGGACGCTTTCTTCCTATCGCTTCTCCATGGGAGTCGACGAGCATTTTCTTCTCGCGATACTTTCAGAGGAGCCCAGGAGGCGCTCGCTGGGTTTCGTCGAGCCAGCGTGTACTTTCAAGTCTAAGTATAAATCGCGCGCCACGGTGTCGCTAATCCGTGACAAACCGTGCGAAGTGGAGGCCCCTTTCCATTGAATCAAGGAACGTTTGACAGGCGCCACGTGACGTGCTGCCAACTTGCACACCTACGAAACTCGTCGCTTTGATGTTCGAATGCGCAATTCTTGGAAGTGTTACCAGCGTTGGAATTAGGCTAGCAGTCGCCTGGGTTGCGAACTTGCGCGCAACTTTCATCGCAACGCGCTGCCGCTTGCCTTTGGAAACGCATTTAATCGGCCCGCAAAGCCAATTTAATTTAACGCCGCGTGTGTAGTTGGTCAAGGTGTGCGTGCATTGGATGCACGAGGTCGAGTGGTACAATCGGACAGAAGGTCACTCTGTTGGAGGAAATCGTCTACGTGGGTCATCGGAAATTCTGTTTCGCTTTCAAAGGTTTCGATTGATTTTTAATGGTTCAGAGAGGCTTGGGGTGCATTTTATTTAGATTTTATCGATTTTCCTGTTCGCCAGATGAAAATTAGATGAAAAATGTATCGGTTTATAGATTTGGAGAACTGGAAAGTGGAAAATGGAAGTCGAAAATTGTCTACGCGCGGATTATCAGAAATTCTGTTTCGTTTAGAAAAGTTTCGACTGATTTTTGATGGTTCAAAGATGTTTGGGGTAGATTTTATCGATTTTCGTGTTCGCCAGATGAAAATTAGATGAAAAATGTATCGGTTTATAGATTTGGAGAACTGGAAAGTGGAAAATGGAAGTCGAAAATTGTCTACGCGCGGATTATCAGAAATTCTGTTTCGTTTAGAAAAGTTTCGACTGATTTTTGATGTTTGGGGTAGATTTTATCGATTTTCGTGTTCGTGAGATGAAAATTAAAGTAGAAAATGTATCGATTTATAGACTTGGAGAACTGGAAAGTGAAAAATGGAAGTCGAAAATTGTCTACGCGCGAGTCATCGGACATTTTGTTTCGCTTAGAAAGATTTCGATTAATCTCTGATGGTTCAAAGATGTTTGGAGTAGATTTTATTCAGATTTTATGGACTTTCGTATTCGCGAGATGAAAATGAGATTAGAAAATGTACCGGTTTATAGACTTGGAGAACTTGAAAGTGGGAAATGAGAGTTGAAAATTAGAATCTAATTAAGGAAGTTGTTCTGTTAGAGGAAATCGTCTACGCGCGTCATCAGAAATTCTGTTCTATTTCGAAAGATTTCCGCTAACTTTTGGTGGTTCAAAAACATTTGGGGAGATTTTATTCAGACTTTCTTATCAAGTTTTATCGTTATTCAGATTTTCGTGTTCGCAAGATGAAGATTGACTTAAAAAATGTATCATTTTATAGACTTGGAGAACTGGAAAGGGATGATTGGATTACGTGATTAGTAACATGGACGAGGAAGTGGAAGTCGAAAGTTAGAATTTAATTTAATGCGCGATTCTCAGTCAAAGTGAAGGCGCGATATTTTAAGGAGCTTAAAGCTCCGACAATTGGTCCTCGATGATTCGTTTTTACACAACTGAAGAACTTTGCTGCAAGAAACCATTGCTAATTTCACGTTCCACTGCCGTTTTCGAGTAATATATTTAAGTACTCGCTTTGCATCTCTGATTAACGAGGCAAAAACGCCTTGGCGATTTCGCGAACTATTTTTCGAGTTCAACGATAGTCATTAGTCGAACCTTAACTTTTCTAACGATGGAACTTGCGCGAAATTTCATTTGGCAGCTTCCTGCTGCTTCGTAGACATTTTATTAATCTTCCGCCTCGCTGACGTTTAATGAGATTTAACCACATACGTAATGGCACGCGAACGAGAGTGACCGTGAAATGGAAGAACGCGTTCAGCATTGTACGTTTTCATTTTACGTGGCCGCGAAGTTAAATTGAAATTCATGTATTTACGGAAAGTAATATCCTCCTCTAAGTGACGATGTTAAAGCGGTCAACAGAAATGGAGTACGTCACTCAGAGCTCTCAATTACAGGGACGAAGTCGGAGAAAAGTCGTGCCAGTCTGTGCGCGGATATTTCCTTAATAAAGTCCGTGGATGTTTCATGCGAGAACGCGCGAGCAAATGAATTTAGAATTCCTGGCTTATCAGTTATAAGAAATGGATTTCGAACGATCAGAGACAACAGTACGGTTCGAAATTTGTCAAATTTAAGGGATGCAACTTCCAACCCTTTGCATTTTGAATTATTTTTCAGTTTTGTTGCAATTTTTTGCTACCTGAAGCGTTTTATTTGAAATTCACTTCGAGGGACAGTTCTTCGACAGTTCCTACTTGCAAATAATTTTCTTTCCTAAGTAGGAGTTGCTGCTCCATCGATTGCAAGCTCTATCTGACTTTCAACTAAGAGAATTTAACATTCTTGAAGTTCTAAATGCAACTTTGAATGCTACTCGATGTAAAAAGTGCGATTTGCGTTCAGAGTCGAAAGTTGGTCTTCAAAAATATTGGAAATATCCTTCATAGCAATACTTAGATTGCTGCTCCATCGATTGCAAGCTCTCTCTGACTTTCAACTAACAAAATTTAACAATTCTGCAGTTGGAGATGCAACATTGAATGCTATTCGATGTAAAAAGTGCGATTTGCTTTCAGAGTCGAAAGTTTGTCTTCAAAAATATTGGAAATATCCTTCATAGCAATGCTTAGATTGCTGCTCCATCGATCTCAAGCTCTCTCTGACTTTCAACTAACAAAACTTAACGATCCTGCAGTTGGAGATGCAACATTAAACGCTATTCGATATAAAAAGTGCGATTTGCTTTCAGAGTCGAAAGTTGGTCTTCAAAAATATTGCAAATATCGTTCATAGCAACACTGTGCATCTTGAGTTGCTGCTCCATCGATCTCAAGCTCTCTCTGACTTTCAACTAACAAAACTTAACGATCCTGCAGTTGGAGATGCAACATTAAACGCTATTCGATATAAAAAGTGCGATTTGCTTTCAGAGTCGAAAGTTGGTCTTCAAAAATATTGCAAATATCGTTCATAGCAACACTGTGCATCTTGAGTTGCTGCTCCATCGATCTCAAGCTCTCTCTGACTTTCAACTAACAAAATTTAACGATCCTGCAGTTGGAGATGCAACATTATACGCTACTCGATATAAAAAGCGCGATTTGCGTTCAGAGGATCGACAGTGCTCGACTTGCGATTCCTCGAAAGAAATCGAGTGACAACTAATAAAGCAAAGACCCGGCGGGCGCAGCTTTAGATGGTCTATCGATCGAGCTTCGCGACCACCGTTCACCCTGAAGGTACGTGCAGAGTTAAGAAGGGTGCACAGAGTTCCTGATCGCGCTTGCCTCTTCTTTCTCACGGTATACACTTGCTAATGTCAGGCCACGTGACACCGGAAGGTGTTCAGCTTCTTGCGCTTACGCGTGTACCTCGCACCATCGATGCACTTGACGTCGTGCATTGTTTGCAGCGCGGAGAACGGCGCGTCGCGGTGGAAAGTCGTTAAAAGACGTTAGCATGCGAAAGAAAATACGATAACGCGGTTTTTCCTCGCTGCTCGAACAGCGTTCGCGAACTTCTCTGGCGAAACACGACGCGACGCTTTTGGAGACGTAGTTGGCGAAAGTTTCCGGAGGAGAACAAGTAGAACGCCCAGTATATCGCAGCTTGCTACTTGAACGTTCCATCGACTCGCGAGACGGTCTTTTGTCTGACAGAGTTGGGCATTGTTCGAAGATAATACTTTTTAAATGGTTATATTCGAATAATATAAGCGATGTATGATAATAAAGTGCTGGGATTGCTTGGTTCCTTGTTAAGAAATTAAGGAAAAACTTATTGAAATAAGTTTTTCTGAAGATGAGGCCTCGAGAGATCGATTTGCCAGCCCAAAACGCCACTAATACGTGAATTTTAACAAAATCGGTAGAGCTTAATTGCTTCAAATAAGAGAAAACCTATGGAAATGAGATTGCGCAAGGATGAAACCTCGACAGATCGATTTGCCAGCTCCAAAACCCCATTAATACGTGAATTTCGCCGTTTTCGAGCTCAAAAAACATACAAATCAATCCATTCTCATGGATCGTTTCTCAATTAAAGTAATCGAGTCTTCCCAAAGACGAAACCTCGACAGATCGATATGCCAATTCAGAACCTTCCTAACACGAATGAAAAAAAATCGTTGAGCCATTTTCGAGCTTAAAAAACGTACAATTTTAGCTCGTATAACAAGATTAGATATTCGTTTCCATCGAGGCGACAACGTAACGATTATCAATATTAAAGAGCACCGCTTGTTTACTTTTTCTCTCTCGTTATCTTCCGTGTCCCTTAAATCCTCGCTTTTCTGAAACTTCATTAACAGCTGACCGTTAATGATCACCAATAATGATCGAAAGCCGAGGCGGAATTTTTCAAGTAATTAACGCATCAGAGAGTTTAACCAACTACGCGGTTCAAACTAAGTTCGAATCCAATACTCGTGGCAGCTGGTGAATTACAGCGCTGCTATTGGCGCGCAACGATATTTTGCCCTTTACGAGTTTTGGATTCGAAACGGAACGCGATACTTTGCTTTTTATTAATCGTTGTTACACGTTATCGATATTGCGCTCTCTGTTCGAGGAAACGCCAACAACTGGGAATAAAATTCGCGTTTATTCTTTCCACGCGAGATTACAATTGTGGCCCGTATCTCTTTACAGAAATAAGGTAAACTTCGAAAGGGGAAGGAAACGTGTATTCGAGGAATTGGTAACGTTTTATGATAATTAAAAGTACACAATCGAAAGAACCTTTTCAGAACGTTCGAAGGATGCGATATGATACAGTTATTTTATTCTATTAATGTTAATAATTCGTCTATTTCTAAGTACAGTGTTGGTATTGCGGTTCTGTGGTTTAGTTTTCGAACAAGTTGAAAGCATGGAATCTGATTTAATTCTGTTCTGAGTTTACTTAAATAAAAAAGGTCGAAGCGCATGAAATGTTTCTAAAACAACTCAAATCTTTGTACTTTAGAAACATTAAACTAACGCAGAAAAATCGCAAATTTTAAGGGGAATAACGAATGAAGATCGTTTCACTTTTGGTGCAACTAAAAAAAAGTGTAATACTATTGTTAGCCTTTTGTACGAAGTTAAGAGTATCTACAAACGTCTCTGGATAGAAGAGATAGGAAGAAGAAATGGTGTAACAGCAATAAAACTTTTATTATTAAGAGGAATTACTACACTCGGAGTTTTCCCCTCCAATCTGGTCTCCACTGGCTCTACAGTGTCTCTATATTTGTTTCTTTTCGTGCCTCAAAGTAGCTTTGCAAGTTCCCTGCTCTGTTCTTACAGCGTTGGAATTTTTATTAGAGAATTTCGTGCAGCATATTCATTAATCAAAGACAATTGCAAGATAGATAATTCTTAGATGTTATTCTAAAAACGGATGAAGAACAGCTGACTCGTAGTTTCAAAACATTCGCTCGAAATTTATTTTCATCCTCATATTAATCTGAAATTTATCGATTATCTTTCATTTGTGAAAAATGGAACTGCAAACACGTGTTTGAATTAGCTTTTAGGAAATTTTGGAATCGATGGATTGGGTCGAACGAGTTCGATAGATTCCAAATCCTTTTTGTCCCCTACGTGGTTCCCAAGCGAGATTGAAGAGGCCATCGAATATAATTTACGCCCTCGCCGAGGCGAGCAGATTTCCGCTGGAAATGGCGGAAACTTCGAGATATATCGAACAATATTTATTAAGCCCCCAGAGGTGAAATGTAAACGAAGTTTAACATTTATTCATTAATATTAACTCGTTCTATTTTATACGCAAATTTCCTATTTATTCTACCACATTTAGTATACCACAGCAATTAACACTTTGACTACTGTTGGCGCTTGAAGGGGTTTAGAAAACTTGCGCTTGTGATATTGTAGAGCGCTAAGTGTCTTTATGAGCTCACAGTATTATAAGTGTGAGTTTTCAAAGCGAAAGTTATCTAAGCGCAAGTTTTCCAAGCGCCTACAGTATCACAAGTGCAAGTTATCTACGCGTAAGTTTTCTAAGCACCTACAGTGTCACAAGCGTGACTTTTCCAAGCGAAAATTATCTAAGCGCAAGTTTTCCAAGCAGCTACAGTATTACAAGTGCAAGATATCTAAGTGTAAGTTTTTCAAGCGCCTACAGTATCATAAGCGCAAGTTTTCCAAGCAGAAGTTTTCCAGCGCTTAGAAAACTTGCGCTTGTGATACTGTAGACGCTTGGAAAATGGACGTTTAGATGACTTGCGCTTAGATAACTTGCATTGAGGAAATTTGCGTTTAGGAAACTTGTGCTTAGAAAACTTGCGCTTAGATAACTTGCATTTAGAGAACTTGCGTTTAGAAAACTTGCGTTTAGAAAACTTGCGTTTAGAAAATTTATGCTTGGAGAACTTAAGCTTAGAAAACTTGCATTTAGAGAACTTGCGCTTAGATAACTTGCATTTAGAGAACTTGCGTTTAGAAAACTTGCGTTTAGAAAATTTATGCTTGGAGAACTTAAGCTTAGAAAACTTGCATTTAGAGAACTTGCGTTTAGAAAACTTGCGTTTAGAAAACTTGCGCTTGGAAAATTTGCGCTCAGATAACTTACGCTTAGAAAACTTGCGTCTGTGATACTGCAGGTAGTCGAAAAACTTGCATCTGCAACGCAACAATGGAAATCACGCAATACTGTCGCAGTCAAAGAGTTAAGAACGATATCAACTCGCGACTGTACTTCGCTTTTCCTCCGAATATCGCTGGAACGAGGTTTAGAAACGTTCTTTCGCTCGCGCAACCGTATCGTTAAACGTAAAGGACGCGATGCCCGTAACTTTATTAAACGAAAAGCTCTCGCGTTGGATTATTTTAGCAAGGCGGAGCATGAAAAGTTACGATACGCAGCGTGATTCCCTTAGCGGAAGTATTTCTAAGAAACGGAATCCTCGTCGGATCAGATCGTAATTTACGTTTTCTCGGAGTGGCGCTGACCGTTTCTATGGGCGCTGTATTGTTGCCATGGAACACCTGAACGAAACTACTGGAAATAAGAATGGCGAAAGCTCCGTTTCGTTCGATCGGCTGGCATCGAAATCGCGAACAGCAAACGAATCGAGGATCGATCTTCGCTTCTTCACTCTCGTTAACGACGAACCTCCTAGTTTCGCTTCTCTTTTCTAAATCGAACTCAAGACGATCTTATCCCTCGACAGCTCCAGTTCTCGTCGATATCAATTTTTCGAATGTCAAAGGTCGCTCTAATCGAGGGACGTATTCGTTGTTGCTTATCCGTCCCGCAAACGAGTTAATATCGACGATAGTCCGTCGTGTCGCGGGACTCGTCCGCGTGCAACCAGTTCGAAGGAACGAGTCCAATTAAAATCCGCGAATCGAACTTCCGCGAGTCGAACGGGACAAAGCCAATGGGAGGCCGCGTCGATTTTCGGATTCTTCCGATAATTGGACAATAATTCCAGGGCCTGGGGCGAAGATTGTACCGCAGCTTGAACGATAATCGATACCGGGGGCGTCCTTTTTCCTTTCTTTTTTCATCAACGAGCAACACGCGAACTCTTGTTTCCTCGGGGGGGTGGCATCCTGTTCGCGATCGACGCCACTCGCGGATGGCGCCAGGGACAGCGATCATTTCCTCGTTATTATCGAGATTAAAGGTTTCCATGCACTTTGGCATTCGAACTGCGAGGCTCGCCCATCCTCGACGTTCCCCGTGTGTTCTCGAGTATTGCGCGCGCGGAATTTCATTTAGCCTCGTCGACGATCCGACGTAATGGAAGCTGCGAGCCGGCGCGGAACTTTATTTATTAGTTTATTCGGATAAGTCGAGGGTAAGACGATTAAGGTAATCGAGGATCGCTGGGGACCGGATTGTTTTAGACGCGAGCTTAATTGCCGTCGATTCTAATTGGTTCTGAATCGATGCGTTTGATAACAACGACTCTCAGGACACTTCCTAGCGCAGCTTTCTTTCTTTCTCAAAAAAACGCTTCACTCGCGTAACACCAGTCGATAAGGGTTCTTCGTTTATCAATACGAATTAGCGGTTCGACTTCTTGGCTGGAGAGAACAGAGTGTCCCGTGTAAAGTATTTTTTAATTAAATCTAGGATCGTCAGGTTTTTCGTCTTCGAGGCTGAACATGAGGAATCCAATTACCGATGATTAATGAAACGTTTGACTGCTTTAGAGATGGGACTTCGTGGAATTCGCACGCGAATTTCAATCGGATTTTTCGTTTTTATCGTGTCGTCGTTTCATTCCTACGAATGTCTCGACGAGGAAAATTATACGAAATTGAAGCAACGTACGATATTACTCCGTACTCTGAGTAAACAAAATGGAAAAACGGGAAGGTAGACGCATGGCGTACCGTTGCCCAAATATTTGGAACAGAAACAACGAGAAGTGAATTTTGTCGCCAATAAAACTGCGGCTATTCTTTTTTTATTGCCATGTCGGATGCGCTACGTCGCCCAATTCGTGGCAAACAACAGCAATCGTCAAAGAGGAACCGAAAAATGGTCCGAAGGAGGAGCAGCAATCAGCATCGAGCAACAATTCTAAGCTCGCGCTTGAATTCATTCATTTGAAATACAGAATTCAGAGATGAAAACTATTCTATCGTTTGAATACTTTTGAATACTCTGCGTCGCTGTTCGATCGTTTCCTCGTATGGCAACGGATTCGACGCGAGGAACTCGGTACTTTGATAAATCGCGTTTGTTCGAGGAAAGGAGGAGTACTCGAAGACAATTCGGATATCGAGCTTCGAAGTCGCTCGTTTCGAGCGAGAGGAAGAGGACAGTTTTTTCTCGCGGAGGACAATGAAAGATTCACGCGATTCGTACGAATCGTACGATCGTCGATTCGCCAAAGGGGAGAGGATGCGATAAAGGGGAGGCTTTGCATGCCACGATGGAAACGAAAGAGAACGCCGCTACGGAATAGGATATCAAGAACAGGGCTGGCTTAACACGCTGGAACGGTATGCTAATGGAAATCGAGTTGTGAAACATTCCACGACGGAGTTGTCGGCGCACCGCCAGTTTTCTGATAATCAAAATCGTTCGAAAGTCCAAATACTTTGCATCTTTTGTTATTTAGATTATTGCTCGCTGCTAACCCTTTGCTCTCCTTTCTCGAGCGTCACTCGACAAATATAAATTACAGCGAAGTTTTAGAGCTGTTTTAGAGTTTGCAAGCAGCAGTCGAGGAACTGTGCTGCAAGTGACAACTTTTTAAAATAAATTTGAAATTTTAAGTAAAACACTTGAAAATCGTAACGTTAACGCGTTACGATGGCGTTATGTCTATGTCTTACGATTACGACGGGTAATTTCGCGATCCTTTTGTCGTTGATCGATCGAATTTATCGCGATTAATATCGAGTCAGTTGTTCGTCGTCCGTCTTGAGAACAGCATCTCGATTCCAGAGAATCGTCTATCGATTTTCGAATTTCTTTCAATCGTCTTTTATTAATAAATAACCCGCTTAAAGTCGCGATGGCTTCGCAAAGGTCGATCGACGGTTTTACTTAGAACGAACGACTCGAGCACTTCATCTCCTTGCACGCGTTGCCACGTAGGACGAGCAAAGTTTATAAACTTGTCCGCTTGTATATAATTAAGTAGCACTTAGGGTCACAGTTTACAGCGCCATTCAACGCCGTCGAGGGGATTTACGAGAGGGTAACAGGGTTGTAACGAATTAACCCGACCTTTCTGAAACGACTATTTTAGGCGATTACATAATTAAACGCGTTTTAACGAATAAAATGCAACAGCGGGTCGAGTTAAATTTAGTGACCACGATTCAAAATTGAGTTAACGCGAAACGTTCAATTAGAGAGATCGGTTGCAGTTACGAACCTTCGTAGAATTGAACGCTTTAACCCTTCGCACTCGACGACTTTCTCAGTCGTAACATAATTCTCTCTATCACTAATTTCTTCACGAACATTATCGATCTCATTCTGAGATCAGTTGAAAATCAATTTCATCTTCCCTCGAACTAATTCCACTTTCGAGATCTATTTTTGTGGGGCTTCAAACTTCAGAACAGTCGACGAAGAACTCGAAACGCAATGGCGACTGCCTCTCGAGCGCAAAGGGTTAACGCTTTACACTCGACGACTTTCTCAGTCGTACATAATTCTCTCTATCCCTAATTTCTTCATGAAAACTATTGATCTCGTTCTGCAACAGTTGAAAATCAATTTCATCTTCACTCGAGTTAATTTCGCTTTTGAGGTCCATCTATGTGGTGCTTCAAACTTTAGATCAGTCGACGAAGAGCTCGAAACGCAATGGCGACTGTCTCTCGAGCGCAAAGGGTTAACGCTTTACACTCGACGACTTTCTCAGTCGTGCATAATTCTCTCTATCCCTAATTTTTTCATGAAAACTATTGATCTCGTTCTGCAACAGTTGAAAATCAATTTCATCTTCGCTCGAGTTAATTTCACTTTCGAGATCTATTTTTGTGGGGCTTCAAACTTCAGAACAGTCGACGAAGAACTTGAAACGCAATGGCGACTGCCTCTCGAGCGCGAAGGGTTAATCCTTTGCACTCGACGACTTTCTCAGTCGTGCATCATTCTCTCTATCCCTAATTTTTTCATGAAAACTATTGATCTCGTTCTGCAACAGTTGAAAATCAATTTCATCTTCACTCGAGTTAATTTCGCTTTTGAGGTCCATCTATGTGGTGCTTCAAACTTTAGATCAGTCGACGAAGAACTCGAAACGCAATGGCGACTGCCTCTCGAGCGCAAAGAGTTAACCCTTTACACTCGACGACTTTCTCAGTCGTGCATAATTCTCTCTATCCCTAATTTCTTCATGAAAACTATCGATTTCGTTCTGCAACACATGAAAATCAATTTCATCTTCGCTCGAGTTAATTTCGCTTTTGAGATCCATCTTTGTGGGGCTTCAAACTTCAGAACAGTCGACGAAGAGCTCGAAACGCAATGGCGACTGCCTCTCGAGCGCAAAGGGTTAAGTCTCTCGCGCGCGCGGACAACCATCTCGCGAAAATATAAAACTCGATGATTTATGGCTTTGTCAGCTGCCTATACAATGAATTCTCATCAATTTTTATTAACTCACGCCAGCTGCTGGACAACTATCGACCCTGTAAATCTCGACTGTAATAAGGCCAGGCTGTGATTAATGATCCACGGCCGTGGAAATTTCTGGCCTTCATCATCATTACTTGCGCGCTGGTCTCGTTTCGAAGGCGATAACACCAGTCTACCGCCGTTTGATCTAATACGACGTAGGACGAAACGCGTGATTAACGCTTTACGTAATTTTCCAAACAGTATTCACGCGCGGCCATTGAGATAGATGACCATCGTCGCAGCGCTTATTCTCTTCTGGGTAATAACTGAATCGCTAACTCCAACGTGTTCTCGTCGCGGATATAATTTTTTAAAAGCTATCTATATAAATTGTACAATATCTTCTTATTTATTCTTTGAAATAATTAAACGCGTGCTGTCTTTTGTCAAACTTCTTGGTTGCCTCAAGATTAGGTTAAGAGGACTTCGAAGAGATACTCCGTATACTTTTTAACCCTTTGCACTCGGATGTCTGCTCTATTCCACCCCAGCTTTTTGAGAATTGCGAGTTTCCCTCAAGTTTTCTATTTAAGAGGAAATTTTCTATTGCTGGCAGAAGTTAACAATAGAAACTATTGCCAAAGTATTGCTATTTTAGCAATATTTCTAGCTTCCATTGCCAACGTCCAGAAAGAAGCAGAATGCAAAGGGTTAAAGTCCTTCGATCGCGAGAGAACGCAGAACCACAGACTAAAATTGCATCCCCAGGAAACGAGAAAGTGGGGAACTGAACGAAGTTCACTGTGCGCGAATGTTTGAATTTCTACGCGCCAAGCGCCATTAAAACACGTCCAAGAATTTGTCGACAAGACAGACACGAAAGTATAAATAATTGTATTTAGTAAATTACGTTCTCTCACAATGCGTACTCTTGCTTTCACTGCTCCCTGTGCACACAGATCCTCAACTGTTGCTTCTTTCAGTCAGAAACGACTTCGTTCGACCTCATTTCTCGTGATTCTTCGTATTAAAACGAAACAGCCGCGCGACAAGAAGCCTTAAATCCTCATTCACACCTGACGATAGTACAGCTTGAAGTTTAACACTCCTCGCAACCATAAAACCTTGAATAAATCGCTACTCGTCGATTTGTGAGATTTCCTGACGATCGTATAAGTATTAAAATTACGGATTAAAGGAAGCTGAAGCTAAAGTTATTTCCACAGGATGCGCTTCGATCCTCGCTCGCTAACTCCGCATTCTAGATCGCACACCATGAAATTGCCTGATAGAACAGCATTATCGTTAATAGTCCCGTCCTGTAGAAAGCATCGAATCACGTCTGATCGTTAAAGTTAAACCAAACCGCGTTCGCGCTTCGAGCAACTTCTGAATATTATTACGATGGATTAACGATTCCAGCTTGATACCACTTTGTAGCGCTGAGAACTTCGATAATCAATGCGAGAAGAGGAGAAGCAAACTGTCTACCAGTTACGGAAGTTCCTTTATTAATAGCGATCGTTCGATCCTTTCTACTTTCGCCCTTGGATGTAAACAAGTAACGTAACCGCATCAATCGCGATTCTTTTCGTCGTGAAATAAGAAGGAATTTAAAGATCAGAATCTATCGACGAAAGGACGTTAATACGATAGCAAAGCTGAACGCAAAGCGTGACAAGCTGCGCGTATTTCTTGGGATTTGTAGCACGCTGTATGTAATTTAGGTGACTGTTACTGCCAGCACAAATACGTGAATTAACTGTCGGGACGTTCATTTGAATGTAGAATCATTATTAGGTATACGTGTGCGTATAGACGATACGTGCGAACAGACAAAGGTGACGTCTGGATGCTCCATACGTATAATCCTAGCGAAATGTACAAATGTTTCTTAATTCAACTCGCGATCTATGGTGAAACCATGTGAATGGTGAAACTTCTCAATAGAGAAGAATAATCAAAACACTGACACAATATCACTCATTTCTTCGTACTCTGCGTTGTTGCGTTGCAATTTTTTTAAGCGCCTTTAGACGCTCACAGCACTTAGAAGACTTGCGTTTGTGATACTTCGACTATATTTCATTTGGCAACTGAACTCGCGACGCAAGAGACTTTCCCTTCGACATAATTGGAATTAGAAATGCTATGAGTCTTGTCGCTTCAGCCGAGGGTACAACTTTCGTGCGATAATTTCCCGAGAATGACAGCCGCAGGAACAAGCACGCGACCAACGACATCGTCATTAGCGATCCGTTAAATCAGGAACGATGTAGCCGCGGCTGTTTCGCGCCCAGCTCGGCTGTGTTTTGTCACGGCGGTGCTCGTAACTTTGCAACCCGTCTCGAGCGTGTATCATCGGCGTTTAGATCACGGGATGTGGATTTGCATAACGACTAAGCGTGCCGCGTAATGCACGATGATAATTCGCGCTCGACTTCCCGTGCAATTTAGATATCGGATTGTTCAAGGGGCGTTCTATTAAACGGATACAGCGCAGGAAATATCGCCTGATGGAGCGTGAGGATGAGAGTAGATCCGTGAGGCAGCGTCGCGCATCCGTCTTTGGCGTCTGCAGTATCGCGAGTGCAAGTTTTCCAAGCGCCAACACTATCGCAAGAGCTTACCAAGTGCCTGCAGCATTACAAGCTCGAGCTTTCCAAGTACCTGCAGCATCACAAGCTTTCTACTTCGAATTCAGTTCATCATCTTGCGAGCACTCTAAGTGGGCGTTTCGTTTGTGGCGACACGAGACACTAGAGGGACAGCATACGTATCACTTTCTCATAAGCAGTCGTTTTCGACCCGATTTCTATGTAGTAGAATTTGTGAGCTGTCTCTAACAGCCTAGCGTTTAAGGCAGGGTCTGCTAGCTAGCCTTACTGATGAGCTGGGCCACTAGCAGACCCAGGATGAAACATTCTTCCCTTTCTTTTCCTTCATTTCCTCTCACATTCACACAGCGACACGAAGCAACGTGTTGGGTGCACAAGAAGGTAAGACATTCCTCATCCACCAATTTGATCAGAGCCTAGTCTTAGAATAATCTATTTATTAGAGTGTCTAGACTCTAGACACTCGTTCGTCACATTCTTAGTTGCATACGCTCTTTAGATAGACTCTTGTTTAGACACACAGGCCTGTAGATACAGAGATAGACTGCACTCGACAGTATGCTTAGCTTTCTTCTTCACATTCACTGCCTCACTTTACGAGAACTCTAGTTAAACGTTTTATACTTGGGCTGGTCAGGCCCTCAAGAAGGTGAGACATTCCTCATACGCCAATTTGGTCCCTGTTTAGTCTTAGAAAAATTATATTCCTTTTGGTATATTTTCCTTTAAATTCCTTTATTATTCCTTTTAATTAAGGAATATACCAATAGTTTTACACACTAGAAACTTGATACTAGACTCTAGACACTCGTTCGTTACATTCTTAGTTGCATACGCTATTTAGTTAGACTCTTGATTAGACACACAGGCCTGTAGATACACAGATAGACTGCTCTCAACACTGTGCTTAGACCAAGAAATCGTCGTTGTACCAAAATAAACGTTTGTAATAACCCTAAATTAATTCGATTTCGCATCATCATCATTTTAATAGTTTTTACACACCAGACTCTAAACAATTGAAACTTGACAGTAGACTCTAGACACTCGCTCGTCACATTCTCTAGTCAGACTCTTGATTAGACACACAGACACGTAGATACACAGATAGACTGCACTCGACACAAAAAATCGTCGTTGCGCCAAAATAAACGACAACCCTAAATTAGTTCGATTAGTTCCTCAAGTTTGAGGTGCCTACTCTTTTTCCACCTCGAGTAGCAGTGATCTCGCAACGAAATCTGTGCGCAGCGAAGGAAAAGAGAATAATCGCTGAGCCTTTCGTTCCACGCATTGGAACGATTGAAATTTCCAGCTAGACCAGAGTATTTGCACGAGTATTATGACGAGTGTTTGAATGGAGTACTTGATTTTATCGTGTCAACGTCGGAAGCGTGGCTGGGCAAAGGAATTGAGCGTGGAAAAAGGGAGGAGAGGCGAAGTGTTGGCGAACAGGTACGTTTCTCGAATCGCATCCAGCGTGTATCAACTTGGGAGACGGATAGATGGTCCAGGTTGGTATTATTCATCGCGTGATTCGAACTTCTTCGATCTCGTGTTTTCATAGCAGTTCGCGCGCGACTCGGATCCGACTACGAAATGCAGCGAATAAGTTTTAATTTTCCGGACCGCCAACTTGTTCTCTGCTCGCAGAGAGTATAACAAAGTTAGATTAATTAAACGATGCACTTCTATGCATCCGCGAATGTACTTAGCACTGTTTATCGCTGGACAATTTTAAGAGTTAACGATATAATCCTTCGTGGAAACTAGATTGGCGAGCGATGATAAATGAAATATGTGAAGTGTGTTCGCTATATTAATCGAATTCAGTTAACTTTGGCTCAAATTATAACTTTAGATTAACTTGAAATTTTAACTTAATTTTAGCTAAAGTTAACTTTCAGTCAACAATGGTTATTTATTAAGGGATATAATTGTATAATCACTCGGTTAACCAAAAAAAATGCACGCGTAAAGGAATGTAAAAGTCACACGGAGACGTCACGAACGATTTTCCAATTATTTTAAATGATGCGCTGAAAACAATCGCCAGGCGAGTTGTAACGAACGACTGGCAGCAATTACGATGGAACTGAAAATGACAGAAGCGAACCAATCACGTCGCGAGATATTAATCGCTTTAATTGTCTTTGAAGTCGTTGGTTGCAGAGTTTCGTAACGAAAGCGAATAATGCATCGGCACTTAGCAATCACTCGCGTTTCTGATAATTCCGCGGGTTATTTCGACGAGCGCAACCCTTTCTCATCGTCCTCGCGAATAACGAACTTTGCTAACGCCAAAATCCAGCAGGGATTCACGAACTTGTATTTACAGCCTCGTTCTAATTGGAATTTTCGCATCCGCTGTAGAAAATATAACAAGTGGTGGATGCACGTGCGTTTGCCACGAGTTTTTTACTAAAATTATCGGAATGCGACTTCGTTTTTTTATCTTTTAATTTCATATGTTTTTATGAATCGGCTCAACTGTGACCTGTTTCTCCATCGAATCTTTAAACCACGATTTCTAAGCTAGTTTTAGGAGAAAAATAGAAATTAACTTACTGCCTTGCGTTAATTAAACGAAGATATTGTAAAAATCATGATGAATGAGTGAGTTTGTGTGATGCAAGCAGTTACATGAATGATTTGGAGATGAATGACAGTAAAAGAGAAACATCAAAGAGCTGACGAGCGAACTCTCAAGTGAAAACTGATTGTAATTGAAAAATAAAGATCGAGTTAATTTCTTTAAAACTACCATTCCTACAATTTTGGAAAGAGTATGGGAATGGGAATAAATGAGTGAGTTTGTGTGATGCAAGCAGTTACATGAATGATTTGGAAATGAATGACAGTGAAAGAGAAACATCAGAGAGCTGACGAGCGAACTCTCAAGTGAAAACTGATTGTAATTGAAAAATAAAGATCGAGTTAATTTCTTTAAAACCACCATTCCTACAATTTTGGAGAGAGTGTGGAAATAGGAATAAATAAATTAGTGTGTGCGATGCAAGTGATTTGGACATGAATGACAGTAAAAGAGAAACGTCAGAGAGCTGATGAGCGAACGTGAAAACTGATTGCAATCGAGAAAAACAAAGATGCAGTTAATTCGTCTAAAACCACCATTCCTACAATATTATAATAAGACAAATGTACAGGCACGTGAGTTAACATAGCTTGCGTTCGACTTTTCTCGTCACCGCTCGTTTCATTTTAATACATCAAAGCTCTGAAAGCGCTGAAACTTTCTCCCGCGTTCTGGCATCAAAGATTCCTTAAATATCGCGCGCGCGTTGCCGTCTTTTCCTACG
Source organism: Xylocopa violacea (assembly GCA_963969225.1). Lineage (NCBI taxonomy): Eukaryota > Metazoa > Arthropoda > Insecta > Hymenoptera > Apidae > Xylocopa > Xylocopa violacea. The sequence goes on from CAXAJV010000015.1 coordinate 20,464,920, forward strand.
CTTGGCTGTAAAATCCAGTGTCAAGTGTATTCTCGATAGTATAACAAGGCATTCCAGCTTGGTGTCTTAAGGTATTGTGTTCGCGCGCCATAATGCGCCGCTACAAGCTTTTATACGCCTCCTTATCGCGATATACGGTGTTCCAACGCTGCTGTCTATAAAATTTGTATTACCTCGAACGCGTTACGTAAGGAAAACCCTGTTCAGGGATTAGTCGAGGCTTAACACGCTTAATACGTTCAACAGGGACGAACCGTTTACGCGTTAAAAGGGATGCTCGACGCGCTTCTGTGTCGCGAGCGTTGCGAACATTAAAAGGCTGTAATCGAGGATTAGTCGGTGGGATTTCTGCTGTTGTCACTGCGCTTTGGACGGATCTCGCGTGTTGCGTTTTAACGGTTTCTCGATGGTGACTTTCCACTGGTGTTACAACGCGCACGGAAGAAACAACAGCGCGTATTGTACTTTGCTGCAGACAACGTGAGTCTAAAAGAGAAGAGCTGCATGTGGAGAAGTTAATCTCGATTGGCCTCCAGATCTATGTGTAAGGAATTAGTAAGCATCGACAGAGAAATCCTGAAGAGAAAAGGAAAGCAGTGGACTCGATGAGCGGAGAGAAGAACAGTGTTGCGTTCAAGTGCATAGTGTTGTGTTCAAGTGAACAGTGTTGTGCTTAAGTGCACTGTGTTGTACACAAATGCACAGTATTGTGCACAAGTGCACCAATTCTGCGATAGCACAAGTCTTCAGCTGACGACTCGCCTCTTCATGGCCCTCGCTGGTAACGTTTCGTTTGCAAAATTAAGTTCTGGGTCAAACAGCTAAGCAATCGCCTCATAAAAGCAACAATGTACCCTACTGACGATCTTTAACTAGTTAACAAAGGGTTTTTCTAAATCTACCATTCACACCACCCACGAATGCAATTCTCTGCAATGGTTTATCGCCTATAACACCTGTCGATACAGGCGGAAGCCTAAGCGCGACAGAGCAGCAGCTTCCCGTCCATATAAGCTCTCAATTCCACGATTTGATGTTATAATGCCGCTAGATATTCTGAATTTACAATAGACTGATAGAAGCTTAAAGAGCAAACAAAATTCTCTCGAATCTCGCAGTTAACAGCACAATGGATCGCATTGGCCATTTCAAATCGTCACAGATTATCGGATAACACGCATAGACTTCCAATACTCGAGAATGTATACACAAACGACACCTATAAACGTTCGCCAAGTATTAAAAAGACAATAATTTCGTATTCTGTAAGTTTGAAACGTTCATCGAACTCGCCAAGAATCGACTAATCGAACGAATTTACTTTCGTCGCTCATCGTCGAATTCAGAGCGAGAGTCAACGTGTCGTCAAACGCAAAGGCGCGAAGAGTCGCGTATTAGGACAAATGGTGAGAATAAATCGATTCGCGTCGCGGTTGTCGAGATGCGACAATCCCCGCGAGGCGGAACTCCCGAAGGATCGTTACTTCGAAGGCAACCCCCGCGTTTACCAGTCCTGCGAAGTCACGATCCCGGTTTACCTTGGTAATTTCGTTCGAGGAGGGGCCTCAGGACGCCTTTTAATTTTTCCGCGAGCCCCTCTGGCTGCGATCCGACGAGGGAGGCTCTCTCTCTCTCTGTAGATGGATTTTCTTCATCCTATTTCTCCCGGGAATGGTTTTCAGCCAGTCTTGATATTATTTAGCGGGGGAGAGGGGTGGACGAGAGTTTTGTGGCGAGACCCACCCGATGAATTCTCGACTTTGAGGATTAACCTTCCACGAATCGCTGCCGCGGGTATCCGAGCGCACTTGGGAACGATTTCGAACGCTACGAACGCTCGACGACAAAGTGACTGTGGAATTTAAAGGGTCGAACAGGAAATGGAGAGAAAAGACCGCGCGCGGTGCCACTCGTGGGCGAAATTCTACGGAACAGTCTCAGAAATTGAAATAAGACGAGAGTCGAGATCGAAATCCTGTGCCAGGTTTCGTTTTCCAGGGAAACGATCGCGAAAACTCGGCCATCGTGCACGAGATGGTGTTACAAAATTATACACGGTTGCAAATGCGCGTTGGATTTTGTGTCGCGGGTCGAAAATCGCTCGCCTCGAATCGGATTTAGAAGAGAAACGCGAGGAGAAGGGTGGATCAAGCTTGAGGCGAGGAAAGTATCGGGTAGAGGGAAATTGAAAGAGAAGTGGAATCCATTTCTCGTGGTAGCGAGTCACCAGTGTGTCGCAACGTCTAAAAAAGTTTGGGGAGCGAGCTAGATTTTTCCATTTAGTCCGTTCCTAACTTTTCCCAACGCGCTGGCCAGGACGCCATGGCGAAGCTGCCGTGGTGGCTTAGTTATCTATGGATAGAGGAATTTTAAATTCTAATTACAACTCGCGACACTTTGAGTCGCTGCTAGTTCTACTCAAATCAAAACTTGAAATTGTAAGCTCGTTTTCTAGATTCACGTGACAATATTTCTGAGCTATACTCGCGCAGGATTCTCCCAAATTGTATCGTAATTAATTGTTTTATGTTGAAATTTGATTGAAACAACTCTTTTTCTGTAATTATCGTTTAACTCTTTGCAGTCGGTTCCTTCCGACTTTGACAATAGTTTCTACAGTTAAAACGGCAATATTTCAGCAATAGTTTCCCTTTGCACTCCTTCGCAGAAGTTAGCAATAGAAACTATTGCCAAGATAGCAATCTTTGAGCAATATTTTAGCCATAGTCTCCCAGTGATAGAAAATCTGCATTTCAATAGAAAACTTGAGAGTAACACGCATTTCTCAAAAAGTTGCAGTGGAATAATTTTATCCATCTTAATCACTAATCAATGCTGATGTCCCCTCGAATTTGGGGACATCCGAGTGCAAAGGGTTAAGATTGTCATACACGCAAACGATTACGTGAAAATTGCTTTTACTAAACTATGCTTTAAAGGTTCTATATTAGAGGCGAGTGATATTTAACAAGAGTGCACGTGTGGCTTCTAATTTGGCGATCCCTTACGGTTAAATTACTATCGAGGGTATCACCTTCTACGTCCCAGATTTATGACACATCGCGTTTGGCGGGATTCGAAAACATTCGAAACTTTTCAACGTCCCCTCGCACAACGAATCTGATTGAACGCTTGAAAATTTCAATGCGAGGGATTAAAAATGGGAAAAACCACGCTCAAAGACATTAGTTTTGATGTTCGAAGACGCGTTTTTATAAAAAAATGTATGGCAAAGCTTTCGAACGACGCGTCGATGGAAAACAATATTTTTCTGAATGGTTTTAAAAAAAAGCGGAAACCAGATCGACTGTGCGCGATGTTTCCTGGGAAACGTCGACGATCAAAAGCGTCGTAAACGAATTGATACAAATTTGTCGGAATTTCTCAAAGTTTTACAAGTTCGAGCAACTTTTTGCGCGGGCGAACACGTTTTAGTGTGACGGACGCATCAAAAGTTATCGCGCGATAACGTGGCAACAGAATTGACGTGTGAAACCGTGGCGCAGTGAAACGAGGAAGTAAAGTGCGAACCGTGAGAAGGGAAGAGCGTGAGTGATAGTGGATTGTATATAGTCAGACGCACTTTACACTCGATATAACAGACGCTGCGTCTCGCTACGGCCTTCGACGTGTTTATTAATCGTGGATAAAAGAAATGATGCTCGCACCAATGGAAGCTCGACATTTATGAACGAAAGAAAACGAATTTGTGCAACAAAAGGGGAGGGAAGGAAAGAAATTTGTACAAAAGAAGAGGAGAAAGAGAAAGAAAGAAATTTGTACAGAAATAGGGGAGAGAGAAAGAAAGAAACCAGAAACTGCAAATAATTTGTCCAATGCCACGTTTTCATTGAAAAGTAGAAACTACGCGTAGTATTTTGAACCCTTTGCACAGCTCGATGGCTTTCAAAATTTGTCTCCAAACTCGAGGACTCCTCGATGGAGGCAATGCAAATGATGTTCAGTTTTCAACTTGAGAAACAGAGAAAAACGAATCGTGATAACTTCGTTTATTCTGTCAGCAAATTGCAGATGTTATGCGAATAATAATGCTGTTCATTTTTAGAATGATCGTTTCTACGTTGAAGCTGAAATATCTAAGCGCGTATCGTTAAACATTTTCGCGATTAAGAATGTTCGTAGCCATTATATTTTATACGTTACGCTTTTAGAGCGATAGATTTCGTTTTTGCGGGATATTGCGCCAGAAATGGAAGCTCCGTTTCCGCTAAGGAAAAGATATTCTCCTCACCCACGCGAGGAATTGTATTATTTTCTTAGAAATACCTTGTAAATGTCTCCTTTATTCTTATCGCGTCTGACTACGCGAAAAAGTGTTAGCATTTCGCTGTTCAACGGTTATTTTACACTGTATTTTAATACTCGATAGACGAGATACAATATTCTCTTCGCGCGAGAAGAGAGTTATAAATATGTAGAATTTATACGGGGAATATTAACGCTTTAAAGTAAGCTCCTTTTCGCACCTCTCATTTGTATTCAGCAGCGAGCCGATTTTTCGCTGGTAATTGAGACTGCTAATAACTCGGGAGTTCTTATTTTTAATCAGATCACCGTGACTTTTCTGTTTAAAGGACGAAACTCGAACGTTCGTAATCTTCATGCTAATGGAATCGCGGGGACGTAATCGAGTGAATTTTTATTCAACTTCGTCGTCGAGTAAATTAAAAGTATTTCACGGAATATACGCGGAAGCGGAGATAAATAGAAACGTATCGCGCAACGACGCTCTGCGCAAATAAATCCATTTTAAAGCATCCCAAAAATCACTTGAAATAGCTTGAATATAGCTATTCCAAATTCTCCCAAAAATCACTAAAAATGGCTCGATTAAAGCTACTATGAAATAGCCGAAAAATCATTAAGAATGGCGCAATTAAATCCCCTCAAAATCACTTAAAGTAGCGCAAACAAAGCCGCTCTAAAGTATCCCAAGAATCATTAAAAATGACCCAATTAAATCCGCTTGAAAATATCGAAAAAATCGTTCAAAGTAGACTAATTACATCCACTTTGAAACGTTCCCAAAAATCACTTAAAACAGCCCAATTATCGCGCCTTCTTTTTTCGTTTTCGCGTCGAAAGAATTTGACTGAAAGTACGTGATCGACGCAGGGCTCTTCAGGATTTCAGGTTTACGAGTTCGACGCGTCTGATTTATCGCTGATTCTTGATAGGAATAGTAGTTCGTCGAGAGTTTACACCCTCGAGGGCGCGCATTTATAGAAGGTGGATTACTGTGCAAATCGGGCTGGGATGTTTGATATTTCGAATTTGCCCGTGCGTCCGCGTATTCTCGAATATTGGTAATCAATAACACGGATAAATGTAAAGCGTATTGCGCGTGTTATTTTAAATCTTTCGATACGCCGTATTAGTTTAGAAATGTCATGTTGGATTGTCGTAAAATAGCGTGGGCGTCGACGTATCGGTCGAAATTTTAATTATTATGTATTCTGCGTTGGGATACGTTTGTCAAGAGTGTCGACGAGGAAAGAAATCGTAAACGAAGCGATGGTCAACGCGTTTAAAAAAATATAAGCGCACTACTATCATTACGTATGCGTGGAGTGAGAATGAGTGAGTACGCGTGAAAACTTGGATGTAATTGTATCGAATAATGTAAATACTGAATATTCGGGAATATTCCAAACTTTATGCGTAACAGTGTGTGTGAGCTTGTACGTGAGTGTCTGAAAAACAAGGGAATGCATGGAAATCTGAGTGAAAGAATCGAGAATGTTCGATGAATGTGTATGCAAGTTTAGTTTAAGAAGACCAACGATGCACTGTCTTTAACAAAAATAAAATCAACCTATCAATTCCCACACATGTAACGAAATGACAACAGAGTCGATGTGCACGAAATATAAATTGATTTTCGTGGTTTAATGCGTGGCTAATCAAATGCATTATTGGAATAATTAATTAAATTGCATAATGAAATTGCATCACGCGAATGTATCTATGTATAGATACACGTCTATCGATTATAAATTAAATGAGAATTTCTGTACATCGATGTCATTGATAAATGAAGCTTGAAAACAGATAGCGAATGAATGGTTATCGCTGTTGGTTTCCTGAATTTGTTGAATAGCTGTAGTTTCAAGCAAAGTTTAACTCAAAAGCAACGCGTTAATGTTAAAATCACCGAGGAATGTTTTATGGGGGTCGCTCTGACGTTTGTTTCAGCTTCTCGTGGCTGAAGTCACGAAAACGATGGACGCTGCGCTAAAAACTACAGCCGTACGTGAAATACAATCGTGTCGCGTCCACTTTACATGGGATTATATAGAGAATGACGTGTTGATGCTTGGTGATCGTTCAGTCGTGTGAATATAATTTCATCGATGGGCGCAGAAACGTGCAAGCGTGTCGACGTTTCCGCGCGCGGAGCTGTAAAACGATTAATTACTCTAAAAGCATTTCGACGCGAATAATTGAGAACAAAGTGAACAGAAATCTTTGAAAACGAGAGAAAAATACGTAAGACGTCCGAGAGACGACAAAGAATAATTACTCGCATTTCCGTTCCTTTGAGAATTAAAAAAGGGGGAAACAGTGAGAGAGCAAGTGAAAGAGGAGTATTTATAGTCAGACGCGATTACACTTTTTGAACGAAAGGTGCAATAGTTTATTTCGGAAGTGACCTGAGTCCATTTTTCAAAAAAATCAGGCTATCTGTCTTGATATTTACTTTTCTACGTTATCTTTTGAAGTAAATTGTTAGTAATATATTTAAAATCGCTAAGATTTAGTAAAATTTTACGAGATAATCATAATTCCAAAAACCAAGATTCCTATCCACTCAGTGCACTTAATGTCTTCAATATCTTTGCATACATTATTCTTTGTCTTAACTAAAATTCGCCACCCTTTTCTACATCTTCGTCAACCCTTTCCTCCCCCTATTAGTCGCCTCTTACGACAAGCAGGGGATACTGTGGGCGTATTCTGATCCCCACCACACAGGGATTAAACAAGTATTAAAAACCAAGTATTAAACTATCCTAAACCCAGTCTCAACTAAACGCGAGCGCATTATTTATACAAGAAGTTTGAAGTTGCATTTTCTGAATACTCTTCTTCCTTCAACACTCATTCAACATTTTAATCAACACGAGAAGTCGTCCTTAGCATTCATCTAATATTAAGTACTAAACCAAGTATTAAATTATCCTAAACCCAGTCTCAATTAAACGCAATTACGTATTATTTATACAAGAAGCTTAAAGTTGCGTTTTCTGAATACTCTTCTTCCTTCAACACTCGTCCAACATTTTAATCAACACGAGAAGTCGTCCTTAGCATTCATCTAATATTAAGTACTAAACCAAGTATTAAATTATCCTAAACCCAGTCTCAACTAAACGCAATTGCGCATTATTTATACAAGAAGCTTAAAGTTGCGTTTTCTGAATACTCTTCTTCCTTCAACACTCGTCCAACATTTTAATCAACACGAGAAGTCGTCCTTAGCATTCATCTAATATTAAGTACGAAACCAAGTATTAAATTATCCTAAACCCAGTCTCAACTAAACGCAATTACGCATTATTTATACAAGAAGCTTAAAGCTGCGTTTTCTGAACACTCTTCTTCCTTCGACACTCGTCCAACACTTTAATCAACGCGAGAAGTCGTCTTTAGCATTCAAACCGAGCAAATACGCAAAGCTAACGACCCGACGCGAACGCTAAAGCGATGCATTATTAACAGGGACGACTAGCGCTCGCAACGTCGTTAAGAGCCGAAATACTTGTTGATTACATCTCCACTCGAAGCGAAGCAATCGCAGGAAAAGTCTCTCAAGTTCCTCTTTCATCTTAACGTCGAAAGACTATCGATCAGGGGCTATGCCTCGACGAGATCCTTTTTACGATCAGGCCCTCGTCCCGCTAACCGTCGCCGATGGCGAACTCCAATCTGCCCCACAATCGACTCTAATTTCGAGGCAATCGCTCGGTATCGATCGCCACGGCGGCGTCGAGGACGTAAATCTACGCGCTAATTTCATTTTGGCGTCCAGAATCGTATTTCGAGACGGAAATCAGGGCCGAATACCCGCGACAGACAGTTCGCGGGCCATCTCCGCGCGAGGAGCCTCGACTTTCCTTGTCGAGCAGCGTAATTAACGCTGATTTGTGCGTGGAAATTTACGCGGGTCACGCGACGAGGACGAACAAAATGCTGGGACGCGAATGAAACGAACCGACGAAGGCGGAGAAGAAATTATGAACGCGTTTATTGCGCCTCTGGGAGACAATGGCGTCCTACGACACCCTGTTCGATCAACACTGAGAACCGCGCGAAGTTACTGCGAAGCGAGTTTGTTTAGAGTTAAAAGGTTGGTTTTATTGTTTGTTCGGTACTGATTTTGCGATTGATTTTAGAGTAACTTCTCGATGAGCTGGAGGCTTGAAACGTAGCTCGGAAATGGACGACAATGCGATATTAATTCACTTTCTTCTCTGCCTCTTCGATAGGGTTCCATAAGGATGTAGTGTTAATTTTGTGGTCGATAATTGTTCCTGCTGGCGTTTCACCTGTTTATTATTAAAGATAAACGAATTTTCTACAATTTCTTCTATTTTCCATTCCAATTTATTTTAGTTTTCCCAAAGAAATTCTCTTCCATACAACAACTTCCATCAGTTGTCCTTTTTATTCAAAGTATTCAACTCACGCGCGTTTTCCCTTCAATTATCTGTATCTCTGTCCAATCAGTCGAAGCTTAAATTGTCCAGGCATCGAAAACGAGGGTGAGAAAACTAGCTGTTTCGAACGACAGGATCGTTGGCGACAAAATTCCTGTATTTTCGAGCAATCACGTCTGCTTAATCGATGCTTCTACACGTTCAGAAGAAACAGGCTCGTTGCGCGAGCAATGAAGTTACGTAGTTTGACGTTTGCCAGCGCAAAAGTGGAACTCGCACATTTCGTTCGTACGCGATACTGTGGCTATCGAGTAACCGCATTATTGTGCACTGTGCAGCCTTATTAACGGGTAGGTTATGGGTGCGCGCATGTGTGGTTGTTATACTATACAGGCTGAATTGTACAAACTGTGAAAGGAATCTACGAACTGCGAAATTACGTGTTAAACAGAAACATCTTCCTTTCCATTTCCACTATAAATAATAACTTTGAAAATATCCGTGTTAAATAGCAATTAAAAAGCAAATTTCATTCTTTGGAGCTTGCATTAAAAGTTCGTTTGCATTCTTCGCTTTAAAATGAGAATCTGAGTTGAATAGAAGGTTCAGCGTGAGACGCGTACGTTCTAAACGGTTTCATCGATATTTATCAACCCTTTGCACTCGAAAGAGAAAGTTTTGCAGTAAAAATAGTTCCTCATGGAAAATAGTAAACAACGTTGCGACGTATAGCACGCGATATCGCACTTTAACCCTTTGCGCTCGAAAGAAAAGGTACCAGTTCCATTTTTAGTCGCGAAACTTTCCTCGACAGATTTCAATTGTAACTTGCTCGTAGAAAATTATCGTCTCCATCGAGGAGCCCTCGAACTTCGCGATAAATGTTAAATGGCTCCGTTTCAGAGCCCTCGAACGCAAAGACTTAACATCGCACTTTCGCTTCAACCCTTTGCGCTCGAAAGAAAAGTAGAATAGTTTCTTTTACACTCACGTAAACAAAACTTTCCTCAACAGATTCCAATTGTAATCAGCTAACAGAATAAACGAAGTTATCTATTTCTGTCTCTATGTTACGAACTGGAGCTATTTGCAGCCTCCATCGAGCTTCGAGACAAATTTAAAATGGCTCCGTCTCAGAGCCTTCGAGCGCAGAGACTTAGCACAATGTTAACACGACGCAACTGTCGATCAGCTGTTTCCCATGTCTCGTGTTATAAACGCGACCTCCTCTGCCTTTTGTCTTCGAGCTCGCTGATTTACCAGAGTCGTGATTGACAAGGAGGCGAGTCAAAAAGCAATTCTATTTCCCTTCTTTCCGCGTCGCGTCTATCGGAAGCTCGCGGAGTTGAACCACGTCCGATACGTCGACGACATCGACTACAAGGTCTCGCGAGTCGAATGAAACGTCGCAGGAGACAACTGAAAAGTTGCTCAGCACACGTATCCTCTCGTTCCTCGTATCGATGTTTCTCCTTCCAGCAATTTCAATCGATGTCTGGGATAAGCGCGCTCCCGTATTCCATTTCGCTGGATGCTCTGCTTCAGCTCGCTGAAACTTTCTTTCGCTTTGAGCTTCTCTCTGGGCTGTTTAACGAAGCGCGTAAATCGCCTCGGGATGCGAACGAGACAAATACGTACGATTTCAGCTGGCGTTTTGCTCGATTTATCGCGCGAGAGTGGATAAATGTCGAGGCATGTGAATTAAAGAGGTTCGTGGCTGATTAGGATATTTGTGGTCTTCTGGTCAACATTTAACCCTTTGCACTCGATGGTTCCTCGCAATTTTCTATTGCTGATTCAAGTTGGCAATGGAAACTATCACCAAGCAATTTTCCAGCTATAGAATGACGAAAAGTTGCAATGGTATAATTTTTGAACCTTCGCAATTAATTCCCTCAGAGGTGGCATCTGAGCGCAAAGGGTTAAAGATTGTACTACACAGAGATGATATTTTTATGCTAAGTATGCGAGTTAATGAGAAATTCGTGGCTGATTAGGATATTTGTGGTCTTCTGGTCAACATTTAACCCTTTGCACTCGATGGTTCCTCGCAATTTTCTATTGCTGATTAAAGTTGGCAATGGAAACTATCACCAAGCAATTTTCCAGCTATAGAATGACGAAAAGTTGCAATGGTATAATTTTTGAACCTTCGCAATTAATTCCCTCAGAGGTGGCATCTGAGCGCAAAGGGTTAAAGATTGTACTACACAGAGATGATATTTTTATGCTAAGTATGCGAGTTAATGAGAAATTCGTGGCTGATTACGATATTTGTCGTCCTCTGGTTAACAAATTAAGGAGCATATTACACAGAGATGCTTCAAAGTATAATATTTTTATACTAAGTATGCGAGTTAATGAGAAATTCGTGGCTGATTACGATATTTGTCGTTCTCTCTCAACGCTTGACCAGAGGATATTTTTATATTAACTTTCAGACATGGAATTTTGGAAAATAGAAAGATCCATGTTGCAGAGGAACTTTATCTTTTTTCAATTGAACAAAGTTGACGATTTCAGAGTCTCTGGTCAATGCTTTAAGGATCGTATCACACAAAAGTGCTTCAGAGTATAATATTTTTATACTAAGTATGTGAATTAATGAGAAATTAGTGACTCATTACGACAATTGTCGTCCTCTGGTCAACGATTTAAGGATCGTATCACACAGAGATGCTTCAGAGTATAAAATTTTTATATTAAAAGCAACAAATTCCTACATACGTATCGCAAGCGAATCGGATGTTCCTCGTATTTCAAAAAAACACAGTGTTACACGTATAAGAAGACACGACGAGCACTTGGAATTGTTATACACACATATATGTGCATTGCGGAGGGCTTTTCAATTCTTCGCGTGCATCGCCAGGTATCAAACATCAGGGACAGTGAAATAGTAAACGTGCTTGACACAGCAACGTTTGGATGCTTCGCTCGCGTAAATATCGAATTTGTTCCGACGGATTTCGTTGAAAAATTACGCATTCTTTTCAATCATGCGTATCATGGAAATTGTATATCGATCAGACGCACACTTTGCGCTCCAGAATAGAAGTTTCTCTTCCTAAAAGCTATTTCAGCGCTTGTTATACTTTCAGGTATCACTGGACGCGTATAACGCATCGAAAAATCTGTATCTCCGACGTGAAAAGCAGGAAAAATATGGAAAATAACATAGAAGTATCGATGAAAGCTGTGATTAATGAAAAGCGATTCGATACAGAAAACAAGCGCATAGTGGCGCCGTTATTTCATTTTAAAAACGGTATTTTTTCGACTTTCTGCCTTTCTCGCTGACATTTCCAAGCACGCAACGGGACGGAATTAACCGATGAACTATAAATGGTAATCTTTGCTAGCAATGATGAGGATTTAAATCTACCTTGGGAATGTCAACAAGCACTTCTACGGATAAATACAGGCGGTTCAAGTGGTTTATTCAACAGTAGAGTTTCGCCAACCTATTTGCTTTAGCGGAGGAATTGCAAATTTTCATTTAACAAGCCATGAACGTGACTTTAGTAACGATATAAAGGTAGTTCTTGCACATAACTCGACATTTAAAGCTATTAAAATCGAGATCAATCGGATTGAATTTACATTTTACTTTTACTCGGCGATCGAAGATTAATTTCGCTCGAATCGAATTTTCGCAAAAGAAAGAATGGAATTCCAAGGTGATCGAGAATTAAAAAAATATCTAAAGAATGCGTGCGAGCAGTTGTATCAATTATGCTTGCACATTTATGGCATTTTTTTTAACCCTTTAACTACAGCACTGGTTTATATAAGATTACAGTACAATACAATAAAATTAGAGTAATATTGTCTAGTACTACGATTTAATTTAGTAAAATATACTTTTTTCGTTTCTTTTTTCGCATTTAGAGCGATCGACTGTACTAAAAGTATCCACAGTTGAAGGATTCAGAGAATCGTTGTTAATACGAAACGAGATCGACGCGCGAACATTTCCCAGCGATTGAAAATTGACTTGCAAAGGTGTACCAGCGATCATTTTGCAAAAACTACGATATAATTTAGTAAAATATACTTTTTTCGCATTTAGAGCGATCAACTGTACTAAAAGTATCCACAGTTAAAGGATTCAGAGAATTGTTGTTAATACGAAACGAGATCGACGCGCGAACATTTCCCAGCGATTGAAAATTGACTTGCAAAGGTGTACAGCGACCATTTTGCAAAAACTACGATTTAATTTAGTAAAATAGACTTTTCTCATTTCTTTTTTCGCATTTAGAGCGATTAACTGCACTGAAAGTATCCACAGTTGAAGGATTCAGAGAATCGTTGTTAATACGAAACGAGATCGACGCGCGAACATTTCCCAGCGATTGAAAATTGACTTGCAAAGGTGTACAGCGACCATTTTGCAAAAACTACGATTTAATTTAGTAAAATAGACTTTTCTCATTTCTTTTTTCGCATTTAGAGCGATTAACTGCACTGAAAGTATCCACAGTTGAAGGATTCAGAGAATCGTTGTTAATACGAAACGAGATCGACGCGCGAACATTTCCTAGCGATTGAAAATTGACTTGCAAAGGTGTGCCAGCGATCATTTTGCAAAAATACGTTTGAAATCGAGCGCTGGCGTTACAGGGAGTTGATTTATTATCGATGCAGGCGTATCCTGAAGGTAGAAACGCGGTGTTCACCTGGCGAAACGAACGACTACGCGATCCTGACCGCGCATCTGTTTCTACCCCTGATTGATTTCCTGCCGTGCCAGTGAATTTCATCGAAAATGGTAGAGTGCATTTGTCCCCCGTTAATTGTTATTCCAAGCATCGCCTCTTGTTGTCCTCCGTCTCTTTTGCCTTTGATTTCCAGTTATGAACCGACGCGGCGCGAGTCGTCGCAAATCAACGTCGAACTGAAACTCTGTTAAAAACCGTTCGCGTCCCGTCGAACATTTCGAATTGCAACAGAATTTCTCGAAATTTTATCCACGAGGCTTCGCGAGACGCTTATTTATACTGTTACGAAGCAATTACTTTTTAGAAGGCTTCTGACGATAAATGGAACCCTTGCAAATTCCAAGGGAAAGCGATGAAGTTGGTATTTTAGCGAGGAAAGCACGTTTACGTGTATACAAGGTGTTTCACGATTGGTGCGGCTACCGACAGAAGTAATATCAATTGCAAAGAATATACATTTGTATCGTTAAAGCGAAATAACGATCGTATTAGGTTCCGGAATTAATATAATACGATTTCACGTATTTAATGCGGTCTTGTGTATTTAAATTTCATGTTTCACTGGAAATCAAATATGTACATATAAAGCAATCAGCGGAGAATCGAAGTGGCTTTGTTCCGTTTTTAAATTTAAATCTTATTGCGTCGAGAGTGAGTCATGTTTCGAGCAGCGTTCGGTTCGGGTTTCAATTGAAGAACGCGCACAATTTCCAGGTTTAATTACGGCCTGGTTTTACGTCGGCCCTGGCTATCGTCGTGACTCCCATTTGGATCCTGCACGCGTGTGAATTACGCACGAATTTTATTATTTGGTTCCATAATGCTCCGCAGAGAGCTTCAATTGCATTTAACGCGGTCCCACTTTCATCTTTGTCGCGAGAGAAGGAAAAAATTCCTTCGAGTCGACCAGTGGCCTCGATGAAAGTAGAGGTTTGTTAAAAGGACATTTTCAATTTCATCCCCCAAGAAAATTGAAAATTTTATAGAAAATTTTGCAACGGAGCTACGTTTCGACTATACACAGAATTTTTTACAGCTTCGAATAGTAAATGAAAATAAAAAGTATCGATTTTTCATATCGCGTACGCTTCTCGAATCTGAGAAAATGAATGGCTATTATACTTGGACGTATCGAAACATTTAAAGCACCCTCGTGGTGATTTTTACTCTGCGTTTGAAACATCGAGTCAAAGTATTTGTTTTTTCGAACGTGTGCGACGAAGAATGAATTTTTAGTCGATCGAAAGCAACGTTCCAGTCTAATTTAAGGAAATATCCATTAACGTTTAATTGCAACTTCAAGGATCTCGATAAAGTTAAGAAATCTCATTTCATTTGGATCTCGTTTAACGTCCAAACTGTTAAGAACGTTGCTTCCGTTATCTTTATGGAACTTTGAGGAACCTTCAACTTCCTGCAGTCCAAAGCAAGATTTTGGTACACAGCTCTCTTGTAACACGGTTTCCATATAACGCGGAGCTAAAATTGCGATAGAGATTTATCAAATTTTATTTCATAACTCTGAGAGTGCAATAATGCAAAGCGAATCAAACTGATTTGTATTTTACTTACTTCTGAGTTTTTTATTGCGCGATACAAATTAATAATAATTAGATATGTAAGATTATTATTATTTTAGCAATAGTTGTAAGGAGAGACTTTCATTTTAATAGAAAACTTTAGGAAAACGTGCACTGTTCAAAAAGTTACGGTGGAATAAGTTTAACTCTTTGCATTTGGCTTCTAAAATAGCAATATTTTAGCCATAGTTTCTATCGCTAAAATAGCAATGTTTCAACAATATTTGAGCAATAGTTTCTATCCCAGGTTTAAAAAACTTCCATTTCAATAGAAAATTTTAGGGAAACGTGCAGTTTTCAAAAAATTGGGGTGCAATAAATTTAACCCTTTGCATTTGACTTCTAAAATAGCAATATTTGAGCAATAGTTTCTATTGCTAACGTCTCTTAGCTCTAAAAAACTTCCCTTTCAATAGAAAATTTTAGGGAAACGTGCACTTTTCAAAAAATTGGGGTGGAATAAGTTTAACCCTTTACATTTTACTTCTAAAATAGCAATATTTTAACAATAGTTTCTATTGCTAACGTCTCTCAGCTCTAGAAAAACTTCCATTTCAACAGAAAACTTAAGAGAAACGTGCGTATCTCAAAAAGCCGAAATGGAATAACTTTAATCTCAGTAATCACTAATCAATGCTGATGTCACCTCGGATGGGACATCCGAGCACGAATTCTCTCCAGAGAATTTTCGAAATTATGTTGCGAGACCTCGCGTAGGATCCTAAAAATGACGTGGCACGTGAAATGAACTTCGCGAAAGTATGTTTGTACGAGGAGAAGACAGAGTCTCCAGGAATTGATAATTATTAAGTGCTTTCCCTCGCAGCAAACGGTCAGTTTGCCTAACCCCTTGATCCTATGATAGCGCATACCAGAAACGTTTCCTACTCCAGGGACTGTTATTGGAATGCCTCGAATTGCGCGTCTACAGTTTAGAACCCTCTCTTATTATCGTGCCTCGGAGGATAATATTTTAGAAAGCATGGAAAACAGGGTAAAGCCGTTCGCGTTATTAAATTGCAACCGGAAGCGCCATCGAATGCGCATGTTTCGCGCATAAAAATCGCGCGTACGTTATCATCCGAAAGGATTAAAGCTCCCCTTCGTGTTCTAAAATACGAGCGGGTAAAAGCGTTCGCTTATCTTCATATTGGAAATGAAAAATAAACGATACGGTTATGTAAATCGTAATTAATAGCGCCACGTAATTGCACGTTCCTGCGAATAATTACAAATGAAATTTAAGATACTCGGAACCGTTTTAATTATCCTTTGGCCAATGTATATCCTCTTACGAGCATTTTACATGTTAATTGAATGTGGTGGTATTATTTACCTTGATTCGTCTAAGCTCGCATACCACTGTAAATGTTGAACTATTAAGAATTGTGTGCATAGAACACAGTGACGTATAAAGGGTAGTATTCTTAGAAGCGATTGCAACAGAAGAGATAAAGTACAAATCTAGTCGCAAGTGTCGTTAATTATTAACCTTTGATTTTAAATAGATGTGTTAGACTGCTTCCTGACGATATACGTGTAACATTTTATCGCCAACTCGATGAACATTAAAACTAGGCGCGACAAAATAATTATCAGCTCGTAAATTATGGTTACATCATGTATCTGCGTATTAATTAGTCCGATTAATTAGCTACTTATATAACAGAAAGGTATACGTACAAATCACTCGCGTTACTCAACCCAGAGCGCTATTTTTAAACTTATTCCGATCTATAAGATCGATTTGCGCTTCTTCGTTATCCGTATAAATATTTTACATCGTTCAAATCGAAACGACTTAGAGTATCAGCGATAAATATCGCGAAAATAGAAACGATATACGAATATTGCCGTAGTAATTCTAATTGCCATTAGTAAACCCATTAAGTAATATGAATTGCAAATAAGCAGCCAAATTAGCGAACGTACGAATGTACGCCGCCATAAATGCCTCTCGCATGCTCTATTCGAGTTTCATTTAAATCTATTACGAATTTAACGCGAGCCTGAAACACCCCTTTCCCGTTCTGCATAACAGCGAGCAGTAAACTTGAAGTTTCTCATAAAAAGACACTTCTTTGCGAGACACTTCGCGTGGCGTAACAAAAAGGAACACAGTCGACTCTTCTATAACACGATTAATTCGTACCGCGCTATAAGAAACTCAGAAGTGTTAACCTTGCAAAAAGCAGGTGCCATCCGCACGCGAAATCAGGATTTCTTTGGTTTGTCGAGGTTTCTCGGGGTTCTTTGATTCCTCAAGGTTTTCGAGAGATCGTCAAGTTTGACTAATCTCATTTGTTCTCAATTCTGCTCCTCCATTTTGACGAAATTTCTCGGATACACGTAAATAAATGCAAGATTCTCGAACAGAACACAAGCGATACTAGCATTTCTCTGCGACAGCTTTGAAAAGTCCCGATAATTCCACCAAAAATGGAAGCTACGCAAAACGCTGACGCATACGCTTCCAGTCGAACTCAGCAACCCCCTGTAGAACTTTTAACTAAGCTTCTACCAGATTCAACTAGGAATCCAACGGAATTCGAAGAAATATAATCGCGAGAACACGTACTCGGTGTGCTATTTCGTTTTATTCGCCCGCCAGCTTTACTACCATCCCCATTAATGTGATCGCGCGTAATTAACGACATTAAAATGCGATCGATCGGTATTCGCGGAGGGCCGTGTCGGGTAGATTGGAAATTTCCATAACATTCATCCCCGGCCATCCATGCAGATTCGAGATACTGTTGCACCACGACGGGGACCACGAAATGAGCGTAACCCGTATCATAGGTTGACACAGTCAACACGGTTAAGGTAAACCAATTAAGGCAACGAGTTAGTAAAACGATTATCCCCCGCATTTTCTCCGCGTCCATGAACGAGCGCGAAACAAACCCTTGCACGTCGATATCGGACAAATCTTTCGCGTCGTACCTTCAAAAATGAATGAAAAATGCTAAAAACAGGTGCAAGATGTTTAAAAATTAACAATATCCCATCGTGGCGATTAATAGTAAAACGATTATCCCCCGAATTTTCTCCGCGTCCACAAACGAGCGCGGAACAAACCCTTGCACGTCGATATCGGACAAATCTTTCGCGTCGTACCTTCAAAAACGAATAAAAAATACTAAAAACAGGTGCAAGATGTTTGAAAATTATCAATATCGCATCGTGGCGATTAATAGTAAAACGATTATCCCCCGAATTTTCTCCGCGTCCACAAACGAGCGCGGAACAAACCCTTGCACGTCGATATCGGACAAATCGTGCGCGTCGTACCTTCAAAAACGAATGAAAAATGCTAAAAACAGGTGCAAGATGTTTGAAAATTAGCAATAGCGCATCGTGGCGATTAATAGTAAAACGATTATCCCCCAAATTTTCTTCACGTCCACGAATAAGCGCGGAACAAACCCTTGCACGTCGATATCGGACAAATCTTTCGCGTCGTATCTTCAAAAATGAATGAAAAATACTAAAAACAGGTGCAAGATGTTTGAAAATTAGCAATATCACTTCGTGGCGATGCTAGCGAACAAATGAACGTAAATTTTCATTGTACAATAACTTTTGTTGCTCTTAGAGAGTTCGTTTTCAGTCTTCCAATCGATCTCTGTTATCGTTCACCCCATAAAAGTACCAAGTACTTTCTTTTCAATTCTTCAACGAACTGATTCCTAAGTTTGTTTCCATATTAAAAGTAATTAAAATCGAGAAGAACGCAGTTGTCAGGCTCCTTGATTAACTCTTCGAACGGGGATCCTTCTTTAAAGTTTATGGGTTCGCGTGCGAGGCGTTTCGAAAGGATAAGCAGCGGTGTCGTACGTTCGCGGCTGAACGACGGGGGATGAAATTTCTCTGATTAAACTGCCAGAGGATTCATAATTCCCTTGTTTTATTCCCGTGTAAGATTACGCCAAGTAAAATATTTCGCGCGAGTGTTGGCATTGTCGCTTCGGATAAATAGATTCGCGAAACGGAAACAGTTTCTCAGGAAGTTCTTCTCGTGAAACGCGCGCGATGCTACCTGAGGACAGACCAGAGGAACTTTACAAGGTCCTGTACGTCGTGTAATTAGAAACTTCTTCGTTGAACAAATAAAATTTCTGCAGGTATGAAGGGAGTTACAGTTTTGTCGGAACTTTCGTACAACCTGTAATGGGAACGGACAATCGATCGTGAACAACTGTGAACTCGAAGGGGGTGGTTTCTGATAATTGCGCGCTGCAGAAACTTGATTTTTATATTCCAACGCGTTGCTGCGATGTTTTCTATTTCCGTGTTTTGATTTTTACTCTTGGGGCTCTGAATTATTTTTGAATAGCAATACTTTAGCAATAGCTTCTATTGCTAATATCTTCCAGCATAGAAAACTTGAGAGAAACATGCATTTCTCAAAAATCTGCGGTGGAATAAGTTTAACAACGCTAATCTCCGAGTGCAAAGGGTTAAATATAGCTCTCAAACTTTGTTGCAATTCATATTTGTTCCCTTTTTTTACCGATATCGAGTCACACTCGATAAAGGATCATCAGGAGATCAACGAGAGAAAGTCCTCTCGATGCGCTTAAAAATACTGGCCATCTGTAAGACGCGGAGTTTTCTCCTAGCGATTTCTCAATTGCTTCGAAGGATCGCGTCGCATTTGCCGCTACTTTCGAAAAATCCATCGCGAACCGCCCTTGTTACCACTCCGTGGCATCGTCGCGATAAAATGTCGTACGATAATTACCATTTGTATGATAATACATCCTTCGCTGTTGGAAGTTTCTCGGTTCCGCGAGCACCGACAAAAGGGGGCGGCTATCTTTGTCCCACGATTACGCAGCGTCGTTGTTTTGAATATCAAGTAATGCCAGACGTCGACGACGCTGAGTGACGTCAAACGAGTGCGTGGAAAAAGTCCTCGTCAGAGGACTGATAATTTCTCCCTGGCCGAGGAAGAAACGCGAGGGGAAAGTGAAATTTCCGCCTCTCCCAGCGCATTAATTGTTAAAGTCCCGCGACAGAGGGGTGCAACGAAAGGAGTTAACGGCCAAGGGGTACGTTTCGACGTCCGCTTTTTCATTGTCTGCGGAGGCCGCACCGAGTCGCGCTGGCATCGCGATCCTTTATGGTCAAAGCACTTCGGATACCGGTCAAGTGAGCGTACACGACCTATCTCTAACCCAATAACTAAACTCGATATTAATTTCGACCCTTTGCTCCCGATTCCTCCGAGTTCCATTGAACGTGCGCTGCTGAGAATGTTACGCGAGTCATTGGATTACTTCGATGCGTCGACGTGGAAACAAGAATGAATCTTGCGTTGGAAAATAGAATCCTGGACGTGGACGGCGAAGAAACCTATCGATTCGAGCTGGCCTTCAGCTGTTTATACCTAAGAACTTGAAAGGAAAACGCGTGCAGACTTTGCGTCGACGGTTTTCTTAAACGAGAGGACCCCAGATTTGTGTGTCCTCAGTGTTCGCAGCGTTGAGGCAACCTTAGAAGTCTGAATAATAAAGACGCGCATTTCTAGCACGATGTTGCATGACCAATTCTCTGATAACATTGACGACATCTTGTTTCCTAGCTTTCTGAAGCTTTAGCCTCTTTGTACCCTAACTTACTCACCCTCAACTGCATAAATACTAGGTAGTTTTCGCCATAGCTCTCAGATTACTGTACTCACTACTTGCATGCTGAACTTATGTCTAAATAAACCTCTAAAGTCTCTCAATACGTGTTGCATTTGATTCCTTCGGGTTTGTCGAACCCGGAATCCAACAACGATTCGTGGACAGAAGCGAGTTAACTCAGCGATTCTTCCTGCTCGAAGTGCAGCGGGCAAAGGAATGTTTAAGAGCAAAATCGCTAAGACGTTGGCCATTTTTGGCGAATCTCCGCATAATTAAACGCGTAGTTTAGAAGAATGTAAATTCAACGGAACGTCAGCAGCCAACGAGATCGACGCGATAGTACGTCGTCTGTAGCAGCAGAGATCCTGGGAATTTAATTTCTGATAATATTTTCTTAGCGGAAGAGGGAAGTTCCGGTAAGAGCCGTCGATCTTCTCTAAGTTGAGCAACTTTTGTAATTTGAACTTTTCGTAAATAGTAACAACTTTATGACAGTGAGGTACAGCTCTTATTTCGCGTAAAATAAGAAAGCATGAAACCGTTAAACTAAGTTACTCTTTAAGGCGTATCAGCGATGTTGAAGTATCGATTATGACTTTTCTTTTTCTTCTTTTTTTTTCACTTCGCAACGAAAATGAATATGGATCGCATTCCGCACGCGCGTCGTAAACTTGCAGCCCAGTTTTTTTAAACGCGCATTATTGTGCACGTGGAAATTGTTGTACGGGAATATCTTGTTTTGAATACGTTGCTTTGCACACGAAGCGCAGTAGGAACGCGTTGAAAAGTAACCCCGAACAATAATTAGATTCGAAATGCACTTTACTTCGTTGGAATTTTTATTAATTACTTCATTTCACTGCACTTTTACGCAGCTTTTTTACGCTGAAGAATACGGGTAATATTTCTGCGAAAAAATGCGAGTATAAAAAATTCGTTCAATTTATAAAGATTATAGAATCTATTTACTTAATAAACAATAATTTTAATCCATTTTCTCTTTCCCTCTCTCTGTTTTTTTTTTGTTTCATGAAAAAGTACATACATCCGGCTGGTTCGTTTTAATTACAATTTTTCCCAAAGTCGATCGCCAATTTTCAACACGATATATCGATTACGGTTCCCATTTTTATGCATTGAAATGTCAAAGTTCAGTGTGCTTAATGTTTCGCGTTAAATAATTTAATACTTTCGCAACGTTCCAACGCGTTGTTACAATTTTCCATTGTCTCGCGTTTAGTTGAAGACGAGACTTTAAACGACATTATTATTAAGCGTACACCGTAATCACTATGCAAAGTGACGTAAACTAAATCGTGCAATTAATTCGTATAACATGTGGCTCCTACAGTTTTTTTCAAACTTGCGAAAAAGAGCTCACGCTTTGCGCTTGAAATTGATATTATTAAATGCATGCATATTTATGATGTCAAGTAAATAAGAAAAGTTATTAAGAGGATCGAGCAAAATAATTGAACGTCCACTGTCTGCAGAGTATTAATTATTTATGAGCTCTTCGAAGTATTTAACCCTTTACACCCCTTTGTCGAGCGTGCGACTCGAAATATTTCGAACAGCTCCTAAATAATTAATGTTATATACAATTAATATCAGTAAATAAAAGAAAGCGTATAAGTAAATATAAAGCGCAAAAGAAAATTGTTTGCGAGTAGCAAGTGGAGGAATTGCTGAGGAATATTCCTTTGAAATAAATTTCAGGTCGTTGCTAACAGAATTGCAAAATGATTCGCAGTGCCATGGGGTAATATTCTTCGTCAAATACAATTTCTGTCGAAACAATATCGATGTGCTGCGAAAGTCCGCGAACGTGTTTCAATTTAGGCGAATCCACCCTGTTGTTTGACTAAATCGAAACCGTGTATCTTCGCTTGGCGAATGGGAAGAGGCCAAGCAAACGTATACCAAGCAACTCCTCTTTCTTCGGATGCTGACGCTTCCTGTTTATGACGGAATATTGTAGGAACGCTTAAAGCTTACTTAAGGAAATTGCTGCCAATGATTTCTTCCCTCTTTGAAGCAACCTCCGTCGGAGAAGCTCACAAGTCGTTCAGCTATTTCGAGTTTTATCACGCGACGAAATGATAATGTCTCGAAGCGTTCTCCGTGGCGTGATCAATGTTTTCTAACCAGCGAGAGAAAGGTATCTGGACCCGCGTTTACGTGACCCGCGTTTATTTTCTTCGTTCTTCGAAAGGTCAGAGCGACGCGCCAAAATTGAATCACTCACTTCGATTATTTAATGCACAACGCCGTATTTTAACTATTTACAAACGTTCCTCGCGACGCAATCGAGTGCTCTGGGATATCAGCGATTTTTCATCGACGGACCAATAAAAACAGCGGATCGTTTCGCTTCGCGACTTCGCGGAGATCGAACGTTTCCCGTGTAAAGGCGTCGAATCGTTCGAAACGGTGAAAAGGCAACCGACTCGCAGGAAGTTGTGCAAAATTTACACCTCGCGTTTCGTTATTTCGTTCGCTGTGGGGATTGGCTCGGTGGGATCGATACGCTCGCAGATCCGCGTGCGACTCGGCGATTGTTGCGAAGATTCTAACTGAATTTCGCCAAAGAAATGGAATTAAACGCCCCTGGTAACCGATCGCTGGTCGACGAAATAGCTTCAGTCGAGGATCTATTTTGACGAATTACAGGCAGCGCCATTTTGCGATTGGGAATTCGTCCTCTACAAAGTTAAACGCGAGCCTGACCAGTTGGTTCAAACCTCGGTTGCACACAGAATTTGCAGGATGCTTGAAATGGATTCAACCGTTCGAACTCGAAAGGAAAAGTAACAGCGTTATTATTTGCAGAACGTTTGTAATTTGCTAACGGAATGAATGAAGTTTTTGTCCTTGCGCTGTGAATTGAAAATGGTTTGCATTGTCCTCCATTGAGGAGCCCTCGGGTTTCAAGACAAATTTTAAATGGCTCCGCTATGGAGCCCTCCAGTGCAAAAGGTTAATGGAAATGTTGGTAAATAGGCACTATAGAAAGTGCTGGCTGCTATTTGCGCAATAATTACTCCTGACGATGGATACATACAGAGATTTTCAAGTTTTGTAATTATTATATTTTCTAATTATTTGTAATTATGCGCTTTTAAAGTAAAAAATGGTGTATATTTGATTTGCAATTGAAAGAACGATCAGTATTTTCTTAATCTGCTCGAATAAAAGAATGTACATCGAGGAAAAGCATGTTGACATCTCAATAAAGCTTTGCTTGATTCATTTGATGCATTTCCTTTAATCAGTCAACTGCGTTCGACGTAAAATTTCGGTGCGATTGGCGAGTATAATTATTAATTTTTCATCGAACAAAAGTGTAATCCTCTCTCGTTTTGCTCCCCTTTTTCCGTAAAATTGATGACAGAAGCATCTGTTCTGCGTTCGACGTGTGTACTCGTCATCGCTCGATCTAATTACGCGTTCCGTAAAGGATTTTTCGAATTAAATTCCACGGATAACTAGTTAACGGTATTAACGATTGTTAAAAGAAATTTTATCGCGACCAGCGCGGCTCAATGGACGGAATGATTAATTAAACCGGAATTTCGGAGCATATAATGCGTTCCGAATGGAAATTCCTGGAAAATAGAGCTATGAAAACTATTTTAGAACCACGTAATAATTACACTCGCCTCATGACTGCGTGGTCTTTTCTTATTAAAGTAGAAAAGTACGCTAAATTATCGTAGGCTAGTTATATTTTTTGAAAGCACTTGGATGATGATTTTTTTATGGCGAGTTATGTTATATAAATGTTCTCTTCTCCTTCTTGGACGTTAGTAATAGAAATTATTGTTAAAATATTGCTATTTTGGCAATAGTGGATTATATTTTATCAAAATGGAAAGCCAAATGTCTCCCAGCGATAGAAAATTTCCATTTAAATAGGAAACTTAAGGGAAACGTGTGTTTCTCATAAAGTTGCGGTGGAACAAATTTAACCTCCGAAATCACTAATCAATGCTGTCCTTCAAAGAGGATATCCGAGTGCAAAGGGTTAAATATAAGATATCATCGACTCAGATAAGTCGCATTTTGTTAGTTTTATATATAATCTGATCATCACGAATAGTTTTATATATAAACTATGGTATTATTAACATAACCATTACCAAAAATCGGCAAATGATTAATTAACAGATGCCTAGTTAGTAAAATAAATTTCAGACGTACTTATCTCGTTTTGGTAGTAAGCCAATGATATATATATTTCTTAATTAGCAACACTGGTTAAAGATTATACTCGCTGAGCAGGTATATCCTTCAATCGCTATATTTAAATGATGTACAGAACGAAACGTAGATGAACTTTCACGCGAGAAGCGTACTGTTTATATTATTGTGACACTTAAAGGATACACCAGCTCAGCAAGTATAACCTTTAACAAGGAGAGTGTTTTAAATTACTCGCTCCTTAAACATTCTCTTTCCGTGCTCACCAAAGACACTTTTCCCCCTCTAAATTAATTCATTTCGTTAACCACGATAAAACGCGAGTTAACAAAGAACCATTATCCCGAAACGTCGATTATCAATGTCAGATTCTCATCAGAACATTACCAAACGAAATACTGTACTAACAACTAACAAAACTCCGCAACTTCCGGTGCTTCCGCTTTCAATAACAAAGCAGAGCCCCAAAAAAATGGTGACTCATAGTCTGCACGTCTCAATTATCCGTCACCCTCCACGAAAATGTCCTGCACGCCTGGGGCGGGACATTCAAATTTTTCACGACGCGAACATAACCTCGCGATCGCAACGAGAGTATCTCGACGATGCGTTCGCATCGAAACGTCTCGCTCGAGCGTTGTATCGAGCTTAGCAGAAAATAATTTAGGACTCACCGAAGATGCACACCGACAAAGGCACTGGGGGCTCGTCGTCTTCCGGAGACAATAGCGGGCGTCCCGTGACACGTAGTATCAGACTTGGGAAGCGTCCGCTGTGCACATAGACGTCGCTCACGAGCCGCTCTGGCTGTCGATGTGTACTACGTGCAACGACCTCCGTGGATTCGCGTACAACGGATGCACCTGTTTGCGTGGCCACTGAACGTCACGTACACGCACGAGCGTCGTGGGACGAGATCGGGACGCGGCGATAATGGCGCCTCGTTGGTGGTTTAATATTCGCGGACTGGACGTCGATCACGTTGCCAGGCCTTCGGGAAACATTTCAGGACGATCGTCGGTGAGAACGGACAAGGGCGCCCTTCGCAGGGGGGACGCGGCGGACGCGATCCTATCGCGTTCACTGTCGGAGCGGTACTGCGAGGCTCGCCGCGACCCGGCGTCCCCCACCACCATCGACCCGGGGCACCGCCGGCCAATCAGCGTCGCGTGTTCCGCGGCGTTCAAACTCCTTCCGTTGGACCCGCGGACAGGGTTGATGTCAGCTGCGCGACGGGGCTCACGTGTTGCTTCGTTGTAAACACCGATGATCTCCGCTCGATTCGATTAACCGGTTTAGCCGTGGAATTTATTTCGAAAATTCCCTCACCTGCCGCGTAATTAAAATCGAGCGACGATCTGTCTACGTGCGTGTGTGCGCGCGTCGTACGCGACGCGGATGGTTCCGCGATAAATTCGAGGGAGAATTAAAGCGGAGCGAGGAGGCTCTCGTTTCTGGTTGATGAAAAATTATAGGTTCGTCGGTGAGAAAGAAATTGAAAGGCAGTCGAGCGAACGATTTGGTAAATCTTATTAGCGTTTGATCTTGTTAGTGTTATTGATCTTGTTAGCGTGCCGCGACAAAGGTCTTCTTAGTTCGTGCGATTTATTTATATTGTGGCGATTTTTATTGGGCATTTGGGTGCACTGTTAAGGAAAATAATCGACTAGTTTTGTAAAAAGTAATACATTGTATGGGGAATGAATTCTATGCCAAAGAATGCTACGGTATTCATTTCCATTGTAATGCAGAATGACACCAATGCCACAGCATTCAAATTTTAAAGCCAATTGTTATATATAAGCTTAATTATTTGTAATTATGATGTATCTTCCCTCTAATTGCAGATGTGGCTGACAAATCACACAGTAAAATTATAGCCAGAGCCGGAAGTAATATTATAAACATGTTAATTTTGCTACTATCAAATAGCGGATGTGGCTAAATATAAAAGGAACGCACCAATTGATATCTATGTTGCGTGTTACTGAAACTCTGAGTTTTCATATCGAATGGTAATATTTTATTTTCCACGACGCGTGCACACGTCAACCGCACCGCAATGGAGCTTTGGACTGACGTGTATACACGTCGAACGCAGTTAACTGGTTAATGAAAATCGATTTCGGTTCTTTCGCGTGGAAATCGTCGATGAGAAGTGGGGAATATAATCGTCGATATTCGTGTATAAGCAGACGAGCAAAGGGGATGCAGAACTGTCGTTCCGGAAATTAATTCGCGCTAATAAAATGTTGATGCATTAAAATATCGAAATGGTAGCATTTCACGTATTTATGTATACGTTACGTCTCTGTCTGTGGATGTCTTTGAGCGTTCTCGTAACTCATAAAAAGAATCTCGTAAAATTTCGTCCGAGAGATTTCGCTTTGCAGTTTCTTTCGGAGACTGGAGTTCAGTGGCCCTTGAAATAAAGGGCAGCGTGTAGAACGTCTGCTCCGAGGGCTGGAAGTAAGTGTAATTTACGACACGATCGTTTAATCCCTTCATCGCGTTTGGGGTATATAAAATTCTCTAAAGGAACAGTTTCATACGTTGTTCAAGATTATACGAAAATTTTCCATAATTGCAACGATTTTCGTGTGCGAATAATTAATTTCATTGTGGCTGTGATTTTACTTTCCTCAGGAAACAACGTGTATAAATAAATACCTGAAATATCGAAATTCTATAAATAACGAAAGTGTTGCATACACACCTTTTGTTTCCTAAAACAGCGCAGAGTCTACACGTGTTACAGATAGAAGAACAATGTAACTGAAGCGATACGCGTATTTGTGTTTTAAAGTTGTATGCCCAACTTCACCAGTTGTTCTTCGAGTATTCAAATCGATTTTAGCCGAGACGCATTGTCGTTACACGCTGCGCTGGCTTTCCCTTTAAAACGTACGAAGTTTCGAACTCCAAGCTCACCTTACGGAATTATTAAGGAAAGTTTTTCCATCGAAGAAGCGAGGAAGATGTACCCCTTTGATATCCAAACAGCAGTCAACTTACGTCTACGTATCCATTTAAAAGCTAATGTAATTAATCAGAAATGTTTCACGGAATTGTTACTTTCGTATCGCATATGTGGGAATGGATGAGTGAGTTTGAGAGAAATGAATGACAAGTGTAAAAAAAGAACTACGAAAAAGTAGTGACAAGCGAGTTGTAAATCGAATGTAATTTAGAAATATAGTTTGTAAAGATTAGATTAATTCGTTTTAAACCACGTTGTTTAAAAGTAAAGTCGAAGACTTGTTTAAAAGCACAGTCGAAGAGCTGTCCTTTAAAGTAAGATTCAAATAAAACAGGGTTGTTGGCAAGAAAATTGAAAAATAATTCCAAGTGCAAGGGTTAACAACTGAGAACACTAACAGTTGTTCAAATAGTCGGATAAAATTGACCATAGTATTTGTCTTGAGTGGAATTATAGATTATATAGATTTACGTAAGCTAAGATCCAGTTTGCAAGTAGTTTAATCCTCGTAATGTCAGACGCTACGCTTATTAAGCCATATAATTTCAGCGAAGAATCCCTTGATCCCTTAGAAAGTGTAATCAACAGACCAACGCGGATCTAGTTGTAGATTTAGTAGAATTATGTTGATACAAACTTAGAGCTGATAAAGGAGCGATTATGCGTTAAAATTTCTTAATAAACGTTCCAAACGACGGGATGAATCTGTAAATCCAACTAAAATTTCCGCGCACAGAAGCGTTCAATATTTATTTTCCAAATAGTCGGAAGCATCGATCTCCTCTTCGCGAAAGAATGAACACCTCTCACAATCTGATTCTAATTGATTCCATCTCCAAGGAGATTAACTGACCTTTCGTTCTCGCTTCAGTTTTTATCTCGACGGTGCAATACAGAGGAATCCAGATTCTCGGTACTCGTAATGTAGTTACGAGTTCTATTCCGTATTTTATTGCTGTCGAATAGATTCTTCGCGTAAGATTGCAATTAATCTCGATAATGGGATCTTGGCGTTATCGAAACGCCATTGCGAATGCTTGCAACGTTTCTGCGAATATCGTCACGTTTCAACCCTTTGCACTCGACGCTTTCGTGGAAGTTAACAATAATTTCTATTACAATAGTTTCTATTGCCAACGTTTCCCAGCAATAGAAAACTTTAGGGAAACGTGGTTTTCTCGAAAAGTCGCGGTGGAAACAGTTTAACTTCCGTAATCGCTAATTAATTCTGATGTCCCCTCGGAGGGGACGTTCGAGCGCAAAGGGTTAAATAAGTTTCGCCATTTTAATAACTATTCATCTTACAACGCGGATCATTTTTGGCGAAAGTATACTTTTACTAAGTCAAAGAATTAAATAAATTTTGCCATATTAATAATTATTCACCTTACAACGCAGACGATTTTTGGCGAGATCATACTTTTCCATGATGCAGGTGAAAGAGAAATTACTTAATTTGCACAGTCATCTGGCTTCATTTCATTAATTTCTACCAGCGCATGAAAACGTTAAGATCGAAGCGTGCGATACGAGTGTCCAGCAAAAGGTAACATTTACTTCCCCTTTCCGATCTGTTTAATCTCTTCGATATGACGTAGGAAATTTATCGTTTTCAATTTCGCTGTATTTTACATGTTATATGGATGGGACACGAGCAACTAAATCAAACGCTGCTCGAAATATATCTGTGTACGTTTTCTGTACACCACTCGTGGAGGTCCTCGATGCAGACGTAGCTTTTATACGCGTTCCAGCTACGAATACGTTTGAAAATACGGATTTCCTAACCGTACGAGTTATAATTGTGTAATCGCGAGTCGCGGCGAGGGGAATTATCATAACTTTGAATATGGCCTTTATATCTCTCTGTCGTTTCTGCGTTCGCGGCGTAATTGCGTTTAAAACTTTGCTGGCTCGCCTGATTTAATGAAAATGGCTAATCAAGCGATCAGAAATTCAATAACAACATGCAGGAGACGCATCGGTTGTTTTTTAACGCGGTCTCTACGCTCTAAAGTGGAAACTCTGTTCGCGGCTGGCACGGTTAAACAATTTTATAGCCACTGAAACGATTCAATGGCGTAATTACTATGAATTCTTATTAAAAGGTCGAATTTTATGGAAGGTCGCGTGATTCAGTAATCGACTCGTATTCGTTACGAGACACGCGTGGCAGGAGTTTAAATTGATCGTAAGGATTACGGTTAGTGGATAATTTTCAGTAGAAACGACGAGGGAAACGTCAAGTAAAATGGTCTATCTACGTCTTATCCACTTTTGACATTTGTAAATGTGGAACACGGTGCAACATTTATCGCAAGACAACTCGTTCCATTTAGATTTCTCTTCTATCAACCCTTTGCGCTCTGAATTATTTTTCAATCCTCCCCTTCTTCAGTTCCTCGATTGCTACTTTTCTTTACTAATTATATTAAATATAGCTCTAAAACATTGTTGTAATTTATATTTGCCACCCTTTTTTATTCACTGACGTCGAGTCATACTTGACATAAGAGTGCAAAGGGTTAATAACCTTTAATATCACTAATCGTACATAAATTATGTATGACGTGTTTCATTGTTAAAGTGTGACTAACACGTTATGCTAAATAAGTATCTTCTATGGCAACTATAATCCTGTTGATGTCTTAGAATGGCTGCAATTATGGCTACGTAAAATATTTCTCAAACAACGTCGATATCAATATAAGAAGAATTCCAGCCACGTTTATGGTGTATTTTTTATCTTATCTGCGAGTCGGTTCAATTTCTTCAAGTTTTATAGGGGTGGAAATAGCGGGAGTGTGGTCGAATGATAAAGCAGATAAAAGCATACTGTTAGTGTCTCTTCTTCCTTGAGCTTGGGGTGATCATTTGGGGTAGATCAGCCGGTGCAAAAAAAGTGTCACGTATTTTATGGCATTTTTATGGCGTAATTTAAAGGGAAGTATGGGGCATAAACAACGCACGCAGGAATCCATCGCGCCATATTAACAGGTATTAAAATATTTAAATTCCACGAGAAACAAACAGAGAAGCGAAAATATGAATTCTAATTAAAATCGCGAAGAGACTTTACGAAAACAATTAAGATCGGCTAAAAAGCATACGATGTTAACAAAGTGGGTCCATTGAAAGTACGAGACGCAAGGAGCACAGGATCCTGAGAGCTAAATTAATTCTTCTTCAAGCTTAAAGAATATTGCATAAGCTGTAGTTTTATAAAGTCGAGAAGAGTGGGACAGGATCGAGAAGGAAATTGAGGACATGTTTGATTAAAAGTGAATTAAAATCTTATCATCTTTGAATTAACTTTGACTACGCGTATTATCTGAAGATGTAGAGTTAATTCAGCGGAAATGAAGAAATATAAAGCATCTTGAGTGTATACGGAAAATTAATCTTCAAGAATTTACAAATTATAAGACACGACGTAATGCAGTCTCGAAATAATTGAAATAAGAACATCGTTTAAGATACACTAGGAATAAATTAGATTATGCTTGTATTATGCCGTGGAAAATAATTAAAATGCTTTAAGAAGACTTTATGAGAAATATACTCCTAAAGAGTCTTCCCCATTAATTTAATTATACATATTTAACAATTATCATAGAAACTGTGAACGCTTTTTCACGTTCAACACGAACACCATAAAATGTATCGAAATCAATTATCGATATTCCTTCGTGTCCACCGCAGTTAATTTATGTAATCACTGCGTTACATTGAATTACAAATTTCCCAGGAATAATTAATCGTAGGGTAATCATTTGTGTCATCGGCTCGTTGAATTCGCTAATTGCACGCTGCGCGAACAGAAAATTCGCGTTACTCTTGCATAATAAATTGCCCCATCTAAACTTTCATTCTTGTTTCTCTAATATCGATGGTATCTAATGTCTATAAATTAATTAGACATTTCCCTTTTAACCAATTAATTGCGAAATTTAGTTTTAGAAATGGCAGAAGGCAATGTCGAAAAGCTCCAATTACAAATTTCACGAAAAGAGTAAAGCAAAACGAAGAAGGGTTACGTTTTTGTTCGACAAAAAGTTATCAATTATCAAGATAAAGTTGACGTGTGTTCACATTGAATGCGGTTAACTGATCGAACGATCTTAAAACTTTTCGTCGCGAAACAAGTATGTCGTCTTCTTATCGTCGCAAAGTATTCTGCTCTACGATTTTTGCATTTTTCAGGGAAACACTTGGAACTCCGCTTCCTAGCAAAGTTACCGCGTCCTGTACGCCACTTTGTGGGACACGGAGAATAGTTTAATCGATTAACAAACGCGAGTCAACTTTTAAGAGCGCGCAGCGATATTTGTCCGCCTTTGAGTCTTCCTGTCTGTCGAATAACTCTTTAAATCAGTTAAACCATAAAGCTTAAACTTGGTGCGGTGGTTCCACGGATGAAATTCTTGCTTTGGATAAAATTTAGGTCAAATCGGTCCCCGCGAGGTAAAAAGATACGATGGACAGAGTTTGGGACGTTCATAAAAGAGAAAAATGTTGCGTTATATTCTTTTACGAGAAACAATTAGAAAAGTTGCTCGTCCTTTGTCA
Organism: Xylocopa violacea; assembly: GCA_963969225.1. Classification (NCBI taxonomy): domain Eukaryota; kingdom Metazoa; phylum Arthropoda; class Insecta; order Hymenoptera; family Apidae; genus Xylocopa; species Xylocopa violacea. The sequence continues at coordinate 20,497,293 of CAXAJV010000015.1, forward strand.
GACGAACAAGGGTCTATTCAAAACCGTTGCAAAGTTACGAGTTATGGCTCGTGCTATACACCAACTATTCGTTCTTCTTGAATTTTCAATCGATACTCGGTCTTCTTCCGCTTTTTCTAACTTTTCCTTAATTTTCTGCTCTTCCTCGCCAACAGTCGATTCGTAATAAGAAAAAGAACGATTCAAAGCGAATAATAAATTCTTCGTCACGTTAAAAGATATTAGACGACACAGTGGATGTCATAAATACGCATGTCTTCGAATTTGTGCGTTTTATGAGCTGCGTACGATTTTCGAAGCGCGAGTCGAGGTGCTCGATCGAGGAAAACAGAAAATGGACTGTGAAATTCGCAATTTGAAACGCGGTACCGGAAAATCCAGAGACGATACACCTTGAACGCTCAAGTGAAAGCAATAACACTTGTCCCTCGTAGACCTGAAATCGATTTCTCTGCGGCTATTCACCTCTATAAAACATGCAACTGCAGCAGGCTGTTGCGAAATAATCGAGGGGAGGGAATTTCTGATTTCAATTTTAAATCAACCGGGCATTGTTGCCAGCGATTAACCGGGCGAATTTACAGAAACGTAAACCGGGAATATAAATCGCGTAAATCCGCACGGCAAACTGGTGGAATAAATTACAATTGATAATTCGTTCACGATCGACTCGTCGATAGTTTTGTCCTCGCGATCCAGAAATTGTTAACAATCTCTTTTTACTCTAACACTGTTCAAAAAAACCCCAACTACGTTTCTTAACTGGAAGTTTTAGGAATTCCAGTACTTTCTTTATTTATCGCGTTTTCTGCGAAGATTCTCAGAATCAAACGCAAAGTTAGGGAACGTGTCCCAGGTTTTCGTGTCTTTCTTTTACACTTACTTAATAAAAATAGTATCGAGTACAGTTCGATAGGAACTTAGACGCACACGTACATTCCAACATCAATAAAATACAATCCACTATCAATCGTGTCATCATCGCGTCGTTTATTCGTCTGTTGTGACACAACAGTTGAGTAAATTTCAGCGGAGAAAACGCGCGATTCTTCGTACGAGGATGCTGCTTGAAACGAACGAATCACCGGTTAAGTGTCGTTAAGCGATGCTGAACAGACGCGAGGCGAAAAGCGGGCGAAAAGCGGGCGAAAAGCGGACGAAAAACTGAAAGAGAAGAGGACGAGCCACGCTCGTTAAATCAGCGCCGCAAGATATCTCCGACTGGCTCGCGCCATTACACTCTTCGAAAAAGAAGGGAGGAAAGTTGAAACGGGAACAGTTCGCTTTGATTACCGGTACAGGGCGTCGCTAATAGCACCCGTTTACGAGCTGAGCGGAAAATGAGAAATGTTGGAGCACCGTTCGACTTTCGTCCGCGGCTTTGCTAATCGCGCGAGTCGAACGCGATCGTTCTCGAGACGAGGGCCATTAGGAACCGTGAAATTTTATCTACCGTTCGACGTCCGATCCGGAAACGAACGGTGCTCGATCGAGAGGCTTCTTTCACGCAAGCTCCGCCGTTCTCCTTTCATACGCGAGGAGGAGGGACATTCAATAGCGCCGCCATTATGACGCGAAGAAAAGCGAACGTAAACGTTTTGTTGCGCGACATTCTTGTTGACATTAAATTTCTGGATCCCCATTCCGCGTGGTAAGTTCTCTCGCATTTTTCCTGGCAATTTCAGGCGCACTTTCGCGCAGTTTTTCGTTTCGAACGACCCTCCGCCATCTGCGAGCAAGCTTTATTATTCCATTCTCGAAGCGCTTCCGCGAGAAATTCGCCTATGAATTCTGAATGGTCCTGGATCTTTGTGTCCTCCTCTTGGTCCTCGTCAGAAAATTTGACGAGAGTCAAAATTGATACGTTTCGTCGCACTTTCAGTGTGCCAGTCTGAGCTTCGCATTGTTGCTTTGCTCGAACGACCGACAGTGCGGCGTAATACGTCCCAACTGAGGAAATGGTAAAAAAGTTTCCTAGCGTCTCCGCGATAACGAAGATGAAACAGAAACGTTTGTGGTTAAATTCGTTTGTCCGGGTCCGTGGAAACGCGAGCAGTATTTCTGGTCTTGCTCGTCTGATGTAAACGCTTGACGCCGTCCAATGAGAAACGATGTCAGTGGATGAAGCCATTTCCAGTTAGACGACCGTGCAGCGCGTGCAGCAGATCCGGAATTACTGCCACCGTTTGTACACATGCGTCCATTTATCTTCGCGAGTCTTCCTCCATTAATTTCTTTACAATTCCCACGGTCTATTTAATCAATTGCGTTTCAATCGCGGCGATTGCGAGTAAATTTACGAAACGGGAGACTAGAACCGCTGTCTCGTAAAATAACTTTGTCGTTATGCACGTTCAGAGCCGCGAGAGTACTTTCACAGTGCTTTCAGATCGATGCACTTCTTTAACCCATTGACGCACGCTTTTCTTTTTAAAATCGCGCTCTGAAACGCTTTCTTAATTCTTTGTTACTGCAAAAGGGAATCCAGGGTTAGTCTTACGTTTGGAAGTGGAAATTATCAAATTTTAGCACAGTTTTTCAGTACTAATCTTCTTTGATCCATTGACACACGCTTTTCTTTTTAAAATCGCGCTCTGAAACGCTTTCTTAATTCTTTGTTACTGCAAGAAGGAATCGAGGGTCAGTCTTACGTTTGGAAGTGGAAATTATCAAATTTTAGCACAGTTTTTCAGTACTAATCTTCTTTAATCCATTGACACACGCTTTTCTTTTTAAAATCGCGCTCTGAAACGCTTTCTTAATTCTTTGTTACTGCAAGAAGGAATCGAGGGTCAGTCTTACGTTTGGAAGTGGAAATTATCAAATTTTAGCTTAGTTTTTCCGTACTAATGCCTTTTTTTTATTAACGAAAGTGCGTAGGATCGCTGTAGCCATAATTTGATTACGTATCGCCAAAAAATGGACGACTATAGCCATTTTGTGCGTCAATGGGTCGACGAGCGATTACTTCATTTCTGCGGTCGCTCGAGCACCGCTCTTTGCGCTGAACCGCTCTTTGGCAGATGAAAGGTAAAAGGTTAACGAGTCGACGGTGTTTTCGGAGAGTCTGTTTGAAGTAATTTCGCCAGACTATTTCGAACAGTCGTCAAAGATGCGCTTTCGTCCCGTCAGAGGCACTGTGACAGCTATGGCTTCGCAGCCACGCAATTGTTTAGGGATCTTGGGTCACTTAACCCTTTGCACTGGGCTCCTTTTAGGACCCATCAGCGATAGAAAATTTCCTTTTCAATAGAAAACTTCAGAGAAACGTGCACTTGCAAGTTTAACCCTTTGCAGTCGGTTCTTTTTCAGATGTTAGCAATAGAAACTATTGCTGGAATAGCAATCTTTGAGCAATATTTTAGTCATAGAAACTATTACTGAAATAGCAATCTTTGGGCAATATTATAGTAATAGAAACTATTCCAGCGATAGGAAATTTCTATTTCAATAGAAAACTTTGAAAAGTTGCAGTGGAATAAGTTTAACCTCCGAGATCGCTAATCGATTCTAACGTCCCCTCGAAGGAGTGACATTCTAGACTTGCGATGTCGCCTCAAAGAGGACATCAGAGTAATATGCTAGATTAGCAATAGATAGTCAAGATTTTTCGTATTTGTTCTTACTTAACTAGTTATTATCCCCCAAAAAAAAATATTTTTCAAGAAGACTCCTCGGATTACACAAGTCAAAGAATCCTTGGCCCACAGCAACGCATTTAAGCGTCGCGTAGCTACAAACAACGCTCGACACGTCGATGCTCCAACTAATTAACAAACGAACGACTCGTCGTTTCCGAAATCCAATAAAACGCGACACGCGTTCAGCGAAACCGCGTGATTATTTCTGGTTACGCGCGGACAACCTCGTCCGAGCTGGGACACCGATTCCAGCGGTTGTCCGCGTAAATAAATAAATTAAACAGGGGAATTTGTCGCTGGTTAAACAACCGAGCAACGCGTCGCTCGAGTACGTCCTGGCGTGATTCAGAAAATGGGAGGAACAGAGAACGAGGAGGAAGCGTTCGTCGTCTGTTCCGCCCTTTCTGTCGGATGGCGAAAATGAATCGAGGCGACCTCGACTGGAATATCAGAGAGGAACTTGACGGTGTAACTGGCGTGGGTTTCGCGTGAATTGCGCCGAGGAGTGTGGGTGAAATAACAGCGCGACACGCGGTTTTGGCGCTCGATTTTTAATAAACGTATCACGAGAACAACGAAATAACAGTCGCCATTGAGCCACGACAATAACGTTTGCGGCAGCTAAACTTGGAGAACGCGAGTAGCATTCGCAAGACGAGAGTTGCAAGTTTTTTCAAGATGACGAGAGTTCAACAGGCTACCACGGCTGCACGACGCATGTGGGATCAAAGCTATTATCCGATTGATCGAAAAAAGTTCATCGTTGCGAAACGTGGCAGCTTGTTCTGCCAGATGCAACGCAAATATGAGAATAATAACGACAAAGCGTCGTTTAAGGGAAAATGGCATTGCGTGTCGTAGTATAAACGTGAAACTGTCACTCTTGCGATGACAGGATGGAAATTGTCTCGCGTGATCGACATCGAACTTCGACATTTAAATATTACACGTTATATATATAGGAAGCTTAACGAAAAACGCCACGAAACGTCATCAAGCAGAGGTATCTGCAACTTCACATTTTTAATAAAAAGAAACAGACATTAAAGGACACAGCAAATACGTTTTTACGCGATCGATAGATTCGATTTTTCTCGCCACTTCCAACTTCCCAATAGCTGAAAGGAGGTAGAAAGCTAAATGAAAGCATAAAGCACGATCAGGCTCGATCAGTGTCGATCACAGGCATCGATAGCCGATGAGCGCAGTTCGAAAAGAAAATTTCCATTTCAATAGAACACTTTAGGGAAACGTGGATTTCTCAAAAAGCGGCGGTGAAAACAGTTTAACTTCCGTAATCGCTAATTAATTCTGATGTCCCCTTAGAGGAGACGTCCGAGTGCAAGGCGCCATATTATTAATTATTCATCCTACAACGCACATGTTTTTTGGCAAAAGTACCAAGTCAAAGAGTAAGTAAGTTTCGCCACGTTAATAATCATTCATCTTGCAAACGCAGACGATTTTTGGCGAAAGTACACTTTTACCAAGCCAACGGATCGAATAAGTTTCGCCACGTTAATAATCATTCATCTTGCAAACGCAGACGATTTTTGGCGAAAGTACACTTTCACCGAGCCAAGGGGTTAAATAAACGTTCGCGATGGGCGCAATTAGCGAATTGCGTTCGCCAAACGTCCGATTCGGTCGAGGTGCGGGCGCGAGCCTTTGGTTCCGGGACGGCGAACTTTCTGTTTCCTGGATGTGACGCGAGTGCGCAGAAACTATGACGTCAAACGTTCCCGCTGACCGAGCAGGACCATTCGTAACGCCATGAGATATTGATTTCCCGTTGTATCGAGGTTTCTAGAGCAGTCCCGTGCAGGGACGCGAGCGCAGACGCGGTCCGCGACAAGATGGCGGTCGGACGTGGCGCGAGCATCCGACAGCGTCGCGTTCCATCGCGCCCACGAGGACGCTCGAGGATGCGACCAGTGAACGAGCAACTACAACGGTCCGTTTAACCCTATCTTCCATCAACATGGTCGGCGATGGGTCGTCCGCCGTTATCACGTGCTTCTTGATCCTCGCGTCGATCACGATCGCCAATGGTAAGCGTCTCATCCAACGACCACTTGTTTTTTTGCCTCCATCTGAGAGTCGCTTGACCAATTCCACGTTTCCTAGTGAAAAACCGTAGTTTTTTTCGAGATTCTAGCTTGGTTCTCGAGGGAAACGGGACTCAGCTTCTGAAGAACGCGTCGAACAAGCGGAGAGTCCCGTTTTCTTCGAGAACCAAGCTGGAATCTCGAAGAATCTACAGCTTCCTTGCCAGAACTCTCGTTTGCTAAAATGTAGCTTTAGTATCGAACACAGCGATATTCTAGAGTGTACTTGGACTGTGTTGGTACGCGCTGACGTACTTTTGCGAATCTTTAATTTGCTTTTCGATATAAAAGATGTTTAGCGCGTTGAATGGTAGAAGACTGCTCGATACAGTCGCAGGAGAACGAAAAGTAGCAGCGAAAGATCGAGCAGCGTTTCAGTGCTTCTTAAGTCTGAAAAAGTGAAACACGTTTCACGGGTTTTGAAGGTGAACAGCGAACGTTTGTCAATTAATTCTGTCTGATTGCCAGGGCAACTGTTATCCACGGAACATCGAACTCAAGCGGCTTCGGAACGAGCGAACGATTTATGGTGTTATCATTGCCACACGACCGACGATGGAGAGAGATGCTCCAATCTGACCGGAAATTACAGCGCTTTCGAGCACAAGTGCACTGACGACAAAAGGACCTGCATGGTAATGACAAACGATAACGCTGATTTAAGTGGCTCGCGATTGTACGCTGGGCACGCGCGGTCCTCAACAGATGTTTGATACTCCGCCTCTCGATTGTTTTTACTGCAAACAGATTGTTAGCTAAAAGTAGTATACTTCTTGCCCTTCCGCTTGGTTGCTGTCTGCGAAATCTTAACGCTTTGAGCCCTGCTAATTTTAATGCAACCGAGTACAGGGTCCTGAAGAAGATTTCGAAGTACTTTGAAAAATTGTAACTCGTTTCTTTCTTGCAATGGACTTTTTTTATGTTGTAGATGAGACGTGAAATTTTAATTACTTTAATTTGAGATCTAAAAGATGTTATATGACGCTTGCAGAGCAGTGTACAAAGTTATGCAAGTTATGCTTTCTTTGGAAGCATAATGCATTTGCACTTGGATGTCCCCTCTGAGGGGACATTAGCATTGATTGGTGATTAGTGAGATTAAGCTTATTTCACCGCAGTTTTTTGAGAAATGCACGTTTTCTTAAAGTTTTCTGTTGTAATGGAAAGTTTCTATCGCTGGGAGATGTTAGCAGTAGAAATATTACTATTTTAGTAATACTTTCAATTGCTAAAATATTGCTACCTTAGCAATAGTTTCCATTGCTAGCGTCCTCAAAGGAGCCAAGTGCAAATGGTCAATATACGCTGCGTTCGTATAAAGTTTGAAACGCGTTGCCCTCGCTTCCTTCGACTCCATTCAACTCAGAATCCAACAAACACCCCTGATTGGCGTCGACCAGCCATTACAATCATCTCCACCACAGAGCTGTCCTTTTTCACGCGAAACTTCGTCCGTCTTTCAGGTGAAACGATTCTCTTACATCACCAGCACCGAGGATTCAACGTCCAGTCCTCAAACGTGGTCGCTCGAGAGGAATTGCACCAGTAAATGCGAGCCAGGGTGCATAGTGATTGGCGAGCGCACGAAACTGTCCGCTTGCACCACTTGCTGCGAACAATCGTTCTGCAACGTCGGCACCGGCTCCGCGAACGAGCTGACGATTCGAGGGATCGATCTGCTCCTGGCTCTGATTCTGCAGATAACATTGACCGTCATCATGCATCCGTCGTGACATCGAAACAGCCTCTGATCGTTCGTGTAAATAAATCATTTACAAGCTATCATTTCATTTCGCTGCGACGTCCGCGCGATCGTGTCGCGCCACTTATGTTCACGTGTATATACGCTGCAATGTAGACTGCGCTGTACGTATAAGCGAATACGAAAGAACGATATTGTTTTAATCTTGTAAATAGATTCCGTTCGTTACGAATGTGTACGAAATTGTGACTAATAATAAAGTTAATCGACGACGAGACGAGCGAGACAAGTGTATCGTTAATTCTATTCCCGTTTGATGTATTAGGTCGATGGATAATCATCAGGCGTCTTATTTTTTAATAAAAATTTGCAATATCTTATAGATTTATTATTTTTACGCCTGATGTTAATTATGCATCAACCTAATAGTATAATTTAGGTGTACTGCTGTAAGTGATTAATAAATATTGATGAAACGTTTGAAAGAAGGCATAATATTTGAGAAATGAAATGCACCTCTGTTCGTAGTCTGTTCCATTAATTAACGTTTATAATAAATGTTGTTTTATCAATCTTAATCCTCTCTTTCTCTCTCACTTTCTGTGCACGATGATACGAAACACGTGTCTGTAGTTGAACGAACGTCTCACGAAATGCACGAAACCGGAAATGGTCACTTGTACTGCTGGAATTTTTGTTAAAAAAGAGCAATTGAACCGCGCCAGTTTCACATGGGATCAGGTGTCCAAATTCATACAGTTGTATCGTTTAAACTATCGACACACTTACAGCTGTAACTAATTAACATAGTTGCGAGAGTTAAATGGAAGCATTCAGTTTGATGTCGCGGGTTCCGTTCAACAGCATCCTGGAAATCTGCGGGCTATCGACTTCGCGGAATCCAAGAAAGCTTCGATTGAACCCCGATCCCACTTTGTCCGACTCTGAATTCGTGTAATTCTCGGTTTCTGGAAGATATCCGAGTGTTCGCGAGAGAAGAGATAACATTGAGAGAAGCAGAGTAACAGAATTAACAAAAGATGGCATTAACGTGAGAGAAAAGGCAGCAACATTCTTCCAACAATTGGAATTTTCAAATACTAATCGCAACTATGCTTTCCATGACAAATCGTACAATTCTTGTCCTCGTTTCGTAATCCTACTTCACTTTTTTTTGTGAAATTTAAATAACGAAATAATGAAATTACTTTTTTGTGAAATTGAGATAATGTTTTTCTATAAATTTCTACTAAATCATCGTCACGAGTTCTCATGTGACAACAATTACGAAACATAAGAACGAGTACGGGACAAGGCATTATATCGTCTTGTTAAGAAACAATAAAACCATTCTCGGAAAGAATGCCACGGGATCACCGTATAATCTATTAACCACGTCACGTCTTGACTAAATAACTGAATGAATATCTTCTACATTCATAGCACTCGAGAGCATCTACATACGAGCCTCGTGTATTTTATTCATCGTTAATCCTCGGCTACAGCGGATCTCCGTTGCCCGTAATTCCTAATTACACGATTCACGTCCGAGCGTAATTCAAATTTCCACGAGAACGCTACTGTAAAAATCTACATTATTTTTAATAGCATTTGTAGTTTGCTAACAGAGTAAGTGAAGTTACTCCTGTTTTAAGAGAAATTTGAAATGGCTCAGTTTTGGAGTCCTCAAGTTTCGAAGCAAATTTTAAATGGCTCCATTTTGGAGCTCTCAAATTTCAAAATAAATTTTAAATGACTCCACTTCGAAGCCCTCGAGTTCGAAGACAAATTTAAATGGCTCCAGAGCCCTCGAGTTTCAAGACAAATTTAAAATGGCTCCGTTTCGGAGACCACGAATTTGAAGACAAATTTAAAATGGCTCCATTTTGGAGCTCTCAAATTTCAAAATAAATTTTAAATGACTCCACTTCGAAGCCCTCGAGTTCGAAGACAAATTTAAATGGCTCCAGAGTCCTCGAGTTTCAAGACAAATTTAAAATGGCTCCGTTTCGGAGACCACGAATTTGAAGACAAATTTAAAATGGCTCTATTTTGGAGCTTTCAAATATCAAAATAAATTTTAGATGACTCCGCTTTGAAGCCCTCGAGTTCGAAGACAAATTTAAATGGCTCCAGAGCCCTCGAGTTTCAAGACAAATTCTAAATGGCTCCATAGAGGCCACGAGTTAGAAGACAAATTTTAAATGATTCCACTTTGGAGCACTCGAATTCAATACGAATTATAAACGACTCCTCTTCAAAGCCCTCGAATACGAAGACAAACTTCAAATAACTCCACTTCGAGGCCCTCAAGTTCCAAGACGAGCCTAACCGACTCTATCCCTCGAACGCGAAGGGTTACCACTGCTCCCACCCGTTTATTTCCATCGCACCTCGCAGTTCCTTCCTCCTCCCAGCTTCTCCATAAATAAACAATGCAAATGCAAACACTCGCAAACAACTCGCACTCCCTCTGCTTCCTCTGCGTAAAAAATTCCACGTCTCCCAACCGCGCTCTCGAGCCATCATCGCGCGTTCCGCCGCGTCCATCGAAAATAATCCACCGCAGCCGATCCAATTCCCGTTCATTGGATCAGATCGCGTCCGCGGTTCAAGGGAAACCGGGAATTCCGTCGGGACGCCGCGCGTTCCACGCGGAGAGGGCGTCCACGCGCTTGTTAAACGCTCGAACAATGCGTTTCGCCGGCATCCTCGTTTCTCGGTGATCGCACATAAAGCTGCCATTATTAGAACTTCAGTGGGCGGCAAGTGCGCTGGTGCTTTTTCCAGCCGCGCGCGTTCGCGCTTACTCTAACGCACGATCGTCGTCCGACGACGTGTCTGTGCACTCGCGTGCGTTTCGAGCTGAGTCCCGCCAGTCCATGTGGCTGCCAGTTGTAGCGCGACGCTTGCTGCTCGCGACGCGCTTTTCATCGAGTCGTTGGTTCTCCCGCGGGGGATAAAAAAAAAAGAAGGGAAGAAGGGACGCGTCGATTTCCCTTAAACCGTGGAAAAGCGGCGGAAGAAGCGCGAGACTCGTCCAGCAGCGTGACGACGCGCGAAGAGGCGTTTCGTCGATTGTCGCGGTCGCTGTTATCGCTCGCTCCACTTTTATTCGCCGCGCTCGCGACAGTTGGCTTCGCGCGAATTCAGCTGGTCACGGTGAATCGTTAATTGTCGCTGCGAGGGGCGATGGATTCGTCGCGAGACACGTGAGGCGCGTTCCAGAGGGGAAAGGTTTTTCGTGCGTGACAACGGTGAGACTGACAGTGGAATGTGGAAGAGACGTCTGTCCTGCGAGGTTATTTCCGGTTTGTGCTAGAAATTTAGCGGAGATAGTGCGCAGTGCGTAATCCGCGAGGTTATTGCTTCGTCTACGAATTTGTGATGCCAATTCGTGGCTGAGCGAGGATTAACTCGTAACTCTGAAACTTGCATCCGTAGTTTTGCATCTGCCCAAACAATTCTGATAAACCACCGTCGCGATTCGCCGATCCTGCGAAGATACTCCCTCGCGTAGCTGGTATCAACGCGTTCACATAAAACCCGAATCGTACGCGTGAAATCGCGACTGAGAAGCGAAGGATCGAGCAAAAATGTTCAATTTCGAAGGCGTGATAATCCCCATCTCGATTTCAATCCACGATTCCCGCAGACTGAACAGTGGAACAGCTACGAGCCGAACTCGCAGCTAACGAAATGAAAACTGGACATTGAATCACCTGTGATCGCATCCGTTCGCGCGAGCATGCTCGTCCAGCTTCGAGCCTCACTGGGATCCTATTGAAGCTTCATCGAGCCATGCAGCAGTCGAGGCTTCCCAGTTTTCTGCTGGCCACGTGGTTGCTGGGCACGATCGCGACCAAGTCGAGGGTGAGCGAGTTCCTGCACAGCTTGCAGGACTACGAGATCGTCTACCCTCGAGTGATCGCGCAGGGAAACGCGCGCAGCAGAAGATCCGCTCATGGAGCCTCGCAGGACAGCGTCGAGGAGCTGGTGTTCCTCGAGATCAGCAATTGGACGCTGAGGACCGTCGCGAACGATCGACTGTTACTCTCGTCGAACTTCACCGTGGATTGGGTCTACTCGAGCGAGACGAGGCCAGACCAATACGAGGGCAAAGTGGACTGCGACCTGCGACAGGGCAGCTTGGAGGGCGACGCGCGCTCGTTGGTGGTCGTCACGCTTTGCAAGGGCGAAGTCTACGCTTTGATGTTGACGGACCAAAGATCGTTCTTCGTTCAGCCACTGGTGGACGGGAAACACGTGATGTTCCAGTCGGACCACGCTAAATGGTGGTCCAGTAGAGAGCGTGCGAACATCGTGTCCGTGAGTCGCGAGGATCCCGCAGGTGGAACTTCTGTTGATGATACGTTGTTGGTTTAATCTCTTAGGCACGATTGAATTTTGGGAGTAGCTGTTTCTTTGTATGGTAGAGTTTGAAATGAATTATGCGTACACGATGCAGCACTGCGATGCGTCGTGGACAATGCTGTTCAGAGAGAGGACATCCTTGAAAGCTACTATAGTGGCGCGTTGTTCTGAAAGATGAAATCCTTGAAAGCCACTATAGTGGTGCGTAATTCAGAAAGACGATATCCTCGAAAGCCACTATAGTGGCGCATGGTGCCTAAGAGGTCAATGTCACTTTGCAACGAGGTTTTCAGTTTTTATTAGATCGCGTTGCTTATCAAAACTAGTCGCGATAGTCACTTGGAGATAAGAAGCCAAGTCGCTGCAGAGCAATTGTTTTACGCTACTTGGGATCAGCTGTTCTTAGTTCTTTATTTTTTATTACTGCTCCTTTGCACTTTTATGTCATTGATATCTACATTACAGTTCGAATTGCATTCGACTCTTAGAATTAAGTAGAGATTTGAAACTTTGTGTGAAAGATTACATCCCAAAAATCTGGCTCCAAAAAGACAAGACAAACAGAAGTAATTAATTCGTACAAAATTACAATTAACTGTTGCGTTTTACATTGTATTACCTACGCGAACACGCGTTTCAGTTTTAACTTTTCTTGGAAACTTCAGTTTCACCCGGTCAAGCTATACATAGTAATCCGTCGTTCCTCGTGACGATCCGTCTAGTCCGTCCTTCAACGAAGGATTGACGCGTGTACGCGCGGATTTCATTAAAATTCCACGTCAACACGAACGTATTCACATTTCCAGAGGCGCTGGTACGCGCGAGAGAAGGTAGAATCGAGAGAGAGAGGGATGACAGAAATTATTGAATTAATTGCAGACGATTCTGCAAGGGCTGCAGTCAAAGGGGAGAGCAAGAGATCGATACGAACGAAACGCGATTCGCTAAACCACGACGTTCAAGAGTTTTACAATCTGTCCGGCGATGTCTTTGACGTGGAATACCCAGAAGCTGAGAGGCTGATTCTGTACGATGAAAGGGACGAGGTATCCGCGGAGTATAACGATACGATGGTGGAGGAATTGCCGATCGACGTGAATTCCGAGGAAATTGGATACTTTTCCGGCCCCAAATGGCAGAGGAACAAAGTGCCGAGTAAGCTAGCGATTTTTCCGGAAATTCTGCTCTGAAACGCGCGTTGCGAGCTTGAAATTAGCGTATCGACGTCGAGAAACTTCTCGTTTCGTCCCTCGTCTCGATTAAAAATGGTGTTTTTAGAGAAAAAACCGGGCGCCAAAGAATCGCCGCCTCGATGGCTGGAATTAGGAGTAGCCGCTGACTATTCCGTGATCCATTTCCACGGGATTCGAGTGCAACAGTACATTTTAGCTTTGCTGAACATCGTAAGTAGTCGTAATTGAGATCGAGTTCTGTGGTTAATGTAATTACTTCTCTTGAGAAGAAGTACGTTGATGAAGCAGAGATGAAACTCGATTGCAGGTTAGCGCGATCTATATGGATCCATCTCTCGACTCGAATATGATTCTAGTGATCGTACGAATCATTTTGTACGCTGAGAAAAGAGACGGTATGGTAAGCGATTGAAATGTATTCATAGTTCGTCTAACAGCTTAATATAATTTAGCTTGGCAATGCAGTGTTGGCACTTTGAATTCACCACTTTGTAAATCGCGTTCACCCTTTTTTAAATCAAACCCACCCTTTTGTGGCCTCTACTTTTATCTTGAACTTGCTTTATACTAAACAAGGGTGAATGTGGTTCGCAGAAGAACGAATACGATTCGCGAAAGGGTGACTTTAAAGTGCCAATACTCCAGCACTCTAAAAATAATTTCCATTAAACGACAGAACAGGAAACCAGTGTGTCGTTAAATTTCGAACGGAAACATTCTCCGCCACAGGTTCGTCGTGGCAACGCGAGAAGATCGCTGGAGAACGTGAACAAGTGGAACAGAAAGATGCTATCATCGACGGACGTAAACTACGACGTCGCTGTATGGCTGACGCGTTTGGACATCGGAGGTCCTTCAGGATACGCTCCTGTGTCAGGAGTCTGCGATCCAGCCAGATCCTGCGCCTTGAACCGGGACGAGGGTTTGACCAGCGCTTTTATCATAGCGCACGAAGTCGCGCACATGTGAGTGTTGCAAATGCTGGGCTGCTTTTGAAATTCGAACACTATGATGTATCAGAAATACTTTGCACTCGGATGTTCCCTTTGAGGGGACATCAGCATTGATTAGCGATGAAGGAGGTTAACTTTAGTCCATCGCTGCTTTTTGAGAAATGCGTGTTCCTCTGAAGAGATATTAAAGTGAGAGTTTTCTAGAGCTGAGAGATGTTAGCAATAGAAATTGTGGCTAGAATATTGCTACCTTGGCAATAGATAATATTGCTATCTTAGCAATAGAAAATACTGTTATCTTAATAATAGAAAATATTGCTAAAGTATCGCTAAAATATTGCAATCTTAGTAATAGAAAATATTGCTATCATAGCAATAGAAAATATTGCTAAAGTATCGCTAAAATATTGCAATCTTAGCAATAGAAAATATTGCTAAAGTATCGCTAAAATATTGCAATCTTAGCAGTAGAAAATATTGCTAAAGTATCGCTAAAATATTGCAATCTTAGCAATAGAAAATATTGCTAAAGTATCGCTAAAATATTGCAATCTTAGCAATAGAAAATATTGCTAAAGTATCGCTAAAATATTGCAATCTTAGCAATAGAAAATATTGCTAAAGTATCGCTAAAATATTGCAATCTTAGCAACAGAAAATATTGCTATCTTAGCAGTGAAAACTACCGCTAAAATATCACTGGCAGCCGAGTGCAAAGTGTCAAATACCTGTCGCAGTCCCCGCGCAGAGGCTGGTAAAATTTCAAAGGCGCTGAATTTCATAAACACGCGAGGACGCGTCCATTGGAATTCCCCAAATTGATTTCCGTAGCACGTAACACGAACCTCTTTCCCGTAGTCTAGGTCTGACTCACGACGGAGACGAGACGACCGGGAACGTTTGCAAGGCGGAAGGGTCTCGTGGAAGCGTGATGGCACCCATGGTAGCCGCGACGTTCCATCACTTCTATTGGTCCGCCTGCTCCAGGAAGGAATTCCATCGGAAAGTGAGGTGAGGGAGCCAGTTTTATATTCGTTTCTTTTTACAATTACGCACTCCTAAAATAGGCATTTCTCAGACGATGGTCCTGTCTGTTGAACAAGCCGAGGCGCGACGGACTCGCTCGGTTAAAAGCTAACGTACGCGAGACGTTCACCATGGACGAGCAGTGTCGGATGGAATTTGGCGAAGGGTGAGTTTTCTTTTATTGTTCGAATATCTGAACGAAGCGATTCTATGTGCGTGGAAGAAGGGAGAGAAGGGAAAGAGAGGGAAGAATGTTTCGTTCTGAGTCTGCTGGTGGACTCCCATTGGTCCATGGATGGACCAGGAGACCTTACTCGTTAGGCTAAGGGAATCCAGAGAAGGAGGCTTCGTGAATGAAATCAGATTTAGTGATTTCTGAATGTTGAATACTAATTAACATAGATCTGTTTCTCTCTATCAAACAATTACGATGGTGACCATTGAAAGCGTTTAACGTCCAGCTTTTCCTAATACGAATAGCAATATCTGTGATTATCGCAAGTTTCGTACTCTCTTTTTTCATTCATATCACAAGTTTTTTACTTTGTTTTCCCATTCAGTTACGAACATTGCAAAACGTTCGACGTCGTGGAACCGTGCTCACGCTTATGGTGTGGCAACAGCAACGTATCTCAGACGTGCAAAACTAAGAAAGGACCCCCTTTAGAAGGTACATTATGTGGAACATCTAAGGTAATTTTCAAATCTCATACGCGAACCATCGCGATCAAATGAATTATCCTACCAATCTGGCACTCGACCTTATTTTGCAATTAAACTCGTTACCTCCTGCGACGTTCGATTTATTTTCAACATCGAGCCACGCGATATGCTTCTTTCAGTGGTGCATAAACGGTCGATGCCAATCGACGAATAAGAAGAACTTCGATTTTGGTATAATACTGAACAAACCCAGAGATGGTGGATGGAGTGCGTGGAGCGCTTGGGGAAAATGTTCGAGGACGTGTGGAGTGGGTGTTCAGTGTCGAACACGGAAGTGTAACAAGCCCCAGTTAGTATTTAAATCACTCTAAACGTCAATATATTAGCAATATTAATATTAGCAGTATTAATATTAGCAGTATTAATATTAGCAATATTAATATTAGCACTATTAATATCAGCAGTGTTAATATCAGCAGTGTTAATATCAGCAATATTAATATCAGCAATATTAATATCAGCAATATTAATATCAGCAATATTAATATCAGCAATATTAATATCAGCAATATTAATATCAGTACAATTAATATCAGCAGTGTTAATATCAGCAGTGTTAATATCAGCAGTGTTAATATCAGCAATATTAATATCAGCAATATTAATATCAGCAATATTAATATCAGCAGTATTCATATTAGCAATATTAATATCAGCAATATTAATATTAGCAATATTAATATTAGCAGTATTAACATTAGAAATATTAATATCAGCAAAATTAATATTAGCAATATTACGTAGCATTTCTATAAAACAGCGACCATTCAACAAACTAACTTATCGTTCCCACTCGACGTACCTTTTCCAATTCGAAGGCCCGCTCACGGTGGAAAGTATTGCTCGGGTCTGAGCGAGGGGTGCAGGCTGTGCGATTTGCCAAAGTGTTTAACGGCCGTCGATCTGAGGGCTCAGCAGTGCACGAAACTCGCTAATACTTTGTACCTGGAAAGAATCCAGTCGGACAGGGACGTGACATGGCTGCCGTACGTGTCCGACCAGGAAAGCCTGAGATGTCGATTGGTCTGCAGAAGCAAGGAGACGGGCGAGATATTTTACACTGGGAAACATCTGATCGATGGCACCCCGTGCACCTATGGCTCGACTGATATATGTATACAGGTCAGACGAAACGTTCAAATGAGACGTCGAATTAAAAAATTTAAGCTCTTCGAATCGTGACGAGATTATTTTTGTAACGTAAAAATGTTCGTCCATAGGATTGGCAGGTTGAATTCACCCTTTTGTAAATCAAGTCCTTTTGATTAAATGTTTTATTCGAAAAAAAGGGACGAAATGTGGAAAACTGAAATGAAAAGTTTCATTGAAAAAGGTAGAGATATTTATTTAAAAGTAATTATCGAATCATTAAAGCGAGTTTCATTTGCGAGTGGACGAATGTGATTTGCAGAAGGGTGAATTTAAAATACCAACGCTGTGTAAAACGTACCTTCGCCTCTCAGAAAACGTTATTACACGGTATGCAAACCTGGACGACCCTTCCATGGCGCGCAGATCAGCGCAGACGTGTTCCGTATTCCAATTACGTAAATCCCTATATGCTTCGACGTGTTCAAACGTTCAGATCTCCTGGACACACCTGAAATCAGATCTACGTTATTACAATATCGTTTACTTAGAAGCACGCGTGAAATTAGCGGATAGAGCATTGTCATTTGCACTTCGCTAGTCTATTTGCTAAGTCTAGTTTCTCATATTCACTTCATTGTCAGTGGAAATGAAATTAGACGAAGTTCCAAACATCGCGATGAAGCTTCTCAATTTCTACACCTCAAAGTTCCACGTTTTCTGTGAATGTTCAATCACTCATCAATTTGGCTTTTCTCAAAGAATATTTTATGCATCGAACAGGAGGAGAGCCATCGTCTAGCGATTAAGGATCGATGTTTCGCAGAAAGCAATACTCTATTCCTCCAAACGAAAGTTACAAGTTTGTGAGACGCGTGTGACGCGTTTTAAGGGTTTAGAATCTCCAATTGGAGTCTAAAAATATATATCGTTTCGCAGTTCACAAAAAATAGAGCACATTACTAGTAAACACGTTCGACGCAGCTACTAAGCGGTCTAAATCGACGAAATTTGCTTTTCCGTCAGGGCGAGTGCCACCAAATGGGATGCGACAACGTCCTTGGTTCGAGGAAGGCGTACGACGCGTGTGGCACATGCGATGGTGACAATTCGAGCTGCGAGAGCGTCGTCAGCAAGTTTCAACGGAAGCTTCGACGAGGTCAGTCGAGTCGCCGTTCAAATTGAGTTATTAGCAGTGGCGATGAAGTTCCCGTCAAAGTCGGATAGTCGAGCGCCAACGGGGAGGGGCTGGGACGTTCCTAATTAGTTTAAAGGGAGGAGGAATGGCGAAAGCGAAGTGATTAGTTGCCGGTTTAATTCGCCTCGAGGAACGAGGCTGCTCGAGTCTTCCTTTTTCTTCGAACGCTCTAGCTGAACTGTTCTCAAGTTTCGAAACGGTTTTTGCTCAAATTAATACTCGTCCCTTTTGCATAAACTATTAGAATAATCGAAACGCTCGTCAGGAACACTCGCAAATTGCGATTTAATTCGAGCGTTCGACACTCTTCGCACAAAAGTAACAGCGTTATTGTTCGCGTAACGTTTGCGATTTGCTGATAGAATAAATGAAGCTACTAGAAATTGTTATGAATTCGTCTCGAGTTTCAAGACAAATTTTAAATGGCTTCGCACTGGAGTCCTCGAGTTTCGAGGCGAATTTAAACACTTTAAGCCCCCCAGCGTTAAAGTTCGAAGCGAATAAAAGAAAGGATATAATTAATGACACGATTACCTTTTACCACGAATTATTGAGACGCCAGGATTAGCTGGATTTGGAAGAATGGTTCCACTTCACACTTTTAAAGTGCACCTTCTCTCTCCCTTTTTCAGAAGTGACGCGAGTCGCGATAATACCTCGCGAGGCCCATAATTTATTCATGAACATCACGGTGCTGGCTGGCCGGGTTTTCCATCAGGATAATTTAACAATCGTGATAGGAGACGGCAGAAGGAAACGGAACGTGCAGGAGAATTTAGCGTCCCGTAAGCGGGATTTAACGATCGTGCAGGGTGCTGCCTTCCGAGTTCAGAGACGCGACAATAATACGTATTCCATCGATGCGGATGGCACCGCGTTCGAGGATGTCGTCGTTCTGGTAAGAGATCAATTTTTATTGCTCGCATTAAGGACAAACCTGCGGTTCGCTATCGTTTCTCGAGACAGACATTAGTCGTGTCTTCAGCAAACATTCCGCTTCTTCACTGTGCATAAAATGTTAGTACAAAAAGAGATCCGTGGAAACCTTTTGCATTTGCGTTGTGCGCTGTCGATGCCATCTTGTAAGACTTCGAGGACACTGAGAAACTTGAATCTTATGGACGAAGAAACGCATTCTCTTGTTTAGAACGAAGAATTATGAATTTTCCAAAATTCGAGGTTGAGTTTGTGATTTTTTATGAGAGAAACGTAGAATTTGGATCTCTTGTATCTTGATTTGTTCACAAAGTAGAATGATGAATTTTCTCAAATTGGAGGTTGAGTTTGAGACTTTTTGATGAGAAAAACGTAGAATTTGGATCTCTTGGATCTTGATCCGTGCTGGGAGCTTCTGTTTGCCCAAGTTGCCCATAGAATAACGCGTCACTGTACAAAGCAACAAGAGGCAGAGAGTGAGAGATGTACAAAAGCGAAACAATCTTTCAATTTTACTCGATAAAAATATCCAATGGGATAATTTATTGAAAAACAAGTTTCAATACCCACTAACGATCGCATACGTAACGTTTTCGTTAACAATCTCGCGCAGTGACACGTCAATTCCGCAGTAATGGGAGCTCCGATGAGAGCCAAATGTCACGCATGGACGACGCGTGATTGCGAACGAGTTAACTCTTCGAGTGTTATGAATCCGCTCGCGGATCAACGAGCGATCATGCGACACGCGTTATCAAGCTGTACACACGACCTATGCCACTGTTATTGTATTCAAGGACGACATCGAAGGCTGACGGTTTCTTTCGAGTTCCACGAATGTCTGCTTCGTCAGAATTGACGCGATGGCGACATATTCGCGTCGAAATAGCTATGCCATCCACATTGGCGCTATTTATTAAACATTCTTGTCCACGTGTAAATAATTCTTAGTTTAATTCGATCAACGATAACTTTTTTAAACCATGGTTTTTGTAGTTTTCTGGATTGTAGAATTTAACTCTTCGCACTCGACGCTTTTCGAGCAATTTTCTATCGCTGGTGAAAGATTTCCATTTCAATAGAAAACTTTGGAGAAACATGCGTTCTTCAAACAGTTTCAAAGGAATAAATTTTTAATTCGCAATTAATTCTTTCAGAGGCTCTTCCTTTGTTGTGCTCCTGAGTGCTCTGCCACGAACAACGATTCTCGTGATTTCATTTCATGCGTACTTTTCTTACTATTTAACTTATATTAATAAATAAGATCATTATTAAGTAAGTTTCAAATCTAGCTTAATTAAAACTTGAAGCTTGCATTAAAGTTTATTAAGTTAAAAACGAGCAATACTCATTATTTCTTTCTCCCCAGCTCGTGGTTCCAGAGAACGCAACGGAGCAAGGAATCTCGGTTACGGTTTCGTTGAAATATTTCCTAAATCGCGACGACAGGAACGCTGAGGAGAGATACGTTTGGTTGTTTGGGGGTTGGAGCTTTTGTTCGTCCAGCTGCGGCGGTGGGACACGACAGAAGATGATAGTCTGCAAAGATGAGAAAACTGGGAGGATAGTGTCGAGGAGAAAATGCCCGCTGACGACGAAACCGAGTCAGGAGATTGAAAAGTGCAACGTGTTCAGGTAGAGGATCGTGAAGCAGACGCGTGATTTATTATTTAAGACTCCCTCTGTTCGAGGAGTCCCATTTCGCATAATTCAGAACGTTTCAAGAGTCTGAAAAATTTGTCTGAAAGGAAGAGTTTCATTTTTATTGAACAGTGTTATTCGAGACTAAGGATCTAAGGATCTGAGGATTAAGGATCAGTGTTAGGGGTTGAAGAAAGATTTGCTAACCATTGCAAAATAATTTAAGTTTGGGTTTTTTTGAGTCGATGCGTTTAAAACTCTTTTAAACGATTATGTAAAGTTGATTTGGGAACTTTAATTGCACAGGCGTTTTTTCTATTCTTCTGCTCCCAATAAATAAGAGAACCAAATTTTTCAAACGTGACTCTAATTTTCCAACAGAGGGACTAATAAATTTCACTGTGAAAAAAGTGGTTTCCAAAATTGCTGAAAGAAGTAACCAAACGCGACGTGTTAATTGCTTTCTCATTTGTTACAGCTGCACGTTTAAATGGCTGCCAGGCCCGTGGGAAGCGTGCTCGACTACGTGCGGAAGATTTGGCGTCCAATCGCGCCAATTGTACTGCATTCATTCTGGATTCAATGGCACCGAGGTGAATAGAAAAAACGAGTTGGAAGTGTATCGAACGATGGTGCAGCCATCGATATGTCAAACCAGCCCTGTGCCTGTCACCACCAGAGAATGCAACAGGATCCCATGTCCTGGACGCTGGATTTTTAGCGACTGGTCGTTGGTAAGACAAAAAAGAGAAAATATAGAACTTGTTCCCTGCAGTTTGAATTGAAAATTATTTGCATCGTCTTCGTCGAGGAGCTCTCGAGTTTCAAGACAAATATCAAATGGCTCCGCTTCAGAGTCCTCTGTTCTGAAGCCAAATTTTAAATGGCTCCGTTTCGAAGCGCTCGAATTTGAAGACAAACTTAACCCTTTGCACTCTGCTTCTTCTTGGACGTTGGCAGTAGAAGCTAGAAATATTGCTAAAACAGCAATATTTTAGCAATATTTACCAATAGTAATCACTAGTCAATTCTAATGTCCCCTCAGAAGAGACATCCGAGTGCAAAGACTTAAATGCTTCTACAGTCCACAATCGCAAACAATTAACAAACCGTGGTATCACGCGTTTCTTACCATCATCTTACTATTCTACTTCCACTGTTTCGTTTTACAGTGCTCGAAGAACAATGGCAAAGGAGTGCAGTCCAGGACAGCTCGTTGCATCCCTCCTGAAAACGAATCGTTTTACAACTGCGACGGACCGATTACAAAGACAGAGATACGTCCCTGTACGGGACACGCGACCAGGGCCATCGAATTTCCATCTCGTTGTTGGAGGGACAAGAATCGATTCTGCTCTCTGCCAAGCTTGAAACGTTACTGCCACGTGCCAGCGTTCAGACGACGGTGCTGTCGCACCTGCGAACGAAACGACGCCATGGACTTCTCCAACTCCTTGGACAGGAAACACCGCGCGCTATGGACTTGAGTATCTACGTGTAGAAAGTTTGGATTTGTGATAGATGTTAGGATTGTAATTAATGTTGTAAATGGAAAGGTGAAAGGCTTGGTGAATAAAATTGGTGAAGAGGAAATGGAACGGATGTTGTGCGGGTTCGTTATTTCCAACTTGCGGCCTCTGTTGAGAAGTGTGACGATCTGAAAGTAAAACCACTTACGTTGCAATGCTAGGTTTTTAACCGTTTGAGTGCTATGAATTTTTTGAGGAAATCTAATCGAAAAGAGCGATTCTGAATTTCTATGTTTAGAAGTCTCAAGCAACGCGATGGCATTTCTTAATTTCTGCGTGTCAAAGTTCCAAGCAGTGCGATGGCGCTTCTCAATTGTTGCTCTCTATTCTCTTTTATTCTTTTCTGCTCTCTTCTGCTCTCTTTTGCTCTCTTCTACTCTCTTCTATTTTCTTCTGCTCTCTTCTACTCTCTTCTATTTTCTTCTGCTCTCTTCTACTCTCTTCTATTCTTTTCTGCTCTCTTCTACTCTTTGCTACTCTACTCTACTCTCTTCTATTTTCTTCTGCTCTCTTCTACTCTCTACTCCACTCTACTCTATTCTACTCTCTTCTACTCTCAGCTACTCTACTACTCTACTTTCTTCTACTCTCTTCTACTCTCTGGTACTCTACTCTACTCTACTCTCTTCTACCCTCAAAGATCCAAACAGCTCGATGGCTCTTTTTTCCACTCATCAGCATACCATTTCTGTGATTGTACGCAATCAATTTGACTTTTCTCATAGATCAGCTGACACTTTCAAACACCGAACTGAAAGAAGAGCGCGATCGCGACGTCTGCCACTCAAACGATTAAACACGAGATTCATTCTAAAAGTATTCCACAGCATTATTCCACGCGACAGGTTACGGTCTCGGTAACAGACTAAGGTTTATTGAAATTTCGAGTATACAATACACAGTGACATTATCATTAGTGCGAATTAAAAGTCGAACGAAACGAATTGAAATCAAGCGGGGCAATTATCGTTAGAAAATATAAATATCGAAGGGAAAATGGTAATATGGAACTTCGTCGCTTCGTCGATATTGTCAATTGTACGCTGATTTCACCGTAACATTAGCTTCCACGTGAGAGAACCTCAAATTTTCTAGAACACCAAAGAAGAAATGACAACCAAAATATTTAAAACCTACATACTTTCGTTCTTATATCGTACAAATTAATTATTACTAACCTCGAACAATATTAACGATACTAACTGTGACCAATATTTCTCTTTTACTCATACAAGTAACCGTGAAAACTTCGCTAAAAGTATAATAAGCGCATAACGTTCGAAACGATTCGTAAAATGTTGGAAGAAACGTTCCTGCTCTTCTATCTCTTCCACTCAATTTTTATTAACTTAATCATAACGTTACACGATACACTCGATAATTTATCCTTCCGGTTTCGTCGCTCGATTTTTCGAGTCTCAATAATCTCGATTTAATTACGGAACTGTTAGCATCTAATGAAAGATTGTCTTGGATATAAATATTCCATATTATCATATTCTCTTCTACATCGTTACGAGAAAGTTTCCGCGGCTCGTCTCCGTCGAACTCGCCATCGAATCTCGATCGAAAATTACGGAAGACTCGATTCTGTCGAGAAGATTCGCGTCCTCCATTTTGGTGCACACCGTTCCACGGTTTCTCTATCAGTTCTCGTGCCTCGAATTCACGCCTCGGGTTATGATAGCTGCTGATATTAGCGAAGATATGTACGTAACAGAAGATATGTACGCAAACACACGGATATCTCAGATTCATAGACGCGAATTCGATCGTCGTGGAGTTCACGCGCGACAAAAACAAGAAACTGACGCACAGAAGTATCGAGCATACTTCAAAATGATAAAGTACTCTTCTAATTTCATGTCTGTGACATGAAACAGTGTTTCACGAAACACTGATGGATATTATTAATATTGATTAGTCTCAGATGCAAGATGGAACAATTGTCAGCCACGAGAATGGCAAAGTAAAACTTTGAGGTAATAATTTTCATTGGCGAGTAGTTTATAAATAAAAGTATAGTCGTCTAAAATTGTCTTCGTTATCGTGAACGTTGGAAGGTGATCACAATCGCGTCTATAATTCTGCAACGTCCTGATTATCGTGTCACGGGTATTCGATTGAAGATTAAAAGACTTCATCCGATGCTTCCAACTAGCCCCTTCGCTACAACAATATCTAATCGAAATATGAGATATTCGTAACAGTCCGTTACATAACTTTAATAGAACGTGAAAAAAGGAACAAAGCGACGACACGGTTAAAAGACACGACGAAATTTACGACGTTAAACCTAAAACAAAAGTTCTAAAAACTCGTTACAGAGTATTTACAAGTCACAGTGCGTGCAATTACTTCGAAGAAAGTTGAGTCAAAAGAAAAGGAAACCAGGAAAGGGTGTTTCAATCGCATCGAAAATGCAACGCGATAGAAAAGCTATGAAATACCTAAACAGCGAAAGGGCTGAAAGCTCGATCGAACCCGTGAACGACGAATCAACTGAAACGATTGTTAGTCGCGCGACTCGTCGGATTAATGCCCTCGCTACGTGATTCATTTATCTCTTCTCGTTCTACGGAGTTACGATAGTAATTAGTATTGTCTGCTTTTCCAACTGGATCCGTGTTAATTATCCTCTCTTTCCCCGGTTTTATCTACTAAACTTAGGTGTTAGGCTCTTGTGTAACGTCGTGGCGAAACATCGTCGAAAATCGTAGTGCCCTTACTGGTGACATCGGCGAGAATCCTCTTGGTTTACGATCAGTTTACCCTTTGCACTCGGACGTCCCCTCTGAGGGACATCGATCAGTGATTACGGGGGTTAAAGTTATTTCATTGCAACTCTTTGAGAAACGCGTGCTTTCCTCAGGTTTTCTGTTGAAATGGAGATTTTCTGGAGCTGGAAGACGTTAGCAATGGAAACTATTGCTACTTTGGCAATCTTAATATTGCTACTTTAGCCATCTCAATATTGTTAATTTAGCAATTTCAATATTGCTACTTTGGCAATCTCAATATTGCTACTTTGGCAATCTTAATATTGCTACTTTGGCAATCTTAATATTGCTACTTTAGCCATCTCAATATTGCTAATTTAGCAATCTCAAGATTGCTAATTTAGCAATCTCAATATTGCTACTTTGGCAATCTTAATATTGCTACTTTAGCCATCTCAATATTGCTAATTTAGCAATCTCAATATTGCTACTTTGGCAATCTTAATATTGCTACTTTAGCAAACTTAATATTGCTACTTTGACAATCTCAATATTACTACCTTAGCAATCTCAATATTGCTACTTTAGCGAACTCAATACTGCTACTTTAGCAATCTCAATATTGCTACTATAGCAATCTCAATACTGCTACTTTAGCAACAGTTTCAATTGCTAACGTCCGCAAAAGAGCCGAGTGCAAAGGGTTAACATGCGCTATCGATCAACACGATACGACTTCCATGGAAATCGTTCACGTGCGTCCATCTTAACACGTGCGCGGTTAATTATGCCGTTGATTACTTATACAATTACATTATTTACGTAACCTTGCAACTATGTATACGTATATGTATATATATATATCTTCTATACATTATATAATTCATTCATATGTATATATGTATATATATATATATAACTCTGGGTACAAATAATGTTTACAAAAATATTAATTTGGGAAGGCAAACTTTCAATTATAAATCGCTTACTCTTGGATACTCACGAATTTAACAATAACACGGCTGATTTATCTACAAACAGAGAAGGAAACGTCTTCCTCGAATTGAAATCAACACGAATCGCCGCCGGATCCGTTTCACTGAAAACCGCTCGGAGCTCGGAGAACAATCCTCGAAATGCACGCGTGCGCGGCCCGCGTTCTAACCAAGACAAACAGCTCGTTTGGTTCCGCCGCGAATTTTATATTAATTACCCAGAGACCAATCGGTTCGCATCTTTGGTTCGTCGCCTCGAAACCGCAATTCGCCTCGCTGGCGACGCGACGATCGCCTCGAACCTGTCCCTTTCGATACGATCGCCTTGCTCGTGCCACGCGTCGCAGGAAATGGCGTCCAACCGAAAGTAAACGAGGGGGTCCAACAGAATCTTCCGGTTTAATCTCGCGCACTGGCGAACCCAGTGCGATTCCTCCACGCGTACGCGATTCTTCGCGTCGCGTACGCACGACCTCCAAGCAAGAAGCCGTGCTGCTTCTCCAATGCATCCGATCAAGCGATAATCGTTGGTCGTCGCTGCGTTCCTTCCAAATCACTCGACTTCTTTGCTCAGACAGATCCAGCGACAGCACGCGGAATCGTTGCGTGTGCAACGTGATACGCGATGCAATGCTCGATGCAACATGTGTTCGCAACGTGGCTGCGTGTGTTGGTCTGTTTTCGCGCGAAGACACGCGTGGATAAGTGGAAAGAAACGTGTCACATAATCTGCGATGCAACGTGATCGTTTATCCTCAAATTGGTGCACCTTCGAACGCACGCTAACGCGTTGAGGACCGCTCACGCGTAGGCGGTGGAAGATTTTTGTAATAAATTGTCCAGGTTGTAGCCTACGCCCAGAAATTTTTGATAGTCACCAAAAACGGAGCATCAACTTCGCCCTTTTCCAATAAACGTTTGCATAACTTTAGATTTGTAAAAAATAGGCGGTGATTCGATCCAGCCTTGGGCAGCACGTTTGCAAATCCGCCTCTGCGCGTAGAAGCGATAAAAATGGTTTATACTCAAAGAAAGCTCGACAAGGTGCTTTGCGTTTCGATGATTTTCGTCTTCAAGTTCCTCGTGCTTTTAGAAACCCTTTCTCAGCGGTCCTTAATGCGTTAGTATTCGAGTAAACACGATCTTTATCCAAGACTTCCACGTTTTACGCGTTCTATGGGTTTGCGTTGCAGAAAACTGCTGTTCAACAATTTGCCACGTTGTTAGAAGACATCGAGTTATAAAAAAAAAGTAGTCGCGATATCTTCGACGCGTTTAACAGAAGCCCAGAAAATTTTCCCTCCGCGAACGCGACACGATTGCCACTTGATCGACTAAACGGTAAACACGAATAAACTTCGTTGCTGGTGAAACCAGTCGGTCCTCTCTCGTCCTCAGACCTTCGACAGGGCCGTTTACAAATACACGGAAGAAATAGGCTCGACGGAAACCGTTCGTTTCGACGCGTCGAGCGCATATCCGTCGCAACGATCTTGCTCTAACGTTATCGCTCGATTGCTTCGCGCTCGTCGAACGTCTCGACGTTGCTCGCGCGGTTGGCTTCGAACTCTTCATGGCGCGAACAGAACGAGGCGCTTCTGAAATCCACCTCGACGAGCTTCCTCGATCGCATCGCGCTCGTTTCTCAAACCCAACGCCGCTCGTTCTTGTCGCGCGCCTCGTCGAATAAATTACTAAACGTTATCATACACTACGTACACGTTACGAAGCCTTACGTTTAAGATTCGCTTTCTTTTTGGTGGACTCGACGATAAGGTTCGCCTCGATGGGCTCCCGTCACCGTTTCTTCTTCGTTTACGTTTTCTTTAACGGTTGCCTCTCGTTTACGTCGACGTCGTTGAAGTCGCGCGAGGACTCGCGATGACTGCCTCGACGTCTCTTATCGTCGACGCGGTTAAATCTTATCGTCTACGCTAACGGTTCGATTGTTTAGTGCTTTGGTAAAACGTAACCCGCGGCTCGATACGGCTCGCCTTCGTCCCTCACAATCGCTCCACGTAGTTCCCAGGGAAAGTGCCAAAGTAGCCAGTCCTCTGGCTGGAGCCAACGTACCAGCCGTCGTCGCATTTCTCCATCACGTACACCGTGTCGCCTTCTTTCAGCTCGAGCTCGTCCTCGTTTTGTGGTCGATAGTTGTAGAGAGCTCGGTACCTGGTCAACAGTCGAGGTAATGTGTCGTTTTATATTCCATTCTTCTCTATTTCAACCCTTTGCACTCTGTTCTTTCCTGGACGTTGGCAATAGAAGCTATATTTTAGCAATATTCCAGCAATAGTTTCTATTACCAACGTCTCCCACTAATTTCAATAGGAAACTTGAGGGGAATGTGCATTCCTCGTAAAAGCATTGCAAAAATTGCAACATTGCACAATAGCAAGCAGTAAAATTGAATCGCTAATTAATTCTGACGTCCCCTCAGAGGGGACATCCGAGTGCAAAGGATTAATAGTTGATTTTATTATGAGCTGAGTATTTTATATCTAAATAAAATTATTTTTATATGTTTTATACTGAGTTAATGTAGGAATCTTGGTTTGGACGAATGAATCCTTCATCCAGCAAAATATACTTTAAAATGGCACTCGATTTCATCGATAAAATCTTCTATCAGACATTTATACTCTGAAGCTATATTCGTAAAAAGAATTACGCGCGTTGGGATGCTAAAATCGTTTTAAAAACGAGAATTAAGACTCCTGCTTCCGGAAGTGACAACTTGATAACGCGCGTTGATGTATTCTACGGAAAGCCAGACAATGCGACACGCTCGAGGGGTTCAGGACGCGGTTGTACAAAAGACGGATGCAATTTGTAATTCCACGAGGAAAGTCGAAAAATCCGCGCGATACACATTGACGATACTCGTAGAATTTATGCGAGACACTTACGGTATTGGTTCAGAGTGCGTGTCGATGTGCAGAGCTTCGTTCAGCTGCGAGACGTGCAATT
This sequence comes from Xylocopa violacea, assembly GCA_963969225.1. NCBI lineage: Eukaryota > Metazoa > Arthropoda > Insecta > Hymenoptera > Apidae > Xylocopa > Xylocopa violacea. The sequence continues at coordinate 20,526,091 of CAXAJV010000015.1, forward strand.
TGCTCCCTCCAATTCGTGGCTGTAAATTAGAAACAGAACAAGTTGATGACTTTGTCTCTGAGAATGACTCGCGATACAGGTTCCTCGCAATTTTTTTATAGAAATCACTGTTAACTCTTTGCACTTGGATGTCGCTTTTGAGGGGACTTCAGCATTGTTAAACTTATTCCACCACAGCTTTTTGAAAAATCCATGTTTCTCTGAAGTCTTCTATTGAAATGGGAACTTTTTATTGCTGGAAAACGTTAGAAATAGAAACTATCGCTAAAATATTGCTCAAAGATTGCTATTTTAGTCTGGCAAGCAAAGGGTTAACACATTCGCGACTGCTGACGTGAATTCACGTCATTTCAAATTCTGTTCCTGGTCGCTGCTGACGTGAATTGTAACTTTTATTTTCGCCTCAACGATAAAAGTTCGCGGCAATCAGCTTCAGAATTTCGCGGATGTGTTAAGAGATATCTCGCTAAACGTCTTGGTAATCCTGGAATGCACAAAGTTGCTCGTTTAAACCAGTTTTTGCCACGCGACAATGCGGCTCCTCATTGCAGGTGCATCATCGTTCAAAGCGAGCAACTGCTGTTTCATCGCATTAGATCTTTCGTTGGACACGGTTCTACGTCTCGATCGTCGCTAACACGATCGCAATTGCACCTGAACGCTGGTCAGCTGTTGCGAACCAGACAGTTTTCTTTCTATCGCGGATTAATAGCCACGACGGAAAGGTACGTGTTTTCGAGAAGCAAAAAACTGGGTCACGACGTTCGTACAGCTTCGAACGCGAGCCTCGAGTTCAGACTTTACGTGTATATATGTTGCACTAAAGTATCGTGTCTCAGAAACCAATTAAGATATCGACTTGGAGCGAAGTGCGTTTTAAAGAACCTGTTTCGAACTATTAACTTTTACTCGTTAGTCAAATTCAACTCATTGCACTCTGCTTCTTCCTGGACGTTAGCAATAGAAATCACTGCTAAAGTAGCAATATTACAGCAATAGTTTCCATTGCTAACGTCTCCTAGAGATAGAAAATTTCCATTTCAATAGAAAACTTTAGGAAAGCCCTCGTTTCTCAAAAAGCTGCGTTGGAATAAGTTCAACCTTCGTAATCACTAATCAATGCTGATGTCCTTTCAGAGGAGTCATCCAAATGCAAAGGGTTAATAGTATTGTTAATCCATTCACTGTCAACCACGAGATGTCTCGTGGCAAGCGTCTCCACCAAAATTGCTGGAAATATCGCTAAAACAGCAATATTTTAGCAATATTCCAGCACCATTCACTGCCAACTACGAAGTATTTATCAACTCTATCTTATCAACCAGTTCTACGATCATTTACCTCATAATTTCACGCATGAGAATAAAATTTCATAGAATAAGTCTCTCGTCTGTCAAACTTCGTGACGCTATCGCGTGCAAGCTTAACGATACTAACCAGTGAATTGTAATGTGGCTGGGTTGTGTTCATGTTAACTGGTATGGACGGCATATAGTGATGGGATCCCATACTCATCTTCCCTCCAGCTGATCCATTCGCCAAGAGGCTGTGCGCAGCTGGAGAGGCAACTGGTTTAGATTGCGTTGGCGTCTCTGAAAGTAGAATGCGTTTGCACTCATTAATTAAAAACAATCGCCTTATCTATATTTCCAATATTTTTAAGAACAGATTGCGCAGAGTCTGCGACCAATAAAAGAAGATTAAATAATAAATAGACTGGTTGAGAATAAAAACCAACCACCATGTGGATTTATCAAAGTTAAGGTATATATAAAATAATAAATGAATTCATAAGCTATAAAATAAGATATGGCGGCTCATGAAGGATCGTCAATACGTAAAATAAAAGCATAAATAAAATGATGTATAAATAAATAGGTCAACATTAAAGTCTGCAGCGTCTTTAAGTCAGAATCAGGAGATTTTAATGTCCAGAGGGACAATACTGAAGGTAAATTGGATAAAATAAGATCAAAGGAACTAGATAAATAAAATGCACTCTCTGTCTATTGTAAAATTGTCAAATATCGCATAATACCTGCTCTGTGTCCAGGTTCGGTGATAACTTCGACGTAAGAAATCGGGAATATTCCTTTCCTGTTTCCAATGCGTCCTTCGTACCAGTTTTCATCAACTCTTCTCGTCAGAACGACAAACTCCCCTGAGGAGAAGAAGAACGTTTAATTTCGTATATTCTCTTTCTACATTTACATTCTTTTTACACTTACCTTTGGCCAATGACAGTTCCAGGTTCGTCTGAGCGACGAAATTGAATTTAGCTCGCGCCTGACCCTCGTAAGGCTTCTTTGGCGTCGTTCGCATGCCGTCGTATGGTAAAATCTATCAGAGAACACGGTCAAACATCGTTATTATGCGTTCTAACTGAAATAAGTTAGGATTTTACACATTTAACCCTTTGACTATGACAGACTTTAAGGCGCTTCAGTTTTTTAAGCGCCCACAGTATCAAAAGCGCAAGCTTTCTACGCGCAAAGTTTCTAAACGCAAGTTTTCTAAGCTTAAGTTCTCCAAGCATACATTTTCTAAACGCAAGTTTCCTGAGCGCAAGTTTTCTAAACTTAAGTTCTCCAAGCATAAATTTTCTAAACGCAAGTTTCCTGAGCGCAAGTTTTCTAAACTTAAGTTCTCCAAGCATAAATTTTCTAAACGCAAGTTTCCTGATCGCAAGTTTTCTAAGCGCAAGTTTTCCAAGCGCTTACATTGTCACAAGCGCAAGTTTTCTAAACTTAAGTTCTCCAAGCATAAATTTTCTAAACGCAAGTTTCCTGAGCGCAAGTTTTCTAAACTTAAGTTCTCCAAGCATAAATTTTCTAACCGCAAGTTTCCTAATCGCAAGTTTTCCAAGCGCTTACATTGTCACAAACACAAGTTTTCAAAGCATCTTTAAACGCCCTCAGAGTATCAAAATCGCAACTATTCCAAGCGCCTATAGTTTCACAAACGTAACATTTCTCAGCGCGCACAGCATCACAAACGCAACTTGTCCAAGCGCCCACAACATCGTAAGCGCAAGTTTTCCACACGCTTCTAAACACCCACACTACTGACACCAAGCGCAAGTTTTCTAACCACCTTTAAGCGCCCACAAAACATCTCAATCGCAACTTTTCTAAACTCCTTCAGACACAAACACTAGCCAAAGGGTTAACGCGGAAACAGAGAGCGTTTCAGTGACGCAAACTACCCAAGGAACCTTACCTCGACGTAATTCGATGGGAACAGGCCGATCATTGCGTTGTGTTCACCCTCGTACCAATTCTTGTCTACCTGACGGCGCACAAATATTATGTCGCCGCGACGGAAATTCAATTCTCGCGAGGATTGTCCGATGAAGTTGTAAAGCGCCCTCGCGACCAGCCGTGGTTCTGGCGTCTGCTCCTGGGATCTGCTTCTGTGGCTCAGATCGTCCACGAAGTCGTCGTAACGGTTCAGAGGAATCGGAGACTTCTGCGACGGTCTGAAATCGTCGACAACGAGAACATCGATCAAATGTAACGAAGAGAGTAAAGACGAAAGAAAGCGCGCTGAAAGCTGATGGCACAGCGAGAGAAAACGGAAACGTGGGACCAGTTTTCGTCTCGTCTTTCGTTTTCTGGTAGTTCAAGAATCGAAATCGATCGATAATAGGAAGATGCAAATTTAATGGAAGCAATAATCGAAGTTTTAATAGGGGAGCCAATTAAAAAGGCTGACGATCGATTGGTACCAAGTCGCTGATAAAACGTACACGCGCGCTTATTGTCCCGCTTTACGATGTTATTCCCTTCAGAACAATGCATAATTCTTGCGCAATATTTATTGACGATGGTTAGACTTCTGTGCAAAGTGCATCTGCGCCAAGCGTGCAATGAAACGAGTAGTCTGTGATAAAGAAACTGTTTCTTCAACGATCGACGATTGTAAAAAAGTATATGGCGAGGAAAATAAATGGAACAAGTAGTCTAAGATAAAGAAATTACTTCTTCAAGGAGCAATGATTGTAAAAAAATGTATGACGTTGAAAATAAATGGAACAAGTAGTCTCTGATAAAGAAATAACTTCTTCAAGGATCGACGATTGTAAAAAAATATATGACGATGAAAATAGAAAATATAAGTTTACGATCGGTTGATCGAATAATTGGTAAATCTAGCCTAACTTAACCCTTTGCATTCGACGATTTTTTCTGTCGCGTTTCTTTCTGAATACAATCGATCTCGTTCTTCGACGGTTGAAAATCAATTTCATCTTCACTCGAGCTAATTTTACCTTCCAAATTCATTTTTGCAGGGCTTCGAAACTTAAAATTCAATACGTCGCCTCTCGAGCGCAAAGGGTTAACCTTTTAACATCGTTAAAAGTCCACGATCGAGCGCGCGAATGTATCGAAAATGGCGATGGCTGATTATTTAATGACAAATCATTTCCTGAAATTGAAATCCATGGCAAACGATGGTAACGAGTCAGAAATAACTGCGATTACAGATTTGGAATGAATTGATCAACATTATTAGCTCCATTCGCATCGCGCGTCCGCTCTTAATCGCTCATTTAGAATTCTAAACGCGAGCAGCTCGGTGGAAATTAAAGAGGCGTTTCTGCGGTTAATTAAACAGCGCCTCGATGCTTCCTTCGTCTGGGCTGAAGTAAGATGCATCATTTTACCATCGCGCGTTTCGCGTTACTCGAACGTGTTCTCTATTTATAAATTCTCGATTCGCGTTATTATTTATACGTGTAATTCCTATTTATAATTTCACGGCACGCTCGCGTAACGTCCACGAATCCAGCGAGTTCTCACGTGGAATCAAGGGTGCATAATTTCGAAGCGGAACGTAAAGGTCGACGCACGAAATATTTGACGATGCGAGTTAATTGCATCTTCGATTTACCCTCGAGAAGCTTCGCAAGTTTGTATACTAATCCTTTGCGCTCTTCTGTTCAGTGTTCGACATCGATAAATAAAAAAAAAGAAAACTAAAATATAGCAATACAATAAAAGAAACTAAAATATATAAATTAGAACAAAGTTTCAGAGCTAAAGAAAATTGTTTGCAAGCAAATTTCTTTGAAGTAAATTTCAAATAAACCAGAAACTTGGCAACAGAATAGAAAGATAATTTCGAGTGCAAAGTGTTAAAGCTGAGACTTTGAAATCAGCAAAGCTTCGTCGCGTCAGAAATTTCTTCTAATTATATTTTTCCATCCACATCAATTCGATGTAAATTATTCGCATGTAAGATTTACTCGAACGCGAGATGAATATCGAATAAATTGTAACGTTTGTGCAAATTCTGTTTGATTCGAGATCGAACTGAATTTTTCAAGCTGAACGTTCGTTAACGCGAAAAATATTCCGTGCAACGACGACAGTCAACGACACGTTAATCGTGTATCATCAGACGAAGCGTAAGTCTCGTATGCTTAAGTTATTACGTAATGTACCACGTATTCCAAGTTATTTTACGCGGGCGTCGTAATAAGCGTAGGTGCAAGACACACGTAACAGGAAAAAGAAGCGATAACGAAAGGAAAAATATGTTTATCGTTCAATTTTCCATCGTTTGTTATTCAACGCTAGATTTACAAGACGCTTGAAGTTGAAAGCACTTCGAAATTCATATGGAAAGCTACAAAAATATTATCGAATAATAGCAACTTTCTACAAATTTATGCTTCATATTGGAAATTTCATTTTTCAGTTTATAGTGTGTCATATATTTATAAGAAAAATGACAAAAACAATTATCGAATAACATAAACTTTCTATAAATCCACGTCTCATATTTTCATTTTTAAGTTTGTACTGAATTGCTTTTAAAAGTTGGTTTTTCCTTTCAGGAAAATGTGTTTTCGTTCACGCGTCAAATTAACGCGTGACTATGGAGACAGATGCATAAAAAATGTCCATAAATCCAGCGTTAATAGCATACTTCTACATTGTTAACGCATTCGCATCAGGAAACGAGAATTCTCGTTTTTCGAATACAAACTTTGTTGAAACGAGAGCACGCGAGTGCACGAAAATTTCAATAAAACACATTAATTACCGCAGTTTTAATACCCATATATTAAACCACCTTTATACCAACCAAAATACCCCAATTCATATAAAAGTTCTCTGAAAAACATCGCGATGCGAGTGCGTAAAATCTCAACAAAACAAAACTTGTATTTTTTACGTTGCATCGATCCTGCAACGAAACTCTACGCGTCAACACAAGTCGAAGAAAGAAACAAACTATAAAAGAGACATTTCACGTCCGCCATCTTTCGCGATATCAACGAACACGAACATCTCGCGAACCACTGTTTGCCAGCCCCAAACGAACGTTCGCGGATGGATAATCGACATTTAACGATTGGTAATTGATTAAAAATGGACGAGACTCACATGAAATTGTCGGTGTGTCGTCGCGAGTCGATGTCGTGCAGCTCCTGAAGATATTTGCGACGGCGTTCTTCTTGATAAACGCGTCGCATATTCTCCGCGCTTCGACGAGCGAGCTCCTCCTCGCTCAATGGTTCTTTCGCCTCTGTACGCACTGGTGAACGATAGTGAATCGTCACCTCACCCTCCACATAACGCCTCGGCGATTCTACGGCAGAGAACGCACGTTATTACGCTTGCTTCTCTCTCTTTCTCTCTCTTTGCTGCTGCGATATCGTTCGATTCGTTCTCATCCCAACCGATCATCTGCGTCTGCTTGTTTTGCAAGCCGTTATTCCTAATCGTTCGCTTCTGCCTTTTGTTCCGCGCGTTCTTCCGCGAAACCGCGATTCTCACGGAATGCGTTGAATCACTGCGAACGATTAACGCTAGGTTCGCCAAAGGGTCATTTCGATCCCTTTGAGAAAACTTTTTGTTAAGCTTTACGTTGGAGCGTTAAAAATAGGAAGAAATAGGAACTAATTATGCGATAGTATGAAATATTATGTGTTGTATTAATATTTAATATAGAAGGAACCTTAGTAAAATTATATCAGTTGTAATTGATGAATAATATTTAATATTACAAGATTTATTAATGATTTTAGGAATAATTAAGAATTTTATGATATTAAATAATATTTATCAGTTAAAACTGATGTAATTTTATCAAGACTCGTTTTTGCTGCATTAATTTCATAGCAGACAGGTAAATTTCTATATTTTTCAGATTCAAATACCGAAAGGGAGACATTTTAATCCCTTTGACAGAAACAGGTATATGTAAACTCATGGTAAACATAGCGTTAAAGTCAAAAGAAGTTTTCAGTGATTTTACAAACGACTGTGTTATTCAGAATATCCATCTGCAACGCGATGGATCAATTTTTCGTGGAAATTTCGTTTTTATTTCGCTGTTTGTTTGTTTTACAATTCGAGAGACGTTTTTAAACGGCACGCGTGCGCGTGGCAATCCTTGAATTTAATTGCTGGAACATGTTAACAACCGCGATACTGTTATCGTGCGCGATATTGGCCTAATGGAGCTTTGAGCGAACGATACTATTGTTCCTTGATTAATATCGGAACGAAACGTACGCCAACGCTAATGAAACGCGCCACCCGTTACGTGTGCGTGTATCATAATGACAAATGGAATTAACGTAGAAATTGCGAGCGTAGCCCCGTTGTGCGAGGTGTTCGATAATCGATACCCTTTGCGTATCGTGCGTTTTAGTGATTAATCGTTTCCCGAATTTCATGACGCGGGTTAGCGTTATTGGCGATGTAGATACGAGAACCAGTTTTTCGCAATAGCGCGATTGTAGCAGACGAAATTGCAATTGTAATCGTAATATTGCAGTTGCAACGAACAATATCGCAACTAAAATTATAATATTGAGATTGTAGCAAACCATGATTGCAATCGTAATTATAACATTACAGTTGTAACAATATCGCGATTGTAAGAAACAATATTGCAGTCACAATCATAATATTTCAATTGTAACGAACAATATTGCAATTAAAATTATAATATTGAGATTGTAGCAAACCATGATTGCAATCGTAATTATAACGTTGCAGTTGTAACAATATTGCGATTGTAAAAAACAATATTACAGTCACAATCATAACATTGCAAGCTCAATCGTAACATTTCAATTGTAACGAACAATATCGCAATTAAAATTATAATATTGAGATTGTAGCAAACCATGATTGCAATCGTAATTATAACATTACAATTGTAACAATATCGCGTTTGTAAGAAACAATATTGCAGTCGCAATCATAATATTGCAAGCTCAATCGTAACATTTCAATTGTAACGAACAATATTGCAATTAAAATTATAATATTGAGATTGTAGCAAACCATGATTGCAATCGTAATTATAACGTTACAGTTGTAACAATATCGCAATAGTAAGAAACAATATTGCAGTCACAATCATAACATTTCAATTGTAACGAACAATATTGCAGTCATAATTATAATATTGCAATAATAGCAAAGGAGAACTGTATTTGAGGCAAAAATTGGCAGCTGTGGGCAAAGATTTAGGAGTTCAGAGTTTACAATCGAGTCGAATGACGCGATGACGAGATTTAAAAGAAAACATGACCTCCTCGAGAGTAGTGGAAAAGCTAAATCAAGTTGAAGTGGTCGCCATAAACCTAACGAATGCAAAGAAATTTTCTCTTCTTTTGGAAGAGAGAAAGTCTTCTCTGAGGGGACATCAAAATCGATTAGCGATTGCAGAGATTATGGAGACTTTCTATCGTTAATACTTTCTATTGCTAACGTCTGAGAAGCAAAGTGTTGAACGCAAAGGGTCAAGAGAAAAGTAGAACAAAACGAGGAAGGATTACGCTTCTGTTCGATTAAAAGCTAACAATTAACAGTCGTCAATCGCATCGAAACAAATTTACGTGTGCACACGTCGAACGCAGTTAACCGATTAATCGCGTTCGATTCTATTCGATCGAAACGATAACACGAGCGAATGAAGAACGATCGAGTCGATAAACGATTCGAACACGGAAAGTTGCCCAAAGCGAGCGGCATGGAGGATGTTTAAATAATTACTGGAAACGCGTGTACAGGCAGATCAGCGTTCTAGATAGCCTCGAACAACGATACGCGATATGGAGACACTTCTGCTGTCTCTTCTTTCGTGGTGTTGCTTTACGAAACATGAGATTCGAGGGTCTTGGTGGTAAATAATCGTACGCTTTAGTTTTACAGTTACCAGAGACGTCATCGTAACGCAAAGAATTCTGATACAGATATATTGCGAAGATCATGTTCTGGAGTCGATGTATCCTTGCCTACGTCAGAGCAGGGATCGCTATAAAATTTCTCATCCTATTTCGAACCTTACGACTCTTCTGTCCTCTAGAAAGTAGAATTCCCACGGAACGCGTCGAATTATTGCGAACGATTGAAGTTGAAAGAAGTCTTCAGTGATTTACGAACGACCACGATGCTTGGAATAATTATTTGCAACAGTGCTGAACAATTTTTCATGCAGATTTCGCTTTTATTTCGCCAATTCCTTTGTGGTCTCTTTAAAGCAAGAACGATTCCGTTTTTTGCAAAGTTCGTTTCCCTTCGCGACCTACGCCAATCGTATTCAAGTGACCCACAATCGATACGCGTTCGAGAACGCCTTTGCACTTCCGATTCTCTCGGAATTATCAGTGCGTGCAGGGATTCAACGCCGGAAGACCGGCTCTTTATGCGAAAAATCGGATCGCAGATAAGGAACGGTGGCTTAGCCCATATCGAGGTCGCGACACGTATAGTTCGTGGAAAGGTATTCATACGGTTTCCTCGTTCGCACGCAGAGACCTTCGACCGTTCAGCGAATAAATTAGTAATCGATTTACATAAGAAACCTCTGGCTGGGATATCGTGGCAAAAATCTTCGTCACACATCGACGGATCGTACAACGACAGATACTGCTTCGAAACCTCGTTTCCCAACAAATTGGGATCGAAAAAGGTGGCAACGTTCACTGGAATCGCGGTGAAAAACATTGCACAACATACTTTCACGAATAAAAAGAAGAATCTTCCTCGATTACAAACGAAACACTTTTCAATCGATGTCACCGTCGACACTCAAAGAACGGCTGCGATTATCAATTAACGAAGTACTTTGATCTTCAATGATACTAACGCGAGAAGATCGCCTCGCGTCTTCGCGAGTAACACAGAAGAAACGACAAACAATTACCGCGATGTTGCTCCAGAACTCGAAGTCTCGACGCGAATGGGTTCACGCGTCGACTATCGAAAGCAATCCTTGGTTTCGCTGTTTAGAACGGTGACACGAAGGACCCAGAGCTCGTAGAAAAATGGCACCACGATCCAAATTCGACAGGACGAAAGCACGCGCGCGCGTAACCGTCAGGGTGCAACGAGATCGCACGACTGATAAAGCGGACGCAACCGCTGGCCAGCCTTGGCGAACGCGAGAGGGAATTTCAAGTTGCGCTTGCGTCTCGGTTCTGCGAACACGTAGCAACGTTTAGGCTGTTGCCCGGCACGGGTTACGCTTCCCACGGGGTGGTAACAGTTCGCGAGCCTGCAATTTCGAGACGTATCTCGCTCGAAACGAATCAATTTGCGCGAGGAGCCGCGGCATTTTTGTTTCCACGAGCCTAGCGCCGGGTTAACGAGCAATTAGACCGCTCGTTGTCGCTGGTCTTCTAAAATTAATCGACGAGGGGCGAGTCTAATACGCCGCGCGACTCGTTAAACGCATTTCAACGGCTAGTTTTTGCAAACGACGCAATAGCTGCGAAAAGTGATTTTTTACAGTTCGTTCTGACGACGCTGAGTTAATCTAATTGTACAGAAATACGATCGAATGATAGAGGATAGAATGTAGAATATCATTAACCACTTCTAGTGCGATTTAATGAGGAACAATTGTGTATGAAGCAACCATTTAATTTTGATCTAGAAAAGCATGTTTCGTTTTATAATTCATGCGTGTTGTCAAGTAAAATTGTATTATTGATTTGGATAGAGTTACAAATCGAAAGGAAAGATTGAAAAATTCAATTATGTTATAAAACAGCTCTGAAAATAAAACGAAAAATTTGGTCACCGAAACCCCTCGAACGGGTAGAGAAAATTACGGCATTGATATCAGTTTTTGTTCCATCTCGATAGCTCGATCCGTTGCTGAGATATAAGGGCTCAAAGTTTTCGCGACGCGCAAGATGGCGGCGGTGTTTATGAATGAACTTGACCCACATTTTTCCCGGAAGTGTTTACGCACTAATAGTAATAGTAAAAAACGTCTGGCGCCTGTCTGGCGCTGACCACGTGACAGTCAGCTGAGATAGGTCAGTGACTAGGTGCGAGCGAGAGGTCCGACTCCTTCCAAGGAGGACAGATATAGTAAACGATTAAAAATTACCCTTCTCTTTACACGACGATACCTCGGAAACCGGAAGTTGGATCGAGATGACTCGAAAGGGGTTTTCAAGGGGAAGGTTTCCAGCTCCTAATGAGCTGTATTTTGTTGAATAATAATTTTTATATTCGGAGATATAGCGCTTCGAATTTTTTCTAATTTTAATACGGGTTAATCGGGGTGAAGACAGACGACTGAGATAGGTAAGTGAATAAGTGCGAGCGAGAGATCCGAGTCCTTTTGACGAGGACAGGCATAGTAATTGACTCAAAATTACCCTTCGCTTTACACGACGATATCTCGGGAACCGGAAGTCGGATCGAGATGATTCGAAAAACGTTTTCAAGAGAAAGGTTTGCAGATTCTAACGAGCTAAGTATCATTGAATAACTATTTTTATCTTCGGAGATATGGCGCTTCAAACTTTTTGTAACTTTAATATGTATTAATTGGGGTTTTGATTAGTTTCTTGTAGAGAGTGTTAATCATTTTTTAACAAACACTTTATGAACCTACTGTACTTGCTATTGTTCGATTCGCAACTCATTAACTCCATTAATTCGACCAACGAAACCCAAAAAAGGAAACTATTATCAACCCAACCCCAAAACTTGTTTGCACGCCATCACTGCCTACGCAAACTCAAAAAACGGAATGATTTCCCGATAGTCGAACATCTTACGTCTACTAAAACCTCTATGGTAGTCGTTCTCGATCGTTTAAGCAGGATTTTATCGTCGTCGAATACGACTAACTCGCTCGCTCGTGTGAACGCGATCATTTACGAAACGTTCTCGAATGCGCGACGATAACGATAAGAAACTTTCCCGGAAGGGGTTGGAGAAGAGAACGGGTCGAAAAAGGGGAGACACGCGCGACGATCCTAACGGCAACGCGAATATTTATAGCGGGAGGAGAATTATTTGAGGAAAATTATGCGCATGTTTACTGACTGTACGGAATCGGCCCGTAAACCGAGGGGAGCGTGCTTCCGGTCCCAGTCTGAGGTCCGACGATCGAATTCGCGCGACCGGATAGAGCCGCCCCTCTGTTCCTGACCCTCTGGGGCTCGGCTATCTGCGAATTCTGCGCGAGACCCAGCGTGGAACCGCTCGTTCGCAGGTCCACCATCGAATTCTTGTAATTGTTCACCAGCTGAGGCGATCGCAGATCCCCCATCGTCGTCAAATCCCCGCAAGATTTATGAAACCCTCGTTGAACAGTCGAATTCCCTCTGCTCGTTCGCTCGCGTTCGTTTGGATCGCTTTTACCAGGGTAGTTCCGAGTTTGAACCACGACTGCTTCCCGCAATGCGTTTCGATAGGGCAAGGAAGCTTGTCGTCGTCCCTGGTTCGCGTTTTCTCGGCTCTCATCGACTGGACGCTCCTCTTTGATGATCGTCGCTTGTCCTTCCAGCGGACGGTCGTAGTCTCGAACGAGGGACACGTTCACCAGCTTCAACTGGTTCCTCTCGAACGCCTCCACTTCCTCGTACTTCTCGTTCACTCTAGACATGTCTAGAGGAGGCGGGATCTTGGTGATCTTCACCCTTCGCAGCGTCAAGCTGTTCGGATCGCTGGAAGGGGCTGGCAGCTCCACCTCGGACGCGAAGTACGTGTGAACCTCTTTGCTCTTTTCCTGGTCGTTTCGAGGTCCCATGGATCCCTCCGTCTCGACTTTGTTTCGCTCAGAGGACTCGCTTGGTCTCGAATCGTTCCGTGGCGAGGCGTTCGACGATCCATCGCGAAACGACAGATTGGGCAGCGACTTGCAGAGATCCTGCAACGAATCCCATCTGTTCCCCGAGGCTCGCAACGCGGATTTATCCGCCATCGTGCTCTCGTCCAGCGGAGTCGCGCGTGATTTGCGCGTTTCGATGACGGGCCTCGACGCAGCGACGTTCCCTGTCGATTTGTACTCGTCTCGACGCTGATTCGAATGCTCAGAGCTATCGAACGTCCCGTTTTCCCCTCGCGCTTGCAGACTTTTAACGTACGCGATTCTGTTCCGATTTTCCGATTTCGCGTCGTTTCTATCGCTTTCCTGCCACAACCTGTCGCTAGCTTCTCCATTAACCGTCCCATGGTCGACGCTAATACCAGCTTCTCCGCTTGCGATCTTCTCTCGCGAGTCCACTCGCTCGCGACAGCACGCGCAAGCGTTCGAAGGATACCTGTTCGTCGCGTCGCCACGCTCAACTCCACTCAAATCTCCCTTCCTCGACGAATGGGAGCCTTGGTCGGACGTTAAACTCTCGTTTCGAGCCGCGTCGCGTCCGCTGATCGCGTTCTGGAAGCTCGTCGCAGCGGTGCGGACCTCGTTGGCTGGCGCCATGTTCACCAACAGTTTGCCATCCCTCGTGGTCATCATGATTCTTCCATCTTCCATGTGCTTCACCTCCATCCGAACGTTGTTCTTCGGGTAATCGTTTCTGCGAGGGAACTCTCGAGCCTCCTCCTCCACAGACTCAGGCGTCCCGTTTATCTGACACCTGGACTTCCTGTCTGTGCTGCTAATGGACGACTGATTACTCTGACTGGTGATCGTCTCCGTGCTCCCAAACCCGCTGTACTTTGGCGCCGCGCTGGAAGCTCGATTGCTCGCCTCGTTGTCCGGCATGCTGGCGAAGAACTTTCTTCTGAGGTATCTGTTCCGCTCGAAGATCTCGTGCAGCCTTTCCCTGGTCCCGCTGTACGCGGGCTCGCTGTCGTAAATTCGGTTGGGGACCCGTGGGAACTTGTCGTCGTTGAACGAGCTCCTGGACTCGTTCGACCGATTCGACGAGCTCTGACGCGTTTGGTACTCGTCGGATCGTCGAGTTGGGTTCACGACCTGCACGAGGGACTCGTTGCACGACAGAGGGCTGTATCTTTTCCGCGGGTCGTAATAATTGTCCTGGTTGTAGTCGTCGAAGAAGTACGCCCTCTCGAATTCCGTTTTCGGTCGCCAGCTCCATCGATGGCTGTCCTCCGTTCTGGTGGGCTTCGCGAAGTCCTGCGTCTCGTCGAAGTCCTCGTTCAACTCGTCACCTGGCTCGATCCAAACGGAAGTCGCCTTCTGCATCTGTGGCATCGAGCGTCTGTGGTAGCTGTATCGCAACGGCTGTCGTCTCGAGCGACGATGGTTGTTCAAATGGCACAGCTTCTCGAGATCGTTGATCTCGTTAGTCAGACTGGCCCACTGGGGGCTCCTCTCCAGGTCCTCGATGCGCTGCAGACTTCCGCTCGACATTTTCGACGTTCTTCCGTCGGTTCTCTCACCGTGCGAGCGTCACGCTGTTCGTTAGGCGCATTTCAACGCGGTCGAATGCAGTTCTCGTTCGCGAAAACTGGAAAACGAGAAGCACGCGCCGTCTGATCGCGATCGTTCGCACCGTACGACAAGTTCATAGCTTGGTATTCGATTTCGAGAAGAATTTCACCGGTTATCTCGGTTCGAGTTAATGTTCGCGACTCAGCGCGAGGTAAATTAGAGTATCGATCGATTTTTTCGTTCGATAAATACACCTGGATCGCGATAACGCTTTCGTAACTGAATGTTAATTGCATATAAATCTGTTAGCAGTCTGTCACGTGGAACGGCGCAATTTACTTTTACCAGGCGATAATTGAAATTTCATTAGCAGCGGTTACGTTCGGATTAATATTTATGTAGAATTGTAATCGCGTTACTTGTTGCTTTAAGATGCTCGTTTCGTAATTCATAATGGCGCGCGATTCGAAATTGTTTCACTAGGAAATAGAAAGACGTTGGTAAATTCATTCTCTGTTAACGTTTCACGAATATTTTATGTACGTTTATGGAACCCTTTAGGACATTCTGTGCAATGCAACACTGCTTCAAAGTAGTCAGAGACACGTAGAGACCTAATTTCCTAATTTCTCTTCACAGCAACGAAAGCAAAATATAACGAATAATGTACCATCCAGAACGAGTGGCTATAAAATTCACGTCGAATCGAGAGAATCCACGGCAGAGGCCAAATCCAACGCGTACCAAAATCCTTATAAATAGACTGAAAGCACGTGACGTTTTAAGTATCGTTCGATGTCACCAATGTCACGAAGGCCCGCGTTCTATTTTTACGATATTAATTTTAGTCTCCTGACATAATCGCGGCGGCTCTGATAAATAAAATACAGGAAACCAGTCGACTCTGCGCGGTTCGCTGATAATTTATCCGCGAAACCAGAAACTCGAAACTAGGACTCCCCTCGAAACGAACGGCTCGTCACGCTTGTCGCGCGCCGCGCAGAGATCGTCGATCGAATAAAAAGCTACCGGATGTTCGCAACACGCTGCTTTCGCATTTTCGTATAACCGAAAGTTTCCATCGCCGGACCGCAACAGCGAAGATAAATCAAAAGCATAATTAGAAAACGGTTATACCGTTTCTCGACGGCGAAACGGACGGGAAACAAGCCAAGACGAGGCGCAGGGTGCACGCATGGGTGCTCCTCCTCGATCGCAAGAAATCTGGAGGAGCGCTGCAGTTCGGAGAAAACGGATCGAGCGGTTTGATTTACGGCTGGCTGTATCAATAATCTGTTGAATTATGAATGCAACAGCTAAAGAATCGCGATGATCTCAGCGAAAGGAGTTGAGTGGTGACTTTTGGCGAAAGAGTTGATCGCAGCGAGAAGGAATTAACTGATGGTGTCTTTCTGATACTGGAAATGGTTTTGGTAGAAATTAAATGAAGAGTTTTCATTGAGAGATTTGCATACCATGAAAATGGAAATCAAAGTTTTCTACTGAAATGGAAACTTTCTATTGCTGAAAGCTGTTAGCAATAGAAATCATGGCTAAAGTATTGATAAAATAGCTATGCTTCAATAGAAAACTTGAGGGAAACACATTTCTGAAGAAGTTTAATCTCTGCAATAGCTAATTTTGATGTCTCCTCAGAGAAGACATCCGAGCGCAAAGGATTAAAATTTATAAATTAAAAACACTTGCTGTACACTTGCACTCGCTCCACAAGGAATTTAAACTAAATTTAAACTAAATTCCACAGTTAACAAGTTGAACGAGTTAAGCATTCGAAAAACGAAAGGCTGCTTCGAAGAAGAACGAAAGGTTGGAGGTTCGCTGAAATTTGAGGAGTTGCTTGAAAAATTGCGCGCAGTTCCTTTCGATCGAATACGGAATTAATCGCGTGATGATCAACAGTAAGGAATGGGAAGTGTGTTTCGCGATTGAGCAACCGGTAGTCGGTTCTGGAAAAGTTCGCGGTTTGCTCACCGCCATCGATCGTCAGAATTTTAATTAATATCCTTAGTTACACAACGAGTGAGCACATATATCGATAACTATAATTGATCGCACCTTGGCCACCTCGTTTGGCAATACGAATTGAGAAACAACGGGGTTTTTAATTGAACAACGAATCAGCGCGAAGTGTAATTTCTAGAAACTCTTATTAACGGGACGATAAAACGTCTCGAGTATTGTTCGAGACGAATCTCTTTGTGAAAACGACTAAATACTACAATCTGCAGCGAATTACAAATTATAATGGGAGAAATTTTGCTGGAAAATATAAAAAAACTCGACAAGAGTGCAATTTTATAGTTCTTACTCTCAGAAATGACTAGTTCCATTTATTATAAGATTAAAAATAAACTCTCGGTATCTACCAATTAAAAGCTGCAGTCGCGTTAAGAACGCCACGATTTTCATCGAATAACAAGTTGTAACGAAAGTAATTGCACTGGTAAATGCATGTGTTAACCGCACCAGAAATGAATTGCGCGTTTCCACTTTGCATATATTGCACAAAGTGGATTCGACGCTGGAAATTCAACGAGTAATTCAGAAAGGGTTGCAGCATCTCTTGATTATGAATAAAAAACGCGTAAATTCGATATTTAACACATTGCAAGAGGGAGACTGTGATCCTGGTTCTGAAAAACAAACGTTGAAAATTGGGGGTTGCAATCTTTATTGCGCGATATTTCAAGCGAAAGACTGTGATCTTAGTTCAGAAAAACAAACGTTGAAAATGGGGAGTTGCAATCTCAAATGTGTGATATTCCAAGTAAAAGACTGTGATCACAGTTCTGAAAAACAAACGTTGAAAATGGGGAATTGCAATCTCAAATGTGTGACATTGCAAGCGAAAGACTGTGATCACAGTTCGAAAAACAAATGTTGAAAATGAGGGGTTGCAATCTCAAATGTGTGATATTTCAAGCAAAAGACTGTGATCACAGTTTGGAAAAACAAACGTTAAAAATGGGGAACTGCAATCTTAAATGCGTGACATTCCAAGCGAAAGATTGTGATCACAGTTTGGAAAAACAAATGTTAAAAATAGGGGACTGTAATCTCAAATGCGTGACATTCCAAACGAAAGATTGTGATTACAGTTCGAAATCAGGAGACTATAATCTCAGTTACGCGATAAACAGCAGTGAATCTTCTTTTTACAAAGTTAAGCTCCCTCGCATTGATAACACTAGCAAATTATCGAGTCAACACGTCGACGATGGAGGACAGAAGCAAATCCTCTAAATTAGTCGATTCTTAATGAATTCCACGAACATTTCAAACTCCCAGAACAAAATTACTACCTTTTCTAACAATCTTCTAACAATCTCCTGACATTTACACGTCAATGTATCAACTATCACACGAAAGAACTGAATTCACCCTCTGAAAACCTAAAAAACCGCGTCCACGTGCACATTTAAAAAACAACTCGATAATTAACTCAATCGAACCGATCCTCGACGCGTGCTCTCATGAAAACACCCAAAAGACTCGACTGGAGGAGATCAGAAGGAAGTTTGCAAGAAAGTGGAGGACGATCGTCTCGCAACGAGCGATCAGAAACAGGGTGAGATGTAACAACGAGGCGTCTCGTAACACTTTCCCTCATTCACGATTGTTCTCGCGCGGAAGAATTTCGTTTGGGCCAGGGAAAGAGGAAGCAAACCTCTGCGACTTAACCCTTGTTCGAACGTGAATTGTTCGCAGACGATCGCGTACGATCGCTTCTATTTAGATTAACCTGTCGACTCTGAATGGGACACGCTCGCAGCGAGATCTTCCTTCGAGGAAGGTGTTACTTGCACGGTCATAACCAGCATTCTATTCAAATGAGCGACACTAACCCCAGCGTACACATCGCTGCGATGGCGGTTTTTATCGTGGCAACGATTTCACCGCGAATCAGAAGCCGCTCTAATGATCCGCTTCTCTCCCTCGCTGTTTTACACGCGTCTTCGCCTACTTTTTCGCAACAATTCGGACGGATTCCGATGGTAATTAGCGAGCGGAAGGATCGCTGCTCGCGTCGCCGCGTACAAGAGATTCCATGGTCTATTTGGTTAACCCTGATGCGAGAAACTTTTGATCAAAAGTGGAGCGAGCGACGCAACGAAAGTTGCTCGCATGTTCTCGGTTGTTTGCGCTGCGAATTCGAGCGATTATTACCTTCGTCCCAGCTTTTTCAGTCGATTTTAATCGTAATAATTGCTTCAGTTAAACTGAATTTTAGCTTTTTCTTTTTCTTAATTAGATACTGGCTGAATTATGTTACCATGTTACATATGCATAGAGTGAAATATTGCTGCTTTTGTTCCTACACTTTACGCCATCCACGCGTCGCGACCGTAGTACCGTAAAGGTAGCATTAATAATTAATTACCTAATTAGCAGACACATCTGGTGAGTGACAAGTGCTTTAGATATATCGACTATGGAAATATGTACTTGAACGCGAATAAAAAAGCGCATTTTGAAGCAATATCAAAGGCTACTTGCGTATAAAAATTTGCAGTACGAACGCGAACGATGTAACAAATTAACAACGTTAATTCGAAGCTAACTTGTTTGCCAATTAACATTCAGTTACACGTATCTCACGTATCGAGTTCAGATTCGAGAAATTTACAAGTCTCGATAATATCGAAACACATTAATCTTGCAATAACATATTTGTCCGCTGAAATTTCAACGCACAGCGTTGTTTCGTTCGATATCTCGTTTTCACGCGATATTTTAAGCAACGAATCTTTTTATCAACTTCGTGCATTCTGTTTTTTGTAAAATCATCTCAGATAAAAGAGGATTTCGGTTGTGAAAATACGTTTCTCTGCTCTGTTTCGACGAGGCCAGAGATTCGTCTTCGTAATACGAGCCGTTTATTTTGAAAGTGGCCCAAGTCCGTTTTTGAAAAAAGTCGAGCCAGCTATTTTAATATTTAGACGTCTACGTCGTCTTTAAACTGTGAATAATATGTTTAAAATCAGCAAGATTTCGTAGAACGATTATTAGCTGGTTAATAGAACGATGAGAATTTTTATTCTGAAAGTGACGTAAGTCCATTTGTCAATTGTTAACCGCAGTGACACGCACCATTTCTGACGTATAAAATGTTTTATAATTTTCTAAAAATCCTTAGTTCTTTTCTATGTCGATGAATCAGAACGCAGAGTTTAAAATACTGAATTTATTACCACGTCAATGCAGACCAAGAAAATTCGAAAATATTGTATCGACAGCGTTCTACGAAAAGTGCGTTTTTCACGTGTCGCAATGAAATATGAAACAAATTAAGTATTTTTCAATCGATCTGAAGCATTTTGAACTATATCGAGTAAACTTAGATGTTTCAAATTAGTCGACAAACCTAGTAATTAATTTTTAGAGTGGCTTGAGTCCATTATCGATAAGAAGACACACGTTGCTCACTTAATAACTGCTATTATTTCAACAGAAATTGCTGATTCAACTCTCTTTTGACCTAGGTCACTTTCAAAATAAACAGCTCACTTTGTCGCGTATTCCTCGTCAGATTCTTTCGTATAAACTTGTCGTACGGGGCCACGAAGATTCGCTACGCGCGCGAGTTCGTAATTAACTTCCAAGGCATAGCCTGATTAAACTGTCACGACGCTCGTCGATGACCTTGCCCACGTTCCCTCGAAAACACCGTCCTTCAACTCACCGTGCTCGCGCGAGCCTCGCATTTATTCATAATCCAACACCGCTTCCGATCTCTTTTACCGTTCTGAAACCATCGAAGCTCTTATTCACCTCACGTCTAATTAACACTCGTCTGACATCACCAATCAACGCTGCACTTCGAAACGACCTTCCGCTCGCCGTATATTTCACTTTTCACTGCTTCTCACGCGCGGCTCCTCTTCTGATCGAGAAACGACGAGGCGTGGACTCGCGAATTCGACGGAAAAGTCGCGCGAAACGCGAAGAAACGAGCTTCTTGGCGGCGAGAAACGCGACGCGTTGACAGAACGAACGTGTCCGGACGCGGTAATCGCTCCACGACCAATGAAAACGTATCGCGTGTCCACGTCGAACCGCAGACACTCGCGGCGCGTTCCTCGCGAGCGAGCGACGCTTCTTCCTGGCGAACCGGAGGCGTCTGCCGCGAAACAACCGCGTCGATCCGCGTTCTTGGGCTCGCGCGAATTTCTCCGCCACTTTCCGCGCTCCCTCCACCGTCTACGCTCGCGTTCGCCCTCGTGTCGTCCGTTTCGCCACGAAACGGCCACGAAACGGCGACGAAACGGCCACGAAATAGCCACGAATTTCCGCGCGAAACAGGATCGCGCACCCCACGATCCTCGCTGCACCCTCGCGCGCTCAGTGGTCGCGCCCAGCCGCCATTGATACGCAACCACGCGACGCGCTCGTCGATCCACAGTCGTCCAGAAAACAATAACACCGCGTCGCTCGAGCTTGGAAACGCGACTCGAGGGGATCGAACTGGAAACTCTCGTTTCGAAATTTCTGCAGCCACTCTCGTCGACGAAAGTTTCGCACTCCCGTCGCGATGGACTCTGCGAATTTTTTGCTCGCGATTCTGGATCGTACGCGCGACGAAAATCTATTCGAAACCGTACGTGACTTCGAGTTACTTGAAGTTACGTGGGCAGCGGAGACTCGAGACGCTCGGAAGATTCGAAGCACGCGATGCTTTCAAGGCTTTCGAGGATTTCGAGTCTATTTCAGTTTCAAAACAATCTCGAAGCTCCGTCGCGCCTCGACGCGCCTCGAAGGTCCGCGATCTTTTCGATTTTCAGTTTCAACCAGCGTGGTCGAAAATCGCGGGGACGCGGAAAGCTGACGCGTGTCCCGCGTCTTCGAAGCGTCGAGAAAAAGGCGAACGTTTAATTTTAGAAATGACGTGCTGGAATCCAACGTTCCATCGGGATTATCTTATTTCCGCGGGTTGCGGGGCGGTAATCGGTGTGCCCAACTTCTAAACCACGGTTATATCTTACGCCTCGCTCGATTTTCCAACTAATTACTCGTTTAATTCGAGCATGGCACGAGAATATCCCTTGGATGTACACGTTCTCTCCCATCTATTCGCGATTTTCATAGAGCCACGATATTTTCATACGCGGTCGAGCGTTTCGCCACGAAATTCGAGCCACGAACGAGCCAGCCCCCGATAATTGAAATTTTCAATTAGTAAACAACTCGCGCGGGTTGCACAATCGCAGAAATTTCGCGGCAACAACCGATAACCACCACGTTCGAGTCGCTGTCTCGCTGGAACCGCGCGCGAAACGAACTTGAAAAGGTCGCCACGTCACTTTTCTTCGCGTTTCAACGCACGATCGCCGTTCGTACGATTCTCTCACCGCTGAACGCGTTATTAAACGACGCTCTAGAATTGCGACACGAGCACTGCGTTCATTGGAGAGCCGCCAATTCGCGAGGAAACAACGTTCGCGACGCGACGATCGGGTCGCGCGTAAAAATGTCGCCCGGACGGCGACTTTGGATGGCGTGAACGCTTGTCAGAGATTAGATAAGGCTCTTGTACACACAATCGATATCGCAGTGATAAGCTACCATTTTACGAGCCGCGAGGACGCGGCGATGACTTCAATAAAAGAGCAAAGACGAATGTAACGAATGCTTATGCGCGTACTTGATACGCATGGTCAAGGTCCACGTGGAACGTATGCGAGTCGACGTCGCTCTTTGCGTTAATGCTCGCGTATGACGTTTAAGAATGACGTTTAACCCTTTGTACTCCTCTGATGAATGTCGCTCGACGAAGAAAGCAACATAACTCTTTGGATTTGGCTGCTTCTCGAACGTCAGCAATAGAAATTATGGTCAAAATTGCGATACTCTAGCAATAAAAAGTATTATTAACCCTTTGCGGTCGAGAGGCGACTCTCAGTCACTACGACGTTCTTCGTCTTTAATTTTGAGTTTGAAGTCCTGCAAAAATGAACGTGGAAAGTAGAATTAGCTCGAGGAAAGATGAAATTGATTTTCAATAGTTGAAAAACGAGATCGATCGTATTCGTAAAGATATTAGCGATAAAGAACGCAAAGGGTTAAAATAGAGAAACTATTGCTAAACTAGCAATATCGCTTTTGTTTATAAGAATAATTTGTGAACTCTTAAAGTAAAAGTGATGTATAGCCTTTGCCACAATCATTTTCCACCACTTCTTCTGAGTACAGAAAAAAAAGTGTCCAGCGATGAGTTAAGAACAATATTTGATACAATAACTATTATATGGGGGCTGAGGAACTGTCCTCTGAACGAAATTTCAAATGAAACAGGCTGTCGTTGGCGACGAGATTGAAAAATAATTCCGATTGCAAAGGATTAATATCGCTGCTTTGTAAGTAACGTGGGCGTTCGATAAATTTCAAATTGCACCGTGCATTATGCAGTTTAATATCGCCCGCCAAACGCATCGCGCGAATATCGCGTTTCATAAAACGTCTGCTAATTATTAGGTATTCGAAAGGAATTTCATTATACTTTGCACGTCCCAGATATTATTTCGCAGCGCTGCTGCTCTTGTAATTAAAATGATTAATGAAATCGTATTCGAACAGAGTCGATAACAAACTTTATCCGTTGCTATCTTTGATAAAGAGGAAAAGAAAGAAATACGAATCGCAGCGAATTCCTTACAACTTCTAAAAGGAATCTATCTTTGTCCAACATAAATTTCCTCAAGGAAGACCCTGTTTCTTCCTACAAATCGAGCTGTGGCTCTATTTTCGCTTGGCAAGACGTAGAGATTTTAAGAAACGCGTGTCTTTACGTCACACGCATTTCGTTTCGATGATAGGAAACGTGGTTTCTTAAAATTAGCTCCAATTAACATGTAACTCGAACCGTGTAGCGTCTCGACTTTAGAGCGGCAATTGTTCGTCTCGCAGAATACACAATTCTTCAACTTCCTCGTTCGAGAAAGGCGTTTCGATTAGCAAAGTTCGCCACGAAATAACATTTCAGATCCGCGAGAGCGTTTCGCATAATCTTTCGTGTACCGGAAATAGGTTGGTTATCTTCATCGCGAACAGTTTGTACGCGGAAATTGTCTCCTTTCGTAAAAAGTATCCGCAGAAACTCGCTTCGAAGCTTCTAAAAATACGAAAAAATAAATTTCAAATCGTTTCCTCGCTCTGTTCGCAGACGACGCAAATTTTCCGATAAATTTCTACGAATTTAATCAAAAAATGTCAGCTGGCGCACTTTCGGAACATCGTCGAGCTCGACTTTTCCTCGTTTCTCAGCGAAAAGAGTTTCCTACGGGGAATTAGTTCCATTTTCCAGCGATTTCGTTGGCGAAACTTTTCTAACTCGCGATTGCTCGAGTCGAGCCGCCTCCTGGTGCAACTTCCGGCGTCTGGTCGCGGCTGCGGGTGACAAACTTGGCAATTCATCGATTGCTCGTCGAGTGGAACGAGGCTCCCTTTTCGAAGCGGTTAAACGCTCGCCATACTAATCATCTAACGGAATGATAAGAGACGACTGCACGCGACCGTTATTGTGCACCCGATTGCCCTCCTTTCCTTTCTATTGGCTGCATTAATGCACGTGTTAATGCATTCTGCGATCTGATCGAACCATCTCGAGCATTATTCCCCAGCAGTTGTTCCAGGATTAATTATCGCAGCCAATTCTGAGGCGTTCGAGCTTCTCAATTGTTGAGATGGTAGAATTCGAGAAGAACTAAGCGTTGTTCTTTTTGTTAATAATCGTTTTTGTGACTTTGTGAGGAAGTATGCAACGAAAGTTGCAGAGATGCAGAGTTAGAGTAGACTCTGAAACGAAGATTGCGTGTTCTTCTTTTTGTAACTTTGCAAGGAAATATGCAACGAAAGTTGCAGAGCTTGCAGAGTTCAAATAGACTCTGAAACTAAGCTCACGCGTTCTTCTATTTGTCAATAATTAGTTTTGCAACTTTGCAAGGAAGTATGCAACGAAAGTTGCAGAGATGGAGAGTTAGAGTAGACTCTGAAACGAAGATTGCGTGTTCTTCTTTTTGTAACTTTGCAAGGAAATATGCAACGAAAGTTGCAGAGGTGGAGAGTTAGAGTAGACTCTGAAACTAAGCTCACGCGTTCTTCTATTTGTCAATAATTAGTTTTGAAACTTTGCAAGGAAGTATGCAACGAGAGTTGCAGAGATGGAGAGTTAGAGTAGACTCTGAAACGAAGACTGCGTATTCTTCTTTTTGTAACTTTGCAAGGATATAGGAAATCAGATGTAACGAAAGTTGTCGAGCTTACAGAGTTCGAGTAGACTCTGAAACGAAGCTTGCACGTTCTTCTCTTTGTAACTTTGCAAGGAAATATAGGAAATGAGATGTAACGAAAGTTGTCGAGCTTGCAGAATTAAAGTAGATTCTAAAATGAAGCTCACGCGTTCGTCTATTTTTCAATAATGTGTTTTGCAACTTTGCAAGGAAATATGGAACGAAAGTTGCAGAGCTTCGAGTTCGAGGGAACTCCAAAAGAAAGCTTGCGAGTTCTTCTCTGCAACTTTGCAAGGAAATATAGAAAATGTGATGTAACGAAAGTAATCGAGCTTGCAGAGGTAAAGTAGACGCTGAAACGAAGCTCGCACGTTCTTCTTTTCGTAACTTTGCAAGGAAATATAGAAAACGAGATGTAACGAAAGTAGTCGAGCTCGCAGAGTTCGAGTAGACTCCAAAAGAAAGCTCGCGTGTTTTTCTCTTTGTAACTTTGCAAGAAAACGATATGTAACGAAAGTTATCAGAGAACCACTCATCGCTAGTGGAAACCTACGTGCGCAAACATTTTTTATGGAAGAATAACAAAGAAAACTTATCTGTTTTCACAGCGAAAAAATTTCGTTTCAATATTTATCGTATCTAATCATATCTCATAGCACGTCTTTAGACAAATATAGTCAAGATAACAGTATACAAAATGTGTTTGCGATTTTCTACAAGCGACACATACGCGTGTAGCATGAAATTTTTATCGTTCGTTTTATGTATCGCATTCCGTGATTTATTTATTTCACAAATATTTGCTTTCTTTTTAATTCAATCGAAGTATTTCGACTGGCGGAATTTTCGCGTTTCCAATATTATTTAATATCGAGATATTTCGAACTCATCGAACACCTGTTTGAAATCCGAATTTCGTTGATGAACTACAAGTTAAAACGCACAGTGCGTTATGCATGCGATGTATGCAATCGATGAAAAAGATTTTTAATTAAAAATCTACGAAACATGCATCAAAGTATCTTTAAAAATTTTATTCCTCTGTTAACCCTTTGCACTCTAAATTTTCAATTTCATTGCCATCAATTCTCAGTTTTATTTGAGACTTACTTCAAAGGAAATTTACTTTACTAATTATCTTAAGAATAGCTCTGAAACTTTGTTCTAATTTATATCTGTTTCTTTTTTTATTTGCTGATGTCGAGTTACATTCGACAAAGGAGTGCAAAGGGTTAAAATCGTTTGAGTGCCACGGACTTTTGGATCCAAGCAACGCGATGGCGCTTCTCGAAGTTCCAAGCAACGCAATAGCACTTCTCAAAGTTCCAAGCAACGCGATAGCACTTCTCAAAGTTCCAAGCAGCGTGATTTCAATTTCTTTTCAATTTCTACATCTCAAAGTTCCATGCAGCGCGATAACGCTTCTCAATTTCCACGTTTCAAAGTCCCAAACAGTGCGATAACGCTGTTTTCCTACTCATCAGTAGCAAATCTTTCGTTTCTATTTCTATGCCATTCTTCTAACTGTCCAGCGCGCAGTCAATTTGGTTTTTCTCATCGAGTAGCCGTCACTTTTAAGCCAACCAAACGAACAGCAAAAGCGCGATCGCGTCGACTGGCACTCAAACTCTTAATCCTGCATCAGCAACAATTAACATCCATACGCGTGCGATGGAAATTTCGTTCGACCATATCAATACACACCTTTCAATTAAACACGAAAGCTCGTCTGCTCGGTTCAAAAATTTCACTGATCATGCACGTGCAATTTACGGCTCGCGCAGCCTTTTCGTACCGCTTTTTTCGTAACCGAATCCGTGCTCGATTTCGTTGCGAAACGATCTCGCACGGATTCCCTCTGACACGTAAACGGCTGGGTTTCGTGTCGTGCGCAACGAGCAAATTTCATGCTCTGTTTCGTTCGAACAGCCGCGCGCCGCGAAAATAATTCGAGCAGCCTCGAACGAACGAAAAAGCGGCGCGATCGATCCGCCTTGAAAAGCCGTTCCTTTCGCGGAGCGTCTTGCGATAAATTCGTCGCGAACGAGGCAATAGTAAAAAAAAAAACAAAAAGAAAGGAGACAAAAAATTGGAGCGCGATCGAAACACGCTTGAAACGAGAATGGAGCGCGATTCCAGCGGAACGAATTCGAGGCGAAATAAAGA
This sequence comes from Xylocopa violacea, assembly GCA_963969225.1. Taxonomy (NCBI): domain Eukaryota; kingdom Metazoa; phylum Arthropoda; class Insecta; order Hymenoptera; family Apidae; genus Xylocopa; species Xylocopa violacea. The sequence goes on from CAXAJV010000015.1 coordinate 20,553,123, forward strand.
GAATGATTAGCATGCAGCGTTACCTTGGCAGTCGTCTTTGTAGTGTTGAGATTTTGGCGGCGGCGGGGGTGCGTTCGAGTATTCTATGGGCGAGCCGAAAAAAGAAACAAAAAGAAAAAAATAAATGAGAATAATAATCAGCCGCGCTGTGATTCACCGTGAAAATAGTGATCGCTCAGCAACGTGGCTTCGCAGTGAACATTCGACTGCTGTCTTTGGTTAATGGAACGCACTCTAGCTCGGCATCGATCGATATTGGTGTCCCGGAACGAGCCACTTTTCCAGCGATGCGTTCGAAAGGAAACGAATCCGTGGTCGATCAGATCGTGCGCTGAACATTGTTCGAGTGGCTCACGGTTTGTATCGATCAGATAGGCAAGAAATTAAGTTCTTCGATCACCGTTCTCCATCGCGTTCTTGCGCGATCGTTTCAAACAGCGTTGCGTTTCTGACTCAAAATTTATAGAACTATTCGATTACAACAGCTAATTAATATTTCTCCTGTTATTGAATTATTGAAACCAAAGTAATCGCAGCAGAATAACTTCGCAACTGTTCCACGTTTATTTCTATCTCCACAAATAAAACCCGCGAATTTAACGTTTCAACGTTTGCATATCCGCGAATTTCAAAACTCGATAGTTTCTAAAAAAATCCGACATACGCGTCCCGTATTTTGTTGTCAATCAAAAAAATAATCCCATCAACTGGCACAGAAAAGATCGATAAAAAGAGTCAACTAGGCGATCGAAAGAAAGAAAGTCGCATCGAAACAGGAACAGCTTTAACGATTATGAAATTTCAGACCTTCGAAGGTGACGGTTGGTCGAGCGGTGTAGACCGGAATCGGCGACCACCATCGCGTGCTTTTTCGTCGCGCGTTGGGCGAAGATGGCGGAGGCGGTGGTTGGTACCTGAACCTGGGTCTGTGCTTGTCAGGATCGAACGTTTGGCTCGTAGAGGCGTCCGTTTGCTTCAAAATCGACGACAAGCCTCTGGACGAGACGCCTCGCACTTTTCCAACCGCTCTGTTTCTCTCGTCAGCCTCGTTGCTCGCGAGATTCGCGTCATTTTTCGAGCAAGACTGTCTGCCAGCGAGATCAGGTGGCGAGGACAACGAACGAGTGTTGTCTCGTCGACTGGGATATCTGTGGGCCACCCAGCGACCAGCCAAGTATGGCGCGATGTCTCTCAGCTCGTGGACGTCTGGCGACGAGGTGAACATCTCGCCCAGGATCGACGTCTTCCTCTCAGCGAAGCTCTCGAACTTCCTTCGCATGCGTCCGACTGGTTTCTTGGCTTCCAGCTCTTTGGTCTCTGCTTTTCTAGCCACTGAATTGGGCGCGCTGATAGTCGAAGTGTCCTTCAGCTCGGCTGTCTTGCTGATCACGTCGATGTGCGGCATGGACAGGTCCTCGCGTCTGAGAGGGACGCGTGGGATCGGTGGAGACTCGCCCCTGCGACGCGCTCTTCCTCTGCGAGGCTCGTATTTGCGACGCAGCCAAGCCACGTCCGCGAACTCGTGAGCCTTCAGCTTGCCTTCGTCCACCTTCTTCAGAAGACTCCGCGTCAGCTCTGGATCGCTGCGGAAGCTTCTCAGCGCTGGTGCCACCTTGACGCAAGCCCCACGAAGTTCCTCCGCGCTTTCGAACCTCGCTCTCAGTCGTCTCACAGTGCCATTCTTCACGAGCTTCAAATAAGCTCGCCAGTATCTGTCAGGATCTGGCGAGCAGCTGCGCAGCCAGATGCTCTCGAGACTACAGGAGGAATTAGATCGCGTCGTTGCGCGACCTGGACTGACGCTGCGAGGTCTGTCGCGTTCGCGTGGGCAACGATGGAACCGCGTGTCCAATTGTCGAACTGGGCTGCTCGCTTTTCCCTTGTCCACTGCTCCTTTGGGTGACATCGATCGCGTCCTGCAACCTGACAGAGTCGCGTACTTCGCGGACTCCGTCTCGCCAAACAGCTCGCTCAAGTTCGCGAAGCTCTGCGAGGACGACAATCTAACTGGCTTCGGTTGGTCCTTCGTCCCGCGACTTGCTGCGACGTCCTTCTTGTCCACGTTCTCGAAGAACTCGATCTTCGCTGGGACGTCCTGTGGTTCGACGTTGCGTTGGATGACTGTCTTCACGGACGTGTCTGAGCTCTCAGTCGTGCTGTCCCTTTCGCTGCCAGAATTGGGGTAGAGAGTTTTCGTCTGAGCAGCTGCGTCGGGGATCGCGATCGCCAGAAGAGGCGGTTTCTTCGACCATTCCTCCAGCACGCTCTCCACTCGTTGTCTGTCGGCTAGGCTCTTGTCGTTGGGCGTTAGAACCAGCAGGAAGTCGTTCTTCTCTTTGCTCTTCAACGGGTCCTCGCAGGTTTCCAGGGAGTAGCAGCTCCTGGGCGAAGTGCTGGTCACGCTTGGGGCGGAAGAACGAGTCACCCTGGGTGTTTTCTTAGCCGCGAGCGCAGCTGCGATGCTGCCGCGAGTTTCACGAGGAGCCAGAGGCATCGACAGCCTCCGTCTCTGCGAAACTTTGTCCAGAACTTCCTTGCCAAGAGTCACGGAGAGTCGCTTCTTCTCCAGTTCGCTCATCGTTGGAGAGGCGGGGGTTGGTTTAAAGGATTCAGACTTTTCGAGGCTCTTCCCTCGGCCAATGGAGTCGCTTCTTCTTAAAGTCGACTCTGGACGATCGACGAACGATCTCTGCTCGCTGTGATCCGACGTGATCATCGAGTGGCATCGCACGTGCAGTCCTTTCGCGTCGTCTCGAGCGCCAGTGGTCGAATCTGTTTGAGGTGGGACTACGATCTCGTATTTCGACAAGGGATCAGCTTTATCTGGGTCCCTTGTCTTCTCTTGTTTCGAATCAGCGACCTCAGAGTCCAGTCTCGACGATGTTGACGGCGCAGACTTTTGCAAATTGTCGCTACCATAGATCTCGTTCAATTGTTTCTTCAAGGTGGCTACTTGTTCGATCGACAGGCTGCTCCAAAATTTCTTGCTGCCCCCAAGGTTCCTCTGCAACTGATCCGAGCGATCTATCCTTCCATTCTCAGTACCCCTCGCCTTCTTCAGCATCGAGCTCGCCACGTTCATCACAGAAGTCCCTCGCCAAAGCGGTTTGTACGTGTCCTTCCTCGACGAGATCTCTCTCTGTCTGGACGACTCCAACTCGCTCGCCTCCGTCTGCAGCTTCTTGAACCGCTGAATGATGTTCTCGACGGATCGTTCTTTGCATCTCAGTCCGCGATCACCCTGCCACTTGAATTTACCAATGTCCTTGGCGCTGAACAACAAGTCCTTGTCCCTCTGCACCGCCTTCAGCTTTCCGTACAGCGCGTTCAACTCGACTTCAGCCTTCTCCTGCGATCTCGCCTCCCTCCATCGATCGTAGTCGATGATCCCCTCGTGTCTCGTCCTTGGTCGCAAGTCGCTGGAAGAGAACGTCCTCTCCAGCTCGCCCAGTCTTTCAAGGCTGGAATAGAAATCGTGCAGCTCCTTGTATCTTTCCGAACGTCTTCTGTCGTGCAGCATTTCAAGGACGTATCGATGGTAGTCTTCGCGGTCTGACCAGCAAAGGGAGCTCGTGCTTCTGGCTAGCGACAGATTCGAGCCGAATTTCGATCTTCGCGACTCGTCAGCCTCGCCAGCGCTTCTGGCTCGAACCTTCTTCACGACGATCGTGGCTGGTCCGTCCGGTCTCTCTTGTTTCACTGTGCGTATGCGACGACAAGCTGGCGACCTGACTGGAGACGGCGAACAAGTGCGAGAGGACGACTGCTTCGAGTCTGATCGCTCAGACAGAGTCTTCAGAGGTGGCTCGCTCGAGCTTCTCTCCTTCAAGCGAGATTTCGCAGAATCTGGACTCAGATTGCGCAGGGTCGTCGACGATCCGAAGTCGTCGATCCCAGACAGGCTGTCGAACTTGCTGACCTTCTGAAATACGGACCTGCCAGGCCAACTGACCCCGTAAGGGCTCGAGCTCCTCGAGGAAACGCTCTCGCGGTCCCAATTCTTGAACCTCGAGTTCGAGACGGGTCGCTTGCTGGCTAAGTAGACGCCCAGGGACTTCAACGACGGCTCTGACTTGCTGCCTTCTCGGATATTCTCTTGGTAGATCCTCGCGCGCTCGCTGACGATCGAGCGACCCCTCGACGGGACGTTCTCGCTCGAGGCGGTCGAAGAGACGGATCTCAGAAAGAGATTCTGGAAGAACGTGTCCGAACGAGTCGCTTCTCGATGCTTCTTGATCTCCTCGATGGTCAACGATCGTTCCTCGCACTTCGAGGCTCTCTGTCCGACATTTGGCTCCTCGTTCTCGACGTTGCTGTTCCCACCATGGTCGCTGTCCAGGTCCGTTTCCTGTTCCCTCTCGAGCCTCTTCGCGCTGCGACCGTTCTTCTCCTTCCGCGACTTCTTCTTGGCTTCCAACTTCTTCCCGCTCGAGTCTGGAATGAACTGCACGGTCTCTGGTTTCTTCACAGGCGACTTGACGATCGTTCGAGGCCTCAGCGCTCTCTTTTTACTCGACTCGCTGATCGCCTCCGAGGAAGACGTGAACTCTCTGCTGGAACTCATCCTGTCTGGTCGTCCGACTATCGACCACGGCTTCCTAGCGTCCGTTAACACCATCCTGCGCGCAGTCGATGACGCGAGCGAAGAGGACTTCAAAGAACAAGCTATCGATCTCCCAGCCACGCTCGACTCCGCTGGTTTCCGCAGAATCTCCTGCCCCTTCGAAGACACCGCCACCACCACTTTCAACGATTTATCCGGCTGACTCTTCTGCCTTCCGCTCCTCAACGCGGACGAATACATCGCCGTCGAGCTCTTAACGACGGTTCCTGACGGCAGCGTCGTCGTCTGAACGCTCCTCGCCTCTCTTTCCACGCACTTCTGCGAGTGCTTCCTACTCTCCACCGAGGAGAGATCAAAAGCGGACCTGGCGAGTCTTCTCGAAGACTCCTCCTGCTCCTTCCTCGTCAGCCGCCCTCTGACGCTGGTCTTCTTCGACTGAGACGCGGAATGACAGCTCGCAGGATGCGACTTCTCCCTGGAATTCGTCGAGTCAGGGGCCAAGTGCCTCGTCCTCCTCGTCGTGGACGATTTATCCTCCAATCCCCGCTTCGAGCTGGACTTCGTCAAATATTCCTGGCCTCTCCAAGTCGAAACGGTCGCGCGAACTCGCGCTTCGCTGCTTTTCTCTGCAACCGCGTCTGGGGAACTTCGAGACGCCTGAGACTTCTTCTTGCTCGACGAAATAGGGGCGGAAGGTTTCGATCGAGGCGACGTTGGGCTGCCAGATGACAGTCGCAACGCGCTCGAAGCTTGCGAGCTCTCGCGACTCCTCCTGTGTCTGTCCAAGCTGCTTGGAAAACGTTCCTTTGGCGATCGAAGGTTGCACGGGTCGTCAGCGAAGCACTGTCTGTGCCTCGACTTCGAGGACTGGCTGTCGAATGGTCGACGCTTGGCGTTCGACGCGTACAGCTCGAGCGTTCTGCTGTTCCTCGAGGACTGTCTTCGAGGCGGCGACGGCGGAAGCGTCCCGCGATCGTTGAAATTAATGTCTCTGGGGCTGCTCGACTTGGCGAGAGCTCGAGCGTCCATTCTTCCGGTGACGGCTGCTCGACTGGTCGACGATCGCGTCGTCGACGACGGCTGGGCGTTCTTCCTGTGCACGCGGATCCGCGTCAAAGTGGACGAGATCGGAAAATACTCGAGCGCGGAGTCGTCTGTGGACAAAGTGGTGATTGGTTCGTTTTCGCGGGTGTCGCGATCGCGCGTTTCGTGGGACCCTGTCACCGGAAAACCTTGAAGGAAAGAGTCTCTTTGAAGCTGGTGATGGCTGCTGTTAATCTTTTTTTTTTTTTTTTGCTCTGCTTTTTTCGTTTACTTTCAATCCAGCGCAGCGTGTGAAACGTCAGGGAAGTCCTCAGAGTGCGGACAGAGTGGTGATTGGTTCGTTTTCGCGGGTGTTGCGTTCGAGGGATTGCGTGCCGTGTTTCGCGGAACCCTGTCACCGAGAAAACCTCGAAGAAAAGAGTCTCTTTGAAGCTGGTGATGGCTGCTGTTAATCTTTTTTTTTTGTTTCGTTTTTTTTTTTTTTTTCTTTTGTTCTGCCGATTCTTTTTTTAATCCAGCGCAGCGTGTGAAACGTCAGGAAAGTCCTCGCTGTGGCGGTAACCGCTGGTGCAATCGCATTACGGAGAAGATTGAGTCGCACACCAATATCGATAGAGTTTGCCGAGAAGATATGCGGTGCTGTGTCGTGGAACGTTAAAGAGCTACGTTGGAAAGAAGAAGAGGCATCGTGGAGAGGCGATGGCGTTCAAGCTGGACGCGTTCGCTGAGGGGGATTACGAGTCATGCTTCGTACTTTTCACTCGATGCATTATTCAAGCGGAATGGGAATCAAACGGCCGCCGTCTCGAATCGAGTCGCATCGCGCTGGCAATTATACCGTCTGGTAGCGTCGAGGCTCGATTACGCGACGCTTACGTTAAACCGTGAGGAAGAGAACGTTAACGGGGCCCGTTCGAAGCGTTAACAAGCTGTTGCGAGCGTACAAGTTACGAGCGTCGAAGATTATCGGCGTTACGTCGATGCTTTTGTATCGAGGCGTTACGCGAGCGAACCGCGCGAGCGATGAGAACAAATGGACGCGATTCAGTCGAGGGGTGTTCGTTCGCGGGTCCTCGCGACGCCAAACGATGCCTCGAGCTCTGAATTGTTCGGGAAAAAGAGCGCGGGTGGTTCGAATCAACTCTCATGCTTGGAGGCGCAAAGTGTAATCTCGAATCGAAGCTCCAACAACGACCATGCACATACTTGGTTAAGAAAGAAAAAACATAGTGATCTGGCAAACGATCGAAATGCGTGGAAAAAAATCAGGCACAATCGAGCGATTAATCGTAAAATGCACGCATGCCTGTTCGTGTAGTTGAATAAAACAGAAGGAAAGTTCACAGAGAATGTAACTAAAAATAGTTCGAAAAGGTGGAGAAAGGTGAAATTGGGTTCGTATTTTCGCAAGCTCACCCTTTGGTCGTTCTGGCGCTGGTTTGCGAAGGCCATGAAGGGGCACGTCACCGCCACTCTGAACTGTCTTGTAGACCAGTCTCTGCTCGAATGGGCTCAGTGGGCTGATGTCTTCTTTGCGACGAAACACGAGGGTGGAGTCGCTTTCGTATCCTGACTCTTTCAGGGCGCTAAAGGCGTAAAGAGATTCCATTATTCTCAAAATAGTTTGGAGATATAGCAGATTATCCGTGCGACAAAAGCTTTCCAGTTTATTAACACACTGCATGCGAGTTTTCTAAATTTTTGATTCAATACTAAATCGAATACTTAGGATTGCAAACGCAAATGACGGCTACAAACGTCTACCAATTTGTGAGTTTGAAAAGTTCATCGAACTCTCTAAGAATCGACTAATCAAACAAATTTGCTTCCGTCGTCCATCGTCGACGTGTTAACTCGATAATTTACGAATGATATCGACGCGAAGAAACTTAATTTTGCAAATAAAAGATTCACTATCACGTATCGCGTAACTGGAATTACAGTCTTCCGCTTGCACCTTTTGCTTTTTCCCGACTGTGATTATAGTCTTTCACTTGCAATGCCACGTAAATGAGATTACAGTCAATTACTAATACACGCAATTGAGATTGCAATCACTCGCTTCTAACGTTTTATTTTTCCAACTGCGATCGCAGTCTGCCGCCTGCAGTGCGTTAAAAGCATTGATTAAGAAGGTAGTTGATTAATTCGATTAAATTATGAGTCCACTCACTGCGACATATAAGGTTTCGTTGGACGATTTCCGCGTTGATCGAAAGGCTGGAAAAGAATAAACAATTTCCTCGGTTAGACTCGTCGAAGCTCGTCTACGAACGCAACTTGAAACATATACGTCATGCGTTTGGTGTCTTCGTTGGTAAATGCTCGTACATCGAGAAAGGAAACGTTCGTTCTTAAGTTTCACCTGGATACAAGACCGTCGAATGATCGACAGGATCGCAAAATATCGAGTGGCATGCGACATTCGGCTAGCAGCTAAGCGTCGATCAACAACCAGGATCGCGAACGAGCAAATGAAACGCCAATGGTCTAATACAGTCGATGGAAGAAGTGTTCAGCGTGGAGGAATAGAAGCTGCGTAAAGAAACACCGCGACAACGACAGCAGTCGGTGGCGATCTTAAACGAGAACGAGACGCTTCGATCCTGAACAGGATAGCGTGTCGATACGTTATCGCGTTTTAGAAATGGACCGCGTGAAACTCGAGTGTTCGCCAAATTTACTGCACGTTTTGTCTCGACGTCTTCACGGCTGTGGTAGAAGAGAAAAGGGTGGAATGAACGCGATCAGAGAAAGGAACTGAAACGTATAGACAAGCAGACGATGTGTACATACAACAAACAGCGAAAGAAAAGAGAGAAAGTAGAGAGAAAGAGAGAGAGAGAAGTACTGGGTGGTATCTCTGCAAGACGTGAAATCCACTTTAGAATTTCTATTTTCACAGCGTCCATTGAAAATATCGCATTAACGCGTGAAAGAATTTTTGCATCAACCCCTAAAGTGGATCCCACGCGTCCACGAATCCACTTTGAGGATTGAGATTCGACTGTAAAATAATAATACCACACTCGTCTCTGGCTAGAACTCTAGTACGTGGTTCGTAAACCACATCCGCAGTTAAAGGGTTAAGGAACTCTCGCGTCAACCCCGAAAATGGATGCCACGCGGCACGAAACGCTCGCTACTAGAGACGCGACCCAGTAGTTGGCGAAACGACTCGACGGAAGAGAAGAGAATAGAATAGAACAGAAGAACAGCCATGGAAAGAGACGTCGAGGTTAACAGAGGGACAACGTCATCGTGCAATCTACTTGTCGACGATGCTGCGGCCTCTAACCCGTGAAACGGCCGGCGTCTGAGCGTTTCCGGTGAGGAGAGAAGGTGTAGTCGATGACGGTGACGATAGCATAACGTGATTCGTGCTGGAAATAGAAGAAGACGTAGAAGAAGAAGAAGTGGGCGAGACGCGTTGGTGATGGTGATGGTGGTGGTGATGGTGATGGTGGCGATGACGGTGCTGTTCGTCGTTGGCCTGCAGCAGGCCCGATCTGGCGGCGTCCGATCCGTCGACGATCGGCGAGTTCGAGCGGCGCAAGCAACGGTCCGGCAGCACGAAGCTCTTCGATCTTCCTTCCAGCATGCGAACCGCGTGCCAACCGCGATCCGCACGTTCGAGGGCGGGTCGCGCGATCCGATCTTTCGCCTCGTCCCTCGCGATCGCACGCTCGACCGACCGATCCAGCGCCCCAGCGGTCCTGCTCGCGTACTCGAGCAGGTTCGCGCTCGACCACTGCCTCGAGCTGCGAGGCTGCGAGCTCCCAGCGTCGCGGAGACCCTCGTCCGCGCTCGAACGCGACTTCGCGGCGACCTCGAGGGTCTTCGAGCCGCTGACGGGCGATGCTCTTACGTTGCGGCTGCTCTCCGGTCGATAAGAGAGGCTCAGAGCGCGGTGGCTCAGCTGCGCGTCCCGTAGCTCCTCCATCCCCGCGCCCTGAGGGTGTCCGTTCTCGTTCAACCACTGTCGATCCGTTGTTCGCAGTCGTCGCGACACAGTCGTCGTCGTCGTTGGCAGGCAGCGTCGTCCAGGGACCAGGAGGAAGACCCAGGGTGCACGCGACAAGATACGCAAACACCAAATACACACACACACGCATGGACATCGATCATCGACGGGTGATGGGTTATTTCGCTGGTGGATCAAGGTTCTCGGTTCGGCGATCGATCGAGGACGGCTCGATTGAACGACGAGGGGGAAGGGGGTGTATCTTTTTCGTCCCGTGCAGAGATCGTTGCCAAGGGATGGGGGTATGTCGTGAATTTTTGTTCAACGTTCCCATGCATCGCCGCGTGCGTTTACTAGCTGCACAGAGGGGCGCGACTTGTACTGACACACGGAAAGCCAATTGGTTCGACTACTTGGGGGTTGTTAGATCGTTTGCCACACGGTTAGTTCGAGGGAGGGTGGTGAATGATCGGGGCGAGATCGTTCAGAGAATGAAAAGTGCTGCTGTTTTCTCTTTTGTGATCGATAAATCGAGGTAATGCGATGTGAACTCGAGAGATTATTGCGAATTCGAACGTTGGTGTCGTTCGTTTTTAACCCATTAACGCTAGCGAAGAAACTGGAGCAGCTGAAATTGTGTAATTGAACGTAAAATACTCTTTAAACTCTTTGAGAGTTCTGCAATTTGTTTTTCTAATCGAACACTTAATTTTCTAATCGAAGCAAGATATTCAAATATTTAAATTGATTATTACAATCATTAAACCAGTTTTCTCAATTTTTCTCATCTCAGTTTAGCTCGACCTCGTTTCAAGATAAAAAAAAATATGCAAATATACTTGTGTAAACATTGAACGTACAAATAATATTAGATTATGGTTTTGAGTGACTTAATTAAGAAAAAAGCTATTACGAAACCTCGACAGATCCATTTACCAGCTCAAAATCTTCTTAATACGAGAATTAAAAAAAACTCTTCGTTCTGTTTTGAAGCTCAAAAAAGTTTTTGTTCGTACAGATGAAACGATCACTGAAAGAATTCATAAAAAATTTACGAAAACCATTCTATATTTATAATTCCAACCATTTTCGAATAGCAGCGTCAATGGGTTAAAATTGGCAAAATTCGATATCTCGAAACGAGAGGAATTACCAATTATAATTTCCTCCTACATAATAAAGCTATTTGAAACCCTTGTTAATTTATTTCAGCTTATATTTCACTGGTCAGTATTTAAATACGAAGAGGGAGCAGCCTTTGAATTGAACGTAATTAGTTACAATAAAATGGATTTAACACTGTGCTCTTTCTGCTTTATATCGTTCGTTTAATAATTTAATTAATTAATCTAGCTTAAATTGACCGTTTAGTACTTTTATACCGACCATTTTGGATAAAATACTGATTAAAAGTTGATTTAAATACCGACCATTTAATTGGTTGCCATTTATTTTCGTCTCGAATGATTTTTCTAAAGTGAAAACGCGCGAAATGTTGCAGAAATCGCTCGACGACCGAAATATTGATCTTGCCCGTGAAACGCACCCAAAATAACAGGAAAACGACAACGAACAGGAACCGACAGAGAAGAATAAGTGAAGAGCGAGGGGGAGAAAATGGGACTGGTCCTTATTTAGCTACGATTAAATAGAAAAATGGCGTACCCCGTCAAATATGTCCATGACCTCGTCCCACCACTAGAAACATAGAATTAAACATGGCGTTAATCTATGCGCTAATCGTATGTTCGGTTAAGATGACAATTAACGTAAAAAATAATTAACCGAAAGATGAATTGATTTTGGTGGCCACTTTCCATCGAAAACTCGCGACAACTCGTTTCTCTATACTCTGACACCTTCTTCGTGGCGTGGAATTCAAAGAACTTTCGCGACGAGAAGTTCGATTTTTGGACGGAAAGCGAGCCATCGTACCTGATCACTAAAAGCAGCGCTACAGAAGCTAATTGAAAGAAAGGAAAAACAGTAACGAACACGCGTGACAAAATATCGAGAAGCATGGACGAGACTGCGTGCGCGCGATGCCTCTGAGCAGATGGAAATTGCCTTTTTTTTTTTTTCTTTTACGCTCGAAAGAAACGTGACGACATTCGATCGTGACGAAAGAGCGCGGCAACAAAAGAAGCGACGACTAAACCAAGTGAGAACAGAAACTTTGTTTCGCATCGCAAGTTGATTTCAATCGTTCGATTAATCGTTACCTTCCTTCTCGTCCGTGTGACAGAAGTCGGCTAGAAGCAAAGCCATTTCAAACGATCAAGTTCGAGACAGACTGTGTGAGGGAAGCTCTACATACGTACCGTGTGTATCGTCGCGATCGATACTGCGACGACGCTCGCATCGGCGTACGTTAATCAAAGGCCAACGCTGATTAGAATCCGCGAGAAAGCGAGCAGCGCGCGAAACTATCCGTCTGGCTTTCGATTCGACCGATCGATCGGACTTCGCGCTGTTTCTCGATCGACAGGGAAAAGATCGACGACGCGCGCGATGAAGAGTAGACTGTCGCGAAGATCGAGCTTCGTTTCTCATCGCGATCCAACGAAATTAATTGTTTTAGGAGAGATTTTGGAGAAATCTAGTTGAGAAGTTCCAAGCATCGCGATGGAGCTTTTCAATTTTGAGGTGTCAAAGTTCCAAGAAGCGCGATGGAGCTTCTCAATTTTTACGTTTCAAAGTTCCAAGTAGCGCGATTGAGCTTCTCAATTTTGAGGTCTCAAAGTTGCAAGTAGCGCGATGGAGCTTCTCAATTTTTACGTTTCAAAGTTCCAAGCATCACGATGGAGCTTCTCAATTTTGAGATCTCAAAGTTTCAAGCAGCGCGATGGCACTTCGCAATTTTTATGTCTCAGAGTCCCAAGCATCGCGATAGAGTTTTTCAACTTTAATGTCTTAAAGTTCTAAGCATTGCAATGGAGTTTTTCAACTTTGACTTAAAGTTCCATGGAGCTTCTCAAGTTCTACGTCTCAAAGTTCCATAGAGCTTCTCAAGTTCTACGTCTCAAAGTTCCATAGAGCTTCTCAAGTTCTACGTCTCAAAGTTCCATAGAGCTTCTCAAGTTCTACGTCTCAAAGTTCCATGGAGCTTCTCAAGTTCTACGTCTCAAAGTTCCATGGAACTCCTCAAGTTCTACGTTTCAGAGTTCCAAGAATCATGATGGAGTTTTTCAACTCTGACTCAAAATTCCATAGAGCTTCTCAAGTTCTACGTCTCAATGTTCCAACCAACGCAGTGATACTTCTCCATTTCTATGTCTCAAAGTTCCATTGTGTGCCATTTCTGTAAGCATCCAGCTTGCAGCCAATTTGGCAATTCTCCATCGCGCCAACTCAAACAGTTAAGAAAGCATGCACGAAGAGGCTAATTTTTTAATTACTCGAACAGATAATATAGCACAGCGCTGTATTTTAATATTAGAAAACGTGAAAGTTCACGTTTCTAATTCGAAATATGTATTTTCGTTTCATACGATTCACTTTTTTTTAGAAACGTTTCAATTGGCGGTGAGAAACTTTGTATTCGGATAATATATTTTTACAGCTATTTCTGGAAGCATCGATCTTTACTTGTTCGATCCTTTCCCTGTCGAACGATCAAGAAATGGATCTACGTTTCGCGAAAGTGGTTTTCATCAAAGTATCGTGAATTTTAAACTGGGGACGATTTTCGAGGGAAACTCGTATCGAAGACTAAGGTTGCGAACAGATAGATTATGTTTCGAGTACGTAATTAATTTGCACACCTCTTTGGCTTCCTTTTCGGCGATCGACGATCGTCCAGGTTCGTAGTCCTCGATGCGACCAGGCTGGTTCTTGTAAACCTCTGAAGTGTATTTCAAAGTTCCATTTCTAAAATGGAGAACAAAGTGAGGGTTGTTATACGATAAGAATAAGTAATTAATTGAGAAAACGATGTGAAAATTGCATCGTCCATCATTGAATTCAAAGGAAAAACTGCTCCATATTTTTGACAGAATAATTTTTATAAAATAGTCGCAATTCACGTGTTTCTTCAACTCTTGCAAAGCAGTTGCAGAAACAGATGCATCGAATTAATTACGTAAATTGATAATGAAATTATCCTTTCGTCAATTAATCAATAATTCAGGTTTCATAAGTTATGTGAAAGTTTTAGAACGAGTCAGTTGCTCGTCATTCGTCTTCAGAGTAACATCTGAGTTGCAAAGAACTATCTATCGATTTCTGAACTTTTTCTGTCTTTTAATTAATAAATATCCTACAATATTAAAATTTTTTTCTCACTTTCTGGGCATAGTCGACGTGGAGAAGTCATTTTCCTTGTTGCGTAGACGTCGACGACTGTCGAACGTCGCTGAACGATCCGCGTACAAACGATGCTCTGGTTCGCTCAAATATCCGCTGCCAATTCCGTAACCGTATCTCGTTCCTGTAAAAAAAGGCGATTCGTTTCGTTAGAACGTGAAATGATTCGCGTAGGAACGTGTTAAAAGTTCTACTCTGTTTATCCATCACCAGCAAAACGCAAAAAAAATGTTTACACGCGATACATCTCGCAGCAATGAAACTTTGATGATTGACAGAGTCTTTGGAAATCGTAAATGTAATATGTGAAGGCGATCGGTAGTTTTAATGGATCAGTAGCGCGCTTTGTTAAGTTGTGACAATGTGAATTGTTCGTTAGAACTGTCACTCGTTTGTTTTCGTATACAGTTTTGGCACTTTCAATTCACCCTTTTGAAAAGTGGATGCACTCGTTTGCAAAGCAGATTCACCGTTTTGAAAAGTAGATGCACTCTTTTGCAAAGTAGATTCACCCTTTTGCAAAGCAGAGGCACACTTTTGCAAAGAAGATTCACCCTTTTGAAAAGTAGATGCACCCTTTTGCAAAGCAGATTCACCCTTTTGCAAAGCAGATGCACACTTTTTCAAAGTAGATGCACCCTTTTGCAAAGCAGATTCACCCTTTTGCAAAGCAGATTCACCCTTTTGCAAAGCAGATGCACACTTTTGCAAAGTAGATTCACCCTTTTGCAAAGCAGATTCACCCTTTTGCAAAGCAGATTCACACTTTTGCAAAGAAGATTCACCCTTTTGCAAAGTAGATTCACCCTTTTGCAAAGCAGATTCACCCTTTTGCAAAGCAGATTCACCCTTTTGCAAATCAGGTACTTCTACTTAAGTATTTTATTTTATTTGTGATAGCGTGAATCAGATTTGCAAAAGGATGAACTTGATTTGCGAAAGGGTGAGCTTGCTTTGCAAAAGGGTGAATTTGTTTCGCAAACGGATGACTTGGATTTGAAAAAAGGTGAACGTGACTTGCAAAAGGGATAAATTTGACTTGAAAAAGGGTGAATTTGTTTCATAAACGCATGAGTTTCATTTGCAAATGGACGAACTCGATTTACAAACGAATGACTTGGATTTGAAAAAAGGTAAACGTGACTTGCAAAAGGATAAATTTGACTTGAAAAAGGGACGAACTCGATTTACAAACGAATGACTTGGATTCGAAAGAAAGTAAATGTGACTTGCAATAGGATAAATTCTAAACTTGCAAAGAACAAATTCGACTCGACCCAAATTCATACCCAAATAACCAAGAATAAACCAAAACATTTTCAAATCCAAAATTGTTCGCAAGTCAATATCCAAGCTAAAAATTGCTCGATCGCGATTTGTCTTGAATTCCCGCAGGGGCGACGAATTTTAATTTCATAAAGTGGCCAGGAAACATTCAGCGTTGGGCCTCTGCAAACGTGGCGTACGGAAACAATTGATCAACGAAAAAAAGGGCAGAGGGGAAACGATTGATTACGGGCGTTAATCGATGGCAGGATGTTAAATAAAGACAGGAACACTCGTTGTGCGCGCACGATCCTCGTGCTCGAATCGGGTTAGTTATTGTTACTTTCACGCACGGCCGATTAGCGTGGTTAAAATCGAATCGTTGCAGCCAGTCTGTCGGTTACGTAAATCGTTGATACGCGCGTCTGCGAAACAGTGCGGATAACGCCAGTTGTTAACGCGCGTTCTGCATTTTTCTCTTTTTTTTTTTTTTCTCAGCGTTAAAACAGCGAGTTCGACCGAAGAAGAAGGCCGTTGTCGCGAGAATCTCGTCAGTTTCGCTAAGCTGCTCTATTATTAGTGCTCGTTTATGTTGCGATTCGTTCGACTCGTTGGAGCGTTTATTCACCTCTTCTTGGTTTGTAACGAATGGTTACGTAGTCATCTGAAAATGAGATTAGACATTAATCTCATGGTCCTACGATTTGATTAACAATTTTCTAGAATTACGATTATTTATCGAGTCGTTTTAGTAGAATTTCGTTCACAAGTTTTACAAGTCTACTATGGTTTGTAGTAGTAGCAAGTTAAACGAGAAAATGTGTCTTCTTTTTAATATCAACTAGTGAAGGCTTTCTTTCGATTTAGTTAAAGGAAAATTCAAATAATTAGAAAACTGCTAAAATGCTTGAAATGGATACTAAAATATTACAGTGATATTCGTAATACATGATCGAATGGAATTAATGAGAGAATATATATGAAAACGAAGGGTGTTCTTAATTAGAAAGTCGTTTCTCGATGACAGACGTTAATAGAAAAAAAGAGCCAATTCTGATTAAACGTTCTTGACACATCGCAATGTTTCGTAACAATATTATGTATTTCGTTGGGTTAGACTAGTCAAACGTAAAAAAAAATGCAAATAAATATCGCCAATATTAATTGCCATGACAATTCTCGACATTATCGCGTAAGCGTCGAAGCAATACAATATTTGCCACACAAACTCACCGCTTCTGTCCGCTCGATGCAACGAGTCGTACATTTTCTTATACCATTTTGTCTGATTATTCTCCTTGACTTCCTAAAATGTTTTTTTCCCAGTCAAACACAAACGTAGCCGTGAAAATGATTGATTAATCGAAACACAAAAGCTACCAGAAACCTCTACTTCGTTTAATCATTGATATTAAATAGCTTCGAGTGTGTTACGCGTAATCAAACAACGATTTCAAGAGAACTATGCGAATTTGTGGAACTCTAGTTTAGTAATGGACTTTTAGTGAATTTTTATATTAGCACTCGTCGGTTCAGATTACAAAATTAATAATGAATCGAATCTAATAATTATATTCCACCACTCAACTTCGACAAAAAGCACAAGATCAATGCCCACGAATAATATTTCTAAATTAATAGTCAAGCATTGTTATTGGTGAATTTAAATAATCGTAACGCTAAGGTTTAATTATTAACCCTTTGCACTCTAAAACTCTGAGTCTTCAAACTTGAGGGCTCCCTGATGAAGACAATGCAAATAATTTTCAGCTCACAACGTAAGGACAAAAAGAAATCGTAACAATTTCATTTAAAAATCATCAAAATTAAAAAATATTGCAAAAAAAATTGTTGAATAGTTCACTTCAAAAGCTCAAAACATCAAAGTTTAGTGTTCTCAGATTTCAAAAAGCTCGAGAACCTTGCGATGTTACTTTTTCTTTCGAATGCAAAGGGTTAATGCGAAATAATTAAGTAAATTAATAAGAGTCAGAAGCTCATCAAAGTTTAGTGTTCTCAGATTTCAAAAAGCTCGAAAACTTTGCAATGTCACTTTTTCTTTCGAGTGCAAAGGGTCAATGCGAAATAATTAAGTAAATTAATAAGAGTCAGAAGCTCATCAAAGTTTAGTGTTCTCAGATTTCAAAAAGCTCGAAAACTTTGCAATGTCACTTTTTCTTTCGAGTGCAAAGGGTCAATGCGAAATAATTAAGTAGATTAATAAGAGTCAGAAGCTCATCAAAGTTTAGTGTTCTCAGATTTCAAAAAGCTCGAGAACCTTGCAATGTTACTTTTTCTTTCGAGTACAAAGGATCAATGCGAAGTAATTAAGTAGATTAATAAGAGTCAGAAGCTCAAAACATCAAAGTTTAGTGTTCTCAGATTTCAAAAAGCTCCAAAACCTTGAAATATCACTTTTTCTTTCGAGTGCAAAGGGTCAATGCGAAGTAATTAAGTAGATTAATAAGAGTACTGTTAATTTCTTGTTTAATTGGCCATTGATCGTGTTAATGAACCAAACGCTCTCTTGGCTCTTGACCTACCGATCTCAAAACGAGAGGAATACCCTCCTTAGTCGTTGGCCCGATACCTTCGAACTTACGGGGACCCAAATCGGCCATCTTCTTCGGCGGTTCATTTTCCGTTTCCGGCTCGCTCTCGTACTCTTTCTTCACGGTGTAAACTGAGCGAACATCAGTTTAATTTCACAATGCGGCAGCCGTGGCATTCGTCAAACGAACCTTTCGTTTATAAGCTTTCGTTTTCGTAAATAGTTTGTCGTCGTTTCACGATCGACAAAGAAATCGTGGGAATTCGCTCGCGAGACGCGTTAAAAACGTAAATCGAATTTTGTTTCGTTAATATAAATGGTTCGAGTGTGAATCCACGCGACGAAGTTTGCGAATACGATGATTTTTAATCATTATTCACGGATACGAAGGTTCACCCTTTGCACTCGAGGACTCCATAGCGGAGCCATTTTAAATTTGTCGTCGAACTCGAGGACTCCTCGATAAGGACGAAGAGAAATCGTATAACTTCGTTTATTCTGTTAGCAAATTGTTCAAGGAAGTTTTGTTTATGTAATTGTTGCTTTTTCTTTCGAGTGCAAAGGGGTAAATGTGATACGTGTACTCACTGATCTCTCCAGGACTGATTATTGGCTTCTCGTCGCTCGTTGGACGTTTTATCGTCTCGCTTTCTTCCAGGTAGGCTGCTCCTTTTGGCAATTGTCCTTCTAAAATTGTGTCAAACAGTGGTTAATTGAATTTTGATAGATATTTCAACAGAAGTTTGTTATATTTGTCAAAATGATCTTAATTAATCCATTCAGAGACTCCAATACATTGTGTGTGATGGGATTTTTCGAGGCAAAACGATACACAACGCATCGTGTATGTTTTGACACTAAGCTAAACTAAATTTGAATTATCAGTCATTAGTTAAAGAGTAGTCGTGAAGATAAGATGCAAAACGATGTATTAAAAATAATAGCAGAGTGAGAAACTCTGTGTTATTGCAATTAATTTTTCTACTAAAAGTAATTATATCACTAAATTATATTATGTTAGGGTCTGCAAAAAAGTGTCTCATTTAAAATGAGTTAAAACACAGCAGCAATTTAATCCAAACGTACGACGAATAAAACAGAAGCTCGAAATTAAATGTAAAAATGATATTTCGCTAGTTCTCATCTCTGTTCCTCTTTATATTCACTTTATTTTGCACGCTCAAGCCTTCCATTCTCACCTCTCGCTTTCTGCAGCAGCGTTATGGTTGGATTCTGAGCACGTGGCAAACGGGGCGTTGAAGTTAATGAATTTAATCCTTGCGACGGTGCCGAGTGCGAATTGACAATTCGCGAGCTGCTGCTCTCGTAACTGCTTCGCGATGTTTCCTTCTTTTCCGTTTCCGCCTCCCAAGGTGGCGGAGCTTCCTCTGTTGTCTGTAAATGAAACGCGAACCGTGAAACGATCTTAAAACCACGCGAACTCTTCTTCTTCTATGCGTATGTCTCTATGGAAATTTGTATTTCTGTAAACGGAGTGGAGTGTTGGAAATTGCAAAGCTGGAAATTGCAATTTTGATATTGCAAAGTTGAAAATTGCAAAGCTGGAAATTGCAGCTTTGACATTGCAAAGTTGAAAATTGCAAAGTTGGAAATTGCAAAGTTGGACATTGCAAAGTTGGAAATTGCAAAGTTGGAAATTGCAAAGTTATAAGTTGCAAAGTTGAAAGTTGCAATTTTGATATTGCAAAGTTGGAAATTGCAGCTTTGACATTGCAAAGTTGGAAATTGCAAAGTTGGAAATTGCAAAGTTGGAAATTGCAAAGTTGAAAATTGCAAAGCTGGAAATTGCAATTTTGATATTGCAAAGTTGGAAATTGCAATTTTAGAATTGCAAAGTTAGAAATTGCAAAGTTGAAAATTGCAAAATTTACGTGTCAAAACAAAGTTTCTACTCCAAACACCTCGTACAGCGTCGAACAATCAACCACCGCTCGAAATTTGAGGGTAGAAATGGATGGTCGCGTGAATCTCGACGACTTACTTCTTGCTGGGCGATCTTTTTCCGGCTCAAAACGGGACTTTCGAACTGCACCGGACGGAACTCCTTTTTCTCGGGAACTGGGCTGGCTCCAGCGCTGGAAGGCGTCCAGACTGGAGGGATTCCGGCATCCTTTTGAGGCTCTTTCCGCTCTGGACTCGGCTCCTTTGGGGTCGGCTGTGGCTCGCTTCCAGGAGACCAAACGCCTGCCGATAAACAGTTCCACCATTAATCTACGCTCGTACGTGCTTCTTGCTGGCCAATCCACCAAAAATTTCCACGTCAATAACGCCACACTTTGTGTTAACTCATCGTTAAGTCGCAATTGAACGGTGTTTCGTAGCGACAATTCGATAACACTTAGCATTCGAATGTTAGTAAACATCAATTTCTGAACACAAGCTCATAGTCCTCGCGTTGGCTTTGGACTATGGATATTTGTACAAGTTCGTACTTATGCGTGTATAAATTATATTTACACACAGTTTTCATAATTTATTAATTGTGTAGTTATGAATTACTTAAATCTTTTTATTTCTTAGTACCTGGTTTACCTTTGGCGATTTATTTTAAATAAAATATTTGAATGGAAGCACTTGATTTGCGAAGAGGTAAATTTGATTTGAAAAAGAGTGAGTTCGTTTCGCGAAGGAATGAATTTGATTTGGAAAAGTGTGAATATAAATCTCGAAGGCATGAATCTCATTTGCTGTAAAGCGAGTGTGATTTGCAAAAGGGTGAATTTGATTCTCAAAACTGTGAATTTAAATCTCAAAAGGATGAATATCAATTTGTAAAAGAGTGAATTTAAAGTGTCAATACGTATACGAAGTTTCGTGACTCGAGAAGAACCGCGCAAGTAGATAAAGCTGCACAGCAAGACTGTAGTCAGACAAGATGTACGGTAGCGCGTAGTTTACCTGAGAACTTCTCGGTCCAACCTCCACCAAAACTGTCATAAATCGAATTCAAGAACAATAAATATACATTATTTATGATAAACTGATTGCTCCTTCCTTTCAACGCATCGATTACAAATTTTACATCCAAACAGCAGAGAATTTCTCATTTTTTTCAATTGAACTTAAAACGACGTCGAGTGAATAAAGTGAAGCACAGCAATCTCCGCTGAAGAGCAACGTTACGCAACACGGATGCACTGCAGCGGC
The DNA here is from genome assembly GCA_963969225.1 of Xylocopa violacea. NCBI lineage: Eukaryota > Metazoa > Arthropoda > Insecta > Hymenoptera > Apidae > Xylocopa > Xylocopa violacea. The sequence goes on from CAXAJV010000015.1 coordinate 20,573,985, forward strand.
TCTGGTTCGCGTTACGTTTTATTATTTCACGTAACATCGCGTACAAAGGCCCCAGTGTCTCGCTTGGTCGATTATCGAATCGAGTTTCGAGTAAACAACATCCGAGACGAGTGGAGCACGAGGAAGCCGCGTTGCTTCGGGTCTTTGGCACTCGCAGTCGACCAGGCCACGCGAACACGATTATCCCAAAGCCAAAATCAACAATTCCGTGGCCTGTTAATCTTGGCTCGCGATGGCGTACGCGCGTGGAGAACCGCTTCTTTCGCGTCGATTTCTCGCTCCATCGCGTCGAACCATCGCGAAAAACGAGCGGAAGCAATTTTTGGGCCTCTGCGCTGTGGCGATGGCGATTATCCAGCTATTTGTTCCCCCTCGTGCAGTCGAGAGACGCAGCGTTAATTGCCACGGCTTTGTTCCAGAAAAATTCGCCTCTGCTTTGGGTTGCGAGTGTTGTGGCGAAAAAGTCGCTTCTTCGATTGTTGTTTAACGCTAGATTTGTGGACTGGCTCAATTTGACTCGTTTAAAACTGGATTTTTACATGTGGCATTGGAGTTCGGAATAAGAATGTATTGTAACGTGTGTGACTTAGTACGCGTCGAAGTTTAAGATGTAATTGTGGAATTAGGAATATTTTCGAGTGATCAGTATTCGAGAATATTTCTGAGTATGTGTGTGCGTGTATGTGAATGCCTGAAAACAAGGAAACGTATGAAAATGTTCGATGAATCGAAGAATGTTCGATAGTTGTGACAGTTTAGCTTGAAGGAGGAAAGAAACAGTGTATGAACGTTGTTTAAACTAAACTTGTATCATTTTTCTATGTATATATGAAGGATAATGATAGTATGGTTGTCAGTTAATCGATAATTTAGGTTTCAAACGTTGTGTGTGGAATATTTTAGATTGCGAACGAGAGCGAGTGAAAGAATAGTCGCGTGATGAAACGTGTGCAACGTTGTACATTATTATTTCATACACGGATTAGTTTTCAGACTGCAAACGAGTTCCATTCATTAGTCACATTGTGAACACGAGCAAGCGACTCTCTTAGTTTGTTAATTGAAAAATCTTCGTTAAATTTCCTCGTGTCGCTCGATCCACGTGGTTCAAAGTACCATCAAAGCCACTCTGTGTTAATTCCACGCGTTTCGTTCTCAGCTTTTACCTGGTGTTGCGGAGGAAGCTTTAAACGTGGGAGCGAACATAACGTTCTCTGAAAATTCCAACAGCCACTTTAAAGATCAGAATAATTCCAGTTTGCATTATTTAAAATACTAAATGAGCAGCCAGTTCAATTCGAGCTGTTCATAATTTCGACGATAATTAAGCATTTAAAATGATTCGATTCAACGAGGCTGTCCTGCTTTTGGCGGTTTAAATCGCTTCCTGAGAAATCGTACGCATAATTTATAAAGTATACATACACTCGTGAATAAATTTCGATTAATCGAAATAATTGATATCTACGTAACATTCGGTTTCGCTGATTACAATGGTAGCGTTTCGAAATTCCCTGTTAATTATTAATAATTCACTGCAGCATATCGATGGAAGAGAGACTGGTTTAAACCAATCGAGTCTCTGCACGTTCATCAATCCTATTTCAAATGCTCTATTTAAAGGCGATATATCCGCATTGACAGGCAAGGTGACCTTTGCAAGCATGATTCATCCCTGTTCGACCAATGGCGTAGCATTTTCGAATAAAAAACAGAAGAGAAAGAAGCTTCCTTCGAGGAAATTCTAAAAGCAATGCTCGATGCGTGGAAAATAATTTTTGAATTCGAATATTTAGTGTCTCCACTCAGTGTGCAGAATATTTCAACCCTTCACCCTTTGCGCCCTTTTAATTTAATTATTTTTATTATTTGTATTCCATAAATGTAAATTACAACAAAGTTCGAGAGCCAATTAATGAAGGAAATTGTTTGCAACTCGAGGGACTGTTCTTTGAAGTAAATTTCAAATAAAACAAGTCGTTGGCAACGAAATTGAAAAATAATTCCGAGTGCAAAGGGTTAACGTGTCGCTTTTGATAAAACGCGACATCTGAGACTCGCGGAGGCGCTATTTCGCCGACCTTAAATCACGATAAAGAGCGTCTAAAGACTTTTTAAATTGCTTCTTTCGAAGGAAGGCGCAGGTCATTAATAGAGAAGCGAGCTTGACAAGCTTCGAGGATAGAAAAAACAGGGAAAAAGTCGTGAAAAGATAAGAAAAAGGAAGATGAGCATCTCTTCGAGCGAGCTACTTTTCATAGTTGCCATCGCCATCACGACAGAACTAATAACTCATTAAATTTTTCAGCTTTTTCTCAACGTAGCTGCATCGAGTCAAAATACAAATTAATTATCGATGACGATTATGTTTTTCGCTTATGCAAATAAACTTCTCAGCAAATGATGTAACATATGCAGTAAAATACTTGAAAAATCGTCGTTTTGCCATGAAAATTTCCAGAATATACCAATTGTTCAAATACAACGATAAAAGTTTCGGTTAAAAAAATATACGCGGCGTTAAATGCTAATAAAATATCAGATATACGATTGTATACACGATTACGAGGGAATGGTAACTAAAATTATGCTACTGAAGTTTTCGAGACCTGACATTTGAAATTTCAATGCGCCGCGTGATGTTAATCATTATTTTTTTTCCAATGACTCACACACCAACACGTGGCTGATTAGCCACCTATATTCACGCATATCTACGACTTTCGTGAACCTAATAATAAAAGAGAACTATATGCACGTGCTTCGACTATACTTTACAACTCTACGACTTCAGAATTGACTCTTTAAATTCGCCCTTTTGGAAATCGAATTCAGCCTTTTTCAAATCAAGTTCACCTGTTTTCGAGTCGAAATGGAGCCTTTTACAAACCAAATTCATCTTTTCATGTTTCCAAAATGAAATATTTGAGCAAAAGTATTTGATTTGGAAAAGGCTGAATTTAATTTTCAGAAGGATGAACTTGATTTGCAAAGGGGTGAACTTGGTTTGCAAACCAATGACTCTGATTTGCAAAGGGATAAATTTGATTTGAAAAAGGGTGAATTTGTTTTATAAAGGGTTGAATTTAATTTGAAAAAGGGTGAATTTGATTTGAAAAAAGACGAATTTGATTCGAAAAAGGGTGAATTTGATTTGAAAAAGGGTGAATTTGTTTTATAAAGGGTTGAATTTGATTTGCAAAAGGGTGAATTTGATTTGAAAAAGGACGAATTTGATTCGCAAAAAGGTGAATTTGATTTGAAAAAGGACGAATTTGATCCGCAAAAAAGCAAATTTAAAGTGCTAATACTGTATCCAAATACGCATCGTATCCAAAACTAATTGACTCTAACGAAAGCTCCATAAAGACGCGTCAAAGCTCAGATAATGGCGTTTCGCGTGAATCGAATATCGCGGCCGGAAAGAGCGGAAGAAGCGGAAGAAGCCAGAGGCAGACAAACGAAAATAGCGCGCGACTTCTGCCTCGAACATACGCGTAATGCAATTTCGTGCAATCTTCGAGCTGTAACGTAACACCTTTATGTAATCGAGAGCTCGCGAGCCCGTGTTTTCATCTGGATACTGTGCAAAACGCTCTCGAATATCGCGGACTTTTCATGCACCAACAACAAGTTCTGAGATTGACTCTGTTCGCTCGAAAACATTTGTCTTTCAGCTGAGTGATTCATTCGTAATCGAACTCTCTTTAACCCATTCGCTGCTGGCACAAAGTTTTGTGATCGCATTATTTCTGTTCGAAGTTTCTGCGTTTACAAAGCTTTTCAATTTCTATGTCTCAAAGTTCGAAGCAGCGCGATGGAACCTTGAAATTTCCACGTCTCAAAGCTTCAAGCAATGCGATGGCGTTTCTCAATTTTGACTTCACAATCTCTACGTCTCAAAGTTCCAAGCAACGCGATGGAACCTCCAAATTTTTACGTTTCTAAGTTCTAAGCAACGCGATGGCGCGTCCCAATTTTTACGTCTCCAAGTTCCAAGCATCACAACCGTGCTTCTCAAGTTTTACGTCTCAATTTTGACTTTTCAATCCCTACGTCACAAAATTCTAAGCAGAGCAATTGCATTTCTCAAGTTTGACTTCTCAATTTCTACGTCCCAAAGTTCCAAGCAGCGCGATGGCGCTTCTCAATTTCTAAGTCTCTAAGTTCCAAGCACCGCGATTGTGTTTCTCAATTTTCGACTTCTCAATTTCTACCTTCTCAAAGTTCCAAGCACCGCGATTGTGTTTCTCAATTTTCGACTTCTCAATTTCCACGCCTCAAAGTTCCAAGCAGCGCGATTGCGTTTCTCAATTTTCGACTTCTCAATTTCTACCTTCTCAAAGTTCCAAGCAGCGCGATGTCTCTATTCCTTTACTTATCAGCAGAGAATCTTGCACTATTGTTTCTATACCATTCTTACGAGTGTCCAGCGTGTCAATTTGGCTCTTTTCATCGAGTATCCGATACTTTTAAGTATCGAACAGGACAAACGCGATGAAACAATTGAAACACATTCGCGATATAACGCGCAAACTCGTGCTGGCGGTCAGTTAAAGAGCACACTCGTGGTTGGCAGCGAATGGATTAACGCTGTAATCGCGAAAATTACGTTTCGCCCACGGTTGGCCGACGGTTTCTCGTTTCGACGAAACGTAACATCGAATCGCTGAGGCAGTTTACTAACCGCCTTGTTACTTATGTAAGCGTTACTCGGCACAATGTAAATATCCACGAACACTCCTCGCAGTTTCTTGTTTCGCAGCCATGAAAGTTCAGTCGACGCTATTTGTCTTCGATACGGCTGCAGAAGTGATTCAACCTGTGGATTCGTGCTTCGCGGAGCTGGCGATTCAATCCGCGTTTCGATCGCGATTTGTTTTCCCCGAACGATGTTGGAAAATTCATTGCAGCTGGATTTTACAATCGCGGAACGGTTCGCGCTTTGAGAAACGAACAGAGCTCGTTGGAGTTGAAACTGAACCTTCGAAACAAGATGAAATAATCGAGAACGTGTTGGAACGAAATTCAATATTTGAAGAACTCGTGCTTTGATCATTTGAATAAAAAATAATTTAAAAAATCCACTCATGATCCATCAATTTCTCAATTCCCTCACAAACCACCGAATGAAAATAGAAGACCACGTTCAATTATAATCACTATGCTTAAATACAACCCTCTGCCGTTAAAAAATTAGAAATACACGAAGAGAACTCGACGAATCACCGTCGACGATCCGTAAAGAGGATCGAAATCCAGAAGAAAGCAAAAAGCAACGACGGAAATCCGCGAAGAGCGTTCAAACGGAAGCGTCGAGTGGCCCCGTTCGAGCTGGTCCAATTTTAAAGCGGATCTCCGCGTTCAAACGCAGGACAACCTGTTGAACGAGTCCTTGAGGCGTCGTCGCCGCGAGTTTCGTCCTATCGTTGCGCGTCGCGACGTCGAGCGCGTTTTTTCGCGCCGCCAGAACGCACTCACTTTTCTCCAGCATCGTTTCCGCCCTCGCTTCCGGGTTGCGGATGGCTGAGCGATCGCGAGCGAGGCTCGAAGGACGACCGAGGACTGAGAGGCGTCGCGACGTCCGAACGACGACGACGCCGCCATCGCCACGCTCCCCTGGCTGAGCTCGACTACGCAGAAGCCAGTGGATTCAGAATAGTCGCGTGACGTCGACTCGTGCTCGACGAAAATTCGCACGCAGCCACGTCGATCCGAAAAACCGACGCGCCCGTTTTCCATCTTTATTTTCATTCCCAGCGTCCATTTTCCGTCTTTATTTTCATTCGCAGCGGTGCTCGCGGATGGCGCGTCTAACTCTCTGCCCCCCTTTTTCGATTAACGATATCGAGCTGTTTCGCGTCAGATTTTGTTATCTCCTACTCTTTGCTTGCGTTCACTTTCGAGTTTGCTTGTGAGCTTGCCTTTTATCCGAGGTGTTTCTTATTTTGAGAATCGCCGAGTTTGGAATGGTCCAGTTTCTGGAATGAACGAGGTTCGTTGTGGAAACGCGTGAATCTCTGAGCAAAGTTTAGTTTAGAAATTGGTGAACCATTGAACGAGATTCATTGCAGAAACGCGTGAACCTTTGAACAAAGTTCACTCTAGAAATGTGTGAACCTTTGAAGGAGGTTCATTCTGGATATGCGTGAATTTCTGAACGAGATTCATTGTGGAAACGCGTGAACCTCTGAACAAAGTTCACTCTAGAAATGTGTGAACCTTTGAAGGAGGTTCATTGTGGAAATGCGTGAAACTCTGAACGAGGTTTTTTGTAGACGTGTGTTAGAGATCTCAAAAAAGAAGGGGAAGAATTCTATTACGAGAAACGCTGAATAAGAAACGAAGGAAGAGACGATTAGACGCCAAGATAATTAAACGGCAGGAAATGGGAAAATATTTAACTAGCTGGCAAAATAATCGGCTAGCTATTACTCAAAAGTGCTGTTTTTACCTACAATGAGAGAAAATTGAAGTTGGTTCTCAACGAAATTGAATGAAATTAAAATTTAAAATTCAATCTCAGAGAAACTTACTCTGTTTCTTATTTATAATGCCACGGCATTTGTTGAGACGAATACGTTGAACCCACCATCGCGATCGCATGCATTTATTAACTTTTGAATAGAACGCACCTTTGCCAAACAGAAATCCCTTGCCAAATCTCAAAGCATCGTCGATCTCGTGCAGGAGATCATTCTCACTGTCATCTCCCTTCGCGATGATATCAAAACCACAGCCTTTAGAAAAAGCATGCGGAAGCGGGCCCAAAAAAAAAAAAAAAATAAAAACTAAATTACTACGATTTCAGACCTTCTGAAGTGCAATTTCGCGATGTTCGAAAGCCTCGAGAATCGCTCATAGAATATTCGCACTTCTTCATTTCGAAAAAGATTTTCAAAGTGATCCAACAAAATTAAAAAAAAATTCTCTTCTTCTAGCGATCTATAAACTTTCGAAAAACTTTTAAAACGTTTCAACGCGAAGTGCAAACGTTCTACGATTGTCTCACGCGAACAAATTAACGAGCAGCAAGCAACGCGAGTACAAACACATTGTGAAGCAAGAAACACAAGCAAACAGTGATCTCGATGATTAAGAGTGATCTATGAACGCGTCGCGTGTCTCAGCATGATTCCAGTTCCAGCAAAAATTGAAGTAACTACGTAAACTGAAATTAATGGAAGTCGATGCGTGCCAAGAATTTGCACTAAGTTGCGTGCCAAGTAATTACAAAAATAATTATTATAGTTTTGATACGATCACTAAAACATCCCAATTTCTATGAAAAGTTTGTGAAAAAACGAATATGTTGAGTAACAACAAATACGAAAGGTCTCAATCATGTAAAATTTTTACTAAATGCATTATTTGAATGAAAGCAAAGACTTGGGGGATGCAAACTTAATTCCAAAATTATTTTATGGACCCTAAGTTTAAAAGCCACTGGGCCCAGTGCAAACCACGCTGCATCCTTAACCCTTTGCGCTCCTTTGTCGAGTGACTCAACATCGCTGATTAAGAAAAAGAAACAAACTTTTAAACTTTACAAATAGCAATCAAGGAACTGTGCTGCAATTGACAAATTTTTAAGTAAATTCCAAGTAAATTTCAAACGAACCACTTTGAGAAGTTGGCAACCAAACGACTAGATTGAAAAATGAGTGCAGAGGGTTAAAAGAAATGCTCGTCGAAATTCTCCAAAACCAAACTACTAGATTGAAAAATGAGTGCAGAGGGTTAAAAGAAATGCTCGTCGAAATTCTCCAAAGCAAAATAAAGTGTTCACATCCTGAATTGACCATCGAAACGATCGATAATGACCGATCATATCCGCTTGTCGGTTCAAGAAACGTCTCTCTCGAGCGTGTTTCTCGATCGAGGTGCGCGCAGAGACGCGGAGTTCGTCGCAGGTTGAAAAGGCTGAAGGTGTCGAGGGTGGAAACTGGGCGGACGCAGTGGGTCGTGTCGCAATTTGATGGAAATAGCCAAAATCGAGACGGTGGTTCCGCTGGACGCGCGACGAAACGCTTCTAAGCGCAGCGGTGGCCTATTTCTCTCGACGATGCTTATATTTAGGTTCTCGTTCTCGAATGAATCACGAACGCGTTGCAACCGAGCGAGCAGCCATCGTCGTTCCTCCCTGTTCGACAACGGGGGAAAAATAAATCGCGGCTGATGGATATTTATCTCCATGACGGTCGAATGGTCTTTTCCTACGATTCTAGGACAGCCACCGCCCACGCAGACCCATTCTACTTTCTCAGATGACATCCGTCGATCTGTTAATTTATCATTTCCGTCGCGTGGTTTCAACTATCTGCTGCGTCTCGTGTTTCTCACCCTTTAAACAGAATTCCTTCCAGATTCGTGGGGGTTGCAGGATTTAATTGGTGAAAGAGTCGAGTTTCTGCTGTTTATAGAAATTATGATCTGTCAATTTATCATTTTCGTCGCGTGGTTTGAGTAATCTGGTGCATCTCGTGTTTCTCACCCTTTAAACAGAATTCCTTCCAGATTCGTGGGGGTTGCAGGATTTAATTGGTCAAAGAGTCGAGTTTCTGCTGTTTATAGAAATTAGAGTTCAGGGAAATACTTGAATGATATTCATAGATCTGTGAATTTATCATTTTCGTCGCGTGGTTTGAATTATCTGGTGCGTCTCGTGTTTCTCACCCTTTAAACAGAATTCCTTCCAGATTCGTGGGGGTTGCAGGATTTAATTGGTAAAAGAGTCGAGTTTCTGCTGTTTATAGAAATTATGATCTGTCAATTTATCATTTTCGTCGCGTGGTTTGAGTAATCTGGTGCATCTCGTGTTTCTCACCCTTTAAACAGAATTCCTTCCAGATTCGTGGGGGTTGCAGGATTTAATTGGTAAAAGAGTCGAGTTTCTGCTGTTTATAAAAACTATGATCTGTCAATTTATCATTTTCGTCGCGTGGTTTGAGTAATCTGGTACGTCTCGTGTTTCTCACCCTTTAAACAGAATTCCTTCCAGATTCGTGGGGGTTGCAGGATTTAATTGGTGAAAGAGTCGAGTTTCTGCTGATTATAAAAATTATGATCTGTCAATTTATCATTTTCGTCGCGTGGTTTGAGTTATCTGATGCGTTTCGTGTTTTTCACCCTTTAAACAGAATTCCTTCCAGATTCGTGGGGGTTGCAGGATTTAATTGATGAAAGAGTCGAGTTTCTGCTGTTTATAGAAATTAGAACTCAGGGAAATCTTTGGAGGATATTCATAGATCTGTCGATTTATCATTTTCGTCGCGTGATTTGAAATATCTGCTGCGTCTCGTGTTTCTCACCCTTTCAACGAAATCTCTTCCAACGCGCTTCGCGAGGGTTTCAGAATTTAATTGGTGAAAAATTCGAGTGTCTGCTGTTTATAAAAATTAGAGCTGAAGAAAATTTCACAATCGTACTACATTAATCTTCTTTGACGTCGAAGGCTATAAGAAATCTCAAAGGTAGAAGCGTGACATTTTTAAAGCGCTGCGATTGGGGTGAGTTTAATAATTCCAAACGTAAAAATAAATGTCGCAGGGCAGAATTACAACTGACACTTGTCAGAGGAAACACACAGCGACGTGTAAAAGTCGATATTCATAAAAGCATAAAGCGGTACGATCGCTGTGTCCGCTAATAACTTATTTCTCACGTGGAAATGTAACGAAAGTCGAGCGAAATTCTTAAAAACCGAACACATTTAAACATTAAAGATAGTACGGATTTAAATCGTGAAAAGTTTAGTCAACATCTCCGTAAGAGTTGTGAAATACCGAAAAATATAACAAATACGAGTCGCGAGTTTTTCGCGCGTGGCTCTAAAGAACAAATTAAAATTTACGAGAGCGGAAAGTCTCGTGGCGTTATGTAGTACACGGCTCTGTGTTCTAGTTATAACGATAACCTACGACCTACGCGAGAGCCAACAAACTTATCTCCCGGTATTCCTACTTTATTGGCAAGAAACCAATCCGTCCCTCGTCTATCGATTCAGCGCAACCCTATGCGCCACCATATATCTTTTCTGATCGTGTTTTATAACGTCTGAACGCGGCTGGTTCAAAAGTTCCATGCGTCTGCCCCGTATTTGTCGAAGGAAATGAAAAAAAGAAACGAGTGAAACGGTGATAACATCGACGTAAACGCGTGCAACGAAATAGACGTCGTTACTCGCTACATTATTTTCAGACGACATCGAATAATTTTAGTAGCACGCATCATTTCTGAAAATAAAGTTACTTCGAGGACTTGTTTAGCGTACGCGTACTCTGTTATTACAGTCAACCCACCTGCAACGCGATTAATTAATTATCCGCGCTGTAAGAAGGAAAGAGTTCTCAATTGCGTTCTCAGAGCAGCAAATTCTCAAATAAAATTCTCTAAATACAAAATTCAAGATGTTAGGAGAGCTGTCGCAATTTTAGCTTTAGCGTGTTATATGAGGGTTGACTGTATTTGACTCGACAGACTGCTGCACCTTCTTCCAGCTTCCCTGGAAATATTTTTACCAAAGCAAAACGATTTCGCAAACACGTAACAAATAAAAATCCAGACTAACATCAACATCTACGCACAAGCAAACCAACAATCGTTACGCGTTACATTTTAGTAAATTTCGTAACGCAGATTATGCTGCAAACGTCTCGATCACTTATCAGTACACGCTCTATCGACCAATTTCGATAAAAAGAGGCAGAGCCGAGTGTACTTTATAAATTTCTCCCCCCTCGAGCAACGATAACACGTGTTTTTCTCGCAACTCTCATCAAAGGCTGGAAAAAAGAGGAGTAGAAACGAAAATCATTCGTTCAGCGTCGTTAGTGATGGATAAAACGACAAGCATGGGACACCTACGAAAACGCAATCCAACAACTCTACGAGCGTGCATTAGTGGCTGTTATTGCATCCGATTCACGACGCGTCGATCGTGAATCCTCGAGGATCCAAAGTCGCAGGCGATCAACGCTCGAGCACCAGAGTTCAACGATAGCAATCGCAAAAAAACAAGAAAAAGAAAACGACGAAGTAACACAGCAAATCCTCGATTCGTCGGGACTCACCGTCGTCGACCGTGGCTGACATATCGAGGAACTCTTGCAGATGCTTGGGCAATTTTTTCGCGTCCTCGAACTCTTTCCCGTCGATCAAACACTTCGCCTTTACGACCTTCTCCTCCTCGTTGCTATCCGTCTTCTTCGTGCTCGTCTCGTCCTTCCTCGAGCGACTCTTGCTCTCTTCTTTTCCGTCGCTCTCCGTCTCGCTCTCGTCCAGCTTGATGCCAAACTTGTTCAGTCTGTTCCTCGCCTTCTCGATGAACTCCTTCTCGACGGAACTGGCCCCACTCTTCTTGTTGTTCTCCTTGCGGATGTCCTCGTGCGTGCTGATCTTCACCACTTTGTGGTGCTTCCGCTCCTCCCTCTCGAGCACTTTGTGCACGTACTCGTCGTACATTCGTCGACGAAACGCCTCGCCATTCAACGCGACCGCTGATGCGTTTGGTTTCTCGATTTTGACGCCTGTTTTCGGAACGTTGGACGCATTTTCCTTAGTCGAACGAGCCTTTAAACCGTCCGTCGTTTCGTCAAAAGTCTTCTCTCCGTTCGCCTCGTTCCAGCTCTTTGGAGCACCACCGCCATCTTCTTTCTTGGTAATCACGGAGCGTTGCTCCACGCGCTCGATCCTCTCGGAAGATTCCTTCTCGTGGAACCCGTTCTCGTGATGAACCTTCTTCACGAAGTCCCTGTGGCCGCGTTTGTTCACCGACTCCGCGCGATCCTGCTCGACGTCCTCGGACCTCTCCGCCCAGCTCTGACTCTCGACCCTGGAATCGTCGTCCCTCGACGCGACCTTCGAGGTTCTCTCAGCATCCCTCTTCGATTGGTCCTCGGCGAGCCCTTTCGCGCGCGATTTTTGCCTCGCGTGCGTCTGGAAGTCCTCGAACGCCTCCTTCTCCTCCTCCTCCGCGAGGATCACGTTCTTCAGCTGATCCTCCAGCAGCTCTATGTACCTCAGCTGCTGCGCGAGGTACTCCTGCGGCAGGGAGCACTTCTGACCGCGCTCCAGCTGGTTCTCCGTGTCCGTCTGCAGACGCTTCAGGTTCTCCACGATCTGCGTGGCTGCGACCTGCTTCAGGTTAGCCGCGTTCTTGTAGCGACGCGGTTCCAAGTGACTTCGTGGCGGGTTCTGGTCGAAGATGCTGGTCGTGTCGATGCACGACTTGTCCACGTTCACCACTCGTTTGATCCGCGGCGGAACCTCGACCCTGTCGTCGATCAACGCTGGGTTCACGTTGTAACGCGGATCGATCGTCCTGCGAGGCGGGGTCCTCTTGCCAGCCGCGTCAGGCATCGCGCTCGATCTGTCGATGATCGCGCTGTTCAGCGTGATCGGGCTCTTGCTGAAAGGCGTCGAGCTTCTGACTGGCGGGTCAGGCCTCTCCGGCGAATCCCCCAGCGGGCGTGCGTTTACGAAACCGCCGTGAATTCGTCCGCCGACGCGGCTCTTATCGTGCTCTCGCCGCTCAGCCGAGGATTCGATCGATAAATCGTCGGCGAGCGAGGTCGCGTGGCACTGCGCGTCGACGGGCTCGCGTCTCGCTAGATTCAGCCAGTCGCAGAGGCGAGTGGCCTTCAGACGCTCCTGACCCTTGTCGAAACCAGTCGACTTGGCGCGAGAGGACTTGGACGACTGGCTGGAGTCCTCGAACGTCACCCTGGTCTCCCTCGCGAGGTTCCGCGCGGGCTTCGAGGAGGATCGTCCCTTCTCCGAGTTCTCTTTGATGATCTCCAACAGTCTGTTGGTCGATCTACCTCGATCCGCCTCGGGCAGCAGCTCGACTTTGTACTTTGGGACTGGGATCGGACGCGGTGGCTCCTCCTCGAAGTAGCTGTGCCTGTTCAGGAACTTGTTGTGCAGGTCCAGCAAATTGTCCGCGGTAGTTCTGATCGCGGTCCGCTGCTGCGCCGGCGACAGACAGACGAGCACCCTTGGGTCCCTCGCGGTCGACAGGCCCACCCAAGCCACGGGGTCCTCGCCAGCCATGGTCGAGCGCTGCGATCTCGACTGGTTCCGATCCGATCGCTGCGTTCTATTCCGGTCTGAAACAGTGGTTCTGTCAGCTTCCCTCGATCCGGACGAGGCTGCTGTTAGTTTAGCCGTGGCTGGCTGTCGCTCGCTCGCGCCATGCGTGTTTAATGCTGCGCCTCGAATTCCGTCGGCCGTTACGTTGTTAGCAAACTTCGGGATGGCTCGCAGACTCTCGAAGATGTTAAATTTAGGCACGGTTATCTCGTTAATCAGGCGAAGCCCGTACGGCATCGAGAGGATCTTCAGGATGCAGAGATCTTTGAGGGACTCTGGGCCAGTCGACGCGTCGTCGCTGCGCGGCTGAGCCTTCGAGTAACTCGCGCCGCTCTCCAATGGGACGTAGTACAAGTCCTCGACTGGCGAATAGGGTATCGGTTCCGGTGTGACCGACACCTCGTCTCCGTTCGCGACGACGCGAGACGACTCGTCGGATTTCAGCAACGGAAGCTTGCTCTTCAAGCTCGACGAGTCGACTTCTCGTTCCTTCTCGCGTCTCTCCTCGCTTTTCCTAGCCTCTTCGGCTATTATCGCGTAGATGTCAGCCTGCCAGGCGTCCATCGGGTTGTACTTTACCGTGCTCAACGTGGTCGCGCTGCTGGACGAGTCCTGGCAATCTTTGTGGCCGTCGAACGCACCGGAGTCGCGTTTCTCTCTTTCCCTTCGACCATCCTCGACCTTGCCGCTTCTACACGACTCTGCGTCGTCCTCTGCCCTCGAGTACTTGTAGATCTCCTCGAACTCCTCCTCGCTGGTGGTCATCTCTCTGGTGTCCTTCGAGATCTCCGTTCTGTGATCGCGCGTGGTCGAACGCAGCGTCTCGACCGTCTTCGTGCTGGACGTTTCCTCGTTCTTGGTGGTCTTCTTGTGAACATGTCTACGAGAGTGCGCCTGCTTCGAACCAGCGCGATCCTCCTCCACCCCTTTACCTTCCCTCGACCTTCTCGCTTCGGGCTTCTCGCTCGAGGCGTTCGTCCTTTCAACAGGTTCGCCATCAGCCTCCACTCTCACTCTCACTATTCGCTCGACGGGTGCCCCCGTCGACGATTTTTCGCGCGCCTTTTGGTCCAAGTCGCGCGCTATTTCGGGACTCGCGCCGCTGCCAAGCCTGGCGCCGCGCTCGACGTAATTGCGCAACTCCGCGATGCTGTCGTTCTCAAAACAAACCCCGCTGCCGCGCGCCCTCAGATCGTCGAGGATCCCGCGCACGTTCTCAGGCAGAGCCAACGCGTCCACCTTGGTCAGAGCGTCGCGAATATTTTCGACGGTCGCGTCACCGCGCGCTAGCAACGTCAATAAAGCGCGCAGGCTGCCAATATTCTCAGCCGAGGTCCCCAAAGAACGCGTCTCCGATCGTTTCTTCGCGGTCAGCTCGAGATTCTCCTTTGGAAGCGGTGGACGACTCGGTGCAGCCTCCTCGTCCGTCGACTCCTCGTTCGTTTCCCTCTTCTGGCGAACTGGAGGCGTCGGAGGACTCGCGTCGAAATGGACTCTTGGCCTCTCTGGGACATCGACGTCTGGGAGGCTGGATAATCTCTTTGGAGGCGTTGGTGGTCGCGGTTTCTCTCTCGTCACTGTCGTAGTTGTTACTTCAGACTCGGATTTTGAGTATCTACTTTCTATGGAACAAGATTTCGTTGTCGATGAACCTTTCTTTTGGTCGCTGTCCGGCTCTTTCGAAGGTTCCTCGCTGGCTTCTGCAGGTTTTGGTGGTTCCTCGCTGGCTTCTGCAGTTTTCGTTTCACTTTCCATCGCTTCAACTGACTGATCCTCTGAAAAGACAGTCGCCTCGACATTTTGCGTAGCGACATTCGTCGAGCGTGATTCAACAGTCGATGATTCGTCTTTGGAATCAATCCCATTGCTAATTAGCTTTGGCTCCTCAGCCTTGTCTGATAAAGTATTTACTGTAGAAGTCTGCGCATTCTCCAAGTCCAATCCCTCATCTTTCCTCGAATCGTCGACGTTCGTTTCGTCGTTCGACGGTTCGTTAGAAGCATCCTGGTTCTCGTCAGATCCCAACTTCTCCTCCACGTCATCCGGATTCTCTATTACCGTACATTCACTCACGTTTAAACTATTTTCAGAAGCTTCCGACTGCTCCTTTGGCACGATCTCGTCTTCGCTAGACGACTGTTTCTCCACTTCTTTCGATTCAACCTTGCTAATTAACGTCGTATCTTTATCGTCCGACGGTTCAACGTGTTCTTTGCTCGCGATATCAGACGACGTTTGATCTCCATCCTCTTTCGAAACAGACTCGTCCACGCTAACAGTATCCTCACTCGCTTTCAACGTTTCACTTTTAAACTCTTCCTCAGACCTACCGTCGCTGCTCTCGTCGCTTCGCGACGCTTTCTCCGTCCCCTCGGCGTCTAATTTCTCCACTTCCAACGCGTCATCTCTCGCACCTGTCACTTCGCCCTCCTTCTCATCCTTCAACTCCACTTCATCGCTTCCTTTCGAATCCTTCGTCGACGCGTCTTTATCCGCTTCGCCAGTCGACGCTCCAACCGATTCCTTCGACGTTTCCACCCCCGTTTCGCCACTTCCGCCCTCGACACCACCCGACTCCTCGCTTCCGCTCGCGTCGAGCCTCGCCCTCGACACTTTCTCCATTTCCCTCGTATCCTCGTCCACGTTGATCACATTTATCGTGACACGATGCTCGAGAACCTCCTCGCGGCTCGACTTTCGACGCGGCTCGAAATCCACCGGGCTCCTTAGAGCGCGGCGACGCTCGTCCCGCCGATACTTGCCGATCTCCTCGTTAATGAAGTCTCTGATGTGCTGTTCCTCGTCTTCGGACAGTTTCTCGCCCTCCTCTTGAATGATGTCCAAGAACCTGTTGGCCGCCTGCGAGTGCGCGGCGTGCGGCTCGTAGGCGGCGCGTTTCCTCGCCTTCTTCATCCGCTCGCGGTCCGACGATCCGCGCGGCTCGTCCTCCGCGTACGTCGGCAATTTTAGCCCCTCGATGAAGCTCCTCAGCCGCCTCTCGACGTCGCGCGGCATCACGCTGTCCCAGCCGCGCCTCGACGCTCCCGTCTCCTCGAGGTCCGCCTCGAGATCCGCCTCGAATCGCGCGACCAGCTCGCTGGGCTCCCTTTCCGCGTCCGACTCCATCTCGACGATAACTGGCTTCACGTTATCAGCCTCGAGCGCCTCGCAGTCGCTCACGTCGCGGATCTGCAGCCTCTCGTCGCCGCTTGTCGACGCTTCCGCGCGCTTCTTCTCGCTGGCCACCTTCGTCACTGACGCGGAGAACGTCTCCACGGGTTCTGAGATCGTCACGATCGCCCCAGCTTCCGTTACCTTGTCCTTGCTGCCCGTCTCCAGGATCCCAACGCCTGGAATGTGGTCGATCCTCGCTTCCAGAGGTAGACTGCTGATCGTGGTGATCTCCAGGACCTTTATCCCTGGCTCCACTGTGCCCTTCTCGATTCTGTACTTCTCCTCCTTCGAGTACTTGCGGGTGCTCGTCGACGTGGTTCCTTCTTGGACGGTTTCGTTGTCCCTCGACGCGCGTTCGATGCCTCGCTGGACACTTTCTCGCGATGGTTCGTCACTGTGCACGGTATTCTCCCTGTCGGAGTCGTTCGTCTTCGTGGTCGCTGGCTCGTCGAGAGTCTCGTCGACAGTCTCGTCGAGTTCCTCGATGCTCCCCGGACTTTCCACGCTCGCATCGCCGTCCTTGCGAGCTTTTTCCGCGCTCGCAGGCTGCTGGAAGCGCCTTCGGTTGCGACCCCTGCGATTCCTGCGGTTCCGCGCGCCGTGCGGCATACTAATCTCCTCTGTGTCTGTGGCGTACTCCAAGGATTCGGAAAATCCTATGGAATCGCAGAATCCAGCAGAGTTTCTTTTTTTTTCTTTTTTTCCTGGCTGTGTTTCTCTCGTCGCGAAGTCTCACGAGAAACGCGACATCGATTCTACGCGAGGAAAGGATTTAAGCGCCTGGAAGACGCGCCCTCGACGAGGCTTTCTCGAGTGGTTTCCTTCGGGGCGATTAAAGTCGCAAGGGAGAGAAAATACTGTGTGTTTTTAGGGGGCCACTCTGAGGTGAATCTGTCGATCGTTCGATGGTGCAATACAAAGTTCGTGAGATAAAAAAAAAAGCGAGTTAATCGTTCCACGCTGCGTCTACTCGTTTCAACGATCGAAACGACCGCCACGCTTTCCGTCGCTGCGTTAAGATATTATTAGAGATTAATCCTGTTATTGCGAGAGCAACGTTTAAGGGAGAACGCATCGAGTAGCTGGACCTTCGAATGTCTTTTAACGCACGTTTGCTTGGACGACGTGATCTTAGCGAGCTCTAAACGTGACGATTCCGATTGCGCGAGGCAGCGAGCGTCGCAATTCTACACGCAATGTCCACGCGTCTCCATGAATGATACGAGAATGGCAAGCGCAAGTGTAAACGGTGAAATATAGAAAAGAAATGGACGTTGTTGTGCGATCGTGCAACAAGCATGACTGATCGTCAGGCCAGCATTCCAAAATTAATGTCGACTATTTAGTAAGAATAAAAGGCGGGAGTGATCGTCCTTACTTTTTTTCGTTTCGTCTCGTTGCTGGATCAAGGAACTCTTCGGGCCACCGTTCTGATTGGCGTAGCTTTGATCGGGTTTTGTGTCATCTGAAAAATCGAACGACACCATTACGCACTGCCTCTTACGTCGTAGCAAACGTTGCGAGCTTCAAAATGTTAACAATTCACAATTTCGTGTCTAAACGCTTTATTTGTCTTTATTTAGCCTTTGGTTAATTGATGGGCGTAAATGTACGCTCTCGCAAGCCCATCAATGCGTACAATGGGCGTAAATACAAGCCCTTCGCGTTGAAATAGATCAGAAATTGGATATTTTTTATTTACTTGCAATTGGTAATCTTTTTAAGAATAGTATCTCAGTTATGAAGAATTATCTATCGATTTTGAATATCTTGTATTTGTCTTTTATTAACCCTTTGCGCTCGACATAAGAAATGGAAACTATTACTAAGATAGCAATCTCTGAGCAATATTTTCTATTGCCAACATCGCTAATCACTAATCAATCCCCTCTGAGAAGACAATCCAAGCGCAAAGGGTCAATAAACATCCTACAATACCAAATTTCCAGGTACCATTTCATTCAGTAATCAGTAGACAACTAATCACAAGCGACAGACACTCGAGTATCGCGTCATCCACATCGACAGCTCGCTGCAAAAGCTCGCGATAATGAAAACATTAAAAAAGTGTTAGCCAATTTCTAAAAGGTATCCCAGAAACTGAAGGAAGTCGCGTTAAGAAATGTCGATCGAAGCGTCGAAACGCGCGCGATCATCTTCAGGGGCGAAGCGGAATTGCGTTACGCTTTGTAACTGGCACAATTATTTGTAGAACCGTTCGCGGAGCTGACGCGTACGAAATCCATGAACAATCGACACGCTAGGCTCGCGTGTTTTGGCGGCGTTGACAGCCGCTTATGAATTCCGAATGAAACGTCAACGGGCCACAAATCAGCGGCATGGCCAGCCAGGGTCCATGAATCGCGGGAATGGACTGAGCGCGAACGGGCCCGCCACCCATCAAACGCGCTCGCGTTTCCCCACCCACGCGTGCACGATCCTCCGCGTGTATTGTTTGTACACACGCGAGCGAGCGACAGGGCTTCTCAAACTGTCCTCTCAGGTTCTATCGCCCCGTCGCCTCTTCGATTGAGCAGTCGAAAAGCTCAAGAATTGCGCAGAATTTTCTTTCCATGCGAGGAAATCGAAGGAGACGTAGGTTTCGAGCATTTAACGTGGAATACTCGAAATGAATTGGGGAACCCCTTTTTTGTTAAAACAAAGTTGCACTTTGTGGAAGGTGTTCGCTTAAGTTCATAGTATTGTCAAATGAATGGAAAAAGTTTGATTAAAATATTAGATTGCACGGCTATGAGCAACTTCAACTCTTCGAGGTGGGTTCAAGTGTGTCTCATCATGCATGAGAAGTTAAGCGAAAGGTGGAACAGTTTTTAATGCACCAAAGGACATCTACTCAGTAATCAGAAACCTTAGTTATTGCAAAATTCCTTTAGGTTTGCAGAGTCACAGTCATCACTGACGCTTCCTGTTTCAATCGAAAGTGAAATCATGTAATCGAGCGACAGCTATTTGAACGAATAAGAGAGATGGGACAGTTTTTGGGATTTTGGAGCATAGATGGGACAAATATAAGAAAATTAACCCTTTGCACGCGGATGTCCCCTCTAAAGGAGCAGCTTTCTGAGAAATGCGTCTTTCCCTCAAGTTTTCTATTGAAATGCAAATCTTCTATTGCTGGAATCCATTAGCAATAGTTTCTATCGCTAAAATATTACTCAAAGGTTGCCATTTATTTTAGCCATAGTTTCTACATCAAAGAGTTAACTCAGTAGCAAACAATAAACCAATAACCAAAAACTCAAGATCCTACAAAGGGTGGACAGGAACCTACCACATTCAGCCATCTTCGCAGCACCCTTCCCGCGCCAATTCGAAAGAAAACCACCCGCAACGGCCATTCGAGGGGAGAAAAAAAAATTTGAGAGACCCTGTCGCAAATCAGCCGACACCAGGCCTCGGTACACAATTTCGAGTTACGCTTGCGCAGCCGGTACATCGAGCGACGTTTTTACGTGCAAACGTAACACGCGCGCGCACGCGTTCCATTAAAACACACCGCGCCTCGTCTGTGGGACCAGGACCAACACAAAGTTGGTTCGCCCTTTGTGGAGATTCTGGCACACAACGACGCAGACGAGGTGCGTGAGCGCGCCTCCGCCATCGCCGCGCCCCCGCGCGAGCCTCATGAATAGCGCCACTTCCGAGTTGAACTTCCTTCCGAGTAAACAATACCAGCAGAACGGCTACTATCCTGAGCACACCCATCCATTTTCCACGCTTTTCATTACATCACGCGCGACACACGGCCTGATCGACGAGCTCGATCCGGAACAGATCGAGTGGAAACCGTTCGATTTCCAGCCAGTCGCTCAGGTTCGATGGATTCCAGTCGCTCGATCGCGGATTCGATTCGATGAGCCGTCAGTATCGCTGTATGAGCAACTTTTGGATAATATTGGTAATACGATAGGAGCTGATCTTAAGGCTCGTGTAATCGGTGCTTCGAACAAGGTAATCGTGGCCCCTGAATTGGGAATCTTCTATGGTATTGTGTATCCGTTTAACCCTTTGCAGTCGACGACTTTGTTCGTTAATGCAACTAATCTCGTTCTTCAACAGTTTGCAATCAATTTCATCTTCGCTAAAGCTAATTTCACCTCCCAAATTCATTTTTGTAGGGCTTCGAAACTTAAAATCGGTCGATGGAGAACTGCAGTTGCTGTATGAAACATCGTGGCGACTGAGAGTCGCCTCTCGAGCGCAAAGAGTTAATCACTCTGTCTTCTGTCTCTTTGCTGTTTATTGATCATTGTGCTGCAGGTTATTTACTTTTAATTATATAAATACTCTGCGTTTGTATTGTAAGCTCAGATTATTGTAGTTAGTAGTAGAGTTGGCCTGGCCAATATGTTGGCCCTTTGACTACTGTTGGCGTCTGAAGGTGCTTTGAAAAGTTGCGTTTGTGAGACTCTGTGAGCGTCTAAAGAAGCTTAGAAAGCTTGTACTTGTGGTACTATAAGCGCTTGGAAAACTTGTGCTTGTGGTGTTGTAGGTCCTTGGAAAAGTTGCGCTTGTGATATCTGTGGGCGTCTAAAGATGCTTGGAAAACTTGCATTTGTGATACTGTAAACGCTTAGAAAGCTTGCTCTTAGAAGACTTGCACTTAGAAGGCTTGCGCTTAGAAGACTTACGGTTAGAAGACTTACACTTAGAAAACTTGTGCTTAGAAAACTTGCGCTTAGAAAGCTTGCTCTTAGAAGACTTGCACTTAGAAGGCTTGCTCTTAGAAGACTTACGGTTAGAAGACTTATGCTTAGAAAACTTGCGCTTAGAAAACTTGCATTTAGAAAGCTTGCACTTAGAAGACTTGCGCTTAGAAAACTTGCGCTTAGAAAACTTGCACTTAGAAAGCTTGCGCTTAGAAGACTTGCGCTTAGAAAGCTTGCACTTAGAAGACTTGCGCATAGAAAACTCGCGCTCGCGATACTCCATGCCTCAATAAACTACGCATCTACCTCAATTATCCCACAATAACGTTCCACTCATCGTCGCAAACTCCCAAGTTTCCTCGCAACGATCGACCCAAACCCTTGACACCGATTTACATGGGAACTGGGCGTAACGCGGGGCCGCCAAGAGAAAAGGAGCAATTTTGATGCCCCGACGCTCCAACATCTTATGTCATTTCCCTTCCCTTTGTTGCTCAAAGGTGAACGACTCCCTAATTAGGTTTCGCTGCTCGAGATTTCAAAAGGGTTGCGCGGGCTCCTCTCGAGATATAATGCAACGACTCCCCGGGGCCTCAGACGCAACGGTTCTCACGGACAATATCGATTTACATATTGCGAGGCGCATAAAAGAGCTGAATAATTCCAAGTCTCGTGCGACCCCAACTTCGTGGAAAATTGACACTGCATTCGTGCGCGTCGTTTTACCGTCCCATGCATTGCGCGCTCGCTTAAAGTCCGATATTTATCGAGACGGATACCAAAATGGCAGCGCGCTTCGCCTCGTCCCATTATTCCCAAACGCGAATCGTTTCGAAGTGAACGTCCCCATTTTCTCGACCTCCTAGTTCGATCTCGCGTAAAAAGCGACCATCGAGCAGCGATATTGCGCTTCTTAATTACGTAAGCGAACCGCCAACGCGGAATTATTCGAGAGTGAAGGACAACGCGGACAATTATAAAAGCGGGAGCGGCTTTTCGAACGCTAATTCGACGACTGAATTACTAACGACGCGACTAGCTCAGACGGTTAATCTCGTCTGGAAATTAGACGGAGAATTATGGGATTCGATGAGGTTCGTTCGCGCGTACCGGTTGCACGCGAGTCGGATTAAAAATCGAAGAATAACGCGCGCTGCTATAAATCCAATTTTTTTCCTGAATCTATTTCCGCGTCGATATTGGTAAAATGATCAGCGGCTGTCTGCGCGGCTATTACGACTTTACGAATCCTCTCCTCTTTTTTAACGTTCATCGCTGCTCTCGCTGGGATGGAAAATATCGGACGCGAAAGAGAAAAATGTTTTTTTCCTTAAAAAAAAAAAGATACGAACAAATTGCTTGGAAAAAAATACAGCTCGAGGTATCGTGTTTCTTAATTTCAGTAATTTCATTTCCATGGAAAAATTGTGAAGGACTTGAATGGTTATTGTACTTGGACGAATGTGAAATGAAATGCAAAGCAGAGAAGATGGAACAATGGTTCGAATGGAGTTGCAAATTGAGTTGAATTTGCGAAGACCGCGATGTTATTTTGATGTACTTGACGAATATGAAATAAAACACGAAATAAAGAATATTGAACAATGATATTTGACGTGATTATCCACAAGTGAGAAATGGTTCTAATGAAGTTGCAAATTGAGTTAAATTTGCGAAGACTGCGATGTTACTTGACGAATATGAAATAAAATACAAAGTAAAGAATATGAGACAATGATGTTTCACACGATTATTCACAAATGAGTCAAGGTTCGAATAAAATTGCAAATCTAGTTAAATTTGCGAAGACTGCGATGTTACTTGATAAATATGAAATAAAATACAAAGTAAAGAATACGTAACAATGATGTTTCGCGTGATTATCCACAAATGAGTCAAGATTCGAACGAAATCGCAAATTGAGTTAAATTTGCGAAGATTGCGATGTTATTTCGACGAACAGCGTCAAGTTCAAATAAAGAAGAGGTTTAATCGAGTGTAAAAAAAAGAAATTAAGGAAGAATGGCTCGTGATGCGTGTCAAAACAGCTGCGTAATTGGGGAGCGAGCAATAAAACGAACCGAGTCGATTAATGATGTAACTGAAGCGGTTACGAGATCGTAGGAATCCCTTGCAAGGGTTTGGCTTGCGAGCACGGAGAACGCAATGGACGAAAGATGGAAGACGAGGCTGCGGAAATACGGGCTTGGCCTCTGCGGGCCATGACGCCCATTGGCGCACCCATCGAATTGACGTCCACTCTTTCGGATGTGCAAAGGCCAAGAAATATTTTCACATCGTTGCACTGCGTTTAATAACGAAACTAAAGCGTGTGGACGCAACCAGCATCGACTGTCGATCGCAATTTGTAAAGTTTGATCATAAAGCAATTAATCTTTGATGGATAATTACGTGTAACGCTCAGAAAAAGGAAAATTGACAACCGTAGACAAGAAATATTTTCACATCGTTGCACTGCGTTTAATAACGAAACGAAAGTGTGTGGACGCAACCAGCATCGACTGTCGATCGCAATTTGTAAAGTTTGATCATAAAGCAATTAATCTTTGATGGATAATTACGTGTAACGCTCAGAAAAAGGAAAATTGACAACCGTAGACAAGAAATATTTTCACATCGTTGCACTGCGTTTAATAACGAAACGAAAGTGTGTGGACGCAACCAGCGTCGACTGTCGATCGCAATCTGTAAAGTTTAATCGTAAAACAATTAATCTTTGATGGTTAATTGCGTGTAACGCTCAGAAAAAGGAAAATTGACAACTATAGACGAGAAATATTTTCACATCGTTGCACTACGTTTAATAACGAAACGAAAGTGTGTGGACGCAACAAGCATCGACTGTCGATCGCAATCTGTAAAGTTTAATCGTAAAACAATTAATCTTTGATGGATAATTACGTGTAACGCTCAGAAAAAGGAAAATTGACAACCGTAGACAAGAAATATTTTCACATCGTTGCACTGCGTTTAATAACGAAACGAAAGTGTGTGGACGCAACCAGCGTCGACTGTCGATCGCAATCTGCGAAATTTAATCGTAAAACAATTAATCTTTGATGGTTAATTGCGTGTAACGCTCAGAAAAAGGAAAATTGACAACTATAGACAAGAAATATTTTCACATCGTTGCACTACGTTTAATAACGAAACGAAAGTGTGTGGACGCAACCAGCATCGACTGTCGATCGCAATCTGCGAAGTTTAATCGTAAAACAATTAATCTTTGATGGTTAATTGCGTGTAACGCTCAGAAAAAGGAAAATTGACAACCGTAGACAAGAAATATTTTCACATCGTTGTACTGCGTTTAATAACGAAACGAAAGTGTGTGGACGCAACCAGCATCGACTGTCGATCGCAATCTGTAATGTTTAATCGTAAAGCAATTAATCTTTGGTAGCTGATTAAATGTAACGTGTAAATATAAAATTAAACTTCCTTTTACCACCAATTATTGAACATCCCTGCTAATCGCGACGATTCGTGTATTCTCGAGTTCACCAACGTCTAAATTGACCGCAATAAAATATTTAGACGTCCTGTAATTCTCCGGAAACGACCCTGTCGATATCATTTTAAAGATATTAAATTGCTTTCGAACGGAAGCTCATCTTTCTCCGCGAGTCTTATTTTTTACTTTTTCCAATTTCCACTCCAATTTAAAAGCATTCCATTTTAAGGGAGTCTGAATGTATATATATATATACACACCACAGGGAGCATTTTTACTTTATCGATTTCTTCTTGAAGACATCGAAAGAAGGGAGGAGTACCTTCGCTTTCCTAATTGAACGCTGTATTCTCCTTTGTCACGAATGTTACCAGCGAAATCCTTCTTCGTAGAACGTAATCCACGTGTAATCGAAAAGCTTGTGCATTATAGCACTGTCAACCCTCCCATAACGCGATTAATTCGTATCGCGTTATATGGAAACCGAGCTGTAAGAAAAAGTGTTCGATTTGTTCTGCGTTTTATGAAAATTGCATTCTCAGAGCAGCGAGTTCTAAAATAAAAAGTTCTAAATACAAAAGGCAAGATATGGTTTAGTAGATATATAAAATTATTCTTATTAGTTTGTATCGCGCTATAAGAAACTCAGAAGCAAGTTCTGCGTTCTATGAAAATTGCATTCTCAGATCAGCAAGTTCTGAAATAAAATTAGATAAAAATACAAAAAGCGAGATAAACTTTGGCACATATATAAAATAATGAGGATTTTAACTTCGCGTTATATGAAAACCGTGTTCTAAGAAGATTGACTATGCATTCTGTTAACTTCTTCGAGTCGTAACTGTTAACTTTCTCGACTTTAAACAAGAGAACAACGAGCGCACGCAACAAAGGCGTAATCCGGTTGTTTTAATCCCGCCTTCTAGTTGAAAACGCTAATTCTACTGGATTGCTCTTCAAGGAACAACTCCAGGTGGAATGATTTCATCTGGCTAATGGGGATTAATATTCGATAAGCCACGACGTTCGCCAACGGATGCGTATTTTTGTTCAATCTTATTATCTCGCACGATTTTATTCGCGATATCGACGAATGGCTGAGTCGTCGCATCCGTCGGATTAAAAGTAATTCCTTTTTTATTCGCGACGATCAAAAAGATTGCTGCTTTCGAACAGCGACGCTCAGCGATAGCAGATATCTGTTTAATTTATTATCACGCGAAGGCTCGTTCGAGGGCGAGGAGAATTTCACGGATCGATTAAAATCTGTATTCAATCTGACTATCAGCGATCTGCAGTTTAATGGTGCTTGACCCACAGCCAAAGGCTCTTGGAAAAGTAATTTGGCACGTTTTAAGGGTCACTGGGTTACTGAATTTTGTCAGAATCAATTCAGGCTTTAAATAATTAAGATGCATAATAGTCGACACATTTTCTGAATTAATTCTCGTGTAACACGCGTGACACGTGTTTTGAAACAAAAATAATTGACGCTTTGCACTCGAGTAGTTCGAACGAAGCCATTTACAATTGGCAACAAATCAAATGGTCGATATTTTAATCCTTTTTGAACAAATATGAAGGATCAGTATCCTTTGAAGCCCCCACTGGCAGCTAAACAAATATTAATTGATCGAAAACGTAATTATTTTTCTATTTACGATGAGTCTATTAATATCAGGAAAGTGCTTTCGACCAATTGGTATTTGTTTAGCTGCCATTGATGATTTTACATATTTTCAAAGCATACCGACTCTTCATATTTAAACGCTGACCAATAAAATACGAAGCCTTCAAAATTTGCCTTCAATTTCGACGAAGGCAACGCAAACAATTTCTACAATTTATTCTATTATAAAATTACAAATGCCATGCAAATAATGACGCTCGCATTTTCTCCCGAGTGCAAAGGGTAAACAAAACAGCATCGTTCATACCAAAAATTCCGAAACTCCAATTTAAAACAGTCTACGCGAAAAAGCAGCCGTCCGTCCGCCATGAATAATAAATTTACCGTACCGTTCGCTGCATCGACAGCAGACGTCGGATCGAGCTTTCCATCAAAACAGACGCCCTCCTCCAACAGTGGTCCACCGTCGAACGAAACATCGTTTCCGTCAATTCCGTCAACCGCGTCGATTCCTTCCAATGCCAGTCGACTTTTCATCCCCAACGACGCGTCTCTCAAACTTGCACCACCCTCGTCGCTATCAATAATCCCGTCCCCCCTCTTTTTCCCATCGAGCGTCCCTTCGCCTTCCTGCTGGTCCTTGAAGCGAACAGTTTTCCCTTCTTTGGCAGACTCGAAGAGGGCCTTGCTGCTCTTCAAAATCGGCGCGCGAACCAACAGATCGATCATCGTCCGTTCCACGCTCGACCTTCCGTCGATGGCGTCCGGATAGAAGCCCTCGAGGCCGCGTTTCCTCCCCACGGACGCGCCATCAGCGTTGGCGTCGCTGTTTCTCGCAGCTTCGCGGACCCAGCCGCGCAAAACCGCCGCAGACTCGCGGAATTCGACGCTGGGTATGGCGACGGTATTCATCCGCCTGAGGTCCAACGTGTTCAGCTTGTTCTCCAAGTTCTGCCGGGTCTCTACGTTCCTGAAGCAAGCTGGCGGCTCGATGAGAAACTTCAGCGCTTCCAGCTGCTCGTAGTATTCACGCTCGAGCTGCCTCCGGCTGAGCGCGGCGCTTCCGTTTCCGTCTTCCTCTCCGTTAACCAACTCGAGGCTCGCCTTCGGGGCTCCCGAGCCGTGGACGATTTTTCTGGCCATTGACTTCGTTAAATCCGTTCGCCTCGAACCAGTTCCCGTAGTTCTCTTCCGGTCGCGTTTCCTCCATCTGCGACGAGTCTCCAGCTTGGTCCTGGCCTGTGGCTTCCTGTCGCGTCGCCAGGAAGCGCGCAACGAACGCACCATCGCCAGGAACCGCGATCCTGGGCCGAGGAACCGCGATCGAGATCGAAACAGAGGTCTCACGGGTCGTTTGGTCGTCACCAATGGGTCAGTCGTCTCGAATGGTGATAGCTGCGAGGTGCTGGCGTTCTTCGCCCTCCTGAAGCATCGCGAGCAATCGAAAAGCCTCATTTTCGACGGTGCGAGCGCCGCTTTCGATCCTGCGCGGCTATTGGCGAGTCGAGGGATTCGTTTGCTCAGCGAAACAGGGGAATATATCCCAATGGGAGACAGTCGGGAAACGATTTACCGTTTACATTGCAATCGAAAACAGGTTTATCTTGGAAATCGATTTACGCGGGTTCGTACGGCCGATTCTTTTCGCTGTGTCAAGTATGGCTTAAGATTTACGAGCCATTCGTTTCTTGTGTGCTCGGTTTTTCGATTATGGAAGAGCGCGTTTGCGATCCACGCAATTTCAACTCGATTTCGAAGCAATCGTATCGTATAATTTCAGATTTAACATATGTAGCGTTGATTTAATAGAACTGCAACGCTTTAAGACTACGCGTGCAAGTTTACTTGATTAAAAAATGCCCAAAAACCGAGAAAGACGGAGCAAAAACGAATCGTCCGTTAAGTGTTAACAAAGAAAACGTTCGCGCATTGAGATATATATTGAATGTGCATAAGGATGTCACAGATTGCAGCGTCCCAGAGTTGCTTTCGAACTATCAGCATGAACTTGGAATCGCGTACATTATGTGCTCACGTTCCACGCCCGCTCGAGCGAACTAATTCGTTGTCGTTAACGTTAATTAAATTTCCGCAGCCCAATTCGCGGCAACTTTCCATTTACCTCGCAAACGTATCGTGAAAACATCGCGGGAACCGTTTTAGTATCGATTCATCCGTCGCGCGAAGCGTATCTTAATTTTCTCGCGCGTCCCTCGACGCTTTTAATCGTCGTTGCTCGATCATCGAGCGACACCTGTTTCGCATAACTGCGATGGCTAAAACTGGGAACCCCTGTCATTGTGATCGACGTGTATCCGTTTTCGATCGTCGATCGATCGAACGGTTCCGACCTGAATTGCGTAACTCGACTGCGTAATGCGTTCAGCAGTGTAGAAGCGCGAAAGCTGCGCGAACGGCTTCGCGACACGGCACTTCCGTTCCATTTCCCGCTATACTTTCCACGTTAATTATCGGGACTATCCGCTGCGGCTCGCTAAACATTGTTTCAGCTTCCTTTTCCGCGTGTCCGCCCCGAGTATCGACGCTGTTCTGATCGATCGGACGCGCGGACGCTGCGAATTCTCGTTGCGAACGCGTCGAATTTCGCTTCCTCCAACTCCCGTTTCCGCGACGCTTCAAAAGCGTGTTCCCAGCGCTCTTCACGAGACTAGAAATTTATTTTTGCGACTGCACGTTTCTCTCCACGATGCTTCGTTTTTGACCTCTTTTATTTCGAGCACAATTTTTTATGGTTCGATCTTTTCGCTTTGTGGAGGACCAAAGATGAGTTGCAAGTATCTACGAAGGAGTCAGTGTTGGAGACTCTTTGTTTCAGCTTCTACCTTGTCGCGATTCCAAAGCAACAGTGACGACACCTACGACTCCCTACAATCGCGTACTTTTGCGCCAAGAGGACTCAGAATAGCGCATTTTGGCTAGCAACTTTGTCGCTTTGATCGCATTCGACTTGCTTCGACAGGAGACCCAATTTTGCGTCTAATCTAGTAGCCAAGAGGACTTAGAAGAGCTCGCTTTGGACCCCAACTTTTCCACTTTGGTCGCATCCGATTCGTTTCGAGAGGAGGCCCAATTTTGCGCCAAATCCAGTAGCCAAGTGGACTCAGAGACCCAACTTTGCTCCAAATCCAGTAGCCAAATGGACTCAGAGACTCAATTTTGCCCCAAATCCAGTAGCCAAGAGAACTCCTCGAGCACCACTTATCTTGGCCTCAACTTTCCCACTTAAATCTCACCCAACTCGCATAGAAAAGAGACCCAATTTTGCTCCAAATCCAGTAGCCAAGAGAACTCCTCGAGCACCACTTATCTTGGCCTCAACTTTCCCACTTAAATCTCACCCAACTCGCATAGAAAAGAGACCCAATTTTGCTCCAAATCCAGTAGCCAAGAGAACTCCTCGAGCACCACTTGTCTTGGCCTCAACTTTCCCACTTAAATCTCACCCAACTCGCATAGAAAAGAGACCCAATTTTGCTCCAAATCCAGTAGCCAAGAGAACTCCTCGAGCACCACTTGTCTTGGCCCCAACTTTCCCACATAAATCGCGCCCAACTCGCATAGAAAAGAGACCCAATTTTGCTCCAAATCCAGTAGCCAAGAGAACTCCTCGAGCACCACTTGTCTCGGCCCCAACTTTTCCCACATAAATCGCGCGCGACTCGCTTCGACGCCAGACCCAAGAGGACCAACCGCGAGACGAGAGAGTTTCGCAGGCACGCGGTGCCAAGCGTGCACGAGAACTGACAGAGACTGGGCACCAGACGGTGGTACGAAAAGGAGGAAGAGGGTCACCTTCTAGGGCGTCTTCCGAGGAGGGTGCGGCGTCGTCGTCGTGGCCAGACACGAACGTGGCCTGTCGCTGTGGTGGCAGGTGCACCTCGTACGCCTCGCTCGTTCGTGTGACCGGTGGCCAGGTGTGTTCGTGCAATCGGACGGTGTTCGTCGACGTGCACGGTCGCGAGGCATAAGTGAACCGTGGGTACGCGTTCCTCGTCTGCCCAGCGTCGCGTGACGACACGCTGGAAAGAGGACCGTGACGTCTAGGGAAGCGAGGAACCGACACGACCGAGGCTCATTCCGCTCGCGACGGTCCGTCGATGCGTTAATTACGAGAGCCTGTCAGCTGCGAGCCGAGCGATCGACCCAATTTTAGGCGCGCGATGGCCCTCGACGGTTTATGGCCACGATTAACCATTTGCGCCTAGAATTAGTTTTCGACAAGTTTCTGCTGTTTACAGCACCGTTTTCTGACAGGTCTTTGGGCCATGCTTCATCCAAGACTCTCTAAAGTTGTTATGTGAATTATTTGAATTGAATTATTCGCTGAGGAAAGTTGAATAATAAGGTTTTAAGAAGGAATTACGAGAGAAGTGTGAGTAGTATGTGAATTTTTAAAATGGAGAACTGAAATTAAGAGCGTGTGAGCTCAGTTGAAAGCGAACAGCGAGTGCAGAGCTACTAGCGATAGATGGATAGTGTTTTCTTTGAAATTTACTTCAAGTTTGTCCGTTTTGAGTCACACTTGACGAAAGAGTGCAAAGCGTTTGCACGCGCACTGTGTCTATTTGTGATCAAAAGTTTAGATGGTGTTTCAGATTTCACCACTGTACGCTGATTATGCTCTAAAAAAACGTTGTCTAAGTGGTCGTTGAGGAACGCAGGGGAAACTTGAAATTGCGGTCTCGCTTCTTTGCTTGGCCAAGCAAACACGAGGCTTTTAATGCGCGCGTTCAAACAAGGAGGAAGCGAAGAAGGCCCGTATCAGTCCCCGCAGTTCCTCGAGCGTGCATCAAATTTTCAGCTGGGGCGTTCACCGCCATTTCCCCTCGTCGAACTAATTGACCGTGACCATAAAAGGGCTAAGCTGTAATTATCCAGCCCACAATTGGAGATGTTTCGTGCGTCCCCACATCTGCCACCCTCTGTGCTCGCCCCTAACTCCTCGTAAAAGATCCACTTTCTCTTGGTCAGGGTGGAACGTAATCGAGACACTTTCGATGCTTCGCGAGCGAACGAGCGTACGTAAAAAAGGGTGGATGTGCGAGTTTTCCAGAGTCCTATGACTACTGTAGCGAAAGAGTAGCAGCAAGCTGCTTTAGCCTTTAGTATACAAGTTTTAGAAATGTAGAAGTAGTATGGTATCTAATATCTAAGTATTCAAGTAATTAGGTATTTAATATTCAAGAATCTAAGTGTCTGAGCGAGTATTTAATATCCAAGTATCCCAGTAATCCAAAATCTGACCCAGAGTCCAACTATCTAAGTATCTAAACAAGTATCTGATATCCAAGTATCCAAATATCAATTAATATCCAAGTACTCGAGTATCTAAGTATGCTAGAACCAAGTACCAACTAATATCTAAGTATTTAAGTGTCTAAGTATCCTAGAAACAAGTATTTAAGTATCTAAGTATCCTAGAATCAAGGATTAGTCAATATCTACGTGTCTAAGTATCCTAGAAACAAGTATCAACCAACATCCAAATGTGCAAGTATCCTAGAAACAAGTATCAACCAACATCCAAGTATCCAAATACCCTAGGACTAAATATCAACCAAAGTCTAAGTATATAAGCATCCTAGAACCAAATATCAACCAATATCCAAATATCTAAGTACCCCAGAACCAACTATCAACCAAAATCTAAGTATATAAGCATCCTAGAACCAAATATCAACCAATATCCAAGTATCTAAATACCCCAGAACCAACTATCAACCAAAGTCTAAGTAAATAAGCATCCTAGAACCAAATATCAACCAATATCCAAATATATAAGTACCCCAGAACCAACTATCAACCAAAGTCTAAGTATATAAGCATCCTAGAACCAAATATCAACCAATATCCAAGTATCTAAGTACCCCAGAACCAACTATCAACCAAATACCCAACACATTAGCACCAAATCAACCACGAAATCAACCAAACCAGAATGTCACAGAGATTATCAACTAAAAAATCAAGAATCATACTCTCTACACTCTCAAACGCTCACAATCAACAACATCAATAGCAATCTCTCTTATACTCCAACCAAGCCACCTACAAGGCGACACATTGTACGCAACAGCGATCGCGACGATAAGTCTCGACTTCAACTCGGTCGATCGATGAAATCACCGATTAATCGCCAGTGATATTTGCCTGTTTGTCAGCCAAGTCGAAGGGTGTCGTTTCGCGGTATTGGCTTCGCGTTTACCAGGTAAAACACTTCCAACGACACCGTTTCCTCTCGTTTCGGCTCGTCGTGCACGCGTGCGGTTATTATACGCACGCGAGACGGATTGATTTTAATTAGGGGGATTAAAAATGGCGGACGGTAGTTATTTTTCAGCGCGAGGGAAAGCTCTGAGAGCGCGGAGGCGAAAAATTCGTTAATCGGACTCGCTTGGCGAACGGAACGGTAATTGATTTTTCTTTCCACGTTGATCACGCGCGTACGCGATATGCATCCGCGTGGTAATTTGCAGCCACCGATCGTTGGATAAAGCATCGCGTGTCACATGCTCGGTTAGCTAACAGGTGTACGCTGCCATCTAAATGGACGGAGATTACATTGAATCTATGGTAATGATGAAAAATCACGTTTCTGTTAACTGTCCCGATATAATAACGGTGATATCGCGTTCGCGTATCCGCGCGGGATAATTGCTCGAGGAATTAGGATGGTTAAGCTAATCGAGATTAATTTTCAAATATAATGGTCGGTCCAACGTCGATCGCGAGGGACAATCTTGTCAGCGATTCGAAGATAAAGAGAAATTCAGCGACGCACGATGCGACGTGCCTTAAATTAAAAATTTAGCAGTCGTTATTCAATTATTGTCATCGAGCAGCCTCATTCTACGTTGCTGGTCATAAAATGATTAATAACAGAATTTGTAGTTCACTTTCTCTTACTGGAAACTTAGAAAATATTTCTAGCCATCGACGAGAATTCTTTCGTTTCAGCAGCGCTCAGTTAAGGGTTTTTTTTTTTCTTTTCTACTCGAATGTGGAATTAAAAATCTGATACTCACTTGTTTCGTTCTTCTTTGGATCTGTCGTTACGATCCGTGTGTTCGATGTCGAGGTTTTCGTTGTCGTTGTCTCTGCAACACGGGAAATTCAATATTCAAATGTAACGTAACATCGAGGGAATTAAATAAATGAATGCGTTCGAGTTGAATCTTCAAAGAGAATGCTTCGACTCAACCCTTTAACTGCGAATACTTTTAGAATATCCATAATCCATTTTCTATTACTGAAGTGATATTCTATATTAAAACATTCTTTTTATTGCATTTATTTCATTCTTATTTTAGTGGTACATAAACCACAGACGCAATTAAAGGGTTAACGCAAACGAAGAAGAAGAATACACTTACTGCTGAGAATTTCGGTGGTGGTATTTTCTTGCAAACTGCTTCTATAAATTCGTCTTTTCGGAGAGCCAATATTTTCCCTGTTAAAAACAAAGATAAAATATTTAATACAACCAACACCATTCCAATACTGTGCTTTTGTATTTATTTCTCTCTCGCTTAATTATATCTTCGATTGATCGAGTATTTCAAACGATCACGAAGAGACAATTCGATACCACTAAATGAAAATGCATTTTGTGAACGCAAGTCTTCGAATTAAAATGTGATATCGAAAGTGCATCAATTACTGAGCAATTAAAATTTAATATTCGTTCGATAGGCGACTCGACGAGCTACAAAATGGAGTGCGTAAACAGACTTACTGATTCAAACCGAGCCTCAAATGTTCCCCTGCGTTTCGTAAGAGCGCGTGTGCCTCGCTGTTCGTTAAATCTCGGGTGCTTCTTCCATTTATGCTGCTAATTAAATCGCCCTCTCTCACTCCCTGTTGAGCCGCTTTGCTGCCCGGATTAACCTGCAACGAAAATACAGATTTATTCCACCGATTAGAATGAAATTTCTCCGGCCGTGCGCGTTTGTAATTTATTCCACGATTCGAACGTCGAGTAATCACGTTCGAACTTAATCTCCTCTCCTTCTATCATCGCGAAGAACGCGATAAAATTCTTTCTATCGGAATAATCGCGCGATTAAGGGTGGCGATAGCACTGCACGCGCTGTGGAATTAATTCGCAGCGATTACGCGAGCTTAATTGTCGAACAAAATACGTGTAAGCGCTCTCTTTCTTCATCACTTCCGTTCAGTGCAAGTATTAACAGAGTTTCTTAACGAAGCATCGCGATTCGTAGCTTTTTCGTTCGTTTTTCGTACAGTTTTTCAGTGATTTCTTATTGGTGGCACGTGGATACTTTTTAGTTCTCATTTTTGTGAATGCAAAATTGTTGACGCGAAGAATACTAGGCTAATTTTACTAATTATATATTTCTATTAATATTGACTTGCTGGTCAGCAGCACCCATAGCATTCAAAGTGTTAACCCTTGGCACCCTTCGCAAACAAATTATTTAATACAGATGCAATAAAGAGTTCTCGTTAATTAAACATCCTTTTCTATTTACTGACACCTTTTTAACACCTTAAATTACCTCAAAATTATTAATAAGTGCACTGCAAATGCTTTGCACTTGCTACAACTTAAGTTACCCTAAAATTATTAATAGGTTCACTGAAAACGCTTTGGACTTGCTAGAACGGTTTTGAAAAGACCCTTTGGATCGCGAAGGGTTAACGAAATATCAATTCGCGAGGAATAACAATTATCAAGCGATCAAACTTCCGCCACAGCGATGCGTACGCGCAATATCCTCTCGAGTATGCTCGCAGACTGCTCGAAAGGCACGCGAGCGAAATAGCTGCGCTCCATCAAAATTTCCTCGTTAAACTTCAGCTCGCCGCTTAAGATTCTCACCGTGTAGCTGCACTTTCGTTGCCCCGACGCTCGAAACTTCAGCATGTTGCGAACTTTCCTGACGCGCCGCAGCTTGTCGATATGTCAACGAGAACAATGACTAAGCACGAGCGATCCGTAACTTCGTTCTCTACTTTATTCTCGAAGCTTATCGAACTTCACGCGAAGCTTAATCGTAAAGGAAACGGTTCTCTGTAAAAAAAAAAAGGTATCCTTCGAGTATCGAGTCGTCCATATTGGATGACACGCGAGAAGCATCGTGGACGATTGGCAGAACAAGCGGAACTTCGACTGCTCTTTCGTTATTCTGAAATATTTCCTCGTTATTCACTAATGGACGATGTCAACGTCAATTCAAGAAGAAAAGTTCAGTGAAGTGATAAAATATTGAAAAACAGAAGACACGAGCAACCACAGAGGAGGAGGTCGAGTTTGTTCCAACGGCTCGTCAATTCTTAAACGAACTTTCGATTATCCGATACTTGTTGTCCGATCAATCATTCATGCAGCATCCTACTTTAAAACAGAGCCGCTCGATTTCTTCTTCCTCTTTTATCGATACCTCGGGACTTGATTTAGAAACTTCGCTGCTCGAGGGCAGAACTTTTCGATAAGGGATGAGTAATACCTCAGACGTGCTAATTAGCAAGCAATTTTTCTCGCCAGAGAAGATCGACAGTGTACAACTAATAATTAGCGAGACAAGTTTTTCAAAGTATCGTTTTCAGTAACAACCTTTGCGAGAGAATATTGTTTTAACCCCTTCGGATCTTTAAGGGTTAAAATTGTGACTACAGAGCATATTCTTTTTTAATAAAAAGTAGTGTTTTATTTAATTTCCCATTTGGTAACTCTGAGGCACACGATTTTGGAGAAAATAAAAGACCAAGTTGCACGGAATAATTGTTTTTAGTATGAAGAAGTTCCATTTTAAGGAGTACCTTCAGCTTCAACGAACGAACTGACTTACCGACTTAAAAATGGACGCATCGCGATAGTCAATGCGCGCTACGTTGGAGGAACGCGGACAGTGATCGAACTACGATTGAAAGTCCTCGAGTTTTACCGATCCGGAAGTACTTGCTCGACATTTAGTCAGTGTTTAGTTAGTTTTCGAAACGTAAGTTTCCTCAGCGTCAGTTTTCTTAGCGCAAGTTTTCTTAGCGCAAGTTTTCTTAGCGCAAGTTTTCTTAGCGCAAGTTTTCTTAGCGCAAGCTTTCTAAGCGGAAGTTCTCAAATCGCAAGATTTCTAAGCGTAAGTTCTCAAATCGCAAGATTTCTAAGCGTAAGTTCTCAAATCGCAAGATTTCTAAGCGTAAGTTTGCCAATCGCAAGCTTTCTAAGCGTAAGTTCTCAAATCGCAAGATTTCTAAGCGTAAGTTCTCAAATCGCAGGATTTCTAAGCGTAAGTTCTCAAATCGCAAGATTTCTAAGCGTAAGTTCTCAAATCGCAAGATTTCTAAGCGTAAGTTCTCAAATCGCAAGATTTCTAAGCGTAAGTTCTCCAATCGCAAGCTTTCTAAGCGTAAGTTTTCCAATCGCAAGATTTCTAAGCGTAAGTTCTCCAATCGCAAGCTTTCTAAGCGTAAGTTCTACAATCGCAAGATTTCTAAGCGTAAGTTCTCAAATCGCAAGATTTCTAAGCGTAAGATCTCCAAGTGCAAGCTTTCTTTGCGTAAGTTCTCCAATCGCAAGATTTCTAAGCGTAAGTTCTCCAATCGCAAGCTTTCTAAGCGTAAGTTCTCCAAGTGCAAACTTTCTAAGCATAAGTTCTCCAATCGCAAGCTTTCTAAACGTAAGTTCTCCAAGTGCAAACTTCCTAAGCGTAAGTTCTCCAATCGCAAGCCTTCTTTGCGTAAGTTTTCCAAGCGCAAGCTTTCTAAGCGTAAATTTTCCAAGCACAAATTTTCCAAGCGCCTACAGCATTACAATCGCAAGGATTCTAAGCACCTGCAATATCACAAGTGCAAGTTTCCCAAGGGCCAACAGTAGTCAAAGACTCAAAGATACCAACGCGTGCCTAACACTTTTCTGCTTTCGCAATATTCTTCCATGCGAAGAAGATAATAATTCGAGAAGATAACGGTGTCGTAAACGTGGAAGATTGCTTTCGTCCAACTGCAACGTGGCAATCACTGTTCACTTCCATTTTCTGCCAATCCTCTGCGTTTCTTCTTCTAGCGTAAGAATTAGAGGTTTGAGCGAAATGGATCTGCGAAAGCTACTCGCGAAAGCATCGTAACAGCTTTTCTCTTCAGTAACACACGTTACAGCCTCTACTCGGATGATTTTTAATACAAAATCGTCCATCTGAACCAAAATTTGCAGCGCGGAACGCGAACAATTTGTTAACACGGTTTATATCCGAGGTACCGCACGAAAAGTGTATATTTTATAGCCACGGGTATTGCAAAATGCGTGGAGCGCCAGTGATTTGCATTTTAATGGCTGGGAAGGAATAACAGTTGGGTAAACAATAGTCGCGATACGCTGGGTGGACGATTTAAATAATAACGCTCTGGAGAATACAAATTCGCGACTCAGAAAAAGATTTACACGGCTCGCGTGCTGTTTTCGTTCTCTGAAGACGCAGGAGTCGCTAGTTTGAAAAATCTATCGGAAATAATTCGAGAAATGCAAAAGCACTGTTTGTTGTTGCAAATTTGACGATGCAACAAGATTTCTGAGTCGTCTCGGTGTTTCTACTTCGACGTTCTCAAGAAGAATCCATGTTCTTGCGTCATGATCGCAGTTTGAATTAGATAATGGAGAAGAAAAGCCAATTTTTCGACTTGTATTTTATTGTTCAGTATTTTAACCCTTTTTGATTAGTATTTTAATCCTTTGAAGCCCTCAACTGGCAGCTAAACAAATACCAATTAGTCAAAAAGGTAATCATTTTTCGACTTGCAACGAGTTTCAATTCTCTGTTTCTTCTGCTTTATATTATCCATTTATTAACTTAACTAACCAACCTAATCTAACCATTTTGGTACTAAAATACTGACCAAAAGTTGATTTGAATACCAACCATTCGATTCGTTGCCAAATGGTTTTAATTGCTCGATTCTTTTGTTCGACGAACATTTCAAAGTTACAGAATAAAGTTATCAGTTTTTCCAACAAATTTTTCGACAAATTGCTAGACGTCATTCGCGTCTACGGTTTCAGTCATCGATTGTCTATAGACGACGCTTACACGAACGAAAATTGAACTTTAATTAAGCTGCACGCGTTTTCAGATGCGCGTGTTTCGCTATTTTTCTCGGAATCGTTAACCAAATATTCGCGTTCCGTTAACGAGCTTGCGGATATCAGCGTATCGTCGAGCAAACGCTTCGCAATCCGAATCGGGGAACTCGATTCGCGGGAGAGAAATAAATTAACGCAAGTTTTTCCGCGTCCGGCGCGCAGCGAAGCGAAAACTTTCCTCTGTTTATCGCATTTTACAAATGCTGCGGGGAACAGTTATGATTTATTGCCGGTAACGGGCGAACTTCGACGATGAAAAATTGAATCGACCGAGTTCCTGTCGTTCTTTTTTCTTTCGCCTCCGCCAGAGTAAGCAGTTTTTCGTCGAGATTGCATTTCTCGCGTTCGAACGTTAATGTTAACGTGACACGGCCCGTGATGAATTGCTAGCCAAATTGAAAGCGCGATGAAGGTCGAGGTGTTTAAGGGTGGTACTGTGCGCGACACTTTTTAGAGTGCTACCTTTGAGCGTGACACTCTTCTAGAGAGTTATCTTAAAGTACGACACTTTCTAGAGTGCCACCTTTGAGCACGACACCTTCTAGAGTGCCACCTTTGAGCGTGACACCCTTCTAGAGTGTCATCTTTGAACGTGACAACTTCTAGAGTGCCACCCTTGAGCGTGAAAGCTTTTAGAGTGTCATCTTTGAGTACGACACCTTCTAGAGTGCCACCTTTGAGCACGACACCTTCTAGAGTGCCACCTTTGAGCGTGACACCATTCTAGAGTGTCATCTTTGAGCGTGACAACTTCTAGAGTACCACCTTTGAGCGCGACACTCTTCTAGAGAGTCATCTTTGAGCATGATATCTTCTAGAGTGCCATCTTTGAGCGTGACACCTTCTAGAGTAGCACCTTTGAGTGGGGCACCCTTCTAGAGTGCCACCTTCGAGCGCGAAAGCTTCTAGAGTGCGACCTTTGAATGTAACACCCTTCTAGATCGTCATCTTTGAGTGTGATAGCTTCTAGAATGCCACCTTTAAGTACGACACCCTTCTAAAGTGCTACTTTCGAGCGTGACACCGTCTAGAGTGCTACCTTTGAACGCGAAATCTTCTAGAATGCCACCTTTGAGCGCGAAAGCTTCTAGAGTGCGACCTTTGAGCGTGAAAGCTTTTAGAGTGCCACCTTTGAGTGGGATATCCTTCTAGAATGCTACCTTCGATCGTGAAAGCTTTTAGAGTGTCACCTTTGAGTGGGATATCCTTCTAGAATGCCACCTTTGAGCATGAAAGCTTTTAGAGTGCCACCATTGAGTAGGATACCCTTCTAGAATACCACCTTCGAGCGTAACACCTTCTAGAGTGCCACCTTTGAGCGTGACACCTTCTAGAATGCCACCTTTGAGCGTGAAAGCTTGTAGATTGCCACCTTTGAGCGTGACACCTTCTAGAATGCCACCTTTGACAATTTTATATCACTTTATTCCTTTATTAATAAAAAGAAACCAACTTTGCTCGATTACAGAGAAACAAAATTTCTCTGCGACACGTGTCTTCTCATTTTCCAAAGATCCGTGCCTCGAAAAGTTAAACAGACACGTGTTTCCATCGGCTCTGGAAACGTCTGACGAACGACTCGCCATGGAATCGATGATAAGCCTCCTGAAGCTCTTTCGAATGCTTGTTGCGAGTCGACGCGTCGCCTTTTTCCACGGCTCTCTCGATTACTTTCCTCGAATTCGTAATTAACTGGTTCCGGGTTCGAACGGACCGAGTCTCTTTCCTGCCTCGAACGACTCTATCGATTTCGATTGGAAAGTCCAGCACGGTTTCGAAGAACGGAGTTATGGAAGAAAGTTCGCGGGAAACGAGGCTGGAAAAACATCGCAGCGGATATTAAAAATTGCAGGATTATCTCGAGGCGGTGGGAAGATAATGGAAAAGAGGAGTCGCAGGATCGCGAGTGCATGTTTCGTCTGTTCTAGTTAAATATACAGAGAAAGTTGAACGACAAAACAGAGTGCCATCTTGAATCTTTTATTTACAGAATTAAGATTCTTTGCAGCGATAATATTTGTGAATTATTCAGTTAAATAGCACGCGAAAAGACTGAATTTGTTCGCTGCGCGTTCAGAAACTTGGAATGTGAAGGATGCGTGGCGATGAGCAGAGTTAATTAGAGTTAGCTTTGAGAATTAGCGTCGAAGAGGATTGAGAATTAGGAGGTCAGAGTTAGACGCGAAAGCTTGTAGTAGATCATAAATATATTAAACTCTAAACTTAAAAAATAAATATCCCTCCTAATCGTGACGATTCACATCTAGTATCGTAGTTTCAGAAAACCTTAGTTTTAAGACTGTAAGACTGTAAATTGTACGTAGTTTTAAGAAGGCAATAAAAAAGAAGGCGATGACGGAAGAAAACCAGACGCAACGGACGGATGGTCGTCAATGTTTCAACACGTTGACGTAAATATCGTCCATAGACGTCCAATGTTTAAAATTATGGAATGCTTTGAGAATGGCTACAAACGTCCTTCAATTTTTAACAAAATTTGCTAGAAAAATAACAGAACATTCATCGAACTCCCCAAGACTCAACTAATTAAAAAAAATTGCTTCT
This sequence comes from Xylocopa violacea, assembly GCA_963969225.1. Classification (NCBI taxonomy): domain Eukaryota; kingdom Metazoa; phylum Arthropoda; class Insecta; order Hymenoptera; family Apidae; genus Xylocopa; species Xylocopa violacea. The sequence goes on from CAXAJV010000015.1 coordinate 20,614,706, forward strand.
GTCGTACATCATCGAATTCAGACCGAGAGCGTCAACGTATTAAAAAGTGTGTAGTGAAAAAGAAAAGCCTTTCTCCAAATGATAAGGGTTTTTCCTTGCCAAAGAACAGCGTTGAATAGAAAATCGAAGCTGTACATAAATCGCTTTTGTACATAATTTATTGCCAGTCAATCTGTGTCAGTTTTACTGTCACTCAATAAATTAAATTTCTTCTTGCCACGCCATCGATACACTTTTTACTTGTACGGTCGAAAAACAGCTCTGGAATGGTAGGATCGCGAAAGAGAGCGTTGTCGAGGACAGAGCGTAGAAAACGTCGGAGGAACGTGAAAAGAAACACACAGATACATAAACGGGGCGATGAAAAATGGTAGCCGAGCTGAATGAAAAGGAGAAAGGCGACGCGCGTCTGACGAGCGAGCAAGGAAAGGAGGAAAGGTAAAAGGGGAAAAATGGGAAGGATGCGAGCCTCGTGAAATGTATTATGCATTCGGATAGCTCCTTCCAGGTCGAGTCGCGAGAGGCGGAGGCATTAATTAAAAGGCCGAGCGGAGGAAAGCAATTAAACGCGCTGCTTCGAGAAAGCGAATCTCTGCGAGCGCTGGAAAACGTCGTCGACGGTTTTCTGAAAAATGAAACGACCTCGCAGGTATTTCGAAAACTCCCGCTTTTGCGAACCACAACGAGCTCCTGTGTTGGACTCTGGGATTCGACGAACTCGAAGGAATCAAATGCAACTCAATTAAGAGACTTTCAGAGGTTTATTTGGACGCAAGTGTTGGATGCCAACTCATTATTTTCCATAATCACTATCTTTGTAAATACGGATTCATCTTGAACAGTGATGCCTTGTGTCACCTTTAACCCTTGACTACTCCCTCCAAAACTACCCTTCTAAAGCTCCAAATCCCTTAAATACGAGAAAAAGAATCAGACAGATTTTGTATATTCAGAATTCTGTATTCGCCACCTCTCGCTAAACCACGTAGCTTCTGAATAAACCTCTTTGAAAGTAGAAAAAGTGTTTACTCGATTCCTTCGACTCTGTACGACCCAAAATCCAACATAAGTTCCACACGCGAGTAGTGACTATAATAATCTGAAGGCTATGACGAAATTATTTAGTACCTACATGATTGTGGGTGAATAAGTTAAGGTACAAAGGTTAGTAGACAGGCAAAGGGCAGAAAACAGGGTGAAGAAATGAGTAAAGAGGGTTGAAGGGTTGAAATTTGGCAACTATGACTAAGATGTTTGAAACACGATGTTGCATTGTCAGAGGGTTGATCATGCAACACTTAATTATCATGCAAACGTATTGCGATTGGAACTGCAATTGAAAAATGGATTTGAAGTCGCGTTATCGACGATAATGGAGTGCAAAGGGTTAATTAAAAATCGTTAGACAGTTCTTTACAATTAAGCTGTTATTCTGAAGGATGATGGTTTCTGAAAGACTGACTCGTTCTTTTCAAACATTCTCACGAGAAATTCGTACCGTTTTCACTCAAATTTTAAAATATTTCGCGTGTAACATTTGAAAAGTAAATGATCGCTTAACAATTTCCCTCGAATCTCAAGAAACGTCGTTGCTTCTGGTGTCTCGTTCGCGTTGAAGGTTCATCGACCGTGGTATCAACGAATTCCTAGAAGGCTATCGAGTAAAACAAAATGGAAGCTCGCAGCCCCTGGCTTTTTCGACGTGACTGCACTTTGAAGCGCACCTTTAATCTAGCTTTGCACGCCGTCTGCTGAAATTCGTGAAGTTCGCAGCGATTCCCAGAGCGATCGAGGCGAGGCGACGACAGCCTTAGAAATTGCGTTATCAGTGTTAATTGCTTCGATAATCGATGATTCCATGGGAGCTCGAACGTTAAACATTTCTTCAATGCTTTTCTTACTTTGGTTCGTATTTGTCCAGCAATAGTTCTCTTTTTTGTATAATTGCTTTATGAATTTGCGAATTTTTACTTCAATTCAGATGGAATACGAATGGATTGAAGTGAAACGTATAAAACGTACTCGAAATCACATGTGCAACGAAAGATAAAGTACTGCGTATGAGAGATCAAGACTGGAATAAGAATTACACGTCGCTACTGCCTTTGTCATCCGATTTACATATCTCGATCTTTAGTTGTCATTGCTTCGACGAGACTGGAATCTCGATTCCTACGAATCGAGTTTCCGCTCCTTCTTATTAATTTTAAAAATCGTTGTTTTAAAAATCCCTCCAGTTTAAATCGATCGTATCTTACATTTTTGTATTATGTTTGCGGGATAATTGGAATCAGAACGTAGTTTATTAAATATAAAGAAACGAAGCGCCAAACTTCGACTGTTCGCGCTTTCGACTAAAAGCGTTGCACTTGCAACTAATATAGTGCAAAGGATTGACGAATATCCTGCGAATTACTCTTTCTACTTTCAACCAAGCAATATCATTTGACGATAAAATTATTATTGCAAACTAGACGACATTCTCTGGCGAATGGAACCAGCTCGAGCGACGTACACGCACGAACTTCTGAGTAAATTAGCAACTGAGACGCGGAGTTCAACCTGATTTAACTTTACGATCCAAGAGTCAATTGCCCGCTCTGTGGATCTAGATCGAGTTTAAAGTTTAACAATCGCTAATCTTCTACCGATACTTCGGTTCACCAATGGACTCGCTAATTTAGATTCCATCTAGACGGACGCCCTTAATGAAACTTTATTTCTTAATCGCACTTTCGTTAAACCGTGCATTACACAAATATACCTGGCTTTTCTGCATTTAAGAAAGACAAATACAGAGAAAGACAATAAAGAACTTTAACAAAAGTGTCCGCGATACGATTAAAAGTCCGCTTAATTAAAGAAAAATTTAGGAAGACAAATTCTAATATCGAAAAAGGTTTTATCAAAATTATACAAAGCACAATAACGAATCACTTGACAATCTAAAGCTCATAAAAAGGAACAAGAGAAACGCTTGCTAAAGAACTTTCTAATCGCCACGCAATGGCGTCCAAATCTTCTCTCCTCGGACAATCGAAAGCTCGATTAACGATCGCCTTGAACCGTCGACAAATAAATGAAAAATGTCTGCACGACACGAACGATCCGTCGTCGACGATTAGACGAATCTTCAGCTCGGATGATCCGAAGTTCAGTTAAGGGGTATCGCGTGAATCGAGATCATCCAGGCAGCAATACGCAGCCGAGTAATGGAGAACGCCTCGAGGTTAAACGAGATCAGCGCCGCGTTGTTCCTACTCGCTGTTAATTGCCCTCACGTTCTATCAATTGAACGAATCGTCGATGCCCACCGTAGGTTAATTCAATTTTGATCGTACGAGAAGAAACGGGCCGCCTAAATCGCGCTCGAGTTACTCGAATCTAAGTCGCTTCGATTCGTACTGTGGCGGTCCTCTAACAGCCGCCATTGCAACTTTAACGCTTGCATAGAAAAGGTAGAAGAAGTATTGTAATAGAATTTAGGATTCTAGAATTTTTCTGTATAATAGAATTTGGATTTTTAGAGTTTTTCTGTATTAGAATTTAGGATTTTAGAATTTTAGAATTTCTCTGGATTCAGAATTTAGGATTTTAGAATTTTAGAATTTCTCTGCATTCAAAATTTAGGATTTTAGAATTTCTCTGTATTCAGAATTTAGGATTTAAGAATTTTAGAATTTCTCTGGATTCAGAATTTGGGATTTAAGAATTTTAGAATTTCTCTGGATTCAGAATGTAGGATTTTAGAATTTTAGAATTTCTCTGGATTCAGAATTTGGGATTTTAGAATTTTAGGATTTGTCTGTATTCAGAATTTAGGATTTTAGAATTTTAGAATTTTTCTGCATTCAAAATTTAGAATTTTAGAATTTCTCTGTATTCAGAATTTAGGATTTAAGAATTTTAGAATTTCTCTGGATTCAGAATTTGGGATTTTAGAATTTTAGAATTTTTCTGTATTCAGAATGTAGGATTTTAGAATTTTAGAATTTCTCTGGATTCAGAATTTGGGATTTTAGAATTTTAGAATTTTTCTGTATTCAGAATTTAGGATTTACGAATTTTAGAACTTCTCTGTATTCAAAATTTAGGATTTTAGAATTTTTCTATATAATCAGAAATTTCCTAAATACTTAGAATTTATTTTAATCCTACTGACAACTCCACTATCAGTTCCAGGACGAAACGTTCTCCCCCTCAAACAACACGCTTCAATTCTACTCGATCAAACCCTTTCGTATCTGCCCCTGGATTCATTTCGATTCACAAGTTCACGATGGAACGTGTACAATTTTATCGTAATAGCGAATAATAGTTAGCTGAGTAACGTACCAACCTTAAACAACGATCCACAAAAGTATTGAACACAGAGTTTAGAGCAACCATAAAGGTCGCGCAGAACTGGCATGAATGAAAAAAGTAGAGAACAAAAAAGAGCTAAAATCTGATTTTATAAAGTTCAAGTTACTCATCTGAACTCGTTTAAAATCGACTGATCTTCAAGTAGCGAATACTTATACTCTTCTCGATTCGACTTCGTCTTCGCGACCTCACTTTTCACACACAGCACCCACTTGTGTCACCCAGTTCAGACTCCACGTTGTGCAACGGAATCGAAACCTTCCAAGATTGATTTCGACTCGCGAATTCGCCTAAAATCCGAGATAACGGATTCCCATCGATCAAGCGGAATCTAGATCGAACGATGCGAAATTACGCGATCCACTGACGAATCAAGGGCTTCGAGAACGCGCGCGTAAGTTCGTCCAGCACCATCGACAGCCGAATAACAGGTTCGCGCGCGCGAGCATGGCTGTTAACGGGCCACAGAGACGCCCACCGTGCATTATCGGATGGAAAAAACAACCATCTGACGAGAAACAGATGTTGCTTTCCACCGATAATCAGCATTCACGCCTAAAAGCATGCGTCGCTACGCTTTTAGCCGTTGTTCGAACGCGTCCGACCGGATCAGAGTAAAAGGTGATCGTCCATGTTTGAGAGGATCATCGATATAAACGACCAAAACATCGAACAAAACGATTGTTCGCTGATCGATCAATGTTCTACAACTGTAATTGGTAATTGATTATCAAGAAATAAGTGGAAAATTAAGAAGAAATTTAACCCTTTGCACTCGACTCCTTCTCGCGTGCTAGCAATAGAAGCTATCGCCAAAATAGTAATATTTTAGCAATATTTAGCAATAGTTTTTGATACTATCGTCTCCCAGTGATAGAAAATTTCCATTTCAATATAGAATCTCAGAGAAACATGCATTCCTTAAAAAGATAAACTTCCTTAGTCGCTAATCATTGCTGATGTTCCTTCAGAAGGGACATCCCAGTGCAAAGGGTTAAGAAACGAACCCTAAGTATAAAGCAGAGAAAGCACAGTATTAAACTCATTTCATTTCGAGTCTTAAAACGACGTGGAATCATAGAAATATTCCAAGAAATAGTCATCGTTCGCTTAGCTAAGAGAAACGTAGGATAAATTAAATTAGACTTCGCGTAGGAAAGTAAAGTCGAACCGACTTTATTCTTTCTATTTCAAAAGCGACTTCGTTTATTACTGATAAGACGTGGCAGCCAATTTGCTGGATAAAGGGCTCTCGAGATAATCCTCGCGATTTTGCTTCCCTCTTTGTGAATTCTTTCGTTCCCTCGTATTCTTCTATGAAAAAGTCGATTTAAATCTTCCACGGTGGAACATTCAACCTCGACTCGCGCTAATAATACGAACTCTTTCATAATTAACCGTTCGATCATTTTTTCTGGATTATCCAATTCACAGTTTCGAATTATCGGTCGATTCGCGAGTAAATTGGGCTTGAATTTTCATGGCTTGGTGGATGGTATCGGCTATTAAAGCGACCTTCTCGATCGATATTCACAGAAAACAAGATAAGCGACCGCTAATCGCGATTCCCCTCGAACAGAGAAGCGATGGCGAGCATCGATTCGCTAACCCTTTCACTGCGAGAGGCGTATACGCACGCTCTGACAAGACTATCGATATTTCTTTCAGCTTGTATGTCCTCGAAATACACTGACCAAAAGTTGATGAAACGTGACTGACTATTTTTTTCTATCTGTACTGTAGAATAATAAAATTATCCCTGTTCATTAATCAATAATTCAAGTTTCAACTGCTATGTACAAAATATTCTCGAGCTTTCGAGCGAATGTTTTAAAATATCAAATCAACTATTCACTGTGCGTCATCGAGACAACATCTCGGTCATAAAAAACGTTTTTCTGATTCTGAATCTCTTCTATTTGTCTTTTATTAATAAATATCCGACAGTACGAGACGAAAATTGCTCCCAGACGCGACGACACTTCGCTCTGAAGTTAAATCAGGATCTTAACATCGTTCTCCGGTGCTCGCCATTTTGGTCGACCCGCAGGACGCACAAGCGGAGGACACATCGTGCGCAACTTTACGTTTTACGTAGAATCGATGTTCAGGGACGACGGATAGAAAATGGAAGAACGCTCAATGAGGTAATTCGTTTAAAAATATATCGGCGGCAACCGTGGCCAACGATTTCGCTACGTGTTCCTCCGTCTCGAGGAACGATTTCCGCGTTTCCGAAAGCTGCGATGAACAGCATCACTTTTACGGCTACTATAGACAACTATATTTTTAGCTACGTTCGCATGTTACGTGATTTGTATTCGCGGAGGAACGTTTATCCCTACTTTTATTGCGTCCACGAGACTTTGCTCTTTTTATTAATAAGTTAGAGGGTCGATTGAAAAGTGTAAGCGTTTCAACGTCCATCTTTGCTGCAATTTGCAGATGATTCTTTTAAAAACTCATCGATTAACCTTCTAGGATCAAGAATCGACTCTCAGTCATTTACGCAGCGATTGGGGTTTGTCGTCGACTGATTTTAAGTTTTAATACTTTGCACCCTGCTCCTTCCTGAACGTTGGCAATAGAAATATTTCTAAAATAGCAATATTTAGCAATAGTTTCTATTGCTAACGTCCCTCAGCGATAGAATATTTCCAATTTCGATAGAAAACTTGAGGGAAATATAGATTTCTCAAAAAGCTGCGATGGAATAAGTTTAATCACTAAACACTGGCCTCTCAGAGAGGACATCCGAGTGCAAAGGGTTAAACTCCTACAGAAATGGATTTCAGAGATGAAATTAGCTCGAATGAAGAATCGATTGTATTCACGATGAAATCAGTGACAGAAAAAGTCGAGCGAAAATAGTTGATCAAACCTGATGTCCACTCAGAAGAGACATCCGAGTGCAAAGGGTTCAACCCCTACAAAAATGAATTCCAAAGGTGAAATTAGCTCAAATGAAGATAAATTTGCTGAGAACGAATCGATTGTGTTCACGATGAAATCAGTGACAGAAAAAATCGAGCGAAAATAGTTGATCAAACCTGATGTCCACTCAGAAGAGACATCCGAGTGCAGAGAGTTAAAACCCCTACAAAAATGGATTCCAAAGGTGAAATTAGCTCAAACGAAGATGAATTTACTAAGAACGAATCGATTGTGTTCACGAAAAAATCAGTGACAGAAAAAATCGAGCGAAAATAGTTGATCAAACTTGATGTCCACTCAGAGGAGACATCCGAGTGCAAAGGGTTAAAACCCCTACAAAAATGAATTCCAAAGGTGAAATTAGCTCAAACGAAGATGAACGAATCGATTGTGTTCACGAAGAAATCAGTGACAGAAAAAATCGAGCGGAAACGGAGCTTCGTTCCCGATTCGCAAAAAAGATCGGTCAGCTTCACGCGCGGAGCGAAACTCCTCGTTCGAGTTCCGTTTCTTTTCTCTGGCTCTGGCGAGCTTCGACGAAATGACCTTCGGCTAGACGAGCTCGCGGGTCCGCTTGGTACGCTTTAAAATAGCCGTTCGGTCGCCGCGCGTCTCAAGTTTCGCGCGGATTCTGACGGAAGCCGGCACACGCGTGGCATACCTTTCGATCCTCCTCGCCCGCGGCGTCTGCCATTCAGTCGCTTCGAATTTAGACGCGGTCCCGCGAGGATGCGCACGCCTGCGACGAGTGTCGATACGCGAGCTGCGTGCACGTTCGACAGGAGGGACACGCGCCTCCGCGGTAAACCGGAAGTCCGATGGCGAACGCCAGATTTAAGCGCTGAGCGTTCTCCAAACGATTTCTGACGAAATTCGACGATTTTTTTAGTCACTGAGCGTTTCCACGATGGATTTATAGTGGATCTAGATAGGTGTTTTGAAGAGAACCGGAAGCGTTCGCCAGAGTTCGAGGATCTCCGTCGCAAATCAAGAGGAAGTAAGCAAGCATGAGTCTCAAAGTGAGACGTAATCTTGAGAGGTTCCAAAGATCAAGGTGTGCACGAGGATTTCCTCAAGATAAAGATAATAAAAGGTGTTTCGATGCGAACCGGAAGCGTTCGCCAGAGTTCGAGGATCTTCATTGCAAATCAAGAGGAAGTAAGCAAGCATGAGTCTCAAAGTAAGACGTAATCTTGAGAGGTTCCAAAGATCAAGGTATGCACGAGGATTTCCCTGCGATAAAGATAATAAAAGGTGTTTCGATGAGAACCGGAAGCGTTCGCCAGAGTTCGAGGATCTCCATTGCAAAGCAAGAGGAAGTAAGTAAGCATGAGTCTCAAAGTAAGACGTAATCTTGAGAGCTTCCAAAACTCAAAGTGTGCACGAGGATTTCCCTGCGATAAAGATAATAAAAGGTGTTTTGATGAGAACCGGAAGCGTTCGCCAGAGTTCGAGGATCTTCATTGCAAAGCAAGAGGAAGTAAGTAAGCATGAGTCTCAAAGTAAGACGTAATCTTGAGAGCTTTCAAAACTCAAGGTGTGCGCGAGGATTTCCCTGCGATAAAGATAATAAAAGGTGTTTCGATGCGAACCGGAAGCGTTCGCCAGAGTTCGAGAATCTCCGTCGCAAATCAAGAGGAAGTAAGCAAGCATGAGTCTCAAAGCAAGACGTAATCTTGAGAGCTTCCAAAGCTCAAAATGTGTACAAGGATTTCTCCACTTCCTCCACGATGAAAGAAAGGAAAGGTGTTTCGATGCGAACCGGAAGTGTTCGCCAGAGTTCTCGGATCTCCGTCGCAAAGCAAAAGGAAGTAAACGAGTTAGAGTCTCAAAGTAAGACACATAACCTTGGAAGCTTCCAAAGCTCACGATGCGCACAAGGATTAAAAAAAGAAGGTGTTTCGATGCGTTTATGCATCTATGCATCCAAGGCACGCGAACGCACCCTCCTTTTCTAGCGAACGCTCAGCCTTTGGATGTACCACTGAAGTGGATGAAGTAACTTCGACAATTTTAGAGCATTTTCAACGCGACCACGATTCCACGTGCGATATTTGTGCAATCATTCCGATGCATCAACTCTCTCGTCCCTACGTCTATTTTCAACGGTTTACACTGCACCGCGCGAAACCTCAAAGTGGTCGCGCTCAGCTCGCAAACTCAACTCACTCTCTTATTACTCCGTTTTTCGAAAAGCAGAAAAAGAAATCAGATATTCCATGTTCTTCCGTATTCATCACTCTACGAGATTCCCATCGTCGAACAGCGCCCAATAAACACACCCCTTGGAAACGTTCTCACCCAACGCTCTCGCGCACCCATCTCTATCCAACAACCAATCGAGCCGCGTCGTAATCGCTGTCGAATCCAAGTGTACCATTCGAAAGCGTCACAGTTTCCAGCAAATCATCCGAACGATCCTCTCTACGTTACGCTTACCGAACGTTCCTCGCAGTGCACCCCAAAGGCGACCTTGTCGAGGCACGCAAAGGTGGCGTCCGTCACTGTTCGAGCGCGATCCTCACCAGGATTTCCACGGAGACGAACGACAACGAGGTTCTCGATGTCGATGGCGCCGAGACGGTTAGTTCACTGCGACCGGCTTGTCGCGAGCCACCGGCCAGTGCCTAGGACAATATTAGAATCGTCGATCTGCAACCGTCCCTCCTCTTCTTCCGTTCCCGCGCTGACGTTCCGACGCGCGCCATCCGCTCGTCTCTCTTCCTCCTGGCTCGTTTTATTTCAGCTCGTCCTCTTTTCGCCCACAGCCTCGTCGGTTTTCCACGCGATTCGGTGCTGCCGTGGCTTTCGTCGCGGTGGCTTCGTCTTTCGTCCCTTCGAAGGACTTCTTTCGACGAGGCTGTGGCGCGCGTGCATCGCGCCATTGCACCCCCGCGGTTGCCATTCGTCGTTCGATCGCTTTGGAATCGAAAATTGTGAAATCCTGAATGCTACTGTTTAGAAAAATTCTAAAATCCTAAATTCTGTTATATGGGAAAATTCTAAAATCCTAAATTTTATTTTCTAGGAAAATTCTGAAATCCTAAATTTTATTATGTAGGAAAATTCCAAAACCCTAAATGCTATTGTACAGAAGAATGATGAGAAATTAAAAATTGGTCGAACTGTCGTAACGCACGAGGAAGACGCAGGAGCCGAGTGCAAAGGGTTAAAAACGTAGCTAACTTCGCTTGATATTTCGCGAAGATATCAAGCGAGAAGCTCCTCTCGACGGTGGGTAATGCAAAAGTTCGCATCAAGCATCGGAAAACTCGAGGAATAATACGGCCAGGGTAAGCAAACGGTTAGAAATTACAAAGTTACGCCTTCAGGCGAGGTAAAATCTTGCTCGCTCGCGAGAAGTTTGAAACGCGGCCTCTCGGCTGCGCTTTACGTCTCGAATAAGAGGGCGAGCTTACTGCCCGATCCTTTTTACACGGCAGAGCAAAATGTTTGCCTTATTTCCGAATTTTCATCTCCTCGCGAGCGAGCGTAATCCCCGACGGAGCCTGGAATTAGTGGCGAGATGCCAGAAGACGACGCTGCTGGACGCTCCAAGTAACTTCGTCGATAAAAAGCGAGCTCGTTTGCCCGCGTTAACGCAAAAAGCTCGTCGCGATTCCGTTCAACGTGCTTTATAACGTTTCCGTTCGAAGGAATCGTGGCTTTTCTCCATTTCCAGTCAGAGTTCAAATGGAAAATCGCGAAACTAAACGATAGCGCGATGCAAGTTTCAGTATTAATCCAAAGCGCGATGCATCGTTCGTTAAAGCAAAAAACTCGTCGCGATTCCGTTCAACGTGCTTTATAACGCTTCCATTCGAAAGAATCGTGGCTTTTCCCCATTTCCAGGCAAAGTTCAAATGGAAAATCGCGAAACTAAACGATAGCGCGATGCAAGTTTCAGTATTAATTCGAAGCGCGATGCATCGTTCATTAAAGCAAAAAACTCGTTGCGATTCCGTTCAACGTGCTTTATAACGTTTCCGTTCGAAGGAATCGTGGCTTTTCCCCATTTCCAGTCAGAGTTCAAATGGAAAATCGCGAAACTAAACGATAGCGCGATGCATCGTTCGATAACGCAAAAAACTCGTCGCGATTCCATTCAACGTGCTTTATAACGCTTCCGTTCGAAGGAATCGTGGCTTTTCCCCATTTTCAGTCAAAGTTCAAATGGAAAATCGCGAAACTAAACGATAGCGCGATGCAAGTTTCAGTATTAACGCAAAACGCAAGTTGCATCGTTCGTTAACGACGTAAACATCCGCCACACCAAATTTTGATGCGTACGAAAATGCATAATGGTTGTCTCATGGCTGTTGTGTTACAATTACAGAGAATCGCGCGCTGGAAATTCACATACAGAGTGTCCAGGCCACTGAAACTATTATTCTGCTTAACCTAAATCTTTTATTTGGCATTCATTTGCCAAATATAATTGGCTCGACAAATATCAATTACCGCAGATTCCACGTTCGCTGATATTCATTTGAATACGGTGGTAGCCAATAGCGAAAGCCTCTTGCGCAATAATCTCCAACCTAATCGTATCAGTGAATTCAGCGATACTATTGGCGCGCTCGCTAATATCATTAGTTTTCAGATTATTGCGCAACACAGATTCTGAATGCGATGAAAAAATATGCTGTAGGGAATAACAGAGTTGATTGAATCGATTCATCGACCACACGCACTCGCACTTCGTGTAAAACGTGGACGTTGTGGACGTCGATAAACGATTACAAAAATTAAATTTTAATCTAACCTCTTGAAGAGGTCTGAAGGGCCTAATTGTCACACACATAATATCATGTATTAAAAAGTTGCATTTTTGTCTTAACGTAATAAAAATGTCAGTGAAGAAAATTCTATAGAAAAGTGTTCACGCGTCGCGATACAAAGATACTTATAGAAAGCAACTTTAATAACTGTTCGATCGTTTTCATCGACGTTTGAACGATCGTTCGAATCCCGTTAATAAAATTCAAATGACGCTGGTCGACTGGAAAATGATTGTAGCAGACTCGAGCAGTCTCCAAGTCCCATTCGCGAATGCTATGCCCGTTAGCGTTCGATCGAATACACCTTAGCGTCGATTCGTGACGTGAAACCGTGAAAATTCCCAGTGACCCCGTAACGTACATACGTGATTAGGGAATAACAGTAACTCCTCGCGTTATATTCGAGGAAGGCGCGGCGCAAAGTAGATGGGTGCGGTTTACATGAGTTAGATCAGCGCTAACGGGCCAGTCTAAGCGAGTTTCAAGTCGAGTTTAGCTTACCCTCGTGCTCTAACGAGAGGAGCACACGATCTTTCAACCACCGATTTCACTCAAATTCCCCGCTTAATTCGTGTACACCGAGGAAAAGTACACAACGGGTACACGATGCTAACGAATCCTCTGTTGTCGCGACTGTTTCCATGAATCTTCCTCTATCGTGGATCGTTCTGCTCTCGCGAAAAGAGGACGACGTTGTTCTGACTCGTCAGGGAATGTAATGTCGAAGGAGAAGTATACTTCTTTGCTATTCTGCATTGTTGCGTTGCAATTTTTCTAAGCGCCTTTGGGCTTCTAAAGTATCACAAACGCAAGTTTTCCAAGCGCAAGTTTTCTAAACGCAAGGTTTTTAAGCTCAAGCTTTCCTAGCGCAAGTTTTCCAAGTGCAAGTTTTCTAAGCGCAAGTTTCCTAATTACAAGTTTTCTAAACACTCTTTGGCATCTAAAATATCACAAGTACAAGTTTTCAAAGCGTCTACAGTATCACAAACGCAAGTTTTCCAAGCGCAAGTTTTCTAAACGCAAATTTACCAAATGCAAGTTTTCTAAGCGCAAGTTTCCTAATTACAAGTTTTCTAAACACTCTTTGGCATCTAAAATATCACAAGTACAAGTTTTCAAAGCGTCTACAGTATCACAAACGCAAGTTTTCCAAGCGCAAGGTTTCTAAACGCAAGTTTACCAAGTGCAAGTTTTCTAAGCGCAAGTTTCCTAATTACAAGTTTTCTAAGCACCCTTTGGCACCTAAAGTATCACAAGTACAAGTTTTCAAAGCGTCTACAGTACCACAAACGCAAGTTTTCTAATCACCTTTAGACACCCACAGTAACCACAGGATTAGAACAATATTATCCCTTTGCACTCGACACCTTCCTACAAGCCAGCAATAGAAAATTACCACTTTCGATAGAAAACTTGAGAGAAACACGCATTTCTCAAAAATAACTTTACCAATTCCAATATCCCCTCAGCTCGGACATCCGAGTGCAAAGAGTTATTCATTTCCTTGTTTCCGCATTGTCGCATCGCGAGTTTTCCAAGCACCTTTCGACACCAACAGCACTGGCCAAAGGGTTAACCATTCGCTGGCAGATTTATCGCGTTCTGACGCGACACGATTCAATTTGATTATTTGAGACGTCCTCGTTTGTCCGAGGACGCAGCACCTTGCAAGATGCATTGACACTCGCGCGCGACAAACAATGCTGGTATTCAGCAGATGCAGCGAGACAACAGTGTATCTGCAATTAACGGGGAATCCTATCAGGAACGAGCCACTGGCTCCCAACTTTGGACACCCTGTATCGCAACGTGTGGAAACTATTCGAATGTGGCCTGTTTCTGAAGCCGCCTAAATTCGTCTGTTAAAATCGTTGTTATTCGATCGAGATAATGTATCCACGAGCGTTCCGTGCAATTTGGATTCTATTTTGAATCGATTACATTTCTGCTATCACTGTGAAACCAAATCCAATGAAATACAGATCGAATTCTTGGAATATCCGACGAAACATCCAATGAAATATCTTCGAAAAATGAAGCAGAGCTGATTTTACAAACTTTTGACGAACGAAATTGAAATCTAATTTGAGCAGAGCAGATTCTCGTTCAATAAGACGAGAATTAAAGAATAAATTATCAGCTTAAAAAGTGGTTGCGTCGCAGTGAAGGAACATCGTTCGTGCTTCGAAGCAAATTTTAAGGTTAAAATAGTAAAGAGTTGCTGGCAAAGAAATAGAAAAAGAATTGGGAACGCGAAGGGTTCACATTGCCAGTAAATATTTCCAATAGCTGACAGAAACCGAGAGCAGCTTCGAGAGGATTCGATGAAAATCGATAAATGCACATTCCTCGAGGACGAAAAGAAGCCTGGGACCGCCTCCCATTTGTTCTTTTATCTGAAACATTCCGCGCGTATTCAGACCGGCGACAAACATTTCTTCGAAGGCAACGATCTCGCCTGAGCCACGGCACAATCGCAACATTGTTAAGTAATAGCTCGCGGACGATTAAACGATCGCGCCGACTTCTCGTCGCCATTTATGTGTTACAGTAATTACTTCTTTCGTTACGAACGCTGTCCCAACGCGAACTGAGAGCTCTTTATTATACCTCCTCGAGAATCGTGGAACAGCTTGGCCATGAAAACCCACTAAAAACGAACGTATCGCGTAAATAAACGAACTCGTCAAGATTTCCATTTAAAAACGACTCGAGAGAATCGCTGGCTCGCTTTTACTCTTCTACGAACGCGTAAACCAGTCATTTGTATCGCTTGGTCTCGCGTAAACGACGTAACAGTCAGCTCTCGTTCTCTTTTTTCTTTTCACAGCAAACTGCTCGAATCGCGGGACAGATTACAAAGAATGGTACCAATTCGACGGTCCATCGCGTTTGCATTAAGGCCACGGCGCATAAATTGAACGCGCCTATCAGGAAGGCCATTAGTTAGCTCGAAGAAATATCGCTCTAAAAGCTCGCTGTCTGCGGTAATGTCCGTGCATTACTGTCAACTTCCATGCCTCCATTGTTTCGAATTCCACGCAAGATACGATCCGCGTGATAGCCAGGAGTGCTGCTGGATTTACAGAAGGTAATGCGTTTCCCTTTGTTTCAACCGCGGCGAGTAACGCGAGCGCTGAACCGAGCGTTTCCAAAATCATCGAAATCCTGAACGACTCTGGACGCGATCAATTAGTTAACGAGCGCGTGAATTCGCGTGAAACGCGCTGCGTTCAATAATTTCTCGCGTAATGGAAAACTTGCGATCGTTACGATTTGCCGCGAGCAGTGTAAATTTTGCGTTCGTTTGAAAATTGGGGGTTGAATCGTTGGGGAATTTGTTTGCTGGAATTTTGGAAGTTTGAGGAAGAAATTTTAGTGATGGACGAAGTGTTGAACTTTGAGACTTTGAATTCACCCTTTTTCAAATCAAATTCATCCTTTTGTGAATGAAATTCACGCTTTTTCAAATCACATTCGTCCCTTTGCAAATCGAGTACTTCTACTTAGCATTTGTGGACGTAAATGCTGCAGCATCCACTTCCATTGCGACGCAGAATGACACGAATAGCATGCGTGCATTCAAATGTTAACCAAGCTGCTCTCTTTCGCGAACCAACCGACTGGTTCTTACGTTAATCGCTTAATCACCCGGGTCTTCTTCGTTCCACGCGCTTATGTCATTCCACTCCACAGCTTTGTGCTCGCGGAGAAAGTATTCGCAGCGAGAACCGTCGTCTCTCGTCCAGCAATTCTCTCGTAATCGTACGCGTGGAAACGTTTGCGGAATTCTGATAATCGCTGCGATCCTCGTCGAGGCGAGAGTAATTCGTCCGCTTTAATTGCAACGTTGCTCTGCGTTGATAACGCGTTCTTTGATAACCGAACAGATTTGCGACAGAGTTGCGACTTTCAAGGGTGGCGAGCACTGTTTTCTGCAATACTCGGATATCATCCGTTCGATGCGTTAGCATTCAACAATTTCAGCAAGACGAACGCGCGATGGGTGGCATCGAACGATCGAACGTTTGCAACTTTCACTGATCCTTGAAAACGCATTGACACGTTTCGTTCTGGCTTCGCGCGAGCGAACATAAAAGTTGCGACAGCCGTGGAGAAACGTCGACCGCGTCGAGTACTTCTCACTTGGAATATAATTAGTCGTAGTTGGGTTTCAGAGCAGCCTGGCGCTCGGTTATCAGGGAACGTGGTTCGCTGGCGGATCGAGCAGCAAAAGCGAGTTGCAAAGTAGCGCTCGACGATCTAATTACAACCGCTAAGGTCGTCGCGACGATCTCGAAGAGCAATTCGATCGTCTTGTAAGGGAAATGGCGGACAACTCGCGGCGAGGACCGTCTCTACGTGCCTCCGACGCGTGGACAGAGTCACGTTTTGTAATTCGCGCGTGGCAATCGCTGTCGCGAGATCGCCACTCGTTACGTCGTTAACAGACACATCGCGCAGGCTGTGTTTCTGTTGTTGCAAAACAGATATCTGAATCATACGCGCCGAGGCCGCGGAATTTCTCGACTGGTCAGTTTTTATTCGAACAGAGACAACAAACGTCTCGACGCCAGTGGGCAATGTTGGCGGTTTTCCTTTTTAAATCGCTGCCTCGGTTAAATAAGCGTGATGTAACGCAGCGATTTGAAACGATAGTGTTTGGGCGGTTTATTTGGAGGGAACGTTTTTAGGATACCCAAGATTCGGATCATCTGGTTTACGCGTGATTAATGGATGCAACGAGACTTCTGTTTCTGTTATCTCTCTGTTTAATGCCTCTGCGGAGGGTTATTTGTGGATAAGACGATCCTAGAAATCGTATCGAAGCTCTGTATTTTCATTTCTACTGGTCTTCTGTATTGGAACTTTAATTTCACCCTCTTTCGAATCAAATTCACCTTGTCGCGAATCAAGCACTTCAGCTTAAATACTTTATTCCCAGAAACTACCAAAAGCTAGACAAACAAACGAAAAGTTTCATTCGAAAATGTACAGATATTTATTTAAAAATAGCCAATAGTGCTTCTACGCTTTCTTATTCTCTTTCTAATCGAATCTCAGAAAGAAATTTCTTATCCTCCGCTAGTTAATTTGCATTTGGTGTTCTTTTAACACGCGTCAAACGCTGGTTCTTCGCGAGCCACCCCGTCGTGACTCGTCGGTCGCTCGTTCATCCCCCAAAGGGGCACTCGAAGGAGAACCGTGGACCGACGAGGCTGTAGTTCGTTAAGTGACCGCGAATAAAGACTCCAGGCACTCGATTATTTCCAGCTCGGTTCGAACGCTCGAACACAGTGGCCCCCATTCACGACAATGCGCCCCTTTTTTCGTCGTTGCACAGCCCACGATCTATGGCTCCTCGACTCGTTATCCGGCGTGTGTACGAGCCGAATAACGAATCGATCCTCGCGGTGAAACCGTTTATCTAAGCGAGCGCCGATTTCCCTCGCGAGCTTTCCAATATTCCAGGGTAATTTACAGAGGGAATACAGAAGTAGACGTTGACGCTGTTCGTGTGAATGCGGATCGGAGTTAGCGAACGGGGTGAGATGGCTGTTACTCGGATGAAAAGAGGAAATTACTTGCGACGAGAAGAATATTGTCGATTACGCTCTACTTTTTACATATTTCGACTTTACCAACCCTCTGCACTTCGAATTATCTTTCAATTTAGTAGTTTAGTTGCCAACAATTCTACTTCAAGTGCTTTATTTACCTAAAAAAGTTGCAGCACAGTTCTTCGACTGCTACTCGCAAACACTATTATTTGCTTATTCTAGTTTGTATTAGTTTCTTTTTTTCATTTGCTAATGTCGAGTCACGCTCGACAAAGGACTGGAAATGTTTGAAATATTATAAAAATGAATTTGCAGTTGGATGGGGAAAGTGTATGGGAATCGCGAGTTCATTAAAGTCTCCCGAGTCTTTAGAAATCGCCTCGAGGGATAATTCTGAAGACATTTTAGAGGAAATCCGTACCATTAATCAACGTATCATTTCGTTTCTAATCATAGAGCGTGTTGCGAAAAAAGCGGAGCGACATTTTAAACGCATCAAGCATAGAAGCAGGATGAAACTAAGATTGCCGATTACGTTAACGGACACCCATGAAGCACTACCGGTTATGATTTATCGTCCATCTCTAATACCACGTCCAAGCAACAATTTCTTAGTCATTCCAACGTTAAAACGAAGAACGCGGTTATTTTCGATCGTCTCGATGCGAAGGATATAAAATTTGAAATAAAAAAGGAGATTAGTTGAATTTTCTTGCAACCTGTTTGATGGCAACAGAGAAAATGAATGAGATTTTGGCGCGACGATCCTTGGAAAGTGAACGATGGTTCATTTTCGATCGTCTCGATGTGAAGAGGATAAAATTTGGAATGAAAAGGGGAAGAAAATTAGAAGATTAATTGGATATTCTTGAAACAGCAACGTGTTTGACAGCAGCTGAGAAAATGAATGAAATTTTAGCGCAACGAACCTTGGAAAGTGAACGATGAGGATTTAACCTCTCGTAGATCGATATCTAAATGGCCGAGTAAGATGTCATAAGCCTCTTAATGACGTTTAAAGAACCTAGTAAGTGGTAAGTCGTTTGAAAGAGTAATAGCCTGGTGCATGACGTATTGCGTTTCACTCTTAATTGGACGATTAAGAGAAAGAATGACCTTTAATAGGGTCCATTTAAAAAACGCGGCGAGTACACGAGTCCTTCGAGTCCCTGAAAACGAATTCGATCCTGCGAAGAGTTTTCATTTTCCTGTTACGCAAAGCGAAGTATTACGACGACTAAATCGCGTAAGAATATTTCTAAAAGCAATCGATTTTTTTTATACAAAATCCTATTCATCTATTTTATCGTTCTATTATCGCCAATGACTCGAGTTTATTTTATACTTGATAGATAACTCGCTCGTATATCTTGCAGACGTGTAATTGTTCTCTATAATTAACAGAAGATAACATTGAATTCTACGAGATTGCGTTTCTCGCACTCCAGACTGCATGTTTTCCACCTTATCTAGAACGCGCCTTGGGAACACGATTTTTCACAACAGCGTATCAGAAGAATAATCAAAGAAAATACGTAACTTGCAATATTACTT
Organism: Xylocopa violacea; assembly: GCA_963969225.1. Lineage (NCBI taxonomy): Eukaryota > Metazoa > Arthropoda > Insecta > Hymenoptera > Apidae > Xylocopa > Xylocopa violacea. The sequence continues at coordinate 20,633,901 of CAXAJV010000015.1, forward strand.
TATATAATTTACAAGTGCGTCTCGTTCTTTTTTTCTCGAATAAAATCGTAGGATATTTATTAATTAAAGATAATTGCGAGAAATTGAAAAATCGATAGATAGCTCTTTACAACTTGGGCATTCGTTCATTTTCCACCTTTGGAGAAAAATAAAAACTACAAAAAGTGATAAATCTGTGATATATCTATTCAATAAACATAGCTTTTCTACGCAAAAACAGGCACAAAGCCATCTGGAGGATGTCTAAATTTCTACCCTGAAAGACTCAATTATTTCAACACCATAAATTACTGATTTTATTATTCTCTAAGCTTATCATCCCAATTTCCTTGCTACTCCCACAAAATGACCAGCTACAAACAATCGAAAGACGCCTCGTGCGTTAAAAAAGATACGCAAATTGCCCGTTTGAAGAGAAGAAGAGCCTCGGCTGAAAAACGTAGGAGAATTACGCGACCAACTCGCGGTGAAAAATTCATCAGGCTAAAATCCTCGTTGACGAGGCGACAATGAATTAGAAGGGTGCAACAGCGACTGGCGAACGCGTCTATTCGAAGCAGCCGCGCGTAAAACACTCTCTGGCTACCTTTAGGCGAGTCTCGATTCGCTGGAATTTCGCAGGCCGCGCATAAAATCGGTAATCGCCGTGGATTCGAGTTCTAGGACGTTGCCAGGCGTAACAGGATCGATTATAATTAACGTCGAACGCGGGTCTGCGTTCGTTTCCGCGTTAAAACGCGCCCACCCACGCTTCTGAGCGATGTTTCGCTGCGTTACTCCCTCTTTCACGCGGTTCTAACGATAAAACGTCGCGAGTGCTCTCACCCTAAGCCTGCGTTCCCTTTCTTTGTCCCTTGGCGCCTGCGAGTTCTCCATTTCCCTCTCGCGGTGTCCAAACACACGCACGATGGCTGAGAAAAGTGTTCGAGCGCTTTGGAATCTTCCAGGCTCTTTTGTAACATCTTTCGTGTGGATAATTATAGGGAAATGGAATGAAAATGATGGTTTCTGTTTAACCCTTTGACTATGGTGGATTTTCACACTTTTCGTTAGGATCGCATTTCTGAGAAAGTGTATTCAAGTAGTCGAAAGAGTGAAGCAGTATTCTGCATTGTTGCATTGCAATTTTTCGCTACCTGCAGTGTCAAAAGTGCAAGGTTTCTAAGCAATATCGCAAGTGCAAGATTTCTAAGCGCTGTGATATTGTGGGCCCCTAAGGCGCTTGGAAAACTTGCGCTTAGAAAACTTAGACGCCAACAGCAGTCAAAGGGTGAAATTCAGAATCTACAGAGCGTTCTACGTGTCGCAAACAGAAATCCCGCAAAGTTAGAAGCTTGATTGCGAGTTCAATCGAATCCAAACTGAACGTAACGTCACTCTCGACGACCTGTTGTCAAATTCAGATCAGACCAACGTCAGAAACACTCTGACAAAGGTAGACAGTAGGCTACATCCTACGATACGATGACTCACAGACGAAAGACGAGTCTCCTCTGAAGCAGCGCGAGCCAGGGGCGTCGAAAAACGATTTCCATCGCAAGATTCCTAACTGGTTTTCCTCCAGAAATTTCGTATGCGACGGCTACGCGAGGCAACGCTTGTTAACCGTGGAACATCGCGCGATGCTTTGTACATAACGTATGTACGTACACACGACTGCAGCGTGAAACAATTCGAGGTATCCGCGAGGAGAGCCGAGTAATCGGCTTGGAATTCAGTGGCGCTCGGAAACGAACGGACCGGATGTGGGAGAACGCCTTCGAGGCCTTCTTCGACGCGCCTCAAATCGCGTCAGTCACGGTCAATGTAAGTAAATAAGCGCGATGGCGACGCGCAAGGGTTGGAGGAAAGTCAGAAGCCATCGAAATTTGATTCGATGCTCGAAAAATGAACGAGATTTTGGCGCAACGATCCTTGGAAAGCGAACGATGGTTACTTTTCGATCGTCTCGATGTAAAGGGAATAAAATTTGAAATAAAAAGGAGAAGAAAATTAGATCAATTGGGTTTTACTCTAACCCTTTGCACTCGACGACTTTTTCTTTCTTTTCTTTCTTTCCTTTATAAATACAATCGATTTCAGTTTTCAACAGTTGAAAATCACTTTCGTAGGGCTTCAAAATTAGTCGATGAGAAACTCGAGTTGCCGTACGAAGCGTCATGGCGACTGAGAGTCGCCTATCGAGCGCAAAGGGCTAATTATGATTGTGAATACGTGCGATGTTTTCACACCAGCAGAAATTTTCCTCGAACAACAAAACGCGTGCATAAAATCGCATCGACTGCGGTTTTTATGCTCCGTTTCCTCGTTCTTCGTTCACGATCGGATTCTTTAGGAGATAATCGCTTCTTATGCAGCAAAATGTTTCCACAATGTTTAAACATTGCAATCTTGGAAAATATTATTCAGAAAATAGCCACACTTCGATATCGCGAGTAAATATAAAAGGTGTGACGAAAGAGTACATGGCGCTCCTCAACTGCATATCACGCGACTCTGAATTTGTCCAAATCTTCGAGTCGTTGATTACTAGAACCGAAATCGATTCGATCGCCTTTTCAATACCTCTGATTACGAATAAAAAGATTCGTTTCGCAGAGAAATAAATCTCGCATCGATCGAACGCTGGGATTTCGACATCGACGAACCCAAAGGTGATTCCACTCGAAAGCATCAGACCTCGCGAGCCACCAATTTGAAACGTTCGCGAGGCATTCGGAAAGATAAATACCAGCGCGCAACACATTGCTGTCAAGCGTTCGAGGGACGGAAACAATTTCGCAGCGAGCACGCGTCCGCAGTCTTCGATAAAATTAATCCGCGTGCGGTTACGTGTTCGCGGAGCAGCGCGAACGATTGTTCCAGCTCCGCGGAGCTTGGATATCGTTCGAACGAGACGGAACGCGCACGAATTATGCAAATAAATTCGCGCTCGTTGCCACCGTTGCGAAACTGATTCGATCGATCGTTAATCGAACGAAAATCGCGACGCCATTCGAGCCCGCGGTGCCAAACGCCTCGATCGAGTAACGAGCAGACGTTGCGTGACAACGAACGCGTACGACGTTGATAAGATGAGAGCGCGTTTAAAACGAAGATACGAACCTTGTTGCGATAAGTGCTGGGTAGACAGGCCCACTGCGCGTAGCTCATGTGAACCATCGTGAAGCAGTTTCTTTTCAGAGCCTCCGATCAGAAGACGAAACGCCTCGAGCGAGCTGCTCTCCTGGACCCACTCGACGAGCTTGCACACGCACGATCGAATTAACCGACGCACTCAGCGTCAATTCGAGCTTGATTAACGCAACATTCGACTCGCCAATGGACGACGGATCGGAGCGTCGCTCATTTCAACGACCGCTATCAACGAAATCGCGAGACGATCCGCTCGATCTGGCTATCGCTGCGACGCGGCTTCAACAGCTCCTCGCCGTGACCTCCCGCGCGATTATATCGATCCCCATGGATCAGAAAGCGATCCGTTTCGCGCGATACCGCGCGCGCCGCGATAACACCTCCGTCGCGAGGAAGAGCCGCGTTAAAATGCGCTTCGTCTCGCGCTCGATGGACAATCGAGCTCCGCGCTCGCTGGCGTCGCTGCACTTCTCGACGATGCGACGAAATTCGCTTCGAGAATCGCACTCGCGCGCGCGTACCGTGCGATCGTCGTGCGCTTTCGAACGCGCTCGCGAGGAAACACGTGCGCGTCCCAAGGCGTTGCTATTGCTACTCGCTGCGCGAAGGATACGTCCAGGCGATCGCACTGGCCCAACTCGGAGAACCTCAGCGACCGCCCGTTCCGCGCAGTCGAGGCATACGGGACCCTCAGGCCCGTACGAATAGGAAGGAACGGAAGGAAAGTTCGAGACGAAGGGCTCGAGACGAGCCTCGTTCTCGAGCCTTTTCCAAACCTTTTCGCGTCTTCAACGACTCTTCTTTTACATTATTTAACGTGTTGTATGAACGCTTAAGCTAACAGAATTGTGACGCGATTAAATGAGTCCTTTGGCTCATTTCTGGGCCCTTCGCAAATCATTTCGAGGCCTTAACGACTCTGCTTTTAGATTGTTTAAGATGTTATATGAACGCTTAAGACAACAGAATTGTGGCGCGATTAAATGAGTCCTTTGGCTCATTTCTGGGCCCTTCGCAAACCATTTGGAGGCCTTAACAACTCTTTTAGATTGTTTAAGGTGTTATATGAACGCTTAAGATAACAGAATTGTGTCGCGATTAAATGAGTCCTTTGGCTCATTTCTGGGCCCTTCGCAAACCATTTGGAGGCCTTAACAACTCTTTTAGATTGTTTAAGGTGTTATATGAACGCTTAAGATAACAGAATTGTGTCGCGATTAAATGAGTCCTTTGGCTTATTTCTGGGCCCTTCGCAAACCATTTCGAGGCCTTAACGACTCTTCTTTTAGATTGTTTAAGATGTTATATGAACGCTTAAGATAATAGAATTATATAGCGATTAAATGAGTCCTTTGGCTTATTTCTGGGCTCTTCCCAAACCATTTCGAGGCTTCAACGACATTCTTTTACATTATTTAACGCGTCAAAGTGTTAAATTGTGCCTCGACTCAACGAGTCGTCTGACTTATTTCAAACCTGGCTGAATCTACTTCGATCCTTTAAAGAATCATTCCTCTGTCCTCCAAAGGATCAAACCTCTTTATAATAACATTATAAACGTTCAATAACCTCAGGCTACCTAAAATCTCGCCAAAATTCTCATCCCAACCCCACATCGACTCCAAAAACGTTGAAAATTCCAACGACGCCCGCTCAGCGCCTCGTGGCTCCAAAAGATCGCCTCCAAGATGAAACCAGGGTCGCCTCGGATACGCTCCGGGTTCCGCGAGGCGCTACGACCAGCCCTGACCAGCTGCTCGGGTCTACGAAGCTTGTAAGTATCGAGAGGACAAGGCATAGCCGCGTGTTTTCTACGCTGGGCGATATGCGGGCGTTTCGAAAGGGGCGAGCCGAAAGCGAGTCGTGGCAAGGGGCAGCCGCATGCCTCGCGTGAGTCACCGACTCACCAAATGACCGATCAACTAAACGGGGGCCCCTCCTTGCGGGCCGGAATGCGCATGGAACACGCGCTCGCGTTGCATCGGACGGAAGCGAGAGGGCGAACGAGGGAGAAACGCGAGGCGAGGAGCGACACGAAGGGCTCGTCGAAGCGGAATCGTTTCGCCCCCTCGCTCGTTCCAATTGAAACCGTACGCGCCCTCAGCGATTGTTCTTGGAAACGCGTGTCCGCGCACCGCGCGATTCCGCTCCATTCAGTCCCAATGAAGAGCCAAGACGGCACTTAATCCCGACGAGGGGCCAGCCGCTCGAGAACGCGAGCGGAGACGCGGCGGAAGAGGCGTGCGTGCGTTTCTGGACGCATGTTCGGTTCGATGGGAGGAATTTTGATTGAATGCGCGGACGTGCGTCTCTGTGGGACGATTCGTGGGCAGAGGAGGAAGAGATGGGGTGGTTTTGATGCTTTCTTTGAGAGGAAGCCAAGGGAATTTTGAATGTAAGACGTATAGCGAAGAATTCGATTCGATGGGAGGAATTTTACTTGAATCCGCGAATATGCGCGCTGCGAAACGATTCGTGGGTAGAGGAGGAAGAGATGGGGTGGTTTTGATGCTTTCTTTGAGAGGAAGCCAAGGGAATTTTGAATGTAAGACGTGTAGCGAAGAATTGAAGCTTTCGAATTCGATTCGATGGGAGGAATTTTACTTGAATCCGCGAATATGCGCGCTGTGAAACGATTCGTGGGCGCAGGAAGAAGAGATGGGGTGGTTTTGATGCTTTCTTTGAGAGGAAGCCAAGGGAATTTTGACTGTAAGACGTGTAGCGAAGAATTGAAGCTTTTGAATTCGATTCGATGAGAGGAATTTTTCTTGAATCCGCGAATATGCGCGCTGTGAAACAATTCGTGGGCGCAGGAAGAAGAAATGGGATGGTATTGCTGGTTTCTTTGAGAGAAAGCCAAAGGAATTTTGGAATGGAAATTGGTATAAATTGAACGAGACGTGTAACGAAGAATTGAAGCTTTTGAATTCGATTTGATGGGAAAAGTTTTGCTTGAATCCGCTGACATGCACGCTGTGGAGCGATTCGTGCGCAAGAAAAGAAGAGATGGGGTAGTTTTAATGCTTCCTTCAGAGGAGAAGAAGAAAATTTTTGAACAGAAATTGAAATAAGTTCAATGAGATGTACAGCGAAGAATCGAAGCTTTTATCAATTTTTTTAACAGAAACGTTGCTTTTCTTTCAGCAGAGTGGTTGATTACACAGAAAATTGCTTCTCTTGTACGATTTCTAAAGAAAAGTAGCACAGAATGGTTTCTTTTTCTATTTTCTTTTCTCTGCCCTCGAATCTAGAAAGTAAATGTAGAAACGTGTTCTTCGAAACGTTATAATTATGCCAAATTGAATAGAAGACGTGTCTTAATCATCGATTACGATTTTCTGTGTAAAAGTAATTTTAGACACTTAAAATGAATAAAATCTCATCGATCTTCGTAGCTGCCTTTCATAATCGTTATCTATCCCTTCTTAAACTCTCTCGAAACACTTCATCTATTATCGAAGCACGCGTCTTTCGTAATTTCTCTTCGAAACTCTTCATTAATTTAACAAGCCTCCATAAAGAAAGAACGCTTTCGTTCGAAAACGTTCAGTATCGCACGTAGCACGCGGGCTTTAAGGAAAGTTAATTGCACATCTCGACGCACACATCGCGTCGATTTAATCGCTGCGGATATCGAGGCACGTGCGCCTCTATCGCTTTGTACTTTCGCGAGTGGCACGCATGAGACGTGTCTCCGCCGACAAACAATCGAATCGAAAATGTTTTATTCAACGCGTCGATACGGTTCCGCCAGTTCAGCAAAAATTATTCGCTTCCCTCGAACAGCGAGCGAAAAGCTCGAGACGCATAATTTCTGGAGCAAGAAAACTCGCCCCCAGCGGGTAACGCGGTTTTTACAGCAGACTTCGCGGAAGTTCGTCGAGGATTTTCGAAAAAGTATCGCGCGCGCGTACGTGGCCTGTTTTAACGCGAAGCTTTCGAGCGCGCACTTTTCGCGAGGAAAAGTTTCCCTCTCGCGGAAACTTTCCGAGGGTTGCGCGGTTAAAGGGAAGCGTTCCGCTTCAGCCCTGTCGCGAAACACGTGTACGTCGAGGCCCTCTCCGTTTGTTCCACCGAAACCATAAGTTCTCCGCTTTTTATTGAAACGGTTTCCGCTACGTTAACTCCGTTACGACACTGGGTGGAGGCTATTTAGATAACGCGAACGATGCCACAACTGTGAGTCATTTGCGTAATTCAGACAATTTCTTTTTCCATCTTTTTTTCTAGAACAGTGAAGCGAACAAAATTCGCACACGTACGTGCGAATATATTTTGTTAAAAAATCTATTCAAGCGAGTAATTGCTTAATATTTGGCTACCATTTAAAAAGAATGCATACTCCTACAATTTGCGACTTGTTCGATGGAAAGGGATATTACGCGATCGATTGCAGTGAATATCTATCTATTGGGCAAATAATGGCAAGCAAAAGATTTGCTTAGATCAAGAAAATACTTTCTCTCTCTCTCTGGATAGTGCATTAGTTGCGAAAGATCTATTTGCTTGGAGCGAGTAAATTTTGTTTTCCGTGTTTAGATACTGGGAATGGTATCTTTAAAGATACGCAGACGGCACGGAGACTAGTCAGCCTGTCATTTTACGCTATTTATACACGTTGTTTGCGCGATCAACGATACGAAACATACACGTACGTTTCTTGCGTTACACGCTCCGAACGGTATAATGCGACTCTTGTTCGATACGTCTCCCGTGACTACCATAATGGTAGAGAGATACAAGAGTATTTCTCTTTAAGGAGACCACCCTCTGCACCGACATAAATCATACCAGTTCGTATAACACTGACCGCGAGCGTCTTATTGCGATCGCGTCGGAATTAATGACTTCTAACATTTCGCTCGCCTCATTTTTGCTGCCCATTCAAACGGTGTACGCGAAAGATACGTTAGAAAGCGTGAAAACTGCTGAAACGTGGCGTTGTAGTTTAACCATTTCCACGCGAATGTCCCCTTTGAGGAGGCAGCGGCATTGATTAGCGATTGCAGAGATTAAACTTATTCCATCGCAGCTTTAGAGCGCGTTTTCCTCAAGTTTTTTATCGAAATGGAAATTTTCTAATTCTGGGAAACGTTGGCGATAGAAATTATTGCCAAAATTTTGCTATCTTAGCAATAGTTTCCATTCCAAACGTCCCAGAACGAACCAACTGCAAAGGGTTAACACATTCGCGACCGCCAAATCCTTGACATTTCTAATACCTTTGGAAAATAATGAATTTCTGAAGCTAGTTGCCACAAACTTGTATCGAAAACGCGAGGATAACATCGTCGCACTCAGAGAAACCTCAGGACGTGAATTCACGTCAGCGACAACCGAGAACAGAACTCGAAATTACGCGAACGTAAGAATCGCCAGAGAAACAATTGCCTGGTTAACGAATACCAACTATCGTTCCAATTCCCCCTTCGAAAAATATCGAAACCATTCGACAGACGTCGCGTCGTTGCTCGATCGCGAGGAACATTCGTCGCGACGCTTCGTTTCGTTTCGTTTTCACGCGCATTCGGACGCGTCGCGTTCGATTTATCCTGGTAAAACTGGAAACGCGACGATTTTCACGGAGGCTCCGTCACAGAGATGCACGCGACGCGAGGAGAAGTTTTCCTATCGATATTCTCGCGGAGACCTTGGGCAAAGCGCGGTGGAACGTTCTTTGGCCGTGTCCAGAGGTAAAAGTAATCGATCGCGGCGCCTGCAGACTCGCGCAGCAGAACTGCAGGGCTGCATGCCGGGCTGCATAAGAGTAGGCGTGACTGAGGCAGCTCTGAATCCAGGCTACGCCAATGTGTATGCGGAAATCGCGGGGAAAAGTGCGCTTTAATCGAAACCAAAAAGACATTTCTGGCGGAAAATTCGATTCTGCGCGCGATATTTAACCCTTCGCGCTCGAGAGGCGACTCTGAATCGTCGCAGTGTTTCGCACGACACGTCGAGTTTGTCGTCGACTGATTTTAACCCATTCGCGAGGCGTTTAAGTTTATTTAATTCGAGCGAGGATAATGAAATTCTGAAGCTGGTTGCTGCAAACTTGTGCAATTGAGAGGATAAAATTTGTAAAATTTGGTAATGCATTCAGAAAGGACTATCGCAGGACGTGAATTCACGTCAGCAGTCGCGAATGCGTTAACTTTCGAGGCCCTGGAAAAATGGATTTCAGAAGTGGGATTAGCTCGAGCGAGGTGAATTGCGCTGCGAAGACTTGCAGGCCTCTGCGAGTGCAATTAAGATTCCACATCTGATCCAGAAGATGAAAAAGTCTCACTTCATTACGAGAAGCAAGAAAAGCCACGATTTTTTCGAAATATCGTCAAAATCCTGTTCAGAACACCGTGGTTGGTTGTACTGAAATGACCAGGGCTCAAAGCGTTAACCGAATTCAGCTGACGGAGCAGCAACTTCCGCTGCGAAGGCTTCCCGACTTAAATCACCGTGGCGAGATAAATCCTGTCGTATATAGACGCGAACGAGCGATACGAGCGTGCGACGCCGTGATTTCTCCTCTGTTGCGGATTTATCCTGTCCAAGGGTGGGCGTGTTCGAGGCGAAGGGGTGGCGAACGCGATCGGTTCGCGTGTCTCGAATGCCTGCGAGATGCTCGAACGCGGACACTCGAGACCCATAGGCCAGTTCCATCCCGCGAACGTCTATTTTTAACGATCGTGGAATTTGGATCGGTCCAAAGTTGCTCTCGATGCGAGAACGCGAGCTGGAGAAATGCTTTCGGTCCGTTTTTAGTCGTCGAACGGGGACTGGTTCGGGGAAAGACTTCGATTTCGAGGGCTCGAGGGGTCAAGGAAAATCGAGATCGCGCTCTTTCAGCTCGTTTCGGTCCCTGACGTGTGCGAAATAACGTCTTTGAGAGGAATTTTAGAATTTCAGAAACGTTCAACTGGTCGACTGCGCTCGACGTGTATGCGCGACGATCCAAAGCTTCGTTGCGGTTATACGCCTCGTGGAAGATAAAAAGTTACCATTTGATGTAGAAACTTGAAGTTTCAGATATCACTTGGGTATAAAACTTATAGCAGTTTTACTGTCAATATAAAGAAAACATAATAAGTTTGAAAAGAAAGCAGGTTCAGTTCTTTGTATATGTATTGCTCGAAAGTAATGAGACACCCGCTTGAATTTTACTATGCAAATTTCGCGTGTAACGTCGATCGAACGATTTATCGATCTGCTCGAAGGAAATAATCCCCGTTAAATAAGCTCCTCGTACTTCGTCGAACCAGTTAGCTCGAGCATTGCGACAGTCGTTCCCGATGCCACCAGCCTTTTTAAAATGCAATCGCGAAAACCGCCTCCTTCCGTAGGGTCAACAAACTGATTATGGCGTGTAGACCGTGCTTCATAACTGTAACAGTGACAACCAACGCTAGCTGCATAATAAGGACGGCAATCTACGTTTCTGATTGGGGTCGCACGGCCCGCCATTGAATAAGCAGCGCGATTCGACGATGACTGGATCAACGTAGCCAGCATTCGTTACCTGTACTATAAACCCTCTTACAACACGGTAGATACACGGTTGTGTTGTGTAGAAACTGTGTTATATGAGACCCAGAGCCAATGCAAAAGGAGGGTTACGTTCAGAGAGCTCATTAAAAGCAAACATTTGTTTTAAATTCCATATGAAGATATTAAACAATATTTCTATATAAAAATGTGTAATTTCATATGTACATAACTTAATTTTGATTAAAAATATCAAAGTTATCTCTGAGACAGCGAGCTTCGTCGCGGATGGCGAGTAAATTGTGTGTCACGCTTTCCGCTGTCACATCGAAATTGAGTTCTGAATGAATAGATTATAATTTATTTATACATTTTCACGCGAAGCCACTATAGTTCATTATTCCTTCTCGCCATTATTTGAAAGTAATTTAATTTTTAAAAGTGTAGAACAAAAATCGTTTCGTATCTAGTTTCGTAAGAGTACAGTGTTGCACAAAGGTTTTCGCAATTTTGTTCACGCGTTAGAGCAACACCGTGCTATAGATCGCAGTGTTATACGAGGGTTCCCGCGCGTGTTTCATAAAACGAGGCTGCAACCAGCTGAACGCGCGTGAATTAATGCTCGCGTGCCCCTTCGAGCGAAAATACCGATCAGAGACCGCAGAAGCCAGTCGCGACAAATATACGACACGAGCGATTGTTGCGACTAGTTCTCTTGCAAAATACGAGTCCTGTTCCCATTCGTCTCTGAACTCTCTGTCTCTGAAATTAACGGGGAAACCGTGGCCGTCCGCGTCCATCTGAATTCTCTGAATTGGCTGAATAAATAAAACTATGACGCGCGAGACAAGAATCATTGCGTAAGTATCCTGTTTTAAAACGTTAACATTGCGGTGGCACAGAGAAAATGTAATATGCGATTAGCGGATTCTGTTTAGCGTTACTCGAAGACGGCTGAGATATTAGCCTCGCGTTTATTCTTACTCAACGCGCCTGTTTTTTCTTTTAAGCGCGCTGGGTCTTTTTTCTTGGGTTATTACGTGCAGCGTTAAATGTTTAGAATATGTTTACGCAGAAAAGGAAAGAGATCGATCTATTCTAATGGCGCGTACCGTGCGTAAAACACAGTAGCCCACGCGCAAATAATGTTTTATGATAAATATTCCAGGAAGACACTAATGATCTATAGGTGTTCTGACCGACTTATAGCGTCGTATCTATTTCAGTTGAATCACTATGCCGTCATCGCCGAACATAGGAGTAACATCTAGTATTCGCGACCTCCGAAATAAAAAAGCTATACATACATATGTATGCCGCCTTGAAAATTGGCCAGTCTGGCGAAAAAAACCACTTTGCATCGAAAGATGTGATTTTCTTAGGAGCAAACGAATTCCCGAAACATCCACAACTTGTAAAAAGACAAACGAGGCTCGAATTTCTTGTATTACTCACTACTTGCATAATTTTTTTATTGTCTCAGAGTATTAGAATTTTATTCTAATTATCTCGTATCTTTGTTACACGAAGGAAGCAATTAGTTGGCGATAATTGGAATAAGATTCAAATACTTTGATCGTTTCAGACAATCTCTTGAGACAATCAAAGCACTTGAATTTTATTCTAATTATCGACAACTAATTATTTCCTCCGTATAATAAAGATGTGCCACGTGCATGCAAATAAAGTCTGAGAAGAACAAGCGTAAATGTATAATTTAATAAATGAACAAAACGTGTAAAAGCTATTAATAATATTATAATGAAAGTGCTAATCAGCTGTGTAAACTTTGCACTGTGGACACTCACGCCAGATAACTCGATATCTTCGCTTTTATTATAGAATACCAACGAAATTACCATACTTTCACCAAGTCAAACTTACCAAACGCTATGTACACAGCCTTCTTTCTGTCCTACCCAAAATTCTCCAAACATTACATCACTTCGACAATCAAAAGTTCCACTTTTGCTATAACTATTCAACGCATATTCAAAAAAAGACGCTATAACTTCAGAGCATCACAAAATTTACAATAAAAACTCGTCATGTACCATCTTCAACGTCTCTCAGAGAAACGAACGAGACAATTGTGAAATAAAATCGAGATCTACGTAACCAATTGATAAACTATCCAACGCAGGGTCGATTTTCATTCAACGAAGCCATCTATTTGTAAAAAGAAAAGATCGCAAGCTTTGTTTCGCCGACTTCTCAATGGCGAGGTACGTCGCGTCGACAATCGAGGGGACTCGACACATCCGACGTATCGTGATTTCGCGACGCGTAACTTGTACTTACTTCCGGTGTCGCCTAAGCAGAATTAACGCGAACAACGTTAACCTTCTGGACAGGAAACGTATGCAAAACGATCAAACGCATCCGTCGTTATGCGGTTGTCTATCTGTTTCTACGTCTCCAGCAAAAATGGGATCCCAAACGCAAACCAGGATCCGAATTCTACGTTTTTCTCATAAAAAATTTCGAACTCGAACTCCAATTTGAGAAAATTCATAATACTGCATCGCAAACAGGGAGGTGTGCTTGCCTTATTTATAAGATTCAAGTTTTTTAGGGTCGTTTGAGGCAGTAAGATGGCATCGACAAAGCACAATCGCTAATGCAAAAGGTTTTCGCGGATGAAGGAGAATTTGTTTCTCGTAGATGTTTCTACAATTGTTTTATCTCTTCCAACGTGAAAGTTATTTAGTTGGGACCTCGAAATTCTGCTTTACACAAGCCTCAAACTAGTTATAAGCGCCACTGCGAGCATCCTAGATCGCTCGCGCATTTGCTACCAAAATGGCGGTCGCGCGGACCAATTTTTTGTCCCCATTAACGCTGGTATAATCGTTCGCGCTGGTTGAATTGAATATCGGATATCTTTAAGTGGATCAAAGTGAGCTCCTGCGACGGACTTCTTCGAAATCTGATTCTTTGCGACGTCACGTGTCCGATAATTGCGCGATCGTGAGTGATTACCATGATTGCGCGAACAGAAGGGTTTGTGACACGCGACGTATCGCGGAGGAATCGTGAAACAGCTGGATCTCGAAGGATAATTGGAAATGTACGCGTTCTGCTTTGCAAAAATATAAAAAGATATAACGTGGGATGAATAAAAAATATAGGTGCCTTTTCTTTTGCACCCAAAAATGGCTCTACTTATACCTTTTTATTAGCAAAACACTTGGCAAACGAATTTCTTCCTCGGACATTATCGCGCCCTTATTCAATTTCATTTCGCCAAGATAATTCGAGACCTTTAATTCTCCCTGGAAGATAAACTTTTAATTACGCTACTGCTTGCTTCGCATTACGACGCACAAGTTTTAATTGCGTTATCTTCTTAGAAGCTGTTCCCGTTGAGAGTAAATTAAGCTCATAAATATCAGCCACGGTGAGACCGTATTTTATTTCGAAGAAGATCGTTTCGAGAGACATTTAAAAAGGCGCAGCTGAGGACGTAATAGACGCATCAAGGGGACGTTCCTGAGGAAGATGAAAGGAATTCCAAACGCTGGACACTTTTCAGCGATGTTTACGCGCGATGGAAGCGACAGACGTCTAAGATTCGACGCATAATTCACACACGTGGTGCACTTTGGCTAATTCGTGGGGAAGGACTCGAGGCTTCTTACTCGAGGAAGCGGCCAGTTCATCTCCTAATGGAACAGACGTGTCAAACACAGGAGTGTCGCTCAATAGAGGAACAGGACGTGATCTTTAATCCATTTGCGCCTATGAACGCAAAGTAGCATTTATCGGTGTAACTATACTGGTGGACGCGTTAAACGTTGCGTGAAAACGTGCTTCGCTCTTTCGCTCTTACAACGCTTGTCTCCTTAGCAAATCGAACGATAAAGAAAACGAGACGCGTGTATCAAAGCTAAAAGGTGAACAGTTGAGTGTTCGAAGAGGACAATGAAAGGATGAACAGGAGGAGAGGATTTAATGAAACTTGTTGAACTCATTGCAAGTTTCAGTTTTGACGTACGCTATCGAAGAGTAAGAAACTATCAATTGTACACTCGATTTAAAGAGCACAAAGCACAACAGTGCATCGTGGATACAATGGCCTCATAAATAACAATGGTTTCATTGTTGTCATCAAACGCACCAGTCAATTGATTAATCCCCAGCGAGAGCGGCTACGAACGAATAACATATTCTTCGATGCTGTTAATGTGCTCGTTTGCAATTGAAATTCTACTTCACCTTCTAATGATTTAATTGTCTCTAATCAATATTCATTTATTTAAAAGTTATCTAAACATTTGATCAGTTCCAGCACCATTCTCGATAATTATTTGCCACATTTGAATTCACGAGAAAAGGGAAACGATTCTTGGCATCACCATCGATTTTGCTGGTTACATTCGCTTCGTACAATGCCATGAAATTTACTATACCGATACTAACGACTTCACTCGTGAAAGGAACGCGTCGAGTGTGTTCGTGGTTCATGAATCGATTGAAAAATGAAGGCGCAATCGATCGAGCCGTGCGTCACGTTTCATTGATCGTTTTTTCGATACGGACACGTGTTTCCCTTTGACGATCGTACATTTTCCTAATCGCTTGGCGCAACATAAGCTACAATATACGTTCACCGTGATTAAAATGGCGAATGCTTTCGCAGCTACGAGACTGAATAATTTATAAATACTTTCATCCCTTCGATTAACCCTTTACGCTCCGAATTATTTCTCAATTTCGTTGTCAACAACTCCCTTCACGTTTCATTTCAGATTTACTTCAAAGAATAGTATCTCGATTGCTGCTTTTCTTGATTAATTATATTAAATATAACTCTTTGTTGTCAGATATGAAATCGTACCCCATAGAAACAATAAAAAGTGTTGAACAGAATATCTCAATACTGTTTTTACACGGTAGATACGTTCCAGAGAGAACCGTGTAAAAAAAGACACGAGATCCACGCAAAAACCTGGGATACGTAAAAGAAGAAATCGTAAAATACAAAAAGATAGTTGGAGGAATTTTTTGGAAAACAGTATTGAGTGTACGTACGTAATCGCATAGACTGATTTGTTCTGAAACACCCACGAAGTCGAGGAACGTAACAAAACCACGCGTCCGTTCCGTTCCTTTTGCCTTCCAATTAGCGTTAATATTAATGAAGTCCGCTAAGGTCACTACCGATGACTACAGTTACTAATAGGGACGGCTATGGCATCTAGGTGAGGTCAGTTGTCGTCCAACGTGCGTGTCGCGTCAGTTATGCGACCTTATAATTGCAGAGTGTGAATGGTTCTATTGCGTGCGACTGAATATGCGTGGAAACTTAGGACGACAGGATGTTTGGAAGGAAATAAATAAGGAAAAAGGAAGAGAATTTGGAGCCTCGCGATAGGATCGTGTGATTGAGAATGATAAGAGTAGCGTGCTCGTGATCGCGAGCTTTTGAGAAGGGGATGCATGAGGAATGCATGGGTGAATCTTTGTGGCGAATGAGTTCAGTCGAAAGTGTTCTAGGTTCTGGAAGCTCTCAACACTTACCATGAGTATCACGCATTACAGAGCCCCAATTAACGATTAAGTAGCACGGTGACGCTGTTCCCCAACGTATTGGCGCCACCCTTTCTCCAAGAACGCAACCCTGGGCCTGAAGGCCATCAAGGGATAGCAAGGCGTGACGATTAGATAATTAAACCAACTCTCTTTGGAATCACAATCTCATAATTCATTCGCCTTTACAAATTCCTACATAATTATCCATGAAACAACGAACAAGGAGCAGGATGACGCTGTCCCCGACATATTGACGCCACCCTCTCTCCAAGAACGCAACCCTGAACCTGAAGGCCACCAAAAGATGACGAGACGCTTTCGAAAGGCGCAAAGATTTCGTAGATCAGTTCAGAGAGAGATCTCGCGACGATTAGATAACTAAAACAGCTCTCCTTGAAACTACGATCCTGTAATTCATTCGCCCTTACAAATTCCTACATAATTATCTACGAAACAACGAACAAGGAGCAGGATGACGCTGTCCCCGACATATTGACGCCACCCTTTCTCCAAGAACGCAACCCTGAACCTGAAGGCCACCAAAAGATGACGAGGCGCTTTCGAAAGGCGCAAAGATTTCGTAGATCAGTTCAGAGAGAGATCTCGCGACGATTAGATAACTAAAACAGCTCTCTTTGAAACTACGATCCTGTAATTCATTCGCCCTTACAAATTCCTACATAATTATCCACGAAACAACGAACAAGGAGCAGGATGACGTTGTGCCCGACATATTGACGCCACCCTCTCTCCAAGAACGCAACCCTGAACCTGAAGGCCACCAAAAGATGACGAGGCGCTTTCGAAAGGCGCAAAGATTTCGTAGATCAGTTCAGAGAGAGATCTCGCGACGATTAGATAACTAAAACAACTCTCTTTGAAACTGCGATCCTGTAATTCATTCGCCCTTACAAATTCCTACATAATTATCCACGAAACAACGAACAAGGAGCAGGATGACGCTGTGCCCGACATATTGGCGCCACCCTCTCTCCAAGAACGCAGTCCTGGGCCTGAAGACCACCAAAAGATGACGAGGCGCTTTCGAAAGGCGCAAAGATTTCGTAGATCAGTTCAGAGAGAGATCTCGCGACGATTAGATAACTAAAACAGCTCTCCTTGAAACTACGATCCTGTAATTCATTCGCCCTTAGAAATTCCTACGCAATTATCCTACACGAAACATTCCAGCGCGGCTTAACGTGCCACCGTTACGGAGAGTGAATTTCATACGCGTTCCCTTGACATTGCCGCCGTTAAGAACCGTGACGCGTTAATGCGACTCGCTGTCAAGGTACAGCGCGATTCACCTCTCGCGTTAGTTGCGTAATGGCGTCCCGGTGCATCGCGTTAATTGCACAAGGACCTCGAGGCGGTCTTACGCCGCGCGTTTCTGCACACCGCGTTACGTCACCAGCTGCACGCGCCCATTTCGCAACGTTCCCGTGACCTTGCGAACGACGATGCCACAGCCGATTGTTCGTCGGTTTACGACGTGCCATACCGTTCAGCTTCCGGTCTGCGAGCGTCAACGACGGATCAGCACTCGTTCGCCACGCTATCGCTGATTTTTCGAATGTTCCAGAGGAATAATCGTGGATACGCGGAAGTGGATTTCGATCTAACACGTTTAATGAGTCGCTAATTTGTATTAGAGAATGCACGTTCGCAAGTATGACGTTACGTTGATGGATCGATGAGTTGGCAATTGGAGTAGAGGACTTTGTGTAGCTATCGCATAAAAGCATCACGCGTGGGAATGCAGGAAAGTAGATGTATATGGGTATCTGCATACGTTCGTTTAACCCTTTACACTCGAAAGAAAAAGTAACAGTGCAGCTTTAATTAAAAAGCAATTTGCTAACTAAATGAGTTACAGCTGATCCTCTTATAACGCGTTACATGGAAATCGCGCTATAAGAAACTCAGAATTCGTATCGCATTAATCGACGCATCGATTGCATAAGTTTCTTGCTCAGCTTTTTCAAAAAAATCGAATATAATTCCCACAAATACCAATAATACACTGGCTATTAAGCGCATTGTTCTTCAGCGCTCCGCAACGAAAGGGTTTAAATGGCTCCGCTCAGAGCCTCGAATGCGAGGAGTTAGACAATATTTCTTCAATAAACGTAATCTAGTTGGGTGACAGGCCACAAATGAATGTTACAATTCTAATTCATGCGACGAATGTTACAATTTCAATTGAACGGCCCATGAAGCTCGAGCTGATATTACGGTGGGACGAATGCGAACGTATACGTCCGCGTATTTGGTAAACCACCCCTTCCACCCGTGTAATCCCTTGCAACTTCCCTCTTCGCGTGCCTGCTAATCCCTCTTTAACGGACACACGTCCGCACGGTGAGCGCGCGGCCGCACAAAGCTGGCTCGAAAAATATTAAAATGGTTTTCCTCCTTTCAGACCAGTATAATGAAAGTGCACGCAAAGGATGAAGCACAGGGGAGGCGCGGACGGGCGCCAGCGAGTACGATTGTTCCAAAATTTAACCGTCTATGTTAATGAGAAAAGCTTTTTCGTTGAGCTCCGCGATTGTGATTTAATTCTCTGCTTTGCGCGTGTGCATTACCGATTTTTATTACTATATTCTTCTTATAAAATGTGCATTCACGTATTTTTGTACTTGACACGCGGTCAACTCCGTTTTTCTATCTAGCAAACTTACAAGTTTCTGGATTTTTCGACTAGCAAACGTAATTTCTGCATTTGATAAACGACAGGTGCATGGAATTTTGATTATTTTATAGCTTGCATAAAGAGATGTTATAATCTGAATATATGTGTTTTGATTACTGTTTCCGTATTTCCATTTATTATATCTGCATAAATCCACACTTTAATTATAACGCACTAATTAACTCGTTCCCTTCTATGCTTGCAGAATATTTTTTACATTTCCTTGTACGATGCGACTTTTATGTCTCGGTTTTTAAATAATATTTATTCCGCTGTGATAATTATAAAAAATTTAATGTAAGTATTAATATTAAAAACATTTCATGCTGCTCTTTGCTCCAATACAGTATTGGCGCTTCAAATTCACCCTCTTGCAAATCAAATGCACCCTCTTGCAAATCTAATTTGCTAATTTGTTTTATCAACGAATTTCAAATGAAATACTTAACTAGAAGTACTTGATTCGCAAAAGGGTGAATACGGTGAATAAAAGCTAATAAAATACGGAATTTCGTTCCTTTCTCACCCACCATTATAATCGTACATTGTTAAAAACGCAGACAGTTGCGACAGTCGTACGTATACTGTAAAATATTTACTCGAAAGTAAATATTTATCACTCTCTCTCTCTTCGTACGCGTGTCATACGAGATATGCAACGTTTTATCATCTTACGTCCGATGTAGCCAGAACGTACTGCACAGAGTGCCATCGACTAAACACTCCACCTTTCTCCGTTCTTTCTCGTTTTTTTTTTTTTACTATGAATCACAAAAGATCGAGGAAACGTATTATTCTGCGCCAAGCACCGGCGTTATTCAAGTTTGCGATAAATCGCGTGAATGAAAGACGTTCATTGTGTCTTTAGCCGTTCATCTTTCTGGCGCGGGGGCGGTTTCGGGACAAAGAACGAGCAGGAGGCTCGAGGAAGACAGAGCTTACATTGTCAAAGGGAAACAGTAACCAATTTTCGCGACAATCAGAGAGTTTTCGCAGGAAAAAGGTACGTCCGTTTAGGACCAATCGACGAGTTCATTTGCGGACGACGTTCTTCAATTTTTTAATTCCATTCGACCAAGAACCCTTCGCTATTAACTCGAACATCGACTTTAATCCTCAACCGTTAAAAAGTGAAATTTTCTCCACCAATTCCGCATCATTTTAACGTCGTCAAACCGGAATTACATTTGCTCGCGCGTATATACGAGCAGCGTGTTATAAAAACTTTATCCTGTTACACCATCACTTTTATTTTAAGCTCAACCATGAATCAAGAGTCGTTTCGTAGCCGACAGATACATAAAACGATTTACTGGTTCTGACTGTTAATTTCTCCGATCAAAAATGAACAAACGGCATAGATTAAAATCGCTGAGTTGCAAGGCGTCGATTTATTCGTGCATAGAAGAATGTTGTCGAAAGGTGAACAGAAATAGTCGTACGAAACGAGTTCTGCAAGGTTAAAAGAAATCAACAGTCGTTTCGGAATTTACGTTTATGGAATTCGTAAAAATCGAGGTCGAATTTGGCTCGTTTCAACGATTTTCGGAACGAACGATCAGAATAAAAAGTTATTCATTCGTTGAATTGAAAAAGGCTGAATTTGACTTGCAAAAGGGTAAATTTAATTTGCAAAAGAATGCATTTAAAGTGCTGACACTCTGGTTTGTTACCAACTTTGTAGAAGTTGATATGTATCACGCAAAGAAGTGGAACGACCCGTTGAATAGTAGAATAAGCGATTCATGGTCAGACAGCACCGTACGCTTCTAAATCGGCGACTCCTTCGTATATCAGTGAAAGTATATGCCTCTACTCGTTTGTATTTAATTCATGCATACTTGTTTACCCAACAGGAACCATATACGTTCAACGGACTAATCAGGCTGAACCTTTTCAACGGTGTTATGTATTAATTTGAATGTAACGCCACGCAGCACGTGCCTCCATGCGAAACAAGAAAGTTATGTGGTAACTTGGCTACAACCTTGATAGTGACTGACATTCGTATAACTGCCTGAAACTAGCACTCGTTATGTCTCTATTGTGTGCTTTAGCAGTGTATAACATGCGATCATCTGAAATTACGTGCCGCTTCTTTTAGGAGTAATTAGCGTAGACAAAATTGCGGATAAAAGCCTGGATATGGAGCTCCACTTCGATTCATTAATGAAACGACACGTGTACAACAGTACACCGCAAACGAATTGCGGAAACGTGAAATAAAAATTGTTTAATCGTCTACGATGCCAACTTCGATGATGTTTAACGCGTCTTCTGTTCTGGATTTTTCTCAATTTTCTACGTTTATTAGCAAATTACAAACGTTATGCAAATAACAATGCTGTTACTTCAGCTTTCGAGTGGAAAGGGTTAAAATTAATATACGTAATCTGGGTGCAACTGAAATTCCCAAAACATCAAGGACATTTAAAGTCCTCTGCACGTGAAATTCGAGTACGCGGAGCTGGCAAAAGGGGCTCGTCAAATGTACGCATTGGACGTAATTAAACCGTATCAGCTGAGCACACGTTAATCACGCTGTCGACCAGGTCGCCCATTTTACAGCGGGTAAATACGCCCAACAAAATAATGCACAACCGACAAAGAACCACGCTTCTTGATTGTTTGTCGTCACTATTTTTCGTTCTTTCCATGAGAAGCTGAACGTGTCCTCGCACAATTTTCTTCTACTTTTCTTTACAACAAACAGAACTTTAGACATTGAATCGTTTCTGTTGAAATCGATGGCTTCCAGGATTACTTCAACGACATCAGTCCTTAATTTCTGATCACTTATTAACTCTTTGACTACTGTTGGCTACTAAAAGAGCTTAGAAAACTCAGACTTGTGATACTGTAGACCCTCGAGAAACTTGCCATGCAAACAATGCAGAAACAATTCAATAGAGAATACAAAGAAATAAGTAATATTGTTTTAATGTAGCGAAATTCAGTGTTTCGATTATTTGAATATGGATATGTGAAATGCAGTGTTCTTTCTAGTTTCGCTCATTCATAGTAATTGGAATCGTTTTTGAAGGAAATGACTGTAGTAATCTCTTCTTCCATTTACGGCTAATCTGAATAATTTACTCGAAGGATATGCAACGTCACGGTTTGCTGTAGTACGTTATACCGTCTTTAGTACGAATTAAGTTAAAAAAGAATAATAGTAACGTAAATTATTGATATCAGTTTGTATATGAAATATTCAAGGCCTTTAAATGTTACGTTTCATTTTTCATCGAAACTTCAGTCTCGCAGTTATAATTTCTCGTTCAAAGGTAGTCTATGTACGCAGCACAGCTAATAACAACTTGGTAACGAGATTGGCCAAGTTTTTAACAAGTTTAAATTACATCTACATATGCTGGGAAGTTGAATTATCAGCTCTTGCATGCTTTGCACGAGTTCAATTTTAGATGCGCGATACACACACGCAATTATTAGCATTTTTATGATTCGTTAACCCTTTGCATTCGAGGGCTCCAGTGCGGAGTCATTTAAAATCTGTCTTCAAACTCGAGGACTCTTCGATCGAGTGTAAATAATAATGCTCACTTTTTCTTTCGAGTGCAAAGGGTTAATAAACATAGAATAGAAAGAAATCCGTGAAGAAATTACAATTAGAAATATAATTTCGCTGTGCACGAACGAATAGAAAGCATCGTCGAATCGATACGGGTTTTGCATCTAAACGCTTAAGCTGTTGGCGGAATTAATGGATTCGTAAGCGATATTAGAACGTGCACGACGAAATACGTTCACGAAACAAAAGTATATCGGCTGGTATTAAATTTAATCAAGCGCCAAATCGCTTTCGATAATTCTCGCTCCGCGTAGGTACAACGAGCACCCCCTGAAATTATTTGGCCTCAAAATTGGTGTTCCTCGCCTGCTCGTGCCAACTACCAAAATCTATTGGCAACGCTGATAACATCGATGGCTCAGTATTTATAACAGAGTGCATTAGAGCTGCGTGCCAATAATTCTTCTGTCGGCGAACGTTTCGAAACTCGTCTCGGACTCTAAGTCGTCCAGCGAGTCTTCGCGATATTGTAAAACAATGGACAAACAGGCGATTTTAAACGAACAACGATAACTGATAAGAAGTAGTCGCATTTTTGTTACTGCCTCTGTTATTTGACTCGACATTCGTTCCAAGTATTACGCACGGAACCAAAACTTCCTACGTTTCTTATTTTCGTGGAAATTTTTGTTTCGATGGACGAACTTTACTATTTACATCGCGATAAAACGTGTGTGTACGTCTACGAACACTCTGCGTCCACAGCGGTGACTTAAAGTACCTATGACCTACGAGCAATGTTATGATACTCGTTTACCACGAGCACCGTATTTTCCTAAGCAACAATTTCGACCACTTCTGCGTCTAACTTTACGAAGGCATCGTGAGCAATCGAAACGTTAAATATAGAAAAAAAATACGCAAGACATACGTCGACGACTATTCGAAAAGAAAAATCGAATGGCGGATCAGTACGTCGACGAACGTAACGAAATAAATGCGTTTTCTAAGATGCGGATTCGGAAAAACGCACTCGCAACGAAACGTATAACGCGATATCTCGTGCAATGCTGTGCAGCACAGTTTTTTCTACAACGCAAAGGTATTAACCGCGTTACACGGGAGTCGTACCTCGCAACGATATAAAGAATCGAAAGGACGTCTGGTTAATCGGCGTTAGGGAAACGGTCAATGAATAGACTTACCCTGGAGATGCGTAGGGGTTGATGCAGGTCATGCCCACCGTGCATACGGAATCCCCAAGGGGAGCCGCCGACTAGGGTGACTTCTCTCGCGCTCATCCCGCCTCCCTCGCCACTCACTCGTAAAACGCACTCTCACTCGCGTTTCAGTTCGTCGCCGATACGGACGCCACGCCGTCTCGTTTTACCCGTCGCGAGCCGATCGACGGAGTCGTGATTCGCGTTACGCGGCGCAAAATCGCGGTCTGATCGCGCGCACCTCAACGATCGCATCTCTCGCGAATACGACCAAGAAATTTAGTGACGCGAACGACGATCATCGCCGACGCGATTGTGTACGAATGGTAATCGTTGATCAGCTACATTACCGACCACGCGTTCCCTTCGACGACCAGCGGCGGAAACGCACGAATCGCCGACGACGAGCCACCGACTCGACGGAACGGACGACAAACCCGCGAATCGTTCGCGATTATCGAGAGGCCTCGTGGATACGAGAGTTAACGAATCTCGGAGGATACGCGATCGAAAATAACGTCGCGACAAGGACGCGACCCGCACTCGTCGATGGCTCGCGGAATACTGACGGCGCACTCCCCCTCCCCATAATCGTCTGCGCGCTACCCTCGCTCGCGTCCTGTCAAAGTCACGCCACCCGCGAACACGCGCGCCCCTCCCCACTTCTGCTTCAGCAACGACGATCTATGTTTTCTAAGATGCGGACGAGCTTCGTTTCGTGTGGACCACTTGCGATTAAAATTATTAACAATTATTCGTTACAATATTCCACTTAACGCTATAATAATTTGTAACACGTGTCCTATTTCAGCAACGACGATCTATGTTTTCTAAGATGCGGACGAGCTTCGTTTCGTGTGGACCACTTGCGATTCAAATTATTAATAATTATTCGTTACAATATTCCACTTAACGCTATAATAATTTGTAACACGTGTCCTATTTCAGCAACGACGATCTACGTTTTCTAAGATGCGGACGAGCTTCGTTTCGTGTGGACCACTTGCGATTCAAATTATTAACAATTATCCGTTACAATATTCAATTTAACGCTATAATAATTTGTAACACGTGTCCTATTCAGCAACGACGATCTACGTTTTCTAAGATGCGGACGAGCTTCGTTTCGAGGGGAGTACTTGATACGGATAAAATTATTAACAATTATGTGTAACATAACTTATGTGTAAAGTAATTAGAAACATACACGATACATTTTATAGAATGTTACATAAAATTTATTAGAAATTTAACATCTGGTTATAACGCTGTAATATAAAATACTATAAATATTTATTAGTCTTCTAGAATTCGTAAAAAATAATTAAAAATTTTGCGAACAGCACAATTCTAGGTTTTGAATTCAATTGATCAATATTTTTGAAAATCATCTAGATTTTAGTATTAACTCAGTTACGTTTGTTCTTTACTCTCCATTATAGATAATCACGCAATATCCTCGCTTACTAAATAATATAATATGCAATTATATAATCGAAGTAACAATTAAGTAACGATTACATACTATTTATCCATAGCTTAATACGAATAATTGACAAATTTTCTGCATAATACTATTAGAATAACTAAACTTTCTCGAAGCGGTATGCAGTTATAAAAATTTCAAACATTTTGCTTAACATTTAACCACTGAAATAGCCTACTTACAAAAACAAACAATTCAATACTAAAATCTTTAAAAAATAGAATAACAACAACACTGTTTCTCTGATACTTTGATAATAGTATTCAAAACAACTATGTTCTCACGAGTGTGTTAAAAATTATTGGTATTATCCAATACAAATAGGAATCACAGTACTACGAGTGTCTATGAGTAGAAGTATCGAAGTATTTCTTTTAATAAAAATTCTATTGTGCTATTTAATTGTACTTCATTATAAATAAATGTGCTACAAATTGCCATAGTACTGGAATGATTGTGTAAAAAAATGTTTGGCATCGCTGTTACCGTTAATATGCTTCAATTCTACTTCATTTATGCATTTATACATAGATAAGTAAATTGAAAGGAACTATAGAGGATATCTTAAAAAACTTCCAAATAAAACGACAAAACTTGCACCTTCTACAAAATTATACAATAAAAGTTATGTTATAGCAGCACAGAAGGGCAAATTACATATTCATATATATTAAATAGTGACATTTAAGAGAGTTCGAAAATTGTTATAATTATACTACTGTACATTTGAGTGGTTCTTACTTCTTAGAATCGAAATTTTTGAAACATACGCGACTCTGGTGCTAATGTAAACCCTGTGTATAAATTGGGCATTTAACTAACTGCTGCACTTTCTTTGTCTTGAATTTCCTATATTTGTTAAGTCATTTTGTACCCAAAGACAATGTAACATCAAACTATACAAAGAGTGGTATTTTATATTACTATTTTACGTGATCCAATCGTATAATCAAAGATAAAACGACTGCAAAGAATTTATTAATTGAATAGTATTCATAGTAGTAGCAAAGATTCAAAACTTTAGATACAATTTTCTTAATGAATTGAAATAATTCTGATGAATAAAGAGACAATAATTCCGTCACAGCAAAACAATTAAAAAATTCAAACTATTTCCTAAACAGGAAATAAATGAAAAATGCAGTACAGAACAAGAACAGTCATTTTAGTCGTACGACTAGTATATGAAAATAAAAAAAATATATAAACTTATAACATAGCGATATCTCCGGTAATACTAATGATAAGTTGGAAATATTTAAGGCACACATGTGCAAAATCATTTACAAAATATAAAAATAATGTATATATATATATATATGAATTTTTTTAAATATTTGCTTACTTATGCGGTTAATTCTTTCTTATTCTTGTCAGCCCATCGAGTATATTCACTGAGTAAAAAATTGTATGCATCTGATCTTTGTTCTTGTTGATTCTTCTTCTTTTTATTATTATTGTTATTATTGTTGTTGTTGTTGTTGTTATTTCTACCAATAAAATCGTTAACGGGTGCTTTGTCTATCGTGCTAATTATTACGTCCGGTTTCTCTTTCACAAATCTGGCTATTTGCATTAACGGCGTGTCGATCTCTTTGACCAGTTTCTTGTAGACGCTGCGTTTGATCCGTAAATATTCCGATGACTTTTTGCATTCGAATCGTTCTATGCTGTCAACGTCGGTCCATTGAATGCTCTCTATGAACACGTTAGCACCTTTGTTATAAGCGTAGTGCAAGATTTTATGGCTGTCGGGATTTGGCATCGGGCAACGATAATAATATTCAGTGTTGTTTCGTTCGTTTTCCATGTAGTCTGTTATCACGTATCCTAAAAGATCGCGTTCGTTGTGAATTTTATAAATGTCGAAATGATGGCGTACAGAGCAAAGGCCAATGTATACGAAATTGCCATAAGTGCAATCGGTGCTGAGCTCTACATTCGCTTTCTCGATTGTTCGTCCTAACGTGGCGTGATATGTAAGCGCATATGGACGCAAAGGGAATTGAAACAATATATCGTTGTGTATAACATCCTTCAGTAACCATTCACGATAGGCTGGTAAAATCTGATAATAACTAAGCTTGCACTGCTCGATTCTCTCCACGTGATGATCGTCGTTTATAAAACGAACCTTCACAGCTTCGAGATAGTTACCCCTGAACAATATTTCTTCTAGCAGAACAACATAGTGAACTCCTTTCTCGGTTATGTACACATATCTGTATCCTTCTACCAATAGCAACGAAGGGAAAAATTTACCTTTCCGAATCGTGGGTAGAGGTATACTGTAGCCGTCTTCGTTTTGATAGTAAAATGGCACTTCAACGTAGGGTCTGCCAATTTTTTGCAGGTGTTTAACGAAACGATTCAAACGAGATGTAATGTTCTTATGGGTTTGAGCTATGTAAACGGTGTCGAAACGTTCCTCCGTGAAGTGTTGCGGTCGGAAAAGACAATAAAGAGCGTAACGCAGACTGAAGTAAAACGGAACATCTCCGTAGGGTTTGAAATCTCGAAGGATCTTACGAAAACGCGATACCTTTTCCTCGAGCATGTAATCGCACGTTCGCATGTTCTTATTCAATTTGTTTATAGTCAAGTCGGTCAACATTTGAACGATATGGAAATTGCTTTCGTTGTGAAACGCCGATTTACCGATGGCGCCCAATTGCATACTGTTCCCAGAGAAGATTAGGCGTAAATTATACTTAAGCGACAGTATGTACAACAAAAGTAACATGGTTGGCGGTGGTATAGTGTATATATCCAAAATGACGGTATTCATGCCTTCGGAAACAAATTTTTTCGAATATACGATTAACTTGTAAAGTTCGTCGACGTTATTGTCGCTGTACATTGTAAACATTCTAATTGCATGCCGATACGTCAAGTTGAAGTAACGCATATTAAAAGATATATAAGTATAAACATCAATGTCGGTGCATTTAAGTTCGCTCGCTTGGTCTTTCCTGAATGTAATAAACTTCACCTCATTGTTCTTACTCGTAGCCAAGGTGGACAGAAGGAATGTTTTACCGGTTCCACTTTCGGTGTCGATCGTCACAACTTTACCATAGCCGTTGTTAAACAATTCGTGTATCTCCTTGTACGCTTTCTTCTGATAGTTATTTAAATTATTGTAATCGAACGATCGTTTCATGAGATTACACTTATCGCAATTGGAACCATTGACACTTAAACAGTTCATCTTCTCTGCCAAATCCGCAATCGTAGTACCCATTGTATCGTATCCTGTCTTTCTATTTGCCGGTTCAGCGCGAGTGATGCGCACAAAAAACATCATCCGCCATCGTCACGAATTACGCGAATGTTGGACGAAATGGATTGACGAAAAAAGAAGAAAAAAAAGCTGCCGTTAATATATATCATCAAATTATAACTTTCGATATAAACGTTTCGAAAAGAATCTTTCTTACCCTTCTAAATACAGATGAAGTACGTTTCCTCTTCGGGTTTCTACAATCGCACGATGATCTCCTTCGATTGTTTAAACGTCTGCAACTGTAACTATCGAATAATAATCTAAGTCGATAGGTGCATCGTCGATAGATATTTTTATACTTAATATCTACACTATCGTAGATTAACTTTATTCTTTTCTAATTACTGGTTTTTGTTACTATTTTTTAATACGTTGCAAATTTTCTAA
Source organism: Xylocopa violacea (assembly GCA_963969225.1). Lineage (NCBI taxonomy): Eukaryota > Metazoa > Arthropoda > Insecta > Hymenoptera > Apidae > Xylocopa > Xylocopa violacea. The sequence continues at coordinate 20,662,659 of CAXAJV010000015.1, forward strand.
GCATTAATCGGAACTAATGAGATAAGATAATATCAAATTCCTCAACATGCAATACCAATAATTATCGAATGGAAAGTACAATGTCAATCTTTAGGTCGAGATAGTTGCAATTATTTTAAAAAAAACTGAAATGTTTCCAACAAAATTACTCGATTGGCTACATATATAATTAAATACTAATAAATACTACTTAAAGTTATCCAAGTCATAGTCCGCGCTCGCATGAACTCCACACAGATTGGTCACTACCACAATTAAACATCGCACTGCCCTCTACGAGTAGTTGTCAAGAATATACCGTCCAGTAGAGAAGCAGAAGGTAAGTACTTTTTCTAGTTACCATGGAATATGAAAACTGACTTATCAAGAAAAAAGACGCTGCTCCACCGCGGTAAATTTGATTCACAATGTGCACACACTTTTATCGTAAATACATAACTTTAGATATAAGTTCTTTAAATTAACATCGTAATATTGTTACGTTTTAGCTGTTATTTCTAATTATTCGAAACCATGGCTGATTGTTATTAACACAAAAGAGTCTTGTTGCTCGTCATATCTGAAGCGGACAGAGGGGACCAAATTTATATTTAAATAAAAATTTGAAAGTTCGAATCAATGTATATCCCGCGTGGCAATGATCATACAAGAAGGATTTTTGAGGACGCGGAAGTTGACTTAACATTTTGCTACTGTAATGTCACTCCCTACGTTATCGATGTAGCATACAATAAAATTGCAAATGTTGAAACAATATTTGCAAAATTTTTAGTTTCAACTTTTATTTCTTATACAAAATGAGACTGTCTTTAAAATTTCAATCAAATCGAATGTAGCAGGCTTTTGGAAAATTCCCCAATCTCGTTTCATAAAAGAAATTATGGCTTAAGTAAGACAGATAAGAAATTTTCTACGTAAATTAAGCTAATATTAATACTCTTAATACTAACATCGTAATAAAACTAGTTTTACAAGTTACAAGTATCGAAGGTTAATTACGTTTGACACTCCACAGAATTCAAAACGTATCAATGTAACTACTACTGCGACGAATATAGATACGTGTATTGTATAAAAATGAGTGCAAAAAATGAATTAATTACTTTGAAGATTGTATTTTATAAAATATCAACTAACCTTTTACCAGACAAGTTTTGCACTGAAGTTTAATCACACGCTACACCTTATATAATTGCGTTAGATTCTTCAGCGGTTATGCTCCAAACTAAATAACTTTTTCTATGTTCGGTCACAGCAATAAATATACGTCAACTGTATGATACGGTGACACAGTGTTTCAATGAAAATATTGACACCTCCTTTGTCTTTGCCATTACACATCACAACAAAACTCCTTTGCAAACTTAAAAAAAATAACAGATCTTTTATGTAATACGATGTAGAAAATATATAAATAGAATATTGAACACACGAATTTCATGTTACATTTGACACACCATGTATTTAGGCAAACGCTTTCTTTAAACGATTTATATGCACGAACTTACTTGAACGAACAAAATACACGATATGAAAATATGATATAGGACGAACAATCAGTCGCTAATAATCATCGTCCGTAATGATGGAGACCTGTTACTCGGCTCGTCAATTCAAGACTGTGTAACAACCAACATTTCCATTCGCTATTTATCTGTTACTCATAAACCTTTATCACAGTGATCGCGTGTCTTTTGGTTTTTCACTTAGATTAAATCATACTGGGAATTAATGTTCCTTACTTACTACAGAAATATAGTTGAAACAATGACGACACGTGATGAACGCGTAAGTAATACGAATATGATTACTTCTCGACGGAAAATCCATCGATCCCTCTATGTTATACAACTAATAAGAACACGTTCAAATGGAGTGGGGCAGAGTACCTCTACAGTAAGGGGCTTTCCCAGGAGTAACCGAGTCGCACCACAAAATGCTGGAATGTCCAACACTAATTTTGACTTTGCTTATAAACGCATGACAGCGTCCGTCCAATGGGAAATAACGATACTAGAGAGAACTATGTTCTATTGGACAACTGTCACTACGCGTTGTATCACTAAGATAGGATCAAAATTCTTCATTGCTCAAATAGTAAATAGAAAACAAATGAATTTGAATAATATGAACTTTAGTAAGCAGCGCAACTAAAAACTGCACATACACTTAAATATTTCTAACATTGCACCGGCTTTTGCAGAACTGAATGAGATTAAAATTTACTTACCGAGCATCGTTTTAAACGATATATTTAAAAATACACTTTATGATACGTATTTCGTAACAAATAAAATTGCGCGCACTATTCACAGCAACTATCATCGATAGCGATTTAAAAAAGCAGGAAGCGATAGTGCAAGATTAAGATAATAATTTTTAAGAAAGTTCAGAACAGTTCAGAATGGTTTCAAGATACGCGCTCCATAGAATTATATGATTGAATGCATCGTAATCTCCTCCTTTACAAGACTGAATGCTGACTCAACCTCGAATGCGCCGGTACGTGGCATGCATTGCTTTGACGTCCTGGCAAATCAGATAGCCGGCTTGCCAGTGTGCGTTAAGTACTTCTAGCGTTAGTTTCAGGAGATAAGGTTTCTCTTCCAGTTCGAACCTAACTATTACACATAATCGTGGTTAATCACAGCTACTTAGAAGAATCGTTACAACTTTTATGAACTAAATTAATACGTATCGTTTAAACCTTTACATTTACATCATTTTTACATTGCGTATGCACAGGCCATAATCAGATATTTAAGTACAACATAAAAGACAGTTTGTATAAGTTACGTCAAAATGTGCATAAATATCTCGCTTTTCTTTGTCGCTTATAATTATTTTAATTCCAATGTTGTATGATTTTCTTAGATAAAATTGTTACACACTTGAACATGCTGATTCAAACGCAACTTACACAATGAATAAATAGAAGTATGATAAAGTCACTTAACGAGCGTCTCTAATCTGTCATTTCAGTCAGAGGACAAGCAAATCGTAATAATTTTGCACGTGTATGCATATCTAAAAAAAAAAAGAAACTGTAACTGTAAACTTAAAAAGCACAGTAGACGGTTATATGAGCCTGTTTATTCAATGACGTCAGCGGTAAGAATTTAATCAATTTTAAAAGTATATATATTATATGCAGATAGCAATATAATTTTTAATATATTTCATACGAAAGAAATAATTATGTATATATAATGATCAAATGCTAACTACAAATAATCAAATTTCATCGAAGTGAGTTTAAGCAGACACTGAATGTAGCAAATGGCAGATGTTCGTAATAAAATTAAGCCATATACACTGTATATTGTTGCATGACACAAGTGACTAATATCTTATAATTACACTTGTAAGAAATTGTACATACACAGATGCCTATATGACTTATCTTTAAAACTGCAATGTTCAAAGCTTGCCAATATTACAGGCTAGCAAACTTTATGCATTGCCATAACTTTTAACCTTGTTACTAGAATCGTTGTTAGTGTAAAAGTGTAATCTTTTACTTCATAAACTGGTTCGAATTACAAACGTTTAGAAAATAAAATCCTAATCTGAATGTTACTCATACCTACACTAACTAATTATAGTGATATTTTCCAAAGAGAGTTTACATAGGGAGATTTATTACCAACATTTAGAAAAAAGACGTATAAGGAAAAAAAAAGGTAAAACGCAATATATATAAGCATATAGCATACAACATGAATTAGGTAATTAGAAATAAGAGCGTTAATTTTATTTTACTAAAACGCAAAGCGGTAATTGTCCAATAAGAAATGGTAGCACTAAGTAAAACCACTTTTCATTGGACGGTCTTCATTATGAGTCATTTTAAGATTATTCATTCCATTAGTAAATACATACAACGATATTTGTACAGAACAAACTTAGCATGTGTTCTTCTACTTCTCGCTTTAGAACTGATAAAGTTTCTTATCATATTAGTACTTATATTATATCATTTCCATTATTACCGGCTTAGTATAGTATTTGAAATTATATTTATAATATAGATGAGTAATCAAAAAGGTGCAAAATAATTTTTCAACCTTCGCATAGAAGTGTTTCCTATCACAGATATATCAGTAACGTTACATACATACATACTGCAGTACTGCATTTTTTTGACAAAGTCTAGCATCCTACCTACAATTAATCATCTCTATTTCAGGGCTCTACACCTTATTTAACGCTATCAGAAACTAGGACAAGTAAGATTCTTTAAATAAGCTCCGAAGGCTATGACCACCGTTTTTTTAATCGCTCATTGGAGCAAGACGGTTGCAACCATCGATATTTCCATAAGGGTTCGATAACTATACGTACATAATAATACGTGGGTACACCGCTGCAGAGGAGAATATAAACAATTATGCGATTATCGTGATCCGTTTTTGTTTTTGTTACTGCAAGATACAGCGAAACGAGAGATTAGCATTTCGTAGAATCCAGATGCTTACGAAAGGGTTCATTTTTCTGTATAAATTAGTACACATTCGGAGCTATATGTAATATAAGAAACGTCTATTCGAAATGTATCCTAACGAGGAAATGGCATAATTACGTGCGACATTGTTATCATGAATATTATGTTACTCGAGTTTATTGAAATTAGATGAAAATTACTGAATGATATTTGAATATTATATAAAAATGTGAACTGATCCAAATCTGTGATCTAAAAGAAATTTGAACGAAAAAACTAGGTTGCATTGTATTACTATCAAGATAATATAGTACATATACAAATTGTATTTATGTTACATTTGTATGTATACTGACAGAAGAACTACTTATAGAAGTAATAGTATCAGAAAGAAAAGTACTGTTACACATATGACTGCATTATAACAGTACGGATACGAATAGAAGTATTAAATTTTCATTTTCACTGCTTACCACTTTGTTGGACATTACTCGCCATATGCTTTTGAGTCTGCAAAAATCTAGCAGCAATTTGTATGCCGTAAAAACGCGTATTGCTGTTGATATCGACGTCATAATCGAACAGTTGGGATTGTATGCTCAGCTTGAAAAAATCAGAGATGACGCAATTGAAATATACACGTCATACTTAAATATAAGTATAGCGTGGGGCGGTGGCATGTGTCACCATTTCGATCGATAATTGTTTCAACGATAGTGGCCAGGTCGATCACTTAACATTACCTACTTCTTGTGCTAATGAACCCTGCGTGCATCTTTTCTATTATGCGTTACCTATCAAAGATAACGTTTATTGCATCCACACGAGGGAATGTTAACTAGACGTAGCAAGGAGGTTGTATAGAGAGTTTTCGTTTTGACAGGCGCGAGCACCGTTCTCTGTGGTGGGACGGTAAAGAGAACGCGGTTAAAAAGTCGTGCACTAGTGAACGACTGTTCGTCTTTAGTTGAGTCACGTAAAGCGGAGGAGTTCGAGCTCGTAGCTTGTTTGTATTCGATTTCAGTGTTCCTCTTGTTATTTAATTTTTATTTAGTGCGATAGAAAAAAGTCACTTATCAAACGTAGAAGATAAGAAACGATGTCTAAGATGGATGATAAAAGGACAGGTCAGTGTTCATAAAATATGGATTATTTGCTGCAATAGTTGTCTTTTCACAAGAAAATATGGTATAATAAATTGAGCTTTTTATACAAACAGTACACGTGTTGGAATATGTCATAGAAACAGCTGTCAATAACTTAAATATTGATATACTGATAAATGACCCTTCCGTAATCTCATACGGTTCCATCGAACACTGAACTCTTTTTCTTATGTTTCTTTTGTTAGAACACATTGTCATGACTCCAAAATGTAAGACCGACAAGTCGACAACTCTGATAATAGAAAGGCAAGCTTTAGAGCCGCCAGCTGAAAATGGAAATGAAAACAATGTTCACATTGCTGGGGGCGATCACAAAGGAATAGTTATTAACAAGCAAGCAGCTGCTGGTATATAAAATTCTATAATTATACAACGCATTCGTATATTAGAATGATGGAAAATGTGAAGTCATGAAATTTTTATAGTTACAAATGGTGAGGTCTGTCAAGCGCACCTTCGCTTGCAATTCAGGGTATTCTTGGTGAGTGCTCAAACTGGAAAGCACACACAAGAATCCAGAACGCTTCAGTTTTGGTTTTTAGACACGGTTTCAGAAGCCGACCATCCAAGCATAGCCCAAGAATTCTTCAAAGAGTTAGTCAGCCCTCAGGAATTTCCAAGAGGTAAAAATCACATTAAAGTTGTTAGAACCTATTATTAGCTTCATCTTCATGAGTGTATGTTGTGTGTTATGTACATATGTAATATATGCAATCTATAATTACATGTTAAAAGTTAAGTTAATAAATTATTGATCTACTGTAATAAGTCAGTACAAGCTATATTTATATTGTTATTTTTGCTATAACTATAAAATAGTTTAAGGAATACAAAAGTATATTGTAAATAATATTTGTATATTTATGATTTTTTAATATCATTATATGACTAAAAAGAGAGAGAGTGAGAAAGTGAGAGAGAGGAAATTATATTGTTTTACTTATTTCACTAAAGTATATGGTTTTGATACAGATTATGTTGGATTCATAAAAAAGATAATGAAGCTAATGTTGCATAAATATTCTACTATTAAAAAAATAGAAGTAGAATTGAAGCAACTTGAAGAACCAATCACTCTTCCAGCCAGACCATGTAAGTTATGCATTTTCCTTTATTTGATTTAATTAAAATATATAATTATATCTGATTAATATTTTGCCTAATTAGTAGTAACATATCAGATTCCATAAGTGAAAATTAAATATTAGAAGAAGTAATATGTTTTCATTTTTTCACAATTATATTAACAACTATTGTTAAACATAAATTTACTGATTATTTGATTTTAATCATTCATTAAATTATATAATAATACGTTCTTATGTTAATGAAATAACTCTTGAATAAATAGTATTATGAGTATCAAGATTTATTTGATTAGATTCATTGAACTAAATGGTCTTTATTGAAAGATATTGGAGCAGTGTGTCTCAAGTGTGCATTACAAGTGAAACTGTAGGAAATGCACACTTAACATTTACATTACTCATGTTACATGTGTACACTCTCTTACACATATTACATATATATTTATCTGGAATTAAATAAAAATATTATTTTTGATGTCTGTTATTCACAGCTGATACTGGTCACATACTGTTCACACTTCCATATAAGAAAATTAGTTGGAAATCAGGTTGGAGAAATTGAAAGAATTGCATATTTTATTGCAATTTGTTTATGTTTATATAATTCTTTACATGCAGGCTATTACATAAAATATAACAACTGAATATTTCCCGGTCAAGAACTTTAATGAATTTTACTTGTGGAATTCTTTTGCTTATTTTTTATTATTGCAATTCATTGGTATTTATTTCATTAGTAATATATAAATGTGAATGCATTTTATAAAAAGTAGGCAGTGTATATTATAGTAAGAATTCAGTTCTTCTATTGACCGGTAAATATATGTTCTATTGCTTCATGCAATAAAGTAGTTACCATAACAACATTGGCTTAACACAATCTGCTCCTTAGTTTTTGCATTAATTCAACATAAAATATTTATTACCATAATGTTATGACATTACTTTAATGAACAATTCAGATAATAATTCATAATTATTTGAGTTTGATTACTTTTTTCTAGAAATTATGCATAAACTAAAAAGACAAATTTTCTATTTAACTATATGTTTGAATTAAATATATATCTTACTCATGGATGCATGATTATGAATGCAATAATTTTGATATTTCGTTGCATTCCAGATTTTAACTACTGTAGAATTAATTAATTTGAGTGATGAAAATAATATTGTGTTTGAAAATATAATCGATCAATAATGTTTAAACTGTTATTGTGTACAAAAGAAGTACTATATTTCAAGCAGTGTTTCATCAAATTTATTTGTTAGTTCAGCATACATATATACTAATACTATATATTTAGTATAAATTATGCAACTATTTTTATTGCTATTTTGCTGTTTAGAATTACACTAACACATATATACAAAGCATTCACCTTCTACTCGTGGTCACTTATTGCCATATAAGGTTTCTAGAATTAATTTCTATGTCAGTAATTCTACAAAAGGCATTAGTAGTAATTACATCCTTGTTCCAAATTTGTTTCAAGTAGTTTTTCACCATATATGTATAATATGATAGATACACATATTTAGCACACACAAATACACAGATTGTAGTTATTTATTTGTTAAAAGATTTCTTTTAATCTAAAAATAATCACATATGATTTACCTTTCACCGAGCAACAATACATTTTGCAGAATTACATAATATGTTAAAGAACAGTACTAATATTTAATTTTGTTGTTTAACAGTGTCAACAGATGAAACAGTTATTGGACAAGTAGTTGAACTGACATTGGAGAAAGTATTGGAGTTAATTGAATCTGCTTATCCAAATCCAGTAACAATAATTGACATAGCAAAGTAAGTTTTTTATTGTAAAATTGGTTGATTCTGGCATTGAAAAATCATGTGATAATATCGCGGAAATTATTGCAGGCAACATGGCTGGGATCCTTCTGCAGTTGAAGTAAAATTGAAAGAATTGCAAGAAAAAGGAGTTGTTAAAGCAATGGAGCATGGAGCATTTACTAGAGTTGTACATCAAGATACACAGATTCAAGTAAATTTCATTTAAACTTTACATTTTTAAACTTATTACATTTTTTTAAAAAGGATTTATGGTAATTACTTTTTATCTTTAGGTTGTAAAACAAATGCCAACGATGGCTAGCGCTAAACAACCTACTATAGCAATTATTACAGCACAATATTGTGAAAAATTGGCAGTTGATTCAATGATTGAAAACAAAGAAACGTTTGTTCGCTACACTACTGTTGGTAAGATACTCTTTACTTATTATTTTGTCATTGTTTGTCATATTAATTGTACGAAATATATACATATGATTCACCCACTGATATATAATTCACATTGATATGTATATAGGAGTACAAAGTAATTTATAACGTAATATATAGATTATTACTTTTACCCCTTTAGAAGTACCACTTTAAAATATTTCTGACCTTTTAGAAGTTTCTCGATACATGTTGAGTATAAATTTTTATTTACAATATTTGCAACATTATGTGTGTCCGTATTAACTTCAACGTCATGTATAAATTGATGGTAAAATCAGAAAAACATTGCGTACATATATATTTTCTACGCATGAAACTTTAGGTACGGCAAGCTCACCTGACGCAACAAATGGACTACCGCGGGTGACATGTCAGTTTGGTAAAGTAGTTTGTAATATAGTTTCATTCTTCGTTTCAATGTCATTTAACGTTATAGCTTGCCAATTGCTTGTATTCAAGAAACGTTGCAGAGCCACTGTGTTATGAGAAATGTATATTAATAGACGTTTTTAATTAAACTGTTGTTTTGTCCATAGCTGAAACAACATATTACATTGTCATTGAATTCATTTAAAGTATCATCTCATTTATCATGTCCTCAACATGTACTCTTTCAGCAATATTAGCAAGTTAAGTTCATTGTACTGCACACACACGTACACATAAATATTAAAAGGGCATGGTTTAGCATCATCACTAATTATGTCTTATTTATGTGGTCTTTGTCTATTATTCATGTGTTGCCATGTTTTGTCTACGTGAAAGATATTGTATTATTTAATTTAATTTCCTTGTTTAAGACTGGTAAATAAGTAATTAACACATAAGAAATTTAATTATTTCTTTTTTTTATGTTTCTCATATATTAGATTTTAATCCTATTATTATTATTTAATTTAATTCTCTTCTTATCAAATATACAGCAACACATCCTGGCATTATACATTTTGAATCTTTACTTATATGGGAATGAATAATTTTTAATCAATTTTGTCACATCTAACACAGATTCAATACCAATTATTCAATAGCGGCACAATGCAAATGTATCATACACAAATTTCAGAATTTGTTAACAATTAGAAATTTTTCTAAATGTAAGAGAAAATCGTTTTTGTTATAGGTGAATCAAATGTTTATACATTAGGCAATATTGGTGCACACAGAATTGTATGCACAAAACTGCCAACTGTGGGTCATACAAGAGAAGCAATGACTGCAGCAGGAAACACAACTACCAGATTATTAGGTAGAATTTCAGTTGTCTGCTTCTGGTTTATAATATTGCTAATAATGAATATTATATGCAAGTATTTCATATATTCCCTAGGTACATTTCAAAAAGTTGATTTTGTTTTCTTAATTGGAACTGGGGGTGGTGTACCACATTATACGGATTACAACAAACATGTACGACTTGGCGATGTAGTTATTTCATATCCCACTCCTCATAATAAGAAATATATTTATGTTTATTGTGAAAGTGCAAAACTGAACGAAAGTGGTGATTATCATTTCGAAACCAAAGAATATTGTCCACCAAATTTATGCCTTCAAGAAATTGCAGCTAACCTTAAAGATCAGGCAAGTTGCATGTTAATGTGTGTCTCCAACAATTTGTCTGGAATAATTTGATTAATGACATTATTGTATGCAGTCGGAGAATGAATCAAGTCCTCCATGGCACATGTACCTGAAAGAAGGTTTACACATTCTAAATAATGAGCCGGAGCACGATTTTAGGTCGCCTTTACCGGAGTCTGATAAGTTGTACATGGCTATTGGCGAAAGAGATGTGATTGAAGTTGCACATCCTATTGCACCTTCAGACGCGGCGATTAAGAGGTTATTATTATGCAGTGAACATTTTTTTTAACTGCTTTAATATTACTAAATGTTTTCAATCGTCTTCCTTTCGTAAGTTGTATATAAAAATGATGCTTTGGTGTTTCAGAATGATTGATTGTCCACTTGTTCATTTGGCACCCGTAGCATCTGGAAGACACATAGCGCGCGATGATCAACTTAGACAGAAATTTGCAGCTCGTTTTGGGGCCCTTGCATTCGACGCAGAAATGGACGCCGTGGTTGAAAGTATTTTGGGCAATTGCCGTGAAAGTTTCGCCGTTATTCGAGGTATATCTGATTATAAAGATGGTTCTCGTATTAAGGAATGGCAGCCATACGCATCTTTGGCTGCCGCTAGCGTAATGAAATCTATTATTTGCGCTATGGATCCACCGACCAACGTGTAATAATATTCCGATTTCATTGCTTTACTTCATTCCGCATAGCATTTTATGCGATAATTGGTAAAGTTTGAGTAATGATTATTTTACACTTTTTATTTCGTGCAAATTTTCTATACAAGATGGACCAACTATTTTCATTGATTAAGAATGATCGTAGTTTACATTTGGCGCACTCGAGGTAAACAAAGCGCACAAATTGCATAATACATAATTACTTAACAATAGAATTAAGTTCAATAGTTCTTCTCTTATATTTAACGTCACATTTAATGTGACACGAATCAGTCATCTATATTACGGTGAAGAGAAAGTAAAATCGTGATTAAAATATACTATAGTCAAGAAGTAGAAGTGCACCAAGTGCATTTTAATTAATTAAGCAAATCATAGTTAGTACGAATGACTTTCTTAGTGGTAGGAGTCAAGAGTAATTGAATACATTCACGCTTCGAAATAATTTCCATATCGCTCAAAAGTAATGTATTCGACTGATAAAAGTGTTAGATCACTTTTTAAATTTATTTTAACGGGAACTGTTTCGAGTACACTTTTTACAATTTCCATTTCTAAACGTAACTTTCCGAAGTTACTTAATAATCGAATATTTATGACACCAATTTACTATACTTATTCATTTCCTAACGCGTTCCAACATCACTTGGATGTGATTTTATGGAATGTTATGGAACATGATTTTATACAATTATTCATATACACTTTGTACTTTTCATATCCCGCGTATTATTATTTTTTTTTTAAATATTTATTTAAGCATAATGTTTCGAAAAATCACAATATGCAAGGAAAATCGGTTCAATGATACTAAGACTGGTGCCATTTTCGTTCTTGATCGTGCATTAACGAAATTTTTTTTAATTTTTTGCACGAAAGAAAGGGTTTTATAAGACGAAGAAATACTTTTTGCAATAGTAAAATAATTTAAACGTTATTATAGTAATATGAGGCTCTCGAATATAAAAATTAACGGACAGGATCCAAAGTGAAGTATGGAAAGCTTTAAGCGAAGTCTCGTTGTAGTAAGCAAAACAATTTTAGATGTAGAATACGATACCTGAGATCAAAGAGCAAAAAGTACATTTGGCAGTATTTATCTAAACACAATCAAATTATAGTTATAGTGCAAAATTATCCTAGTAAATATTACATGTTTCTCAGAGTATATTACTGTTTCGAACAGATTTGTCCACTTTGCTTGTGGGACGTGTAATAACATTTACAATACACGAATTCGATGAAAGAAAGAAACGTAGATAAATGATACTATCCAAGAGTTTAATCGTATTTTAAAGAATATTAAAGAGTATTAAGAGTTAAGAATAATTTGTGATTTTTACACACGACTTAAGGCAGGAGTTAGAAATTTTTATTTATTTTTGAAAAAATTTATTTGTGTGCGTTATTTCAAAGAAACTTTTGGCAATGAGATAAAAATCTTTATAAGTGCGATTAAGTGTTTGGATAGTATCCGCACCAAATATATTAAAAACTGTATAATTAATTAACATTAATTAAAGTGCCAATGTGTTCAACATATTTGGTTTGTGCAATAATAAGGAAGATTTCTCTAAAAGATAAACAAATTAGACTTATTTTTACGTTATCGTACAATTTCACTCGCAAAGTATTCGACTAAAAAATGACTGAATTTGAGAAGAAAAATGTGCTTACCTTTCGACGGATTTAATTTGTCTGTCTTTTAGATTGATACTCTGATCGCCTGCACAACAGACCAACAATATTGAATTCTACTGCCTCTTTGAAATTTCGACTTGAACGTTCAAGTATTTCAGAATAGTTTTAAAAAGAATTCGATATTATCTTTAAGCTTTGTTAAACAATATTAAACGTAACTTCCTCGCATTTCAACGTCTTTATAGATTCTAAAGCACAGGGTAGCATATACGAGAACTTTATATTTAAGTGACATTTAAATATCAGACTCGAGCATAAATCTAAAGAATTAGGAAAGTAGTACGTACATATAAGTACACACACACACAAACACACACACACATACACGTACGTATTGTTGATAGGAGCAAAGTCGTAAAAGTAATCGTGATAATCTACAAGTGTCACACACAAGTGTCATTGACTGCATATGAAAGTCCTTATTTATTTAATTATTCGTTACGTTTTAACCGGATATTATAATAGCGTCTACTACACCTTCCTTTTCTTTCGAGAATGTTATTTTCCATTACTTTAAACGTACGATATATCCATGTGCTAAGAGGGGATAGGAACAAAAGTTGTGTAACAGATTTCTAGCGGACAAAAGAGGACCTCAGAACAATTTAATCGATGAGAAGAGTCACTTGTTGCGTAGAAGCACGTTTTAAAAAATTCTATCAGAGTATAAAGAGTAACTATCGTAATATATACATATTATATTTAAAAAAGTATATACAAATACGTAAATATATAGATATATACGCATATTCAAAGTATTTAATATATAATATATATAAACGGCATAATATATAAACGTCACGAGTTGTATTGCGTGATGAAACTTTGAATTCAATTTACCTGATAATACAGATTCCTACGTAAGGCCTAATTATTGTGTACGAAACGAACGGAACTTTGTCATTACGTTTAAACGGGGCGTTCCAGCACCTAGCTTCCGAACTACCTATGTTATTTAAATATATATTTGGGTTAGTATTACGCGCTTTCAACGCTAGTCGCACTATTGTGTTTTCCCGTCTATTTATGCATAGATTTTAAGTGGCAAACGCTATTACGTACGCATACATACGCATTATATTACATATACACGTCCGTATTAGGTTGTACTAACCCTTTGCACTCGGATGTCCCCTCTGAGAGGATGCGAGGGACATCATAATTGATCGATGATCACGGAAGTTAAACTTATTCCACCGCAGCTTTTTGAGAGATGCACGTGTCTCTTAAGTTTTCTATTGGAATGGAAATTTTCAGCAATAGTTTCTGTTGCTAACGTCCACCAGCAATGGAAGGTTTCAGGGAACCGTGCATCTCTCAAAAGCGTCGAGTGCAAAGGGTTCAAAGATAGCGAAGTTATTAGCGACTGTAATCAGCATAAAATCGCAATGGATTTCGATTCTGTCCGTTCGAGCGTGTTAATCTGAACGTTAAGATCTCGTAATAATAGAGAAACGCGGAAACTGTTTCGAGATAAACGATTTACGAGCCTCCTGGTTTAAGAACTGGCAAATGTACTTGAATGCTACTTGTTTAGTCCGTAACGCCGAGTCCGAGTGGAAGTTATGAGAAAGGCTTCGGAAATTGAAGGGTCTACGCAAGCTTGTATCCGAGAATGTAGTCTTCCGGCCAACGAAATGAATGAATCGTCTTTAAATAAGACCGTCGTGTCCGAGCTTAGCCGTTGCCTGTGTCTAGCGCGAACAAATGTTCGATATGGTTAACAAAATGGGTGCTACCAATACCTTTCCGTGTCACACTTCTTCCACGTTTCTTTCTAATTCGACACGATTCCTTACGCGTCATTTATGGCCAAGATTTAACTCTTTGCACTCGGATGTCCCCTCTGAGGGGACGTCGGCATCGATTAGTGATTACGAATATTGCTATTTTAGCAATAGTTTTTATTATTAACGAAGGAATCGAGTGCGAAGGGTTAAAAGAATGAACGATTTGAAGGAATGGCTGACCCAAAATAAGGAGTAACATTCGCATCTCTTTCTCCTATCGAAGATAATCCTGTATGATCTGATTTCTTCTCTTAATTCGCATATTGGTATACCTTGCGTTATTGCATTTTGTGCATTACAAACTTAAGACTGAACAATTTTACAATTCGCCTCTGTTTGATGCGTAGAAGAAGAAACATCGACGAAATTAAATTGGAGGAGAGTAAAGTGACTCGATTTTCTTTCAAATTCCATGCATCGTTCGTCGAAGTAATAGCCCGGTTCGCTAGATTCGTAATCGTCTACAGGGGAAAAGGAAGCAAAAGCGTTGTATCTAATTGTAAGTTACTTCACCGCGGAAGAGAAACTGTGATAATATCTGGGCTTTTCTGCGTGAGAAGTAAGAGATGTACGCGAGGAGAGCCATAGTATAAAATAGATCGGTTCCGTAGCGTTTGATTTTGTTACGAAATGAATCGTTTAAGGAAGTATGTAAACGAGAAGGAGAGGGAATCGAACGTAATGCTTGACATTTGATTAGGAGAAGCGGAACATAAGTAAGCACTAGAAGTAAACAATCATACGGCATCGTATACTTCCGTTCATCGTACGAACTCGTCTAGTAATTAGTTTTTTTCGAAAAAGACGGTGTACGCACGATGTGTTTGTCGAGTAAGGACTTAATTCCATTTGAAGAAAGAAGAAATAGATAGATTCCTGTCGTTTGATCGATTAAAACAACAATTCATTAGGTCATTGTAATCAATTTTTTGGAAGAGTTCAATATCAGTGCTTACTGAACACATCGTGCAACTTATGTTTCTTTATAATACCGTGCAGCAGAAGCTGTACGTATTTTCACGTACCTAAGAAATAATTGTTTTCGATTTAGATGGATCCAGATATTTTTTTCTCGTTTGTATAAATTTCGTGTAATAAGACGTTTGATATTTCACCGCCTTGCAATCGTTTCAATAAATAGAGGTCCATTGTTCCTATGTTTATTACCATACTCGTGTCCAATTAAATTTCGTTTGCACTACTCGTGACTCAGTTGTAACTAATTGTTGCTGAAATTTTCAGTTCGTTTAAAATTATACGTACGCGTTAAGGACCACTGATAGATATTGGAAAGGAAACGGAGCACTTTTGTTAAGTTTTTGTTAAAGCTATTTAATTTTATTTATTTAAGATAGGATAACGCATTAATCTCGTAATTTTTTTTAGAAGAATCGCACGCTGGGTATGCGTGAATGTTTACTCATTATTAAAAAACAGAAAAAACAGGTAACTGTAATTATTTTAATGAAAAATAATTTACATTTGATAGAGTACGTAGAATATGGAGAATAATGTATTTTATATTGTATACTCGCGATGCACCAGAATCACTTTACATTATTATTTGCTATTTATTTGTTCCCGCTTTTACATATTTTTACATTCTATTTTTTTATATAGGCGATCTCAATGTTCATGTGCAATATGCGTGGGTGTATAGTTTATATATATATCATGACAATAAAATACAATGCGTTGAAATAAAAACTACTTTTGCTTCGTATATATATTTTCTTTGGTTGATCGTAGCACCGAACATTCGATTTACGCAGATTCTTCGCTACAGATGACTCGCAAAATTATAATATTATATGTGCATTTATATATATGAACTTATTAACATTGGTTAAAAGTAATAAAGAAATAATTTGTCAATAAAAGAGTCTTCAACAGTTGCGAGAAGTATGAAATTTTACCGAACGTGTTTGCTTTTCGTTTTTCATCGCGTTTCTTTACATTTTCTCTGGCGAAAACTCTTGTTCTCGAAGTTCGTTTAATTTCGTGCTGTAAAATAATGAGAAACCGAGGTAAACGTCATTAAATCATGCGCGCGTTACGTCTCATTCCGCAGTCATTCGCCATCTCCCCCAGTTACGTCCTTTCTTTCTTTTCTTCGCAAATCACAACTGGCGTCGTTGTCAACTTTTCCATTTCCTGCTCTTTCGCCTTGTAGGACTTACCATATTTGTTCCACGGTTGCTCTTTCGACGTACCGAATAACAAATAGACGGCGGTCCCGAGAAACGAGTTCGCGGCGGATATGATGAAAACTAGCCGCCATTGTGCCACGGTTTGCTGAGAAAATAGTAGAATCTCTATGTTACGTTTGTAGTAAGGAATATCGTTGTTTAAATTGTTCATTGCGCGTAAACCACGAACATCGAACTATCAATGTACGAACAGTGTTACGATTTAAAGATGTTTACAAGAATTGGCGAATCTCTCGAGATCCCGGTTGATCCGCGTTCAAACGCGGAAGTCGTATTTTGATTTACGTTTGCCTTATCGCGAACACGATTAGAAGCGATGCAAAAAGCGAACAAAAATGGAAAACGCGAAATTGTGATCTTTGCACATTCGAGAAACTGAAATGCCGATACTTAACGAAACATATGTCTCATTATGTAATCGACGTTCGACGATCGCTATTTTTCCGCGTATCTTGTATCAGCGGATAAAATCCCGGTTAAACAATTTTGTTCTGACGTTAATTAACGCGTTTTCAATTTGTACACTTACGTTATTGATCGTCAAAACGCCAACGACCACTGGCGAGAGGAATCCGCTGACAATTACGATCATCCCGGAAAAACCGAGGAGAACGCTGGCGTAATTTGGGCCCATGTCGACGATGCTCGCCAAAGTGGAAGCGGAAATGGCGCCGCTCACCGCCATCCCAGCCGTCATGAAGACTATGGCCAGCGTCGGATGGCATCCGCTGTACGCCAATAAAATGGTGAAGAAACCTTGCAGACCGGTGCAAACGAACGTGGCCAATTTTCTGACGTTCGTCAGGCTCATTTTGTTGTTACATATCAGCCAGTCGCTCATTATCGCGTAATAGTACGAGAAAACCATTCTGAGTATGTGCGGGGCGCCAGAAATGATCCCAGTCTGCGAACGAGTTTCGAATGATAGACTTGTTGCGCGAGATTCCGGTTTCGCGCGAGAAATTTGCGGCTCGAGGTAAATGTTTTGGCGAGAAACGAATGGAATTTAGCTTGGGGGTGAATTTTGTTAAATACTTTTGGGTTTAACACTATTTCTTCGCCTTTTGACACCTTTCTGTTCGAATGCAAATATTTTGGGAATAATTGTTAACCCTTTGCACTCGGATGTCCCCTCTGAGGGAACATCATCGTGATTAGTGATTTAGGAGGTTTATTCCATCGCAACTTTCGGAGAAATGCGTGTTGCCTTGAAGATTTCTATTGAAATGGAAATTTTCTAGAGCTGGTAGACGTTGGCAATAGAAACCATTGCTTTATACTGTATTATTAATAGCAATAGTATCTATTGCTAACGTCCGGAAAGGCGTCGAGTGCAAAGGGTTAAAAGCTTTTAGCTCCAGAATTTTTATTGAGGAAATCCTTGGACACCTTCGATAGAAATAGTGTCAAGTTTGTATTATCAATGTGGTTATAACGTTTGTAATTAATGTATCATTTATTATTTGAATGTACCGTATTTATGTTCCATCCGTGAATGAAGTTGAAGTAAGTCGGTGCTTGAGTTATCAACGTGAACAAACACCACGTGACGCCCCATTGCGCGATAATTGTGATCCAAACTGGACCCGACGTCAGAATCGCTTTCCATGGGATCGAAGTTTCCTCTTCGTGGACACAGTCAGCGAGATTCTCTAGAATATACTTCTTTTCTTCCTCGGATATCCGAGGATGTTGCTGAGGTGTGTCGTGCACGAGGAAGAACCAGAAGCAGTACCTTTAAAATTAGTTTTTGCCATCTTTCTTAAAAGGGAGACTTACTTTCTTTATTTTTAAGAAATGTCTTTTAAAAGACAGTAACGTTGAAATTTTCAAACTATCCAGAATTTTTACACGGAACATATTAGTTACGCGATAGAGTTAAAATCGAAAACAGCTGTTATTAGTAAAATTAACGCCGTTACCAAATCACACCAAGTAATGATGTTACATGAAAAGCTGCACCCCAATTGAACGCGCTAGTGACAATCGCGCAAAGTGGATAAGTTATAGCAGCACCCACGGAGCTACCTGTAAAGTGACACATTTATAACTTTTTCCGCATCGTGGCTGAATAAAATGCTAATAATAGAACTAATAAATCTAATAATCACGACTGATAAAAAGCTTATTAGTGGCTTTCAACTGTTAATCGCGTCGAAAATGTTATCGTTCCTCGCGTTGTCATCTAAAACCAGCTTACGTTTTTCCTAGCGACGATTATGCAATCGAAATGTTAGAGTAGAAACGATCGATATTTAATTTGTAAAATTAAGCTAATTAAATTTCGATGCTGGTCTCAATGTTAGCGTGTTAATTCGTTTAAAAGCGTCGCGATTAATAAGACATTCATCTTTAAAGTCTCACCTGTTACTCGTTACTCTAAATAACAAACCTGACACTTATTTCGCTAGCGATTTCAATTGTTCTACTAATTTACTGTTATCGTGGATGCATTACCCAAATAAGAGCTGACAAATCTGCTTCGTTCGTTCGGAGGAATCCATTTGGCTGTCATATCGTGCATGGAAGGCCATACAACGCCCTAAATAAATATCTGAATATTCAATCTGATATTTTTCCGACGCGTTTACATTCTTAATGAGAACGTTCTTTTCACAGAGAACAACGCGACAAATAAATTTCGAAACGTTTCGTCGTTAATCCGATCGTTGCAGAATCTTTTTAATTGCAGGCAATTATAAACGCATCAACTTTCAATTGAGATTTAATTCCTTTGTTATTTACCGAGACCAGACCCTGAAGTATTCGTAGGCAAATAAGAGCGTAGAGGTGGTAGTATGTCATAAACGGAATGAGGAAGCCAAGAATGGCTGTTATGAAGTTTCCCAACCCGTAAACAAGCTTCGTCCCATAACGCCTCGCCAACAGCCCTCCAGGAAGTTGCGTTAGCCAGTGCAACCAGTAGTAAGCTCCTAAAGCTAACCCCTGCTGGTGCTCGTTCCAAGCAAATCGATCCTCGTACTGAAACGAAAATCGACAACCAATATACTTCTCTATTTAACGCTTTGCACTCGAAAGGAAAGCAGTAAAAGTACGGTTTTGCATAAAGAAAACTTTTCTCAACAGATTTCATTTGTCATTTGCTAACGAAGTTGCCACGATTCGCATTGTCTCCATCGAGAAGTCCTCAAGTTTAAGGGCAAATTTTAAATGGCTCCGCTTTGGAGCTCTCGAGTGCAAAGGGTTACTTTACTATTAATTATTACTTTATTTGTTCGTTGTTATTTAGATTTCATGTATTATTACTTTAACGCGGATGTAGAAAAACATTTCTATCTGATTTCTGGGAAACATCAGGGATCATAAAATAATTCATCGGTCATAGATAAGAATAGTTGAAAGTGACGAATATATTTGTCGGCTGTAGGCAGTCTGATAAGCAATATTGAAGCGATACGCGAAGTAATAGCGATTATCATTGTTGTTATTTTTGTTGTAATTGTTATTATCGTTATTATTGTACAACGCAGAGCAAAAATGTACCCACCGTGTCGTCGTCCTTGTTCTGTGGTAAAGAAGATGGAACCGGAAGGCTGCTGTTACTATAGCGCATCCCTGATATATCTTTGGCGCATTCGGTTCCCGTAATCGTAACCGCGTTTCTACGAGGCACCACCATTGCCACGATCGTCAGATTCAAGTTGATCTTCAGCATGTAGTTGATCGCGAAGCCACAGAATACGAGGTACCAAAGCACGCCCCGGCATGATAGAAGCTCCTTTTCTTCAGAAATGCAATTATTATTTTCTACGATGCACTATTTTCTGGATTACTAATTTTCCACGAATTGAAATCGCAGAAGTTACAAGTAACATTCAAGGCAGAAACTGGAGGAGTATAATACACGCGATACCATTAACCCTTTGACTACTGTTGGCGTCTAAAGGCGCTTAGAATACTTAAACTTGCGATACTGTGGTAATATTTTCCGACGAGGTTTTTTATAGTTTGATAGTTGCTCGTTACAAGATTAGCAGACTCTGATGGACCTCCCTTTGCTTTGTGAAATAGGTCCAAGTACTTCTTAACCCTTTGACTACTGATGGCGCCTAAAGTCGCTTAGAAAACTTGCGTTTACAATACTGTAAGCGCTTAGGAAACTTACGCTTGTGATACTGAGTAGAAAAAAATCGCGATGCAACTATTATTCTCTACGATGCACTGTCTTCTGGATTATTAACGGTCAACGAATTGAAATCGTAGAAAGAGTAACGAGTAATTTTCACTGAAGCGAACAAGGAAGAAACCGAAGAAGCGTAATACACGCGATACAAATTAAGTAGCTTTCCGTTTCGTGCAACGAGCGTGAAATTGCAAATGTTTGCCAACAGTTTTGCAGGCTTGCAGGAAAGTTAGATGCAATCGCTGGAGCCGTTGAATGACTCCATTGAAACGTTTGAAACGCGCGTACAGATTCGCTTGGGAAGCTTAAGAAGAAAATGGAGACTATTGTGCTGTATGTATCTAACATTATAGAGAGGAATTAAGCAAATCCTAAGATAACGTTATGTCCGTTCGTAATATTTTCATTCTCTGTTGACATAATCGTGAGATCGAGCGATACAGTATCTAAAATCATAAACCGCCTAAAATTCTTAGCGCCACGTCTACATGCTACTTTACAATTACGAATGTTTATAACAAGAAAACACGGGCGATTCTTCTTTCGAAACGAATCGATCGACTTCTGTGCAGGCGCGCACAAGTGCGCAATTTCAATTAGCGATAGATGACGACATTCGCGTCGTTTGATCGTGCTTTCAATTGGCATCCGAGACTCTTGACTGGAAATTCGATAATTATACTTACTCTTCGCCATCGCGTCTCAAGTTCCTCGAGCAGCCGCGAAAATGCTCCACGAAATTGTCGATCGAACGGAAGGGACGCTGCAGTGCACCCTGAAACCTCTTCCAAGCTAAGAATTCACGCACTCTTGTCAACGTCGACCGCGAAAAATCTCGATTAAAACCCAATCGAGAGCGAAATCAGATATCAAACGATGGAGGACGCTGGAATCACTTGTGCAACACCCGTCGAGGTACACAGTCGCACGTTTAGCCTACAATTCGCTGACAAGTTTCGTCGTTCACGGATACGTCTACGTTCAGCCAGATTTTGTTTGATCTCGCGCGCACCTATCGGTGTATGTTAATCAGTTAGTGTCGCGGAGAACACTGCATGGCTGCTCTTCAATTGTAATCGCGGGTACCCCGAGGGATCTCCTTGGAACCTCCACCCGTACAGAAATAGTTGTGATAACGAAAATCATGTCGTGCTTTGTACGCCAGCTTAAAAATCCCCGGGTATTTGTTACTTTATCTGCCAATCCAGTGGAGACCGCTGTCTAAGCGCGCTGAACGTACGACGATGGTTAATTTATTGATGATAAATCGGCTGTTCGATGAGATACCGGTCCGTTCCTCGAGCACATCGAGTCGATTCACTTTCTG
Organism: Xylocopa violacea; assembly: GCA_963969225.1. Classification (NCBI taxonomy): domain Eukaryota; kingdom Metazoa; phylum Arthropoda; class Insecta; order Hymenoptera; family Apidae; genus Xylocopa; species Xylocopa violacea. Next base: position 20,685,050 of record CAXAJV010000015.1, read on the forward strand.
CTTTGCATCACGGGGATCGACTGGCTGACTATTTCAGCGTCCAATTGCGCGTGATCGAAGGAAATTCTGGAGGATCGTTCGAATTTTTTCATTCCAAGCGGTAAATATGGAGAATTTTTATTATAGTGCAAGGGATCTTGTGACGTTTGTTTTGTTCTGTTGCTTATTTGTGTACTTAATATATGTTTGGGATTTGTTATGTATTAATAAGCGGCATTTTTATGTTATTACAATGATTGGCAATGGTCTACACATTTTTCAACGCGTTGTTCATCGCGTCAACATGAGTTCTGTATATATATTTTAGAGCGACATTCAATTGTCAGAGTTATTCGCAATACAGTACTGGTACTTTGAATTCACCCTGTCTCAAATCAAATTCATCCTTTTGCAAATCTAATTTGCTACTTTGCACTATCAATGAATTTTAGATAAAATATTTAACTGTAAGTACTTAATTTACAAAAGATGAATTTTATTTGCAAGAAGGAACCCTTCAGAAATGTTGATATAGAATGCTCCTTTGTAACTTGCGCTACTTTTAATCGTCTCTCAATCGTAATCGTTGCAGGAAGATGTTAAATAATGAATTGAAATTGCTGCGTTGTTATCGTACTGTAATACATGTCTATCTATGCGTGCAGAAAAGTACAAGTATAAACCACAGGCGCTGTTAGCATCGCAAATAAATGACGGTGAAGATTTACAACTTGTGTTACGCACTAAGGATGTTCTTAGGCTTCCAAGTAGCTCGCGTCATAAATTTAATTTGTGGTTTAATAAATACGTTCGAACAACAGGTGGTACATTTTTAAATACCTTTTTTTATTCACAATTACGAAAGCTTGAGTATGAAATGCGATGATAAATGAAACAGAGACAATAGAACAGAATTATGAGTAACGATTTGACAGAAGATATCGTAATTACATCCTGCTAATTCATTCTGCCAGTTCCTATCATCTCCTTTAAAATTCCGTCACACGTTGGGGGCTGAAATGTGTAATATGGAATTAAATACGTGCTAATTTCTTATCGCGAAGCAATAAAAGCTGATGTACGAGTTCGAAATGCATAAGGTATTTCATTACTATTTGTCACGATGTATGATAGCGCCACGTCGCATTTTTCATTTAGAAAATTCGCAGGTTTCTCCTCTGGCGAAGAGTCCTCGAGTTTCGAGGCAAATTTTAAATGGCTCTCGAGTGCAAAGGGTTAATTTATTTTATACTTACGATATTATAAAATGCATTTCGTTTGAAGTGTAACGTAACGAACGATTACACAATAATTGCTGGCCTGCAACATACTTGCAGTTCCACTGAATGTAAAAAACGCAATACTGAACGCAATTTCCGCGTGGTCGAAACGCACCTTTCAGCATTCTTGAAATAGAACGCGTCCATTTTGGAGCGCAACCATTCGCATATTCTCCTCGCAATTCTCCATACAATTTTTCAAAATGCAACGAAGCAAGAAAAAAGATCTTTCTTTTGGAATAATCCAGCTGTTAAAAACTTTGTAACATCGCGAAGAATATTTTCATTGTTCGATGCAACGACACTTCTCGTTTGCAGTTCCATAAATATAGTGCAACGTTTAGCATCCAGTCGGCCAAGTCTGCTCGAGCAGATTTTCCGAATTCCTTCCGCAAACCTTGTCGACAGAATGCTTGCAGATTTAATACTCTTTCTGTCTCATAATAATAGCAAGTGAATATTTAAACTGGAATTATTAGCGAATGCAACTGTAATTGCGATTTCTTCAATCGAAATCAATGTTTCACGACATCTGTTGTTTGTTCTGACACATCTTTCAATTTTTAGATTAATCTAATCATAATATTATATGAATTAGAACTATTTTTCTTATTTCAAAAGCTAATCGAAATTTATTGTTTTATTTCAGTTGAATATCAACTCATGGGAAAAGTAAGATGAAAGCAGGAGAGTTTTCAAGCAAAGATCGAGTTGCGATAGTCCAATTCTTGGTGCATCAGAAGAAGAAAGAAAAGAGAGTCTTCAAGCAAAGATTGAGTTGCGATTGTCCAATTCTTGGTGCATCAGAAGAAGAAAGAAAAGAGAGTCTTCAAGCAAAGATCGAGTTGCGATTGTCCAATTCTTGGTGCATCAGAAGAAGAAGGAAAAGAGTCTTCAAGCTAAGATCGAATTGCGATTGTCCAGTTCTTGGTAAAAGTTGCGGAAAAGTGCAATTGCATTAGCTGCAAAGCAATTTAAGTGCAGCAGAACGACCATATCAAGAATTTGGAGGTTGAAGAACAAAACTGTGGACGTAAATGCAATTATTATGGAGAAAAACTTGAGAAGCTTAGACGTATTCGATCAAATTCAATATGTCGGTTCAAACATCGAACAAAATAATTTTTATATACTTTAGGAAGTGTTATATTTTAATATTTATATTGGTTTTGCTGCGTAATAACCACGTGGCGATGGTTTAATCTTTCTGCTCGTGTCGCACTAAATGAAAACTAATCAATTTCCAATAGTTGCTATATTGATGTTTATTCAGAGTCATTAATACTTTTTACGAGTTTGAACTTTAATCGTTTTATAAACTGTAAGGTTAGGGCATCGGATATGCTGATTTGAGAGAAAGCAGAAGAAATTAGAGAGGTCGTAGAAATAGAAGAAATGCGTATTAAGTTGGAATCAATATTCGTATCTCTGCTCGTTCGTAATTAACACTTAATTTGTTCATTTTGAACAAAGTTGTACCGAATCTCTTGCATCATACACTCGAAATATCAGCACCATGAGTTTTGTACTTTCTCACTTAGTTTTTAAGCGATTAATAAGAGCAGATACTTTTTTGTCGCGTTCACGAAGATATCGTTCTGTCATATTTTAGAGGAACACAAATACTTTTGTTCAGATATCAGTATTATATATAGACACCGTATATATTACAAAATATATTGTTATACTTTATATTGGCAAGAATCTTTTGATAGTGGTTTAATTTTCTGCTTTTGACATTTAATATCAGTCTGAAGATCATCGAACAAAATGGAAAACATAATCGATTAAAGTTCATTCTTTGTATTGTATATAAAAAATGAGTTTAATTTCCATTCTCGATGAATGAACGAGCAAACTAATCGACAAGTCGATGCTTCGATTGTTAGTATTCGTTTTCAACGCGCGCAGACGCTCTATTGGGTCTGCAAGAAAGTATTTTCGGTCTTGCACTGTGAAATAAAGATCATTTTTTATTTTAAACTGTAATCGATTCAGAAAATTGCGCGCAACTCGCTCGTAGCCAAACCTGAATGCGATCGATGTCAGATGTGAGAAGGAAAAAATGGGAACGCCGACAGAAATTTTTGAAAACAATCGGAAACGCTATCTGCGCGCGGACGTCGAAAGTACTTTTCTCCAAACGCGATACATTTCCACGTAGTTTCGTCAGAAATGGCCGCTTCGTATTTTTATGAAATTGAACGCATTATCGGTAAGTTGATGAAATCGCGTCTCCGCTTGAGTCACCATCGCGCTCGTACCGAGCCTCGATGCGTTCTCATAGCGTGTATTTCTAGCCGACTCCGCGTGCCACGGGATGCATACATGCATCATCGACCTGACACTGATTTTATGCTCGACACGATTTCGTCAGAAATGAAAATAAAGGAAAGGAAATGGAAAAGTGATGGGCCTCGTGAAATGGTCGAAAGTCGACGGAGCGGGAGCTGCAAGCGAGGAGCTGCAATGGCGACGTCATAGCGAAAATGCAACGTTCGAATGTTACTTTATTACTTTATTTCGCGTTATTTTAAATACGCGCGAAAATTGATCAAATATTAAACAGATAAATTGAATTTTTAACCCGGATTCTTTCTACTATTTCAATCAGTAATTAAATCGTTGCGAGTAAACGTAGATCCTCGAGTTTGCGATGGATGTTATAAACCAATGGGTCAAGCGTTCATTTATTTGTGTAGTAGAATTTTATTGATTGAAATGGAATTTTAGCGAGCGTTTGGCTAACTGAATCTCGCGACGTCTGACTCCTACCGTCTAATCTACTGACGAGCCCCATTTCAACGTGGAAAGTCACAGGTAGTTTGAAACTATTCCAATTAGTGTTCGCACAGTGTTTAATATTTCAGAGAAATGTACAATATATTGTCATGTTTCCTTTCTGCTTAGTTTCTTCTACGATTACACATCTTTCGATGCAATTTTTTCCATTACTTCAATCTCTCAGACATCAATTCGCACGTCCATTCGATGCTTATTTTCCATTTCACTTCAAAATCCAGAAAGCAACGGGTCGAATGTTGATCGAGTCGACCCAAGTTCACTAATTTCCCTCTGCTACTTCTAAAATCGATCTCGCGATCGTCGCCCGTCGATTTTCCACATTTTTTCGTGAATTTTCACGTCCATTTGATGCTCGTTTCCTTCGAAATTCAGAAACGAACGAGTCGGACATCGATCGCGTCGACACACGTTCACCAATTTCCCTTTGCTACTTCTAAAATCGACCTCACGATCGTCGCCAGTCGATTTTTCACAGTTTTTTGCGAATTCCCACGTCCATTCGATACTCGTTTTCTATTTCTCTTCGAAATTCAGAAACGAACGAGTCGAATATCGATCGCGTCGATTTTCTACAGTTTTTCGCGAATTCTCACGTCCATTCAAAGTTCGTTTTCTGTTTTCCTTCAAAATTCAGAAAGCAATGCGTCGATTTTCTACAGTTTTTCGCGAATTCTCACGTCCATTCGAAGCACGTTTTCTGTTTTCCTTCAAAATTCAGAAAGCAACGCGTCGATTTTCTACAGTTTTTCGCGAATTCTCACGTCCATTCGAAGCTCGTTTCCTATTTCCCTTGAATTATTCAGAAAGCAACGCGTCGAATGTCGATCGCGTCGACCCACGTTCACCAATTTCCCTCCGCTACTTCTAAAATCGATCTCGCGATCGTCGCCAGTCGATTTCCCACAGTTTTTCGTGAACCGAGCACCGCCGTGAAGTCGCAAGCGCGCTTCTAGAAAGAAATGTTTCCCGCGTTTACGTAAGCCGCGGATGATCGGAGGGGAAGCTGGCCGTTGCAATCAGCGGCTTGCTTTCGGGTGGACAGTCTTAATTCAGCTTCTGAACGAGTCGCGTCGTCATTTCGAGTTTTCCTCGCAGCCGTGCTCGGTGGTTTCCGTTCCTTTTCCTGCCCTTTTTCTCTTCTTTCGTCGTCTCTCGCACCTTCGCGCGATCGATCGCCGCGTGCACGCCGTTCTACCCTTTTCTCTTTATCGAACCAATTTCTCTCGATCGAGCCGGGAAAGTGTATTATGCAAATAGCACCGCGATAACGCGTTGCACACAGTCGAGAACGATTAACAAATTTCTTTGATTCGTTCGCAATCTTGCAGCGTCTCCCTCGTCGATCGGACGATACCTGTTGGAACAGTAGAAACCGATCGACCACCCGATACGTGACGTAAATAAGATCGCTGTATGTTCTGTGAAGTTGTTGTTCCTTATCGTTTTACATTGAAAAGTAGACTCGCTCATGTGTTAGAGTTCGTCTTAATTTTGTATTGCGATTGCATCAGACTCGTCGTGGATCGGAATACAGCTTTCGATGGGACGAAAAAAATGATCGAGTGTCATAATATTATGTCTTTCGATTCTTCCGAGATAGGATTGGCGGTTTTTTTCAAATTTTGTTTCTTATTTAATTTCAGCGATAACGAATCTGATTTAGATGCTTAATACGTTACATAAGTTGCGAATGACTCTTCGAGTGTCAATTATTATCTCTGTCGATTCATAGTTGAAAGTTTACACGCTACATATCTACATTTACATTCATATTCCTCTCTTTCTAACGGTGTACAACAATTGTTTCGAAAGTGTACGTCGAGGTTCTGAACTGTTTAGGAGTTGTAAACAGTATCGTAACTAATTGACGCGTTGTACTTTGCACGGACAACCCTTTTAGTCGATTCTCTGACGCATTAGTCACAAGATCGACCGTATTCATGTGTAAACAAATAATATCGTGGATCTTAGCAAACAGTCATTTGCAAGCAATAATTATTATTAACCCATTGCCGCCATAGTCGTCCAATTTTTGGCGATACGTAGGCGCCAGCAATACGAGTTACCATTACGGTTACTTTCATTGACCCATTTGGTACCAAATTTTTTTCGCTTTATCGTTCCTAGATTAGCTTTTTAAGTAACAATATGATAGATTTTGAGCAAAAAATTATTTCAAAATGTCAGTCTCAGTTATGTAAATGAACTTTCGTTCCCAAATGGAACAACTTTTCTCTAAAGTCATACCTTCTGTAAGAATTGGAAACCTCTGAAATCATAATTCTAATTTTTCACAATGTATTTATAAACTTGTATCAAAAAATATTTAAACCTCCTTGTAACAAATGCCTACGATCACAGCCGTCATTTCTTTCGACTACACAAAAGAGGATGTGCAGCAATGGGTTAAAATCGATCATTTAACTCGCATTATGCGCGTGTACTTAATAAGTACACCTGAGTCGCACCAAAACAGCTTAGAATTCAGAAACGTTCAATGCCTCGTTGCCTTTCGTTTGGATAGATTTCAAGGAGTTCCTCGTTGACAATATGCCGAGCAGCAAGACCAGAATCGCCATAATCGGTGGAGGTGTAGCCGGATTGGTGGTTGCGCGGCACACAGCCGCCAAATTGGACACTTACAGCCTGACGTTATTCGAGCAAACGGATGGGGTCGGCGGTACTTGGGTGTACACCAACGAAACGGAAGTGGACAGACACGGATTACCTGTTCACAGCAGCATGTACAAGAATCTAAGGTTAGCGCGAACATCCTTTTGGCATTCCTCTCGCCTTTCAACTGCGCGTACTTGCGCTAATGGCGGATCAACGTCGATCCATCCATTATGTATCCAGTATGTCGACTCATCCTTGGCGAACCAAACGGGTGGAATGAATTTCGATGCCATTCGTAATTAGATATTGTAAAAATAGAGACATTGCTTCTATCGAAAGAATATTCAGGGGAATTAGAATGAGTCGGGTTGGAAGCGGGCGAACACCCTTTGCGTTTACCAGATTTTTCACAAAAAGAATCGAACTGCGTTGCATTAAATGAATTTCGATGCAATTCGTAATCCAGTATTGTAAAAATAGATCATTCTATTTCATGTTGCTTCTATCGAAAGAATATTCAGAGAAACCAGAATGAATCGATCCGAAAGCACGCGAACACCCTTTGCGTTTAGCAGATTTTTCACAAAAAGAATCGAACTGCGTTGCATTGAACGAATTTCGATTCAATTCGTAATCCAGTATTGTAAAAATAGATCATTCTATTTCATACTGCTTCTATCGAAAGAATATTCAGAGAAACCAGAATGAATCGATCCGAAAGCACGCGAACACCCTTTGCGTTTAGCAGATTTTTCACAAAAAGAATCGAACTGCGTTGCATTAAATGAATTTCGATGCAATTCGTAATCCAGTATTGTAAAAATAGATCATTCTATTTCATGTTGCTTCTATCGAAAGAATATTCAGAGAAACCAGAATGAATCGATCCGAAAGCACGCGAACACCCTTTGCGTTCGATATATTTTTCACAAAAAGAACGTCTCTGAAACCTGATCGAACTGCATTCGCTATCGTTCCTATTCAGAACGATCATTCGTCATTCGAGGCTGCGTTCATTTAAAAGCCACTGTTTACGATCCTCTCGTATCTTTTCGACGGTCCAGTGAATCAGATGCATCACCACGTAGACATTGTTGTTTCTAATTTACTGCCAGCACAGACACACTGCCGCCTCTACTTAATATCGCGTTTTGATACGGCCTATTATTGCTCAAGGAAAAAATATTATTAAATACATTACGTATACCCGATATATTAGGTTGTAACATCTGAAATATTCGATTTTGGTTCGTCAGTACTTTAACCCTTTAACTGCAGGTACTTTTGGCACAGTCGATCGCTCTAAACGCAAATAGAATTGAAAATGCTAGACAATATAGTTCTAATTACCTAAATTGGGGGAAACCAAAACAGCTGAGAGGTCCTGCATCGGAATTGAAAGAATGCATCAGAGATTGCAAGAAAAACAACTGGCACTGGTCAATAAAAAGGGGAGAATTTTAAATAGCGGCGTAAAAGTTGAATTAAACGTTAAATAGTGAAACTTTATCTCATCTTCCGCATTCGTCAGATCTGTCACCAACAGATTCTCACTTTTTTAAACATTTAAGTCACTTCCTTAAAGAAAAAGCCTTCAGAAATCGAGCAAACGTTGAAGACGCCCAAATAGAAAACTAGAAAAGTCGTATTCGTTTGAAGTTAGTCCTAAAAATCGGACATTTCACATGTCGCAACCTAACAATACACATCGTGCATTCAAGTTTCCGATACCAATGACTTACTCTATCTTTTAATTCAACGCGAGATCGTACAAACAGCAAGAATACACACATCGACGCGTTAAAGAGCAGCGTCGATTACTCAGGGTGTCAAGTTGATTGAGGAAACGCGTTCGCGATCGCACTTTCACTTCGCGATCATCGACGTCGCTCGAAAGTATAATCGACGGTTTCGCGGTGCATAGATGTACGTAATAGCATTAAACTTGCGACGATTAACCCATATTCGCGTTTAAAAGTGATTCCGTTTAACGAGTAGCGATACTCGTAAAGTATCTCGAACGAGAATGTTTCTGGGAACCGTTCCACCCGTGGAAACACCTTTCACAATTTCGATTACGCGCTCGACGACGCAAACGGAGGACTTTTAATAATCTTATTTTTGTTTTCGTATCGTTCGTGCGGTAATGGTAGGCTTAATCTGTCGGTCTAGCGATAAACTTTGCCAACACGCGATACACTGTTCGACATAATCGGTTTGGTAAGCGGTTCCGGGATAAAAAGGAACGAATCGATCGACAGATCGCGCGTACAGGTTGGCGAATAGGAAGTCGACGAAAATATTTACCATTTCGAAGCTGCAGATCATGGTCGCGAATGGAGAATAGAGACGACGTTGCCTAAAAGAGACCACGTCGGTTTCGTGGGTAAATAAATCGCGAAACGTGCAACAATATTTACAAAACAGAGACGAGCGTTATGCAATAGACGAAAGACCTCGAACAGACATTTCTGGAACAATGTTATTCCTGACAGTTCGCGCGCAGATAAGATAATTTAATATTCCTTCGATAATGTCGTCCGCTAATATTTAATTATTATTATATAACAATAAAACATTCATTCCAGCTTAGAGATAACGTAGAACTCTTTCCCTTTTTTTTTTATCGCGTTACAGAACCAATCTGCCACGGGAAATTATGCAGATACCAGATTTCCCGATGAAACAGGACGAAGGCCCGTCGTTCGTTCATCACAGCGTGATTCGCCAGTATCTGCGGGACTACGCGAAACACTTCAATTTGTATCCGCATATAAAGGTAAACGACAGTTCTCAGAAGTAAAGAAAGCCTCGTTCTACAAGCTGACGTGTTGATTGTCGTAGTTGAACACGCTGATAAAACACGTGGAGCCAGAGACTCTGCGGAACGGTCAAACCGTCTGGATGGTTACGTACGAGGATCTGGAGAGCAAAGTAGAGACCACTAAAACGTTCGACGCGGTGGTCTTGTGTAATGGTCATCACACTGTAGGCCATATTCCACGCATTCCAGGTATCGAAAGTTTCCCTGGAGGGTCGATACACAGCCACCAGTACAGGGTGCCGGAAGTCTACGCTAGAAAGAAAGTCTGCATCCTCGGCGCGTCCTGGTCTGGCATCGATGTCACCATGGAGGTCTCGCAATACGCTGAAAAGGTACGCGAAACGTCGCGATATCGTTTCGTCGTCCATCCCTTTGGAAAGATAACGCGTTCACGCGGGAATTGAAGGCGATTTCAAAACTGTTCGATTATCCGTTCGGTTGTGATTTTCAATACAATGTTATTACCGCAATTTCAAAACTGATTCAAATGTGATTTTTAAGATTTAGTTTTGTTGAATTTCAGATCTACTTAAGCCATAACCTGCCGAAACTGGTTGAAGCAAAAATGCCGAAGAACGTGGAACAGAGGCCTGGAATCCAATCGATTCAAGGGAACACGTTCGTCTTCAACGATGGCTCCACGGCTGAAGTAGACGACTTCATATATTGCACTGGTAAAATGCATTCGATTGAATCGTTTTGTCCCTCGGTTAGCGTAAAACCTAATCCATAAAAATGCAATCGAATGCTCATTAATGCTGCGATTTCGTTGAAACCTTGTGCTTTCAGGCTACAACTTCACGTATCCCTTTATGTCAACTAAAGTCGAGATGCGTACAGATGACAACCACGTCGAGCCGATTTACAAGCACCTGATACACATCGATTATCCAAATTTATTCTTGATGGGACTACCGAGACTTGTAATCCCATTTCCCATGTTCCATGTACAGGCTCAATATATTCTAGGCGTTCTCGAAGGTCGTGTCAAGCTACCTTCTCCCGAGCAAATGCGCGAAGAGTATGAAACGGAAAAGGAAGCTCTCCTCAACCAGGGAATTCCGGTACACATTTTTCTCGTATACTTTTCGACTAGTAGCTTCGACTAATAGTACTAGAACTTGTAAATGAGTTGAATCTAAGTATTATTAGCTCTTTGACTGCATTGACGAAGGAAATTGAAACGTTCTGGAGTTTAAAGATTACGTTCTTCTTCTTACAGCTAAGGCACATAATTAAGCTAAAAGAGCGACAATGGGCCTACTATGATGAGATAGCCGCGGCTGCAAACACTTCAAGTTTTCCGCCAGTAATTAGGAAAATTTACGAATATTCGAACCGAATGCGGCAACTGGACTTCACCACTTACAAGAATTACCAGTATCGCATAATCGACGACGAGAGTTTCGTAGTGTGTTATTGTAAACCTTGTTAAGGCTTTAAGGGAAAATCAAACGGAGATATATCATGAGATGAATATTTTGGACTGAAATCGTTCGAAGTCCGCAATTGCTCCGCGTTCAGGGATGCTGCTTGTGCTTGTCCCGTTCTATTAAATCTTAGTTGTTTTATCCGTTCGGATCTCGAAACGTCAATGCACTTTGTCGCGATGAAAGAGCACGAAGAATGCTGGTAACCAACGCCAAGCTTCGCGCGCTCGAATTCTTTCAGCGTTTCGCATTCTTCGTTACGAAGTGTGCATATATATCGAGCAGACAATAATTAAAGGAATTCACATAATTGCCAGACTAAACGCAGCGAACAGTGTTTCTAAACATGTACGCTTTGTGTAACGCGTTCCATACATTTTTGCGTCTCTCACGATACGCTTTAACGCGAAACAATGAAGATTGCATCGTCGACAAGCATAAGGAATGCGTGCATCACACTGTAGTGTTAATTATGTCCGTTAAAGGTTGAAAGACTTCACAAGGATTTAAAATAAAAGTGTCAACACTTTTACGATTCGAATAAGAAACTACGTTAGCGTGACTAACTGGTGAAGTAATAATTATGAATCAAATATAAATATTCTTCTTAGAAATCTGTGTTTCTGTCGCTTAATCATTCCTACAGCTATTTATAATACCTCATTAACACGTTTATGGCACACATTTCGTACTTTAGTTTAAAAACAAATTGAATATCGCGCCAAACTTTGAACAGAGGGAGAGATGCGCGCGCATCTGCTTATTTGCGCGGTAGCGTTCGACGTGATAGGTTGTATAACCTACAGCTGCGACGGAATTGTTCAATTCTTTTGCGAATAAACTTCAATACGATCAGAATAAATGGCAGAGAACGCTGAAAGTAAAGCTTCTGTCGTGTCAGAAGAAGCGGAAGTGGAAGAAGGCCACGAAGAAGTTGCGGACGAAGATAAAGTTCCGGAAGACAAAGTCCCGGAAGACAAAAAGTCGAGGGTGAATGTTGAGGTGCTCGACGCAGAAACTACGCCACCGGAACCGGTTTATCAAATACGCCCCCAATTACACGAGAAGTACTTTGATTTAGTTGTATTTATATTTATATACCTTTTTTATTGCATTGCGTGTGCATTCTTTTGGATCTTTAGCAATCTTTTCAATCAGATTTTTATTAAAATAAGCGATGGTGTCTTTAACCCTTTGCACTCCTTTGTCGAGCGTCACTTGACGTTAGTAAGTAAAAAGATAGAAACAAATATGAGTTACAACAAAGTTTCAAAGCTATATTTAATATAATTAGTCCTAATATTAATGTTCTTTGAAGTAAATTTTAAATAAAACACTTCAACCCATTCATGATCAGGCAAATTTAGAGGGTTAAGCACAAGGAAACTTTATTACTTGATCATGCTGCAATTATTTTAATTAGAAAAATGGCCTTTTACTTTTCCTTAGGAATATTCATTCAAGTATTCCTTTGTACGCCTACATATTTTATGAATTGAACCTTTATGTATCAATTCTGTACTATTGTGGTTACAATGTGTGATAATTATATTAGATGTAAGATAATTTGTAGCGCCATTAAGAAATGGTTAAAATGAGTGATGTAGTTAAGTTAAGAGCTTAGCGAGTTAAGTATACGTTATAATTCAGGTTTGTATAACAATGCAGGTTCAAACCCTTAATCGCTAAAGAAGTTATACATACTGTATTATTTGATCAGCTTTCTGCAAAAACTTACGATGCTCAGGAAGCTGTTCAATGGATCAATGATATAGCAGATACGATTAAAGAAAAAGTTAAAGGTGAAAATTGAAGTTCTTATGGTACATTCTTCGACTTAAGCCTGGTGGTTTGATATAAATTGGTTAAATAACTTTGTTATACAATTTTAGAGTTAAATTTCAAACGTTACAAATATGTCGTGAATGTGGTTTTGGGTGAACAGCACGGTGCTGGGGTAAAAATGGGTACAAGATGTATTTGGGACGCGGAGGCAGATACATATGCATACGATAGCTTTTTAAATGTAAGAGTTTCAACGTTAATTCTGTGAATGTCTTAATGCACTAGGATTAAATAGAGTTAAGGAATACCATTAGACAGATACAAAAATAACATTTTTTCAGGACACTATATTCTGCGTGGCTACTGTGTACGCTGTATATTTTTATTAAAAAATGATTATGTGCCTTTTTAAACGTGATATAATAAAGTTTAGTATTTATTGGTACGTATAACATAATTTAAGAATGTGTGGACGAAGGGAGAACAAATACATGATCTCATAAGAGGGGCAGACATTTTATTGAGTAGAAGTTACTGTTATTTAGTAACACACGATTTATATGTATTGACGATTGACACACACATGGCACAATTTTTACATTTATATATATTTAAAAATTATCTGTATCCACATGTACTCTGTAATACACATACTCATATTTATACGCGAGAGTGCATCACGTTTACATGTGTTTGTTCACTAAAATTATTATAGCACCATAATTCACGGTATTATCATATAATTACAAAAGTTTTTTAGATGGTGATCAAAGGCATTTGCTATTATAGCTATGACTTTCACTTACATCTAGTCGTAATAACATAAAAATTATTCTAGATTGCAGAAAAGACACGTGTCGATAAAATTGCCTTAACAGATCTTTAAATGTTCTGCGTATCTTACGAAATTTATTGCATCTAAATTCATATTCATTTATTTACATGGACATTGCTACAGTTACAAAATTCTATAACCATATAAATGTATTAATCGTTACAATAATTGGAGATTAAAACAGAAACAGAGACTTTATATGCCTTATAATGTATACATAAAAAATGTTTTATAACGGTAGAAAAAATATTTATAATAATGAATTTATTTGCAAGAAATTTGTTATTTTAATATCTTAAATTCTCCGGAGAAAATATCGAAGTTTTGAACGTAATAAAATGGATATGTAAAATATATGTAATTTATATTTTTATACATATGTGAAAATACGACGTATTGCGTGTAATGAGATATAGAACTTTTAACAAAGAAAGAGAAAGGAAAAATAAATAAGCTTTCTTTTTATTCCTACTAATGCAGCAAAATGAAGATATGGTACTACACTAAATGAAACCCAGTTGTACGATATATACAACAGAATGCATTTAGTGTACTGTATGTATAATGAAATAATATATTATTTGTTAAAATAATTTAACACTAGCAAAAGTTAGTAAAAAGAGATTTATGTAGTTATAGGTATATAAGGTATACTTGTACACATTATTCAACTGGGAAGTAACAATAATTTACGAATTACTGAAAGTACGATTCGACTTTAAATCGCTACGATTCATCAGCATAATTATGCATAAATCACGAAGCTTACAACTACGACACTAAAAGTGTTGTCCATTCAAAGTAAAATTGTATCAAATTTTAGTTGCGTATTTATTTATCGATATATATACACATAATTGTTCACAGACAGAGATTCAGAAAAATATCAATTCGTAACTTCGTTTTACTTCGTTTCTTAGACATTAGAATTTGTTCATTTTTCTTCTTGCGTTTCGTCCTAAGCAAGTTAACGCAAGAAGACAGATCAATTCGGACGCGCGATCGTATAAGACATGACTACTCGATTACTTAATCGATTAACACGTTAATGTTAATATTAAAATAAGTTACATAATTACACATGGCAAGGCACAGCAAAGGGGCAGACAAACGGGAACAACCGCTTTGCCGCTGGTCGATTTCGATTTGCTTTTACTGGACGCCTCGTACTCGTATTTTGCCTTCTGCTTTTGCCATCCTCCCTGTAAAGGAAACGACATATACATGTAAAACTGTAATATATACATATAATTCCATACATTCTGTACGTCCTCGCAGTGTAATACTTACACCAGCCTGTGACATGGCGCTAGCTTCTTCTTTTTTAGTGAATTCTGCTGCCCCTGGTGGATAATAAACCGGTGGTCCAGCGACATTTTTACTCTTCACCTTGGGTGGCGTGTGGGGTACAAAGTCGACTTCCTTTTTGGCAACTGGTAAGTCTTTTTGCTGTTCCTTCTCGCGTTTCTCAATGTCTTCCAGTACTTCGCGCTGAAATAATAAAAATGTTCCATTCCAATACCCACCATAGCTATCCTCGTGAAACACAGAACAATTTAATCCTTTGCACTCGGATGTCCCCTCTGAGAGAACATCAGAATTAGCGATCGAAAAACGCGAGTTTTCCAAGCGTCCATGGTATTACAACTTTTCTAAGCACTTACAATATCATAAGCGCCAGTTTCTGAGTGCCTTTAGGCGCCTACAGCATCAAGCGCAAGTTTTCCAAGTGCTTACAGTATCGCAAGCGCTCTGATACTGTGGGTGTCTAAAGGCACTTGGAAAACTTGCGCTTAGAAAAGAAAAGTAAGAAGAACTTGGACCCATCTCGCAAAGCAAAGACAACTCCCTGGCTCTGCTAATCTTGCAGCAAGCTACCATCGACCCCTTTAGCTGGTAGATGTTAGCAATAGTCTCTATCGCTAACGCTCAGAAATACATCGAGTGCAAAGGGTTAGACGACGTCGCCGTATACCTCCGTGTCGGAGAACGACGCCATCAGCTCCTCCAGCTTCTTCGGCGGACTTTGCACGGTGGTCGCTGGCTTGCTCGGGTAAACCTGCACGCCCTCCGTCGGGAACGGTTTAGGTAACAAAACTTCGTGGTCTTCGGGGTTCTTGTTCGGCGGCACCGTTGTGGTCGTGTTTGAAAATTTATACACAGTCGCGTTCGACTGCGGCGGGGTGGTGGCCGTTGCCTGCGGCGGCGACGCGGTGTAATAATTAACCGGTGTTCCCGGTTTGTCGGGTGTCGGGTGTCGCCCCGACGGCGGCTGACTAGGATAGTGTTCCTCCACTCGGTTTATGGTCGTGTGGGTCTCGTTTATCGTAGGCGGTGGTTGATTCTGATAAATCACCGTGGTCCCCGGATGATCCGGACGATCGCCAGGCGGATGCCCGTTCGGGTAGCCTTGGTAATACTTCTCGTTCCTCGTAACCGTAGTCTTGCTTTCCAGGGGCGGCGAACCAGGATGATAGACGGGGCCCGTTGGCTGTCCTGGTGAACCAGCGAGGTGTTCCTCGCGATAGAACTTGGACTCTTGATGGATGGTGGTGGACTTCTTGGTGACGTCCGTTATGGGAGGCGGAGGACTGCTGTACCTGGTAGGAGTTCTCGACGCGACGTTCTCCGTCACGCTCTGATAGGCGACCATCTTGTCCGCGGTGGCGGTGCCGCCTTTTGGTATTGTGTACGTGATCGTTTGATCACCCGGGAGCACGACGGTCCCTGGCACGCTGCCACCTGGTATGTAAGTTTGAGGTGGCCCTGGCAGCTCGTACGTGTACGTTTTGATGGTGGTCGTCACTTTTGTGTTCGGTCCCGGTGCCAGGTTGATCGGTATCGCTGGCGTTGGGGACGGGACAGGTATGTATTCGACGTTTCCGTATTCCTGCGCGGCGCTCGCGTGCATCGTGGCCACTGTGCTCTGCACTGGCTCGGTTTGGTAACCTGCAACATGGCGCGATTGCGAAACTGAAGGTTTGATCTCTTTTTTAAGGAGTTCTTATGTCTTCTTCTTTAAACAGACTTGGGTTACGCCTCTGATTAGTTATCTATAGTATTCGCGCGTCTGAAATTAATTAAGTATCGTATACTTACTCGAGGATTCGTGGATATACTTGACATCTCTTTGAGTACCTGGTAGAGGCGAAGTTTGCTTCGAACGCGATGTAGAACTGTCGCTATACACCTGAAACATGATCGCTCTGTTTTTATATTTCTTAGCTCGCGTCGAATTTGCGATGCGTGAAATATTGCAAGAGACAAAGTGCTCACTAGTTCTCTGTTGACTGATTTGCTAACAGGTTCTGAGCCACGGTGCAGCGTACTTTCTTCGTAGGTTCTTTCTCGAATATCATCGCTGTGTGGAAATACGTAGCGTTAGATCGTTTAAAGTATAACATGAAATAACATGTACGATAATTAAAGTTTTATTTATTAGCTTCTATTCTCGCGAGTAGCGTGCATATCAATTTCTTGGCAACGATTCAAAACAACTGCGATATTTCCGTGTTCTTCGAGAGAAAATGGTACTTACATCAAAGTCGAACTGGCATTGGTTAACGCATTGTCTGCTGTCCATGAATCTGCGACAAAAAAATGTTCCATTGTAGTTTTTAAGAAACAATAATTACTAAAATTTCGCCTACTTTCACGATTCGGATTTTTAGAAGTATTCATAGAAGTATCAAAGTTTCAGAGTGCGAATTTAAAGTAGTTAAATCAAAATTGATTGATTTAAACAACGTTCTACGAATTGTTGAACCTCCATTTGAGGCGATACTTCGTAATATCAATCAGCAATTAACCCTTCGAGGAGAGTTCCTCTACTCTTACTCCACTTTTACCTCTCGCTCCTCGAAATTGACTTCAAAGAACAAGTAATTTACATTCGTCTCTTCTTTTGTTCATTTATCGGTGTCGAGTGGCACTCTAGAGAGCGTAGAGGGTTAAGGCAGTCGAAGCGAAAGCTCGCGTGCAAGTTTGGCCATCGAACGGCCATCACCCAATAACCCAACGACAGTGGTCATCCTTGCGTCTCAATGCCGGCGATTTTTCGATTCCTACCGACACGTTAGCCGTCCTTTTTCCCTCGACTTTTCCTTCTACGTCCCTCTCTCTTTCTCTCTCTGTTCGAGGTGCAACTGAGGGACGGAGAAATCGGGTCAACCTTCTGTTATACGCAACCCTAATATGGGTACGCGTCTGTATCGCGTATTACCGCAAACAACGCGCGCTCAGCCCGCTACGTCACTTCCATATAGAGAGCCAGGCCAGCACGGAAATCTTCTCCGCGTATAATGGCGTTGTCGTGTTGCCTGGCGATCCCGGTTCTACCGGGAATCTCATAGAATTTCAACAATTGCGACATCCACGGACGCTGCGTCTCCTCCGACGTTTTGCATAATACAAACGTTGCGAGATATAACGTTTCACGGAACACGGTGTTCCGCGATCGTGTGCACCTCGTGTGTAAAATTCGTGATCCAGCCTTCTACAGGCTGGATCAAAATACCTGACCGTTTATTCGAGGAAACGACAGGGACTTTGGGAAAATGACGACGAAAGAGTTGATTAGTTGTACGTGTAATGGGGAAGAAGTTCCTCAGCTTCGATGGTTACTTTTGGGACACCCAGTATTCATACGTGAACTTTGGTTTATTTTTGGTCGTGTGTGCATTCCGTATACGAAACTTTTCGTTTATTGCGTGAATAAGGTGGGATGTTTTATGGTACTTCAGACGTTTCGTGAGAACGATTTTTATTCTTCGCCTGAGACGTTCGAACTGATATTTGTTTCCTTACACGAAATTGTATGTTGAATAAAGAGTATTGTAAAGTGCTATGGAAGCTTAGAGTTACTATTCATCGAAAATATAGTTTCTTAGAATAACTAATGGAACTAGAATGTTTGCATTTCATAATTGAACGAAAGTACACGTCATCAACAGTAACCGTGCGATTGGAACACGTAGAAATCCAATAAAACCGTTTTCTCGATCTCCCGTTCACTCGTGCTTCCTCTACGATGCTACGTTCCTTTGCCATTGGTGAATGGTCCAAGGCCCTTTAATCCTACAACCTAAACGTCACTCGGTGTTCTCCGAATTCTCTTATGCGTCAGAACATCAGAAGTTTTACATGCGACACGTAATGGCAAAGCGAGGAATGTATCAAATTTGTGATGATCTGTCACAAAAGAAAATTTGGAGATTATCGAATGCGTAGGGTTGAAGGTGTACTCATTTTTGACTCTTTGAGTCAAAAACTGAATACTGTGTCCTGAAGGATTTTGAAAAATCGTAACTCCTTTATTTCTTGTCTAATCATGGATTTCTCTGATCCATTCGATAATATCGTCCAATTTTTATTTTTTTGGGTAATTTTAAATCTTTAAATTTAAAGATCTGACGTCACATGACGCTCACAGAGCACTATAAAAATTTCTGCAAGGCGTGATACGACGCCCATAGCTTCCAAAGCGTTAACGCAACATTTCAGTTTCGAAATTTTTCTGAATCGACTGAAAAGGCACCGCGAACTAACCATCGCCACGAGTTTTAACCCAGAGACGTTCTATTCCAGAGCAGACGCTGTTCGCGAAGCTCGTCGTTAACTTTCTCCGACTTCCGCGTTTTCGAAAATGGATGACCGCGCGCGATCGACGAAAAGCAGCCGCGAGCTCGAGAATTTCACGTGCATCTCAGCCAACGAACCTCCCTCGTTTTGTCGTTCTCATTGTTAATTAGCCATATACCTGCAAGGCCGTTCCGCGCCTTAAAAGGAGCGACACGAGTGACCAGCTCTCCCCTTCCTTCGACGATCGTTTAAAACGCGCCAGCGCTTGCGCGCGATTCCTCTCGTACACGCCCGAGGGTTTCATAGCGGTATATCGGACGTCCCGTCAGAAACGCCATGCTTTTTGTCAAAATCTCGCTTCCTTTCGGGATTCTTTTTCGCCTATCCGCTCCTCCCTTCTCTGTCATTAACTCCTCGAGCGTTGAAACAGCTTTCCGGCTCGCGCGTTTATTTTCTGGACGACGTATACGTGCATACGCGTTCCGTAACATCGATGTCACCATTATTATCGATTATTAGGACGATTATTCACGTTTCACGCTAACTTTTCTTTCAAGCCATTTAAAATTCTCATTGCAAAGAAGAATGTGAGCAAGTTTGTAAGGTGAACTCTTGAAAAGTGAAATTTATTGCTTTGTTGCATTAACTTTGCACCCTTTTCTTTGTATTTTGTTCTATTGTAAAGATTGCAAAGTGTACGCCAGAAGGAAAATTATTTAATTGCAAAACGTAGAGCGTATATGTATGCAAGCAAACTTGTAACGTAAACTCTTGAAAAATGAAATTTGATGCTTTGTTGCATTATGCATCTTAAACTTTGCACTCTTTTCTTTCTACTTTATTCTATTGTAAAGATTGCAAAGTGTACGCCAGAAGGAAAATTATTTAATTGCAAAGCGTAGAGCGTATATGTATGCAAGCAAACTTGTAACGTAAACTCTTGAAAAATGGAATTTGATGCTTTGTTGCATTATGCATCTTCAACTTTGCACCCTTTTCTTTCTACTTTATTCTATTGTAAAGATTGCAAAGTGTACGCCAGAAGGAAAATTATTTAATTGCAAAACGTAGAGCGTATATGTATGCAAGCAAACTTGTAACGTAAACTCTTGAAAAATGAAATTTAATGCTTTGTTGCATTATGCATCTTCAACTTTGCACCCTTTTCTTTCTACTTTATTCTATTGTAAAGATTGCAAAGTGTACGCCAGAAGGAAAATTATTTAATTGCTAAGTGTGAGGCGTATGCAAGCAAGCTTGGAAACCTTTCTTTTCAATCTTTTTTGTTGTAAAACAGTTCGTAGCGATTTCTTTTAAGTGGCTGAGGAACGTCAGATTCGCAGGAATATTAACATAAACTTACCAATCGGTTTTCCATCGAGGCTCTTGTTATATTGATACGACACTTGCTTGTAAGCGATCGTTTTGCTCTGACCAGGCTGCACCTGAAGCAGAAAGTCATTTTATCGAACGATATTTAGCTTTCATTTCGCTCGGATTATCGGCAAACATGTTTGAATACGTGAAAATATCGAACAGTGCTGCACATGCAGTTCGATCTGATCAATGAATCCCTTTGATGAATGAATAATGCCGCGTAGATTGTCTTTCCTATTCAAACGATCCTTGCACACGCATTGAATGCGTAATGATTCCTGTTGAATGTATTTAAATTTCTTCTACACTACAGATGTATGAATTATTTTTCCATCTGTAATCGTATAATGGTTCCTACACTTGAATATTTTATTATGTTTTAATATCAGTCGTGTAAATCATTTTAAATCGTTTATCAATCTGTCTATTGACAAAACGTAAATAATTAATTCACGATACAAAAATTTGTTATGTTTTTCGTGAGTTTTAGAAGATTTGACAAAGTATATCCATGTTCTTTCGTGTTGCTTCGTTTTTATCATTTTTCCTTGGGTTGGGTTAGCAACAGAATACAAAGAATAAATATTAATCAATTTTATATTCTCACTAACACAAGTCTTTCAAGGTTTTTTCGAAATCGTAATAATTTCATTTATTCTGCTAGCGAATTGCAAATGAAGTCTGCTCAGGAAAGCAAAAAACTGTTGCTTTTTCTTTCGAGTGCAAAGGATTAAAAATGTTCAGTTTCACAATAAGAATCAGACGAACGGAAATAAATACGTGCTCGCACATCGATCATGCGTGTATCCAAGCACGATCGTACGCAATTGTTTGTATAATGCGTACGATCGAACGATCCATTAAAGAATCTTCGATCTTCAAGTGATTCACGTTTCGCACGTAGGTTTAACCAATGAACAATCGTATTACGTTTAATAGAAAACGCGTGGGCAGTGCTTAGGCGAATCTCCTTACAAGATCATAATTATTACGAATCTCGATCGCAAGATACGTTGGTGGATCGGTGACAATGTTTGAAACACGTGGAATATCAATTCTCTCAGGGTCGTTGAATATTTCAGGACATCGAATTTACGCAGTCGATAGCTCGACTCTCGAAGTTAACGATTAATTAAACTAAACTGATCGTCCAGTATTTTTATACTGACTTCTTTTGTAACAAAGTACTGACTAAAAGTTGATTTAAATACTGAACAGTATTAAATTAGAACATAGTTTGTTTACGCACACTGAATGCAAAGCATTCTAAACACGTCAGTATTCGTATACATTTCAATCGATAAAAAGCGCACATTTGAACTTTGTGAATAATTATACACTTCTCGTTATCGCTATTTTGCATTCGTTCCGTCTAACAGCAAAAACGAAACCAAATCGTCCACTCGCTGCAAATATTTTCAACTCCAAACGATTCCAAAAAAGCATATAATTAAATCATTTTCACGCGTCAACCTTCAAGATTTGCATAAAAAACGCGAGATACCAAACAAGTGTGACGCGTTACTCGAATTCGAGTGCACCAGCCCAGAATTTCCCATTGTAAAACGCGAACTGCAACGTAAACTCTGCCAACTTGTCGTAGACTTTGCTTTTCATAGTTCAGCCTGTTATTTCGTATGCAAATGAGAGTAAACGGTGTCCTAACGTGCCTTAAGGGCGCCACGGCTGAAAGTTTAACCGGCTAAGCGCGAGATGGTAAACTCCGCGCGTAGCCGATCTTCGTTTTCATTGAATGCTAGATTGCTGGCTGACCGACCAGGAAACGTTGCAATTACCTCGAGATACCGTGTACGCGTAACAGCCATTTTGCATCCCCGCGTGATCTTCTAATGTCCGATGTATCTCGCGAGATGTCAGATTTATGACACCGCATTCCGTAAGGAACGAGGCGACTTTTCTCCCTGTCGCGAATCGTATCGCGCGATCGCTCGGCCATTGTGACTGAGACGCAGTCCAGAGAAACGTTCTTGAGCGCATAATTGCGTCTAGGCTCGGTCAACTTTCTGGTGAGGTTCTTTCTTTTTAACCCTTTGACTGTGGCAGACGTTGAGACGCGATGTATTACCGATGTCGTGTGAAAAATCGAAATGTGACAACTAAAACAATGTTATTCGTTCCTTTGTGCAATTTTTCTAAGCGCCATTAGGGGCCAACAGTATCGCAAGTGCTAGTTTTCCAAACGCAAGTTTTCTACGCGTAGGTTTGTAAGCGCAAGGATTCTAAACGCTACAGTATCACAAGCTCAAGTTTTCTAAATGCTTACAGTATAAAAAATGCGAGTTTTCCAAGTGCCCACAGTGTCACAAGTTTTCTAAGCGTTAACAGTATAAAAAACGCGAGTTTTCCAAGTGCCCACAGTGTCACAAGTTTTCTAAGCGTTTACAGTATAAAAAACGCGAGTTTTCCAAGTGCCCACAGTATCGCAAGTTCTCTAAGCACCTTCAGGCGCCAACAGTAGTCAAAGGGTTAAAGAAACTTCATAGGGGAGGTTTTCTCGAGCCAGGTCGAACAAATTTTAAGCGAAGAAGCGACGAATCGCGATTGCTTGACACGATACAAACGTAATAGAATGTTTTACTTACGTTTTGCAATTCTGAGTCGATGAAATCCAAACCAGGGATACCACTCGTTGCGCCACTTGGTCCAGAGCTGACATATTTCTCCGTAGTGGTTGTCATCGTTCGCGTCGGTGAAATGGTTCTAAATTTTCATTAAATTTTCAATTGAATAGCGAATCGCAGTATGTTCGCGATGAGATGCGGTTCTGGGGGTTCACCTACCTGCCCTCGGAAACCACCTTGGTAGGATTTGCAGCCACGCGATACTCTACTTGAGGCGAAAGCGCTCTGCCACCTCGACTTGGGGTGGCACTTCTTGAGACACTTGTTTGCAGGTCCTCGAGAAGAGCATCTGAAATCACGAAACGCGCACTGCTATTTTTGTACTCGCCACTGAGAATATGTACGCTTCTTAGAAAATTTCTGCTTGCAATATTTGTACTTCGAAAATTTTTGCTTAGAGAATCTCTGCTAGCAAAATTTCTGCTTAGAGAGTGTCTGCTTAGAAAATTTCTGATTAGGGAATCTCTGCTAGCAAAATTTCTGCTTAGAAAATTTCTGCTTAGAGAATCTCTGCTAGCAAAATTTCTGCTTAGAGAGTGTCTGCTTAGAAAATGTCTGATTATAGAATCTCTGCTAGCAAAATTTCTGCTTAGAGAATCTCTGCTTGCAAAATTTCTGCTTAAAGAATCTCTGCTAGCAAAATTTCTGCTTAGAGAGTGTCTGCTTAGAAAATGTCTGATTATAGAATCTCTGCTAGCAAAATTTCTGCTTAGAGAATCTCTGCTTGCAAAATTTCTGCTTAAAGAATCTCTGCTAGCAAAATTTCTGCTTAGAAAATTTTCGCTCAGAGAATCTCTGCTCACAGTATTTCTGCTTAGAGAATGTCTGCTCAGAAAATTTTCGCTTAGAGAATCTTTGCTTTCAATATTTTTGTTTAGAAAATTTCGCGTAAGCGTCTCAATATCTTCGAACGCTATTACTGCGCGTATCGTTGCGAAAGCAAACTATCGCAATATCGATAACAGCTTAATTCAGAATTTCGAAGCGAGTACTGTGCATCTTATCACAGCAAGAAATTATTACATTACCTCATAACCGATATATGTTCGACAAATTTAGTTAAACGATGAATCACGTATTTTGTTTCTGCATGAAAATAGGTATTCGTAATTTAAGCGTCCGATAACGCGGATGGGCTCTTTTCTCTGAAATTAACCTACATACTACGATTATGAAACATCGTAATATAGCAGCGCTCTAATATGAAATATATGATGTCATTTATTATGAGCCACATTATTAAATATAATTCATACGTCGCTGAACGCGATAGTAAGAAGAACGCTTATGCAATACGAGCTACTTATTAATGATTACTAATCATTATTTCTGTGAAATGATACATATGCGATGCTTGAAACGGCGAGTAACATCGTTAAGAGACAACGAGTGTGTCAGTTATATCTATTAAAGAATATAGATATATATTTGCATCGTGGTTTCACCACCACATACGTTATTCATTGAATTATGTGAAAAATGTCGAGTACTATACAGTGGAGCCTCGCGTAACGAGCATAATTCGTTCTGGAATCTTACTCGTAATGCGATACACTCGTTAAGAAAAAGAATTTTTCCCATATAAATTAATGGAAAATGCGATAATGTATATTTAACGTTTATTTAAAGAAAATTACAAATGTACACCAGAATTCTTTATGATAGTTGTTTTAAATCGAGTGAAACGCATAAAAGTGGACAATATTTCGTTTATAAACCATCTTTTAACAATTTACTTTGCTCGCTATGCGAAATACTCCTTAAGTGACATTCGTTCCACTGCATTCTGGTGAACCACGAATTTCGTTCATCAACAACCAACGTCTAATAGATATTTACTTTCAGGCGGTTAGTTCCTTTGGATGGTTAGATTAGGTTAATTAGTCCCCGTCCAGAAATGAAGCCATCGTCTCTGGAACGACAGAAAGTACAGAGTCAAAGCTCGATCAAAGGATCGAGCGGTGCGAGCCACTTTGCCGTCTTGAATTTGTATCGCTGAAGTAGAGTGTGTCTGTGAGAAAGTAGGAAGGAAAAGAAAGGAAAGAACGTTTCGTCCTGAACCTGCTAGTGGACTCATAAGTAAGGGATTGCTGTCCTTGTCTTGAGCATAACTAACGTTGATGCTTAATTGTTGAGACTTCAATAGAGAGAGAAATACTTGAAGCGCGTTGCTTCGTGTTGTTGAGTGAGTTTGTGTGAGAGAGAAGGAATCAAAGGAAAAGAAAGGGAAGAACGTTTCGTCCTGGACCTGCTAGTGGACTAATTAGTAAGGGATTGCTGTCTTTGTCTTGAGCATAACTAACGTTGATGCTTAATTGTTGAGACTTCAACAGAGAGAGAAATACTTGAAGCGCGTTGCTTCGTGTTGTTGAGTGAATTTGTATGAGAGAGAAGGAATCAAAGGAAAAGAAAGGGAAGAACGTTTCGTCCTGGACCTGCTAGTGGACTCATTAGTAAGGGATTGCTGTCTTTGTCTTGAGCATAACTAACGTTGATGCTTAATTGTTGAGACTTCAACAG
Organism: Xylocopa violacea; assembly: GCA_963969225.1. Classification (NCBI taxonomy): domain Eukaryota; kingdom Metazoa; phylum Arthropoda; class Insecta; order Hymenoptera; family Apidae; genus Xylocopa; species Xylocopa violacea. The sequence continues at coordinate 20,710,723 of CAXAJV010000015.1, forward strand.
AGAGAGAAATACTTGAAGCACCTTTCTTCGTGTCTCTGTGTGAATGTGAGAGGGAATGAAGGAAAAGAGAGGGAAGAACGTGTTAGTCCTGGGCCTGCTAGTGGTCTCATCGGTTAGGCTAGCTAGCAGACCCTGCCTTGGGCGCTGAGATGTTAGGGACAGGATGGTAGGGACCTAACCTTTACGAAATTGGGTCGCAAACGAGTGCTCGTGAGAATGTGGCAAGTGTGCTGTCCCTCTAGTGGCGGCTGTCGAAGGACCGCCACAGTTTTATTTCTAACGAAAGCCTGGAAAATTGTAAGAAAAGCGCGTAGAGGGCCCAGTCGGAAAGAAGAACGCTCCAAGGATAGGGTTACACCTCTGGTGGCACATTTAAAGGTTTACCTAAGTTGTTTTCGAGGCTGTTGGCCGTGGTTGCCGACTGGCTCTGGCCAGATATAGGACCGCCGTGACTCACGATCTTTCTGCTGGTGTGCGTTGTCGTCCTCTCCCTCACCGCAGCTGACATTGCGCTCCTCTTCAAGTTCCCTGCCTCACGAGACCTGAAGAGCAAGCAGAAAGAAAAAAGAGGCTCAGACACTAGATACGCGCCGAGTAAACGCGAAAGGACGACCGTAAATTTCGAGCTTCCACAAGGGTTGGCTACGACACGCGAACGTACAGGGTGTTTGGAAAAAAGTGGCTCAGAAATTCCTAAATCTGTCGCACTTCTTTAGATCCTTGGTTTATCTTGATTTTTTTTTATAATTGTTGGTATTCGTTGGACAAACGTTTTCTTCAGCTCTAATTATCAAGATCTTAATTTCAATTTTTACTTTGGATCGAGGTTAATTATTAGTGAAAGCGATGTCTTCTAACTCGATCGTCTCCTTTTAAGACAAAAATAACTCGCATTGGGCTAGTTTTCGCAAACTTTTCATAGAAATCGGGGTATTTTAGCGATCTGAAGATATTTTAACATATGTGTGTTAAAACTGCGATAATTACTTTTGTAATTAGTATATTTTATTGAAATTTTCGCGTACTGCAAAAAAAGAATTCTCATTTCCCAACGACAACGTTCGTATTCAAAAGACGAGAATTCTCGTTTCTCGATGCGAATGCGTTCATACATTCGAGGGACCTAATTACGGAGCTGTCAATTCCGCGAACGATCATCCGCGAGATTAGGATTTCCGACGAAGATTGCGTCAATTAAACGGTACGTGACGCGATAACCAAAATAAGTATGGCGGAGCAATCGATATCGACTCGCGAGTGCACCAAAAATGTTCCGAGAGCAACAATTTCCTGCGCGATAATTCACGTCTAAGAGAACTTGCTTCACCCCTTTCGTCGCGTACACGATTCGCATAAATCAGCCCGCAAAATACACGCGCCCTTCCTCTAATCAAAAGCGAGGCTGCCGGATCTGCCCACAGCCCCGATTATTATACCTCCTTTGATACAGGGAACGTTCGAAAACTAGTTTTCGAAACGTCGTGTTCGCGCAAGAGCAAGCGTCGAGCGACGGAGCGGCTTAAACCGGCGAGGCGGAAATAAATCTCCGCTCGCGAGTTTCTATCGGTGAACGCCATTACGCGCGCCCACTTAATTCGAAATGCCACTGCAGTCAGTCCTCGACTTACGCGATTTCGAACTTACACGATTCAAAAAAGAAAGAAAATTGAATTTTGTATGGTTCCAGATGGATCAGCTGGTTTCGAAGCTCAAGATTCTTATCCTGAACGATCTGCGAAAGTTAGAAAAGCAGTGAATACACTTTAATTTCTGAAGAAAAGAAAACTGAGACATATTTTTACTAAAAATGCTAGATTTTTCGCTTTTCTTGACTTACGAGAGTACCTTTGGAACCGATTAATCGCGTAGCTCGAGGACTTGCTGTATTCTTACACGGACTCAGACAAAAACAGTCACTCAGATTTGAGATTTTGCGACTACGCAGACTTTTAAATTCAATATTCGCCTCTGCTTTGGAACTGAGACATATTTTTGCCTAAAATGCTAGGTTTCTCGTTCTTCTCGACTTACGAGAGCACCTTTGGAACCGATTAATCGCGTAGCTCGAGGACTACTGTATTCTTACACGGACTCAGACAATAGCAGTCACTCAGATTTGAGATTTTGCGACTACGCAGACTTTCAAATTCAATATTCGCCTCTGCTTTGGAACTGAGACATATTTTTGCCTAAAATGCTAGGTTTTTCGCTTTCCTCGACTTACGAGAGCATCTTTGGAACCGATTAATCGCGTAGCTCGAGGACTTACTGTATTCTTACACGAACTCAGACAAAAACAGTCACTCAGATTTGAGATTTTGCGACTACGCAGACTTTCAAATTCAATATTCGCCTCTGCTTTGGAACTGAGACATATTTTTGCCTAAAATGCTAGGTTTCTCGTTCTTCTCGACTTACGAGAACACATTTGGAACCGATTAATCGCGCGATTCGAGGACTTCCCCTGCTCTGAGCCCTGGGTTTAACGTTCGACCGGGTTCAGGTGTTTCACCGCGAAAGTTGGAACGCGCCGCGCCTCCGCGGATCCAGTTCTCCATCTCCTCGAATCTCTCGTATTTATAAACGTTCCGTGTCTATAAATAGAACCGCCGTGTGTCGCGTTTTGTACGTGGACGAACAGCAATAACAGGACTTCGACCAGCGATGGGCGAAAACGACGGAGAATTATTCGAACGACGCGCTGCACGAATGAATAGGATTCGAGGAGGCTGGAGAACGCGCTCGAGTGATTGTACTTTCGAGAGCTGCTGAGAGCGTTCGGTTTATTTGTGACTGGCGTGCTTCGGAGTCGTCTCGATGTTCGACACTCGCTGTGGCTCTCGCCAATTGCTGCTAATTGCGTTTGGTCGATTAATCGTTCGAATTACTGGTTTTACATCGTGGCGCGATGGCGATACACTTTGTATTTGAACGCTGACAAAGGGATTAACCCTTTGCACGCGGATGTCCCTTCTGAGGGGACGTCAGCATTGCTGAACTTATTCCACCGCAGCTTTTTGAGAGATCCATGTTTTTATGGTAATCTTTTATTGCTGGGAGACGTTAGCAATAGAAACTATTGCCAAAATTTGTCTGTTTTAGTAATCGTTTCTGTGTTAATATTGCTATTTTAGCAGTCGTTTCTATGTAAATATTGCTATTTTAGCAATAGTTAGCAAAAGTCTGAGAAGGATCCGAGTGCAAAGAGATTAAAACGCTGACCAATAAAATGGAAGCCTCAACGAAAGGGGAAGTAAGATAGTGACGTGAAATATATCACCAGAAATCGTTGCTTTCAGAATATTTTCGGTGCACTCGTAGCTATTTCCTTCCTCAAACACTGTTATACAATTCGATTCGACAAAAAGAACTGCCAGTTTTCTATTGTAATTCGTCAGAATAAAAGCGCGCTGCTGCTAGCGATTATTCGTACGCTTTCAAGGACGCGCAAAGCGTACAAAAGCTTCCGCCTGTTTCGTTTTAATGGACCAGCTTAACCTGGACGAAACTGTTTCTGTTTAACGATCGACGTTCTAGTCGAAGCGTGGGTTAGAGAGCGTAGAAAGTGTTTCCACGGGAAACGTCCCGCCGTTTTATTCCGGCAGAGACATCAACGAGAATGGGGCAAAGGGGCCAAGGAGGCCTTCCAAGAATCGTCCGCGGCGGAGACTCGCTCGTACGATCGCCACCGAAACCTTGAAACGCAAACCAGGACTGTTTCTAGAATTTGTATTCCCCCAAGGAGTTCGCTAGACGAGAATTATTTTAGCTGGGCTACTCTGTGACCAGACTGTTGATATCTCCGAAGCTGAATCGCTATCCCAAGACCCTCTTCGCGCCATCTAATCGTTTCCAAGCTCCATTTTGTCGCCACAAGAACGATTTCGAAGTGACGGAGCAGACGCGTAGAAAAGTATTCTTCTGAATATCTTGGATCGCGACTTATCTTTTTGGATTATAGAAACAACGATAAATGGCGTCTTCTGCGTGTTCTGATCTGAATTTTCATTGGTAACACAAGGACAAAAGCAGATCTTAATAATTTCATTTATTCTGTTAGCAAGTTGCAAATGAAATCTGTTCAAGATACTTTTGTTTATGTAACTGTTTTGTTACGTGGAAATCGAGTTGCAAGAGCACCGCGTTATAGGAGGCTCGACTCGTATATGTTCTCTTTAGTTCAGTCGAGGTGTTATTTTTAAGCCAGCCAGAGAGAGAGAAGTCAAAAGTTGATTCGAATCGTGCCGCTGTGGACGCTTTGTAGGACTCTCGTATTAAATCGTTAACCAAGTGTTAGAGCGGCAGTGACATTGTCCATCGTCGTTCAAGGCCTTCGTGCCAATCAAAATAATGATGATCGCGGTTGATCCGATTCCAAGAGCGATAATGCATAATGGGTCAAACAGGCTGTCCGCATCAGAAGTTAGGAACACGAGCGGCGAGTTAATTTTGCACCAAAGTCATTCCTTCATTTAACGCTGTTTGTTGGAAAACAGGTTTCCCTGGAATCGATGACAAAGAAATTGAAGGAGCTGAAAGCTCGGCTTTTACGTTAATGGAACGCTCTGACGTCACTCGCATGAGAATAACGCTCGTGACTGGTCGCGAAGAATCGCGATAGAGTTTTTTACGATGCAAGTTTGATTGTTGGCGATCTATGAAGTTTTTTTATCGTTTCAGTCGAGAAAATTGAGGAACGCGATAGAAGTTTGCAAGGCAATTTTGATGCAGTTTCGTTCAAGGAAATTTAGAATCGCGATCGAATTTTTTGCAATAATGTTATCGATCAATGAATTTTTTTTTCGATCGTTTCATTCAAGAAAATTGAGAAAGGAAGCAAAGCTCAGCTGGTTTAAAATTAACAGCAGCGTTTGACATCACGTGGGTGGCATTGATCCAGCCAACTGGCGCCCAGAGTTTCATTCTATTTCCCCTTTTTTCATCTACGCCTGTGCGACCTGCGCCCCTCTTTGTTTTAAACAGCGTAAATATAACCGAGCGAAAAGACTCGAGTCTCGTGAATCGTTCGCGTTGTTGTCGCCAAGAAATTTTCGATTATTAATTGCGCCTCGTTTTTCACGCCAACGTCCTCCATTTTGTGACACTCGAGCAGTTGGAGACGTTGGTGAGTCAACGTTTGCTATTAATTTCGTTCGAGTTTTCCAAGGAACACTTTCTTGAGTGCTCCACTTTTTTCTAAATCGAAGAATTCAAACTTTTTCTCAATATAAAGTCAAGTGGTATCGATGTAATTATCATATCGCGTTGAAAATAAATTCCTAAGCCATTCCTTTCTTTCCGTTTGTTATTTTTATTTCCGTAATCATGTGTCGCCATTGAACGCGTTTCTTAATTGCGTTTATATCTGAGCTTGTATCATTAACGAATGAATATTGCATCACATTTCCAATGCGACGCGGCTGAATGCGAACGAAGTGGAACGTAAAAGTGTTACACAAAGACGAATCGGAACGAAGACAAATAAAAAAAGAAGAAATTATATATTTCTTCGAGCGACAAATCCGTAACAATAATCGTACTGGTTGATACTCGCGAATTATCGAATAACGAGGCCCATTGTCGATCGATTCATCGAGAATCTGTCCTCCTTGTTTTCATTTTTTTCGCAGGAAGCGAGATACGACTACAGGAAAAATAAATTCAGTCGAACCTGAGTTTGTTTTTGGCGAATTGCCTGACGGTCGGAGTTTTATAAACCGTGGACCAATGTGTTTTTGGCGTAACGCCTATTTTTGTGCTCGCATTCGTTGCTCAGCGTCCTCCTTTTCTCGATCATTGAAAGATCGCGCATCATTTATATTCTCAGCTTTTTCTTCAGCATTGCGCGTCGATATCAGACACGATTTCTAGTATTCTAGAATTCCATCGAAGGATTCTTGAGAAGAAATCGTAAGCCTTGTTTCTTCTTTTCGTATCATTCCAATTCAATTTTAATTTGTACACGAAACGAAGAATGCAAACAAGCTTGTAATGTAAGGGTGTTCTTTACACTCTTTTCTTGATTATTATAATGTTTGATTATGATGTATGAAGCAAAACTAACGAAAGACAGAGTTCAAGATCCAACCTGCGCGCTGAGAAGATCGCAATCTACGAAAATAATGGCGCACGAATCGAACGAACAACTTCCAGCTTCTAGAAATTCCTCCAAGTTGGTTAAAAATTTTCATCGCCAATTGAACGAAAAATTGACACCTAATTACGCGTGACGGCAGCGAATAATTGAACGCGGCTGTCGAGAAACCTACGTGTCGTTCTCGCCTCTATCTTAATCGCGATTAACGTAACAGCGATCGACGAAGGACGAGAAGGTTGGTCGCGAGTTAATAACTCGTTTCGCGATTATCGCACTTCTTTTTTTTCTTTTACCAGCAGAAATGTCAGTGAAAACGCGCGCTCGCGCGCGCCTCGAACGGTCCTTGAAGCGCACCTTACATGGACGAAAGATCCACGAAGACGGAAAGTGGGAGTTGACCTTCCGCCCATCCAAGAACGATCATCTGCTCACTGGGTTACGTGCGCCGCGAGGAATGCGTGTAGTAAACGCTGCTTGATCGCGTGGATGCCCATAATTAACAATTTAGCCGTGAAGCTACACGGAGGAACTTAATTTCGCGGCACGTTGACAGCGCTGGTGAAATTTTTATCGCTAAATCCTATTATTTACGACCGCTGTTGAACGAGCGCGCAGCTCCTCGACTGGCATCGGATACGAAAGTGAAAGCGATCTTGAAAAAAATCTGACGCTAGATTCGTGAATAATATTAGTAATTTGCAAGTGGCAGTGTTTTCTACAAATTGCATCTGCGAGTGAAAATGTTTGACGACGTTACGGTCGACTGTGACAAATTCTATCGTGCGTGCGGTTTTTACTGTCTGTATTTTCCAATAAAAACTTAAGTAACACATTGTTTTTCAATTACGTTGCCAACAACTCTCTGTTTTATTTGAAATTTATTTCGAAAGCCTGTTCCTCGACTGCTGTTTACTTCAAGCAATCTTCTTTACTAATTATAGTAAATGCAGCCTTCAAACTTTGTTCTAAATTATATTTACGGAACTTATATTCGTTTTTTACTGATGTCGAGTCACACTCGACGAAGTAGTGCAAAGGTTAACACATTAAACTAGCTAAGAGTGCGAACTATTGCTAAAAAAAATTACTTTTTCTTTTATTCCGCTCTTTTTTCAACAAAATCGCTCGCTCCAATACGCAATATTGCAGTGCCTTGGAATATCGCGTAAAATATTTACGATTTTCCCTGCGAGATCAGTTTTCATCGAGTGGGGACGCAAAAATCGTGCGAGAACTGTGTCAACAGATCCGTTTATCTGAATATTCATGCGCACACGCGTGCATCGCGAGGTTTTTCTGCCCCTCGTCCGCGAGCGGGAAAACAAAGATCTCGAAAGTGACATCCAGGAGGCGCGTCCGCGAAGAAAACGGCGCGCCATGAGTCACGATGGGTAAAATAAGCGCGACGCGTCTCTGGCGTTCGAAATTTGCGGCGTCCGCTTTTGTGCAGCCTGGCCGCGTTCGAGGGGCGCGAATCAAATTCAGATCGACGTTTTTGCGCGCCACGAACGCTCTTCGGACGAGTAAACGAGCGAAACTCGCTTAAGCCAGCGACACACGTGATATAATGGCGGCACTGTTCGCGTTCGAAGCCTCTCAAACGAGCCAACGGTTTTTCGACGCGGCCAGATTAATTGCCGCGCGCCATTCCTCGCTGTATTTGCGGTAATTCGATGCAAATAAGAGCCCGCGTTCGTCAAGAACCGAGGATGCAACTGGTGTTCGATGAATCGCGATCTTTTGCCACGTATTTGAAGCGTTTGTGCCAGGATGTCCTCTCTGAGGATTGATTTGCGATTGAAGTTATTCCATCGCAGCTTTTGAGAGTTTGGGAAATTTTATATCGCTAGAAGATGTTAGCAATAGAAACTATTGCTAAATATTGCTATTTTTGCAATGTTTCTAGCTTGTCTAGTCATCCAAGAAGGAGCAGAGCGCAAAGGGTTGATTTCTAAAGAGATTCGACACAAAAGACCACTGTTGTCATGGCAAAATATTGTTATTTTAGCAATATTGCTTTTATTTAGTAATATAGCAAGCTTAAATATTGCCATTTTAGCAATACTTCTAGCTTCTCCAGCCAACGTCCAAGAAGAGGCAGAGCGCAAAGAGTTAATTTCTAAAAAGATTCGACATAAAAGACTATCATCATGACAGGAGCCAATTTAAACCGCCAATGTAGAGCCAATTTTTTCATAAATTTCAATTCCAAGTCGTTTCGCGTCGCGCGGAGCTTTTCAAACGTCCATCGCGACGTCGCTCGCGTGGGTCGATCGATCTGCAATCACTTTTCACACCCTAACAATGCGACGCACCTAACCCTTTACAGTCCTATGTCGAGATGAACTCGTCATTTTAATTTACGAAATAAATGTTTAACATACACGATAAAGAGTTGTCATTAATCAACCCTTTGCCCTCGGAAGTCGCCTCTGAGGGAATCGATCGCGAAGGATAAAGACTTATTCCATCGCAACTTTTTGAAGAACGCATATTTCTCTAAAGTTTTCCATTGAAATGGAGATTTTCTATCGCTGGAAAGCTACTTGGTAACATTTTCTACTGCTAACTTCTGCCAGCAATAGAAAATTGCTGGGAAAGCGTCGAGTGCAAAGGGTGACACCTTTTTTACACCATAAATTAGCTCAAAATACAATTACTAATAAATTCACTGAGATCAGCTTGGACTTTCTAAGACGCTTTTGAAAGAAACCTTCGAACCGCAAAGGGTTAACGATGGCATCGCTCGCTGGGCCGCCGACAAAGTATAAACCATCAACGGATTGAATAATTCAGCGCGAACCTGGCGGAATGCATTCTTGATTGTATGCAAACGATATTACCATAAGGCGTTGCTTATTTCGCGCGTACGAAAAGTACAACGATCCTCGTTCACCTCTAATTAACGCGTATAAGGACGTGCATCCTGCGCGGTTACGAGTTCGACTGTCAGACATTTCTAATTCCCCCTGCGAGGTCAGCTTTCGTTCAGGAAGACGCGAGGGTCTTGCGAAAGCTCTGCTCTCAGCTGCGTTCGCAGCTTCGAGTCTCGTTCCTTGTTGGGACACGAGTGTTCGAAATCTGAAATCTTTAACAACGCTATCGAGTGAACGCGTCGAATGACTGTCGTAACGTTTGAAACGCGACGCGTTTTACAGCTCGAACTCGAAACCAGCACGGCTCGAAGCAGCAGCTTACCTCGCGAGAAAGGGTAATCCAATATTTCTAACGAAGCACGGCTCGTTTCACCGTTCGCTGGTTCGTTTCTTTCTTTTTTTTTTTTATGTTCGTTTCGGCGGATTCGTTTCGCGCGTCGAATCGATCGCGACTGTCGAGAAAATCGAAAAGACGGCGCACGTGACACCGCGGAGTGCCCGTCCAATACTGGCTCGATCCACTTGGCTCGTTCGCTCGCGAGTGCGGCGCAGGACTAGCGCGCGCGCATGCGCATCGCGAACTCGTTCGAAGTCAGGTGCTCGATTCGTCGATCGCGTCAATTTCGGAGCGACAAATGCACGCAATCGACTCTGTTCTTGCACGATTTTTATTTAACAAGAATTAGCAAAAAAAAGACAGTTCGATTTAGCACGATCGAGCTGAATTCTAAAGAGAAAGCTTTGCTTTGCTTTTATTTTTTTAACTGCGACGTTGGTCTCGCTTGTTATTTTGTTGAATATCGCTAAAGTATTGCCATTTTCTATTGCCAACGTATGGAAAGCAATATCCTTTGGAAGTCGTGCATTTCTACGATTAAATGCATGGTCGAGGGCATCGAAAAGAACCGAAACGAAACAGGATCGTCCTAAATACATTGCAATTCTGATCTATGGTTTCGTGGGAGTACAGATCGTGTATTTAGACACGTGTAAAAGTTTCTCGTTGAATATTTTTCAGCTGAGAAATAGTCCGTAACGCGCGTCGCAGATTAAATAGAGTGTGTTAAGTGTTCGAATGTAGCACGCTTGCGCGTGTGCGTTTGAAGAACGAGAAAAGCGCGCGCAAGCGTCGTCCACTCTGCGTTTGCAGAAGTCGAGTCACTCCTACGCACAGGGACGGTGAAATTCTGATGCTTTTGCATCAAACTTTTACCACAGACATTGTTATTGTAAAGCAGCGTTTGTTTCACGCATTTAGAAGATGATCTTAAAGTTATTTTATTCGCGGCTGTTCGCGAGTTTCATGCAAATCGCAGGGAATAGATTCAGCATGGCAGTTTTTGCGGCGATGATGTCATCGATGAATAAAGTGAAATGTTCACGTTTCTCTTATTTAACGCGCGTTTCACGATTTTCCTTGGATACTTTTCCTATAACATTCTGTCGATCGTTTTAACGAATTTATACTGGTTCCATTAATTATTTTAGTAATATTTAGGCATGATTTTTTATTCAGAAAATATTAACGTCGACTTTGGAAGCTTTTCTAATTTCTTGAACGCTACTGCACCGTGCAATAACAATTTGATTCTAAAATTTTTATTATTAGATGAAATAATGTGTTTCTTTGGAGTAGTTTGTTTTTTTTTGTTTGTTAGGTAAGACGTCCCTGTTCATGCTATATTTCTTTTCTTTCGCCCACGGTACCACGGTCCTAGCACCCACCTCTACCTTCAGAATCGTTATTTATGGTAATAACGTGGCACCAACAACGTATCGATACCACTTTTGCATGGCGATACGAAGAAAAAGTTTACATATGAATATCTCATACCAACTAATTTCTTACCAAAAATAGAATAGCATTCTCTGCTTTTTTAATTAACTCTTTCGTATAAGAGATGCATTGTTATTAGTAATTACTATAATTTCTAATATTAGTACTGTTAATATTATTCTGATAAAAGATCAACGTTGAATCAAGGTAATCAAGGTAATCAAACGCATTTCAACATTAATTATTACACTATCTGAACTTAAAGTTGTCCAACACCTGTATCAACAAAATCTTTCTATTCGCATAAGAAATTATTATTGTCAGCAATTTCTTTATTGCTACGTACACATTTACTGTACAGCATTGTAATCAGATATATATTTATCAGAGTCGCTGGAAATTGTATACTTAAACAGTGCACGATAAAGAATTGTTATACAAAATGGATGAAATGTAGCGATAAAATTATGTGCAATTGTTTTCAGTACCGTTTAAGATTTATTCGAATGAGTATGCAAATAGAAAGAAGTATGCGCGAATAATAAGTCTATACTGACGAAACAGAACGAACCTGTTGATGATGTCATCGTTACATTGGTGTTATCCTGTTAAAGTAGAATCCATAGGATTCGTTGAACGTATATACTTGTAATGTAATTATTTTTTAATGTATTTTTGTTCGTAGAACTCCTTTTTTATTATTAATTACTCAAGTCTACGAGATAAATGAAATAAGACACTTGAATTCTGTTTTGGAGCAAAGACTTCCACCTTACATTGCTATTATCTTGTTAAAGTAGAATCCATAGGATTTGTTGAACATATACAATTATTTTTTAACGTGCTTCTGTTCGTAGAATCAAACAATCGATTCTGTTATTAATTATTCAAGTTCACGAGATAAATGAAATGAAATAAAATACTTGAATTATGTTTTAGAGCAAAGAACGGACTTATTTAAAGTGGAAATGGGAATGAACGAGCAAGTATGTGGGATTTGGAAACGAATTACAAGCGCAGAAGAGAAACATCAGAGACCTGATGAGCGAACGTGAAACCTGATTGCAATTAAGAGAAACAAAGATGGACTTGATTCGTTTAAAACCACAATTCCTACATTATTATAAACTGTATCTCTAAACCTATGTACGACACGTCTTACATAACTAAAACTTATGTAAAACTTATGTAAGATAAGAAATAAACGTAAATTAAACTAAGAATTTTTGAATCTTCTTCACATATCCCCCCCATGGATGTTATATTTTTTACATTTCACCAAAGAAATTCAACGCTTGCTTCAGCAGAGTAAATCCCTGAGGATTTATCGCCAGAAATCTTTAATTACTGATTAAAATCATCAATAATAATGTCTAATTTCCATACACGTGAGTCTGAAGCGATTGAGATGCGAAATCAAATAAAAGAAATGAAAAAAAAGAAAGGAAAGATCAATGACCGTGTTCTTATGTGGATAACTTCGATTATTTCACACGATTTATGATTTGAAACGTATTATCGTGAGATAAACGCATTTTCAATGATTATACGTGATTAATTAGTTAATTAGTTTATTTTGCGATAGTGGCGCCATCTCTCAGAAGAAGGTTCAAACTGGGCGCCCATTATCGTCCATAAAAAATACCCTGGCGCCATCTCTCGTGAAAAGGCTCAAACTGGTCGCACAGCAACATCGACAGTGAAGTAGAGTGGCGCCATCCCTCGTGAAAAGGCTGAAACTGGTCGCACATCGTTATCGACAGCGAAGTAAACTAGCGACAGACTTGTGGCGCCATCTCTTAACTCAAGATTGAAACTACATTACGAACAGTTTGAGCACTTTTCACAGAGATGGCGCCACAGATAGAATTGTCGATACAAACGCGAAGAACCAAAATGGTTTCCAGATCTCGACAGAACTTAAACCATGCAACCAAATACTCTTTTTTTGCTTGGAATTAGTTTCTAATGAAAATAGTTTATCCCAGAAATCGACAAAATGCGATTCTTTGGCCACTCGAGTGCGATTATGCTACGAATTACGATTTTCGTGATTTAATTTAGACTCGGATGCACTAAACTTCTTCCTGGGAGTTAGGAATAGAAACTAATGTTAAAATAGCAATATTTTAGCAGGAGTACAATAAAATAGCATTATTTTAGCAGTAGTATAATAAAATAGCAATTGTTAACGTCTCCCAGCAATAAAAAATTTCGACTCCAATAGAAAACCTCAGAGAACCCATCGACGATTCAACGACGAACTCATAAACTTAACTTAACTTAAACTATAGCTTAAATAATTATACAGTTTGCAGTACAATTAAAAGTTTCGAAGTCCTGAAAAGGACTTGGAAAATTTCAATTGTATTGCAAAAGACTGAACGCTAGAACTCCTTGAGAAAAAGCTAAAAATACTCTACTTCTTTTCAACAAAAATATGATTATAGTTGGATAAAATAGGAAACTACTTTAAAACTTCAAAATAATAATCAGAATATCAAAGAAGATTAATGTAAATCAAAATGAAACATATTTAAGTGCAAAATTAGAAAAAATTCTCAAAAGTTACGAACGACACTCATTTTAACTATTCTTTGGTAGTTCTAGCGTTCAGTCTACTTAAATTTAGTACGTAGTCCTTAGCATGATATCGTTTTCGAGAGGGCAATCTCTCGAAAACGTTACCAAGTACCCAGGTCCACCAACGAGGAGGTGACTACGCAGGGACCCAGCCCTATGGCCCTAATCCCATCCACCCTCCATTACAAATACGTGTTCTCGGTACAGAAGGTACCGAGGACTGACTCTACTTCAATTTAATACACGCGAAATCCATAATACATTTTCTAAAATCTATCAGATGTTTAGAAATTGTAGTATGGACTTTACGAAAGGGGTAACAAGAAATGCCATTGTCCTACCCGAAGAGAAACATCTAAAGCGACTCTACTACACTTTCGAGAAACGAAAGTGTCTCGAAGAAGGTTCTACGGTACGATACTCTAAATTTTATCAGTCTATTGTAAAAAGAAACTGAGTTGAAGCAAAAATGAAGATAAAATTCGCGACGCGACCGAAAATAACGACCGATTCTAACCTCGTGCTTCCACTTTAGCCATTAGGCGAACCGAACCCGACGCGAATCGCGAATCGCGAGCAAGTTTCATGCCACGTCTTACGTCGAAACAATCGCAACCACGCTCTCCCCGACTGTGAGTGAGATGTCCATCTGAACCCCAGCGAGGCCCAACTCTAGGATTGCTCTGCGATAGAGGCGAACCTCGTGGGACCGCCCGAATCCGTCTTACAAAGGTCCGAAGACCCCAGCGCCACGGGTTGGGAACCACTCAGCCCGCTCCATCGTGAGCGCGTCCACGGTTGAACCCGTGAAGATCCAGGTGGGCACGACAAACACGCATCGGTTTGATTGAGTCCCGACTGTTTCCCTGCGTGACGATTATAATCTAATCTCGAGCGAAAAGGTGAAGGGAATAGGAGAAGGGAATAATGAGGAGAATAAGTGAAGCGAATACGTGAAGCGAATCTTAGGAAGCACGAAATTAGAGCGATCGAAAGAACAATTAACAGTTCTGTCTTGATAAACGAGGGTTGAAAGACAAAGGGGTGGTTAGTTCTCTCTCCGGATAAGAAAATGTATTCTTTTACAATACGATTACAATTAAATTACAAAGATGTACAATATGTAAGTACTTATGACTAAAAACGCACGCATCCCTCGGCGATCCAGCGGCGATCCAACGGCGTTCCAGCGGCGATCCAGCGGCGGACAAAGAGATTAAAGTAAATCAGAATAATCAAGACCATCAAACCATCAAACATCAAACCATCAAACATCAAACCATCAAACGTCGAACCATCAAACAACCAAACAATCAAACGACCCTCCACCGAGGGGACACCATAGAGAGATAGAAATAGAAGAGACCAGGTATAATTAATAATAAAAGTGAGGAAAGTCGGGATAAAAGGGGATGATTATCTTATTAAAATTACATTACACGAAATTGCAATTACATTGATCGCAGAAATTAACTTAAACTAAACTATTCGCAGTCCAATTCAAAGTTTCAAAGTCCTGAAAAGGACTTGCAAGAGACTCGATGCTAGAAGTACCAGTGATTAAATTATTCTAATCTCTTGCAAAGTTAATAAAATAATAGAATGAACTAGCATGATGAAAAATTGTTAAAAGTGAATCTATTAAATCTTTGTACAAGTGAAAAATCTATCTATCTCTATCAGAAGGTACTTCTAGCGTCAAGTTCACAATTATACTTATTTCTACGTGCGTAGTCCTTAGCATGATATCGTTTTCGAAAGCGCAATCTCTCGAAAACGTTACCAAGAACCCAGGTCCACCCCGTGGAGGTGACTACGCAGGGACCCACCCCTATTTCCCTAATCCCATCCACCCTCCATTACATATTTACGATCTCGTTACAGAAGGTACCGAGATCTGACTCTACTTCGATTAAAAAACGAAATCCACGATGCATTTTCCAAGATCTATCGGAGATTTTTAGAAATTGCAACGTGGATCTTGCGAAACGCGAAAGGGAAGAAGGGAATGGAAGTATATAACACGTTCTTATCCAGAGAGAAAACTTATGAAGTGATTCAATCGACACTTCAGGAAATTTAAAACGTTTCAAAAGGTAAAACTCTATTATATTCTACTCGCGAAAATTGAAAATAACGAGGAAATTAAAATTGAACAAAGTTGTAATAAATGAAAGAGAAAAATGAAAATAATATTCGCGACGCGACCGAATCTACTCTGTGTACTCACGTGGATCTACGTAATCACGTGGATTTGCTAACTAAATGTTTCCGGCGCTGTCCACTTTCTAAACCACGATCTTTTCGATCCATGGAGCTACTCATGGCAGCGACTTACGTATAACATAAAGTCAGCGTGCTCACTACTTGCTTGCCACATGCGATGCATGCAAGCGAGTACGCAGAGTAATAAAACTATTACTAATAAAGCTATTAGTGATAAATATCAGTAGCGAGCAAATGAGAAATGAAATATACGCGAGAATAATTAGATTCTATTTCGATAAAACGGCGATTTTGGGGAAATATTCTATGGTTTCGCTCTGGATGAGAGAATGTATATACTTCCTTACAATTTCATTACAATTACTATTATCTAATTATAATCACTACTATTATTATAATAACTATTATCTATGATTAATAATATACGCATCCTGCAGCGATCCAGCGGCGTTCCATCGGCGAAAGTAGAAATGAATGTTAAATTATTTATTTAAATCGTAGCAATTTTATTTTAGCAATCATAAAAATTTGATAACATAAAGGAAATGGGAAGGATTGATTGAAATTCGCCTCAGAACCACTGAATTTTTGACAAGAACCCTTGAATTTTTGACAAGAACCATTGAATCTTTGACAAGAACGGAGAAAATACGTCAAATTTCAAGATTCCTAATACTTATTCTCAATTATAATTTCGTATGGTCTATTTGCGTGAAGCAATTGGAAAGAATCTTGGAAAACGTGGAAATGGAAACATTTTGACGTAAAAGAGTACCATAGTCATACCTCCAACGCTGTATTCATCGAAAATATAATTTTCCCATTCCCAGATCTAAACAGAATAATGAAGCCCCTTTGGGACTACAGAGTAGACCTTTTGTTGCTGGAACTATTCATTGAAATCAAGAGTCAACCTCCGATCAAGAGAACGCTCCACCATAGAAACAGGGAGAGAGAGAGAGAGAGAGAGAAAGAGGCAGAAAGACAGAAACAGAAAACCATAGATTATGCCGGATTGTTTAAAAAATTCCCTGAATTTCCACCGTCGCATATATTTTTATAACCACAAAACGATCGATCATATTCCAACTACACCTCCCCCTCAGTTGCAATACTCAAGATAACTCATGTACCCATCACTGAACAGATTATTAATACCGAATGAACTAATTAGCAAGAAAATGGTTGGAAAAGAAATAAAGATGGAATGCAATTAAATTATATTAATCGAGAATGGGCAATAAATTATATTACGACATCCAGCGGCGTTCCAGCGGCGTTCCAACGGCGATCCAGCGGCGAACGCAAAAATTAACATAAACTATATCTTATTCTCTAATTACGCTATCTACATACGCTTAAATCTACGCGCGTAGTCCTTAGCTTGATATCGTTTTCGAGAGGGCAATCTCTCGAAAACGTTACCAAGGGCCCAGGTCCACCCCGTGGAGGTGACTACGCAGGGACCCATCATCCCTTCATCCCTAATCTCATTCAACCTTCCAATTATACGCAATTTGGGAATCGGAGATTTTATTCTACTATTTTTAAATAAGGAAAAGATTGGCAGTATAGATAATTACGCGTATAATTAATTTATTATTTATAACGGGATAAAAAATCAAAAGTATGCGATTACGAGTGTAGAAGTTAACAGGTGGATACGCAGTTTGGGGATTAATTAAAGGAGTTTAGTAAATGTTTAGTAAATGACGCGAAATAAAGGAATTATTATCTATTTAATGAGGAATAGGCAATACTTCTCTCGATAAATATTAGCTAATAACTATCGTTACGATATTTTGATTGTAAATAATAAGTAAATAGCAAAAGTAACGAATTTTAATTCTCTAATATTCAATTATGGTTCTATAAAAACGATGAACCATTCAAAGTGTATATAGCAACACGTAGCGAAGGTATCTCTCGATTCTCTTTCATCGAAAGTAATTTCGCGATATGTAATTTATACGAATTACAGTATAATATTAAATATATTAAAATACTAATATAAATTAAGAAAACTATAGCATTCTCGATTATCTATAGCAGACTTTCTCATGATCAGTTCGGATAATCAAGAGTATACCGTATTTAAACACTTAAAATCGCGTAAAAAATTCTAATTAAACTCGTAGCGCGTTTAATATATGTATAATACTCTGTAATATATTCATAGTACTCAAAACGAGTACATAGTCAAGGGTACTGATCACCCTCGCAATCGTTCGAATCGTAGAACGAACGTATTTGTTCCCACCACCATAAAAAAATTGTTTAAATAATGACTCACCGGCCAGAAGACAGATGACGTCATCAGCAATCAGCATACTCTGCATCATCCCCCACCAGCAGCCACCGCATGAACTCCAGCCATCGAGAAGGTCAGCAACCGCAGCATGGTCCTCCACCATCGGTCAATACCCTCCACCAGCAGCCATGATCCTCCATCCAGTCCAGCATCAGTGGTCAATGCCCTCCACCAGCAGCCACAATCCTCCATCCAGTCCAGCATCAGTAGTCAATGCCCTCCACCAGCAGCCATGATCCTCCATTCAGTCCAGCATCAGTGGTCAATGCCCTCCACCAGCAGCCATGGTCCTCCATTCAGTCCAGCATCAGTGGTCAATGCCCTCCACCAGCAGCCATGGTCCTCCATTCAGTCCAGCATCAGTGGTCAATGCCCTCCACCAGCAGCCATGGTCCTCCATCCAGTCCAGAACCAGCAGTCAAGGCCATCTCCAAAGGTTGAGTCCCACCCGATCAGATTCGCGGCCGCGGAAAGACTGAAGGTCCCTGACACTGAGCGTGAGTCATAAACCCCTTGATATGGTTGATTGACCACCCCCACCCTCACCACTGGAGGTGCATCTTCATGTTATAATTGCTAATTAGTTAATTTCCGAAATTATATGGTAAATACATGCTCTCAGCTATATAGTTTAGTAGTACATAAGACTGTACATAAATTCTATGTATATTAAAGGTATATATAGTCTTTTATAATTAGTCGTTGGGAATGATCGAATTAATAATAAGTGTCTAGTATTCTTAAGCTCGTAATTTACTAATTTCTGCGTTTATGTAGTAAATACATGCTCCTAACTATATATACCCTCTTGTAATTAGCTGTCGAAAATAGTCGACTTAAGAGTAATTATCGAGTTTTCTAAATTGAAAAATTGATGTCTGAGCTAATTTTTGTTGAAATTAAAGGGATATCGACTGGTTTTAACTTATTTAACGAGATAAGTATAGATATTTTATCGATTATTTATCGAGATAGGTATACGTATGTTAAAAAATGCCTCGATATATAAGGATATTTAGTTTTGGCATGCATTTTACTATTATCTTGTTCAGATGAGGTATATACATCGATTCACTGCATGTAATTACTATTACTACGTTCAGTTTTAATTATAATTACTTTGTGATGAATAATTACAATACGTGAGTGGCAGTAAAACGGTAAGGAAGCTCTAACGAAGCTCTAACGAAATATTTCTTCCTCCCGACTCATGAATTGTGCTTCGAAACAGAGAGATTTGTTGAAATAAATTTCTTTTCAATACATGAATTCGTGTATTCGGATAAAGTATTATCTGTGCATTATACTCGTAAATATATATCGTAACAGAGTAACGCGAGAGAGTTTTCTTGCAATTCCTTGTTTCGAACGTGTTTCCATTGTGATAGGTTTTTAATCTGCTTCGTTGTTCGCAGTTGAGGCAGGTAATGGAGTATCATAACAAAACTAGAAATTTTTCTAAGAAAAATACGCACGAAAGTTTTCCTGGAATTCCTTGTTTTGAACGTGTTTCCATTGTGATAGGTATTTAATCTGCTTCGTTGTTCGCAGTTGAGGCAGGTAATGGAGTATCATAACAAAACTAGAGATTTTTCTAAGAAAAATACGCACGAAAGTTTTCCTGGAATTCCTTGTTTTGAACGTGTTTCCATTGTGATAGGTATTTAATCTGCTTCGTTGTTCGCAGTTGAGGCAGGTAATGGAGTATCATAACAAAACTAGAAATTTTTCTAAGAAAAATACGCACGAGAGTTTTCCTGGAATTCCTTGTTTTGAACGTGGTTCCTTTGTCGTAGATTTCTAATTTGCTACGTTGTTTACAGTTGAAGCAGATGACGAAATAGCAAGGCCACTGGATAGAACAAAGACACGAAGTGGCGACTACGTTCGGTCGCTTTCGGGATTACGTTCGGCCGCGTACGGATTGTGCGGAGAGTGGTACCACCCGTTAGTTCGAGTCGACCTCTGCTGGCGGTAACACGTGTCGAGACGCGTGGTACGTACGTAGCCTTGATTATCGACTGCGTAGTATTCTGAATTACGATTCTATTAACACTAACTTTGTTTAATCAACGCACACTTGATTAACTGTTTATTAAACATTATTATTACAAATATAAACACATTTTTGAATTTTCTCTTCGCTTTTCTTCTTATTACGCACATTTCATTGTTGTAATTGTCCATAGACTTTGTTTGAACTTCGAATATATCGTCGATGAACTCGGTTATTATAAAATCTTAACGCAACTGGTTTTACTTTTGTATATTCATCGAAATTGTTTTGTTTCGTTTTGTTACAGGTTTCTAATGGGTTACATCTTTCAAATATTGGATATAACGAGTAATGGACATCCATGATCATTGATACAACAATGGCCAATGATATCTTTCATGGAGATTTGGTAATATTGCATTTATTACTGAAAGAGGTGTGACGTAAGACTGTAAGAACGCTGGACGTATGGTATAAATTTATATTACCTTTTTATTGATCGTTTGGTAACATTTCATATGTAATTGATGATGTATGTACCAAGTAATGAGTTATTTGTTTAATAATTATTCTTGCAAGGAATTTCAAATATTTATAACACAATTGTGTTGCGTTTGGAACGTAATTTCAAATATTTATAACATATAATATAACTCGTTAATTAGGAAGGTTGAATATGCTTTAAATTCTGATAACAAATAATCACAATAGAATTTTTATAGATCAGTCACATATTCTTACTGCGTTCATAAATAGTTTATATTATTTGAGTATATTTTGCAATATATTTAAATTTTATAATCTATTTATGCATGCTTTATACATACTACGCATATTTTTACGTGGTTCAATTAAGAAGAAAGTAATATTTTTTTGAACAGACGCTCGATTAGAGAACGACGAAAAATACTACGAAAGTAAACTGTGTGTTGTTTTTTCTTTACCCTTTGTTCCCCCACTAATAATGTTTCTTTCAGAAAATTTTGGTGACCGCGCGCAATGCGGTCGGTAGAGTCAGTGTTTGCTGCGATAAATAGTTTTAATATTTCTTAGAGCACAGCTGCTCTAATTATAATTACATTCTTTTTTTTATAATATTCATACGCGAAAGAGTAGAGTCAGTGTTTGCTTCGTAAATGGCGATAGTACAATAGTCTTTTATTTATATTTTTTTATTTCTAATTTTTTTTTTAATACTTGCTGCCTCGGTATTAGAGTCTGCTGTCTGCCTGAAGGATTTAGCTGTGCTCCAGAAGCAAAAAATGTAAGTATCTTTCGTACTTTACTTACAATTCCAAATTTGTTAAACTTTTAATCTTTTCAATTACAAAATTAACATAATTGTGCTTGCTTTATTGTAATCGATCAAAAGATTAGTCAGAATAAAGGAAATTGATATACAAACATTTCAATAGGAACTAAAAGGGCCAAATTATAATAATGTGGTTTCTATTAAAGTTTTTCAGCTACTTCTACTATGGATTCTACGAGGCTTCAGCATCTCTGACGACTTCATCGAGGCTTTAACATCTCTGACGACTTCATCGAGGCTTCAACATCTCTGACGACTTCATCGAGGCTTCAACATCTCTGACGACTTCATCGAGGCTTCAACATCTCTGATGACTTCCCCCAGGCGTTGGCAACATCTCTGATGACTTCTTTCCTGAATTACTCTACTCATCGTGTGAGTCGCATGCTTTCAAGTCCCTCTGGTCACTCAATCATGTCGTAGGACGAAAGGTCCAAATCGGCACGGGTGACTGGTTGTATTTTACGTAGAATTTCTTTGACGAGCATAGTGACCATGGGTATACAATTATACCCGTGAGTAGTAACATTTATTTTGTGTGTATTATTTATTAGATCAGGATAGGGTCTTCTTGCACTTCGCGTTTCTAAATGTTACAATATAATAGTAACAATACTGATAATTATTAAATGAACAAGTAAGAGCATTATAATACTTATAATTCATCTACATGTAGTATATAAATTTGGAAAGTTTAACAAAAAGTAGTATATTAGATTTGAATACCTATGAAAGTGAAATATTTTCATGAATATTTATAATTATATACAAGTAAGTATATATGAATATAATATGTACTTGTGAATAAATGAGTGTACGAGTGAATATATTACAACTGCTTTGTTGTAGCAGTGCATAGTGGTGAAGTCGGATGCCCTCCGACTTCGTTTCTGTAATAATTACAATTATTGCGCAATGGTGTTGACAAAATGTATCATTATTGGTACATAATATTTACTATTTAATAGAAATTGATTATTCAATTTATAGTTGCTGAAATATTATGATATTAGATTAGATTGAAATATTAAATGTTTTAGTCATTTATTATTCGCGTTAATAGTATACGATAGAAGTTATTCGTGGAGTTTGTATTTATTGCAAATTGAACATATGAAATATATGATATGTATAATATCATATATATAGTATAACTTTCGTTGTAATTAAAGTCTATTTGCTTGGTTACGAAAACTATGTCATATCACATGTGCAAGAAGACATTTCGCGACGAGTAGATTTCGAAATCGAAGCATCGAACATGAATACTACTTTCATATTTTCGAATTACTGCTTCGATGACGGGATCGCTTGTAAACGTAACATTTTCCATAGAATTACAATCGTTTCGTTTATGAGTCAATAAAAATTAGATTCCATAATTATATTAAATTGAATATCGGTCGAGACAATGAGAGAGGGACGCTTACCAATTCCTTCTACTATTCTAATGTACGGAACGTGAAATAATTAATTTGAAATTTAATCTTGATTTGAAATTGAACTGCGACTTTAAATTCAATAGTAGTTTAAAATTTCCCTTGAATCTTAAATTTACTTTTGATTTGAAGCGCAACTTCGATTTTAAATTGAATTTTAAATTTGAATTTAATCATTCTTGCCAATAAATGAACGAATTGCACGTTCATCGTCGAGTAGCGTGGTGTTACCACTATCGCGTCCCAGTATTGGCCTCTGCCCCGTTGCGTAAGGCCCCTGGTTATTCCAACGGGCAGACGGGGTGGTACGCCACCCTCACCAAGGGCTTTGGTAGCACTGGACTGCGTACTTAGATTACTGCACTGGGTTCACGGCCGGCTGATTGAGCGTATCTCAATCCCAACCTCAAGGAGAGGTCGTGCCTGGCGTGTCACCGACGGCACCTGGTCACGTTAAACATTTCGCGGACGTGAAAATACGTCAACTGGTACTGGTGGCTGTAGTAGTAACCTCCTGGGTGGTTTTGCTTGTTTTTGAGATCCCGTTGAGGGAGGGTCCGCTTCGAAGGAACGGTTACATCCCAGAGGATGTCGATGGTCTTTCGAATCGAGGGTGAACGATCCCTCACTTTGTTCGCGTCGCGTCGCGCCGCGGTTTTCCACCTCGTTCTGTACGTTATAATATTAAAATGAATTGGGACGCTCCTTTTCCATTTCTCGATCAATATTTAATAATTGATAGTTAGTTATTACACTGCGTGGAGTAGTCAATTTAGTTTGATCGACAAATAAATTAGCTTCGCGTCTGGTTGCCGCTATTGCGTCCCAGAAAGGGCGCCCTGCCCCGTCCGTAAGGCCCTCGGTTATTCCGAAGGGCAGACGGGGCAGCCCGCCACCCTCACCAAGGGTTATTGGTAGCTTCGGATCTCGCTTAGGGATACGCGGCGCGCTAATTGAGCGTATCTCAATTCCTGCCTCATGGGAGGCCGTGTTTGGAATGTTACTCGATGACATTCTGGACACGTTAACCATTTTCGCGGACGCGAAAATGCGTCAACTATACTGGTGGCTGTAGCGGCAATCTCGTATATATTTGCCTTGATCTTTCCTCAGATCATATTTGAGAGGCGCTCTGAAAGCGTCGTCGGTATTTTTTTTGGATCGAGGATAGTGTTTGAGTTAGAGTTGAAAATAAAACTCTTTAAAACTCTACGCAGCGCAATGTAACTATCAATAAATTAACTTAGAATATTAGTATTTGATTGAAATGAGTAAAGTAGAGTTCTGAATAGATTCAAAGAATAATAGAAATAAAATCGATCGGTTAATCACTAATCTATATATTTAGATCAGGATTTCCAGGTTTAACCCCTTCCGTGTTCGTTGCCAGGACCCCATTCACGTGCCCAGGTGCTACTTGGGTGGGGAAAAGGCGACGGGCACGATGACTCTGATCATTTATGTGTACTAATGACATTTTTTTTCGCGGCTGACGTGCTAGTGTATCGTGCACGACGTATGTTCCACGTTGTGTGTGTGGTTAGGCCGTGGAATTGCGTCGTTTCCATAAAAACAACTCGCTACTACTTGCAAATGGTACCAGATGTATTCTTAATCACAAATAGTACCAATTCCAATATCATCTCTGTTTCCAATATAACTTCTGTGTTTTATGAAAAATACAGATTTCTCCAATTTTCTAATTTTCACATTAAACCTTCGCGTGTAGATAAAAACGCTTTACTGGCGTTGTTCGCAATGGTCACTAGAATTCGTCAGTCGATTGCAGCACCTGGTACGTACCTTAGAGTGTGCGAGGTTGTATGCCAAGCTCGGGTGTCGGAGGCGTCCCGGGGCGTTCTCTCTAGTTTAGGTCATTGCGCCCGAGTGTTTGAGTGAGAATTTTCGGGGGTTGAACGAATGTGTTGGTGCGAATCTTTTGCTCTTTTTAAATATAGGTTTAGGTAGGCAGGTAGTTTACTTCTGGTGTGTTTGACTGGTAGATTTAAGTAGGTAGGGCCGGGCAGGTTGACACAGTCTCCGATCGGGCAGGCGCGTTTCTCGCGTGTTCAACCTGTTTCAGGAAATCAGATTTGAATGATCGACGGTGAAGTTGGCGCGAACGAGGGATGTCGTTCGCCACTGGCTTTACCCTATCGATTTTTCGAATCAACCCGCGGTCGCGGTCGCGATTTGACGAAACGAACGTTTCTTGCTCGAGGTTCAGCACGTTTGCACGAACGACGATTCTTTACGATCGTTGCTCGTCTGCGTGCGCAGAGTTTTCGCGATTTATATTTTTATTTCACCTTTGTATGTTATTTTTTGGTTTGCGCCCAGGAAATCTCGAGCTTAGATGTAAGTTTCAGGATACTGGGCTTCACGCCCGAAGAAAGAAGAGGCTATATGCCGAAGAGGCCCAGAGAAGAGGGCAACTACTAACGACTATGCATTCGGAAGTAATTCTCTGAATGCAAAGTCGTTCTTTGTTACTACTTTGTCACTATGCTCGTATTTATGTAGTTGTATATTCTGGCCAGCAGATTGCTGGCCCATCGAAATCTGGGCAAATCGCGGTTTCAATTGTAGCGTTGCGAATAATTAATTACGGTTCCTGTTAGAGTTGCGAATAAATTCAAATCGCGTTTTTTTATTAGAGTTGCGATTAACTCCAGATCGCGATTTTTATTAGAGTTGCGTATTGATATATCGGGCTTTGAATTAGAGTTGCGTGGAAATAATAATCGTGGTTGCTCTTTTAGTGTTGCGAATCATGAAATCGCGATTGTTTGCTGAAATCATAATTATTATTTGCCAATATTTGTTTCGAGAATAAGATTAAATTGTATTTTAATATATACTAATAGTTTTCAATTAGTTTTATAGTGTTGCGATTTATACGTATCGCGAGTAATTGCATCTTCTTGTTTCATGTAGAAGTAATAGTTTTCAATTGTGTTGAGTTTTTAATTCCATTTAGTGTTGCGATAATGAATGATCGCGTATTTCACGATAGTGTTGCGATAATGAATGATCGCGTATTTCACGATAGTGTTGCGATTAATGAACTGCCCAAGTCTTCCACTGACACTGTGGAAGTATGATCCTGCGCATAGTCACCGCTGTAGCTAAAAGAGCTACATTGCACTATGGTGACATGCGCCTATAAAATTTTCCACTTACACTGTGGAAATGTGATCTCACGTATAAAGTCACCAGAGTAGCCAAAGGGCTACATTGCACCGTGGTGACATTGCACTTATACAGATCACTGTTCTAAAATCGTTCTTCATTAGTGTTGCGTATTTAAATTCAGGGTGCATAAATTAGCGTTGCGAATTAGAAAAAGCGCCCTAAAGTGGCTGCTCGCGTTTTGCTTTTTCATGACGCACTTATCGCGATTAGTTTCCATAATTTTAACAAATTAGTGTTGCGAATTATGAAAAGCCCACTTACGTGGTTGCTCTCGCGATAATTTTGCTGATTTCTACTTCAATAAATTGTTATTGCAAGTATGTGCATTGATTTTGAGATATCCTTTGCTTCGCGTTTAATAAATTCATGATACGGAAAAGAAAGAATACTTCATTACGATATTTAATAACGACGATAATGAAAGCAGATGAACTGCTTTTGTTTCTGTTGATCGAGCGTTTGTCTTGAAATATTACAGAATAATATAGTTATTTTCTACGAATAGATATTATCTAGTTTTTACAACCATTCATTTAATGGTTGTTGATTTGTGATTGATGTTTAAACATTCCATTGTGTGCTTTGTGAATCAGAATTCGTAAGCATTAAAAATCGCAAAGTATATTAAAATGTACAGTAGTTACATGTCAGAATCAAAGTACTTTTGAAAAGTATTATTAAATTGGTAATATTTTGACAGTCGAAACGATTCTTTTGAAGGGAATCAAAATTTAATTAACTTAATGAGAAGTAATAAGAAACGAAATAGAACGAAAAGTAAATTTTTATTTTTCTTACGTCAATATACATTATAACCAAACATATTGCTTTTGTTACACGTTACATACATCATTTTTGTAATGTTATTTCTATAAAATAATGTTTTTCTATGTATATGTACTTGTTACTATGTATATGTTCTATTTATATGTACTGTTCGCCAATTTTTTTTTTTTTTTTTATTACTAATCCATTGTATAAGTTTGTTGCAGCTTTAAAGTTTTACAGAGACATTCGTTTGATTGAAATAATACATCAGGATCAAAGTATACCATGGAAGTATGATAATTTATGCATATAAATTGGATGATGGTACGAAGATGAAGATATGATCATATATATATAATACGAATCAAAGAGGATGAACAATAAGAAAGATATATGAAAAAGAGGTATAAGTATTACAAAATCATAAGAGGTAAACATTTATTTTTACATTTTACATATTATTACGTACATTTCGAAATAGCGCCCTGTGATGGCTGCTTTTACTCTATTAAATGTTATATATATCGTGAGTCAATTAATCGTACAGTCTAAATTTATTTGTGATCCATTCGTCGCATTAAAAAATATTTCAAACTATTTGTTTGGAACATTTTTTTATACAACGAATAGTTTACTAGTAAATTTAGATGTTATAATTAAATAGCTCAACCTATATATTATATTATATTATATTATATTACATTATATTATATTGTGTTATGTTATATTATGAAATAGCGCCCTGTGATGGCTGCTTTTACTCTATTAAATGTTATATATATCGTGAGTCAATTAATCGTACAGTCTAAATTTATTTGTGATCCATTCGTCGCATTAAAAAATATTTCAAACTATTTGTTTGGAACATTTTTTTATACAACGAATAGTTTACCAGTAAATTTAGATGTTACAATTAAATAGCTCAACCTATATATTATATTATATTATATTATATTATATTATGTTATGTTATATTATATTACATTATATTATATTATGTTATGTTATATTATGAAATAGCGCCCTGAGATGGCTGCTCTCGTGATTTTTATATAAATGTTATGTATCTTTTCTTGTAAATTTGTTTCTATGTTTCCATGTCTCTATGTAACTTTTTATGTGTGCATGTGTGCATGTGTTTCTGTTCTTGGGCATATCTTTTGCGAAATGTATTAATCTGTGTTATGGTTCCATATGTTGTACATTTTTGTTTCAGATATTGCAGCGTTTCCTGCTCTATTTATTATTTTATTATTATCACATGTCTTTTTAATTATATCTATCTTATATTTATATGTATCTTATATTTATATATATTTATATGTGTCTTATATTTATATATATATGTGTGTGTTTCTTTTCTTGTATATATTTTTTGCGAAATGTATTAACCTGTGTTATGGTTCCATATGTTGTACATTTTTGTTTTAGATGTTGCAGTGTATCCAGTTTTATTTTAGGTGTTCCAGTTTTTCCAGTGCTGTTTTAGGTGTTCCAGAGTTTCCAGTGCTGTTTTAGATTCTCCTAGTTAAGTAGGTTATTTTGAAATTAAAGTCAATTATTGTTTTCTTTCATTTGCAAAATTCTTTTCCGCGAAAGTTCTTTATGAAACTCCTTCTATTGTGCGTTTGCATAGGGATCGAACATTGAACTTGTTGCAAATGCACATTGGAAGGAGATTTATGTCTTGTATAAAAGGAGGGTGGATGGGACGTGGTTAGGGTGGGTCTCCATTCGCAGCAACCTCCACGTGGTGAGACCCGGGCACTATTTATTTAATATATAATTATTAATTGCATCGTATAGTGATACGCTACAATTAAAAATTATATAGTAAATAATTAGAAGCAAATGGCTGCCATAGGTTAGTATTATTTAAATTGATTTAGAATAAAACTTTGTAAACCTAGTTAAAATAGATAAAAGAGTTTTGCGAATGAAATTGTTGGTAATAATTCTTTCGAACTTGGAGGCAAATGTTTTAGGATTTTTTAGATAGTACATTTTAATGTAGTCACTGACGACATCGCCCATACTAGTAAAACTACTAGTTTAGTTTTAGTTTCGATGATTCTGTGCTATATGATGAGTAACACTAAAAAGATACGATGGATAGATAGAGTCCTTGAACCGTGGGATACGTAGATGAATTAGGTAATTGGTAATCTGGACCTGGATTTTTACAAAGATGTAGAAAATAGAAGTACTTATGACTAAAAACGCACGCATCCCACGGCGATCCAGCGGAAATCCAACGGCAATCTAGCGGCGAATGAAGAGATTAAAATAAATCAGAATAAAGCAGAAATTAAGCTAACTCAACCATCAAATATCAAACCATCAAACGTCAACCTATCAAACGTCGAACCATCAAACATTGAACAACCGATCGACCTCCCATCGAAGGGACACCATAGAAAAATAGAAGTGAACATGGATAATTAATAATAAAAGTGAGGGAAGTCGGGATAAAAGGGAAATGTTGTATTATTAAAATTACATTACATGAATGTACAAATATGATCGCAATAATTAACATAAACTAAACCATTAGCAGTCCAATTTAAAGTTTCAAAGCCCTGAAAAGGACTTGGAAAATTTAATTTGTACTGCAAAAAACTCGATGCTAAAAATACCAATTATCAAATTATTCTAATCTCTTGCGAAGTTAATGAAATAATAGAAAATTCTTAAAAGTGACTTTTTGAAATCTTTGTACAAGTGAAAAATCTATCTATCTCTATCAGAAGTTACGAATCATGATCTTTCGACTACTTTGGTACTTCCAGCATCAAGTTTACAATTATACTTATGTCTACACGCGCGTAGTCCTTAGCATGATATCGTTTTCGAGAGGGCAATCTCTCGAAAACGTTACCAAGTACCCAGGTCCACCAACGAGGAGGTGACTACGCAGGGACCCAGCCCTATGGCCCTAATCCCATCCACCCTCCATTACAAATACGTGTTCTCGGTACAGAAGGTACCGAGGACTGACTCTACTTCAATTTAATACACGCGAAATCCATAATACATTTTCTAAAATCTATCAGATATTTAGAAATTGCAGTATGGACTTTACGAAAGGGGTAACAAGAAATGCCATTGTCTTACCCGAAGAGAAACATCTAAAGCGACTCTACTACACTTTCGAGAAACGAAAGTGTCTCGAAAAAGGTTCTACGGTACGATACTCTAAATTCTATCACTCTATTGTAAAAAGAAACTGAGTTGAAGCAAAAATGAAGATAAAATTCGCGACGCGACCGAAAATAACGACCGATTCTAACCTCGTGCTTCCACTTTAGCCATTAGGCGAACCGAACCCGACGCGAATCGCGAATCGCGAGCAAGTTTCATGCCACGTCTTACGTCGAAACAATCGCAACCGCGCTCTCCCCGACTGTGAGTGAGATGTCCATCTGAACCCCAGCGAGGCCCAACTCTAGGATTGCTCTGCGATAGAGACGAACCTCGTGGAACCGCCCGAATCCGTCTTACAAAGGTCCGAAGACCCCAGCGCCACGGGTTGGGAACCACTCAGCCCGCTCCATCGTGAGCGCGTCCATGGTTGAACCCGTGAAGATCCAGGTGGGCACGACAAACACGCATCGGTTTGATTGAGTCCCGACTGTTTCCCTGCGTGACGATTATAATCTAATATCGAGCGAAAAGGTGAAGGGAATAGGAGAAGGGAATAATGAGGAGAATAAGTGAAGCGAATACATGAAGCGAATCTTAGGAAGCACGAAATTAGAGCGATCGAAAGAACAATTAAAAGTTCTGTCTTGATAAACGAGGGTTGAAAGACAAAGGGGTGGTTAGTTCTCTCTCCGGATAAGAAAATGTATTCTTTTACAATAGGATTACAATTAAATTACAAAGATGTATAATGTGTAAGTACTTATGACTAAAAACGCACGCATCCCTCGGCGATCCAGCGGCGTTCCAGCGGCGATCCAGCGGCGGATAAAGAAATTAAAGTAAATCAGAATAATCAAGACCATTAAACCAGCAAACCATCAAACATCAAACATCAAACCATCAAACGTCGAACCATCAAACGTCGAACCATCAAACAACCAAACAATCAAACGACCCTCCACCGAGGGGACACCATAGAGAGATAGAAATAGAAGGGACCAGGTATAATTAATAATAAAAGTGAGGAAAGTCGGGATAAAAGGGGATGATTATCTTATTAAAATTACATTACATGAAATTACAATTACATTGATCGCAGAAATTAACTTAAACTAAACTATTCGCAGTCCAATTCAAAGTTTCAAAGTCCTGAAAAGGACTTGCAAAAGACTCGATGCTAGAAGTACCAGTGATTAAATTATTCTAATCTTTTGCAAAGTTAATAAAATAATAGAATGAACTAGCATGATGAAAAATTGTTAAAAGTGAATCTATTAAATCTTTGTGCAAGTGAAAAATCTATCTATCTCTATCAGAAGGTACTTCTAGCGTCAAGTTCACAATTATACTTATTTCTACGCGCGTAGTCCTTAGCATGATATCGTTTTCGAAAGCGCAATCTCTCGAAAACGTTACCAAGGGCCCAGGCCCACCCCGTGGAGGTGACTACGCAGGGACCCACCCCTATTTCCCTAATCTCATCCACCCTCCATTAGATAATTATGATCTTGTTACAGAAGGTAGCAAGATCTGACTCTACTTCAATTAAAAAACCGAGATCCATGATACATTTTCCAATATCTGTCAGAGATTTCTAGAAACTGTAGTATGGACACTACAAATCGCGAATGTATTTTCGTACATTTTTATTACAATAATCAGTAGGACGTATATACAAATTTTTGGTACCGTAATTATAACAATTAAATTACAGTAATCATAGCAATTTTATTATAGTAATCATAAAAATTGGATAACATAAAGGAAATTGAAAGGATTAAGGGAAATATTCTTGACGAAGTTGGTAAAGCCATCGAAATGCATCCCAGAACCATTGAATTTTTGACAAGAACGGAGAAAATACGTCAAATTTCGAGATTCTATTAATAGTCACTGTCGATAATAATTTCATATATCCCCTTTGCTTTAAGCAATTGAAAAGAATCTTGGAAAATGTGGAAATGGAAATATGTTGACGTAAAACAATACCATAACGATGCCTCCAACGCTGTATTCATCGACAATATCATTCTCTCATTTCCAAATTTAAAGAGAATAAGGAAGCCACTTTGTGACTACAGAATAGAATTTTTTATTGTTGAAATTATTTATCGAAATCAAGAGACAACCTTCGATCAAGAGAACACTCCATAGAAACAGAGAGAGAGAGAGAGAGAGAGAGAGAGAAAGAGGCAGAAAGACAGAAACAGAAAACCATAGATTATGTCGGATTGTTTAAAAAATTGTTATTTATTTTTCAGTAAAAAAGAGAAATTGGTTTCATATTTCATGGGGTATAAGTAATTACGCGTGTAACTAATTTATTATTTATAACGGGATCAACAATCAAAGGTTTGGGTATAAGCGTGTAAAAGTTAACAGATGTATAAGCAGTTTGGGGATTAATTAAGAGAGATAATATCGATCAGTAAATGACGCAAGCCAGAAACGTCTATTTAATTAGGAACGAGTGATATTCCTATTTATAAGTATCAGCTAATAATTGTCGTCGCGATATTTTCGATATAAACAAAAATATATAGCGAAAGTAATGAACTTTAATTCTCTATTATTTAACTATGGTTCTCTAACAACTACGAACCATTCAGACTCTATTTAGCAATACGTAGCGAAGGTATCTCTCGATTCTCTTTGATCGAAAGTGATTTCGCGATATGTAATTAGTACGAATTACAGTATAATATTAAATATATTAAAATACTAATATAAATTAAGAAAACTATAGCATTCTCGATTATCTATAGCAGACTTTCTCATGATCAGTTCGAATAATCAAGAGTATACCGTATTTAAACACTTCGAATCGCGTAAAAAATTCTAATTAAACTCGTAGCGCGTTTAATATATGTATAATACTCTGTAATATATCCATAGTACTCAAAACGAGTACATAGTCAAGGGTACTGATCACCCTCGCAATCGTTCGAATCGTAGAACGAACATATTTGTTCCCACCACCAAAAAAAATTGTTTAAATAATGACTCACCGGCCAGAAGACAGATGACGTCATCAGCAATCAGCATACTCTGCATCATCCCCCACCAGCAACCACCGCATGAACTCCAGCCATCGAGAAGGTCAGCAACCGCAGCATGATCCTCCACCATCGGTCAATGCCCTCCACCAGCAGCCATGATCCTCCATCCAGCCCAGCATCAGTGGTCAATGCCCTCCACCAGCAGCCATGATCCTCCATCCAGTCCAGCATCAGTGGTCAATGCCCTCCACCAGCAGCCATGGTCCTCCATCGAGTCCAGCATCAGTGGTCAATGCCCTCCACCAGCAGCCATGGTCCTCCATCCAGTCCAGAACCAGCAGTCAAGGCCATCTCCAAAGGTTGAGTTCCACCCGATCAAATTCGCGGCCGCGGAAGGACTGAAGGTCCCTGACACTGAGCGTGAGTCATAAACCCCTTGACATGGTTGATTGACCACCCCCACCTCCACCCCCACCACTTAAGGTGTTTTTTCGTGTTATAATTACATGTAATTTACTAATTTCCTCGTTTCTGTAGTAAGTACATGCTCCTATTTATATACTTTGGTAGTACATACGATCGTACATAAGTTCTATGTAAAACAAAGGTATATATATACTCTTAAAACGTAATTATCCGTCGAAAATGGTGGGATTTTTTCGCATTAAAGTAAAGTAGTAAATGTAAACAACACAAAGGTATATATATGCTCTTATAGCATAATTATCCGTTGAAAATGATCGAATTAATAGCAATTATCGAGTTTTTTAAGTGAAAAAGTGTTACTTGACTTGAGTGTTGTTAATATTAAACAAATATCGAACAACTTTAACTTATTTAACATCGAGGTAAGTATATATATGTTAAAATGTGCTTCGATACGGAAGAAAATTTGGTTTTCGGGTGCAATGTACTATTATATTGTCCAGATGAGGTGCTTCATGTAATTACTACAGTGATAGATTATTGATTTATAAAATTATTAGCGGTACATGATAATATGAGTTACTTCCATGTCATGCTAAATCATTTCTACTTTGTTTGTTTTTGTTTTGTTTTGTTTTGTTTACATAGCTGAAACGTTATTTTAAATTTCGTGCATTGTTTTCAACGTTTAATCAACTTCTCTTTTCAGAGCATTTCTAAATTGTTCGTTATGAATTACAGAAGGGTGGACTTCCTGCTTTATTATCTTATGTGTGCACAAACGGTTTTCCTTTTGTTGGCTGCAGAGAGTCCTTCAACATCTTCAATGTGTACGACAGAGGCCAGTTGATAACCACACTGATGGATGGTAAGAGAGCTTGCGATCTTGCAATCAGTGCGAATAACAAATAATAGATTTATTCTTTAATTTCTGAAATACTTTCCAAACTTTTCATTAATGCGCAAGTGTAATTAATCGATTCTAGTCTTAAGCAGAGTCTATTCAGATGCTGCGTCACATATTTAAGTCATTTTTCTGATTAGCTTTACTGTGCACAACTGCATCTTGTAATATCGTCTCGTACTACAATTTCCACGACATTTTCGATGATTTTTTATCAAATCTTGCTGTCATTTGCCAGTCGATCGTTATATCTTCGATCATTTTCACTGTCAGATACGTTCTTCCGCGTAGATCTTGCAATTCTAACTCAGTTGTTGTTTTACAGTTTGGTTACACGTAGTGCAACGAATATTCTTCAAAAAGTTTAAACAATATCGTCAGATTTAGGCTCCTCGCAATCTTCCTACTGCAGCTATTGCGAGTGACCTGTTCTAAATTTCGAAACCGTCGCTAGTCGACGGTGGAGCTTCTGTTTAAACATTTTTCACTCAAAGCTTTTAATTTTCGTCACATATGGAAGCGAAATCGATATCTAACATATTTGTATAGCTCGCGAAGAGTGACGCGGAAGAAAAATACATTTATACGTATACGTTACAGTCACCATCCTGAATCTATCAATACCCAATATATCTACCCAATACTGGTTTTATTGTCAGTGTCACTTTTCATCGGAGTTTCCAAAGTTTCACAGTTTTTGAGGGAATCTATAATAAGCAAAAATCAATCTCGCGGAATCGATATCGTTCGAGGATCATTCACTCTATTTTTATTTCAATTGACAATTAACGAATCGTCTTCATCGTTCGGTCCAATGCAGATTATTAACACCTATAACTTCAGGTTAATGGTATGTCTCATTACGCGTGATATGCAAAGATTAATCGATTTAAGCTGTTCAAAAAAAATCTGAGGACAGCAATGCAATTCCAGCCAATGAACATTGCTAAAAGCACGTTAAAGATAAAACCAATAGAGCGGCATTTCTTCGAAATAGTATTAACGCGTTCTATCGATTCGAACGCGATTAAAGCAAACGAAAATCGTTTCACGGCGCTGTTATTCGCGACGCGTGAAAGTTTTAACGATACGACGAAATTTTTCCGAAAGTTCGATGGTGTCGGGGATATGCATGGGAAGCTGAACGGACATTTTTTCGCTCGATTTCCCGTTATTACTTTGTACGCGACGGGGCCCGAAAGGAAAGCCTGTCGAAAGCTGGAAAAATTCTTCCGACGTCTTACGCTTCGAGAACTTCTCCATCCGTATTTGTCCTGTTGTAAATGGTCGACGTGGTTGCCACAGCTGCATCTCATCTGCGTTCCGTTCTCGTAACAGATTCTGCTCGTATCGGAAAATCAATCACGATTATTAACCCGGAAAATATGTTCATTACCCGCGCGTCTTTATTTATACGCTCAGCACGAGTTGGATCTTCTTTTTTCCTTCGACCTTTCCCTATTTTCGGAGGGCGCGAAGGTTGTAAAATAATCCGTCGAAAAAGTTCACGCGAAACGCGAAATATTAACAAAGTTATGCGGACCGGGATTTAAAAGTGCGGCTAACAAAATGACGTGACGGAAAACTTTGAACGCGTCCCTCTCGAAACCACATTTTTTAACGCTGGTTAACGCGATTTTCCACGTAGCAAGGAACGGTTCAACTTTGAAATATGTACAATTGGCTTAATAATATTCAGATTTACGAGACGTCCTCCATCGTAAAGCATCATTTGGATGTTAATCTTTTCTTTTTCATCTTCGACTGAGCGAACAAAGTAATTTTCTGAATCCTTCGAGTGGATGCATCATTATATGTACACGACTATATTATTTACTAAGAAAATGAAACGTGTAACTCTGTTAAAATTTAAAAATTCACGTCGATTGACTGACGACAACTGATAAAGCTTTTCGTGCGCCCTAGACCTTTAATTATGGCTGGTGTTTTAATTACTTGTTGTAAGTAAAGCACTTCGATCGAATTTACAACCTTTCCTCGTTGCTATAGCGGTCAGCATAAGCGAGTCAGTTTCGAATGAAATTTAAATTAAATTAAACGCGACGCAAGGGTACACTCAACTGTTTTAACAGTAAAATTATGCTATCGTGTAAAATTGATTGCAGCTTGCGTTATTTACGTTGCTCGGTGTTTAATCGTGTAACACCCGAAGTTGGCTGCCCGAATACTTATTTAGAGCCGCGGGAAACGTTTCGAAAGTTGCAACCGCTTAAATAAAAGATGCACGGTCGCGGTGTTCGTTTTATAAATGGAGAACACTGAAGATGCGGCTGGAAGATCACGATCATTCACAATTCACAATCGTTTTTCCGAATGGAAAGCCGTATTCTTATGCATATTGTGCTGTGCGACACGAATCGTAATGCATATGCGTGATATAGTGGCCTATCCGTCTTACGAAAGTATTTGTGGCGAATATGTAAAGTTTCAATATTTGAATTCCTGTCCGCGGACTATAAACTATATCGTTTCAAAATATCGTCACTCGAATATTTACGTCTATTTGATAGTAAAATTATTCATTATACCATCTTCGAGCAATCTTTAGGCATATTCCCGCAAAATATTCCATTTCAAATAGAAAATGACAGCAATACATCAAAGCAGAAACTTTCTCGCACCAATTCTTGCACATATGTCTCCAAATAACATTTTTCCATCATTTCAATAGGAATTTTTAACAATTTCCTTCCCGTTTCTTTTCATGCGCGTTCAGCGACCTTTCTTTTGACACATTTCCAAACGATTTAAAGAAAATTCGTCCAGGGCGTTCACATTTGATACATATTTCATTCGCGATCCGCAGTGTCGCGCGAGAGCGTAACAAAAATGGCGGAAGCGAGATTGTTGCGCGCGTAATGAGATGAGCTGGAGCTGGTCAAAGGTGAGAGAGCTCGGACGTTGTCCGAGTTCTCACGCGGCTCGTCTGGAAACTCGCTGACACCGGTACCTTTCGCGCGATAGGGTTGAATCGGACGTATGTACAGCGGATCGAAGAACGGAAGGGTGTATTCCCATCTGGACTGCTCGCCGTTTCGACTCCGTGCCTCGAGTTCGCTTCTATCTGTTGAGATTTTCGAAGCTACGTGACCAGCCTGCTAATACCGCGTACGTGCGCGAAGTCTTTCTACGTATTTTCGAACGCGCACCTATTTAAGATCGTGTGCGAGGTAATTTCGAAACGACCGACCGATTACTTCGAGGATAAGTTTGGCTCGAGGCGTGGTAGCAACGAGATCGTGGTCTCTCGTTTGAAAAGCAAGTATATGACACAATAGCCTAATTAAATCAGCCTAATATTCAGTTTTGTAATGATATTTAAGTAGTCGCGTCGCAACGAGAATAAAAGATATTCTTCGCGTGTAGCACAATTTTTATTGAAATCTGTTGTATCCGTGTTTCAGAGTGGAAAAGTAATATTTTTAGGAATGCGTGGTACTAACGAGAACGATAAATTTCTAAGCCATTAACTGGATATGTTTCTCATCGCGGTTTTGTTAATCGAATAACGCGCGCCACTTTAACTTTCACTCACGGATTTCGAATACAGCCGCGCGCTTCGATACAGCGCAACGTCAATCGTTACTCTTTATAGGAAAATCATTAGCCTCGTTGCCTCGCTGCAATGTCTGCGGGAGAAAAAAAACAAAGCAAAAACAGTTCTGACAATGCATTGGCCATCACGGAGTAATGGACTGTATAATAATGTCTGATTGCATTAGCGTTCTGATACGTGAATGGGGTATTAGAGAAAAAAAAAAAGAAAGGATTGAAATCCATATCGAAATTAAAGACCGCGAGGAATCCGTCTGCTCATTTCGACGCGCTAATTCCTCCCGCAAACGAAAGATCACTTTTATGAACCTTGTAAACGATGCGCCGAGCAAATATAATTTAATTGCGGCAGAATTCACTTTGGAACAGAATCAGAAACAAGTCCGTAATTAATTTGAGCATCCTTGCGGCTGCAAGCTTACGAAATTCCGCGAGAACAACTGAACATCCGGTAACTTTCCCAAACGTCACAGTGGCTTTATATATTTATTCCCTTTAAAATATTATATTTACACCAGGTACAGTTTACGTTCATT
The DNA here is from genome assembly GCA_963969225.1 of Xylocopa violacea. Classification (NCBI taxonomy): domain Eukaryota; kingdom Metazoa; phylum Arthropoda; class Insecta; order Hymenoptera; family Apidae; genus Xylocopa; species Xylocopa violacea. The sequence continues at coordinate 20,748,888 of CAXAJV010000015.1, forward strand.
TTATCCAGACTCTGCGTTCACGCAGCGCTGTGCAAAGTTGGGCTGCAATATGTTGTTCGTCATTTGTAACCTTTCGACAGCAAAGAATAGAGTCTTCAACCCTTTGCATTCGGATGTTCCCTCTGAGGGGACATCAGCATTGATTAGTGAGGAAGGAGGTTGCACTTATTTCACCGCAGATTTTTGAGAAATGCGTGTTTCTCATATTGCTAAAATATTGCTAAAATATTACTAAAATATTGCTATTTTAGTAACAGTTTCTATTGCTAACGTTCGAGAAGGAGCCAAGTGCAAAGGGTTAATTTTCTCAACGTTACACGATGGTAACCCCAGTGAGGTTAAACTTTTCATAAATGCTCGTTTCTCTGAAGTTTTCTATTGCTGGAAGACGTTAGCGGAAATATTGCTCAAAGATTGCTATTTTAGCAGTGGTCTCTACTGCCAAAATATTGCTATTTTAGCAATTATTTCTATAGCTAAAATATTGCTCTTTTAGTAATAATTTCTATGGAAGGAGCCGTGTTCAAAGAGTTAATATTACAATGCGTAAGAAAAGGAACACGCACGCTCCCACTGTATTCATTTCTGCATACACGTAACTGAATATTATAATGAAGCGATCGTACATTTCGCAACTGATTCTATTCCACGTTTTTACTCCCGTTCGCAATTTTAATAAAACGCATTTCAGAGATGAAAGATGCGGGGAAGCTATTATCGATAAAACATAATGAAGCTTACATTAATTAAAATCATACAACTTCGACGATGGCTCACAATTAGCCGATCATTAACGATAAAGCAGGCCGGCAGAATTTGATGTTGTCGTTGGTAATGGATGATCCAAACGGAATTTAATGCGATAGCTGTTTCGTTATAAGTCGTTCGAGTGTGTTCGATAAAATGGCGTTCAGAGATGCTCGACCTTTTCTTTCTTAAAACGAAGAAGTGTCTTAGAAGAATTCCAGTCGTCTATTTGCCAGCAAAAATCGCGCTGGGATTTGTTAAAATTTGTATTGCAAGTATTATTCCCTTCCGTGAAAATAAACTTGCGTGTACGTCGACAGTGTTCATTATTGGACATCTCGTTTAACTGATTCGAGGCAGCTCCAATTATTTCTGGAACAAAGAGATACGATTTAACTATCGTTGATAAAAATAAAACCAATAACTCGTTACTCCTCGTAAATTCGCTAAATATTTATTAGGTTCTCAATATGGTACAGCTTCGCGTTCCGATCATAAATTGATGAAATATCGCGGCGGCTCCATTCGCCTTTACGACGGACGCGCGAGACCTTCTTCGTGCTTTCTTCTCGTTTTAACTCACAGTCGCGCACTATTTATCCTCATTTAATGTTCGCAATTAATTCTCGAGAAATTCTTTCGTTGTAGAATAACTGGACCACTTTTCTAGTTTCCAGAAAATGCGATTATCGCGTCAGCAAGGGTCAGTAGTATAAGTCAATGTATCTTCCGTCGTGTAGAGTCAGAGAAGCTTTGAAAGTATAAAATGTACGCTCGACGCGATACAGCAATAAAATTACAATAAAAAAACGTGGGCATATACGAAATATTGCAATAGAAATGTAATACAAAACAATCGCGGGCGGTCGTTAAAACGCTAGTCGAAAATTAACATACGCGCGTAATCGAGAACGATTTTTCTTTATTAATTCATCAAACTATGTACGTTTAATATTTTGTTCGCTCGCTTTTAGCTTTAATTACGATATCGATGCAATCAAGTCTCGTATTGTTTCCCCAGCAAGTCTCGTTCCACACTTTTGTTACAATAACGATGTTTACGCCCCCCACGATGTAATCAAAATGAAATAAAGCGGGGTGGGATAAATTTAGCGAGAAATATGCACATTTTTATTATCGTCGTTGCTCGTATTTTTAGAAGGGATACGAAAAATGTCGTGACACGATTCTGATTGTTCGTAGCCTATAAATTTGTTCGTTATCTTTCGTATATTGCAACTTAGAGTGCGAAATTTGTAACAGGTTTCGCGTTTGACGACTCGTCTAAGCCTCGTTCGAGGTAGACCCACCAGTCCGAGCTAAATTATTGGGGAAGCTCTAAACAGAAGTCGTCTGGGCCGAGCCTATTATCAGTTTTTGCCCAGTAACGCGAGGATTCCTGGTAAACCGGTGTGTTCCTTCGCGAAAATATATCTTTCTTGGTAATTGGCCAAGAACGAACCGTCCATATGATTTACGCTTTCAGACGCGCGGAACTCCCCGTTATTTATTGTCCCAGCTATTTACGATCACTGAGAAACGCGATAAAACAAATTCGCGGCACGCCCCGTCGAGCAAACTTAAACGATCGCGTCGAAAGGATCGACGTCCTCCTCCTGGGATATTCGAAAATTATCGAGTACATCGTTCCGATCGATCGAATATCGTCCCGGAAATGAGATGCGATGCGGAAGATCTCGCGCGCGGAACCTCTCAGGCATCGCGATGCCGCTGATCAAAATTCCGGTTACATTCCATCGCCGCTCTCGTGTAAAAACCGCACGTAAACTCGGGAAAATTATTGCGCGATCGTTTCGAATCGTAACGATTACGGACGAGTTCCGAACAGTCGATCCTTTACGTATCGCGCTGGAAATTTCGCAATGGATGCGCGTGCAGCGCGTGTCGAGACGCTAAACGCGTTTCGCCTAATTACGGTAGTAATTTCGTTCGCGTCTTTTTTTTATTATCCACACGGGAGGATTAAAGAGACCGCGGTCTTGTAGACGCATGGTTCCGCGGCTTGTCTGACCTGGATCTCCTGGCGCGTCTTGATCTACTTACGCGATCGTCATGGAGTCATAAAGTATAAAGTCGTAAAGTATAAAGTCACGAGTTGCGAGTACTTAATACCGATCCTTCGTGTTTCGAGTATAAAATTATAAAAATCAGCCTTTAGATTCGTCTTGCAACAATTCTGTGCTTTCTATTTTTCTATCAACTGGATCGAAGGCGTTCAAAGTCTTCGCCTCTTTCCCAAACATCCGAAATTGAAATCCCTCGTCCCCGTCTACTCATCCAAGATAAAACTATCGAGTTAAAAGTTGGAGCCTCGCGTTTGAGGCGCACAGTGACACGGCGAAATGGCAAATCGTCCGCGTCGATCGAGACCAGGATCCGCAATTAAAGTTAGATTAAAACCCGTCCACGCTTCCGGCGAGGGTTAAACGATCGCGGGAGAAGTTTGAGCGTCGGTTCGACGTCGCGACCGGCGTGAAAACGGCGAATCGGTTGATTGGGAACAGACGCATCCCCTGGCGAAGTTATTCGCCGGAAATATAAAGCAGTTCCGCGCGCGGATAATATTTTCCGAGGTGTCCCAGCCGCTCGTAACAAAGAGCTTTCCAGATAAAGAAAGAACGAAAGAGGGACGTGGGATCGAGGGGTGGGAATAACACGGAGGGCAGGGTTACGGATACGAGGTTACGGTATTACTATCCTGATAATGGAGTAGCGGTCAATGGGGCGATAGATCGCGCCATGGAGACGGTGCTGTAACACGCGGGAACCGAGCTGGCTCCCGAGGGAGCTGCGCAACCCCTTTGCCCGGCCACTGGCTGCTCGCTGCCACTTCCAGCCCCACTATATCCACGCTATACCAGTTTTAGTGACTGTTTCGCTCGCTGCTGTATAACAGTGGTACCTTTCCCCGGTGTCAACCGTAGATTATTATCGCGGTGAAAATATTTTCACATCCCGCGTACGTGCCCCTGGCGATGTAAAATTGCCACCTTATCAACGGGGGGAAAAATTCCGAAAGGATCCGCTTAATTTTCTGCCCGACAATTCGATTCGACGCTGGAGAACTCGAGACGAGTCGAAGGAATCGAACGAGTTGAAACGGGCGGGGACTGTTTCTCAGAGCAGTGAGAGCAGACAGTACGACGATTAAGGTTTATTTTGAGAGCCAAATTTTGTGAACTTAACTTCTTTTAACTCGATAAACTTTAATTTGGGTTTTAAGTCTTGAAGCTGTAAACTATAAGTGGATCTTATTTAGTGGTATAAATTAAGTAGCAAGCAAGGTAGCCATAAAATTAAATCGTGACAACCGTAATTTGTAGAGGAATTGTTTCTTTTAGAATTGGAATCGAAACGAGGTAATTTTATAAGAAAACGAAGTCGATTAAATTCCACGACGGTGTATTAATTTGAGTATTAAGATCTCAGTTGAACTTGGATCGATCCTTAGAGACACGCGTAGAAAAATCGTAGTCGAGTCGTCTTCAATCTAATATGAAGCCTTAAATCAGATTAAAGAACGGACTCTGGCGAGTAAGAAAATTGAGGTTCCTTTGAAATATCGTGAATGGGGAGCTCGTGAAATTTGGTGGACGGCGTTGAATTTAATGGCGAGATTTATGCTTACGTTGGATTTGTTCTTGCGTACGAATTTATCGATTCAATTATTATTAACGGTATACAATTTTAACACGACCGTGTTATACACCGTACCATGCGTATTTTCGATGCAAATATGGCGATGTAACGAAGAATACAGAAATCAGAATAACAAGTTTATCAACTATTTAAACAATCGATACTCTTCGCAACAATTCTTGCGAAAATTCGAAGTACGAAACCGGAAGGAAAAAATTACGATTATTTAATATTCTCCAGCACTCAATTACGAGATTCATTTATGCAATTGACGTTCGCGTTGCACGTTGCGCGTGGTGCAATCTGGTCGCCCCTAAAATTTTTTCCAACACCGAAATCGGTTCGTTGCAATTTGAAGGGAGCCTCGAAAAGACATTGGTTAAGATCGAAATAAATGGTCTGCACGATAGAAGATGGAGGAGAGACGTTAACGTGATGGAGGTAGTATTCTCCGTAGTTTTATTCCGATGTTGGGCTCACGTTCAATCGTGAAGGTGGAAAGACCAAGTAAGGGCTGAAGGGGAGAGCTTCAGACATGGAGTTGGTTCAGTCTGTCGATTGCTAAAAAGGGAGAAATACGCGGCGTTTCTCTTCTAGTTCGTATACGTACGATTGCATAACGTATTCCTCAAACATGTTTGATCAGGCATACGTAACGACTTCAAGCGAAATGTTTCGACAAACGCGACGCGCGAGTGTGCGACAGCTGTACGTTTAATTTTTAAACGCGTCGTAATTGATTTTCTTCTATGCAGAAGTTGTATTAATTTCATGTACCTGCGTGCATACCGCGCGTGTCATCTTTCAGTAATCCATATTTCACGTGTAACGATTGAAATAGACAGCAAAGAATATTCTTGTCAGAAGAGAAACTAATGAATTAAAAAATATTATAATAGTACGGTTACCTTTAATTAATGATATTGAATTAGCTCTGACTAAAACGATTGCAAAAACACTTTACGCCACACGTGTACCGACAGAGCTCATAAACCAGTGCAACATGGATGACCGCGTGCAACCACAGAGGATTCGGTCACCAGTCGCGGTAATGGTCTATTACGATCAGCGGACACCAAATTTGATAGATTTTCGAATTCGACTTTCCCCGAAACGAAGCTTGAAACGTGATTTCCCTCTACGTAATCATCCCTTAATATTTGCGCTAGGTTCAATTGTTTTTATCCAATTCAGAAACAATTAACCGATTCTTTGAATATTCTGCAATCGTTTTTCGCTATTAACTTCTTCTGGACATTCTGCGATCGTTCCTTTTCGTCTCTTTTCCATGGAAAGAGCTGAATTCTTTTTTAAAAATAATTATCCAATTCTCTGGACACTCTACGATCGTTTTCGGCTACGTAGAGGAAGGGGCGTAGGGATGGAGAAGCTTAATTCTTTTTTGGAAATAACGATCCAATTTTCTGGATATTCCACGATCGCTTTCGGCCACGTAGAGGAAGAGGTGTCGATGAAAAATATCGCGGGCCGAGTCGCAGCCTGCACCGAGCGGCCATTCGACGGTGGATGGTGGACGAAGCGGTGGGGATATTTTATGGAGCAGTTCGGTGGTAATGAAGGTGTTTACATGCAGGCAAGAAGGCGTCTCGCCGGGCCGTAGGTAATTAGGACAGCCGCGTCTACCTACGCGATAGGCATTGCCAGAGGTAAACGCGGACGGTCGCGCATGGGACGTCGGTGCGCACTCGTTATTTCGGGGCTACCGCTCGTGTAATGTACTGGAGTAATTAGCGTTATCTGATACGCGTACAAAGAGAGAAGTCACTCGTTTATAGAATCGCGCCAATTGCCGAAACGCCTCTCGTCTAGCCGGAAAACTGGAACGTAACCCGCGCGACGCTTACGGAGTATGTTAGTTAATGAACAACGGGGCACGAGCGATCGCGATGGGTCCATCGAGTCGCTGGTTCTGGTTCTGAGTCGTGACGATGAATCTTCTCGGTTTTCTATCGATCCTTGTGTCGCGGAGGGGTGATAAGGAATTATTCTACGCTCTGTAGGACTCTCTGCGCTCTGCTCCTTCTTGGACGTTGCTCGTTTCTATCGCTAACGTCTCCCAGCGATAGAACATTTCCATTTCAATAGGAAATTTTAGGGAAATATGCATTTCTCGAAAAGCTGTGGTAAGTGTATTCATATAATACTCGAATAGCGAGCTTGAAATCTCCTTTGCCATCAAATTTTAAACATCTTCTCTAAAAGAAAGACGGGAGCTCGACATTATCATATGCATTTAAAAATGTATGATTCCATAAAAAGATATAAGTATCCTTCGCATGTCTGCCTATAAAAAAGTACCCGCATCAGATCCCCTTTATCTCCCAGCTTCCTCTGTTCCTTCAGAACCATTCAATCCTTCTCTGAAACGTTCCCTTCTTGCCGTAGTAATTTCAGAAGGTATTCAAAGAATTCGATGGATAATACAGAAATATTCCCTCGTATTTTCGATTTGTACACGTTTCCGGTCCAACTGTCCCTTCCAACTAATCGCGTATTCCATACTCAATGGGAGTATGGACGAGGAACAGCGGGGGGGAAGTGACAACGCTCGCGGAACTGATGATTCTACTCTCACAAACTTCGTACCTGATTAGATGATACTTGGAGCAAGATGGAACGGCGCAGAATTTGCATCGGAACTACATCCAACTTACCGTGCCGAAGCTGTAACGTTATCCAACGTAATTCGCTTGTCGGAACGAAATTCACCTAAACGCGCGTCGAAACAAAAGGAAAGAGGCGGAGAGGCACGCGAGGAGGATCGACCGCGAAATTTTCGGCGACTCAAACGTATCGCTAATGCACCAGAGACTATATATCATTGAGAATCAGAAAGACTTTCGGGTATCGACTGCGGCAGGCAGCTGTTACGGAGCAGAAACTTCGCCATGGACATGAAATAGAGGACGATCGGTTCGAGGTCGTTTATTCGCTGATACGGAAAAGCTGGATAGCAGCGTCTAGCCGGGGAGCCAAGATATTTTCTTGATCCCGAATTCTGCGTCCCGTTGGCTCGTTAAAGTCGCTACAGCGTCTCGATTTCCCTCGCGAAGAAACAGATCTCGTGGAAGTGGCCGACCATGAACGATCGACTCCACTGACCAGACGTGTTCGACGATTTCCACGATCGAGTTCGCCATGACAATTTGGGCGCGGTGGATCGCGTCGAAAATGTTAGAAACTGCTTTATTTTCTGGTTTGATCTACGTGTTGCGACTGTGTAATTGCGAGGGAAGAAATCGCGACTATTAGCGTCAGACTTTGATGATCAGAGGTCTGATTAAGTCTGGTGGCTGTGATTCGAATAGAACGTTCAGATTTTATCGCAATTTTGCGGGTGATTCTTCCGCTTAACGTTTTCCAGTGACGTTTTCCTTAAAATCTACAATTTAATACTAATTATAGAATTATTGGTAATTGATTTATCTATATCGTATCGTTAAGTAGGTACAGCAAGTTACTTTTTTGAATAATTTGATCGAGCTACTCCTAAGGAACGATAGAAGGCAGAAAAAGGAGGGGAAAATAAAATGGACCGATAAAGAGGATTTTTTTCTGCCAAGGAAGGTACTTAGCGGCAGGTGAAGAACCTAATTAGGTTACCGGCTGATTAACACAGCGAAAGCTTCTTACACGCTCGGGACGATGTATTGAAAAGAATAACCGGGGGAGTATTGATCGACTGGTTTGGTTACCAGAAAAATATTCAAGGGATGCATATAAAACTGTCCAATTTCGAAGGGAAATGTCTTTCTTTCTCTTACGTATGCATTGCCGCGGAAAGTCTTTAAATTTCCACCCCCGTTGCGGAGCGCGGAGAGCGAGAAATGGAATCTTTTAAATGATATCCGAGCGCGGTAAAAATGTATAAATACGATCCACCGGTTGTGCCCGTATTTATGTAACCTTGTTACACTCGCGGGAACCGCAATATCAATAAAGTTTTAGAATCGTTTCTGGAAACGTGCCTCCGGAGGAGCGACAAAAATGGTCCCGGATTGAAAATTGAAGCTTCCATTATATACGCCCTCGCCCATCGACGTGGGGACGTTAGAGTTTTCTCAGTAAGCAACGTACGCGTACCACCGTTGTTATCCTTATTGCGCGAATCTTGAATAAAGGACGCAGCGCTGCAACTCAGGTCGTCACTTATATACCATGCAGCCATCTTATCTCGAGTGAGAAACCGCCGAGACCAGGAATGCGGGAATCTACTTCACCCGAGGGGGTTGCGGATTAACGTCCTGTTATGTTAATATTTACTATCACCGGTTGCACTCTTCCTCGACAGCTATTCGATAAATCTCTTGGAAGGTTATCGGATCTTTCGACTTATTACGCGCTTCCGCCGCTTCTCCCCCGACGTCGACGCAAAATTATTTCTATTCGTTTCTAATCGTTCGAACGTTCTTACTTGAAACTCCAAAAATCGTTAAAAAACACAACGAAACAGAAACAAGAACCGAAACTCAGATTTTTCAATTATACTATATTTCAAATCGTTCGATAGTATTTAATCGAGTCGCGTTCGATCGCAGTCGCGTCTACTTGTATACCAATTGAATCGCGTACCGTCGCGTATCCAGCACTGGCATTCCACGTGTTCGACAACGCGTACGATCGCAAGCATTTGCATCGCGGCGATTGTTAACGCGACGTTGATAAAACGTCTACGTAGAAGGGTAGAAGCCAGCGGCGACGTGCAGGGGAGACTTAAGTTATCGGTGTCCCCCAATTGTTCCCCTTTAAGTATCACCTCACATTAGCGAGCGACGAGCAGGGGCGGACGGGGGTGGCGGACAATTTAAATTATAGGTACGCCCCGACCGTGGCTGCTTTCTCTTATCGCATTAACGCGAGGATACCGTAAAATGCGCAAGGCGAAGTACCAGACCGCCCAACAACTTCCAGCGTAGCCGTGTTCATTACGAAGAAAGATCTCATCGAATCCTCCATTTACATTCCGCCACCGTGCGCGACTCTTGGCAAGGACCGTTATGCGCCCCTATTCGGCCCTTCCTCGCGGATTAACTTGTTTTCTTGTAATTGTGTATCGTCTTCCGATAAAGATTCCACGACACGGCACTCGCGTGTTTTAAAGGGCGAACAGTGGAACGTGTTCGAGACAGGGAGCGTTGGTTCCCTTTGTGTACGTTGTTACGCGCTCGCGAAAGGGGCGAGACGGTGATTCCTTTTTCTAACGAGGGATTGCTGTTCCCAGTAGTTAACCGCTGCTGTTGCTAAGTACTTAACTGCTGCTGGGATCGCATCAAAGGGCGCGCGTTGTTGTGAAATATTACGAATTAAAGTAATTTGTACGCGGAAGTCGCTTCTCTTTTTACAATTTTTGGTTTATATCGAAAGCTGAAGGCAACTTTGAGTTTTTGTATCGAACAATCGATCTATTTGAATCTCTAAATAGTATAACTAGCGTGAGTTGGAATAGTAACAGGTTCGAATCGTTCAATTAAAATGAACGCAAGAGTCAATGAATTTTCGACGGAAGTTAGCAGATTTCTCGTTAACAATTCTACTGTTTTATTGTATGGCAGCGATACACGCGGATCCTGCGGTCCTGGTTGACGTTATTTTATGCAAGCTGCGCCAAATGTTGCACACGGTCTCGTTAGGTTTGATGTGTGAACGTTGTTGCCTTCTAAATACTGCGACCATTACGCAGTTTCGCTGCGAAATTGTTAGTTACAAAAATGAAATCGAACGACATATTCGCCGCGTAAACGCATCGCTCGTCAACTTCTATCATTTGCTTTAATAAACTCGGAGATACGTAATATCGCAATAAATCTGCACGATGGCAGATGTACGCAGGATAAAGAAAGGACCAGGACCCCTTTGTAAGACGAGAAATGAAAATAAATCGCGGATGCACGATATTTATGTTGTAGAGTCAGCGATGTATTACGATAGTTCTGCTGTTGGCATTGAAAATAATACGTATCTGTTTCGCTTTCGAACGGGGAAATACAAATATTTCCCACAATATTGCTGGCCCTTGAATAGAAATATCGCTTTAACGTCAAGCGTAACCCAGTGGCTGCGACGTAAATTAAAATAAAATGTATTTCCTGTTTTTAGAATTGTTACACGCTTTATAATGCACTTATTACTTTCCTCCCGTTGCGTCTAAACTTTCCCGGACGCGCGTTCGTTTCATCGTGCTAGACAGCCTCGCTCTTATGTACTCATCGTTCTTAAGAACATTTCACCCCTTACCACTTTTGTAATCGCACAAAGGGATGCAAATGTACTGCAGACGGTAAGCTGCTTTGAAACGTGCACTCTTCCTCATTTTGTTCATCTTCAACGAGGCTCGGAATGAAATTGAAAATCTCCTCGAAATTTATTTATTTCGCGATACCCGATTAATCGATAAACGTGCGCCCCGTGAAATTGATAATCTCGGATACAGATTTTTAGCGATATTTTTTATTTCCGTGCCAAGTTTGAATTGCAATCGGTATAAAAAAATGTAGACGCGAAATGGTAATTTCGATTAAACATTAAAAGGAGGAGAGCTTTTTTCGAGATTTTTTCTCAACCGATCCTGAAAAGTAGGGAAGTGGCACCAATAAAAAGAAAAAAAAAATAATAACAGATAATCTAGGGCGAGGAAAAGTTATTTTCTATCAACTTGGCTTATATACGCCTGAAAATATCAATGGCCAATTTACTATTTGATTGAACGTTTAATTGAAATATCACGTTCCGGGGTAAAATGTGCTTGTTAAAATTAAGCTTTCACGGTGATATATATATTCACCGTTGATTGCTTTACGTGACCAGTTGTGCGTGCGAATTCCATAAGAATTAAAAACATAATGCAGCAATATATATGTGCCGACCGAGAGTAGTAATAAATAATACAAACAGCAATTCTGCAAATGCAATAATTCCACGTAAATAAAATTGGATCGCGATGTTCCTTTTACTTTCTCGAGTCTCAGATTCTCAATTTTCTTGGAAATCCGTATCTTCTATTAACATAATCCGTCTGGATAAATTAAACAACCTGGAAATCACACCGATCGATACCACTTTCTACGAAAATTTACCACCGCAACATATTATTTTCACTAATCTCTCGAGATTATTCGCTAATAATCGGTTTAACTTCCGAGTGGCTTAATTAACGCGTCGCTGAATTATCAACGTTAAAAATGTTCTTTTCAAAATGAAGAAAGTCTCTGTTTAATCAATGCATCATTTATTCCACATAACAATAATTTGTCGCTTATGTATCGATGTATTATAAATTAATTACATTATCGAGGGTTGGGTAATAGAAATTGATTCGCTCCAATCGCGTGGATGGTTGGCGAACGGACGATCAGAACATTGGCTGCAACAAAGACGATAGCACGCGTATGATTATTTTATTATTTTTGTAAATTGTTCGAGAAAAAACGAAGACGAGAGCAACGTTCGTTTTCTCGCGTACGACGACTTGTACTCACTTTTGGCATCGGGTATGGCCAAGTAGCCCTGGGATTGAATGGTCCTTGGCCAGGAAACGTGGGGAATTGTTTCCCGCGTGTTGGTACCGGCATATTTGGTACAAACGCGAATACTGAACAGAGTGCTGCGAATACTGCCAAGATGAATATTGCCACCTTCATTTTGTACATTTAATGCGCGTAATCTGAAAATCATTATTTCGACGGTTAATAACCGGGGAATACATTAAACGTGTAACGCGAGCTAAATTTCCAGACCTCTTCCTACGTTATAAGTATATTTATATCGCGAGCTGATTATTTATATTAATACGGTAGTAAATAACATACGAGACTCGTAACCGCTGTAAAGTTCACCTAACCGTGGGCACACGAGCGTCGATCAAAAATTCATAAAGTAATTAAGTCGCAATTAATACGCGGGAGAGAGTTTTATTTAAAATTGAACGCGCGATATTTCTTGAAAGCGGCGAACAGTGGGAACGGTTTAATTGGCCCGCTATTTCGGGGGAAATTATGAAATTCGAATACGTTACGATAGAAACGTAAATTATACTTTGCGCGTACGTAGAACGAGGCGGATCTGCTTTTAATGACCACTTTGACGGCGTTTACACGACGGTAGTTTACGCGATACTTAAGGGAAGAAGCTTAAACTAGAATTAGATACAGCATCTGCTCTAATTTGAATATGTGAAACTGAATTAAATAAGTATGAAGCGTAAAGAGGCAATTAACGATGTTGCGCGCATCGAGAAATTGCTATTAGAAGCTCGTACATTGTGCATGTACACCCTTTGATATTATTATTATTAGTATGCAATGTATGTGCTCCAACTTACCTCTTTATGCAACTGCAGCAGGCACTGTGTTTTGGTACCGAACGATCACTGCTTTGGCTCTTATATACCAATCTTACTATGCCAGTGTTTACACGAATACACGGAACTTCGTTCGTGTTTCTCAATCGTGTGTGCGTGTGTACAGTTCTGCCCCACTGTTGGGAATACCAGGTCTCTTTTTATCGCGGGTCGCGTGCCAGTGTCAGACAGCGTCTTGTTTTATCATCGCGCACACATTTCTGCTTGTAGACGAGTGTTCGTGAAGCTGTGAGCATGTTTTCAACAGGGGCTTCCCTGAGAAGGGACTTTCCTTAACGGTTCTTCACCTCGCGGAGAAGAACAGAGTGCGTGGACGTCCGCGTACACGCGTCAGCGCGAACGTCAAAATTTCATGATTTATCGCGCGACCAGTCGTACGATTGATGACACAATAACGGCGATAGTCGCGATTCGATTCGTTTCGGAGTCTGCGATCTGCATTCGAACGCGTTCGTCGCTCCACGCTCGGTGTTGTCATTATTTTCGAGTAACTGGTGTAAAACGGAGGACTTTCGAATAGATTCTGGTGGAATATTAACGACCGCAATTAGAAATTTAATAAATGCTTCTCGTTTTTCAGAATGTTCTGTGGGAGAGAATCGTAAGAGACAAGAGATAATTCACGAGTAGTACACAAAGAGTATTCATTTCGCATATGCGATAGTATGCGTTGAACACGTTTCATCGATGCAACTTCGTCGAACACGCATCAGTAAGCCATTTAAAAAAGTGAATGTCGAACGCGGGAGGCCAACGAGAAGCGCGTGGAAATTTTGGCGGTTCGTTCGCGAAGACAAAGTTTGTCGACGCAATTTAGAAAAAAAAAAAAGGGAAAAATGACAGAAGTCGCGGGTGGAAACGTGTGTAGGGTTGAAAGAGAATTGCGAGAGGCTCGATGCACTTGAAACGAGAAGCGACGTCGAGTATCATCATACCATTTTTGCTCCCTTGAGCCCTCGAGTTGCAATTAGGAACGGCAATAGTGAATATTGAGGGAGCGAAAGACAGAGAGCCGACGGATGCTCGTGTGTCCGTGGCTTCTACCGATTTCGTGCAAACGCGAGTTTGTCTCTGGCACCGTTCTCCATTATTCATCCCACTCGTACGCGTACCAGTTTCCGGTACAGTGACGTTTCGTCCCTACGCTTTACGCACTTATTGCGTTCTAATACATTAATATCGCGTCCATCGCGTTTTAGCAGTCGCTTTCGCGACACCTGTTACTCGTGGTCACGTTTTTTAAACACTTTACGTTCGAAACAACACACGCAGCCATTTTTTCCCAGTTTTCGTCCATCGATGATTAATATTCCACAACCGTGACATTTAATTACCGTCGATATACCTCCTCTTCGTTCTTTACATTTCTATACGTGATTTATGGATCTGTTTAAAATTCTTCCCCAGGATTGATGGATGTATTATTTCCATTGAAAAATCATTATAAAATATTTCATGTTATCTCGTGGAGGATTCTGTATTATTGATGTGCACGCGTGGTTCGTTATCACGTTACTTCATTCGTTCAAATATATTTAATTTGTAAATTATACGACAGCCTTGCGTTATTTAATAACGCGTAGAAATTTGCCGCAATTTTTTGCGCCTTCGTTCCCAAAAGAATTTCTGCTCCATTTCAATTATTTAAAATCGAATCTTTGCGGATGACAGGAATTTGTCGCTTTCACGAAATTAGTAGCAAAAAATTAGTGTTTCTACTACAGTTGTGGTATTAAACGCGTCGACAGATTTAAAGATACGTCCGAGGGCAAAGAAACTAGCAATCAGTTCTTGGTACAACACTCTTTTAAGAACCAATGACAAAGTCTTTGCTCGAGTCTGTTTAATAAGAAGTTGGAAGTTCATCACGCTTTGAATCGGTAGACCTCGCGAAAAGATGGATGAGCTCGGTTGAAAGACAAAGCTTAGAATGGTCTGATCCACAATTCTTAGAGAAGCTCTGAGTAAACTACGCGGTGTGTATATACCTGCAGGCTTTTTCTGCCAGACAGAAGGCTGAAATTAAAAACATTCCCACGATCGGTAATTGCGTTGGTCACCTTTTCACTGGGATTACCATCGTGTAACGTTGAGAAAATTAACCCTTTGCACTTGGCTCCTCCTCGAACGTTAGCAATAGAAACTGTTACTAAAATAGCAATATTTTAACAATATTTTAGCAATATGAGAAACACGCATTTCTCAAAAATCTGCGATGGAATAAATGCAACCTCCTTCGTCACTAATCAATGCTGACGTCCCCTCAGAGGGGACATCCGAGTGCAAAGGGGTAAATGCGAATATTACTTCCCGCGAGAAAGTTACAAATTACCAAAGTGACAGATAGCCCTTAAATCAGGTTGACGATCGAATATAAATAACAGTTACCACTCGATTGATTTTCAAGATACGCCTTTCTTTTTTTGTTTTTTTTCGCGAAGGAAAACAGCGCTAATCGTAAAACATTTTGCGTCATCGACGGGGCGCGCCTATAAAAATTGTTATTCCCGGCGGAGAAGTTTCGATATCGGCGCCAGTCCGATAACAATCAATCAGCGGGAACAAAAGGAACGTTTATTCGACTGCACCGAGCCTCGCAGGCCGCGCGACAATAAAGGGTTGCCGGAAGATACCCGGGTGCAATATATTCATACAGTCGCGCGCATTATTTTCACGCATGGAAGAAATAAGCGCCTGTAACGTATCACGGTTGAAGCTTGGAAACGTCACGAACGGAATTCTTTCACCGAGCTTCAGGCTTTTGATGGCTCTTTTGTTTATCATCCGTTGAATGGCAGTTCGGATAGATAGATTACGGCCGTACCCGGGGCGAATCCGTATAGCCCGCCATATACGTGCCTCTCTTCATTCAATTATAATCAACGCACGCCAAATTTTTACTCGTTTTATCGCTTAAAACGCATCCACGTTGGAATGTTCATTTCGCTCGCGGAATCGAACGCGACGAGGGAAACACGCCTGAACTCCGTCCGAGTTACCATTCCGTTGCCGTGGTAATTTTTGTTTTTAATTAAAAACAGACATTTTTATGGAATTTGTGACCCTATTAGAAGCAGTTTGATGGGTGACTGTGCATCGATTCGGTGAAAACGATTAGATGAACCTTATCGATCCGAGGGATGACGGAAAATTGTTTATTAGAGTTGGCAAACGTTGCATTATTAATTTTTGAGGAATCTGTGACCCTATTAGAAGCAGTCTGATGGATAGTACCGCATCGATTCGTTGAAAACGATTGGATAAACCATGGCAGAGAAGTTTATCGATCCGAGAGATGCGATGTCCTGATGCACAGTGTATTGCTTCTTCGTGATAACGCCAGACTCCTTACCGCCGCCATAACCCGAGAAAAATTGACGCGACTACACTGGGTCACTGTTGAACAACCCCGTTACAGTTCTGATTTGTCACTACGTCGCTATTATTTATTTCAGCCACTAAAAGAAGCGCTAAGGGGACAATGGTCTTCGCGTAACAAAAGGGCGAAGAATTCGCGCGCAATTCGTTTCGAGCACGGTCCACGATATTTTATCAAATCGGAATTCAAATATTGTCGACTTGCTGACAGAAATACCTAAATATTAATGGAGATACGAAAGAGCTATGAAAAAGTTTTGGTATTTAATAAACGTTTTGGAAACTATATAGGAAATATGTTGTGCGTAGATTAAAGAGAAATAATCGAGTGTCGCGTTCATAAATCGCAGATACCACGATAGTGATAAAATATTTATGCAAATCTGATATTTATAAGTTCAGAGAAGAGGACAAATATGTTTCATTTCCACCTACTTTCACGGGATAAATATTAAACAAATGTTTCGTTCTCCTAATTATTTATGAATAACGTTTCAAGCGAGTGAAACGCGCGACACTTGTCTTTCAATATAAAATTTATACCGAACAGATTTTAACGCGTTTTGTGGAAGAGACGATGATTCCAAAGAGTTTTTACCGATCGCGCAGCTCTTTTGGAAGGATAAGAATATTCTCAGTCGCCTACGGTGATCTGTTAAGAAGTTATGCCGGTATTTTGTAGAGCAGTCTTTTTCGAGGCGGTTATAGGCGTAAAAAAGAAGCAACGCGAATGTCAGCTCATTTGGCAGCTATTGTACTGCAGTTTTCGATACGAAAACAGGAGGTTAGGATGGATGGTTCGATGCTGTAACCTGTCTTTATATCAAAAACTGGCGTACAATAGCTGTCGAATCAGCTGGCGCTCCTTTTCACATCCATAAGCAACTTGCAAACGTTCCTTCGCGGAACAGTGACGCAACCTGTTTCTCTACCAACAACAATTTTCGATTATCAATGTATCAATCAGTCCAGTCTTTTAAGATTGCCTTTACCAATCAAGATTGTCGCATATCCTTGTCTCCTCTACAAATTACCAAAGTTTCATCGAAATCAGCGCGTCAAACTTAACAGAAACCATTCGCGAATGTCGTTTGCAACTGCTTACAATCGCACCTACTTATGGTATCAACAGAATCGTTCTCGAACTCCCGATTGACAGAGTACGCGTATCGAACATGATTTAGCTATTCGTGGCATTGCGCGGATGAGCATTGCATTCCGCAAGATAACCCTTGTACGCGTATCTCCGACTCCTACGGATAGTATTAATTCTATTTGCCGGATGGTCATGCATCATTCATTAGTTTAATGATCGCGCGCGAAGATTAATACCTATTTGTGTACGGTGGGGCGCGTCAAGTGTACGCGCGAAGAGTTATCTCGTCTATAATTATACCCGATGCCGTCGACTATAGCGGTTCCGTTCTAACGCTCGGTGGTGATCGATATTAACGATGATATTGGATCTGGAAATTGGAGGTACCCGCGTTGTCGGGCAAACAGAATGAAATAAACAAAACTGCGTCGGCAGCGTCCCGAGCGCCCCGCGTTCGCCGCGTCCTCGGATGTGTCATACCTATTATTTTATGTGTTTGCGATCAGCTACGAGCGTAAATATTTTCGAAAGGCGAATCCGTTCGTTTCTCGCGGAGGAGGTCGCGAAGCGCCGGTTAAATTTGCGAAATTCCAATCTTCCCGATCGCTTCCAAGTACAACGCGACGGGAATAAGCAAACACGCGCGGAACTCTGGCGAAGACAGAACTGCACGCGAATACGCGTGCATGTATCAAGAGAGGACGTCTGGTTAAGTGTAAAGAATTATTTTATTGGAAAAGATTCGGACTCTTGGAGAGTGAGAATGTTTTAAAAGTAAACGACGAACGCTACGGATCGATCGTTTTAATGTTAACGCGGAGGATGGATAAAAATGGTGGAACACGTTCGTATTCTATGCATAAAAGGAGATGGGGGTTTGACATGATCGAAACCGCGCGAGGCGATTTGTTGTTTCGTATCCGAGAAAGGGGCGGCAGTCGACGAAGCGGAGCGGAGATGGAGTAGAACCCGATAGGGGATGAAGGAGGGAAACAGTGCATTTGACTTTCCTATCAGCATCAAGTGCTCATAAGCGTTTAAATGACTTCTCGTTTGTGAAATACCATTGACAGCTATTCAAACATATTTCTAAAACGAACTTGCCCCGCACAAAAGCCCGTTTTCGCTGCCCCTCCACCCTTGGCGCGCCAATAGCGCCAAGCGATCTCTTTCAAAACTGGCGCCGTATCGCAGGGCGGAATTCAGTTGCGCTTTCAATCGCGTTCGCGGTACGAAAATTCAGAATGCATTCGATTGTCACTTTGTCACTAAGTTGAATATTTAAATACGCACGATAATCGCAAACTTCGCTATAAATCAAAAAGCGCAAGACATTTTAAGTAGCTACGACACGAATCGAGCGTGTGACATGTTTAATTTGTACTATAAACATGAATACAGAATGTTATCATGTATAAATTATTATCAATATAACGTTTCCAGTATCCATAATTGAAGGGAAAGGCAATTTATTATATATTATTATTCCTTGCAATCGCGAGGACTAAAATGGACGACGATTCTGCAAGGGAAACCAGCCGACTCGAAGACTTCACACTCGAACCCTGAATCAACGTTTGCCCTCGAAAATTTTCTTACACCTACGTTTGCCAGCTGTTTGTTCGGTTGGTCACCCCGAAACTGGTCCCGTTGGCGCGCTGTTTAAATAGCGCGAAGACGTAAATGGGGTTCGCGACTCGCTGATCGTGCCAGCACGTAAACTATTGTATATACACGCGTGACACATAGGGGTGTACGTCTGTCGCTACTTTGAGGGAGCAGGGGTAGTTGTAATTCGGGTGGATAGTGGCATAGGTCGGGTCACCGTACACCACAAAGGCAGGTTTGCACGGGGTTGTAGAGGGTGTCGAGGCTGGGGACAGGAGAGAAACGGCCCTGGGAACAGAGGGTTAGAAGGGGCAAGAGTCGAGTGGGGGTGCAGCGGGCTATAATGTGCGCAAGGCGAAGGAAGATGGGAAACGAGAGGGGGTTGGGACGAGGGTGGTAGCATCTATAGGTGCAGAGACTACTCCGTTGAAAGCCTGTCCTTGCATTCCTTGGTAACCTCGTTATGTCACCCACTCAACTTAACCGCTGGATGGCATATATACTATGAGGGAGGTGCGTTTCCGGAATCGGGATTACTGTTCCCACGTCTATTGGAAGTTGGTGAATCACCTCTTGTTTACGAGTAGAATCTCCGTCAACGGATTCCCCCGCACTCGAGAGCGGTCTAACGAATTGGGAATTTGGAAAATTTGGCAAATTTTTGGGCTCGCGATCGTTCTCGAGTAAAGTTTATGAAAATCCAAGTGACGAAGATAAATTGAATCGGATAAACAGAGGCGAACGATGTCGCTCGGGCAAGTAGAAACACGCAGTATAGTCGGACGAATAAAAGCGGGTTGTATCGGGTAAGTAGAAACGGACAGATAGAATCAGGCAAATAGAAGTAGATGGAGCGACTCGGATAAGTAGAAACAGACAGATATAGCCAGACAAACAGGAACAGAGGAGTTTGGGTAAGTAAAAACAAATAAAGATTAAAAGAGAAAGTTGATATTAATGTAAAGTCTGAATTATCGTTGTTTATGACAAACTAATAAACTCTGACATTATTCTCCGACGTATAATTAAATAAATTATATCGATAATCAGAATATTTCGACAGGATCACCGATTACACTGCTAGCTTTGAATATTCAGCGTGTGTCTGATCAAATATTGCGTCGTACTACTTAAATCTGAACGTGTTTCAGTATCCTCGGTAGCCTTCGCTGTTCTAATTAGAAATTTCTTGTTATAAAAGGCTACGAGAAAAGCAACGCTTCGATCGGATTAAACTAATTACAAGTAAATACGATAATTTCGAAAATTCGCCGTCAGCTGAAATATTGATTCGTACTACTGGGATCCGAATACCTTCCCTTCGATATTTCGATCGTTCCGCTACTAGTCTGCGTAAATAGTTTACGCAAATCCAACTTCCCTTCGATAGCTTATGGACAGTTGACTGTAAAGTCAACTTAAGTGTTCGCAAATCTGCCAAGTTTCGAGCGATCGACGATTCGAATTTCCTTATGTTTATCTACGGAATATAATTGAATTCCCCGTGGTTCCATTGCCCTAATTATGGGTCTCTTCATAGTCGAGTAACATTTCCGGGGGGCAATTAGCCGTTGTTGACAAACGCAATTTCCGAGATGTAACTTTGTGGCCGTGCAGGCAGATAGAAGGGAGCGGCGCGCCTTGTGCTGCGTTCCTAAATACATCGGCATCGTATCCGTCGTTGTATCCACGGTAGAGAGCATCGGTTGCTGGTTTCGAAGTAGCCAAGCGTCATGTTCCCAGCATCCTTGGTTACTAACACGAAGATGCGTGGCCGTGCCCTTCCAAAGCGTTTTGGCTCCGATGCAAATCATATTACGAACCTTTGTTTAGAGCCATAATGCCGCGAGGCCGAGGAAAATATGTCCGACGGACACTTTCCCCTGGAAGCTGACTTTCGAAACGAAATTACTCCGCTTTATCGTCGTTTCTTCTAAGCTGAACGCGAAGAATAAACACCAACGTAGAGTTCTAATTACCAGAATCGTTGCTATCGTCTGAAATTACTCCACTTTACTGTCATTTCTTCTAAACGTTAAAAATAAGTGGGATTATAATTATGAAAATCGTTGCTAGCGTTTGTTACGAAGAGCGAGAGCCAACGAGCGAAGCTGAGTTCACGTTTCGCACCTTTCATGTCGAGTTTCGATGAAAACTTTCCCCTGCGTGAGTTTGCTTTGTACAGTCAGCTGAAATACAAAGTATACGTAATCCGATCGCCCAAACTGCAGTAGGTATGAGAAGATAAGTAGTCTCGCTCGAGCATCGATAGGAACTGCGCGATTTCAGCTCGCAATGGGTTCTGACGATGTTTATAGTTTCCAATTTAGCAACTATTTTCGATTTGGAAAATTAGCGATAATGGATTTGGATACGCGCGTACTTACTTTGCTGCAAAACTATTGGAAGACTGAAATAAATTGTAATTACAATTATTATTTTTACTGGTTGCAATATATTGTATTATGCGAATTGAAATATCTATTCGAAAGACGTCTTAACGATAACCGAAAATCCTGAAACTCAAAAACACACTTCCATCGCAGCCGTCGTGTCACAAACCGCTGCACCAACAGAAAAAGTCTCGAACGTCCAGTTGCAAAAACTGTCGATGACATTTTGAATCATTATCGCTCGGTTCTGACCGATATTCGAACGAAACTCATTATTTTGCCACATATTTCTGAAATTACTGCTGCGGTGCTCGAATCACGCACACATTGATACCCGATCGTTCAAATAGACCGCTCATTACTTCCTCTGCAATCGAGATCGGGATGTAAATGCCCTGATTCGCGTACGAGCGAGAAGCTTTAACTAGTGGTTGTGTTAGAAATAATGGCGAGGCACGAAAGGGTTGAGAGTAAAGAAAGGGGAAGGTGGCATTCAATTTGATCGTAGCAAACGACTGGATTAACCACTCGCGCTGGAAAGACGTGCCATGCGATGCTTTTGTCGCAAAATCACCAACGACGTGCTGCACAGATCAGCAGATAATTATCACAGAAGTAAAAATGACGCGAGTGGCGCGTCGACTGAAATTGTTTGCCAGAGCACAGTTTCAGATTGCACCGCATCGCGTACTCATCTCGTGTTCTAAAATGGAAAGCGCATCTGTGAATTTCTTGCCAGCGCAAGTGGTTAAATGAATGCTTCATCGACGAGAAGTAAGAACAAAATTAAGGCAAATAAGATCTACTTGCAGAAGTTTTTGCCACGCGCTCAAATCGTTTCAACGATGTTCGTTTTGTGGGTGGTGTAACCTGTGAACGATTGTATCGAACATCTCCACGAAACAGCCTTTTATCGTCTTGTTTATATAGTAACTTGATGGGCAAACTTGACTCTGAAATAGATACTTCTTTTCTTGAAATGAGTTCTGCTGCCTCGTAATGCACTGGGCTCTATTTCATCCTGGCAATTGTCCGATGTATCGACCACTACGGCTGGAAGTATTTCTCGATACACCGTGTGATTGATCGCTTCATTAATAGCTCGCATTTATGACACATCTTCCGTATCCCAGCACTCAGTGTCGTCGAATTATTTAAAAAAATGAAATTCATCGTAACAAAAAAAAAAAAACGCTGTGGAATTTAATTTCGCCTTTCGACAAAAAATGGCCCGCTTTTTTGTAATAAATTAATTTACCGCCTCGATGACCTCTTTGTCATTTTCAAAAGTTTTTCCATTCAAAAAGTTTCGACGGGACTTGAATGGGTGGAAATCGGAAGGGGTAATATCTAGGGAATATGGCGAATGACTAAGAGTCTCCCAGTCCACCGCCCTTATATATGTACATAACCTTTCCCTTTATTAAAAGCACGCACAGTCTAGCGTTATCATTCTGTAGAATGATTTCATTTTCTTGTTTCCTTGCGAGTATTGCTCCGATGGCAAACGAACATCCCTCCGTGTCTAAAACCAAAGAATTCTTTTCTCAACGATTCCAACGAAGTTTTATTTCATTAAAACCATTTCCGATAGAGACAAATCTGATACTGCGGATAGGGGTGGGCAAGGCGAGAGAGATTGAAAGGCTCGCGATAGAATGCAAAGCGTTCGTGGCGAGAGGAGCAAGATTTTGGCGTTGGGGATGGCAGAGAGTCGTAGCCGAGCGTGGTCGATTGGTTTCGGAATCGACGAAAGGAATAGGAGAGGTGAATTTTCGCTCGTGCTCGAAGACTCAAGGGCCAGCGTGATACTGGCAGGCGATAGTCGTGCAGTTAGGGGCGCGCAAACGTACGGAAAGTAGAGAGAAAGGATCCTGTTGACGGCGGGGGAGGCGAACGGGGGTAGAGGGAACGAAAGAGGAGAAGAAAGGAGGACCAGCATCGTCAGAAGTTGGAAGCTACAATGGCAGTGTGTCTTCTGGCGCCTTCGAGTCTCTCGGACACGCCTTCCAGCGTGGCCATCCGCAAGAACTTATCCCCCTGCACGCCGTTTTTCCATATGCCACGATCTTCTAATCCGCACCTCTGGAGGGCCATCGTTCACCCTCGGTGATCTTGCCACGCGTAGGCGTGGATACATAGATTACACGCGTTGTACGTTACTCTTAAGTATCGCGAACAGTGAACCGCTGATAAATTGTCCCAATAAATACGATTCAACAGTATCTTCGGGTAACACGTGTTTATAGCGGCATCCATTTTGCGTTTTCGTCTGCGCGCTCGATTCTGACTCGAGGAGATGGCGTTGCAATTAAATACGGCGCTGGGCAATTATAGAAATTTAGAACTAATTTTTTCGTGTATGTATACACGATCGTTGGAATCGACATTCTAAATCGTTGAACACGCGTTTAACGTTTATACTAGCAGTCTAAGTTTTTATAATATTCAAGTTTCTATATTGTTAATTTTGGTTTCTCTAGGTAGTCGCTACGGTAATAAATTGTCGAAACAATTTCGAGACTTCCATCGCAAATCGCGTACAGCTGACGTTATTGAAAATGACCATTTACGCGTAAAATGTTTCCTCAATTTTATAGGGCGCGCAAAATTTGCGACTATTTAATACAGGTGTCCAATATATAATCCTGGTCGTCTCGCGTTTATAGGTCCATTCAGTTCAGATGGGATGATTAATATCGCCTAACGATCTATCGTAATCACAATAGAAGCAGCTTCGATGATCCCTAATCTTAGTCATTAAGTGTACCGGGGAGCTCGTTGATTGAATAATCGACATTCCTTGTCGACTGATGAATATTCCGTGCATTGTCCGAAATATTTCCCCGCCTCGGATCGATACGCGCCTCGTCTGAATAAAATGTGTCGCGTTTACGACGAACGATCGAATATTAACCTCCGTGTGTCTTGCTGTTTCGCGTGACTTGGAGTAAATATCTACGAAAGAGTAGTCAAACGGCGAACATCTCCAGGCGAGCTATGTCAATGAGGAATTCAATTGCAATCGCGAAATGCTCTCTCGACTTATTTACCTACCGCTTCGAATTCAGAGACTTAGGGGACACTTTGAACGAGATGATTGTAATAGAGCCGAAGATACAGTCGGAGACGGGAACAGAAATGGCGACAACAAGGATGTACAATCTGAAACTCGTAATTACCATTTATGAGACGAAGGAATTTTTATTACAATTTCTAGCACGGTTATATTTTCCTCGCGTTTCCGTGCGAACGGTTTAGTCGCCGTGATGTATTTCGTATAGTGAAATTATGGTGCACAATTGAGGCTATCGGCACAATAGTGGTCTAACCCATAATTTTAGGCAAATTGACATTTCAGCCTAATCTATCTCGAATATTCGAACATCTACGCTACGTAATACATTTAATATTAGAAAATAAATATCTGCGATATCCTATCGCTAAATTACTAACATTAAACATCAAATATCAGATTGAAAAGATATCCAAGCAACCAAATACAAACATTAACGATCCAGAAAGAAAATTCCTAGCTTAGGAAATATGAAACCATATTCGAACATTGTTGCAATATATTTAATATCGTAAAACAAATATCGACGGTGTCCTATCACTAAATTACCAGCATTGAACACCAAACATCCGATTCAAAAGATCTCCAAGCGACCAAACGCGAACATTAACAACCCACAAAGGAAATTCGTAGATTCCCAAAGACTCAGCCCGTAATTACAAACATCGCGGCTCGCTGCGCGTCTTGTCGGTTGCTCGATATTTCGGAAACCCGCGGGAGGGTTGCTCAAAGAACGTTCTACAGGTGCTCGAATCGGTTAACAAGCAAGTCGGAGCCGACTCGGTTAGAAGTACAACGATAATTAATCGTCATCTATTGATAAGAGATAAGTGAGTCGGATTAAGGGGTGCGTGGGGTGGGTTGGAGGGGTGTGGGGCTGTTGGGGGATGGAAAGCTCAGGAGTTAGAAAGCTCGCTCGAGGCGCGTGCGCGTGGCGGGAACGCGCGTGTGGTGGGGAGAGCAGAGAGCAGTGTGACAGCGACCGGCAGAGAGAGGGGAAGGAGAAACGCGCGATCCCTCAGTCGGGATGCCGGTCGCGTATCTTCTCGTCCATCTGGTATCGTGATGATCAGTGAACGTGTGAATCGTGCTTTAGGGACCATCAGGGACCGTTCGCGGCTCCTCACCACGGTTTTCCTCCTGTCGACGTTCGCAGCGAGTGTTTGGACCGATAACATCACCAACTCCGGTGAGTGCGTCCCGCATTTAACACGCTCGCGACGGGGGTGCACGCTTCTCGCGACTCGGTGGCGGCAAACGACGGTTCGAAACGAGGCTCGAGTCGTTGCTCGAAGCGAGCGCCTCTTCTGCACGTACGAAAAGCCCGGTTTCGCGAGTTGTGCACGTGTGCGTCCGCCGCGTGCCGAAAATCGAACGACTTCTGTCGCCACTGGCGATGACGACGTTTACAGAGGTGTCGCGCAAATTTTTGCCAATTTAATCGCCTGACTCAGTGATGTCCTTGTCGACGTGACAGTAACAATCGTTCGAGAATAACGTAAACGGAATTCTGATGGCGTCGATTCGAGGTGTGATTCGTGGATATCGAGGTGGATATCCGCTCGCGCAGCTTGTACCCGTCATCGCGATCGTTGGTTTCGTTTCTTTTTTCTTAATATCGCGGACGGGTTGAGTGATTACGCCGCTTATGAAAATGAGTGCCGTAAGAGTACTTCCTGTTGACGCGATGAGCTTTCGTAGGGAGAAATTTGAACGGTATTCCTTGGAACCTCTGAAAGATAGTTTCATTACATCATCTGGGTTAATATTTAAATTTTCTAAAGGAATTTTTCGTGCGTATCGATATTACGATTGGTAACTTCGCGGACAGACGGCTTAAGAATGTCTAATGATTAATAATTAGTAAAGATGTGAATCTCAGATGATGAACTGAACTAAAGTAAATTACTGTCTTGCAAAGTATTCAAACGCATCTGCTCGCGATTGATTATTCGCGACTCAATATTTGCTGCCGCTATAAATGGATGCGATTATATAAAATGGAAGCATGGATAATGGTGTCGGTTATAATGGATCCGTGACCGAGCGACTGACGCGTGAATAAGTTGTAACATATAATCAGCCAGCTCTCGGAACGTACTCTCCGCGCGCAGAGATTGTTCCGCCATCCGAACGGTTGACCGAAATTAGGTT
Organism: Xylocopa violacea; assembly: GCA_963969225.1. NCBI lineage: Eukaryota > Metazoa > Arthropoda > Insecta > Hymenoptera > Apidae > Xylocopa > Xylocopa violacea. Next base: position 20,775,377 of record CAXAJV010000015.1, read on the forward strand.
TACCAGTAAACAGCGTTAAACTTCCATCGACGAAGCTTACAAGATATCTATGTTCAATTTCAATACCGTGGCTACGATCATTACCGTCGAAAGTTATTTGGATAGCAGCGTAACGCAGCGACTACAAACGCGATTCAACGCCGTTATCGGCGAATGCAATCACACGCGTTTTCGAGATTTCGGCTAGAATCACGTACCACGCGTGCACACCGCTTGTGCAAAAGTCATTACGAGCACAGAGCGGTTCAGCTCGATTGCATCGATACACCGTGAACACACTTTCTCGTCGACAAGACGCGTTGCTTGTTTTTAGAACGCTCGTTCTCTGTTCCTTTGTTCGCGACTGGCTTTCATTTTGCACGCGTTGTACATTATTATTAACCCTTTGCGCTCGGATGTCTTCTCTGTGTGAACATCAGCATTGATCAGTGATTACGAAGGTTAAAGTTATGAGAAAGGCATGTTTCCTAGGACTTTTCTATATTGCAATGGAAATGTTCTGTCGCTGGGAGATATTGCTAAAATATTGCCACTTTAGCAACAGTTTCTATTGCCAACGCCCAGGAAGAAGCATAGCGCAAAGGGTTAATATTATCTACAATTTTCCAGTTCTCCTTAATTATGGTTTACAGTCCAGTATTTCCCACGTTCACTTCCTGCTGTTTCACTTCACCTTATATCACTGCGTCGTAAATTTTTATGATTACGCCCGGTTTTATTGTTCACATGGAACAACGTTTTATAGCCCTCCGTAATATTCGATGAGCTTGTAATAGAATTTCTCTTCCTTGAAATTATTTTCTGGCTTAATATCGCAACACGCAACAGGAATATTAACACGTTACATAACTTATCGTTCCTTAGACGATCGACTACGAGAATCAGACTATTAATTAAACGTTACATATAAGATAAAAATTTCGTTCAGCTACTTGTTCGAGGGCTGACCAGCTTTTAATTTGAAGCTTTACAACGACGGGAGTCGCAGTAATCAGCGACGACATTATAATCCGCGGTTGTCCGCGATAGTCGATTAGGTCATCTAAGTTTCGTACAATAATTATCCGATGCTATCCCTCGGGACAATGGGATATTTCTTGATTCGCTGGAACTTAATTGTTTTACCCATTCAACGAGTTTGAAAGCGGTTATAGCTGTTGAAAGTTGCTCGCCAGTTTGCCGCTAACAATCGATCTCGCTGAGTTTCGCGCTTCTCTTAATTGTTTCGAGATCTCGATTCAACGCGGAATATCGAGGGCCGTTCGAGTCGAGAGGCGTGGAAGTTGTTTAAACAAATTCCCGCCAGTGCAGCGCAGCGAGTCTCCAGCGAAAGTGTTATTTACGATCGCGGCCGGCCTAGAAATTGTCAAACGGGATGTTGGACGATAAACAGGGGACGATTTATCGTCCGTTTTGCAAGAACGGGATGAAAAGTTTGAAGCTCGCTCGATAAAGGGCTTAAATTGTTATGAATTGTCTATGGTTTTGCGCAGGGCCGTCCCGTCGTAGGTTCTGGGCTAAAGTTTTACAAAGTTACGTCGAGCAGTTTGCGCTTAATCGCCCTGCCGAAGCGAACAACCTTCCGCGTTGCGTAAACAATGAAGGAAATCGATCTTCGTCGATGCCATTATTGTATAAATATAATTATTGCATTCCCGTTCAAATTCATTAATTGCCCTCGAAACTTGGTCCACGCGAAATTCGCTCGACAGACTTGGTCCCGTCGGACGGTAGTTTGTTTTAGGGGCTGAAAAAGTTTCGTCGCGACTTCCAGTTCCGAACTGACTTCCGCTCGCAAACGCTTATTTCGCAGAGTCGAAGGAATCGGTCTGCAAGAACGGTACGAAAGTTCTTAAATATTATTTCGATGCGGGCATTTAATTGAGACGCTCTCGGAGATTGGAGAATTAAATCGTTTCTTATACTCGGTGTATTTAATATTTCCAAAGGGGCTGAAACGATTCTGTCTCCTGTCGTCCCTGCTTTTCTCTCTTTTCTTGGCTCTTGTACGAGAAAACGACGAGCACGATGTGCGAAAGAATTGGAAAAGGTGTAACACGCGATACCCCTAACGTTGAGTCTCCTTCTGCGTGTTAAACGAATATTATAATTAGCGCGGGCGGACACAAAGGAGGGAAAACGATCTTTGAAGTTTCCGCGGTTTTCTTCGGGTCTTTGTAACAAAGGGGAATACTCTCGTTCTCGCGTGTGGGTTTTTATTCAATTTTTTTCCCCGCTCCTTCCCATATTTATGGAAACCGTCATTGTTGGAAGCGGGAACGTAGGAAAAAGTAAGTACAAGAGAAATTCATTTACGCGCATTAATTTTCATTGTGCGATAAAAACAGCGTCGAGAAATAAATAGAAAATAATATCCTCGAGGAGCGAGATGAAAACGTGGCGGGTGAAACGGATCGAACGACTCGATTCGAGGATTTTTTTCGATTCCGATCTGCTGGGATTCATAAACGCGTTATTCTTCTGCAAAAGTTTCAACAAGTAAAAGTTAAATTAACTCTAAATCCTCTGGTTCGCTCGGATTTAACTGGAGATCACACTTGGGGTTAGAAATGCTCCTCTTTCGCGAACTGTAAATAACAGGAAGCAAGTTCACCGGTTTCTGAAAAAGAAACTGTCGAGAACTGTGTTAGACGGTTTTCTGGTTTCAACGAAAGGTTTTGTCTCCTTTTTATTTTACGATTCGCGTGTAACCTTATAGTTATTCTCGAGTTGATTTATTATTTCCTTGTAATTGAAAAATAACATCTTGCACCTCTGTAAACACCTTCTTACCTTGGACGATGCTCGGTTTTAAGTTGGAACAACTATCTCAATGGTATTATGGAAACGGTTGTTATTTCAGTTGTTACGAATAGAACGTTACGAACGGAAAATAAAAGGAGGCGGTAATTACAACAGATGTTGCAAAAACACGACCATATTTGAAGAGCAATTACGCGATAACGCAGACGGTGTATTTGCGTGAAATATTGTTTCAGCGATCCCTTTGAAAATACTCGGAGGATCTCTGGTTCGCCCATTACTCACGAAAACATGTTGACATGCAATTTCTTGATAACGCGTTCGCTAATCGGAATAAAAAATGAGCGCAATCGATAGCTGGACAGCGCGCATTCTTCTAAATCACAGCTTCACCAACGCAGTTGAAAGAATTATGCTTCGTCCCTTGAGTAAAACAACAATTGCACACCTTATCTCCAACATTTTATACATTTCGTACTTCGTTTTATTAGCTCGATCGAAATTATTTTCTACGCGGACAAGGTGGTAAGAAAAGACAGATGATAAAACGTTGGATGCTCGAGCTGTTCGAGCGACAACTGTTCGAACGAGAAAGGGGTAGTTGGAAGCTGATTTTGGGTTTGCGAAGGGAGAGAATCAATTGTTCGCGGAGTCTAAACAGCCTGCCTTCTATGCGGCGCTTTATAATCGCTGTTTGAGTTACCAGTTACCATTAAACGGATGACAACGAAATTATTTGGCGAGTTATTCCTCGCGTGCCGCAAACCCGTTTGCGGCTGAACGTAGCGCGCGGTATAGGAAAATCGTGCATGCAAAACGAGAGAGGCCATCGGTCAGATTCAGCTATCGGCTATTTCACAAATTCAAGTCGGGCCAGGTGCATTATCAATCGCAATCTAATTCGTACAAACGTATATCCAGTCCATGGCCGTGCAATTGTCACGGATTTCCATTTCGATTAATTCCAGAACGAACAAAGCTGCTTAATTTGTTCAAAGAGCCAGAGGGCGGTATCGAGACGCTTTGCTGCGCGTCGAAAAGTCCGATTCGTTATCGTTCGAAATAATTTCGAGCCGATTTTTTGGAACTGTCGATACTGAAAGGAATGCGTAGAGGATGTTGGAGAGGTCCATCAGTGTTGGAGAAATCACGTCAACTGGGTTGAGAGACGTAGTTTCGAGAAAGGATTTCGCGTCTAAAGCTCCGGCTCCGCGAAAAGGTCAGATCAATTTGCCATTGCACGCTTGACTTCAAACAGTTCTGCCTTTAATAGTTCGGATTTCTTAAAAATTCTCTCGATCGAATAATCTTCGTACAGAACTCTCGTATCGAGTGAAAGCTGAACGAGGTTGATCCTAAAATAACCGAAATGAAAGGAATAAAATTTCGTCGAATTCGATTCCTGTTTCCCGTGTGAGGCACGCATTTTTCTTAATCCTGATTTGATTCGCGCGAAAGCTACCTTCAATGCTCGTTGCTTTTCACTGTTTCACTATTGATTTTCACTTGGGACATTTTCGAATTAGATTTCATTAGGTTCCATCGCGCGCTCGCGCGCTGAACCGAAACTAAATCAAAGTATCCGAAATATGGCCCGTTTAACTTCTCGCGCAATTAAACGTTTGACATCGCGAATAATTACAGCAGAGAATTTCAGAAATAATAACGCAGTTTTATCGCGGCTGATACGTTGACCGAGTAAATATCGAACCGTGATTAAAACAACGCTCGATACAATTATCGGTAACGATTAACGAATTGTACGGGTCCATTCGCGAGTGAACGAGGTCCTTCGTACACGCGGAATTAATCTCGACGATCTAGGACCGCTGACAAAAGTGGCAATTGAAACATTTTCATGATAATCCTCTTAGCAGAGCCTAGATTAAGCTCGCACACATCTCGCGGCGTGCTTTAGCTCGCTGTCAAATGCAAATACTGCATGTTCTCGCGCGGTAACGTTGAATTGCTATTGCGTTGAAGTCCGTGGGTAAAGAGACAGGAGTACAATCGCACGTGTGCCGTGGCAACGTTTCCAATCAACGTCTTTCATATCTCCCTTCGTCGAACGTATAATTACTTTACGTCGATCTATAATTCGACGCCAACAATACAGCGCGCACGACTTTAAACACACGCGAAGAATAAATACAGTTTCACCTGAATGTGTCATCACGCTTTGGTTATTAATTAATTGTCTTCTCGTGATTGATTATACGAGTATTGTTTCCTACGTGAATCTCGTATGTATTAAAATAATCCATAAGAATGTACCTGTCTTCTCGTCGAAACACATTGAAAATGCAACCAGATTTTCCCTGGAAATAACGCACGAGAATATATTGTCACGGGAATATGGAAGTTGGCATTGTGTAATCATAATAATGAGACATCTTGTTATCCGCCACTGCTGGTACTTGTATTGTTATTTCGTAATCATTCGATGTTCTCGAAGATTTTTCCATTATTTTATGCAATCTCTTTCGCCTTTTTTATCTGGACACATGGGATCTCAATACAATACGTATTTTTCCAAATGCACCTAGCTTTTGTTCCGCTAATAATTTGTAATTTACGTTACACTCAATATTTTTTAAATAAATAATCCAACAATGTTTCAGTAGCCGCGTGTATGCCACTTCTTCTTCGTGGTACACATTCGATGTTCGTATTCCAAGTGGTTTCTCGTCTCGATACAACTTTCGTACAACGCTGGTTTTTATATCGATGGAAGTTCCCCAAGTGGATAAGAATAAGTTAAATTACTTTTAGTTAAAACGCAGTTGTTTAATGACTGTAGTTACCGGTTCGAATCAAGATGCTGTTTTGAGCCAAGAATTCTAATTTAGAGCGAAGCGACTTCGGGGGAGTGCACGGAATAGAATATAATCCTGAAACCACGCTGCACTCTCGCAATATTTTCCACGCGCACGTTCATTAGACTCTCGCAAATAAATAGGGACCAATATTTATTCCCAAACTAGTTTTCAAGTAATTTTGACGTCGCTCGGATATCGTATATGCAATTTATTCGTCCAGAGTGCCTCCCTTTGTCACCCAATGGCACCCTCAGTGCCATTCCCGTTAATTGTTCTTTTTTAATGCGATTACGGTTCTTCTTTTGGTCTCTCGTGCTAAACTAGCGAAAATTGGCGAGTGCGGTACGCGAAAGGGACGAGACGGTTTTCTCTTGTGTTGCTAAAGGCTATCCGACGAAATTGTACTGCACACGGTCCGAGCGGGAATGGCGGAAAAAGGTTTGGGGTTAAAAACAGGAGCGACACCGAGCGCGCTTAATAATTCTAATTGTACATCTTTTTACACCCCTTTTTCCGTTAGCCACCGTTAAATTTTACAATTTGTCGGGCACACCGACGGACGCTGCATCCCCTTCTGCTCGCGATTTCACGCACACGAGCTGTTGTCACACTCTTCGTATCGTCGAACAAAGCTAGTTTTTTTAGGAGGACCGTCGAGAAAGTTCTTTTGCGAGGCAATGAATTCACCGTGGAATCGATGTGTCGCTGTTTTCTTTAGCGATCTTCCGCTTTTAAAGTAAAGTAATTACCAACTCTCCGACTTCTTCGTATCAATGTCTTCAGTCACCGTTTTACCAGCACGGAAAGACAGAGAAAGAAGCAAACGAGTGCAGCATCGCGCGCATGCTTAAAAATGATCATCGCAACTCTGGACAGCAGTAGTGTAACGTGTTGCGTTGCGCACACTGGCGAAAGCGCACCCCTCGAACCGCGAGCTAACAGCGGAAGCGCGCGGGACAGTGGTGTTTCTGTTGCGAAAGTTATTCCCAGATATCGTCGCGCGTATGGACCTGTATTATGCCGATAAACTGCGAACCGTCAGAATCGTCAATTAGAAATTAATCGAAAACATCCATTAAGCAGGCCTGTTGTACGATAGCGGAATGGCCGTTTCGTACGCGCAGCCAGCGTCGGTTGCAAAGTTCGCAACAGGTAAAACGGTGGACGGTGGTGGATGTATCCCAGGGTTGTGTGACAGGTCAGCTTTACCCCGGCTCGAGTTGAATCCGCGCGGCGCGTTGCATCCAGCATGCATGGCAATTCATTTGTAATGAAGCCTGTCCGATAAAACCGATTTAATTAGCACGACGCGGTTAAATCACGCGGGGCCCAAGGGGAGCGATACGCGGGATTCAATCAACCGGTTATTTTTCGAGCACATAAACAACCGTGAATACTGTGCAAGGTGTTTGGATAAAAAAGAATTCGTTCGTTAACGTTTCAATGACGGGTTGTTCGACGCAACGAGGCACGAGCCTGCGCCGCTGTCATCGATGCGAAGTGCTTCGATGATTTTAATCCTTTGCACTTGGCGTCTACCAACGATGAAAAGCTTCCATTTCAATGGAGAACTTTTTTTTTGCGACAGCATGCATTTCTCGAAAAGTGAAGAATAAGTTTGAAATCCGTAATTCTGATGTCGTCTCAGAGGGGAGAAGGCAAAGGATTAAACTGGACACCCTATATTTTAGTAGAGGAATATTCAGAGTAATAGGAACTGAACAAATATGTATTAATTTATGGTGTTTATGATCCATTAATGCGTATTCATGACGGTATTCGTAATGGAAATCTGATTTTAGAATGCGTTTGAAATATGGTTGACCTTTACTACTGATACGCGCATCTAATCCTTTGACAGACGATGTATACAGTCATATTTTATATTTAATGCTTCTTTGGACATTTTTATACCATCTCCAGAGAAATTTTGTACATTTTAACACCTGTTTGTTGTATAATTTATAAGTTATTCAAAAGAAAAGAAAGTTCAACGTGGTTTGAAAATATTCGACGAGCATCTCTTTGATTAAAAGCAGGCGAGGCGCTAAATTTTTATATTTAACTTGTCGCCGCAAACGCTTCGGATGTAACATATATTTTGGGTAAATATAAAGCGGATCGCGCATCGTGGGAATAATTTGAATGAAATATCGGCCAGTGGGGCTTTCAGGAGTAGTCGTACGAAATTCTGGCGGATATAAAATATCCAACCGTGTACTGTTAACAAATAATACGGCTAGTGGTATTCTAATCGATCCCCTGGATGCTGTAAAAGTTCTTACCTGCACGTTTCGTACTTTCTAGTCGTAATTTCCGCGGAGAAACAAATTATACAGAGCGATTCGTTTCGATCGTGTCCATGCAATTTCTTCTGAACAAATCAACAACGTTCCGTACAAAACGTACCCTCGCGAGTTGTCTCGCAGCTAACTTTAAGCGCATTCACGCGATTTTCGAATAGAAATGCAAACGGACGACCACGTGGCACTTCAATCAAAGAATTTGAGATATTCCAAAGTGTTAGCGGGCCGTGAAATCAAAATGGTAATCTGCGATAAAAACAGGCGCGCGCGCGCGCGCAATGAAACAGCATAAAGGCTACGGCCGCTCGTAACGCGATAAATATTGCAAAGGGGTTGGAGGTTTATGAATCGCGACGCGGAGCAGAATTTCGCGTGGCTAGCGACGGGAAACTTCCGTCGACGATGCCCGGAAAATGTCGTTTCTCTCGCATACTGACCCTTCCTGGCAACGAATGGCGTAGTCACGTGCTGAAACTTCATAATAAGGCGATAAAAGTGTTAAGCTCGCACGGAATACGGTCTACTAAAACGTTATTGTTTGCAACGCTTAATTCGACCGGTGCAATCGCGGAAATGAAGTCTTTCGATGAACAATTGCGCATAGTTTTACGAACCATCGCGATGCAACTGCTCACTCGCGTTTATTTTACTTTTTTTAACGAACATTTCGAGGCGGCCTTCTTCGAACGATCGAATCTATATGCTGAGAAGATTATAATTACTTTGCGGAGGGTGGAATTTATTTTTAACGACGCAGACGAAAGAGAAAACGACGGCGTGGAAGCCTCGAGTCCAACTCTGAAAAAGCTCCGTCCCATCGAGAAGAAATGCGCGCTGGCTGTAACTGCGTATGAACCTTAAGTTCTTTAGGCAGAATTATGCGGTATAAACGTTGCAAGAGAGTATTAAAGCTACAGTCGGAAAGTTTCATTTCTTTTCTAATAAACTTCCAGGCGACCGTTTGTTCCTTTTAGTCTGGCCTGCGTTTTCGCGTTTCACCCAGCCACGTTACAAAACTGTAATTATAAAACAATAATAATAACAGGGAACTACAAGATTGTAACAATAATTCCGTTGAAACTCCATGTCTCGTCCACTTTCTAGGATTACTTTGAATGGCTGTGACTTCGTTGAAAGACGTTCTTCTTTCAAACGAAGTTGCGCGTCGCAATTGCAACAAACCTGTTGCTTTCGCTTTGTTCCATCCCTTGGACGTTAACAAATCTTTATAATTCGACGCTGCCCTCGCGGTGGGGTCCATTCGACACGAATCGAACAGACGAAATCCTGTGGAAAAAAGGAAACGATGGCGTAAATATTTATTCTCCGCGTGCAGGGATGAACGAATGGTCGAAACAATCACGACTGAGGGGAGACGAAGGGTGTCAAGTGGCGGAAAAGCAAACGGCGGGGTTTCTCCGAGAGACGACCAACATCCGTTACGCGTGAAAGATTAAGGGAACACTTGAGTCGCTGTCAGAACGGCGGAAGAGCCGAATGACAGAGAATGACATCGGGAGAAGGAACGGCGGAAAAACGTCGTAACGGTTGCGAGTTACGGTACACCAGAAAGAGCTGAGATCGGCACAGTCAGGAAGTTTGAGGCAAGAAAACGTATAAAGAAGTTTCGAAGAGGGAAACTCGAACGGATCGTATCGGGGTGGAGGCTCTTGGTGCGTTCTAATAGAAGTGGGCGAAAACGCGCGCGAGAAACTCCCGGGAAAATCAACGAAAAAGGGGAGGGAAACGCCAGCGAGAGTGAAACAGGAAAACAGTACGGTCGACTGTCGATGATACTCGAGAAATCCAATCCGTCAATGCCGCTGAAATTCTAATACGCTATCGACAGTTTTCGTAACCCGAGGCCTCCGCCTTAATCGCCTGTTCATTCGAGTGCTTCTCCTATCACTTTTCGCGATTACAAGTAATACCGCGTGCTTGTTCGACGATTTTTGTTCATTTCAACAGTCTTTCAACGGTAAATTGCAATTCTGCAATCACTTTAGCGAAGAAAACCGTGTCGTATTTTGAAACGATTAACTTTAAATTCCGCTGGTATAAAAATTCATCGATCTATGCAAATTAAGTTGAGTAATCGAGTCAGCTTTTTTATAAAAATTCGTTGCCCACCTTCGTAGCTGAATGCGACACATCTGCTGCGTCATTTCGTTACTAATTACCCTCATTATCAAAGTTACTTTCATTTGTCTTAATTTACCGCGAAGGCGAATTGCAAATAATATTTTCGACTATTAATTTTCACGTCTCGAGCGTGACAGATCACGCGTCGCATTTTTATTCATTTATATTTAATAAGTTTCCACAAAACTTCCATTCGTTATCGTTTTTTTCAAGCTTAACAAAATATTTATGTATATTTTTAACTATACCCATCCGACAATCGTGCAGTAAAAAAGCGTACGTGAAATAAACGAGCTAGTTAAACTGCAGAGCGCGACAGGTTTTTCGTTTAAGGTAATGCCATTAAATTTTAATTGAAATAGTTATTTTAAGTTAATTGTTCGAATTGGTTAGCTTCAATATGATACTCTTTGGTATATTACACGCGGGAGGAAACGCAGACCCGTAAAATATACAGAATTTATGTCGCTACGCCATTTCCGATCCTTCTTTTATTATTCACTTGACACACCGGTTGACCCCGTTTCCCTTTCTGGTTCAAATATCCACAAGAACTTTGTGCGAAACAAGAACAACGCGCGCTGCAAAAATAAGAGCAGCGGGTCACAAAATTACGAGCTTTTGAACGCTCAAAAGTGACACATAGTGGAAACGTAACCGATGATGAAAAGAATTTATCGTTGATACTGTCGTTTCTGCGCGAATCTGCATTGGAATAAACAGGAAGAGGAGCTCTCGAACGCCCTTCCGTTCCGAGAGTCAATAAATGTATATCGAGTGCTTTTAAGGAGGCTATAAACGTGATACGGAAAGTTCTATCTTTAAGCGTCAAAGCTAACGTATCGATCTTGCGGTTCGCTTCTAAATTTTCTGTCCCACCTATTTCCATAACACTTGCCACGGGAATTTAGTAAAATCTTGAAGAGAAAATGTTAATAGCCTGCTGACATTGTTCGAGGGGACGAGGCAATTAAACTTTTTAACTTAGTCAAGCTTTCGAGAAATTGTCGATCGAATTACTCGAAATAATTCTGATAATAAACTCTGTTCCAATTATACGATAGGAATAAGATTTCGTCTATTTTTCGAACGCGAAACCTGCAAATTAGAACGTATCCTTTTCCAGAGCGACGGAGCACGGTATCGCAAAGGTATTTATCGATTACCTACTAAATTTGAAGCGGACAGAATCGAGCGGATTTCACGAACGATGTATCAGGGACGGACTGCTGTGAAACGTCTTTGTTTGAAATAGTAGGAATGGCGTCAAATCGACGGATTCAGTTTTTCTATTACGATTCAGGGAACACGTCACGCGGAATTTCTATTAGCACGCTTCGTCGAGCTTAAATATGAAGGGTTTCCTCCAGATGAACTGTCCCGGAAAAAGCGGGAAACGAGAGCTATATACGCGTGCGATTGCTTCGATCTTTTTATTGCATTATATTCGTTCGCGAGGGGATGCTTGTCGAATAGCAGTACAAAAATATCGCTGTATTTTCAACGACACGTCCTCGATATTTTAGGTGCCCAGAAATCAGCAGTTTTTAAACATTTTAAGGGGATGTTCCACCCTTTGGCTAGCTGAAACAAATGAAACTTTATGAATTAAGCTGGTTTGCAATTACCCTAATGCATTATAAAAATAAGTTGCAGTCGCTATGTAACTGTCGATGCTCGCATTGAAAATGTCCGTCGTTCCTGGCAGTGATCGAAAGTTCAATTTATTACGCTCCAAACTTCATTTGCATCTCGTTTCGCATCATCGAGCGAATCATTAGTTACTCCTATCGGATCATTCTACGCGTTAACTTTTATTCGATACACATTTTCGTTCCCTCGCAAATAACGAATGCCTAAATTCACACCCATCAACCATTCAGACGAAATTCTAGGCGCGAAAGCTGAGGCGTTCGATGGACTGTTTAAAATAGAGCGAGCAGAGTTATGTAATATTTTATGAGATGGATTTTAAATATATAAAGTACTTCGTATTTCTGTATATAGCTACACGTGCTTGCTTCGCGATTCTGTAATGAAATATTCGTTTCTCGTAGTCTCTATAATTGTAATCGACTCATACAGAAGTCATCTTTTATAATTCTAGCATTATAAATCTAGCAACTAAATTAGAAAATGCCTCAACAAAAATGAAAAATGCGTTTCTAGATTATACTCAATTTCAAAGCTTGCTTGTCGCAACTCTTCCTCTTTCTTTTCTCCTTATCATTAATTTCCAAATCGCTCGTACAATCGCTCAGATCGCACACATTCTCTCATCCATTCCCACTTTAAAAACAGAGGACAGATGATCCATCGACTTATCGACTGACCGAAATTTCTAAATCTCATTGCTGCAGCAAACGAAATTCAGCTTCGTTTCACGTTCCCATTCAAACGTGATCGTGCGCATACGGTCACCTTCCGCGAAAGTGGTCGAGCCGCAGTTAGAACGCGGATAATTGTTACGTCCAGCGTTTCTCTGCATATAATTACTATTACCGCGCCTGTTATCGTTGACGCGGTAGTTATTATCACTGTTATTGTCGTCGCGTTATAAAGGTACCTGTTAACGCCATTATATTAAAGTCTTGTTAATCTATTCGCGGGCGATAACGCGCTGATTTATGCACGCGCGAGCGTACACGTGTTTCTACCCCTTTACCTATGGCCTGCGCTTGGATATCTATCTCTGCCATGAGTTACCGTAAAATTTGTCCGGCTAAAATACGATTGTTTAAGGTGCTGATACGCGCGGCGTTCTGTCCGACTCGTTCGAACGGGTGGCTCGTGAATCGTGGTCGGAAAATTGGCGTTAAGAGGATCACGCGAAGCATCCACGATAGAGAAGTTAAACTTGCCGGTTTCGAAATGGATTTCACCGATTTTAAACCTTTGCGCTCCTTTCTCGAGTGCGACTCGACATCGCTAAATAAGAAAAAGAGACAAATACAAATTGCAACATAGTTTTAGAGTTGTTTTAGAGTTCACAAGTAGCAGTCGAGGAACTGCCCTGCAACTGACAACGTTTTTAAGTAAATTTCAAATAAAACACTTGGCAACTACCAAATTGGAGGATAATTCGCAATGCAAAGGGTTAACCCTTTCGGATGACTTCTCTGAGGGAACATCAGCACTGATTAGTGATTAACTTTTTGAGAAATGTGTTTGCCTGAACTTTTCTATTGCAGTGGAAATTCTCTGTTGCTGAGAGACCTTAGCCACAGAAATGATTATTAAAATATTGCTATTTTAACAATAGCTTCTATTGCCAACATCCAGGAAGTAGCGCAAAGGGCTAAATTCGATAATCGATGAGACACATCGTTGTCCATCGACGATGTTCTTCGAAGCAACGTCGAATCGAAAACTCGATATCAGGAAAAACTTGGGTAAAGCGGCGGTGCTCAGTTGGCGATGTTTATCAACGTCGTTTAGCTAGTTTTTGTTGATATTGAATTTCCAACTTCACAGTTCGAGGAACTTGGTGCACGGAGAAACTGAATTATGGTTTTAATGCAACTGCACTCTTAAGATCAACTGGAAATTAACGTATTCCGCTAAGGGAAATCGTGCTCTGATCGTGACTACGCTAAACTCGTAGTAATAAACAGATCACGAAACGAATGCTTTAAAATTATACCCAAAAATAACATATTCCATCGAGAGAAAACGTAACAAAAAACACGTTACCATCGGAAACGCTTGGACCAACCTTGACAGCTTCATTTCCTGCCCATTCTCGTACCTCCTTACCCCATGGGCCGAATTGACCCAAATTCAACACCAAGCAAATATTTCATCCGCGAGATCCTTGGACCAACTTTAAGCCCTCGAACGCGAGTGCTTTGGGACTATCCGAGGAGTCGTCATATTGACAAGTAGAGCCGCAAACAGATGACCGACCATTCCTGCGCGAAGCGCCTCGCGTTACTCAATAAACGTGTCGCGCGAGAGAAAGATAGTCGAATTAAAAGCGTAGTTGGAAAGGGAAGTCGTCGTCCCTCGGTTCAGTCGAATCGCGCGGAATCGCGCGGAATCGTTCAGGCAAAGGTTAACCGTAGATAAGCGAAGATTGAGAGAACGGATCGGGATGGAAGCGAGCTGACTCCGTCCAGGGGCGAGTTAGAGATAGATAAGTGAAGATCAGGCAAATGGATCGAGGTAGAACGAGGGGGCACGCACGGAGAGGTGGGATCAGATTTGGGAGTCCGCGATTTTAAAGATCGCGACGACGATAATCCTCGATTGTACGGGGGACGACGATTGCTGCAGACGATTTACAAATTCTCAGGAACGTGGCTCGCACCCGGAAGTGGCTAAAAACTGAGACGGTAGGAAATGTGGTTTTACGCTGCTGCGAATTTCGCCTGCTCGTCTGAATTTAGCGTTAGAGTTAAAGAACTTTTATTCAAAATACAAAATAGGGTTTGTCGAAGAAGTTGTGGTAACAGAATAAGGTAAATTGCTATAACTGATTGGGTCGCACGCTGCTGCAAATTTCGCGTTGGAGTTAAAGAACCTTCGTTAGAAATCGAAACTATTTAATAAACTGAATTGCTACAACGGCTAATACTCATCTGCATCCACGATATAAAGTTTCACTATTGTTTCCACTCTCGGCTAACAAATTACGGTGCCAAATGCGTCTACGTAAGGGGTGTGAAATATTGATAACCGTTGTTTCGGGATATTGTTTCGTGTATTTTTCACTTCGCGTGGCGCCAAGTCGGTAGTCAGTTTAGCTAAATGGCTGCGATATTTTCTGGCTCACTTCTCCGGCATTTATCTCGCGAGTGAAGCGCACCGCGCATTTTTCATCCCTTTACGCTTGGTAATTCTCAAATGATCTTATTAAAATTTCGTTGAGGAAATTAATCCCAGAGCGCGCGGGGCCTCGGTTGGGACAAAAAAAAAAGGGGGAAAAAAGGATGTTTCAACGTTAGCTCGGTCAAAGGAGTACGCGGAGAAGAAAGTTCGCGTGCGGCACGCTCTGTTGCTCGTACCAACTTGCGCAAGATGTGTTTTTATTTGCTGAATTCTGCATATGGCTGCAGTATATAGATACGTCTCTCTGCTAAGTAAATTTTCGTGTTGCCGTAGCTGGTGCGATTCTTTGTTAGAGAAATCTCTCGAAAAACCGTGCATGTTGAAGTACAAAACGCGTTTCGACGGGACGCGAGCAGATTTATTTCGTCGAACGAGTTCTGGAATTAATTTCGACGAATTATCGGGTTCGCGCGTGCTAAATACGATTTATTAGGAATAGTCGGTTTATTTTTCTCTCGCGAGGGGGTGTGAATTCGATTTCTACAAAAAGGGGGATCCGAAAGAAATGTTTGAGAAACGAGACATTAAACGTTCCAGATTCTAATTTACACACCGCTCATTATCGCTATTTGTTACACGAAAACACCACTTCAGGGGATGAAACATTGATCCGGACGAAAAACTAGCGGGAACCCGTGATTTCGTGGAACACAGAAGTCCAATATTTATTAGAAGCGAAAATTGTGTCAATCGTAGAAAACAAACGTTCCATATGTAACGACTTATGTAACGGAAGCGTACATATGTAACGAAACATGGTCGCGGGGTTCTGCAGAGCGATATGGAAAATTCGTCGAAGCGAGAGCGTACACATACGCGGAATTGACAGTCATTGTAATGGAAGAATTAAAGTGTCCACTCTTCGTTATTTGGAAACCTTTCATCCGGCGGTTCGAACTCGTTTGATTTATTTTAGTTTTTTTCCTCCCCACCCTTCTCGTCGGTTTGTCACCGTCTGGGGAGAGGATATTTCGTTGGACGGAGAGCGCGAGAATAAAAGTAGGGCCGAGGGAATCGCGGACGAGTGTTCCTGTTACGATTTCGCACGGGCATCTGTTACCAACCAAGTCCCCGCGATCGTGGTGGAGGTAATTAAATCGTACGCACAATGAAACGCTACGTTCGAAGCACAATTAGAACGCGAGACAATGATCAATCACTGTCACGATTCTCTTTCACAACGCACGCGCAATAAACGATCGGTACCAACCAGCGCGCAACAGCTAAAATGTACACTTTGCCCACGAATCGTAGAATAATGGGATATATATTCTGTGCTCGTAAATCAAACGAGAGCTTCGTTGCTTACTTTTTACGATATTTAATAGATCGAACGGTATTTGAAATCATCTCGAAGATTTCTTCTTCTCACCCCAGCTTTGCTTTCACGCTCGCCCATCGTTCGTCAAATCACAGCCAACGTTTAATACGCTACTTTTTTGTATCGAAACGAAATTTGATCGTTCTCGATTTTCGTATTACTTGAAATTGTAGTCAGGCACCCTTAAAATGTTCCAATTTGTCACGGAAACCCAATATTAAGAACGTCGTCCTGATTTTCTGTTTCCCTCGGGAAAGAATTCTATATCCACTTGTATCTTTGACGAGCTGTCATTTACCATTAGCAATCTGATATTCCCCGACGCCGCGCCATTACTGCCTACCCTTTCGAAAGGCAACATTAAGTAAACGCGTGTACATGGCTCGATCGACGAACGACATCGAGACGATCCAACATCGAGCTGCGCGAATACAGAGGAGAACGTTACCAGCGTATAGAAGAAAGCGAGTATTTCTCTCGACTCGAGTTCGCGCGAGAAAAACGAGCGTGCACGCGTTTTTCGTTCCACCCCCTTCATTATACGTCGTGTTTAACTGGTATTATCCGAAGCAACGCGAGCGAATAATTGTTACGGCGGCATAAATACGACGCGAAAACGGAGCGTTGACAAAGAACGTTGGACGCAATTAAATCATTATTTGCGGAAGATATCAGACGAGAACGATTAGGTAATATTACGCGGGCAATTATTGTAAATTCTGGTTTCGCGTGCGCGCGTGCACAGGTTGTATAACATCGCAGCCGCGTTGTAATTCCGCGGGTTATAATTAGTTTCATATTACCAGAGCCCAACTATTGGCAGATCGAATCTCTCAAAGAGTTAATGCCACTGATGACATTACTCCGCTACGCGAACTCGACTTGCGAACAATGCCAGCCGAAGGAGCGCCCCGGGCTCTCGTTTGTCAATCGACGCGCAATTATTCGTCATCGTTCGTTTCTGACGGTAGTTTGTTGCTTTGTAATCGATAGCGGTTGGGTTTAACAACGCCGCGGCGGAATCTGCGTGTCGTTCCGATCGGAAAGAATCGTATCGATCGAAAAATAACGAGTGTATTTTCGGCAAATTAATTTCCCAACGCGGGACAATATTTAGAGACCGCGAGTCACAAATGTTTACCGGTAATACATGTTTTTCCGCGATATCAAATAAAAAGGTTCATACAGCGTGAATAGGTCCCCGATTGAAAGTTGAATTTTCATCGATTCCGATGGTACAAACAAGTCTGAACTTGATATTGCCTCAAAAAAGAAAATATTTCGAATACAGAGTCAACAGCTCGTAGCGTGCCTGCGCGTAGTTTTTTTCAATCTCTGCATACAAATCTAAAAATGCGCGGTACGAATAAAAAAAAAAACAAAATATCGCGGATCTATGAAAATCAAATATTGTTATCCGGAACGTCACCGACGCGATTTATTCCTTTCATTTGACGCGATGAACAATTGTGACGAGAGAACGATATATCTTTCTTCCATTTTTTTTTTTTTTTTTTTTTTTTTTTTACAGCTACGGCATCGTGTAACTTTAACGACGACCGTGTAAATGTGAAACAAACGCTGCCGACTTATAAATTGTCGCGGCGCGGCGCGTTTTGTAAAATATTAAAAGCGATATAGGCCATTGACCCGCGCCACCGCTGTATGGATTATACGTGAATGATTCACGATTATGGTAACGCCTGCATCTCTCTTGAAACCACTTTTCACGTATGCCACAGTAAATTTGGTCTTCCAACGGGCGAATCCTCGCACGGTTCATCGCGCAGTTGGCAGCGACCGTATTTCATTTCCTTCCTTCCTTGTACTCTGTGTTTCACGGCGCGCTTCTTGATATTTATTCGTTCGTAGGCGCGTTTCTGCCCGCGACCGCTTCACTTTCGGTTGGACAACGTTGAACGCTGTTCCGTGTAATGTTTTCGCAAAGCCGCTACTCGTTTTTATTTACGAGCGCGCGCCAGCGACGTCGTTTTTCGTCCTACCTCTGGATTTCACGTCCAATTATTCGTTTCCGTCGAACCGTCGCGTCGATATCCTCCTGACGAGTCTAGCCGAGAGTTTTGCGACGCGAACGCTTCGTTGTAAATCGATTTGCGTAATAAACTTGCATACGTTTCCTCGCGTATAACTCGCCAAGTTTTTCCTCAGACTATTACGCGGTTACTGTCCCCCACCGCGCTATTTTCATAAATCTAAGCCTCGCCTACCCTTTTAAGGATTTGTCAACGGCGTATAATAAGTTTTTAAAGCTGTAACACTTTTGATGAAAGCTTTGCGAACTTTATTGTAAACTTCTTCAATTTAAACTGGAGAAAAGTTGCAGCTGAATTTCACTGATACACTTTTTAAAAGTTTAAGTTATTAGCAAAGTCTGTAACTTCCCCGCGTCTAAACGTTTTAAGAAGCGGGGTCGTGATAAAAATGCGATGTGAATTTATGGGAATAATCGACAATTGACTCTTGAAATATTGCATCGTAAGAGAAAAGTCTGAACTTATGTACTTCAGTATCGTTTGGTTTGATGCATTCTTCCGAGTGTACTGCGAGAACAATTATGTAAGGTAATTACGGCTAATTGGTTCTCTAATTGTACCCTAAATTCTTAATTCTATCGTTTCCAGCGAGACTTTCTTTAATTTTATTCAAATTGGTGCGGACGTTTCGCAGATCCCAGAAGGTTTCGTTCTTCCGCGAGTTTTCTCATCTTTTTTCTTCCTCCTCTCCCCGGAAAAATTTCACACAGGCGTTCTCCCGAATAAACTATCGTTCCGGATTCAAATTGGAACGATTCCTTCCATCCAGCGCATCCGTTGGCATGCATCAAATTGGCTTAGCGTTGCAACTAATTCACTTCTCGCTCGACCGTGAAATCCCTCTTTAACCTCTGCGCTTACTTTAAATGAACCGTACCAAGTTTCATCTCCCGCTTTAAGATATTCGCTGCAGCCTTAATACTCGGTGACCCTACCTTAACGTTTATTGCGGCTGATGTCATCGAACACGGGGCTGTTAAAGTAAGCTTCCGAGATGGGAAAAATTTACAAATCCCTTTAGGAGGGTAATAAATAAAATTCAATGCGTCGACCAATTTGACAGCGTTTAGTAACATTTTTTAGGGGCACGCGGTGAAACTTGAAACAATTCAAATTGTAATCCGAAATATTTCATCTGGACGAACGAGGTTCGTGAAGAATGAACTATTTAGCGAAAGCTCTGGCGTTTCACTCTCTATTTGGATCATTTTTAAACAACGATTACCGTCGAGTAAGTTTTCGTGATAATTATGAAACTTGATTTTTGTTTAACGTTATAGTCTTTCGAATAATTTTTCATAAAACGTTGTCGAAGAGTTATCATTCGCCATAAAGAATTTACTGGGGTATACGCTGCAATTAACCAGGAATTACTTTTAGAGAGGCATTATTTAGTTTCTCTCGGTAACATTTATTCAACGCGCCTCTACATAAAACGTTATGGCCCAGAGTTTTCGTACCTATCGGGGATAGCGACAAAATTCCTCTGTCGTAATTTTGAGGATCACCGGGGACATTCGTGTAATAAATAGGGTATTGTTGCACCGCTCCTTTCATGAAATAGAGATCGCCCTTTCCTGCGCTTTTCCGTCAAGTAGAGCAGTTTATATATTTTATCATAAGTATACGATGGAGTGAAAAACAGAGAGGAAGAGAACGGAACGATCGAAATGAAAAATGAAAGAGATAGGAGAGAGAGAGAGAGGGAGAGAGAGAGGGAGCTGAAGAACAATAGTCAATCATATTTTAAAATACATTCGTGCGACAGGGCTGTTAGAAATTCTAAAACGTTTCCCATTGAATTCTATTTTATTCGGTACAATTTTTAGTAGCGTCGTAGCACCAAGCAATAGAGAACACAACTGCTGTTAAATAATTTATATCCAACGTCGAAACAGTAGCGTATCGGTGGCTGTACGCTCTCTTACAGGTATAAACAGAACGTATCGGCTTTGTTACTTCAGTTGTATTTGTCGGACCTATTCGTCTGAAAACCGATTGGTTTTTTCAAAGTCATGAATTTTGACCGCACGGAAGGTTTAAAGGGGCTGTCGGCTTGTTACGTCCCGAACGAGGTCATATCGCGATGTTTCAATGTTGTTGGAGCTTTGATGCACTTCAGAACTTTTTCACGATACGCTCTTCGAGCGTGAAATAATTGCTGAGGCTGCTTTCCAGTTGACGGTGATATTAGCCCTTGAGGGACTAACGACGAGGAGTGCGTCTCTTAAGTTCATTAGAGTCGGAAAATATTAAAATTATGGATGACTGTACAAAGTGGGACGCGTCTCCTCGATTTGAGCGACACGTACACTGTACTCCACAAAATTGAAGGAACGTTTTTTAATTTTGAAAAAGAAATAGTCGACGTCGAAAGGGTGAAGTCTCCGTCTTCGCGTCCTGGAATCGAATTGTATTTAAAAATGGAAAATCGAGGTTGGTTCGCGTTCTAAAGAATTTTATTTCCCAAGTTGAAACGAGTCTGCAGAGTTTAAAAAATTGTTCGCTACGAGATGTCGTTGTAAAGGGAAGCCTTCCTTTTACTAGCGATTTCCGAAAAGTTGATGCGCGATTTTTCGTCGTAGTTTTATGAAGGGGTCGCGCGTAAACTCCCAGAACTGTCACAACTTTTAACTATACGGTTTCATTAAAATAAGGAAGCTGTATAAACTGCTAAGACGTGGCTGCGCCATCTTTGCGCGTCCCATCGTCTTTTCGTCAATTAGTGCGTTGCAACATCGACCCGCGGTGCTGAAGTTATCGCTTTATTAACGACCCCTGGTATCCCGTATAATCTGTAAAGTAATCTCAAAGTTCCAATCGGTTCTAAAATATTTACAGTTGCCACGTTTCAATTCGCGATTGAACGCGTGAACGATTTATCGAAAATTCACAACGAAAAGCGAATTACGCGAAAGCAAAACTCGGTCTCGACACAAAGAAAACGTTGGAGGTGCTTTGGAACGTATCCGAATGTCTACGAAAAGAGATGAAACCATTTCTGGAGATCCATTTCGCGTCGGATAAAGTCGATTCAGGATTTGCAGTCGCGACGGAAGTGATTGTCGGAAGGGAAAGGACTTCGACGGTCGTTAAGACCGATCCGTATCCTGGCTGTCCGAACGGGGATCGCGTAAAAAATTGGACAACAGCGGGACGCAATAGGCAAAACAGTAAAACAACGACGCGCGAAAGCGTCTCGTAAACGAGGGGCGCAATTTGAATCGGTAATCTCGCCGCTATTGGAAGGTCGCCGTAAAATTGGAGTGCGCGGTGTCATAAAGCTTGGAAAATGTCGGCGAGCTCTTCCGTGATAGTCGATACGCGCGAGATAGAATCGAGCAATGATAAGAGTCACGTAGACGATGCTATTCGCATTATCAGAGATTGTGTTACGTGTCGATCCTCTGCAAAACGTCTTGCAGATAATGCGGCCAGTGTATGAAGACTGGGACGAATTTAGGAAAGCGTTTTTAGAGGACAAATCTTCTATGTCTTGTATAATATCGGAATACCTTAAAAAATCGCTCGAACTTCCACGAATACAGACGTAAAGTGTATTTACACCCATCTATACAGACATTGAAAAGAAAACGAAACGTTTGGTCAGTGCAAAACGCGAAGGAACCCTGGTGACTGCGTTTGATTAATCAAAATCGCATCTATCTTCGAAAATGTTCTCCCTGTGGCGAGTTTCCCAGCATTCTACTTCGAAATATTAAGGAGGGAAAATTTGGACTTCGAAACCCCTCGAATGGGTAGAGAAAATTACGGCATTGATATCAGTTTTTGTCCCATCTCGATATCTCAATCCGTTGCCGAGATATAAGCGCTGAAAGTTTTTTGGTGGCGCCCAAGATGGCGGCGATAGTTATGAATGAACTTGACCCACATTTTTCCCGGAAGTGTTTACGCACTAATAGTAATAGTAAAAATCCGTCTGGCGCCTGTCTGGCACTGACCAGCCCACGTGACAGTCGATTGAGATAGGTCAGTGATAGGTGCGAGCGAGAGGTCCGAGTCCATCCGAAAAGGACAGACATAGTAACCGATTAAAAATTACCCTTCGCTTTACACGACGATATCTCGGCAACCGGAAGTCGGATCGAGATGATTTAAAAAGCGTTTTAAAGAGGAAGGTCTCCAGCTTCTAACGAGCCTAATTTCGTTAAGTAGAAATTGTTATCTTCGGAGATATAGCGCTTCAAAATTTACATAATTTTAATACGGATTAATGGGGGTTTTGAGTGGGTTTTTTCGAAAATGATCAACTTTTTTCGGGGTTAAATTCTATGAAACATTGGAAATCAATGTTCACTTACTAGATAAATGCGTGGAATGAAGAAAAAGTATACTTTATTGTGCAAATTGTCTTCGTAGAGAAAATTATAGAAATTTTGAAGATACTGTTCTACTTATGGTTGTTCGAAAGTCTTCAAGCACAGTAATTGTCTATTCTTCTGTACCTTTCCAACATTCGTTTATACGGAAAATGGAAAACTTTGGTTGAAACCACAGATGCCGCGAATAAAAACTAAGTGTAAATGAAAACTGCTGGAACGTATGAAACCAGATCGCGTATACTTGGTTACCATATGGGCTTAAAGAATTGGAAAGGGGATAGAGGGTGGAGTGGAAGATTGGCAAAAAAATAGATTGCATTTTCGAGGCGCACTCAATTGTGTCCAACAATTCATTTTTTGTAAAAGATTGTTTCTTTTTTTTTTTTCGTTGTTTCTAGCTCAAATTGTATTTCCGTATTTTTTCGTTAGTTGTATTCTATTTCGACGAACCGTGAGATTTCATGCATTCGTGCTTCGCTTTTTTCCCAAAGAAGCTTCGGTTGCACTGGCGCGAATTGTTCTGAATTTTTCATGCAATCGTCTGGAAATTGTTGCTCGTTGAATATCCAGTCCTCTGTGCTCTCTTATGACAAATTTTCGTTCAATAATACTTGTAAACGATCACCTTTCAATCCGTGCGGTGTTCCAGACGCCGGTTTCTGATATTAAAATGACCTGCTTTGAAGC
Source organism: Xylocopa violacea (assembly GCA_963969225.1). Classification (NCBI taxonomy): domain Eukaryota; kingdom Metazoa; phylum Arthropoda; class Insecta; order Hymenoptera; family Apidae; genus Xylocopa; species Xylocopa violacea. The sequence goes on from CAXAJV010000015.1 coordinate 20,798,642, forward strand.
GTAGAAACCAATATTTGCAAGCATTGTGGTCGAGAACGCATTCCCCAAGAACAGAGCAAATTGATTCGCATGCTTTAGTAGTGTTTTTCCATGCTTGAAACTCGTAGCAAACGTGCCTCTTCCTTATTCATCGTGTTTAATATTGTTTCTCGTAGCAATGTTTGCACTAAATTGTACCAATGACTTTCTAATCGCTCGCATACAAGCTTTTCCAAAATACAAAGGAACAGAAACTTAGATCTAAACTCTAAACGTTTCGACGTAAAATTGTAGCTCGAAAATATGCATCCCACAATATTTTGTTCTCTTCGATCCTTTATCAATCAATGGATAATTATATCAAAAGTATAGATACGCATCGTTTCGAGTAAAATCGAAAATAGGCGCGAAGGTGTTCGTTAAAAGTGATCAACGATGAAAAGGAAGCTTGTGATTCTGACGGAAATGGTATCTGTTCGATGGGAACTAAAAAATTGGTACGGAAGGAAGAAACGTTAAACATCGTTAGATAAGAATAAATCGCGAGGATGATGCGTGTTAGCGAGCATTGTGCAGCCCGCGTAAAAACACATCTTTCATACAGAGGCTACCCGCCAACTACCTGTCACGTAAAAATAGGCGATATATCATTCTGTGATTAAAAAATATCTATATAATATATCTCTCCGGGTCCGAATCGTATCGCGTGTTCTGTTTATAAATGCGTTTTTAAATATCGCGCGTTGCTGAAAGAGTATTGTTAAAAAATATTTAAAAACGCTTTGAATATAACGAAGTGCGAAGAAGAAATAATTAAACATACTAAAATTCATTCGCACATTATTCTCAGAGAACTAAGAATAGAATTACGTGCAAAGTGTTCGGCTACAGATGAATCGATACGAAACATTCTTGATTTTCGTTTTATCTTGGCTCGTAGAACCTTTCTTTTCATTTCTACAGATAAAACGTTGATCAATAATAAACGAAGCTGATCGTTTCGAAGCTTATAAACGAACCATCGAATTCCAATTTGCAGCCTCCTCCGCGTTGCTTGCGATAAATTTACAAATCAGATTAAAACGTATGTATACGCCGTGTCGTTTATCGAGCTAAAAATTAATCCGTCGCGTTCGACTCGAATTCTTGCCGCGATTTTAACGAACGCGCGAAATATTCGTTGTATGCGTACGGTTAGAATTTCTAAATAGCGGCCATCGATAAAGTGACCACGGTAACTGATTATGCTCGGTTTTGTGAATTTCCCTTTCTCGCTCTGTCATTCGGCCTCTTTCAACGTTTGTGTTCCGCGTTATCGGTTTTAGGCTAATGAATTAGCGCAAATCGCGTGCACCAGCTAGGTCTGCGGTTTATTCGGTTCAGTGAAATATTTAGACGATTTAAAACGGAAACGACAATAAACTGGTTCGCGTATTTTGAAGACTGCGCGGGTGGCATAATTTAAAACGACGGAAAGGACGCTCAGTCAAAATTGGGAAACGTATATCGCAACGAAAATTAGACTTTTCTTTGTCCTTCAAAACTTTCCACTTACCATTCGGTATTGATTAACAAACGAACACAATTTCCGAGGTAGCAATTTAAGACGGTATTAAAATTTGTAGAATGCTTGGACGGAGAACATTTTCGATCAAAAGTTAGCGAGGCAAAAATGGAAAAAGTTTTTACACCCGGCTATTCTATATTACTTAAAATTGAAGGCAGAAGTGAAATAGGAATCCCGCGAACCCGTCGTTTCCCTCGAAAAAGATTGAATCAATGCTCGAGACGCGGCACCATTTTGGTATCGCGAGAATAGACTACCTTCTGACCCGCTGAATATGTAATTGCAATTGTAAATCGTGTACGTACGTTGACGCAGCGGTAAAATCGTCGCAGTTAGCTTTAACTTTAACCGGTTGATCGATACCGCGTCGAACAATAGATTCCAAGCTCGAGTCCTCGACGTTTTAACGCGTTCCACCAGTCGCGAGTACTTGTCAGGTTTCCGCTTCGAAGTGGCGGTAAAGTTTCCAACGAACTTGCGAACAATTTTTGCTCTTTGACATTTCGAATATTCTTCACCTTTCATATTACCCGGGCCAAATAAATGGGAGATTCATAAAGCGGTTCTCATTAACCAGAAACTTTATAATCCCAATTCCTTGTACGAAACTAAATTGCAGAAATTTCTTGTAGGTCGCGTTTACGTTTCTTTTAGCCCTTTTCTGTTCGCGAACTTTCCTCGGACTTGTAACAGAGGAGACGGTGATATAATTTCCGCGAGATTCGGTACGACGAGACGTTAATCAAACATTTGCGAGCGCTTCGAATGATCGATGCAGTCCCTAATATCCGCGATTATGGTCGCTGGAAATTTCAATGGGACGTTTTAAGGAGCTTCCGTGTAATAAGCGTTTCATTCATGTGTCTTTGTAGATGTGATTTTTCAATGCTCTCAAGCTACGTAAGATGTTTTTAATAAAAAGAGAATACAAAGATCAATGCGGAAATATATACACTGCGGATTTTAATTTTAATATCAGAGTGCATCAATGGAACATCGAGCAGAATTTCATGGCTTCAGACGTTCCAATTAGAAGTGTGCGTTTTTATTAATATTTTTTATATTTCGCAAAGCTTCGTATTGAATTATTCAGTAATTTGATCCGTACAAACTCTGTTGCTCTAACTATGTATGAAACAACCCTCGACGAAAACAACGTCAATAATAAACGCGAGAGCAATGCATCTGGTAATGAAATTTCACGGATCTCTTTAAATTCCACAAACGTGTCGAAATAATATCGTCGAGTGTCCGGTTGAATTCGAACGACGTTAAGGGGATAAACAAAAACGGGGCGGGCATTAAAATCTGGCGAAATTTTTTCGTATAATGAAGGCCTGCCTCGTCGATACTTGACGCGGATAGTGTTTCGTGACGATAAAGCTGAAATATTCAAAATATCCCGATCCCGCTGCGTTGTTAAAACATTACGATCGGCTGCGGGATTTTTAGATAACTCGAGGGCTACGCAACGCGGCTGAAACTCGCCCGTTTAATTACGCTCGTGTTCGGTTTGCGTACAGAGCAACCGTTGCTTGTACCTTACATTGCGGTGCTCCGCGAAAACTACCATGATTGGAGCTTGTTGCCGTCAGAAAACTAGCATATTTTACTAGTATTCCGAGATTCGAAGAATAACCTATTCAAAATTGTATAATAGCGTAGTTTTTCGAATTCGCAAAAATATCTAAAGCGTACCTCGCGTCGTCGCGCAGCGAACGTCAGACGAATTTCGCTGTTTAAAGTACGAGCTCGCATATTTAACTCTGTTCGTGTATTGAAATCTACATTGGAACGATCGCGGTGGGTTCCTCGCCACGCAGATAAGAAACGGGATTTGCATGAAATTCAAACGTCAGCGGTCGTCGTCCAGGGTGTTATCGGAAACAAACGCAGAAGACATTCATCATCGGGACGTCTTATGCAACGCGGTCGAAAGTTTCTGCGCGCATCCCCGTGTAAATCTCGGGGCCATTAATTAAACATCTATGTTGCATCAACCCTTGTAATTAGATGCAGTTAATAGTTGGCTGGTGAACTCGCGGAACATCTTGGGCTGGAAGTGAAACTCGGCCGGCATCCTGACAGGGTCTGACGTTGCACCAGGCGCATTTATAGGGCTGCCCTTTCTGCTATCCGTGCTCGTTGGCCGAGCCTAGATGAAGGGACGTGTTACACGTGCGATGGAATTAAGATAATCGCGCGAATAACCATTAACTACATATTTAACCCTTGCGCTCTGATCAAAATCAGCATCGATTAGCGATTACGGAGGCTAGACTTACTCCATCGCAGCTTTTTCAGAAATGTTCCCTTGATATTTTCTATTGAAATGGAAATTCGGTATTGTTGAGAAATGTTAGCAATAGAGAAGCTATTACTAACACTCGAGAAGGAGCGCAAAGGGTTAAACAATATCGCTCTGCCCTCTTACAAAGCTGGTCGCTCACTGCCAGATTCCTCCACCTTCTTCAATCCGCTTCAATTCGCTCTTCGACTGTTTTTCCTCGCATCGACCATCAACCTAACTACGTTACACTTTCCTAATACCATCGCACGCATTTCACTTCGCTATCGCAAGCATCTTCCTCTCCATGTACTCGCGTACGGAACCCACGCGTGTATTTATTTATTTCTCTCGAATGCCTCCGCGTATCCACTCGAATCCATGCATATGCACCGTGACCATGTCGCAGCATAGAAATTTATACCGCGCTTCCTGTACACGCACACATGTATGCCAGAATAAGATGTAGCCGTGCAGTTAAACTGCGCGCGTACACCAGACAGGAGGCCTGGCCAGAGCTACCTGTGCTCGCGTTCACGATTTGCTTTGCATACTGTGTCTGTATAATTAACCTACTATTTACAAACCGCTGTCGTTTGCTGTCCGAAATTTACTTTCGTCGAAGCACGCGTGGCTCGCGCAGCAGCGGCGTCGCGTTCGAAACGACGGAATTTTGGTTTCGTATGGGGATGGAAAAATCGAGACTCGTATCCACGAGGATTCTTGCTCGATAGAACGATGTGAATTCTCTGACAAACGTGATTATGCTACGTGTAGGTGGAGTTTGTTACGAGGAGTTTATTCAGCGTTAGCTTTTCTCGAGATTGAGTAAAATTCCTCTCACGTCGTAACTGAGAAAGGTATCACCCGTTATGGCATGTATCGCCATTGTGTCAGGCTGTATTTGGGTCATTTTTTACACCCTCGATGGTACTTTCGTTCGTTTGATAGGAGTTTTGTTAGATATTTTAGTACAATTTCTTCTTTATGTGTCATTCATGTGTTATTTGGAACTTAATGGACGTCGTGCCGAATGTTTTTCTCATATTTTAACTTTATGCACATTTTGCGTACACCTGCGATACTCTAAAAAGTAGTTCGATTATTAAAACCAATACCTTTTACTGGGAAGGCAACGGAGATAACAAATTTTCCGTGGCTAAACAATGTCAGGACTCGCGCGCGTGTACGTTCGAATATTTGAAAAGCGTATTATTCGCGTTTCAGACCGCCCTGTCTCTCGGCGCAATTTCAAAAGCTCAAAGTAACCGTTGTCCGTGGAGCAGTCGGTTTTTCTATCGTTAATGTTACCGTAAAAAGGAATAAAGCAAAGTTTCTTTCTGCATCTTTGAGATAAAAACGCGAACGCTGCTTCGACTGCCTTTGTACCGGTGCCCTTATCACTTACCTCTTGAAATAACTGTTACACTCTGTAAAAAGCAGTTTTTATTATCTGCCGTGGCATTACGAGCTTTCAAGGTAAGCTTACGATTATTACGTGACATCTAGTTCTTACAGCGAGCCACGTTTTATCATTTCGCGGAGTATCTTCAGTTCCTCCTTAAGGAAATTCGTAGATACCATTTAATTTATGAAATCTCGTTTCAGGAATTGTGCATATATTAGAAAATGATTTAGAATTAAGTACGAGCTGTAGGAATGTCAAGAAATTCGGAAATAATTGATAATAGAATTGAATTTTGCGCAACTAATTTTCAGATATGTTTGGTGAATATTGAATTCTGTTTTATGGAAATATTAGAAACATTTCGTGTAGAGTATCATTAAAATTTCCAGCGTAACAAACAGCAAACACGTGGAATCGCGTATTTCGTGCGATATATTTCCTGTGTTTAATAATCCAAAAATATAACTGCTCCCCAGACATTTGATTTCCTATTATCTATAACGAAGAGCAAGATCGAGGGCCATAAATCTAGAAGTAATTGTATGAAAATAACCAACTATATCGCTATTCCTATTTACCACAGACCATTAAATATGCTCTTTCCATTTCTTATCTGGACGTTTATAAATTGCAATCTTACGGGGGTGACTATTCGAATGAAAATGAAGAGTTTGCGTTCCGTGTTATTCTTTCATTACTCAAATGCGTACAGACGCGGCGGTAACGTCTATTTAAATTTACATTACACAGCCGGACGAATGTTCATGTAAACTCGACTGTTTGATCGTATCTGCAAAAAGATATGTCTCTCAATTTTTTAAATTTATTAACACTCGAAGCTAACATTACGTTTCTTAACGAATCCAAAGTCACGTCAATATTTCCACCAAAGTTTCACACATTTTAGCTCCGCTGAAACAAAGCAAGGTAACATATAATATTGTAACGAGACGTTTAACTTTGATATCCTGAAAATCCGCTTTTGTTCTCCCATATCGCTCCAACTATCGTTATCATTCATACTCTACTCGTATAAAATCGTACACACGAGAAGACTCTTAGCACGAACGCCCCAACGCGCCTTCGCGGGACGTTTCCCTTCTCCTTCCGATTAAATGAGAAAAACTTGGTGGCAGAGGGCATTCATTACTCCGTATCGTTTTATAAACGAGCGCGATCGTCCTGGTTTCCACGCGGATGGAAGGAATAGCAGGGGATGGATAGGGTCGGAATGGATTTCCATGGGACGAGGACGCGTCCGTGGAACATTGCGCATCATTTCGAGCAGCCTCTCCACAATGGAGGGATGCATTTATTCGGTGTGGACCCATTTTTATTGTCTCGCGAAAGGGGTCGGGAAACTTTGATAATATCCAGGCGCAAGTTTGGCGGCTCCCAGCCGGGAACGAATGGATCTCCCTTGATGGGCTGGCATCGCCTTAATTGAGCGTCCTGGTAAACGAGTATAAGTTCAGCCATGTTTTCGTGATCCAACGCGTATCGCGATTCCGTTGCGATATCATGGCGCTCACTTTTTAAAGACTTGCGCGCTGAAACAGTGGCGCAGCGCGCGTACCGCACGTAGCAGCCTGGTGAACTTTGACTTCGCGCGAAAAGAAGTCGGAAACTTGGGAAACCAATTACCGGTTACAATAAAAAAGTCGTTTGTAGACAGTTACGGATTCAATTAGTTCTTTGAACGTGAATTATAGTATCGCGCGCCAGAAGCAAGAAACGCTTATTATATTAAAGCGCGTCGTTTCTTTCAGCGGATCGATCCCGTTTTTAGGGAGCCTCGTTAGAAATTCGTTGCCCCGCGAGGTGTCCCGCGGGTTGTTTTATTAATCGCGCGGACAGACGCGGGAATGAATTGAAAACGCGGAACGGAAACGTGTACGCTCGAAGTTTCGCCGGAGGGTGAAAAAAATCGAGTTGGAAAATTTATTAGATATGCGTGCGCTTGACTAGCCGCGCTCGACAAATTCCGTTGTATATTCATTCATCGATTTACGTGGTAAATAATTCACCGTTTACGCGGCGCCCTTTTTTTCGCGCGCCACAGTTTTACGCGTTTCGAAAATTGCCCTACCCCGGCAGTTTTCGAGTTTATTACGCGACACTGTTCGCCCGAATATCTCCAATGACGAGGACAGTAACTCGGAAACGATTAAAAATAAAAGGTCGACAGGTTTAGAGCGCGGCGTTTTGACGATGATAACGAAACGCGACGAACTTTCATTAACCCTGCGTCGCGGGCGAATATAAATATTTTATTCCCCATTCATTTTTTAACATCGCCAGATTTCATTCGAACTGCTGTGAAAACGACACGTGGCGTTAATACGCCGCGTAAAGAGACGAGCGCGCGATGTTCGTTTCCGTAATCTTTTGGTCAATAGTGGATGTTTTATTCATAGTTTCTGACATAGCAACGATTTGTACTATTTTCGAGTGTATTTTAACGCAGTAGTGTGACGCCATTTCCAACTAACGTATAATAATTCAATGTATACACATAGACTGTGATGCACTGATCGTATATCATTTCATTTAATGCATATTATAATTGAAACACGGGAATTATTTAAATACCTGTTATGTCGCGCGACAGCAGCTGCTGTAAACTGTCTGTTGACAGAAACAGTAATAAACGTGTTCTCCACGTCCATGGTTAATTGAAGTACAGAAAGATAAATTGAAACACAGCTTGCTCTCCGAAGGCTTTCGTTATCAAATGGAGAGCTCTTTCCTTAAGCGACATCGAGTCGAACGAGATTATACTCGCAGCGTAATTTTGATCGCTTGTAAATAAAGATTATTCGTCGCTTTTGCTCGCTTCTAAATAAAAATACTACATTTAGACTTACTTAAGTAAAGCATTTTTATTTAGAAGATATTTAGCGGGTATTGCTGGAGCGTAGACGAGAAAACGCGAACAGTTTCAGGCCCAGACTGATGCATTATCAAAATGAATCAAGCGAAGGACTCGATTACCCTCCCGTTGCTATTATTGGCATAAATTAGTAGCTGCGTGAAAATTTAGCGAATAGCGCATCCGCTGGGTGCGTCGTAGCTATCGGCAGTCCATTACGTAATCTGTGTGTGTACTTTGCCGAAGTGTTTGTCAAAGCAGGGAATGTAATTAAATGCATTAAACCAAGCGCACATTGTAGCGACTGCCACTTAATCAGGCGGAGCAGAAATAGTTGAAAACGTAGCCGTCGATTATATTCTGTGCGCACACGAGGAAGCGTTATCTGTGGGCGAAGAAATATTTTTTCTCCAACTCTTCTTTTAAACTCTAAACGAGCTTCGATTATGTTGGAAATGCAACGATGGTGGGTAAAAAAGGTCCCAGTTAGGGACGTTTGGCATAATTTACAACAATTTTCCCTCGAATGATCCAAGAAAGAAGTGGCACTGAGGATTATAGTTGCAACAGACTTTCTATTGTCATTCCATGCGATGATTTTTGATAAATTTAAAGAAATTCTAGCAGACAGAGCAGAAGCAATAAAGTATAGTTTCCATCGTCAGCAAGTAATAAGAGCAATAATTGGATCAGCGAAAGAAAGCAGAGATCCACGGTGAAATCATAGGGTAGCGGTTTATTAGCTCGGATGCTCCAGTTAGAAATGAAATAACCACTAATCCTCGTATACACGAGACTAGCGAGCGTAGGAAATATCCACGGCAATTAGTCGAATTATTCCAGCCAGGCTCTCTGAACAGGCGAGAAAATACCGCAGCGACGAGATGGCGGCCAGGTAAAAGGCACGATGGGCGCCGTCAAAGATATTTTCCACGGCTCTGCCCGCGTTTCGAGCGTCCACGGGTCGTCCATTGGTACGGCGATAAACTCTCGATTGCTTAACGCGGAATTTTCATTCGACCAATTTTCCGCGGCTCCGCATCGCTCGGTGGCTCGTCGAATTTTTCGAGTTCTTTAGCGGTTGCGAAGTTCGTTAAAATCAGCGGAGCTTTCGTGCGGGCGAAAGTTCGTTAAATTCACGGGTTTGTTAGAGCCTCGCGAGTTTCGTCCGTTCAGGAGTTCCGCTTCGATCGGACGCTCGTGGATATTCCGTCGAAGGCTCTGTTGCGTCGAGCGCCCGTAATATTCCGTTGAGGCTTCCATTCATTCGAGCGGTCGTGATATTCTATTGAACGTTCCCGTTCGTTTGAACGATCGCCAGCCTCTGCGCGTTCTGGATTTTCTAATTCCGCAGCGGCGATGCAAGGGAATCCACACCCTTGGCAGCGTCGAAGCGAGGCGGCGAGCCGCAGAATTTAGGTAGCCGTGTTTCTAGTTGCGCAACCGATCCCGCGTCTTTCGACGATAATTTGGTTGCTGTTCGACTTCGATCGGTGCTAATTGCGTTTAATAGAACGATTACAGCGCGCAACCGCAGAAACGGCGGAACCTCGCGAGCTATTAATCAGAATCGACGGAAACCGATTAATCGCTCCAGTTTCGTGATCCACCGCGTTATAGTTAAATATATTCACGGCAATAAACCTCGTTCCGCCCGACAACCTAATGGGACACCGTGCATCTTATCTGCATTTATAATGGCAAGCGTGCCGGCAAGTTTCCTGCGTTTAAGGATACCATCTTTGCTCGCAGCGGTTCGCGTTTCCGCTCCTGTTCCTGCCGCGTCCTCCGCTTTAATCCCTGCTACCTGTCGAGTCCTCGATTTATTAGCAGAAATGGACCCCTCTAATAAACGCGTTAATTATTCCTCCTTTCGAAAGGTTCGCAGTTCGAAAGCTAAGCACGCGTCTTAGTAAAGAGGCAGAATTGAAGATACCCCCTCGAGTGATACGATAAACGAGCAACGACGTTGCCGCTCGGACCCGCGAAGCTTTTGTAAACATCGTTCGCGTGCGCGCATCAGCTATTTGCATCGCGGATCTTATTACGAGATTATTATACGAATTAACGTTTCCATTGATTTAATCGGAGCGAACGTACGTAACAGCGACAGGGGTGCGCGTAAACGAGTTTCATGGCCAGCGTTAATTTTCATTGCCTTTACGCAATGGTGCAAAAGTAATTAACGTCGAACACAGACGACTCGGGTGTACGAGCGACATAATTTCGCGAGCACATCGACGTACGAACGACGGACGATAATCTCCTTGCAAGATACGCGTGTACGCGCGCGACCGATAACGCCCTCGTAAACATCCCTGAGCAGGGAAATTACGCGATCGAACGGCTCGCCTCCGCTCGAAGGCGTCCGACACTTTTCTAATCCAGTCCTCGATACAGCTCGCAGCAGCTCGCAGCAGCTCGCAGCCGGATGGTCTTTCGCAATAACACGCGAACCGACGCGGGCGGATAGAAGCTTGAGCGCTCTCTCGGGGCGGTAACAGGGCGGAGCGGCACAAAGGAGCGGGCGCGAGCACCGAGGATCCACTTCTGTAACTGTTAGCGGGCCGCACATGTATAAACAGCGGCGAAACTGGCTTCTAAACTAAGCCGCAGAGATACTTGCACGCGTCTACCGACCTCTCCAGCCTCTCGTTTTCCTCCGACTCTCGCATCTTCGCTTATAGAGCGAGCCCTTCAACATCAACCAGCCCCCTGCGCACCCTCGCGGCCTTGTTCCGCCTCGCCACCGCCAGCCACCACCACCTTTCTCTCCCTCTAGAAACGACGCGAATATCGCGTACTCGCGCGCCAGAATTGTACGCGCGGCATTCAAGCCCCCGCGGTGTGTACACACGCGAGAGCCTGCTTTACACATATCACGCGTTTCCTGTCGAGACAGCCACCCATTGTACGGGAAAACCGCGATCCCGCGATAGACCGGTTCGACCAACGCCAATATAATAGGGCGAGAGGGGGGGCGGGGGGGTCGAATACTTCTCCCGAGTGCATTCTCTGCCCCTTGCACATTAAACAAGTGCGCCACGACCGCACCCGCGTGTTCCATCGCTGCTCGACCGGCGTGGAAGCGCGCGAAAACGCCCAAGCCGATGTGTACAACCAGCCGATGCGTGCAGCGAGGGAGTTTGATTTACACGCGATCGTGTCGCGTTTCTGTGTCCGACGAATAAACCGTGGAACGCGGATGCACGCACAATACAGTGTAACGCTGTTAGCGAGGCGGGTTCCAGCGCGATTCCTCGCTTTTTCCTTCGATGACAATTTGACGGGCCGATGGAACGATGTTTTAACGCGTCGCGCTTGGGTTACGTACTTTTATGGCTTTTTAGTGGTGGAATTTTAAGGAGGCTTAAATGGCTTTCCAAGGCTGCTAAAAACGGAGTATCAACTTCGTCGCATTTCTTAGCTCAGCGACAGAGAGCGGTGGTTTTAATCAACGTTTGCAGAACTTTCGTGTTCCTTGTTTCATTAGCCAGAAACATGTCATAGCGGTTCGCAATCTGTCGCTGGAACGCGGATCGCATAAAAGTTCATATTTGGTAGATTTGTGCTGAAAAACGGGTATCGCATAAATACGAGGGCCATTGCTAGTATGTATGGTGTCTTTTTATGTCTAAAACGAAGTAGTTTTATCGAACGACCAAACTCCCGCTTGAAAACGCTCGCTACACGCTTAAATCCGCGGCGAAATGTACTCTCGTGCAACGTGTTAATACAGATGTGCGCAGCTGTCGAGGAGACGCTTGAATTTTTTTATTTCGGAATTGGTTGACGGCGTCGCGTCGCGTGGATGTCTGAACGACGTGCTTAGGGAAATAGTAGGTTCGCGCGGATGGAAAAATGGTGGAATCCCTTATATCCTGGAGGAGCAGCCCTGTTATCGAGGTGGCCCTTTCAATCTTCCTCGCGCGATATTAATGCGCGATGTCTCGCCTTTTATCTTTTCCTTTGAAATTAGAAGAAAGCTCGGAAGCGCAGCGTTTTTACTTTCGAGAGCTGAAAAATCGCGGGACTCGTTGAGATTCATGAGTCAGTGCGTAAAGTTGACGGTGTATTTTAAATCGAGTGCCGCGTAATCGTGTTCTAAACAAGTTTGAAGCAGCACTCGAACCGAGATTAACTGATATGCATGTGCCGTAACTCCGTTGAAGAGATGTCCAACATTTCAGCCGCTCTCCAGCCTTAAGTAGCCGTTCCGTGATAAAACGCAAATTTTAAGTAGCGAATCTGCATGCGAGCTACATATACACACAGGCGACGCTCGCCCAGAAGGCACACACACAACACTCGAACTAAACCAGAAGACGATGCATCGCATTTGTTAATCTGAAAATGTAAATTCAGCTCGATTGCAATTACAGCCGACGCTGTTCATCCTTTGCGACTGGTCCGCGAACGCTTGTCCCTTTAATTTCTGTTCAACCATATAACTGTACAGCTCTTGGAGCATAAATTGCGAGGAAGAGAAAAGAGAGGAACAGTCAGAGTGGAAAGAGATGAATGGGAAGCGAAGGAAACAAAGACGCGCGGGAAAACTCCGGCGAAAGCAAGAAAAGGAATAAAAAAGATCACGCTAGATCGGGGGAAAACGGAGGGAAGCAATAAATGGGTGAAAGTTTCGAGGCTTAAGAGGAGCCAATCAACGACCATGAATGAACGATGGTTCGACCTAGTCGAAACCTTGGAAGAAACGTTACAAAAAGCCGCTGAAAAAGGAAAAAAGCACTATGTTCTTTGGTATTCTCGTCAGTCAGTGGGTTGCAAAGTTAGAAGCGAGTTCCTAACAATCGCTGCAGACGATTAACAGTGGCGTCCTACGCTTTTGATAACCGAGTCGATGGGCGAACGGGGAAAAGCGCCGAAACGAGACGACAAAGACTATAATTTGGCGTGTACAGTTCGTTAATTGGTTGGCTCGCGAGCCTTGTGGAGTAAAAACAGGGTCGTTAATTTCGCAGCATGTCAAAATGTTTCGCAAAGAGAGCGTTCCTCGCGTATGTAATCAGCCCCCTGGTTTGTTGGGTAAGGTACATAACGTTAGAATGTATACTCGAGTGAAAGTGCCCTTTAGAATGCTGCGCCATCGTATACAAGGCTCTGAATCTCTGTGAACCTTTAAGGATGTTACCTTAAGTGAAGCAAAGCGAAATAACGCCTCGCTTAGCTGCTAGCTAAGTATATAAATCCTTTCTTTCCACGTTTACAACCGTAAGTGAATTCAGATTAACGTCGTATTATGTATATGTTACGTCAGAAGATCATTAACATTAACGAGACAGTCGTTTAGGTTCGATTTCTCTTCGAGGAGCTCCAAAGTTGCGTTAGATTTTGAATTCTTCAAAGTTGGCAAGACTTCTGCATTACGCATATATCGATTGAATAATAAATTGTTCGCGTTAATTTTGTCGCTATCAGGACGTGTTAATAAATGAAACCTAAGTTGAGCGGCGACGGGGTATGAAAGGGAGGAATTAATCACTCGAAGGAAGTTTTCTCATCGAGGGATGCTGTTAAACTATAAATAATGTAACAACCTCTTTTTAAATCGTTTTAGGTAAGTTTAAGACAGCGACCAACTCTTGTTTCTAACTTCTATCAGCGAATTTTCTATATCTTATGGTATTCCGTGTAACTTTACTATCAGAGAGGAGCTCCACTGTAAATTTTGTTAACCCCTCGTAACTATTGACGCTAATGGTACTCTAATCTCGTTGATAAGTAGCGTAGAAGCAGCTAATAGAAAATGTGTACAAACAACATACGCATCGTAACAGAATATGCTAATTACGCGAACAAATGCGTTGTCGTAATTATTACACGGGAGAAAATGTTCTGTCGCGGATCATTAATATCTCTGATGAAATAATAACAGAATTGCTTCGTTAGAAATAAAATAAGTTTTATTATCGCCGGGAAATAGGTAATTATAATAGACAAATTGACACGTAACGTTGGAAACGAATTATAATTCGATACTTACAAAGAGACAATTTACATTTATATTTGCAAATTATAAAAGCGACAGAACTGTGTAAACCGGACAATTAATATTCATTAATTTCCGGTAATTACGCGTCTCTGATTATCATAATCATAATTCAACGTTGAACGTTAAAAATCACATTCTCGTAATTTCTGCCGGCAAACCTCCATCGATTTAACAGTGTGACTTACCCTTTAAAGCCTTATACTTCGTTACGTCTTTGTAGCTCGCGCGGCGCGTAAAAAAGAATAATGGTCCGGGCTTTCAGGGATAAAGCTTGACTATTGGATTGATGGAAATTTATTAAAAAAACCTACCACGATGTTACTCGTAACATTAAAAATTGCTCGCGCTTTTTCTTCGAAATTCCAACGCGGCGCGGAACGAAACGAAACGAATGCAATTTCGCCGGCAAAAATTCCCATTCGTCAGTCTCAAATCTGCTGTTCATTTCGCGTATTTCACAAAACAAGTAATTCGAAATAGAAATGCACGCATCGGGTAACATCGGACCCCACTTTCTGCGATATTAAATAATTCGAAGCCAGCCTGGTATTTCTAACCGGATCGGGACCAGCAGTTTTCTGGATATCCGGAAATTACGTGTCATTGGCAGAGCTCGGAATATAAAAAAGTAGTCACGATTTCGTGTTCACATGAATGTGCCGTGTTACGGCATTACTTGGATTTAATTCCGACGTTTATCGCGAGCACGAGGCAGCTGGAAGGAGATTGAATTCCTGAATGGAATTTTGTGCGTCATTATGAAACGTTGGCAGGGACAAACATGGCGGGTTCGAATCGAGACGTCGAAGTCGCGATGCAGGAGTGCCTTCACGCTTTTGGTCTTACGAGAGACAAAAATTTCCGGCAAGTTTTAATTAAAAACACTCGCCGACTCGGATATTCCTTTACTTCGCCAAGAACGAAATCCCCATCGGAAAGTCGAAGTGGATTTCTTTCCGCTCTTCGCCGCGGAAACCAGGTAAAAAAGCTTCGAAATGAATCTCGATTTTCGATGCCACGATCCTTGCCTCCTTTTTCCAAACTACCAATTCAATTATAACTCCTCGAGTGGACGAGTCGACGAGCCATATGGAGAGCCCAATAAAAATTGGCCCGTAAAAAGCGAGGACCGAAAAAAAGAAGGAGCTACAACGAGCGTAAAGTAAGCGCTTACTCCGCGCGATTGATGAATTTCAATATTTTTTATGAACACTTGCCAACGACGTTTCTCGATAAGTCCGTCGAAGCGCGATATTGAATGTTGCGCCTTCGAAACTGTCTGAGATGAGATCGTAACGCGATGCGTATTGTATCATCTTCGTGTATCTCGCTATAAGTTCGAGAATAAATCCGTAGATTCGCGACGGGTGTCGCTTTTATTTTGCGCAACGTCGACAGCCGATGCGTGCGTCGTAAACGTGTCACTCTGAGAACGTTCGACTTGTTTTTCCATCGTTTACTGATAATCTAAATTCCTTGACTCTTCTGTTTCGATGAAGCAGACGTTCTCATTGGCGACTGTTGCTTCATCGTGGAGCACCCAGAGCTAACTCAACCCTTTGCACTCTGCTTCTTTCTGGATGTTGGCAATAGAAGATTATAGAAGTCTTTGTTGCTAAAATATCGCTAAAATATCGCTAACATCTCCAGCATTTCTTCAGAAAACTTAAGGAAAACATGCACTTCTCAAAAAGCTACGATGGAACAAGTTGCCCCCTCAGAGGATACATTCAAGCGCAAAGGGTTAATCCACGCGATTCCACGCGCAATCAAGAACAAAACACGTCCACCTCGCGATCCACCTGCTATCGTTCACTCTCTTTACATCAACGAGCACGCGAGACGCGAAACAAACGCGATCTTATTTACGATCGCGGCGTAGATTGTTTCGAAAACGATAAGTCTCAATTTCGAGCGCATCAGCGGCATCTGGGCTCGTACGGTACCGTATTTACGAGCTGGAGGGGTGCATAGACATGGTGTGGATACGCGAACCGTTGCCAGCATTTTCTCGATTTCATATACACGCCCTCGTGACGAGGAGAGGGACGCGAGGAACGTTGGTATCTGGGAAGTTTCGTGGGTCTTCCGGCAGCCGTTGGCCGCCGCCAAGGGAAACTCACGGAGGATCCGGAGGCAACCGACCGGAAGTAACGAATTCATGAGTGGGCACGATTTATCGCTCGTATTTACATAAACAGGAAACACGACACAAATGCGTCGAGCAGCATCTTGAAAAATTGCAGATCCACGCGAGGCGGACTGGCGTTCGCGCGTTTAACCCTTTCGACAGGATTTCCGTCGTCATCTCAAAGTCATAAAGTCGCCAATTACGATTTTGTTAGCCGAAACTCGGCAACAGAGATGACGTAAACCGTTTTTGACACGAGTCAGTTTTTGTTAAAACGTCAGTCGTCGTCTCTCGCGATACCTTTTCACTGGCGACTCGTCGTTTCATTGGTACAAAAAGAAAGGAAGATTTATGCAACAACGCCACGTAAATTAGCTGCGACGTGCGAGCGGAAACAAAGGCGGGAAAAAGCGCGAAAAAAGAGGGGTAAAGATAAATGACGTAAGAAGGAGAGCGGAAATTAGTAGGTGGTGCGAAAGTTTCGCAACGCGTGCGTAACATTCTGAGCGAGCGGACATTATCCTTGTTTTGCATGGATTTGTTGATATACGCTCGCTTCCCTTATCGTCGCGTTCTGCATCGGCAATGAACGAAGCAACGATGTGCGTTGCAATATGCAGCAGCCGTTCCGCTGCCTATCGCGAATCTCGTATGCATTGCCCTCTTAAGTATCGGAAAATGCACTGCTCGGAAAAATTAAGGGGTCACGCCAGTCCTTCGACTATTTTTGAACGATGGCGTCGCCTCAACGAACGATATTTTCTTGCCACTCTCCTCTTTGGGCGGAGGAAAAATTAGTTTACGCGGTTACTTTATGAACCTCGTCGAACTCTCGCGGTAACTTTCGCTAAAATTTTGTAAATTCACCCTCCGGAAAAATCGAAGGCAAGCTCGGGAACTTGGACGAACCCGCTCGCTCTCTTCGAACAATATTGCGCGACGCAAAAACAATTTCGATCGATCGCGTTCGAAGCTATGCAACATTCAAATTCAGCGCGCACGCCAGTCCAGAAGCCTCTGGTTCTTCCTTGATTTCCTTTTATTTATTCGTTACACCGCCGAAAAGCTCGACTGGCATGTTTTATTCACGCGACTTCGCTTCCTGTTAGATTCCTGGGAGAGGATTATCTGCCGCGAACAGCGTTTGTCTAAATGTTGAAGAGCGTGGAAACGGTATTATTAAAACAGGGTGTACGAGACTCGCGACCAGGGCCACGAAGGGAACGAATGATCGCATTTAAAGTGAAACGGTATATTGGGGGGCATAACGCGAATCTTATACGCGCGCGTGGAACAGCGTATGCAAAATGGATGGCAGTCATTTTCCACGGTTATTGAAGACAGCTACGTACGTCTGAGAGTCGGAAGAAAAATCGAGAGATTCCGAATTATTATTCTGTGCGGTGTATTCAGCCAACGATATCGAGAGTGCGGTAGATTTCTCGAAATCCGCAATCAAATTGCTGCACGATAAGCAATTAAAAACAATATTTATTCTTATTTATTAATGTAGAAGAGTCATTTGAAGATATTCGAGTTCCGTTTTTTATTAAATATCTTAAAGAAGTGCAGGATAATAAAATTATCCTTGTTCGTGAATCAATAATTTAAGTTTGAACGAGTGAATGTTTTAAAATATCAAGTCGGTCGTTCATTGTGCGACACTGAGAGGACATCTAGGAGAACATCTAAATTAATAAATATCCCACAAAAGGAACAAAATTGTCGCATTAAAATCCTTTGACGATAAACTCTTCCGTATGATGGGCGAATTTCACGATGTATGAAATTGTATAGCTCGCGGAGTATGTACGCGGTGTACGTAATGCACTCACATTCAAGCTTAATTGCAATTAAGGGGTTTCCTTTGAATCACGGGGACTTTTGCGGAGAATCTCATCGTTATCGAAGTGCTTGAAGTTGCGTCGGTGACTGCTGACGACCAAGAACTTGCTGACTGACTAACAACTAACTTTCCGCGATGCAACGTGGACGTTCTTTCGACGTGCCTTTAACGCGTCCTTGCTGAAAAGGGGGCGTTCGTTCCATGCTCGCTCGTCAAACTTAGTAGCGATTCAGAGTAGCAAATTTGAAAAACTTCTTTCGTAATTCATTCGTATCTTCACTTATTCGCGTATCGTTTCAATTAACATCGATTTGACGTTTAAAAAATAGATCTAAACGAGTATCTTCCGAATCTTGGAAGAGGGAATCGATGTCGCGTTCCCTTTCGACTCGCGCAAAGAACCAGGATGCGTTCGTTCCATGCTTGCGCGTGGAGGAAAACTTAGCAGCGATTCAGAGTAGCAAATTTGAGAAACTTCTTTCGTAATTCATTCGCAGTTTCATTTATTCGCGTATCGTTTCAATTAACATCGATTTGACGTTAAAAAAATAGATCTAAACGAGTATCTTCCGAATCTTGGAAGAGGGAATCGATGTCGCGTTCCCTTTCGACTCGCACGAAGAATCAGGCATGCTTGCTCGTGAACGAAACTTCAGCAGCGATTCAGAGTGGCAAATTTGAAAAACTTCTTTCGTAATTCATTCGTATCTTCACTTATTCGCGTATCGTTTCAATTAACATCGATTTGACGTTAAAGAAATAGATATAAACGAGTATCTTCCGAATCTCGGAAGAAGGAATCGATGTCGCGTTTCCTTTCGACTCGCGCGAAGAATCAGAGCGCGAGATTAATTAGATATTAAAGGAAGGCGCTGGGAACGCGGAGGACGTGTTTAAAAATCGCGCCGCTGAAATAAACCGCGGCGGGCCATTAATTTTAATGCTGGACTCGGAGAAGAACGCGTAGTACGTAGACCTACAAAGCACCCTCTGCATTTTCCGCGTCAGGGTTTCCGTAAACAGAGTTCCACGGGCTGAACTTATGGGGCAGAATTTTGAGTTTTTATTTAGTGAGAAAGTTTCACGCCAGACCGCGCCTTCCGACCCGGTTCGGAGAAATATTCGTCTGTCTCTAACCAGACAGAACGTTCACGCATTGTGGAGGCTATTCATTTCCGTATCCGGGAAAGAAAAGCCAATAGGGGGGGGCCCCTTTATTTCGCGAAACCTATTCGACGCGTAATTAGAACGTTGATCGACCGAATGCTTCGAGTATCAGCGAATTTCAGGCTACAATAACGAGCTTAACGGGAATATTAAACTAATTAAACGGGGATCCTGTAACGTGTACGCGATGAGTTATAAATAGCGCGAATGTCTCTTCGTTTTATTGAATTTCAACGACTGAACGGTATTCCAAAGGATCGATATTAAAAATGATTAAATTATTAATCGATAGCTGTTAATAATTATAATTTCTATGATAGATTTAGGTGTTCATGCTCCTGATGGAGATTTAACGATAATTAAATGTATTGCTGTAAATTAATCGAAACGTTTTACAATTAACGCGTACAGCAGCAATGGGTTCGTCAAATTTCGCTTATGATTTCGATGATGTCGATGAAAGGCCGCATTAACACGTCCCGTGAAGTGTAATGAGAACGACAGGGTGTACGGTTAAGTACGACGCATAATTCATCAAATATAACATTCTCGATTTAAATCTGAAATGATGGATGGTGGGAGATGAACAGAGTCCCGAATTAAGCGGACATTTAAGGTTAGAATTCCCTCGTTGCGCGCAGATCTTCTCTCGTTCGAGAGTGGCTGTATGGAAGATTTTAAAATTTGTTCAATTTCTGCTCGAATTAAATTTCGTTAAATTTGAATTTTAAATGCGCGAGTTAAAATGCAACGTTGCGTGTACGCGGACGTCCAACGCGAAAGGGTTGAACGAGGTATCGCGTAAAGAATCGCGCGATGAACGCTATACCATTATGAGTTGCAAAATTGCTAAACTAGCGAAATA
This sequence comes from Xylocopa violacea, assembly GCA_963969225.1. Taxonomy (NCBI): domain Eukaryota; kingdom Metazoa; phylum Arthropoda; class Insecta; order Hymenoptera; family Apidae; genus Xylocopa; species Xylocopa violacea. The sequence goes on from CAXAJV010000015.1 coordinate 20,818,774, forward strand.
TTTCCGACATACCGTGCGGGAAGTCGCGGCGTGGAAGGGAAACGAGGATGCTTCCTCTTCAGAAACTTTGTTTACCGTCACAGGAATATTTCAGTCTGTTTGGTCTTCCCTCTAAGGAATGTGTTCTGATATTATTTGCAGGAGTGCTGTCGGATATTATGAAAAGGTGGTAGTGGTAGGCTACTGAATTTCTCAGCACTCTGACGGAAAGATACACTTTACGATAGTTGCCACTTGTGATAAAAAAAAAAAAAAAAAAAGAGAAGAAATTAATGCTCGGTCCGCTGTTAAAAATTTAATGCTCGGTTCTCTATTTCTTCTTCAATTATTTCAGAAATGTACATTGTATCTTCTTCTCTCCTTTGAACTACGGAACAATCGCTAAAAGAGAAAATAAGTATTCCTTTACGCGAACAGTCGAGGCTTCCAATTAATCGAGATCTACCGGAGCTTCTACTGGTACTTCAAAGACAGGCTCTTGTCCGGACTCCACACTTAAGTTTCCGACGACCCGTCCAAACCATCCTCCACTCTGACACAGCCGCTAAATTTCAAAACATTATCGACCCACCATTTTATGGAAAAATTTGCTGCGATCCAGTCCTCGAGACAAACCCAAGATCTAAGATTCTTCTCGGAACTCGACGGTTTTCCGTTCGCGCGCGAACCCGCCCTTTCATACATAATTCCGAAAGGGACGCACGCGAGCGATACTTGGAAGATGGATGCGACTAGCGTCTCTGCGCGGGTTTATTTTAAGCGAATTTAATTATGCTAAGTGAGCTTCCATGGCTGGCCTAAGGATAAGACGCGAGGCGGCAAAGTGCAACGGTCCGGCGATTTCATTTGATAAATATATGAGAGCATCTGACAGTTGTGATAAAAGGGGGAGACGCTTTCTCGAGTCTTGCAGGCTATAACTCTCGATCCTGTTTCTCGGTTTTAAGCGGGTCGAGCGTATTCGAGGTAGAACGGGGGGAGGCTCGCCACTTTGCTGCCAGTTAAAAGGATGTCTAACTCGCCATATCCGAAACTCTTTTCAACTCCTCGATCTTGGCAGCCGTGGCTCGAGTGCGGCCCTCGACGTCTCGCCGTGATTGTCTCTTATTATTCCCGATTCACTTTTTTAACGAGCGTATTACTGGCTGAACGAGGAGCACGGTTTCGAGAACTTCTCGAGGACTTTTTGTAACCGAAAGTTGCTCGACGTCGAGGAACAATACCGAGGTTTAACGTCGCGCTGTGCAACGGTTAATTTAACGAGGGGCTGCATTATTTTTTGCATCCCGGTACCTTCGAAACTTTATTGACTGAATGGGGGTAGTGCGTGCGAATAGTGGGAACTTCAATTAAATAGATCGCGTGGACGCTAATGCCTCATTAATATGGGTGTATTGTAATTCGTTGAATATGTTGCATATTGTTGCATATTGTTGCAATAATTCTAAACGCGTATGAATAATATATGTCTACGCTTGTTTTAAATGTAAACGTAGCTTGTTGTAACGTATGAATTTTCATATATCGCGATGAGGTATTATTGAAATATTGAAATATTCTTGCGCACCAAACTATTCCATCGTTCGACCCGTCAACGCGTGCAACACGTAAATTCGGAACTAGCGTTGATCTGTCTCTCAGCGTATTTGTTATCCAATTTTTGGGGGGTCTGTATTTTCAATTTAAAATATCTCGATATTTTCTTCAAATATAATATGGAACGACGTGGAAGTAATTACACGAATTCGACCAATAAATATTGCATTTACATCTATTCCGATCGTTCGATATTTATTCCGCCAGTTATCGTTTCTGAAATTTCGCGGGAAGATCAATATTTTATGTTTAAAAAGTACTCGCGTCAATATATCCAGGTTTGATTGAAATATATTTTAATCGGAACGAGATAATTAGACGCGAGAACATGTTTGCTTCGATCACATTCTCGGTTGGGTAATTACAGTACTGTTTGTCGATTTAAGTGTTCGATATTTGAATCTTTGTAAAGTACCAAGAACGTCTGGGGCGATATTTCGCGAAGCTTTTTGCAAAAAAACAAGCGCAACTCGTTTCTTTGAGACGATATACGTCCACGCAGGGGAAACGCAGTTTTTCAGTGCCGTAAGTTAAAATTGAAGAGATTTCTCCCAGTTTGTTTGTAATGCAAATACAAGCGTCCTACTTGTATTGTGCATCCACATCCACGCGTGCACAGCGGACCAGGGGAGGCAGCAATTTATAATACTTTATGCGTTCCCGTATTTTTTTAACATTACATCCGGCTAATTGATATGCTTATGTACACGCGATTAATGATAACCATATATTTACGCGAAGCTTAACGAAGTGTGTGGAACGCGCAATACCCGCGCTGTCGGAGTAAAGGGAGAAAGCCAAGTGCCTTGAATTATATATCGAAAACAAACACCGACGAACGAAAGATATTCCAATTTGTACGATATATTTACTTGAACATTTCGCTTATTACTTATTCTTTGCATTATCGTCGTAAAAAACGAACTATCGACTGAAACGAACGCAGTGTCACCGCGTTTGAAGTCGCAATTAACGCTAGCTTTATCTGAGAAATCTCTTCGTTAAACTTTACGTTAAAATATCAAAAACTAATTATTATAACTAACGTCATTTTATTGGGGTTCGTTTTTTCTACTTAAATATCGAAAGAGGCATACTTCAACCCCTCGTAACGAACACTTCGATACGATGAAATTTTCATAAAAATCGAACGAGATTAACGATCATCGTCGAGCGCATAACGCTTGCGATATTTTCGAGCGTCGCTTTTGAACCTGAACGTTATCGCGAACGCGATTCGCCCTAACGACTCCCCGTCCGCGTTTCTTGAATGATAATCGATTAATAGCTCGACGTACCAGCAAAAAGTGGGCATGCACTTGGCCGGAAACGAAAGCAATCGCGGTAATCGATATTATGTGGTTTGGTTATATAAGCGGTTAAGGAAGTTCCACGTCTGATCCGGAGAAAAGGCAGGGAGCGGTAAACGGCGAGGGAAAAGCGGGAAAACGAAGGGCGGAGGGACAAAGAGGGTCGATGGAAGCGAAAAGGCGGCGGGAAAAGACGGAGGGGAGGTTGAAGGGAGAGAGAGAGAAGGAGGCAGTCGCTGAAATTGAGATGCCTTATCTTGAGGATGAGAAAGGAGTCTTCCGGATGGAGTGCAGTTGGCGAAGTGAGGTCTCGCAAAAATCTCCCAGGGAATAAAAGGAGATACTGCTCGCGGGAACCAACCAGTTTCGCCAGCTCGAACTATCCGGTTTGCTCGTATTGCGTAGCCGAGATTCCACGTGCGCCCCCAGAATTTGTCCTCGAGGAAAGCGGAGTTCGATGCCGGCCGTACAAACGACGCGCGCGATGTAAAATTGCCTCGCGTTCCCTTGGGATCGTCACGAGGAGACCCTCCGTCGTTCGTCCGCTGTTTTTTTGGCAGTCGACGCTTGACTTCGCTGCTATTCATAGGTGGCTGGTAGAGACACACACACACACACACACACACAAACGCGTAAAAAGGGGTCGCGCGCGACCCGGAAAGTGGGCTATGTTTTCTTAGCATTATAATCTCCTGAGAGGCTTTCCGTGAGCAACCGATTTAACTTCTCCGGTGGGAATGCCCCTTTTTTTCAATCGCGTCGTTCTCGCGATAAGGAGCACGCGACGTAAGCGCTCCTCGAATTACGCCCCGCATGTGATAACGGTGACTACGTAATTTTCAGAAATTTTCGATCGCCACGTCGCTATCAAGAGGGTTTAGAGGGAGTATGCGAAGCTAAAAAGGAGATTTCGGTGGTAGAATGATAGCAATATATTTTATCGATAGAAATAAATATTTCAACCCTTCGTTCTCGCAGTTACTTTCCTCGATCTATCCGAAACGGCTTCTCTCGCTCGATTCGTTATACTTTATCAAAAGACATCGATCCCCAAATGGTAAAAAATTTCATCGCACTCTGCGTCTCGAGCAGAGAGCTCCCTTTATAATTTTCGCGCTTTGACGCGTCCGTTCTGAAACTAACTCCCTCCAATTGACGCGCGTTAACACGTCGCGCACGGGCAAAGGGCTTAATCAAGGTTATTAAAAAATGAAAACACATCGCCAGCGAAACTGCGCGTCCGAAACGCGCGTTACACCGTGTGCTAGACACGTTTTTAGCCAGAGAGCGGGTGGAACTCTTGGTATTTTTATTCCCGTTAACGTCCAGCGTTCATTCAGTGTCAAAACTTCAATTAGCTATTAGCGCTTACGACTGCCCCCTCGCTCGGAACCCTGGCGAAAACATATTCATGCGCGCAGCAAGGTGCGGGAGCCTGCGCTGTCTGCACGGAGGTCTATATAAATAAACAAAGCGAGGATAAAAACTGTTCGTTAAACAAGCTGTTCGGTAGCGCGGCGTACGCGAGAGCCAGCTAGCCGACTGAAATTGTTTTCGGGGCGTAACGGCCGCCGGGTTTTGAAGCCGCAATGTTGCCGTTCCAAGCCAGCTTCCTTCCTTTTACCCCGCTTCCCTTTCAACGATCACCGAGCTCGTTAGCCATCACGCGAGACTGACCTCTACCCCGTGGCAAGGTAACTTCTATCCGGGCCGCCGCTGAAATTTCACCGTTTCCGCATAGATATCCCAAGGTAATTCCCCAGTCGGAGCTCCACGGCTCTCCCGATTCTCAATAAAAACAAATTGCAACGGTCCAACGTATCTCTCTCTCTCTCTCTCTCTCCCTTCTCGCCCTCTCTTGGCGTTCGAGGAGATTTACGAAAGCCGGGGGCCCTACTATTAACAGCCGCTCGAAGGTGGCCAAAACGCGAAGGCACTTCCGGATCGGAGACCAACCGCCAGCCGCTGGTCAGTTTTACGCGTCGGATCGTTATTTCTTTCGTTCCTGGCCCACTCCTCTGCTCAATCATTTACCGCTGCCCGCGGAATCGTTCCAGTTATCCGGTTGAGAGGAACGTAGGAGCACGGTGACCCGAGAGCATCAAGAGAGAATGCCTCTCTCGTAGGGTCTCTCGCCGTTCTCGTTCGAACTTAACAGCCTTTGGTGAGACGTGTCGTCTTGGTAGACGGCTCCAACGACCCCTCGTTCTCCTTGATCGATTCGTATTTCGTGTCCGATGCAACCACCCTCTCCGCTCTCTGCGCCCCTCGCCGATGCACCCCGTGACTGGCGCCGCTCGCTCGCCCTGCCACCGCGACGAGAATATCACGGAATCCCGTTCGAAATAGATCGATCGAGCTCCGCGCGTTTCCTCTGGCTAACAAGGACTTTCTTTATTTCGTCCCTTTTTCACGGCCGGACCTAATTATTCTCCCTGATGTCGCACCGCCGCGCTGTTGACGTTAATCCTGACCAGCGCACGAGAAACGTTCTACCATTGCGTTGTTTCTCGTGCGCGAGGGAACAGTTGAATTCGAACATTGAGAACACCGTGGTCCAACGACGCGAGGTCGCGCCACCTTGTTCCAAGAAATTGAGAAACTTGATTTATCGTAGAAAATGGGATGCAACTTTTTTTCTACCTCTCGCTTTTGTTTTTCACTTCATGTACCAGCTTTCTCGCGTCTCAACTTTCTGACGTTCTTGCTAACTGCGCGCGATCTTTTTGCAATTATCGCTCCCTCTCCGCACTCGTCTTCGTGCTTGTCACACGTGCAATTATGGTACCGAATATGAGAGCCCATTTATATTTGATTAAACGCGGGACAATGGAAGGAGGAACTCGTTGCTCTGTTTCATACACGCTCGAGGAAAGTATCATTCATTTCATATGAATACTTTCGCTTTTTTTATTGAAAATATTGATAGCAAAATTTTCGAATTATTTAGTGTGAACGATCGACGATACCAGTTGTTCCATTTGACGATTTTATAAGTCTGAGGTTTGATGAGAAGGTTCAGAATGGTTGATGTTAAGAAATCGACTCCGTTTCCCTTGTTCCCGACAACGGGAACAAGAACAACTCGAGCCTCCATTAGGTGAACTATAAATTTAACATGCGTTGAAAACCTGTTGTTTTCTTCGTTAGTGCTTGAACGTGAAATCCAGTTCAACGCTGGGATAATTTAATGCCAGAATGAGATAGCTATACATATATACAGGGAATATAGAAGACAGGGGAGGAGTAGTCGAGAAGAGATATGGTCTGCCGTGACCCCAGTTTGACCGGAAATGATTCATTCCCTTGGGACCACTGAATTTTCTACTTTCATCGAATCCTACGGATTCTCTGGACATGGGTACATTTGTTTTTCCCTAATAAGGTATCGGGAAAGGAATTCTTCGAGCTTTATCAACTAACGAGGCGATGTTGAATTCAGTAACGAAGACGCCAATTATACGCATTCTAAGCGTTTCGCGACGATCCGTCGTTTGTAGCGATTTTAACGACGCCGTGTATATCCGTGAAAACATATGACGGCAGCGCAGATATTCTCATGAAATATTTCGGAATATTTTTCTAAATGCAGATACTCTCGGAACGGAATATTTTGTACGCGTAAATACATATTTATGAAGCTAAAAATATTTATTATATCGCTCTCCAATTTACGTAGTAACAATTTTCGTAGCAATGTAACTGTATTTAATTTAATTTTCATTTAATTTTGATCAATATAATCGATCCTTGGGGGAATTAGCTGCTATCGTGTCCGATTCGAGCGATGCAACCTAAGTAAATGTGTGATTGAGTGATTTCTAAATGGAACACCGTATATTGCGTTACAGAAATGAAAAGAGCATTCGAAACTGAGCAAATAAGTATAAGACACGATATGTCTAAATTCAATATTTATTGAGATATACAGAATCAAAGTTTTATCTTGGTAGGTCCGATTATTATTGACCATTACTACTGAAAATTGTATTTAATCGCTAAAAGAACGACGTGTACGCCACATTTTTGTCGTATTCTATTTCCTACATTATCTGTATACAAAAATACACTAGAAAAGGTAAAATACATTAAATATACTAATGCGCGTATGGTTGTTAAACGACAGGGATACAAATACCAGTAGTAATAGTCAATAATTGGAACCTTCGAGGATAAAACTTCAATCTCAGATATCTCAACGAATATTCACTCTAGACCCGTCGTGTCTTAATACTTATTTGCTCAGTTTTTAACGCTCTTTCGATTCATGTAACACAATACAGGGTGTCTCGATAAAAAAAAACTCGGTTTTTCGGTGATTCGGTTTTTCATCACTTTTTATCGTTATCCGTGTCGCGTGTCACCTGCAGCGTCAAAACTATATTTTAGAAGAGTCACGTGGAATCTATCGAAACCCGCGTGGGTTGGTATTTTGCACATTTGCGAATACTCCCTGCAAATAGTGACGGATTGCATCTGGATGACGGGGACCAACGAAAGCCAGGATACCCGTGCGTGCATCTTATTCCTCTCGTTCTCGATTCTAGTTCCCCGCGTACCTTTTACCAACGAGTGTAATATCGAAAGCGCAAAGTACATAGGGCGTCGTCGTCTGATCCGCCTCCCGAAGAGTCGAGCTATTCAAGCATAGTACAGACCATCCAGTCGGTCCCAAAGGCAGGAAAGACGCGCTCTATCGTGTATAATACGGGAACGTTTCCGTAACACCATCGACGATTCGTGCTAGGATTACGGACGTGTCTACCTATTCGTATTCGCGACGTTTCACAATAATAAGTCCGCCCTTCTTCCTATTTAATATACCGTGTACAAAGATCGCGCGAAGAAAACGTTCCATTTAATAATAAGAATATCTTGTTTCATAGGGAACGTCCTTTGATATCCTGTAACTGATACAGATAAAAGGGAGGTACAGTGCGTTAACCATGGAAATAGAATCATGAAAGGTAGCTGTGACAGTAGTTCTGAAAGTAGACGTTGATAGTTGGAAAACTGAACGTTAGTGGTCAGACAATTAATATCCTTAAGGTTTTATATTTCTTAAGAGTCGATGTGAAATTACAGTTGTGGGATGCAGTTGGCTTCAATTTATCGATCTTGCTGGACGCATGATATATTTTGAAAACTTCTTCCGCACACTCTCGAGCAAGCTAATGAAATCCTAACTGTAAGAGAATTCGGATTAGGAGTCTGTCTCTTAAGCGAGGTAGAACTAAATCCGGGTATAAAGTTTTGAAGGTGAGTGGCCATTTAAATTCGCCGGAGTGTCGAATAATAAAGCTGAGAGTTTTGCAATTAGCGGTAGAAGTGGATAGATTGAAAGTAATTTGCAAAGGGTGGCGTACAACTGAAAGTAATGCTTTCTATTTCTTGGCTCGAAGTTTCGTTAAAATATTGGTAATTCAACTATTAGCAGGTACAGTTCCGAGTATTCTATTATTCTCTTCTGCTTTAAACCGTTACGAACGCAGAGATCGCGTTCTATTGCGAATAACGAGGCAAAATGAGAAGCGAGCCTTTCCTGAAAAGCAATTTTGAAACGTATTAAAAATTCTTTGAATATCTTCTTTGTACACAAGAAAGGGTTAATTATGAATACGGGAAAGCGGACGGTAATCTTGACACCCTAATTAACAGCATTTTGAATGACAGTTTTCATTAAATTCGAAACAGTGACGGACATTTAAACGTGACAATTTATATTAAGTCTCCTTTCACGTGCAAGCTGTGATATTAAAAACTTTGAGAAATCTTTTAAATTCGTTCGATAATTGCGTGTTGGAACCACTTGATGAAACATGTTTAAAAGCGTGTAGCTTAAAGAAAAAAATTGGAGACGATAAAAGTCTCTCGCACAATTACCATAATTCAATCGTTTTAATATTTGCTGGACCAGAAATGTTTGCGTGAAACGGTTCTTTAATTTCTTCTCTCTCATTTTCATTACATTCGGACCACAAACTGAGACATTTAGATTACAGGCTCGGATAAAAGGCTGATGACGTGTGTGAAACGAAATGCAACATAGAAGAAACTTATTCCATCGCAACTTTTTGAGAAATGCTATCGAAATGGAAACCTTCTATCGCTGAGGGACGTTAGCGATAGAAGCTATTACTCAAATGTTGCTATTTCAGCAAATTTCCATCGCTAACGTCTGAGAAGGACCCTAGTGCAAAGGTTTAAACCCACCATTCCCCTCTCGACTTCTCCTTTCTCCTCGCAATTCGACTAGCCAGGCCCAAACACCCATAATTCGCGAACGGGAACCTCCCAGTCGTGTTATTTCGAGACGCAGCGTTGCACAGCCCGCGATCGAATCCATTCTAATTGCAACAGAATGTAATATCGCGTGTAACGACGAGCATAATGCCACTAGCAGTCGTGGTTGGGGGGAATTATTGAGAATCGTTCTAGCGGAATCTCTGCGGCCCGTTTTCTCCTTTCCTTTGACAGGGACGTCTGACGAGCCTCGATCGCGCATTTGATACCGGAACAATTACAGATGTTGCCACGGGGAAGCCGCAGATTTAATTGGACGGCAGTTAAGTCGGGCACGTTGTCGTTCTTGATGACTGATCAATATTTTGGCCCGTCCATAGATCGTGTTTGACTTACAATCCACGCTGCTCGGCATTACAGCTGATGGATGTCCGCCTGTAATATAACATTAGGAATCACAGCCTGCGAATTCAAGAGATCTCTATTGACGTTTATCGCGCCGAATTAGCATAGCCGTTACGTTCGTAATTCAACAGCCAGGCATTTGTCATTCCGCGCGATAAACGCGTGAAGCATGAATTTATATGTTTGAATCTGTTTCGTACTTGGACCAATAACAACCCGGGGATAGCCTGGCTGGGCGCGACAAATTTAAATCCGCATAAATTCCGAACGATCGGGACGATTCCATTCACTTAACGTTTCGTTAATTGCGCACTGGATTATTTCAATTTGAGGGCCTTCAAAGCCTGTTTCGAGCTACGATCGATGTCCAACGTTGTCTTCGTTTTGTTAACTATTTGGTTAAGAAGAGACTTTTTTATTACAAAAAATTCTCCACACTTTACCTTAATTTATTAATTCAAACGATGTTGCCATGCAATTTCGTTCCAGAGTGTGCATTATACGTAATTTTGATGAAGCGCGCGCACGTGTGAAGGATTAATACGATTATATAATTGATAAAAAAGAAATGGAAAATTTTAATCAAGTCTAAATAAAACATTCAAGTTAAAAACTCGTTATGATGAATGTTTCGTTTAATAATTCGCACGAAAAGTAGAAAAACTTCGAACGAGAGAAAAAGAGCACGGCTGTGCGTGATTCGTAATAGCTCGGTTCACACAATAGAGTCGAAATACTTTATTATAATAGAGATTTTAATTATTAATTGGAGCCATGGAATATGTATGTCATTATTTCGATATTCCGTAGCCTTTGTAATAAATCATTTGTTTCTGACTTGTCGAGAAAAGCTATGAATAACTTAGTGGTTAAATTTGTTTCACAGATTAATATACATGGAAATTTATCTATACTCTGTTAATAAACCTTGTATTTTTACGTTTCCTGGGATCGACGTGGAATAATTTAAACTGGTAATTCGTGCGATTATATAATCTCCATCTAACGGAACGTGAAATCATTTTGGAATATCATTTGAAAAGCTAATTGGACCAGCTTCATTTTCAATCGTTCAATTAGGATAATTTCTCAAGGATATTCCTTTGAAATTAATGGCTATTTTCTCGTTAGTCAATGCACCGGAGGGGAAAGTTCCTGTCCGTTTCATCGACGTGTACAAAAGTTATTCAGAAACTTTTAATAGTTTAATTTCCCCCTAATTTCTTATTTGTTAAACTTAATTAATTTCTCGAGATACTTGCCTCAAATAATTAATCCGTTGCATTAATAAATTGTTCAGTAAATCTTAAATAAAGTTGTTACCTTTGAAAAAGAATTTATACGAAAGATTAGTTGCCGTTTTATTCAAAACGAAGCCATTTTTCTACACATTTTGCGATATCTATATAACACAGAAGGGATAAATGTCTCACGTTTGCGAATACAATAAAATGCAATAAAACATGCTTCATTCTCGTCATATTTCACAAATAAGTATTATATACTATACGCGTTGGACACTTTTATACGCATCTGCGGATTCGCGCAATTAAGTGTACCCTATAACAATTTTTCCGCCGAGATTATCAAGATTTATCGAGATCGTTGAACGCAAAATACACTTTTACCGTGGATACACGCAACGACTCTTGAAATAAAACAGATTTATTAAAGTAGACGCGCAATGTTTACCATAAATACGAGGAAAAAGCTTCGAAGTACACTCATCTGTTCTCCTATTCGCTATTCCCTTTAACCGTACAGGAAAATCTTTTCCAATTCGAACGTCCTCGCAAGCAGAACGTACGCGACTCGAACCGACGTCGGGTATCAAAATTCCTCTGTCGAACGCAATAAACGCAGCCCCTGGCGTTCCGAAAACAGGGCAGCCTTTTCTCGATGTAGACAAATTTTTTGCCGCTTCCGATGGAATCCAGCCAGATAGGATCTTCGACGCGTGCGCGTGCACTGGCGCCATTGTAACGTAAACGATGGCTGGCCAGGATCCGCGTAAAGCCAGCCGGAACCGTGCGGATCCGGCTGCGAAAACGGGACGTAAGCCCGTCACGTCTTGACTTTGACCCCGGACGCCACCCCACGCCAGAGCACACGTTCTCACTTTATGACACCTGTTTGCTACCGCCGCCCCCGCTCGCCCTGGCCTCGCCCTTTCCTGCCCTGTTCCCACGGCTCAGCCACACGTCCAATATGCCGCTGCAGTCGATACGACGCCGCTGTTTTCGACGCGACGAAGCTTCGCGAAGAAATATTAGTATCCTCTTCCCTTCAGCCCCGTTCGTCCTCGTCTACGTCCGCCATCGGCCACTTACCACCGTTTCGTCCCCGTTCTAACGTCTCTTCATATTGGCTCGACCGATCTCGCTGTTTTTCATCGACGGAACCCCGGTTCCTTCGCTCGCGATACAGCTTTTCCGGTCGTCGATCGAGCTTCCCCTTTATTCGAGCGTGTCCTATTGCTCGTATCATAAGGCTGGCCCGGGCTCTGATGCACTTACGTAGATTGAAAAGTGCCGTTCGTAATTTATCGTGCTCAGGTGATGCTCGGTGCCGGACTTTGTTCGCGTTCGCTGCTATTCCCCGCGCGGCTTTTTCATTTCGATCCCGCGCTCCTCTCTCTCTCTCTGTAACGTTGATCTCGCGCGCGCACGCGAGAGATTTTTTGTTGCGCGCCTCGATTTATAATCGCTGGTGTTCGGGGGATGAAAAGGGCAGCGTTCGCGCAGCGTTCGCGCAGATGGACGCTGCGCGATTTCAATCCCTCGATCTTTTATCGTCGACTTTGACGCTCGCAGCGCGCGATGGATCCGATTTCGTATCGAGATACAATAGAAACTCGTTTCAGAGAATTAAAGCTTTTAAGGTTCATCGACAAGAATAGAGCTATTTGTATGTAACATAGTAATTAACCCTTTGCGCTCGAGAGGCGACTCTCAATCGCCACGATGTTTCGCACGGCAACTGGAGTTTTCCATCGACCGATTTCAAATTTCGAAGCCCTGCAAAAATGAATTTGGGAGGCGAAATTAGCTCGAGTGAAGATGAAATTGATTTTCAACTGTTAAAAAACGAGATTAACGAGATCGAAGAAATTCGTCGAGTGCAAAGGGTTAATAGAACTTTAGCAAACCGATTACCAATCCATCGTCACATCTTCCGTGAAATCTTCCGTGAAATCTTCCGTACTCGTAGGATAAACAAATTATTCGGCTGTCGCTTTTCGTTTCGTTTACTCGTCGCTGAACAATCGTGCGTAACGCGAATCAGGGTGCATCGGACAATGCACGCGTGCAAGTTCGTCGAGTTGCAACCGGAGAGAGTTACCGCTGTAGTTGAAGGCTACAGATTACACGTGAAAGCAGAAGTTGCTCTGAAATATCATTTATAGAGCGCAAACACGATTCTCGCCCTGCTGGGCACAGTAACGCGACCTAACAGTGGCCGTCCAATGAGAAGTGTCGGTAGTAGATCGAGCCGTCCGCAACTGGACGCTCGCGTAAGTAGATAAGGACACTTCCAGTCAGCAGACACGTTTACTTTCTGTTGGATAGTCGCGTGGTACGCGCTCGTGTACTGGCCATCGAGAAACAAATGTCTACGACGTTACTTCGTTCCTTTATATCGCACGATCTCGATTTCGTATGTTAGATTTTCCTCGAAAATCGAGTACAAAAATGAATCTCATGTTCTCGAGTTAGAGGAGAGTCTCTCGAGAGTCCAAAGTTAAGGAGGCCACTTCCAGTGCGTGGTACTAAAGAATATCGGCATTAGTTGTTTCCAAACCCATTTCCAACATTGCACGAGCTCAACTTTAGCCGATAGTAGCCTTCATTAACCGTGTTTGCCGCGATACAAAGCGCAGGGGGTGGTTCAAATTATACTTTGTCAGAATGACGTATTAACCATTTACGTTGGCAAGAATTTCACAGAGGATTTGGTCATTTTAGAATACGCGTTCAATATCGATAACTTTACGCAATGCAGTGCGTTCACACGGACAGTTAGAACGATTCCGTCACTTCGCGTGACACAAACGCGAACACGTTCTCCGCTCGACCAGCCAGCGTCCTCTGCGTTCTCCAGCCAGCCAGTTGGCATCGCGAAGCACGTCAGAACTGAGTTCAGTCAGGCTGCTACCGTCTCGAGTTTCCACGCGTGCTCTTAAGTAACAAGTTCGGATACTCGAAGGTAAACAGTCGCCACGCGAGGCGGTACGCTCGAATCTGCCGCGCGTTCCATTCGACTCGAGGAGCCATAACGGGGCTGAAACATCGGGGCTCGGTGACTGAAACGCGAGCGCAAAGGGAAATGGCCCGCTTCTGAAAAGTGGTGGCATGCGACAAATCGTCTCGCGTTTCGACGGGAATCCGAAGGTGGATTTATTGCTCGGAGGTGCGAGGGTCCTCGCAGAGGGCGTTTATACTCGCTCCCGCTATTCCAGGACACTCAGCATTGCGTCGCCCGCATCGGGAGACATTCAATCGCTGCGTTCCAAGGATCGGGGGCCAAAGCCGAAAAACGATTTCAAAGACGGACATTTCGCTCCGAGCGCTCTTACGTAAAACGAGCTCGCCTGTTTTATAATAGTTGTTACGAATGCTGTTCGATATCGATTCCGCTGCTTCCGGCTCTCCTCTTCGTTTCACCGTTGCTTCTCTCAAACGCGAGATATCTGCTGAATTTCTGCTCGTAATTATGTTGTTCGAGGACCGCTTTATCGGCGAAATTCGCGCAAAACTCGAAGGGGAAAATTTTATTTCGCGTATTTCCATATAAAATAGGCTGTGGTAATTGTTTCTGTAATAAATTCGACGCAATTGTCAAATCCGTTTTCAATGGATTTTAATCGTTTCTTAAATCCATTTAACGGCAGGCTGAAAATACGTTTTAAATTACGTTTGTCTCAACTGATTATACGGTTTATCGTGAAATTACAATTCGTGTAAACTCGTGGATGTTCTGTATCAGGCTTTCGACCTCAGATATTTATTGGACCAATTAAACCTACACCTCGACTGGACTCTTCTCCACGAGTCTGCGATTGCTACCGTAAGCAGTCGATCGCAAAATGAACAGCGAATCGGAACGCGAGCTTTAAATAACGCGTCCCCATTAGGCACGTGCCGGTATCAGCGTATCAGTTGAATCATGATGAAGTGGGCTGCAATGATTATGAAAGCTCAATAGCGATAACCGTGCGATGCGCGAAAGCCTCGCTAGTTTTGCTCCAGCGATCGAGCCACTCCGATAAATCATTTCTACATTTGATTAAATGTTCTGAATTAACAAACGTCGAAATAATCGAAGCGTTAATGCGCTACAAAGAATCGAAGAGTGTTCTATTCTTTGAACTTTCAAGAATCGTTTTCTTGGGGAGCGACAAAGATATTTCAACAGGAGTCTTCTTTATTATCGTTTCTCGCGTTGGCTAAAGATGAGCGTATTAAAAGCAAGATCGTATAAAAATCACCAGCGAGAATAAAAACCATAGCCCGACATTCTAAATTCAAATTTCACCCGTTCTTCGCGCGGGAGCTGGTGTATAAAGATTGCATTTTGAATTTACTGGCCGCCAGGCCGTTACCCAGTGAGAAATTGTCACCGTTCGGCGAACGTTTGCATTTAGTGGCAGATAAGACGTTGTAAATCGTGCAACATACGTTTCGTATAATCGGATAAGGGAAAAATCGAACTCAATTCAGCCGGTTGCTTAAGAAACTGCCGCGTAAATTTCGCGCGGGGTATTCCAGTTTCATCCGCGAATAGATTTGCATGGGAATTATACTCGTATTATACTTCGACGAGGCGGTCTTAGATAAAGAAGGTTTCGATTCGCCTATGAAAGCGAACCCAGCCGCGTTCGCGTGAAACTTAGCTGACCACCGTGAAGAGTCGACGTGCCTCTAACTGGCGGCCATTTTGGTACTCCTCGCTGGCTGATCCTCGCCTTGGATCGCGTCCTATATTCGTTCGATCGTTCTTAGAATGTTATTACCAGCCGTAATCCACAACGAGCGGAATATCAAGCCGAGCCAACTGCCGACTAAAGCCTTCCTTTGGGACCGCTGATAGTTTTCCGACTCTGCATACGCGGAGTCCAAAGTGAGGCACAGTTTTGGCGAGAGTTTCACTTTCGAACGTTGCCACGGGGTGCGAAACGTCGAGAACGTGGAAGAATATGAAAAGCTTCGTTTAGATGGTGTTTCTCAAACTTCTGGAACACTTTTTAAGCAACGCTAAAGTAAATTTCAGTTTTTAGTTACGATTCCTTTCGAGAGTTGTCTTAAATTGTGGTGAAACGCATAAAAGTGGACAATGTTTATTAATTCTGGAACACAGTTTGGAAAACGCTGCTTTAGTACATCAGTGAATTAATTTTCTTCCCATAATATTAGGAAGAATGTATCCACAATTAACAATATCTACTGTAGTATAGTTGTTTGTTCCAATTAACCCTCTCGTTATGTCCGACGAGACATCTCGCGATCTCGAAGCGTGAAAATAAATATCGTTCGACGTTTCGAAATTCGAAAAAAGTCACCCGACTGATACACGGTGTCGCTTGGAAATCCTGACGATGTAACCAGCGATGTTTACCGAACGTCGGGACAAATTTTTAGCCCCCAGAACGGCACGGTTTACACGGGCGTAGCATCGGCTGTAATAACCGTGTCACGTCGAACCGTGGAGATCTGAAATTTTCGGGCGTCGTTCCGTTCATTTACACAGCGACAGCCGCGATTTGATTACACGCTCACTTTGACGCAGCGCGGGCGTTCGTGAGCGCACGGTCAGCCCTCGTTTGGTATTCATCCAAACCTAATGCTCGAGCAAATGTACACTCGCAAGTGCTTATTGTTAGCCCCAGCCTCGGGATGGGAGTCGTCTCGCGGAGTCTATTTCACGTATACGCGCGCGACGTCCTATAAAACGAGCGGTGATCCTCCTTAGAATTTGAAAGTTGCCGCATTTTCGTTATCGCTCCGCGGAAACGCCCAAGGGTTTTCTTCCTGAGAGCGTCTGGATTTCGACGAGTCCCATATGCATTTTATCCCGCACGGAGACGTCGATATCGTCGACGGTGGTCTGCTGTTGGTTGAGCGGTTCGCTGGTGTATCGCTAACAAGGTCTATATCTCTTTAACAAGATTTCTCGTAGGCTATGCAAATCTGTTGTATCGAATTGAATCGTCAACTTCGACGCGAGCCGAGTTGCTTCCCCATCTCCCGCGAGTGCTTAAAGAAATAATTCGTATTTACACGTCGGATCGACGCGAAACGTCCCCAAAGATAAGGTTGATTCAACACTTTAAAGAGGAGGCAACATCTGAAAACGATGGGCATCCCGTTTCATTGATCAACTGCATACTCTTCTCTCTTGCAGTTTAGTCGGGAAGAAAAGTGGCTGTTTGAAAGACACGTCGCTCGAACAGTACACGCTCGATGAATGCCACTTTTCCGCTGGATACCAAAGAAAACTGCGCTTTCAATCTGAGCGTCTCGTTTTTCATGCATCTTGCAATATCAAGCCTTTGAAAGACTTGATGTTTCTAGCTTTGATATCTCTAATGTCACCGTATCGTATAACTTACGCTGTTTTTAACATCTTCTGCTTGCCCTTGTCCCATTGCCCACTTGCTTCCGAATCCATACAGTTCTGCGAAAGTAGTTCACTTGTTTCTTCTCTTAGAATATCAGAGTACGATATGGACTCGCAGTCTGACTTATTGAACGTAAATATATATATATATATATTTAGAGTCTCTGTGAATTTTCGAAGAGTTAATAACATCTCAAAGCAACCCCTCAAAGTTGGAATGGGGCGCGGAGGAGTTTGATCGAATTAAAATCGATACGACTGTCGCCAATGGATATTCAGAGACTCGTCGAACGTGCATCATCAAATTATCGAGATCGAGGCTCGTCGACGATGCACCGTTTGCTCTCAGATTTGGCTCACGATCGCAGTGGCAAGTGTCGCTGATTCGCGAACCAAGACTTATGAATGTCTCCTCCCCTTTGACGTATATTTGCCCTAACCTTTAGCGTCTATTGCTACCAAGTCTTTAATCAACAACTCGAGCCTCCTGTGCAACGCTGTATATCCGGATCGAGAGATTAAATTCTCCTGTTTACCTCGCTGGCGCCTACGCGCGTTGATTTTCTCACGGCCCTCGCAAATAAAAGCTAATTACTGCATTAGCTGCAAACGTGAATCATTTCGCTTCGAATACACGGTGGACGGATGCCAAGACGCGGAACGGAAAATGGCGCCATTGTTGCAACTATGCGCGCAACGTTCTGATTAAAATCACATCCGAAATAACGGGAGAGCTCACCCCGCGCGTGGCCAGAGTTGCCATCTTCAATTAGGAACTTAAAACTTGGTCCGAAAGCGAACGCGTAACGCGTAACGCGAGCTAATTTAGTTTTAATCGCAGAACGCGATGGAAAGTGAAAAGTGAGCTTGTTTGCTGGTTTCATCTCTCAGCTTCCGACGTAGACACTTGAATTCTTGGCTGGAAAATTTACACCGCGAGCGTGCAGTTGAAATATTGCAATATCTTATTCAGACGCTAATAGATAAGAAAAAAAATGTATAGAACAGAAAATGCTGATGCAAAAATGATCGTACGTTTTCTTAATTACTCTTTAAATACTGGAATAATGAGATAGCTGAGATTTATCAGCCAGCACACGTTTAAATTTAATTTTTGTATTACGAAATTCATAATACAAGCACCAGCAATAGCTTGGCACGATTTAGGAATACGTTAAAAGCTTATCACGGCCGCTTGTTGTTTGCGTTCTTCGCGATTGAATTGTTAACAAGAAGTTCGCGCAGAATCCCTTGATAGACTTCGTAAGGTTTGAAAGATGCAGCAGATGGGCGAACACGGTCTTCCGTAATGCGTTCCGCTTGTTTGCCCCGCAAAGTAGGATAAAAACTGAGAGAACCTGCCGGTTTTTATGGCTGACTTGTGTTATTTTGTTTTATTCATAGTCCACGACCATGCATACATATATACGTGTCTTAATATCGATAATAAATAGTAGCAGACGAGCGAGATTTCTTGCGAGTCCCATCGAGCAAAGCCACGTCGAATTAAGGCGTTTCTTCGACTTTACGAATTCAGCACAGTTCAATATTTTAATTCATGTAAACGACACTGAGTCAGGGTGACGTATAATGTTTCGCATTATAATCAAGCCTTGTATACATTAGTATGGAAATAGTTCTAAAGTATGGTGCCGCGGTGGATGATGGCGCAATTCCTCTAAGACTGATTTCTGCCATTTATTTTTGGGTCTTAGCAGCTGACGCTCTTTGTATTCTCTTCGACGACTGGTGTCGTCGACGATCATCGCGTCTAACATTCTATGTACTCCTCTGTAACAAAAGTTTCTTGGGTTTTCTTCGTTCTTCAGAGAGGGAACGGAATAGTGAACGCTTCGAACTCGACTCAGAAAATGGCTCTGAAAAGCTATCGCTGAAGTAGCAGTAGTTTAGCAATAATTTCTATTGGTAACGTCTCTGAGCAATAGAAAAGTTCTCAAAAACCTGTAGTGGATTGAATTTAACCTCTGCGATCACTAATCAATGCTGATGCCCCCTCAGAGTGGACATCCGAGTGCAAAGGGTTAAGGAATCGAGAAGATATACATCGCCACGGTTATTAGCGATTTTCTGTGAATCAGAGATCATCGTGAACTACTGAAAAGTTACTCGATAACGTAAAGTTTCTGTTTGTATCGATGGATTCACTTGGTATCGGATAAAATCACGCGGAAACGAAGTAAATTGTCAAATTGCGACAAGCAAAGCGCACGATTATGCGAGGAACTTAATAAACCGACACTTCTGAGTACAATTGTACTTTCAAATCTGTTACACAGCCGTTGCATAATTCCATTTATTAAGTGTCGCGTGACATGGACATTTCTGATTCCTTCTCGCGAGTTCCAAGCCGAGTGTGGATTACAATTATGTAAATGACACTCGGTGACGTAGAGCTCTGTCATTAATAAAATATACACAACTTTTCGAATTTCCTTGCTTCACCGTGTTACATGTAACTTCACGTGGCTCAACGTCGTCGAAACTAGCTACGCAGTCCTCGAAACTTGCTGCAACAAAGTAAATCTGAAGCAAACTGCTCTGAATTCATTCAATTCATTTCTTTCTCGCATCTTGTGCGAAAAATCGAGTACGCGCATCAAATTTAGATGAAACGCTCGTTCGTAACTCGTACGTCCTCTTCGTCGTTCGCAAATTGAAGCGATTCGAGCAATTTCCGCCTCCGCGAGCGGGGCTGTTTCCATTTAATCGAATTACCTTTGATTAATAAAAATATTTGCGCTCCTCGGCTGGCGAGTAACGAGACGCTTATCGAGCCGCCGGGTATCGTCGCTGAAATCGTCGATCGGTTTTGCGAGCTCGCGTGTACATCGAAGAAGCTCCGCGACAAATATTTCACGGGGCGCTATTAACGATTTATGCGTTCGCAAACATTGCCTGATATTAACGCTCGTGTAAACGAGGGAGGCGGCGATACGCGAGTGCCGTGCAATAATCTGATAATTCGGATAATTGATTTATCATGTATTACTCGATTTATAAAACTATCCCGATTCGGGGATCGCGAGGCGTTAATTAAAACGAACAGAACCCGCCTACAGATTTAACCGGGGAATTTTTCTGCCCGCGAGTAACCGACTGCCCGATCGAATCCGTTGATTATAGATAATTCAATTGACAACTACGGCGCAATCGCTTTCGCGCGGAAATAAAACGTTTCGTTCCGCGCGTTTAACGCGCCCCGAGTGGAGTTCGTTCTCTGTTAATGTTAGGTGCCTCGCGAAAGTCCGCACACGATTCGAAACCGAATTCAATGCGACGCGTTTACGTGAAAAACGCGTATTTATTAATCGACGATGCGCTCCTCGTCACTTTCCGCAGCTGTCTTTCAATGTTTTACGAGTTTTTGAATTCCTTCTTCGTAGAAACTTCGTGGTTTCTTTTTAAACTGCAACAGAAGATAGTTTTTGACTTCTTCTATAGAATCATGATATTTTTTGCAGAAAATCTGGTGCTGGAGGATTTTAACTCCATTTTAACTCTCTGAAGTTAAGCTTTCAGTGGCTGATAAGCTCAGGGCGAAGTTAATCGCTTGAATCGAAGTCTGATTTTGATAATTTCCGATGAATTTATTAACCTTGCGATCTGAAACTATCGCTCGAAGTAAAAGGCTCCGTTTTCTTCTGGCGAGGACTTGAATCGGGATTCTCGCGAAAATTTCATCCGGTTAACGTCTTCGATACTTATTTGTCGAAGTTTCCGCGTAAGTTGTACTCGCGTCTTAAATTCGCTCCCCCTGTCTCAGCAATCTGTCGGAATAATTAGCAGACTTACAAGTTTTAATCAGCCCCACTCTTCGATTCGACAACTTGGAACGTTCCCCTGAATAATCGCTTTGTAATACGCGCTTCCTGTGACCCTCGAGGGAAACGTAGAACCAGACGACTGAAGCGTCGCTGCTAAACTAATTTAAGTGTCGTCAGAGACATATCAGAATATGATATATCGCGAAATCTTATACTTTCTCGCCGTCTCGCAGATCGACTAATTAAATTTACTCTTCTATTCCACTTGTGACCAAGCTTCGCCACTTTAACACCAGAAAATATTAAACTGTCTTTCAAGTTATCCGCGTTCGAGCTGCTTGTTCAATCTCGATTTTGCTTCTCGCGAAAGGAGCAACTTCCAGCTGACTCTCGTTGCTTCTAAAATTGCTAGAATAAGATTTAAAAGAACTCTGTGCGACGCAAGATTTGACATAACATTCGATACTCGTAACTCAACATCGCGATAGTAGGTGTCGCCATAATTTTACAGTCACAAGTATTTCCGTAGCTTGATTTAACGCAATTAGCCGCGTTTGAAACTCGAGTCTAGCGTCGAATCGTTAAACGGCATCAATCGAGGTGAAATGAAACATTTGATCGCTCCTTCTCTCCTGCATCGCGTTACACAACAAAAGTGGTCCGCCACGGCTCGCTACCTTTCCATCGGGAACATATTTTTGCGGGGCGAAGCAATATCGGGAACATTGGAAAAGAAATAAAGCTTAAATGACCGTCAGCCCCCAAGAGGACCGTTGAAATACGATTGTTGTTAGCCGCGAGTGTTAACTGCGGATCGAAGCACGCCAACCAGACAGATCCGTTTCGCATCCGACACTTCGAATCCGCTCGTTCGCGGCGAACAGATATTTTTAATGGCATTTGTTCCATCGATTCGACCCGTAAGTTTCGTAACTAGGTCCGACTAACTTATCCCCCAGGTTCGAATATGCGATATAACAGGGGGCGCCTGACACGAGCTCAATTAACGTGGGATGATAGGAAACTTCACTCATTTGTCTGAACTATGCTGTAAAGGTCTGAACGCAGCTTGCGAGACAAACGAATGTGACACAATTCCGAGGGAGCATCGTTCGTCGATGATTACAGCATACAGTATACACGTACGAGGATCTTTTACGTATCGTGGGCTCGAAAGGTTTTGTCGAAACCAAGCTTCATTGCAATCGAGCGAAAATTAATGGGTTCGTTTTATTAGACGCACTATATGGCTGTTTTTCTTCGATTGTCTCTCACGCTCTCGCATTCTTTTACGCATTCACTCATCGAGCATTCTCGATCCTTTCACCCGGATTTCCACGCATTCCGCTGTTTTCAAGGCACTCGCGAGCACGCTCGCGCGTACTCTTCTGCACAGAGTTTGGAATGTTCTCGACTATTCGTATCCAAAATTCCATTCTCGCCCTATCGAGTATGAAGTCGGATGCGATAGAAAATTGATCGAGGGGAACCTCGAATGCATCGCTTAATTTCGACGAACTTTTTTTTTCGAGGAACTGTACGCTCGTCCACGCGGCGAACGTTCGACAGAAACGCGCCACGATGGCTGACGAAAGGATTCATTTAATTAATCCACTAGCGAGAACCGTTCGTGCCTCTCCACCGCACGCGTTTCATTCTGAAAGTTTTTCAGTCGCAGCTCCGACTCGCTCCTCGCTTTGAAAGTCATCTGGAACGAGTCAGCTAATGGCGGAGAAGACGAGACGGAATTAAAAGTCCGCCTACGGCCACATCCGTTCAAACTAAACATGATTTCCGTGGCCGCCTATTTACTAGAAAATGGTGGTTAATCTCTCGAAAATTACCGCTGGAACCCTCGCGCATCGCGAAGAGGTTCGCTGGCGCATTTGTCGCGCGGTTTCCCATTCGATCGCGCAGTTTCTCCCTTCGATTTCGTATGAATTCCGGTAAGGAAAATGAAACTCGTTGGGGGAGAGTAATGGATTTCTTTTCGAAATAAATCCAATGTGATTTGGGAATTGGAAACGCGGCTAGCATGTACGCTAAGACGATTGTTTATGGTCCAGAAAATTCGCAGCACGTAGGATTAAAGCCGTTGTTCCGTGTTACGTGTAAAGGAGAGTTGTTTTTCCAGGGAATTCCTATTAACAAGAAATATTACCGCCGCAAAAGCGATCGTGTTATTACTAGAAACGTGTAACGTCGTATTAATATCTTCTTTTCCCGCTGCGAATTTTTAAAATGCATGCACGCGTGTGGAGCACGGTTTCTTGGCATCAGCAAGATCAAAAGACTCTGGCCCAGGTATGCCTTGAAAATTTGAGAATTTCAAATCAGGTCGTCGCGTATTAAGGCTCGATCGATACGTACAATACGTATTCGCTTTGGTCGAAGCAGGTCTGCAAGCAAGATCGCTGCCAAGCGAACCACAAATGCAGACGATAATCCTACAGTCGTGTTAGCATTTTTTAATTATTTCGCTTGTTTGTCAGCAACCGAGCCTTTGTGCATTGTCCGCCAAATCGAGCACAAAAAGAGAAGCCAGTCGAATCGTATTATTTTGTTCAAATATTTTCAATCGCAGCAGCGTCACATTGCTAGAAAATTTTCACGACGAAACGTATCATATTTAGTTCTCCAGATGTTCTTCGAGCAGCAAGTGCACGGTGTTCACGCGGATTCGTTCAATTACATTCGCACAAAAGGGAAAATGCACGCGGCGGATTCGTTCGTCCGCGGAGAAGTAAATTAACTTGAAGCCATTCAAAAGGACCCCCCATTGATTTTTCTACACTTTTAACGAACCCAGGCATTGTTTCTTTTAATCGACTAGAAAACCGTTCACGCCAGAGGACGGCGTCGTTCGACTTTCGTTCGAAGGTGGAACAATGAGTACGTAAACGATTGTCGTGCGGAGGCGAGCACAATGATATATCTCGTCTCATACAGAAAGTGGAATACGCGTACACATTGCAGATTGTTCCGTCGTTTCAAGCTCCCAATATTAAATAAAATATGCATGCGCAGTATTTTATAAAAAAATGCGACGATGCTGAGCGCCAATCGTTCGTGTTTGCAATGTTCGCGGCAGAACGAAGTTGCATTTCAATTATTTTAATGAAATTTGGTATCAGTTGCCGCATTAACGAACCAGAGATCGAGTTTTCCTATAAAGAAAAAATGTTATTTTAATATTTAAAATTTAGGTGCCAGAAAAGCTATAGCGCGATTTTCTTCTCCCTCCTGATTTATTCCTGCTGGTAGAGCGTTTATAACTTCGTTTTACAATACATTCAGTACTGATATTAAATATCACTCCTGTAGTATATTTCATATTAAAGTTTAAACATGCCTGATTGCCTTATTTTAGAAATTTTTCAATAAAGTCGTATCGCTTTTCAGACAAAAAAAATTCAAATACCGTTGGAAAGAACGTGGATCTACTGGTACCACTTTCCGATATTGAGATTAAAATATCTCTCAAACTAATGATTTATCGATATCGATAGGTTCATACTTTTCGGAGGAATCGATGAACTGTTCAAAATGTCTGCGTTCGATAAAAATTGATTACAAGATATTGCAAATATTTACACAACATTGAGAACGCAGCGCGTTTGAGAAAGTTCGTATTATAAATTTAGAGTCACACTAAAACCAGAGGCATTCATCGTCAGTAAGTAGAGAAATAAGAAGATTAGAGAAGAGAAATTCTAGAAATAGAGGTAGAAATAAAGATTTTCTAGAAATAGAAGATTAGTAAGACAGTGGAAGTAGAGATCTGGAAGCAGTCAATTAAGGAAAAGAAATAGTACTCTAGAGTAGTCTAGAAATAGTTCCCTAGCACACTCTTTTCAGTTTCTCATTCATAAATTACAGTAACAATCGTGCACGATCATTGAAATTAGGACAAAAGGCGTGAAGACATTTACGAGTGACAGCGAGAGCAACGAGGGTCTGAAAATTGAGACTTAAACTTAGAAGGCGATCAGGGTATCGTAAATTATTGGAAAAATGATGGCGAATGGAAGCTTTAAAATTGGCAAGTTTGGCAAGAACCACGTCATATGGTACGCGTTATGGAGTACAACTTTTAGTCGAGGAAAAGTGGGCATCGATCCAGGAGCATCGATCCTCGCGCGGATGTTAGGCTAAAGCATTGCCTCCCTGGCAAACGGATCTAACTGCCTTCTGCAAAGACAATATGTTCATTTTTATACCCGATCATTCTTGCGTATTTATGATAACCTTCCGCTGCAGCGTTATTTGCCTCCCAGTGAAGAACGGAGGGCCATTTGTAATGTTTATGGACGCGCACGCTCGATGCAGATTATCGGAAGAAAATACCAAACGCGAGGAATAAACATTTAAAGCGCGAACTTTAAAATTCTATTATTAAACCCTTAACAATTTTGTTGGAAATTAAATAATTCAGAGAACGCGTATTTGGAAAGATTTACAAGATGGAAGATCGAGGAAGATCCTTTTAAGTTTCAAGTAAGATAGGTGTACGTAAAAACGAACGTCAATCCCGAATGCTGGGCCAATTTCGGAGAGTTTTTAGTAAATGAAAGCACTTGGATGTCGATGACTCATAAATTGTAAAGAGATCGGGATCCTTTTTTCTGCATAAAATGTATGTAGCGCAGTTTTTCAACTCTGCGCCAGTGGGCAAATCTTGTACGAGCGTGGTGGCATGCAGTGAAAAATGGCATGATAACGGATGACCAATATCTTCTCAATGGCTGGATATTGATGAACCTAGCTCAGACCGTAGTTGGTACTAGCCGCTCTTCTTTTCACCGGCCGATGCGAATCGACCAGAACCAAAATGAAAAATCATACTACATTCATCCACCGATTTTCACCAAACATTGACGATGAAATCTCATTTGTATGATCAGTACCAATATATTTTGCGCCTCGATATATCGCGTGCGCTACAAATTTCTGTCGATGTTTCGCATTTTATTGCTCTTTACGCAAAATTTATTTTTACTTTATCACGTAATATATTTATTAACGATGCTCTTTTGGTTAGATTCGTACGTCTTGCATTATACTCGCTCGAATAATTTACGTCCTTGGCGCGCCATCGTCAGCTTTCTACTTTGTTAGACATCTCAAGCGCACCCTTAACTACTAGTAATTAATAGCTGAAGAGGTAACAGGAATCCTTGGTAACCTTAGCGTTTCCTTTGTACGTGCGGCTGTGTACATTTGATGGACGATTCGCTTTCCTTGTTTAATTCAATTTTCCCGAACCCACACCGACGAATCGCAGTTGTATTGAATTACAGAAAGGGATGAACCGGTCTCCATCTTGCCCTGGCCCTCTCTCCTTTCCTCTGAGATCAAGAAAACGCGTCGTCTGCTCGACGTCGCTGTCAAGTAACTTAAATTTTACTTCACTCCATATACGTTTGCATTTGATTTCATATTTCGGTTTATCAGACGTCACGTATCGAATTTATTACGCTTTTAATAGTTCTCTTTCGTTTCAAAACTCGACGATTTCCTTCTAAAAGGAACGAAACGGATGCACGAATCAAGCACATCGAAATTCAAGACGTATCGATCGCCCCGCTCGTATTGACGCGAGTCGAGTAATCAAGATGGAGTCAATAATCCATGATCCGTTCAGCCTGGAAACCGGTCTACCCGGCATGTAATTGGGATCAGTGCTTATCTGTTGGCGCACACTGGGTTTCAAACCCCTTTGCCAACATTTCCCCACCCCCACGGCCACCCCATCGCCTTTATGCAATTCGTACATGCCTACTTAGCGTAACAAATCCTCGGCTACGTTTTGCTAACCGAATACTCGTTAACTAGCCATAATAATCCCTGTTGAACGCATATTTGTGCTTCGATGCGATTACGCCCCGCGCGATTCTGCCTTCTTGCGTGCCAACAAACACGATTCGCGCTCCAGGGCACCAGCATCGCAAAATCTTCTACTCTATAGTAATTGATTCCCAACACAATGAACGCGCGCACTAAATTCTCAGATCTGAAAACTGTGTGCGGGATAATAATTTTCGTTAGCAAAGCTATGGAGACGAATCATAAAAATTCCTTGCCACCCCTAATTACACAAGGAGGTACCCAAAAGTATTCGAAACGTCGTACTCCCCCAAATATTTGAAACGCGGACGCGCGTGACGTTTGCTGATTAATTGTGTACACGCGCAGAGGAACACTCGGTCGAAGCAGTTTAGTTGGCGATAGTCGTGTGTCGCAGACGCTCGTGCCGCTCGCGCGTGCAGCGTGTCGCGTACGGCACGTCGTACAAAACCAAACTGTTCCGCGTCAGCAAATTCTCGACGGTGCATGGCGAATGCAGCGGGACGAGTTGCTTAGAGTACGACGAGGCGTCACGTGTTTGCGTTGGAAACGAGGCGTTTCGTCGGGACTTCGTCGACGAAACTTCGCTCTGGACACAGGTAGCGCAGTTTTATCGCAGCCAACCCCCGCGGCTGATAACACTGGCCATAATAAATACGGCCAGCCAGCTTTCGTTCGTCGCTACCCCCGTTCGAACCGTTTCGCTCGTTATTTAATTAGAACGATACGCGGCCCGAATCGGAGCTGAAAAGTAAGAGCAAACGGAATCGCGGAATTTAATTAAGAATCGCTCGCGTTTGAATAAGTAAGAGAGAATTAGAAGTTCGCGGTGGAAAAAATAAGCATCCGGAAATTGGTTGTTTCGCTTTGATCGGCCGCGTAACTCACTGAACGCGAAAATTTTAATCAAAGTTGAAGGATAAACATTTGTACAGGAGACTCGCTGCTCGTCGCCTCCTCGACCCGAGCAGTTTAATATAAATTGTCTCAACTATTCTCACCTGCTCTTTGCCGAACGAACGGTCTGTTAATATCGGGTATCTGTGGCTATGGATTTTACCATTTCATGTGTGACGAATATAATCCATTTGGAATTGAATTTGTTCAAATATTATTACATGAGAGGACTTACTATAGTAATTATAAGATATATGGTTAATTAGTAGCAGAATACGTTTAGTTTCTAAGCTTGAGAGACGTAGAGATAAACATTTATCGCTATGTCGTTAACATTGCAGCGCTGTGTTTGAAAAATACTTTGATTTGAAATTAAGCAGAGTTCCGAAATTAATACGGAGTCAACGGTGTTGACAAAAACTCACGTACAGCGCACGTAAGAAGATTCCTAACAACCAGTGGTATCTCCTAATTAAAATGCCCGAGCAAAAAGTAATTGCGTTACATTACTCGCCGGTACGACTGCAGTAACGTTACAAATTTCCGTTTCAGCCACGTGCAAATTTTTTAATCTCACTAATAAAGGACTGTTCTCCGAAGCGCATTGTCTCTGACACGCGCTTTCGTGTAAAAACACTTGAATAGAATTTGTGAAGCGTTAAAAAAATGTTGCACACAGAGTCGCGAGTGGCATTAGAAACTACAGAGGGCGGTCTTTTTCAATGTAGCTTCGACGATGAAATAAACGAAAGTATTTAGAAGATAACGAACCCTTGTGTTTCAGAGGGACCGAGCTTTACCGTGCCAATAACAAACGTGACGATCCCAATGGGCAGAGAAGCTGTGCTCGCTTGCGTCGTTGCAAATCTGTCTACCTTCAAGGTAAACCCTCTACTAACGATGTTTGTTCATTTCATACGCGCCTTCTTCCCTTAATCAGTTTGTTATTTTCACTTGAATTTCAGCGGTTCGAACTGAATCCATCGATGCGAACTCGTCGCTTCAATGGACTTTAAACGAGCTTCCGAGTTTCTTTTATTTTTTAATTCCAAAACAGTCGGCATATCCAACGCGATAGAAAACATCTGTGCGCTTCATTTTTAACTAAATTGGCATTGGAGATTCAATTGATTTATTTCGTCGAACCAATCAAAACATTTCGTTTCACGTTTCCACCGCCTTTTTTAAATATCGAATAACCTTTTGTCGTTTGTACCGCTCGCATGATATTCACTTAACAATTAGCCAGCACTGGTCGAATTTGCGACTTGATTTTCCGAAATACGAAACCCCGAGCGAGATAATGTTGTTTCTGTCGTTTTCAAAAAGTTAAATTTATTTAAAATTGTAGAATTTAAGATTCTTTCTCGAGTAATCGATATTCAAGAATATTCGTAATTACTCGAGAACGATCGCAATTGTAAACGCCCACACTTCATTCACTTCAAACGCTCGCTCTTTCATTTCTCGCACCCCAAATCACCCTCGACTGTAAAGTCGGTAACATTCTCTGTGTTCTGTCTTTCGAAATAATGGCAGCACACAACCTGTGCGCGTAACAAAAGGTTCGAACTGAATCCGTTAACTTCGATTTCAGGCAAATTCTCCCGTAAGAATCGATTCTATTAAATAACTTTCGGCTCGTGCGGCGGCGTCTGCAGCACAAAACCGCTCACGGTTCTCGCGCGCGAGCAATTAACGGACGGTGCGCTCGAAAAACTGGAGCGTAAGCAAATTTCGTTAATTCGCGTTCGAGTAATCGTGAATTGCTGCTGCGGAAAGTCGTTTGCGCGAAACAAATTGGCAATATCGCAACATTTCTACACGGAGAGCCTACCAGCAGCGTTTTGGGGGTTGCAGTTTGCGCGTGCCATCAGATCACGGTTGCTTCGATTATTTTCTAGTTACGCACTTATGGCGCGCGTCGAAGGGACGGTTTAAACAGTCAGAAAATTAAAACGCCACGCTCGCACACACGTACGCGTCTGTTTTTTTTCAATCCATCGAATTAAAAGGTATGCGTATCTCGTATAAACTTGAAGCCTCTGCTAAAAGTGCCTTTAATTTCAGCACGCGTAAGCGTTATGCTAAAAATTGAAAAACGTTATCGCGCACTTAAGTGCTGTGTTTGATGCGAAAACTTTTTACGATATTTTAGCCGTTCTAATCGTGTATTATTATGCAGAGTGTTCTCTGAATACGTTATCGAGAGATGATCCCGTGCGAGCGCTGTTCTTTAATTACAAGAAATTTATTTCTCTCGTGATCGTTCGTTTCTCGTAGAAACGAAAAACTTGGCGTACTTTAAGGAAGAATGGAGATTACTTTGAACGGACCCTCGAAATAGAAGACGATGATTTCGTTGGTAGGTGTATCGTTCCACGAATTGGGCAAACAGGGCAGCAAAAAACAAGTTTCAAAAGCCTTTGTTAGCGGCGTTTCGAACAATTCGCAGCCCTTGTCCGAGCGAAATCGAGGCGGGCTCACTGAACGATCATTTTCGCGCAATAATCGATTTTCACGGCGCGCGATCGTTATAAAATCTAAACAGAGGCCGCAACAAAAGCCCAGCAGCAAATGATAGGAAACAAACGCGCGAAGATGGAACACGCGGAGCTATGAAACGGACAATTGCCGATTCGAAATGAAAAAATCGTGCGCCAACCGACGCTCGAAATAACGGTAGCAATTTTTTGCGCACGGTTACAGCCGACTGCTTAACGTTGAACGTACTTTTAACGCTCTGTTCGGGGAATCCAATAAAGAGCCATAATGTACGCCCTCGCAAAATCCAGCCCTACATCTTCTCACGTCGCGGGCCGATTTAGACCAAATTCAATCCCGAGCTCGCAGTTCGCCCGTGGAACCTCCTTGCCAAGTTTAAACTCCGCAGATTAAGTGCTCTACGAATTATCGCGATAACAGATAGCATCTGTAGCTCTATCGAGCTGGATCGCAGCAGCATCCTTTCATTCATTACGTTGTGGCAGCTGCGACTCTGCAATTGTTTAGGATACCTAGATCTCTTAAAATCCCTCGCTAATCTTACAATCCCTGTGAGGTTGGGATCAGAATACACATGGGATCAGTATCCCCTGCTTGCGATCGAATTCGAGAGGCTGAGGCGCGAAAGAAGAACGATTCTGTTCAGAATAGAGCGACAGAACCGTGTGACCGAGTATGATAAGGGTGGCGCGTGACCGCGAGCGTTTCAGGAATGGATGCATGAGGAATGCGTGGAGAACAGGGTGAATCTTGTGAGCGAGCAGCGAAAGAGTGAAGAGCGACTAGTGTTAGTTAGAATTAACAGCGACTGTAGATTAATAAGGTATTCTTGTATACATTAGTGGACGTAAGGGTAGTTATGTGGCGGTCTTCGCCATTAGGGAGACAGCACACTCGTCAGTTTCCCGCGAGTGCTCCATGTCCTACTCCATTTCTATATAATAGAAATTCGGGCCTATCCCTACCATCCCAGCGTCTAAGGTAGGGTCTGCTAGGTAGCCTTACCGATGAGTCCACTATCAGGCCCAGGACGAAACGTTCTTCCCTCTCTTTTTCTTTCCTACCCTCTCACGTTCTCCTTTACAGCGACAATAATTGAAGCCAGGCGTTCCGGCCCACCAACACGGTGACGCGCTTCAGTTATTTCTCTAGAACAACAATTTATTCCTACAATTCTTGGGTTCCTTCTTGGATAACAGATTTTTCTACGTATACATATATACATAGTATCGCGTGTTCAAGAGCATGGTCGGCGCATACAAAGGAGAGGCGCGTCACTGGTGAGAAAAGGGAATGGCCGGGTGTTAAGCTGTACAGGGTTGAAACGAGTATAGCACGTCCCGGAACGAGCCTGCCAGCAGACGTAGACTTAGCTTAAGTGCGTCAGTTTAAGCCCGGGTATTGCGCAGTCACGGTTCACGACGGGCGAAGACGCTTCCTGTCAGCCCAGTACGTTTCCCACCCTTGGCCTACGTAACCCTCAAACGTTCTAGGAACGCACTCGCCCTCGCGGCAAATGGCAAGACGGCGCTACCCCACGTTTTCCTAATTTCCTTCGTTATTACAATGCCTCGTCGCATCAGCGTTAAGTCGTATCCGCGTTGGATTCCGGGTTGAACAGCGTCGAACGAGTCGAGTACGACGCTTTATAACTCCGAAGAAAGGTTTATTCGCGAGGTACGCGGTTTAGCGAGAAGTCGTGAACCCGGAATTTCGGTTTCCCGGGTCTGGTGTTTGAGGGATTTGCGAGGACCTTGGGAAGGGGTAGTTTCATAGGTTGGAGGGAGTGGCCAAGGGTCGAGGATGAGGACATACGTTAGAGGTGACGCAAGGGATGACATCACTGTTTGGGATGAATCCGTACTTACGAAAGATGGTAATTATCGCTGTGGCTCATGAAATAACGAGTTGGCATCCAACACCAGGATGCATCTCCCCCACCCTCGAACGCGTGCGTTTAGAGGCGACGTTTTTTGGAGTTCATTAAGGTCAACTGGAGGGGTGCTCCCTCGAGTGGCGAGTAAATATTATAAACGACGAAAAATGGGCTGCGTTGTTCCCGTGCGCCATCTTGCGCGTGTAACCCGCGCCGCTTTCTTTTAATACCTCAGAGCCGAGTGTAATTTTCAAGTTTTCCGCCCGGCGAAGTGGGTTCTCGTTACTCGCGCAGGTTTTAATTCGGCGAGTATCACGGAACGCTCGCAATTAGCAGGGACGATGGCTCGCTGCGATTAATATTAGTTTATTTAGGATAATTCAGGGTTGCAACGGCGGGGCGGGGAACCGCCGCCACCCTTCTGCTGCAACTTCCCGTTTCGCTCTGAAAACACTTGCTCGCTGCGAGAAAGTTTCTCTCGAATTGAAGACACGGCTCGCAGCAGCCGGAGCAGCCCTTAATCCCGCCTCAATCCCTTGAAAAATGATCCCTACCGGGTACGTTCTGACAGGGTTGTATCGCATCAGTTTCAGCTGGGAAATTCATCCAGAAATACACTCGCGCTCGAACTCTCGAGGAAAACATTTCGCGACGTGCATTTCGTTTCCTTTGATCGCACGTTTTTATATGTTCGCGCAGTCTTTGCTTGGACTTAATCGCGGTAAATTGGCGAGCATTCGTCGTGTTTTCTAAAAATCGCGGAACGATATAATCGACGTATTTAATCGTCGCGAGTACGCAGGGTTTGGCGAAGCAACGATGTCATCGTCTGGGAATTCGTAGCCGAATTTTCGATGCACGGAAATAGTCGTGTATGAAATTCAAACATTTGGATATCCGTTTGTTTGACAGACTTAGAGTAGACTTAGCTTAACTACGTCCGATTAGGCAGGGATATTGCGTAATTACGACTCATGGCTGACGGTAACTGTTCCCATCCCGCTCTCCCAGCTCACCGAATCCTGGAATACCGAGAATACCATTTTAATCAGCCGCGGGAGGCACGAACCGAATATAAGCATCTCCTCGCGAGTACAAAATGTCTGTGTTTTAATTACACGGGGCTCTCGTCCCGACGATCCACGCGATTTACGCGCGACACGTTAAATTCGCGGCGATCGATCCGCCAACGTTTGTCTTTCGCACCGAATCGTCGAGGCGCGAGTAATCCGTGCTTTCTCGCGTTAATCGCGTTTCGCGAGCAGGTCCCCGGCTCACTTAGGAGTTTGCGAAAATTATTTTTAAGCGGGCGAACGCAAATCGGATCCGCGGCTAATCGAGTAACGCCGATAGTTTCGCGCGCGAATGGCTGTCGCGTCCTGAACGATTTATTAAAGGTCGCGCGTTTAAGCAGATATCTACGCGCAAACAGTCAACGCCTCCCTTTAAATGCATTTATATGCATATGTGATAAGGGATGCCGCGCAACCGTTGATTTATGAATAGAATATTCAGCGATACGAATACCCTCGCCGCCACTAAACATTAACAATAATCTTATCACTGACGAACACATTAAATCACTTATTCGTTATCGCGTTTGATTCGCTTGATTCCCAAATGCAACTCGGAGGCTCGCGCAGATACCCGTTCGGGCATTAACATACCGCGGATCATCGAAACGCATCGTTCGTTGCTAATTACTACGTTTCAGATAATCCTGAGAACCGTGGATCGATTTTCTTGTCCCGCGTCCGCTAATTTTATTCGACTTTGTTGTTCGCCAAGTGGAATCGCGGTTATTGTTGGAACGCAAACATTTCGAGATCAGATACGGCTCGTAAATTGCTAAGAAATGTGGCCACGATAAAGTATCCTTATTATTCGTAGCAATTAAAGTTAATAAATCGTTCGTACATCAAAATGCTATTAAAATAGAAAAATTACAACGTTCATTACGAGTGACAAACATTCCTGATAATAAATTTGCATTCAACGATAAAGCAAAACAATTTATACCCTCTCAAGATTAAAATATTTGAAAAACCAAGAGATTTATTGAGCAACTCTTCAAATCGTATAACGTGTCTGTTATATTAGTATACTTTGGCGTATAAAACTCTTATCGTATGCATCAGAGTGTAATCGTGTAATTTATCAACAATAAATTCCATCTTTTCAGCGATCGAGTAATTCGTAGCGAAAAAGAACGTGATTAAACTTAAAAAGCTCTCTCCAAAGCATGTCGATTCAGTAGAATACAATAAGATCAGTATGGTTCCTTTCTGTGGTGGCTGAGAGTAGACATACGATCGCAAAGGGTTGAATAGGATCAAAGTGATCAACCTGTATCACGATCGATCGTAAATACAAGACAGAAATTTCGTTCAGATTACTAGAAACGAAGCACTTTGCTCAAACAGCTGACAGGTTGTCCACAATCTCGCGACGTGGCATCAATGGAAGCGCTACAGTTCATTTCCGGGAAGAATTCGTAAAGCTGCAGGAATACAGGAATCTGGCAGAGATTTGCCAAGCAGAGCAGAGCGCGATGAAACTTTAGCCAGCTCGCGCGCTGCGTTCCACGATCGTCTCTTTCAGCCTCTGTTCGCTCGCGCGTTTTCGCACCGCTTCGTTCTCGGCTGGACTGAAGTAACCTCGCTCGTGGGCCGTTTGAAATAGGAAACGGGTTTCTTCTGTGACGAGGGAAATTCGTTTGAAAAAATACGCGCCACGCTCTCGAAAGGGATACTCGGATGTCGCGGATAGCGTCGTTTGGACTCCTTCGAGCGCTCCAGGTTTCGAGTCGCCTCGAGATTTGTTACGCAGAACGATGTAAAGTCAAGCTCCGCTGCGTTCCTCGAGCGTGTAAGATAAAACGCGGGAGCGGCTTGAATTATTCGTCGTTGAGTGCTCGACGTTTATGTTGATAAGCGTGGATCTTCGATAACGATTGCGCGAGATCGAGCTACGAGGCTGGAAAACGAAAACGCAAGAATACGGAAAGAATTGAGCGTATTTCTAGCTTCGAACTGTCCGCGTCGCTCGAGATTGGTTCACTCTTTGCACTTTGCATCTTTACAATACGCATTTGAAGTTATGAAAGGATTTATCGAATAGTAATTGCATTTAGTCGCTAAATTATGCTCTATTACGTCGCAGTTGACGTACCTTTCTCCATTTTAATATCCGCTGCTTTGATAGCGTTCGACAACAGAAAGGGGGATCGTGCACGACAATCTTAAGCAGTCATGCCTGTCACCACTGAAATTGTATATTGGATCCGCCATTCACGGCAGGAATTCCTCTCCCCTCGTCCATGTTAACGTAAATGCGATCACAAAAGGATTTTCGCGTATTATATTGTTGTGCATCGTAATATAACGGTTAATACTGCTTTCAGTAGAAATAAGTAACATTAATACGTACCGCCGCGAAACAGCTATTAAATGTCTTTGTGAAATGGAAATTGCATCCCTGCATCCTCGCATTACGTTCAGATCTTATTTGATCGCAACTTTTCGAGAAATGCATGTTACCCTAAACTTTCCTATCTCTTTTCTAGTCTCTATATCGATGGAAACTATCATCGAGTGCAAAGGGTTAATAGCTACCAGCACCCAGTGCCCAAAAGGCACCCAAGCTTCTCAAACACTACATCCAACGATCCCACTTCAGTTTAACCAACTCGACTCACTGAAACCCCAAAGAATACAACTACCAAACCATCCGCCAGTTTTCTAAACTCGGTGCATTCCATCTTTCGTATTAACAAGACCGCGTTCCCGACAATGGCGCGGTGCGGAAGTAGCCGCCGCCTCGTCGATGCGCACACAGCTTAGAGGGTGTGCACAGATGGCTGGTATCGGGGATCCTCTGGCGGACTTTTGCGCGCGAACGCGGAAACGGGAATATTGTCAAACGGAGGAAATTAATATTGGCAAACGGGCGGCATCAACGAACTCTGGCGCACACGGCTGGGCCATTCACGTGACGGCGGCGGTTAAGAGGGTTTAGCGGCGCGGCGTGGCGAGGGGCGAAGGAAGGACGCGCCGAGGGCGGTGATGTAAGGGCCCCTCTCTGTGTTGGTACACGTGGATGTTAATCAGAATGGGATTTACATATGAGGCTCGCATTACTCGGTAGCCGAGCACATGCACCGAGAGGAGAAGATAACGGCCTCCGGTGAGAGAGAATGGGCCCGGGTTGCGGCACCGTGAGCCGCAAGAGTCGCGTGCAACCCTATATATCTGTAATAACGTGCCACGTAAGGCGTAATTATATATTGCGCCCGGGATTATTGCCGCATTTGCACTTCGCCCGTAGACCAAGGCAAATATCGATTGCGAGGACCACGCGTCCTGGGCCTCTCGTCCCGTTTCCCGCCTTTCTTCCGATCGATCGATCGCACCTTCCAGCGACGAGGGGATTCATTTTTTTCGCCGTTCGGATCCGCCTTGTAACGACGCGTGATTTTCAATTCCGACGAAACGTCTGCGGAGACGCTTAATTATAGGAACCGGGCCCGTGAATGGTAATTCGATTTAACCAGCGCGCGCGCGCGTACACCGCGAGCCTGTAAAATCGTTCGTTAATTAGCGAGGAGGATCCGAGGGCGAGCAGCGCCGCGTTAGAAGCGGATAATAGAATCGGAAGTATTCTAGTCGAGGGTCGATCGGCCAATTGGATCGCCCGCGCCTATTCGCCACCGATTCAGCGACCCTGTGATTTTTCGCTTTGGCCAGAGTTAAGGAACGCTCTGAAAGCGCGAAGATTTTCCGATATCGTTGGTATCCGGCATAATCCAATAGAAGAAGTTAACAGCATTACGGGGAATGAGTTCCACGGCTGTTTTCAGAAATGGGAACGCCGTCCAACTTTCTATATGGGCACGTAGGGGGACTATTTCGAGGGTGGCAATGGTCGTTAATACATAATCTCGAACGTATGCTTTTTACAGCTACGTTTCTGCGATTTTTATTACCAACACTTTCTTACGCTCCTGTACCAAATAGTAATCTTCAAACAGCAACCAGAGACTAAGAAACTATTGGTCTCTTGCATAATTTATTCACAATCTACGAGTAGTTGTCAACATATGTAATGCACATTCGAGGAACGTTGCGCGCC
The DNA here is from genome assembly GCA_963969225.1 of Xylocopa violacea. Lineage (NCBI taxonomy): Eukaryota > Metazoa > Arthropoda > Insecta > Hymenoptera > Apidae > Xylocopa > Xylocopa violacea. The sequence goes on from CAXAJV010000015.1 coordinate 20,855,985, forward strand.
TTTCACAGCCATTATATTTTAAGAATATGGAAGGGTGGCTCGACAGAGGAAAGCCTCGCAAGCTGGAAACATTTTCATGGGGCTGTTAAAATCGAAGGAACTTATTTCCGGGTTCCTTGCCAGCCATCGCGTTAGCCGAGTTTATATCCCGGACACGAATCGTACGTACGTGTTACAGAGGTCGTATGTCGATCGACAACGACTCGGGGAACCGGTAGTCCAGAAAATTACGCGAAGAAGAATGTCGCTATTAAAATATTCATCACGCGTAATGGAACGACCGCACTAATTTAACCGGAGCGCGAACTGTTCCACGTCCCCTAAAATATTAACTGCTTCGCGCTACTTTGCGGGACCGAAACTTACGTCCCCCTAAAATTTCGATCACGAACTCCTTAATGCTTCGATCATAGATTGTTCGAGACCGCGAGATTCAATAATCGCGATTATTCGAACGAAACTGGAAGTTCTGAGTGGCTGAAAGCTTTATTTGTTCAAGACGGAAACTATACTCCATCCTTGCTCCATACAATTTTTCTTCAAAGAACTTGATACCAAATTTATAACAAAGAGAGACTTCGTCTCTCTCCTGCGTGCTCAATTTTTTCTTCGCATTTCGCACGCTCAAATTTAATACGATGAACAACATTATGTAACCACGTTGCGCACAAATATTGACTCCCACGTGCACGCATAGCAAGTACCATTATGCATACTGTCTACGCCTGCAACGCTAAACTAATAACAGTTAAGTTCATTGGGTGAGACTGCAGCAGTAGTCACTCTTCTGCTCGAAGCGCTGTTCTTCATAAATATTTGGTTACAGGATTTCCAAGTGTTTTCAGGGGCGTATTAAAGGACCACTTAAATTGCTTCGAGCTACCGGATTGTATAAAAATCGTCTCTCAATGGAATACGAATAATCGTTGCGAGACATGCGTTTAAGAAGAGAAGTATTCACGATCTAACTATTTTATACTATTCCTTTGTGAGATCGTAGCAGGCACTGAGTTATTTCATTTTAATTTCCAGTTGGAATCCCAGAGTATAATAATTAGAGCCGAGAGGATTTTAGATTCCCTTCCCCTTGCGGAGCAGTCGTATCGTCGAAACCATGCGAGCGCTAAAACGCGCCTATGCACCAGCAAACTGCATAACCTTGCGAAACTGCCTCTGAAAATCTCCGTTGGGTCCTTTGTGTGCTCTGCTAACGTTCACGGCTTCTTCAGAGCCTCTGGCAACAGAAACCATCGACTTTCCTTACGCGTTAACTTTCAACTCCAGATGAGACGTTTCTTTTCGAGTATTTTGGGAGATATGTTCGAATTTCTGTAAATTCTGCCACTGTGGCAACAGAAACCATCGACTTTTCTCACGCGTTAACGTTGAACTCCGGATGAGACGTTTCTTTTCGAGTATTTTGGAAGAAATGTTCGAATTTCTGTAAATTCTGCCACTATGGCAACAGAAACCATCGACTTTTCTCACGCGTTAACGTTGAACTCTGGATGAGACGTTTCTTTTCCAGTATTTTGGAAGATATATCGGAATTTTTGTAAATTCTGCCACTATGGCAACAGAAGCCATCGACTTTTCTCACGCGTTAACGTTGAACTCCGGGTGAGACGTTTTTTTCCAAATATTTTGGAAAATATATTGGAATTTCCGTAAAAAGTGTTCTCTGCTTTTACGTTCACACGCGTGGACACGCGTATCGCAGCTAGCACAGCTGTTGCGCCTAATAATCTGTTAATCGTAACTGCAATTGATGGCCACGTTGACTGACACCTGTAATAACTTAACCGGGACAAAAGTGCGCTCTCGCGTCCGTGCAGACGCGTTCGGGAATCCTTCGAGCTCGATGGTAACATTACTCTTAATCTATCATTGCACATCTGTGCAATAATAGATCAATGGGGTCATCTATTCTCATTCGTTCTTTCCCCGTTCGAATATAAAAGTTCGCTCGACTCGTGCGCCCGCGATAAACGAAATTGCCTCGTAACGGTTGTAATAAAAAATACTTCCACCGTGCGAAACGTTTCGAATTCCGCTCTAATTTCGGTGCTCGGACACGATGCATGAGAGATATCGCGGAAAGCAGGGCTTGCTGGACTTGCGCAGCGATGTTTCGACAAATTTATAGCGTTTGTTAAATGTATAAACTTCTTTTTACGCTACGAGCGTCGATAGAGGTCGGAAAATTCGCTTCGCATCGAGACTTTTCTCTTGTAAATTAGCGAGGCGTGGTCCGAGGTTCCAGAAAGGCTGAAGCTGTACCGGAATTCATTCCTATCGCAGTCTCGAGCAATTTTTCGTCTTCCCATTGTTCTTGGCTCGACAAGGTAATCGGAGTTGAAAAGGTGGCGAAACGGGATCGGGATTCAATGTTCCCCGATCGGCGTAGCCTTTCACGAGAGTAACGATCGTGCCAACCACGTTCACGGTTAATGTCCCGAGAAACGAATAATAAGACAATGACGTCTCGCTTAGAATGGAGATCTCTCGCGTTTATCTTTTTACCTTTAAAAGGTATTCCCGTGTAGCTCCCGTTGAAATTTGCATCCCAGCTTTCGAGTTCAGGCGTGACAACGGGTTGGCTCGTGAATCCTGGGCCACGCGCGAGTAATTTGTCGCGGTGTTCCTTAATTTGCACTCGAAGGTACGCGCAGTTTTAATTCCTCTGTGAGTCGCGTGGCGATGATTCGTATCGCGCGAAAATCCATTATATTTTAGTCCCGTGCAAGGAGTAAGTCTTCTCTGGTTACCGGATCTTACTCGTTAAAAATAATTGTTTCTGGCGCGGCGCACAAAGGGGAGAAATCAAAAGTCTGTTAGGCAACGTTGGCCGACGTCCGACTTGTTATCTTTCCACCAGTATGCCCCGACTTTGGCCAATTGGAGCCGTTTCACTTATGGCACGGCTACTTTGACCGAGTTTAACGGTGCCAAAAGTGCATCAATAATCGCAGTTAACAGCACGGGATATTACGCTCGCGACTTACGAGACCGTGCTCGTCGAGATCGAAATCTGAGGCACGAGCTACAATTAAGAAATGAAGAATATTTACACGGAAATTCCAAGTGTTCGCGACGCGTAGCGTTCGGACGATACAAAATGCAATTGTTTCGACAATCGCGATTGATTCGAACTTAATTGCAGTGTTTATCGATTTGCGATGGCACGAGCGAAACGCGAAAGAAAACTTTCAAACAGCAACGAAATTTGACGTCTGCAGCGTTTCGAAACCACGAGAAACCGAGCGCTCGGACGCGTATGTAAATCTTCCTTTAATGAGAAACGCGGGTAGCAGGCTGTGTATAGTCGGCCGCAAAATACAGCTCAAATAATTATACCGCGAATAGGGGTGGCCAATGGTGTTTAATATTTACCATCGATGTCCGCCACGGGCTACCAGCTACGCGTTAAACGACAGGAACAATTGGCGATTGCTTTCACGTCACGGAATATTTGCTCGTGAATAATTAATGGGATCCCCTTAGTTGACTTCGTGCACGGATTTAGATATTCCAAGATAACATGGCGGCGGACGAATTAAGCTCCATATCCCCCGCCCGAGCGCGTGACGCCTAATCGAACGACACCGCACCGTTTCGTTGCCATCAAGCGCATCGATTAATTGTTATGTCAGAATTTACTTTGCATGGCGAGCAAGACTTTAATTAACGGCAACCGTAACCGTTTTTAACGTTGGCCAGCGGATCAATTAGAACGAATTATTTAATTTCGATCCGATGGAACCACACTTTGGTCTGCGAGTATCAAATAGTCTGTTTTAGTGTTTTTTACTTTTCATTTAGGAGTTTTTTCTGAGGGGAACTTAATTGCAACTAGTCACCTCCTGTATTTAATATAGTTCTTTTCCTCTTTAAAACTGCTAATTAGATTGCACGCTTTGCAATAATTTAATTTCTAGATCACGGAAAGCTTTTACTTTCGCTCAGTTTCTCAACGTCGTTATCCCATGTAACGAAGTAGAAACAAATAATGCGTGCATTATTTTTCGTAAAATTCCCGTTCACGAAACGCGATCCTGTTTCGAGGAAAAAGGAGGACCAACGCTGAGTGGACGCGTTAGTTATCGTCCACCGATCTTTATGGTATTTTAATCAAGCGTCGCATTTTTCTTGGCGACCCATTTAAAAATCAGACGCAGATGGATTAAATATTCAGAACGCGCTGGTGCACAAGGAATTTAATTATCTGATAGTCGGTTGATCTATCCGTCTACCCGCGCGAAGAAATATATGTCTCCTTTCCACCGCGGGAGTTAGACCGGAAGTTATCCCTGCCACCCTCTGCTATGGAAATAGGAACAGTTTTTACTCGCGTGCCCAGCCAACGAACGATTCGTTCGCGGACTTATCATCCGAGCAGAACTATTACACGCTTACAAAATAAGAACGCACGCCAGGATCGACTGCGAGTTATACATCGCGGACATTTGTTACTCTGCGTCGCGCTGGAAAAAAGTCGCGCAGATAACGGAGGGTATAATCATATTTAAAACGCCAGATATTCGGCTACATTTCATACGGGATCTCGATCCTTCGGATATTAATGGTCTTAATATGTTGAATTCGAGAACCGTTCGTGTAGTCGCGCCATAGATTTTCGGGGCTGCGAAAAATTAATCCGCGCGACGATCGTTTTCTATCTTTAATCCTTTCATTGTTGGCTCCATTTTGTGTTTTAAAGCCACTCGTGATAATTGGGGGATGATGATTTTACGGGAGATGGATTTCTTAATTAGCAAAAATTCCATTCGTGTATGAAAGTAATGCTGCTAATTACATCGCACACTTTGTAGTAATGTAATTTCTAAATCGCGATAAGGTTACTTTCGCTCGGGTTTTCAACATTATTATCTGGAAATTCGTGTAATTGATATATTTTGTTCGTTCCTGACTGATATTTAGAAGTATTTATCGTGCGAATAGCATAATGTTGTGCTTTTTAAGTTGGCTACATTTGGAAGCGCGAACACGATACTGAGAAGCTCTATAAGTTACGATATCGAGGTTGCCACCCAACTTGGAATTAAGTCTATAACTTGGTGAATTTAGATTACAATAGAATTAATTTGAACGAGTTGAAGGCGAAGTTATAATCATTTTATCGCGGAAGGAGCACAAATTTAAGGTATCACCCCCTAGATTTCCATATTCACCGCGATGTAATTGGATTAATGGAAACTATAGCGTCGATTCGCGTGGAAACGGAAAAATCTTCAATTGTCGAACGGATCGTCAGTGGAAAATTCGAGTGTTCTAGCTCGAAGTAAATAGGCGAAGTAAATAAATGGAATACGTTGTAAACAGCGTGATCGCTCGCTGCGGAAAGTTTCGAAGCAAGAAATAAAGCAAACTACGGATTTTCAGTACTTTTAATTGCGCATGCTGCATTTTATGCAGCTCCACTGTTTACTATAATGAACCAAGTTCTCTTGCTAATTAGCGCAAATTCCGGGCAATTCCAGTAAAAGGTAATTATTCTTCGTCGTTTATTTCGAGTCGGGTAAAAAATTTCGCACGCAGACGCTTGTTAATAATCGTTGACAAACCGTGCCGTCCAACTGGCAATTTCCGATCTCTTTTTATTACATTTGGGAAACGCGGAGAATTGAAAAACGTTCGCGCGAAACAATTGCGCTGGAATGAAACTGTGCACGGTGCGTTGATGCTGGTGATCGTCGCGAGCTTGTGTGGCATCATTTTATATTCAGGTAGTTATTTCAATTGTAATTGCGTATTAAGTGCGGGAGATTGCTTCTGATCTTGGTGAGAATTAGTTTCATACTTGGAGTCTGAAATTGCAGTTACGGAATCGCGAAGTCTCGTTAAACTCCCGGCTATGCAGAAATTATTGTCAATTATAAGGTTGTATTAGCCGAGTTATCTTTACATTCGAATAAGCGTACCGAATTGGATTCCCTATCTTTCAAATCGCATCAATGGTGGACGTTCGTTCGAATTTCGTGTATCGATCGTGAACAACGCTGACCGAAAAGGAGCTTCCACTAGTTTAAATAAGAATTCAAAGATCCAACTTTTAATACATCCGTTAAGTGTAAAATTTATTCATATATTATTAAAAATATTGCCATCCAAAGCACCTATGTATCATTACACAATATATAACGGCACAATATATATATATATGTTCGTTAATTTTAGAGGTAAATAATGTACTCCAGTCTTTGTGCATTCGCCAGATTAAATTTTCTCCAATTTACAAGATAAAAGGGCTTCATAATGTTTATCGATTTTTGCCCTCGCTAACAAATTTCTTCCCGTGCCTTTTAAAGAGGAACGTACGAAACTTTTATGCGATACGTGCGATGTATAATTTGTTGGAATATTTATTGAATTATGTATTTTCGTGGAGCGTGAAATAGAACAAAAATGCACAGTATATTCTTTATAGTCTGAGCGAAATATCGATTTCTTTTGCATTATCTAAACATTTTTCACTCGCGAATGCATAACATTATATAACGTAGAAGCTAGACTTGCGTCGTTTCGCGTCAGAGGAGTCACTTTGCACTCGATCTCTGAAACGTCACTGAAATTCAAATACACGCATTTCTAATTCATACGACGAATGGAGATTGTTAAAAAAATGCAAGATGTCAAAGGTTCTTGCGAATTTTCCTCGAAAACTACCCTTTAAAAGGTGTACGCGATACTTTTGCCTCTGCTTTGGTACATTCTAGCAAATTGTGCGTTTATAGACCCACAAAGATCGCAGTTCGCGTCGCAGCGTGATCTGAAAAGCGATCCGAAACTTTAAACCAGCGGTACAGTACGAGCCCATCCGAGTACCACTCGCAATTTTTGGCCACGATTTGCAGTAAAGCAACGTTTATGCTTCATCAAAGTCGCGGGGAAGTTGTACGTATGGCCGGACGAGTAACGAGCGCGAGCAGATCGCGTGTCTTATGGCCGCTCGTTAACTTCCGTCTCGTCCGCCCGCGGTTTGCTGTCTTTCGATCAGCGAACTTCCGTGGCGGTGTGTAAATTTTCGAACAGGGTGCATTGTCCTTGCTCGCGAGAACACTTTGCTGGCGGCGGTGCACTTTGTCGACGATTTTTTAACCCTTTGGGGGCATCAGCATTCATTAGTGAACACGGAAGTCAAATTTATGACGTCGCAACTTTTTGAGAAATGCGTTTCCCTCAAGTTTTCTATCGAAATGGAAATTTTCTGTTACTGGGAGACGTTAACAATAGAAACTAATACTCAAAGATTGCTATTTTAGCAATAGTTTCTATTGTTAACTTCTGGGAGGAGCCGAGTGCAAAGGGTTAACATCACGCGTTATGTGTTTTAAAAGCTTTTCTGTGGAAACTTTTCGAATTTCAAATAATTTATCGATTCTTTACTTATTTGTTTGTTCAAAGTCACAGATAATTCTGTTATTTGAAATACATTTGTATCGATGGAAAGAATTTCCAGAAGCCACTTTCTCGAGGACAGATTCCTGAAGTTTATTATATTCTTTCGAGGATAGATTATTAGTATCGTAACAATTAATCGAGAAGCATTCGATCAAAAATATATGGCGGAAACTACAGACTCTACTCTACTCCGTCGAGTATGATATAAGGGTAGGATCTTTGCGGAACAATGATCCAACTTATAGCGCTCAGTCAACTTCTATTACCCCACCGATCTCTGCGCAGAATCAAGTTTCATCAATTCAATCAAACTTTGTTATTTACTTATAATATCTATATTAATGCGTCTTCGTTTCCGCGAAACAAGTAAGTCTTCTAACATCGTGGGCTGGGAAAATATTTGGAAGAGAATTTACCCGAAATTAATCAAAATCGTTGAAGATATATCTGCTCGAAAGATGATTAATTTGAAGATTAAAATTTGAATTCCGCGTTCAAGCTTGCGATTCAACTTTCCGTCGCTTCGAATGTTGAACTCCCAAGCCTCTGAATCGCATATGTACATCGAAAGTAACGGGGATGGCTAAAATCGATGCATTAAACGAGCTTAACGGAGCAAGAATAATTAAGATGTTGGCAACGCGCCGAGATTCATGGTTGCTGAACAGATTCGCGTTGGAAGAGAGTCTGCACTTTGCTCATTACACGCGTTGTCACCCACGATCCTAACACCTATTCCACGCTCCCGGTCCACGGGGAATCGCGTACCACTGAAACATTTCCTAATTTCACGTTCCTCGCATTTCTTTCTCATTTCTTTGGTCCTGAAAATTCGCAAGCACGCGTCTTTGCCAGCACGCGCATTCCACCGCCGCGCGGAACGAGCGCGTTAATTCAAAGGCATTTTAGAAATCAAGATAATTTAGCAATCGTTCGGTGCAGCCGCTTGCGTTATCGACGCGTGAAACGCGGGAAAATTAATTTCGCGCGAAACCGGATACATCGAACGGCGTTCCTCGGGAATTAAATAGCGTGGCGGCGAGAATGAAACGCAATACCCGTCGACAAACGCGACAAGTAATACGTACGCGCGTATCTACGATAATGGCGGGGGAATCGCTCCCAGCTTGTCCATTTTACTGATTGTTTTTCCGCCGCGCGACGCGCGCGCACCCCCGCTCTATTTAACAGTCGGATTTCCCGTTTTAAATAAATCCCCCGCCACTTAACGGGGCGGCCTCGACCCCCAGCCATCGACGTTCTTAATTATTAGCGTTATTTTTGCATGTTGCGCAATAATTCAGCGGCCCGAACCGGGACATAATGCACTCGTTGGCCCGCGTTCAAGATGGCAATGGAGTTACGCCACGGTTCCGGGTCCTCGATATTTTCTAGTATCACAGCGCTCGCCGATCACGGATTCCTTTTGTTCCGCTATGCCGTTTTACAATGGACGGTCCTGCAAACTTTAACAGCCCGCTCGATTTCTGCCCTTTCGGCTCGAATTTTTCATGGACGCTTCAGAGCAGCGCTGATATCGTCGCGCTTCGAGACGTCCCTTTTAAAATTCTCGTTCAATTACGTCCTCCTCTATCGATTATGAATGTCCATGCGCTCCAGGTTAAGGGTTCTAAATTCTATTTTATTGATCACACGTAAAACGCACGATGCTGCTCGCTTCGTCACAATACTGTCGATTTCATTGGCTTTTCTGGAATTTTCTGGACGATATTGACGTAAATCGGCTATAACGCAAGCTTCGTTTATGCGTACAGTCGAGTTGTAAAGCATAAAAGATTGAATTCCACCCTCGTTTAGAAAATAATGTTAATTTTCGTCAATAACGTTCACAACTGGACGCGTGTTTCTTTAATTTATGCGGTTGCATCGTAATTAGATGACATCCGGGTGTACATTGTGCCCACGGTACGCGACTATCAAAGGTTTCGTTCTCATTTATACCGAGCATTAATGTCGTGTTGCAACAACTTCGAAATGCATTGTACAGCGCGGCACTTTGAGCGTGGTGACGCGTAATCGACGCGGTATTTGCATAAATGCATCGAACACGTGCGCTGAACTGCGATAAATTGAATCCCCGCCGACCCTAGCGTTTCACGTCGAATATCTCAGAGCTATGTGTCTTCCAGCTGGAAAAACTTCTCGCGTATAATGAATACTTCTCATTAAGGTCGACGTGAATCACCGAATTAGTGCTGTAAATTTTAGACACTGGCCCCCGCGATAAATGCACTACGCGCGAAGAACGGAACGGTGATGTTCCATTGAATTATTTGCAACAGAGAATGGCACTCGCATTTTGAATAAAATTGTTCAAGTTGCAGTAGAGACGTGATATTCCAAAAAGCAGAGATCTAACGTTGTAAAAATCAACTTTATTGTACATATTTACGTGTAAAAATGAATGGCATTCGACGTTCTTCTCGCGTTTCACACGCATCGCGTTGCTTCTTACCATTCCACGCCAGTTTATTTATCGCGGTCGAATACATTTTAAGTTTCGAACCCGCACCACAGAAGAATTCAATGTTTATTGCGATACTAGTTGCGACAACTTCGAAGGAATCCGTGCAGCAATCGAGAAGTCGATCGCCTCGAAGTGAAATGTTACGTTATTATTTCGCTGGAATCGTGCCATCTGAACGCGAATCTTGTGGAAGTAATGAAAATTTGTTCACGAAAGTTTCGTTTCATTTTGAGGTCAACGTTTCCCGTGTATTTCTTTATATAGATATTGTTTAGCAGAAGACGTCGGCCACTTTTATGTTCGTTCGCTGAATTTAATTTCGCTCCACTTAGGAAAACAGGAAGGGAGCTGGTAACGGGTCCACCTTTAGGTTTTATGGTTGTTCGTTTGGAAAAATTCTAAATCGTACGCGCTTTTTATCCGTTCGATTGATATTTCGCGTGAAAAAGGTATCTCGCGTGAGTAAATGGGATGTAAAGGAAAACAGAATTAGAATTTTTATGTCAGACGTCCTGCGTACGCGGCTAAAGTTTGCGTATTAAATCCAATACTACCCCTCGCGATATAAACTCGCTGCTCGTAAATGCACCCAGGAATATGTATGCATACGATCGCGTGTCATGTTTCCGTGGCTTTGGAAATGATTAAATTCAACCTAAAATTCCTGTCTCTTAAAAGGTTTTAAACAACCAGAACTTTCTAAATATATTTCCACACGGTAGAGATAATATGCTCAAAATCTCCTTCGTAAAGGGTTCATACAGTGTACACAGCACCGTGTAAATTAGGTATCACGAAACAGTTTACGATACCATAGCAACAGCGTGATCTAAACTCTTTTTCCATAATCCGCGAAGATCGCTTCCCTTAAAACGTTCTCGTATAAATTTTTAACTCGCGGCACACCGATACAATTTACTGATAATATCTTGAAATATTCTCGAAATTCCCAACGAAAATTAATTGTCCAACTCCGAAATATTCGTCAAGTTGAACAATCGAGAGTAATTTTTGAAACATTTTTGGTCCCTCGCGTTGCGCATCGAATGGGTTACGTTTCGCATAACAGTTTCATGATGCGGACGGATAATTGCTTCATTCTGCGTGCTATGAATGGTTGATTAATTATCGCTTAATTACAGGGGGATGATCGATTATCTGGCGTAAGTCTTACGCCAGGGGAATTGAAAATATTAATGGGAGAGAGAACGCAGCAGGCAGAGACTTTGTTCCGTTTATTAATCACTTACATGACGAGACACAATTCTTCCCGGCTTCATATTACGCGACCGGAACCCCTCCACTTTTGTCTCGCGGCAATTTTTTCCTCCCCAGTCGCTCGCCACGGCGCAGCAACGCGTTTCTGGCAATTCACTCTTGTAATACTTGGAATAACCTATCCGCGCACTCTGTCTCGGTCTCGTAAATAAGTACGAGCTTCGAGAATTCAGCGAGCAGAAAGAAAAATGTACAATATCAACGCATTCGCTACCGCCGACGTGAATGCACGTCATTTCAAATTCCAGCGCAGTAACAGCAAGCTGTCTAAAAAGCTACAAGTATACAAGTTATGGAAATCTTTTCATAACTTTTGTCTTCGCCTTAATTTCATTATTTTCCAAAGGTACTCGGTGTTAGAAACGTAAAAAATTTGCCAGCCGCGAATGTGATAACAGGTTCACTCGACTTTTTCTCCTTCTCTCATTACTTCCGGTTTAGGATAAGTTAAATGCAAGTGGTCGAAATTTAAAAATAATATTTTAAACTAGAATGAATTTATTCTTGCTGGATTCGGTACGATATCTAAATTTATCCGACGGGTAATTAGTTTAGAACGTACGCGCGTAAAAAGGGGGAGCAAATATGGCGGAATAAAACCGCGAGACAGATGTACGACATTAAACCAGCCATTCGTTTGATACGACGGTAACCGAAGAAGGTGCACGAACACTCTGAAAATGTTCCTCGCGCGGCACAAATTAAACTTAAACTCCGTTTCGTTGTGATAATATTTATAAAAATGTAGCTTGTGTTTTTTCTAATTAAAATACGCGCGGCCGAGATGCATCTAAGTTTTAAACTGTGCGCCACGCTGGCGCAACATCGGTAAAAATTAAAAGTCCGCGGCGTGCGATTACATTTTTCACCCGTAAGAACTTTATACGAGACTCGCGCCAAGTGGAGGAGATAAGCGAGCTTCCTGTTAAAATTTCCTACCTTCCTTCACACTTCCTGTTTCGAATCGCGGAATTAACCCTATCGCGTTCGTTTCATTGCTAATTGATATCGTAGTACATACCAGATAACGATAATTGCACCCATTGCAACGGAACGGCAATGTTCATTAACACGTACAGAGAATCGCCATTGTGTACTCTGTCCTAGAACTGTATTCAACGTTTGTTTCCCGCGGAAATTCAGTTCCCGCACATTCCACACCAAATCGATCACCTTTGTGCTCGATGCATGAGATTTCGCTCGAATTGAAATACGTTGTCGCTGAGTCGCAGAAAAATCGCGAGAATAGCTAAAATCCTCCTTCCTCTGGCTTTCTAAATCCTCCAAAAAATACTTCGTCCTCGAGCTAAACAGATTTTACAGAATTTTCCGAAAGCTGTCTTCGCGATACACCATTTTCATGTAGTGTACGATCGTTTCGCCTGTTTCTTTGCAATTTATATTATTTATGGGAGTGGTCAAACGTTGAAGACTTCGTCGCAAGTTACCTGGTTCATAACTTGGTCCGGTAATGTAGATAAATAAACGGTTGAGTCTTGCTGGAACAAATTCCGAGAGACTAACCAGAACACAGTCGGGAAAAGTTGAACGAAATGTTCTCGAAACTCTGGCGGGAAAAAGCACGTCTCAGACGAAATTTACCATCCACGTAGCCAGAGTTTCCGCCGCGCGAGTAACCAGCAGCGAATACACGATGGAATCTTGTCTTTGAGCGGTTTGAAACTAAGACCACCGTAATGGGGAACGCATATTTAGACAGATTTTAATATTTGAATACCCGACTGGCTGGTCTACAATAGCTTTTTACACGTTTTTTTTTTATGTTTTCTGCATGCTTAAACGCGCGGACATGTGCAATCCGATTGCTGTACCTAGGAAACACTTCACCAGGGACATTCAGCGAGTTATTCGCTGGGAACGTCTGTCGGTAATTAAACGGGAAGCTCCCCATGCAAGGCGAGAATTTATTCAATTGACGCTTTTCTTTCAGCGAGTTCTTTCCTTTGAGAATAGCCCCTGCAGTCTTTTAATTGCTTTAACGAAGTTATTACACTTTCCACTGTCTATTGCTTTTCCGGGTGCATTAACCTTGTGCACGTTTAATAATCTCGAGACGTTTTAATGGAGCTGGGCAAGTACCAGTAAAACTTCGATAAAGTTACAGTCGCCCACTTCGCGTTGCGAATAAAGTATTGTAATAATAATCGTATGTTCTTTATTTTCATTTATACACGTCTGTCGAAGATACTTTCAGCTGTAAAAGCACCATAGTTGCATTCAGTAAAGTTACAATTAAAAGGTCGACACTTCGTGCCTCAGTGTTGATATAAAATATAGTAATTGCAATAATGTAATGCTCGCTAATGGGGTATTAAAGCGTCTGAAGGTTGGGTAAAACGGCAAACCCGTTGGTACGACGCGAGCACGCGCCATTGCGTCGGCGAGCGTGGCGTTTTCATTTGACACGCGAGGAGCGCGTAAGCGCGCGGATACCTCTGTGTTGGCAATATATTCTCATTACTGGCAGCGGATCCGAGTCGTGATCTTCTTTGAGTAGTGTCCTGAAAAAGTAATCACTCATGGGCATGAAAATGGGAAACGAGGCTTAAGGTATTAAGATCCTTTGTCTCCGGCTGCGGGAGAGAACAAGCAGACGAGGCAGGAATCGCATAATAGGGATCGCGTAATCTCTGGGAAATCTTACGGTATGAAACGTCCCGGGATGAATGGGCGTGTAATTGTAACCGAACGAATCGGACGGTAACTAAATTCCACTGAAGTCCCCGTTGGAAGTTCGATCGAAATTGAGTTCTCCGCGCGTTTCGCGTTCCTTTTTTTTCTCTCCCCCTCTCTTCTTTTTTTTTTTTTTTTTTTTTTTTTGACACGTCTGTAAGCGGCGCCGTACACACGCGGACGTATATATGGCGGCTGAGTAAAGTATTTAAGCGTAAAACGGCGCCACGGCGCGGTTGGAATGCTTTAACGAACGCTTTAATTAGTCGGGAAACAGAATTCACAAAAGGAGACGTGGAGTAGGTCCGGTAGGCTAAATCCTCTATGTTTTAGAGGCATTAGAGTAGTATAATGCAGGCTGAGCGGTGTTTCTTGCGCTCGTCTGGCTCCCCGCTCGACGTATTTCTCGACGTCGCACCCGCGATTGTAAATAACTATTTCGAGGGATTAATTAATTCGATTCCATGCTCGCGCGTAATAAAGTTACCGATAGAAGAACGACGAAACTGGAGTTCGAGAGTCGGATGGAAATCGCGCAACTGTTTCCGCCAATCGATTCGCGATACTTTGTTTCGTAGAAGCCGCGACACGGAATCGTTCGAGGCGACGAACAAATGTTTGAACAACGTCCCATTTGACAGCGCGATTAATTAGCACGATTTTCTTCTTCTTCCTATTTGAAGCAGCTGAAATATGTCCTCGTATTCTTTTGTACCGTCGCTCATTTCTATCGGTCCGTGCCAAATCTTTTGCCAGTTTTCTTTCCCCCCCGTGCTTCCTGCGTGTCTCCGTCCTTCCGTTCGTACACAGTCCAGAATTTTCGCTCTCTTCTTGCTTGTCGTCTATGTTCGACGATACGATGTTCCACCGTTTTACTTCCTTTTAATCCCTCGCCAGTTTCTTCCTACGTTATTACATTGCTATTAATTTAAGTAGTAAGTTGTATTTAAAGAACAAGTAAAAACGATACGCCATTACAGTCCACGGGATGTACAAGGTGTCTCTGTTACGATCGAGCATCGGAATATCTTCTTTTTTGAGATGATTTTCCTTTGTGCACTCGATAAGGTGACATTTTCATTGATAAAAATGATACTGGCGACCGAATGATCATGGCCTGGCAACATTCTTGCCACATTTCTTATCGACGTCGATTCTATATCACGTATATAACTCCATAATCCGCGTTAGACACGAGCTTGCCATAAGAAAGGTCCCAAGACTATCTATCCAAACGATCCCCCGTTAGCCACCTTGCACTGTAACGGATGTAACCTACTTTCGCAACGGTGTACTGAAATGTTATTTTGTGTTCCCGTCGTATCGTTGCAATATTTCTTTTTTAATACTCTATACGTTCCCGTAATTTGTGGAACCAGGCGGAGGTTTACGACAGAGGTCTAAGATTAACCAAAATGTTTAATTGTCAGAGAGGTGAAACTGTTTCGAAGCGACGCACGCGATGTGAAATCATTTAAAAGAGCACAGTACCGTCGCGAAGTTGATCATCCATCATAAATATAATTAATTTAATGAACATCAGTTTGACACTGCAGACTTTTTCCCATTTAATACCCTAAAACAATGAATTTCAATTTTCATTCGCCAGCACGCTTCCGCAAGCCCAAACTAAAGTCCGAATTAAAACAGAACTCCGCTGCAAACAAACTACCTTTTTATTTCGCCGCGGTCGTAGCCACAAATATGTCTGGCGATTTCTCGCGGATTCACGGAGTTCATTAAAACGAATTACACGGTTCCGCTGTGTTCGGATGGGTTAAAAAACGCGTCGCGAGCGAAAAAGTTGCCCAGCTGACCGGCGAGAACCGTCGTTGCCAGCGTGCCTGGCTCGGAATATCCATGGGAGTCGCTCGCGCAGCCTCGAGGAGTCGCGTTTCCATTCGCACGATCGACGATCCATAAAAGAAAAGGAAGGCGTCCGCGGGGCAAAGGCGAGTTTCCATTACGTCGCGAGGCTGCACGGCACAATGGTTAAGAACCGATACAGCTGGTATGCAAGGGGGGCCATTTCGCGATCGGTTGCGCGAGGGCATTGTGACGGACGTCGAGGGAGGCGAGGACCAGGCTCGCCTGTAGATGGGGCGCCTCTCAAACGGCCACCATTTTATCCGCGCTCGTGGTCACACAGAACGCGGGCGGTTCGCTGGCGTTGACGCTCAGTTAACCCAACGTGCGCGATTGTTGGACGCTTGATTAAATATAACGAACGCATTACCATTGTTGCTGTTCGAATACCGTATACCATTCACCGGCTCTCGCAATACGTCGGGATATTTATAGTTGGACGATGGCGGGCAATAGCGGGAAAATGTACCCGTTTTTCTGTGTTCCGTGTGAAAAAATGCGAACCGATGTTCTCGTCTAAATTAGAAAATCTTGAACCATGTCTGAGATCGATCAGACTTCGGATCAATAATATATTGAACAATTTCATCTACTTTTCTTTCATTATAGTTCATATTTGCCCTCGAGAATGGTCCCTCGTAAGTATGCGACGCTACGCGACGTAAGGTTCTCGAGGAATATCTAGTTTCCGACCGAGCGGTTCCGTAAAATTTTTTTCTATTATTTCTTGTCGGCACCGTGGAGGTAAATTTCATCCGGGAGCAAATTTTCTTCAAGGGTAATGTCCCTGAACAAATTGTCCGTGGCTACGACGCAATTAGTTCCTTTCTGGGAATATGTTGGCCCTTGCCAATTCACGTTTTCGTTACCGCCATGTTCCCGCCATGTCTTCGCGTTTGCCCGAGTATACCTCAGTATTACAACAATAAAGTGCAGTTGGATCGTACGACGCCCATAAAGTGATTCCATATTTTCCCGGCTTACGTGCCATGTAAACCTTGAATGGCCGCCGTCCTTTAAATATTGTATACACCAGCTGTCCATGCACAGTGTCCGCTATTAGATGCCGCATGCATCCAGAATGCATTCTTGTGAATGTTTCAGCGGTAGTTCGTTCTCTTTTTAATATTTTTCTGTCCGCTTTCTTGCAGAAGTTTCCAAACACGATAAATATTAGAATACCTCTGCATCGTCCATAGAACGCAGACACGGTATAATTCGTAAAATTTGAAGTTGTTTACCACATTCATTTTTATTGCTTTCGATACAATGATACAGGACAATGATATCCCAGAGAAATAACTTGTTAACTATATTAAATAATATAATTGACATTTGTAATCAATACTGTTTCGTTAATGACCTCGCTTTATTACGCCAGCAAGTTGTTTGGCTTCCAGAAAATGTTCCTAGCGGAAGAAGTTTCATAGTAAATAAATCGTGACGGGGTAATTGGACAGGAGACGTGAGAAATTAGAAACGAAGAAACAAATAATGGGGTAAATAAGCTGGGGGAGAGAGAGAGAAATCGGAGGAAAAAAAGGTTACGCTAGCAGGTATGGCGAGGAGAGGATTTTCCGAGGGGAAACGCAAAAATCTCCTCTCCGTCCACGGAGAGAAAGTTTTGCTGGGCGTATTCTTGCAGCCACGTTCTAATTACCCTGACTGAACGGTAATGCGGCCAATAAATCAGGATTGGGGGGGTGCTGTATCCTATTGACGCTATACATTATGGTGGCCATTGTTCAAGCACGTGTATCAAACGATATTTCAGAACGTCATAAACGTCATAAACATCATAAATCGCCGTGAGAATACGCCTGCGTACAACTACTTCAAAAATAACAAACCCGTCAAGCTTTTAGCTTTCGTTGATATCGAAAAAAAAGAATGATTATCAAATTTCTGTTTTATTAAACATGTAGATTCGTAGCAGCCATAAATAAAAATTGTTTAGCATATCATTTTGGACGACGCATCTAACCAGTTTTGCGATCGTGATTTATTGCTATCCACGTCTACTATCTGCTTTATTGGATACTTAAAATTACGATCGCAAAACTGGATAGATGCGTCGTCCAAACTGACGTCGACGGATGTAATAACCTTCACGGTACTCTATAAAATGGCGCTTCCTCGAGTTCTTCTACGAACGCCACTGTCGATGCGTTTCAAGTATTCAATTTTATTTTATTTCCGCAATCCTGTATTCTTTTCGATATTAAAACTAACAAAGAGACAAACGATTAACCCTTTGCACTCCCTCTGAGGGGACATCAGCATTGTTAAACTTATTCCACCGCAGCTTTTTGAGGAAAGCTCAAGTTTTCTATTGAAATGAAAATTTACTATCGCTGGGAGACGTTAACAATAGAAACTGTTGCTAGAATATTGCTAATTTGGCAGTAGTTTCTATCGCTAACGTCCAGGAGGACTGCAAAGGGTTAACAGTGTCAACCAGTTTCACGTTAGCGCAACTTTGTATCTAAACGTACTCCATTTTCCCGTTTTTCAGGTGGCATGGCTGAGAGTGGACACGCAAACGATTTTAACGATAGCCAATCACGTGATTACAAAGAATCACAGAATCGGCGTGACTCACACCGAGCGGAAAACGTGGCATTTGCACATACGCGACGTACGTGAATCCGACAGGGGTGCTTACATGTGCCAGATAAACACCGACCCGATGAAGAGTCAAACAGGCTATCTGGAAGTTGTAGGTTCGTTCTTCGTTGCGTTTTACGTATTGCACGACACATACACGCGCGTTGCAAGCCCCATGCATCATGCTTTCGCGTAGATGCAACGCAGTCTGTCAGGTAGTTGCATAACCGCGCGAAATCTAACGACGTTCGCATGCGAACTTGGAAAATCGTATCGTCCGCTATAATTACAGAATGATTTCGCTTCGAAACGAGAGAAGACGCGTTTGGAGCGGATTTTTTCACAGTTCACATTCGCGCACGTTTACGTGCGCGCATAAAGAAACGGATTCTTTCGCCGCGCGCGCAATTTCGCTGCAGCACATTTTACATTCCCCGCAAATAATTTGTTCTCCTCGGGAAATTTGCAATCTTTCTGCCTCCAGTCCCGCCCGACATTTTGGATTACTTAACAAGCACGGACATGGTAGTTAGAGAAGGCAGCAACGTGACATTACGGTGCGCTGCTAAAGGATCTCCAACCCCAAATATTACGTGGAGGCGAGAGGACGGGGAGACCATACCTCTTGGAAATGGTGAGGAAGGTAAGGAAGAGACGAAGAGAGGGAGAGCCGACAAAATATATAACTAGGCGAAAAGAAAGACGAGCCACGAGGTAGCTATTAATGCAACGCATTACTTTTTCTACTTAAATTATTCTGCATACGTAGGAATTGGAAAGTTAAATTTATTTATAATTGAGGAAAGCTCACTTTTCGTTGCTCTTCTGAAACTAAACTCGCGCTCTACACACGCGTTCTTTTATATATCTATTCTTCTATACTTTGCTTTCCAGAGTAATCAATATTCGAGAATATTTACAATTACTCGAGAACATTCACAATCACATTAATCGCAGTAATCACAGTAATAGTCTTTACAAATGAAAAAGACCTTGTTTAACTCTTTGCACTCGACGCTTTCCTGGACGTTAGCAAAGAAAACTTAAGGGAAACGCATTTCTGAAAAAGTTGCGATGGAACAAGTTCAATCTCCGTAATTACTAATCAATTCTGATGTCCTCTCAGAGCGAACATCCGAGTAATATGCTAAACTAGCGATGTCTACTCAGAGCGAACATCCTAGAGGTACGCTAGACTTGCGATGTCCCTCAGAGCGAACATCCGAGTGCAGAGGGTTAACCCTTTCCACTCTGCTCCTTTCCAGACGATAGCAATAGAAACCATTGTTAAAATAGCAATGTTTGAGCAATAGTTTCTATCACTGACGACTATCGATAGAAAACTTCAGAGAAGCTTGCATTTCTCAAAAAGCTGTGATGGACAAAGTTTAATCGCGAAACACTGTCCTCTCAGCGGGGACATCCGAGTGCAAAGGGTTAACAAAAAAGATCGCGAGAAAAAAAAGCATGGACGATAATTCTCTCGGACGACAGAAGTAACTGCGATCATTTAAAGGGTGTCCATTCGACTGGTATCGCGCGTCGAAAGAGTAACGTCGATCGGTTCGGTGGCGAAACGGAATAATTCAAGACGATCACGTTACGCGGTCTGCTCTCTGCATGACGTTCGCAGGATAAACGCGCGATGAGAATTTATCACCGACTGCTTCGAAACTTATTTAACGAGTGCGGTGCGTGACGCGGGGGCGGCATGCGAACCTGTCGTTGCCCGCCAGCGGCATGCCGATGACGTTAGGATGATATACACGGCGTTTCGCACAATAACGACAGGTAATACGCGCGTTCTGATTCGCGTGCGGACACAGTCGCGAAGATTTTACAAGCGAGACGCGATAACGATTTATCACTCTTTTGTCCCACGGCCGCGCTCGGATCGCCGCGTCCTGCCTCTTCCGCAGGAAACTGCCGAGCTTGCGGCAACGAAAAATCTCTCCCATGTTTTCGACGCCCACCCGCACGTCTGCTCTGGGTTCTGTAACACCCGGACAAATGGTTAGCGAAAACGTTCGCGCCGCTTTCGCTTGTATCCGCGTGGTTTTATTATGTATGAACAGCGTTTAACGATTCCGGGGGTTGTTCGCGCCAATTTCGTGCTTCAAGGCAAATGAGGGCGCAAACGCATCTGTGAGAAGAGTAAAAGGCGATTTCGGCTGTTCTTTAATGTCTTCTGATTGTGAGAAATATGTGCGTGAAGTATTTAATTGCTGTAGAAGTTTGTATTTGGAAATTCTGTGCTATCAAGATAGCACCTTAATATTTGAAACTCCGTTCTATCGGATTTTTTCGAAAGTTCGTAACGAAATTTGAATATTGCACGAACAACTAGTACTCAGCAGATTTTCATCGATCCAAGTAACTCTATTGGATAACATTTCCTGTACCAAAAGGTTTTCCTCCACCACGCTGCCAAATTTCTCGATAGATTTTTTACGCGTGTACTCGCAAAGCGAATCCTTATGTCGAAACGGCTATAAAGATCCTAAAAATGTTTCGCGCCACAGTAATTCCGAATCGAATTAAATTATGGCTTTGATCATTCGACGCTTCTTCGCCAGTTTGCGCGCACCTTCTCGAACACGCTCGATACCTCGCCTGCGTCTGCTCCATTTATTTTATTTTCCGAATCCGGTCCCCGCGGACAACGGTTTGTCGCGTTCGCGCACGTGTGAATAAAACCGTAGATAAACCGTCAGAAACCTATTTGTTGGGAACTGTTCGCAAATACAAAGGGGAAACAAAGTTGGGCGAATACGCGTCACGGTGTTTCGCGATTCTTTGTGGCTCGGAAAGGTTGGCGATCGTTTTTGGCCTCGTTCTTGCAGATTTTCAATAATTTTTACGCATTCTGGCCCGCGCGCATTGTTGCTGCACTTCTCTCGCAGTATTTGCGTCCGAAAATTTTCGATTCGACGCAATTTATAATAACGAAACGAAAATTTTGTATTACCTTTCAATTTGTCTGTCCTCGGAAAGTGTATCGCTCGTTCCACGCTAAAACCGCGAGTATGCAAATTTACTTTTTGACTAAAGCCAGCGGATCGAATGCCTTCTTCTTCCGCCCTCAACTTCGACCCTCCGTTTGCATACTGGGTCATTTTGGCCAGAAACTTTTCGAAGGGAGAAGTCATCTTTTTTGTATCAAAGTCAACTTCTGGCGCAGCTTTCGCTTGTTTAATAATTCTTTCTTTTTAAACAGGATCTTCCAGAGGGGATTAAAACGTAGACTTTCAGCTTCGATAAATGGCCTGTGTATTTTCCTGGAAAAAGACATCGTTCTTAAAATACATGGAGAGGAGCAGAGTGACGAGAAATATATTTTTCTAACTTCTGAAAAAGTATCCTCTCCCAGGCGACTCGAAAATAAAATTTGTTTGTATTAGATAGCCCGTAAAAAAATTCAGCTTCTCTCTCCAGTTCTGTTTTTCCTTCCCTCTTTTAATTTAAATCCAACCTTTTTTAATAATATTTTATGGTATAACGGTCGAATTTAACGCGCAACGGGTACCAGTAGACGCTTGAAAAAATCGCTATAACGGCGATGGCGGTGCTATCGATAAAGAAAATGTTGGCTCAGCATTCCCAACTGTACCATCGCGTCGTAACTTATAGCGCGCGTACCACTGTAATTCCACCAAAGTGTCTGCTTACACAAAGCGTTAAACCACGACGATGGAACGATGTTTAGCAGTTAAATTTAAGTCTGAACCGAATGTTGCTGTCCGGAAACATCGATACCAAGAATTACGCGTACGCTGCACAGTGTGGACACAGAATACACGCAGGATACGCACAGAGCAGCGTGTGTGATTGCGCGTCGCGTTCAATTTTGAATTTCCACGGATTATCGAGTCGCACAGTCGCTGTATTTGCTCGAGAGGGACGATACGGGCGCAAAATGGCGATCTTGAGGAGCGAACGTAAAAAAAACTGAGACCACGCTGCGAGGGGTGCGCGTAACCGTCGATGGAAGTCGAGTCCTCGTCGGAGGGTTTCATCTTCTATTTGTAGGACAGTGGTGTCAATGGCACGTACAGTGGTAACTGCACGCAGAGAGCACTGGTTGGTCGTTGGAACGTAAATCTCGCGGTGGAAAACTAAAAGGCGGTCGCGGCAGGCGTTCCCGGTTAAATTTTCGATTCGACGAGCTCGCGACTTTGTCCGACTAAGCGCTTAATCTCTTCATGAAGCAATTTATGTTATTGAAACGCCTGTCGACTGTATCCACCCCCGCTGCCCGTAATCACTCGCATGCGAGATAAACTGTAAACCACTGGCGAAACCACTCGATACACTCCCGCGTTCCCACTTTAATTAATTACTCGCAACCATTACTATCTTACTGTGCCAATTACCGATGGCCACGGCAACCCTTTTCGAGGTTACCCTCGTTTGGGAGTTCGAGGTCCTCCCGTTTGTAACAAATTCGTTGCTTATCGTTCTCTTTATGCTTGCGCAATAAATAAGTTCGATTAATCTTCTGATTGTACCTTTCAACACTCATCTTCATTTGTTACGATAAGATACTCCATATTTTTTGTGAAAATTGAAGTATACGTGGGTTTGAAAGGCTTTGGCGAAAACAAGTGTAGGATATTCGCTAATAAAAGACAAATACGAGGTATTCAAAATCGATAGATAGCTCTTTACGACTGAGATGTTATTTCAAAGACGAATAGCGAACGACTGACTGTTCGTTAAATATGGAACGTGCTAGGATAAGGAATGTCTGTCGCAAGATTCTATATAGCTTTTTCGATCGGACTATGAACGCTATAACCCGATACAATCAAGCATCCCCTAAAGTAAACCAGGGTTAGCAAGAAATTCTCGACAAACGTTAACATCCGCGATGCAATTCGCCGGAAACGCGTTCGCAGCACCCAATGCTCGCTCGGATTAAACGGAGCGACAAAAAGCTGGGGTCCAGTCGCAGTATCGAAGGTGCAGAAGTAAAGGGTGGCTGGGTCAGTTAACATTAATTTTGGCCGCGCTATTATGAACTTTTTGTCGGGAGAAATCAGCGCCGTTGTTTCGCAAATGATCGTCGATTCGCTGAATGAACGGAAGAACAGGCTGAATACGTGTAAATACAGGTTTCGATGAGCTAGATCGCGCGTGAAACGTTGTGAAACGCGTACTTGGTGTAGCAAGAAGTATTTGGTCTGCGAAGTGTTATTAATGAGCGTCGAAGCAGTGGCCATTAGTTATTAATTTTCAAGATATGTGAAATGAACTTCGATGATCGAAAATAATTCACAATTAGCGAACTATCTTACGAACTACAATAGAAAGTATATGAAGTGGTTTACAATTTTCTTCTTCCTCGCAGCGACATTAATCAGCGTCGTTTTGTTGCAGTGAGAATCGTCGAAGGGCCTGTCTTCAATATCACCAAGATAAATCGACTACAAATGGGTGCGTATCTCTGCATCGCTTCAAATGGCATCCCACCGACAGTCAGTAAAAGGATAATGCTGATAGTGCACTGTAAGTACCGTCCTCTTTACCATTTCGCAATTTTATTCGCGTGATTTTCCAACAACCGTAATTCGTGTTCGCAGTCAGTCCAATGATCTCGATCCAGAATCAATTAGTGGGCGCACAGGAGGGCCAACGAATGACCCTGGAGTGTAATTCCGAGGCTTTTCCGAAGTCGATCAATTATTGGACGAAGGAGAACAACGAAATCATAAAAAACGGTAATTAAACGCGAACGTTTCGCATGGTTATTCTACGTTTTTGTGAAACCTTTTATTTAGAGGAGCATGCGATAATTAATTTTCGTAATAATGGTATACAACATATCATAAATAATTCATTTTCGTCTGAAAACATCGAATCGTAACGTTATTCTATCGTTAAACAAATTCGTGTTAATTGCAATACACGATGATAAGAATTTTGGTCTTCGAGAGTTCGTGGAATTTCAATTAGTCTTAATTTACGAACGTGGCACGTCGAGCAGCCCAAACGTAAACAATTCGAGCGCGAGACGCGGTGCGTCGTTCGGAGCGAACATAAATAATACACGGCAGTAGTATGGCGTGGTACGTCGTTCGAGTCGGACGTGCAGACGTATTCTCTCGAATAATATTAGAAAGTTACTCTTAAAAATGTCTTCGAAAAGAATATTAAGCGTCGATGAGGACAGTGACAGTTCTGCTAGCATCGCGAACAGTGATTCGATAGATATTTTGAATAGCGATAGCGATAGTAGCGATATTTTACTTCCTGTACGAGAACGATGGAAGCCACTCGTTGTTGAAGATGGCAACGACGACGAGGACCACAGCAATCATCGACAAACAGGTATGGATTTGAAAAAGAGGAAATAAAGAACCAAAAAATAAAATTAGTTGTATCTTAGACGTGTATTTGCGTACTAAATGGCACGTGCGATTTGCACAACCTGGAAAGCTGAGTGAAACCATGAAATGGCTGGACGCGTGGATCGATCTTGTCGTTTATGGCAAGCGCTATTGGAACTGGAATCGCAAGGCAAGGGGTTAAGCATAGCTGTATATAACACAATACTGATTTCCCATCAAAAATTGATTACTCGAAATTAATTGCTCCGAACAGAGCCATAGTAAGTTTAATATAATTAATGGCCTCCTCCCGTCGAACGAGGTAGAGTCTAGTGAAATTTATGATATTGAAAAATTAATTAATTTGATATAAAACCGATAATACAGAGAAATTGTATAGAATGACGTTATTTCCACGGTGAAAATTGGAATTCAGACGTACTATCTATATAAATAGTAAATTGATGTGGTTAAAAACAAAATTTGCTCGATTCGACTGTTTATTCGCTGATTTCACGAGTTCTCTACCCGTTTCGATTGCATCCCACTGAACGTAATACGAACAATATTACACAAAACTCAGTATTACCGATGCACGTACGAGTTACCACGTTATTTCCGCGAACTTCGTTAGAAGGTGCACCGTGAGCTAAATTTCATACGTTACTCGACAACCTCGTTACGAACACGTGGATCAACGAGAATTGATTTCAGCAACCTCGAAAATGCGCGTTACCATTAACGAACCTCGCGCGATAAGATCGTTTCGATTCTTTCATGCGTGCGTGCGTCAACGAAATACATATTTCCTCGCAAATCGACAAATTTCACGTTCGTTTAACGTGACGTTCACGTTCGCTACGAAACAACAATCACCTTGTACGACTACGTTAATCCATATTTTCTCGATAATAATTATCGCAACTCGCAAATCTCCCATTTAACTCCTCGTTTTTCGCTGCAAGACAGCTCGATGCATCGATAGCCCGCGAATATTTGTCGCGAAAGTCGTGACGCATCTCAGCTCGTAATCACCTTATACAACTATGTTAATCCACAGTCGTAAAAGCGACGCTGGTGTATAGCAGCGGTGTAATAAAATTGTAGTAAAAGTTAGCCGGTTGCGTTTAACGAGGTTCACACATAAACGCGGCGGGCGTAGTTTTGCGTTGCCGCGTTTGTAATGGACGTGTTCCCCCGGACTGCTAATTCACTGAAGAGCGATTGAACCGTACTGGCCAACATAGTTAATGCTGTTTTATTAACGAGTGTACACAACACGGCACGCGGCACATATGTACCGTACATTACCGACGGAACGGTCTAACAACGTCGCAGTCGGATACGCGGAAATGTATGGGGGCCCATAATTACTTGGAATAATGAGACTTCGCTACTAAACTTTTCACGCGGCACGATTATTTACAGGACAGTTTATCGTTCCACGTGCAGCCCTTCTAACACGGTGTAACAGAGCGGATACTTTTACGCGACGCGTTCTACCGCGGCCACCGTTTCCAAGGTGCTTTCGTGGCTGCTCGAAAACGATGATCGAACGGATGAATCAATCATTTTTTTTATAATCGAAAAGCACATTTTTTTTATAATCGCGCGAAACGAAATTAATAATGGTCGGTACGATATGAATTAACGAATCCCGGTTGTTTCGATGAAAAACGCTGGCGAACAAGAATATTTTGATTTCGATCACATTTCACGCGATACGCGTGCACGGTGGTCCGCTTTTTCTCTGATTATTTTTCGCCTTCGAATTACTTTATTTCTCCAGAGGATTTCACGCGAAATGGTAAAAAATATGATACGTGATTAAATTTAATAACGTTATTCGACGCGATCGGTGATCGTGGTGTAAAGCGGGCAGAATGGAAAATTTCAGTGCCATTTTGACAAATCAGCGAAATGGTAATAGTAAATTATCAATTCCTCGTGAGAAGGCTTTGCAAATTGCTTGCGACACGAAGAGAATCGCCTGAAATTTTCCTCCAAACATACTTTTCCTTCCCTCGCGCGAAACAGAGCCGATCAATGACCAAAACATCGCGCGCCATGATTACTTCGGATGACCAAAGCTTTAAAAATCACTTACGATTAAAGAAAATCGCGATATAAATGGTTCTGAAGCAAAAGCAGAGAAGACACGAAGAGAATCGCCTGAAATTTTCCTCCAAACATACTTTTCCATCCCTCGCGCGAAACAGAGCCGATCGATGACCAAAACATCGCGCGCCATGATTACTTCGGATGACCAAAGCTTTAAAACTCACTTACGATTAAAGAAAATCGCGATATAAATGGTTCTGAAGTAAAAGCAGAGAAGACACGAAGAGAATCGCCTGAAATTTTCCATCCCTCGCGCGAAACAGAGCCGATCGATGACCAAAACATCGCGCGCCATGATTACTTCGGATGACCAAAGCTTTAAAACTCACTTACGATTAAAGAAAATCGCGAAAGAAATGGTTCTGAGGCAAAAGCAGAGAAGACACGAAGAGAATCGCCTGAAATTTTCCATCCCTCGCGCGAAACAGAGCCGATCGATGACCAAAACATCGCGCGCCATGAGTACTTGGGATGATCAAGGCCCCACTGTATCACTATTTGCGCTGGTACGTAACAAGTACCGCGAAAGCAACCCATTCCACGTGGGACCATCGCGGTATTACGCGCATCGAATACACATGGATGCATGTTCCTGCAATTATATCGGCTAACGAGACACGGCATTCGCGAAGGTCCCGCGGTGTAATAACCGCGCGGAATAACGCATCTTCAAAACCGTTAATGCGTCTGGCTGCTCTAGACGTCGCGACGCGGATCTACGGCAAGAAGGGCAACCACGCACATCCGGTGTATGGCCCTTGTACGAGGAGTTGCTAATCGTACGACTAATTAAGTTAATTCCGAATGCTGTTTGCATAGGAGCCGAGGGCGTAGACGCGCCTCAACGTTGCCATCGGTGATTCGGATAGAATCGATAGTAATTTTCCGCGACAGCCTCGATGGGTGCCCGCCCTAAGAAACGCCATCAATAACCCCCGCTCGGAAAATGTATTTAAATCCAATAGACTTCTGTCCGACACAGCAGTTTTAAATTAATGGCGGAAGTAATCCCGTTCGACTCTCTCCTCGGTGTTATTTATCAGAATATGTACAACAATGGAAGGAAATTCGCTTTTAACGGCAACTGTGCTTGTATTTTATCGAATCTTTTGTGGGATTTTTAGAGACTATGGCTGTATTTTTCTTTTTCTCTTCTGATAGGAAAGAAAGAACAGTAAATTGTGTCAATTTACCACAGACGCATTAAATTCTGTGTCAAGAACAAATTTACAGCCACACGCGTGAATCTATGGTAAAAAGAATGCCTGCGTTATTTATGAGCAGGAAATATTAACTCTTTAAGCGACCTTAATGGGTATTGCTGCGAATAAACAGCGTGAAAGTAACAGGCTTGCGTCAATACACCCCTTCGAAGCAGAGGGGTTTCACCGTGCGATCGCCTATTTGAACTATGTCGCAGCTTCGGAAATGCTGGTCTCGTTGTAATGAAACCACTGCGTCAAAGCTTGCGCGAAGCGAACGAGAACGTTAAAAAGCGAACTAAAAGTTCATTTCGGGACGAAGACAACGTTTCTGAGTTGTTCATCCGACGAAACGATGCGACAAACGTATTTTTCGTGCAGTTAATTTGAATCTCGAGGGCTTGCTGCGTCGAAAGGGCGAGGCTCGAGGTGTATCGAACGGAAATGGAGAAACTGAAAATTACAAATAGGTTATCTAGGCAAGTTACGATGCAGTGCACCCTGTGTGTTAATTGCACAATGCCCTGCGGTATTCCCGTGTAACAGCTACGACATGCTTTACGATTTAACGTCCATCGGATATCCAGCTTCATTAATGTGAATTCAACACGGGCGAACCGCGCGAGCAAATATCGAAAATGCCGTCACATTCGTCTAATTCCCCCCTTCGATTGGGTTTCGCGTTAATTCCTGACATTTTTCAGGGAAATTAAACGATGGAAGAGGAATTAATTTAATTTTCTAACAGCGAAATGATAACGGGACCTCGCATCGTTTCTCAAACTTTCAGGATTTAAATATCGCAGACTATTTTGCAACTCCCTCGCCAGTTTTATCGCGCGATTACATTCTATAAATCAAGATTTAGAGCGTGTCTCGTTCTCATTGCACGTCGCATCGAACTCGATTTAACGTCGTTCGCTGCCCGAAAAAAGCTCGACGCTGCGCCGCTTTTTTCCCGTCCCAGGCAAGAAAGGGTTGAAGCAGATAAGCAGCATCCATAGTAACGGCCGCTTAACTGTCGCGGGCTGATCCCGGTCCTGCGAGCTCTAGCAATCAGCCGAGTTAGATGTTCCAGCAATTTCTCCGACGTAATGTATGTATTTGTCTCGCTTCCTTCCGGATGGCGCGTCGCGAACGAAGACGAGGGACATCGAGGGTGCGATTCGAATCGTGGTCCTCAGCTTCGCACGATCGCTTCTGCGCGAACAGCTCGAAACTCCCAATAATTATGAAACGATCGAAAATAAACGAAGTCGGGACTTTGGATCGAAAATTCGACACGTTTCAAGCGTTCTATGAAAATGCGGACGACGACGGAACGTCGAGCACGAAGAAATTAATAATCGTGGCGCAACGGGGCCGAAAATGAATGCGATTATCGTCGAAAGCGAAACAGATATTCACCCGCTGATGGATTATGTTTCCCGCGAGCTCTGACGCGTGGCGCGCACTTCCGTTGTCGGCGAAGCTGTCGTTCGATCGCGCACTTGAAGTTCAGCCAATGATAAATTAGCTTAACGAGTTACACGGAATTTTTAACGACCGGGAGCGTGTAAACGGCGGCGCGAATGAATTTTCTACTAATTTATGTTACGGCCGCGTATCGAACGTGGCCGTCCCGTTTCGTCGCGCGAATTTCGTTTTATCTCGCCGCCGGTTTATCATGGGAAAAACATTTTGTCCGATCGGGAAAAATTACGCGCCACGCGAGCACTCTTCGCTGAATAATGATATTAAAAACGAGAACGAGATATTCGAGGAGGAGCGTAATTTCGAAAATACGAGGACAGGCATAAAAATCCTCGAGCGAAAATCGATATGTAACGAAGCGAGGACATTTTCCAACCGAATTGCCGCTTATTACCGTTGCAAATGTCTTGCGACGAATTGTTTGACCAGAATAGCGTTAAAAAGTTCATGCATATTTATTCGATACCGAGCTCGATCGTTCCCCGCGCTACGAAACGACGAAATTAGATATTTATTAATTAGCTGCATCTATTTTGATGCTCGACTACTATCGACGTATGCAGTTATGCAGGAATATTACGAAAATAGTAATAAAGAGCCCGTCGATTTCAAATATTACTACTCGTCGATTAGTTTCATTATCGTACTTCGTTCGATTGTTCTAAATTAATATTTCGATGCGCACGTATATTTTTATATTAAAGTGAACTCGCACAGAGCGATCCCAGACATTAAATTTGCATTTTGGGACTCGGTTTCTGAAAAAATCGACTTTGCGGATCCACGCGTCAATCCTACGCTCACGCTAGTAGTACAAATCCGTAAATAGAGCAGCGTGTGACAAAATCCTATCACAGCGCGCGGGTATCCGCTTTGCGCTGGCTTATGGATGTCGAAGAATATTGAAGCGCATCAATAACGCACGATAGTGTACGTATTCGTTCGTGCATCGGATGTTTTTACCCGCATCTCTGTATAATAATCGAACACGTACGCGCCGTTGTTCGTAACTTATAAATGTGAATTACTGTCCAATTCCCACATACTACAAATTGGCCAACAAGTGGCACGCACTGGATATTACTCACTGCTCTCGTGCAATTTATTTCTTACTGGGATCCAATGGTGTCTCCGTGCTGCCAACTTTCATTTTTGATAATTATTTATTTTTGCAGAAGCAAACTCGTGTTATCGAGGGTGCTGTTCGCAGAAACTTTTTCTCGTTAATTAATTGGCAGTTTTTCACTGTTTTCGAGGTATTCGCAGAGAAGCGTTCAAGCATTTGTTATGCTGATTTCATGTTTCAATCGTTAGTAACGTAAGTTATAAATATAATTTTCGCGTTTCCAAATTGAAACAAGTAACAAAGATCCAGCACCAAGACGAGAAGTGCCCAAATCTTCCTCTAAAAAAATCTAGTCAACTATAAGAGACTAAGTTCATCAACGCAATCAAAGTTTCCTTCTTGAAAATAAATAACTATCTTATCTCTCAGCGGTGCTTCTCGTAGATGGAGAATTAATTCCCGCGACGTGGAAGAAACAACAGGACGGAGGGAGCGGAGCAACGGAGAAATAACAGTTTAATAAAAAATGATGTTCATCTTGGCGGGTATACCAATTCCCGGGGACCGGATGTTTCCCTCAGCAACGATACGGGCGCGGATTATTATTGGGCAGCTAGGAGTATCGCGCGAACAAAACTAAAGCACGCTCGGTTCTCGAGTTCCGTGTAAGGGCGGGGTGTGCTCCGGGCTACTTACCAATGCCATTACTGGCCTTTCACCTCTCTCTCTTACCCTCTGTGGCGTAGCTCTATCCCAACCGGTCCGTCCTATCCGCGTCACGATGACTCGCACCCTCCGCGGCCATCTGAAAACCAGACGTTTCCTGGCCCTGGCTCCCGCTCGAGCCGCGCGTACAACTTTAATGACTCGTGATTGTCATGACTTCTGTGCTCTTTGCGCCGCTCTTTTCGCCCGTAGCGCGCCGGTTTGCCCAGGGAGAACGATGTCCGCTGTGTTATTAATTCCTGAGCGAAAGTTTCAGCTAACGAACCTCTCCCGCCGGACGCGGCCATCAAAATTCTCGGGCTTCTTAGCGGCCGCTACGTGATTGTCCCGTGTCCTTCCGACATCGAGGGACTCGACGGCTGGGATTTCAATGTGTCTTGCGTTCGTCAAGTTTAGCATGCTCGTCCTTCCGCATTCAGACATTCGTGGCCCACTTTCGACGGTGAAAAACTGTCTTAGATCTCTCTGAATCGGTCTACTTTTCGCCCGGCACTCGTTTCAGGGTTGGCGTGGTTCAAGACGCTGGAAGGTCGTTCTTTTCGCACCGCGGAATAACGATTTCGATTCCAACGAACGAATAGATCATTGCTCGATTAATCGTTCCGTTTTCCTATCGAGATACAGACTCGCGATATTGACGCCAGCACACGCGCAACGTTCGGTTAATGAATATTTCCACTTGGCGCTAATTAAATCTATCCCCGTCGCTAAATTACTCGCCGAACGAAATTTTACACTCGCGCTATTCGCTCCGTCGAAAGTGGCCGGCTGTGCACAACGATGGCTCGCGAAAAATTAATTTAATTATCCGCGGGAAACAGTTCTCCGTGACTAACGCGATTGAAAAAATCCGTTAAGAAGCGAAGGAGATTTCGTAATTAAGTATCGAATCGGTAATTAGCGCGCGTCGAGCGTGCGTGGAGGCTCGATCGAGGGTGGAATATCAGTGCGCGCGTAACTAGTCGGGTGAAAGCAGTTTTATACCCGAAAATCCATTGGAGACGGCAAGCGCGCGGTAATGCTCTGCAACGCAATTCAACGTCGTTAAACTTTTTCATCTGCTTTCCCAAACTCGGAGCCTGGGAAAGTTTTTCTTCCGTTTGCAACGGTCGATGGAGCCACTACATAAATGCATTCTACCTTCCCACCGCCGTCTTCTGCCTCCCTTTTTCCACTCCTCTTCCTCTGTCTACCGCCGAGTTTCCCACCACCTGAGAAAACAGCCCTCCGCTCAGCCGCGGATCATTACACCTATAGATTTCACTCTCTTCCGATTCGACCTCGAACGGTTAATCACGAAACCTCCTCTCCCTGACTCGATATTCTTCCTGCCTCCGTAATTCTACTACCGCGTCACCATTCCGCGCGTCCATTTTTCTTTCGCTCCGAGGTGTCGCGAATATTTCGCTTCTCCCTTCGATGTGTCGCGAATATTCCGCCTCTCCCCTCGAGACGCGCGCTCTCGCGCGAACAGAATTTAGAACGTAGAATTCGGAGTTTTAGAAATCAGAAGTTTCTCGAATAACCCAATTCTCGAGATCGTTATATTTCAACGGAATTTCGGCCTTTGTGACGAAATAATGGAAGCGAAACTCCGTTTGAAACGCACACTTTTGCGTGAAGAGAATTTAGATTTTAGAAATTAACAGTTTCTGAAGCGACCAAATTCTCGAGCTCGTTATATTTCAAAGGAATCCCAGTTTTTGTAACGAAATAACGGAAACAAGATTTTTCTTGCGAATTCGAATTAATCTCGCGGTGCTATGCAATATTCTAATCACATTTAAATGTGCCACTCGGCGGTAATGATCGTATTGCGTGGTCAACTTCCATACTGGCGCCGCGTGCTCTTTTTACTTCGATTTTGGTCGGAACGACCTGTAAAGTTTTCTCGTTCTAAGCGTCGTACCTTCTCCGCGAGCGCATGAATATGTAGCGTCCAACTGAAAACGAAGAATCGCGATAATTTAACGAAGTATCGGATTAAAATGAGAAGCGATTATCCCGGATAAATCAATCGTTGGCGATTCTCCAAATTAATTTAATTACCAAAGAGAAATTATGAACGTTCTTTTGTATCGATTAATTTAATCGCGCCGCTGGTACCTCAAAAGATAGTTCATTAAAGGCTTTTAGCTTAACGACGAAACTTTCCTCGCGTCGTAGACGATGGAACATGGCGGATACGTCCATCTTAGAATTTTGTATGTCGCGTCGTTACTCGTTATCAGCATTGCTACTAATTTCGTTGGCGGTAATTACGAAAGTAGATATTCCGCGCCCGGATAATTATTCGACTTCCGTATAAACTTTCGCACTCGTTTCTCAACGAGCACAATCGAACAGACGCGGCAACTTTCGAAATACATTCGATTATAAATATCGACAATCGATACCGCGATCGCCGTGATGTTCGAATTAAACTTGCATGAATATTCATGCGCCGGGGACGCGACTTTGTTTATAAAATTATTACTTGTAACGCGATATCCTGCTTATGGAATTAACATTATTAAAATAACATCGAGGACGGAATTAGGAGGGGGCGCGCGATGCGACGTCGCGATAAATTGAAACCGGTATTACGCGTGGGAATAAAAATGAAACACTCGTACGTATTAATTTACACGCATCAACGCGATATTTTCCGATTGGGCGGTCTAAAAACCGCGGATATTTCGGATGATTTAATTAGCAAATACCGCGCGATAACAATGACTGTGTGCTTGATTCCGCGCGTTACTTATTGACACTTCTTATATCGAGCGACAGCAAACATTTCCCGTATTTATACTAACGTCAGTGGTATTTCATATGAAACAATTCAAAAACGATGCGCGTCGGTGCAGTGAAACACGCTATTGTTGGCGTTTTCGCATGGAGCTCGTCAGAAATCCAGCTCTCTCCCTGCGTGAAATTTATTTATATTTGTCGTTACAAAATTATTACTGCGAAACGTTCCTCGCATTCACGCACGGCGCACGTAAACAAGAGATGAAAACGCGAGCTCGCAGAAAGACAATGGGAATCGTTACAAACATTACGTGTCGACGTTGTATTATTTTCCATTTGCAGGGGACAAATACGACCAGTCTCTCTCGGACAATGCGTACAAAGTGTCTATGAAGCTGACGATATTATCAGTGGAAATGTCCGATTACGGTACTTACAAATGCATATCAAAGAACTCTTTGGGCGAAACGGACGGCAGCATCAAGCTCTATCGTAAGTACGTTTGTCGCTCTGTTTAAATTTAAACTGCGAAATGATTCGATGGCTTTGTTGCATCTTCGATGGATCTCAAGTTTCGTACCAGCCAGAGTTGGGCTCTGCTCGCGAACTCCGATCGAGAGCGACGCGAAAGAGAAACAATTTCGAATTCGCGACGCACTCGACGCTTGCTCGAGTAATTTCTAGAATAAATATTTAGCGATACGAACGACACGCGGGTAAGTTTCCTTCTTAAACAAGCGACGGAGAGGCGAGCTGCGCGAGCTCCGCTGTCCAAAGCAATCGTCGAAATCACCGCGAGGTTCTCCCGACGAATGAAACGCGAATCGAACGGTGTTCGACGGTGTGATTTTAATAAAGGTGTTGACGCGGGACCACCTGGTGCCTGCAACAACCCCGCAATTCCAACGAAACGCACCTCGCTGGAGATCGAACGGAAAGCATTCCCCCCGCTGTGGCGTTCCTTCTCAAAAAACGAAATTCCATTAATTTATCAGGCGCGCGAGCCTTTTGTGTCCGCGCTTTAGAAACGCGGATTCAATTAGTCGAGCTTTGCGCACGGTTTTTCAAAAGACAGCTGAAAAAGGGGAACGCTGGAGGCTCGGGCGCAAAGAAAACTGCGGATGGTTTCATATTTACTTGCCGGTCGATGGAAAATATTGGCCTTTGTTCGACGACGCGTTGAAATTTTTAATTGCTCGAAACTTGTATCGCGTCGCGATGAAAATACGACGAATACACATTAGGCTGTTGGTTCGTGGACATAAGCGATTAAAAAATAGACTGGAACCACCCCGAGGCCCGCAAACTGTACACAGCGTTGAGCAAATCGAGACACGGGGTGTACAATAGCCCTACAGTGCAATGGTGCACGGTTAACACTGTGTTTCGAAACACCTAGCTGCAATATTCGGGACCACAAACGGTTCTGTAACATTTGATTGCGAAAATTGTCGAATTACTTTAGAATTTGCTTTGGAAATATCAAACCCGTGTCAGTTTTCGAAGCAGAAAGCATTTTCATCGGCGAGAAATAGTATCCCAGGGTCACTGTACGACCCCTTGTCTTGACCCGCGTTAAATGAGCTGGTGCACGAGTTTGTCGTGCCTCGAAGGCATTTCAGCTGATCGCACTTAACAGTTTATAAGCAACTGAAAAACGAAACCTCGAACGCGTTTTATCGCGTTTAACCCATCCGAGACGGATTGCTCACCGTGCGTGTGTGCAAATTGAGTCAGTAGGGGGAAAGTAGGCGTCGAAATAAGGCTAGTTTCGAATAAAAGAAGTATGTGCAAATTTTAACAAATCTCAGCTTCTGGGTTTGGTCTCCAGAAGAGCGAGTCGTCTCGAACGAGTTAAGAGGAGCCATTGAAGTTTCTCAGAGATGGTTGTTTTCAACGTTTATTAAAGTACCTCTCGCATACACGTGTCAAAAAACAGTTCATCGTTCCGATAAAGTGAACCTTTCTCTCTTGGAATTCGTGAAACACCAATAACCGCTGCTGTCGCTCTGTTTCCTGACGGAAAAGAACCACGGCTATCTATTGAACCGTAATTGTAGGTGTTCTGCGTTGGTCGCTTCACGGATCGGACTTATTAGCTTTGCGCTTTAATCAGACACCGAATCGACGGATTACGGCGAAGCCTTGAATGGTTCACCCCGTGGTCGTGATTTAACGCGCATTTACATTTTCGAGCCACCCTCCGGTGTTAAATCCGATTCACGGAATTGGATAATAACTTTGTTAATAGCTTCGACGGCCCAGAACGGATGGGCTTCTTTTGTGCAATTTTTGTGACGCGTACACGTTTGTTTGTCCACTGAACAGGAGTGCCAGTAGGAACCATTATCTTGAGAAACAATGGGGACTTGAGAATGCTTTCTTTCCATTTGAATTGCTTAAAAATTGTGGCCAAAGAGTTAACTCGATTTCCTTCCACGATTTCGAATATAAATGGAGTATTTAAAAATCTGTGATATTAATAGAGTTAATTATTATTATTAATGCTGACTTATGTGTTTCGCAGACATTCCAACGCCTACAACGCAACCGCAGACTACAACTACCACCCCAACGCCCACCATTGAAGAAGGTAAACGTACAAATGTTCCTGAAATGAGTTTTTAATAAAATTGTCAAAATGAAGCTGGACGATGAGATAAAGGATTAACTCTGTTTAATTTGCAGTTGAAAACATCCAAAACTCGCGACAGAGGCCGCTACCCAGCGTAGAACCCAGTCCACAAGAAATAACCGATTCCTCGTTGCCTAATGTTGCTAGAAACGAGGGTGAGTCCTTTGTTATACTTCTCAGAACGATATATCCCTTGTAAATGTCGTCGCATTACGGTTTTATGTCGGAATATAACATCAAAGCATGCAAAAGTCGATTGAGAAATCAGTGACTTTATTAGAAATGTGTACTTTCACGTTTTGTCTGACCACTGGTCTTCTGCTGCGTCTCGATCTACTTGCACTGTTCTGGTAACGATAGTCCTCTTAGAGATCTACGCTATGCGTCAATGGTCTCGCGTTGCGCGTTTAAACGTAAACAGGACACTAAAAGTATGCAATATTTGCACCGTGAACTGCAATCGTTACACTTGTACGCGCAACATTGTAACAGCACGTTGAACGTCATAGCGAAAGTTCCATCGTAACATTTAGAAGCGCAGCGGTTCTTGGATTCTCCGGTCGACAACTAAACGCAACGAATGTTCAACGCAACAATTCCGATTTTCGTTTCGTTGTTACCAGTCCGCTTTCCAGCAACAGTCGCCGCGTTGTCGAAACAAGCTTGCATATTCAGACGCGTGTACCGGTAATTATGCGGAACTCTTGGAACAAAAATCCAATTAAACTTGCTGTGCGTGGCAGTGGTACAGTCGAGGTCTAACAGAGTCTGTTGCCCTCGAAACTTCACAGGCTGCTTTCTTTCTGAAAACAGGAAAGTGATCGGCGAAATTAACAGAAAATCGATCGAACAATAATTAAATTTGTATACACTCGTAGCCGTGACTGAATCTGGAGAATTATTTCTCCCTGGGGGTGCAAAAGCCGCGCAATTTACACGGTATCGCACCATTCCCAGCGAAATTAACATTAGAATGGTTGCTGTTATTTCGTACGAGTAGAAATTCAAAGATAATCAACGTAATCAACGACTTTCTGTGTCAGAAACTTCCAATTATTTTCTGACAAATCTGTAGCAGGTTCTGTAAGAGGCAATATCTCATTCAAAATGCTAAATCTCAAAGTACTAAGTCTAAGTTACAACAATCGTCGAGCATCTCAACAATGAAGAACCCTTCAACACTTGGGAATTCTTGAATATTAACTTTCAATTTCTTCTTTGCGAAGACTTTCATTCATTTTCCAGCACTGAAGCGAACGACAAACATAGAATCGTCACTGTCATTCTTTGGATACAGTTCCCTTTTATGTAAATCTATTGAAGAGTATAAGAGTGTGCGTGGATGCATGGGACGTGATCGAGAAGAAGACGACGAGCAGCATTGACGAAGGATTGTTTCAAAACGCACCGTATAATCTTTTAGAGCCTTAACGTGGTTCATTTCTGTCTCTTGTCATCCCTTTTGCAAGAGCCTGTACCCAATACAGTATCGCGTATCGTTCCATCGGTTTCGCACAGCAGAAAAATCTCATTTTCTTCAGGACCACCTTGGATCGTCGTGTTCCTGACGACTGGCGAACAGTTCGCCCCTCCGACCCACCCTCCTTGTTACCGCGGGTTTAATTATAGAATTCGATTAGGAAGCGGAAGGTGAATGAAAAGTGGAAACGGCGGGGCGGCCGTATTTTAACGTAAATAGGTTATCTCGCTTAGAAATTTCCCGCGAATTCCCTTTTAAATCATCGCCACGGCGTAATGCGCGGGCCGACGCACCGCGGGCGGCCCCGGGCGAGAAACTTTTCGAACAGGAAGTTGGAGAGAAGGCGTGAAATTTACCCGCGAACTTTCAGCAACGCGTCGCGACGCCGTAGATCTTCCGCGGCCAGGGCGACAAACGCCGCGCGCTTTCAACGGGATTTTGATGAAATCCCACGCGGTTTATGAACTACCCGCCGCCTCCTCGGCTGCGAAAAGTAATCCGATCTCTCTCGCTTTGCGAAACTTTCCTAGCGCCGCGTCCCGCCGTTTCGCGTCCCCCACGCTTGTAATCTATCGTCTCGATACGAGTCGCGAAATTTAGAAGCGTCGTCCGCGATCCTCTATTCGCTTCCGGGCGCCTCGAACCGCGTCGAGCTGATCGAACGGACGTTACCAGTGCGCGGCCATCTTTGTCGCCGCGTGCAGAGGAAGAACTCGCGCGGGACGCTCGATTTCCGTCGCGGAATAAACGACGGGAATTTGTTGAGGAATTATTAAACAGTCCTTCGACGGAGTTCTGCTTAATTCGTGGAAAGCCGATCGAACTTTTCTGTTCTCTGGAAAAATCGCGAACACCGTTTGCGATTTGATAATCCCTCTCTTTAAGGGTTGTACTCGCAGCTCCCAGCGGGGGACACGCCGACTTGAATGAACCGAAAGGCGCAAAAAGCAAAACGATCGAGCTTTAATCTAGTTTCTTGTCCCAATAGCTTTGGATAAATTTTAATGGTGTTATGGAACTTTGGAATTGGACAACTTTCCGCCAGCATTCGCGCGATGCAGTGGTTACACCGATATACGACGGCGAAAAGTCGTAAAAGTTGATCGGACGCGTGTAAAAAGTAGCAGTGATCGATTTCGCGTATGCGTGCGTGTTTCATCTTCATTTTAATCGACGCAGATTTTAATTAATTAACTGTTTGGAACGGAGTTTTGAATTTTAGGTCGCAATAGCGTCGGGTTTCATCGATTTTCAGAGTTATTAAATTGAAAAACACTCGAGTGGTAGCATGTTGTATTTTCGACACTCGAATGCTTAATTAAAAGTAATTCGATTACGCATTAATCGATAGAAGTTGTTGATCCACTAAAAAGATAGGAGACATCGCAAGAAGCGTCGCGCTTCTTCTGATAAAAACGCGTGGACGTAGGAATATCCGTGGATGTTGTATTAAACCAAAGTTACGCTGGTCTAACAAAAAAGGGATGTTTAAAAAACGAGCAACATGTGGCACGCATAAAACACGCGAAGCGTACGCGACTGAATAGCATTAAAAGGAAAAAGCATCGAGCAAAAGTGGAATAATAAGCGATGCGTCCGGGATTTTCATTTTTACTTTTAAAAAACCAGATTTTCTTCGTATTGTTCGTTCTGGAGTCACTAAAAGTATTATTAAAGCAACAATGAACCATGCCACATCAAATGTTTATCTATCTGTAATATATTTCACTTCGAAATAATATTAAAACACTCTGGTTATTCCGGCCCAAAATAATACAATCGGTACACGTTCCATTAAAATTACATTCGAATAATTCAATCCATCAGAACATTAATTATCACCATGTACAAGTTATCCATGGCGTTATTTGCGAATCAGCAAGCAATAGAAATTGCGTTCTCGAATTTTAAAGTATCGCAACACGTTAACAAATATATCCGCAAAAGAGTGAAATGCAAATTCCAATGAAAAATGATCGTTTAATTTAAAAAAAGATACAATATAGATTCCAGAGGAAGGAATTTAATCTCAGACGAATCACTCGACGTGGACCGCAAAAAAAAAAAAAAAAAATGTTTTACTCCACGCGAGACAAGTTTATCAGGGTCTCTAATACGTCGATCACTTTTCCTCAGATATACGGCTTCATGGGAGGGCGAGCAGCGGCGGCTACAGCGACGCTGAAAACGCTGTTGCGACGAAAGGGCGAAAAAGCGTCGATGGCGAGGTACGACCGCGACGAATCGACAACACGGCACAATCGATGTCATCCAGGGGTTCCAGCGCGAATTTTCTGCTCCAATCTAGAACGGCCATCTGCATAATCCTGCTATCCGCCCTGTCGTAGTCGCGTCAGTGTCCGCCAGCGAAAAGAACGGCTGTTCCCGTGGAAATCCTTCGGGGATCAAGATTCGTCCTGTTCATCGTCATTTATCTCATCCGCGAAAGGGATCAATTAATGGGCGGCGGTCCGACGCGGCAATTTATCGACAACTATTGCCTTCGCCATCGTTCTGCTCGAAAATCGACGAAGCCGCCCCTCGCTTCGCCGCGATAAGCTCGCAAAATTCCCCGGCTAATTAAACTTTCAGCTGTTCAACTTGAATATTCCCGTTCGTGAACGCGAATAATTGCATTTTTACATTGCCAGAGAAGTTGCTCGATGCTGCATTTAATCGAAGGGAATTCTTCGTTTCACATATTCGATTAATTTTCTTCCATTCGAAGATAATTTTAATTCCAGCTTCGTTCGCGCAGTTAGTTTTTTCACCAATAACGTCCGAACGCCATTGTTTTTAGAATAACTGGTCAATATTTAATTTAAATTATCTGGGTTTCTAGTAAAATCAATTTCATTCGCGTTCAATTTTATCGTAATGCATAATTGAAAACGCAGACGCATTCAAAATAAATTTTACTTTGCTTGCTTTAATAGATTTCGATATGAGGCGTTGATTAATCTGTAATATCTGATTTGGACCTTGGCGATTGAGAACTAGCAGAGAGAAGGCTTTCAAGATCGACGTTACTTTCAGTCATCCTCGTTCCTTCCAACCATGTCCATTGCCACCAACGTTTAAACGGAAGCACTTGAATAATTCCAAAAAAAAAAAAGATTTCTCGTAACTTTATCGAATATATCCATCGTTTGAAACTACCCAAAGTATTAATTACTGTAAAAACGTGGTTTGTAAATATTTTTATACAGTAGAATTGCGTTGCGATTAAACGCGACGTTGAGAATTAATCGATCCACGATCAATTTTCCCGAGTGGTGAAAAAACAACGTGGATGATCGCTTTGAACCGCAAACAATTAAATTTTTCTACTTTCTACCCCGGGGAATCGATTCGGAGAGCCGGTGAAAATAAATCCTGTCGAATTAATAAATCCATCCGTGCAATTATCGCGACCCCATTGCGAGCCAATTCTAACCCTCTGCCATATGAATTGAAATTTTTATATTCGCGAACCTATATTTTTCGAATCTTATTTTATTTTCCGATTGCCTGGCTTCATTTCGTTTTGTCGACACGGTTTCGATTGACCGCTTTAAGGATCGTCTCTATCAAATATCCAAGTGACGACCCTTTGATCGCAAATTAAAACTGCTTCCTCAAAGGATTCCCTGCGGATCGATGGGCGCATTAATTCTCATTACGTCGACCAAGAGATATCATTTTATATATACAATATTGTACGTACCTCTTCGTTATCGGACGACTCACACCAATTAATTAGTTGACGCATATTCGGCCTAATCTATGTGTAATTAAATTAGCGTAGTGTCACGCGCGAACCTTGTTAGATGCACGTTTATCACGATAAACATATATATTTACTACGCAATGGTAGATCACCAAAAAGTAGCGTAAACCAACGACACGTTATCTCCATACTTCTGTCTGTAGACAGATTCTGCCCAAGAGGAGGCTGTTCGTCGACAGAATTTTGTATAACTTGCGTGTACATGTTCGTGTATACAAGTGTGCATACGTCACGTTAGAATAAGTTCTTGTGCCGAGTGTCGAAACGGTTCGAGTGCGCTGAACGAAGAGACTCGCGATCGAGGAGGGTGGAATCGGTGCGAGGACAGCGCGTGAAATCGAGCAGAGAATGTTACGTGTACATTTCCTCCACGATGAAGTTAGTTGCGTATGTATATCTGTACATAAAAAAATTCTGAAGAGCATCGAAGCGCATCTGCGCGCTGGATTTTGAATTAATTGACACTCTTGAATTTGTATATACCACAGAATGTGTTTTCGTTTCGAATCAGGGACTCGAAGCTTTAATTTCCATCTTTATTCCAAGTAATTAGCAGTATTCGTGCGTCTGGTTATGTATATAAATATTGTTTATCTTTCATGTTTCACTGGATCTGTGCATTTCGATATGCAATTGTCGACATCTAGATTGTAAATATTAATTATAGACAAATGCACATCTCGAGGTCGTGCATTGTAAAATGTATTGACGGCTAGTTTCATTAACGATGAACGAACAAGAGCGTCTGGATAGTTGAGCAAGAAGAGATATCTAAAAGAATTAACAGTGATGCTTGTTCATCGTTAATAAAATTGACTGTAAAGTCTGTACATATAAATAGCAATATTTATAACACCTAACTTAAGTTCAATTGTGTCGATTGTAGTAACTATTAGCATGATAAGGAGTACCTCAGTGAGATTACTGTTGCTTCCTTAGTACGCAACATTTGAAGTTAATGCCTTCTTGTTTCATTTCTCTTTTGGCAAACATCTGTTCTATGATGGAATACAAATTAAGTTAGAAGAATATTTAAATACCTAAGTGTTAATTCTGACTACTCGTAGTGAATATGGTTTTAGTTTCAACTCTACATATCTCTGAAAATTCATAATTCTCTCAATTTCCAGATTTGTCTCGGCAAGTTATTTTTACTAATAAAAAGGCATTAAATTCAATGGTTGTACTTGAAATACTTTAAAGGATTCTATGACAAGTTTCGTAGAGAAAAATGGATGTAAAAATCACCTTTCCATCAACGTAGGCTTAGTTCCATTGAAAGTCTAATTAAGAGCAACCAGCGCGTGGTTGTCGAAGAAATAAAGTGGAATAGAAAATGCAAACGTTTAATCCGTCGTGTATAAACGAAACAATTAATGCGTATAATTGTACATTTCTCGCGTAATCGCAAGGATAACGTTACTTATCGTTTCGAGCGTGTAATCGAAATTTTTGTTACGAGAAGACACTTGCATTCCTAAATGAAAATTCTGAAAATAGTTTCGATGGGAATCCTACTCTTTGTGTCTCCTGAGAGTGGTTGCGTAATGTACGATTACATCGTGGTACATAGCGTAAGAAAGCTTGACCGTAGGATCTCCAATTGCAATTTAGTTGACGTACATCCTAAGTAATTAAAGAAAGTACTTTGTATTTAAATATTAAAGACCATTCCACGAATCATTATTGTAACATTCGTACGAGAGTTTGTATTTCATTTTCTCTGTCTTTATAATTTATTAGTTGAGTAATAACTTTTCGTTTGATATTTACGAAAACAGGATCCGCAGGGTGTCCTATAAAACTGCAACAGACGACTCTTGAGGGATGATTCCTGCTGTGCTTTCAAGCAACTCGACCAATCGAAAAGTAAGCAAAGCTTTCACGTTTCGATGTAATCGTTATTTATTCCTCGCCAAAGATAATTTATTACTCGTTTTCTTTGCAGAAATCCAGTTGCGAAGTCTCTGCGGATTCACGTAAGTAGAAGACCCAAGAAATCTACTCGATGCAACGCGCTATTAAAGTTGCATAGAAGCGAGTAGAGTTGGTAACAAGTATGAAAGAAGCGTGGTTTGTAAAATTTATTTAATTAATTCTGTTTAATCACTCGGAATCGGTAACACTGCGAGTAATCGGTAATCCTTGTCACTACTTCAGTCTGCCAGAAAATTCACAGTTCCTGCTACAGAGGACGCTACAATCTCTTTCCATGTTCTACTGGCAGCCATGCGACTAATTTGAAATGCTAAAAGGTTTCTGTAGCTTTATCAACCTGCGAGACACTAGATTACCAATGAAAATTTGTCTATTTTAGTCAGTCGAAGCGTTAATTTTACTAGAAACAAGATGGACTTATCGTTTCACAAAATTTTGTGTCGTATGCTATAAAATACCAATTCTTCAAGCAGTCATTGCTTTCATTAAGTCTTGCAATAGTTTAAAGTTGTGATTTGGAATGATATTCAATCTAATCAGTGAAATTGATTGAGTAAAATGATGTCAATGGACCTTTTCTTTGTTAAACTGACAGATAGACTGCTTTGATCTTAGCCATCAAGCTGAGAAGCGACGTGCAGATAATAATATTCTACCTTAGAATGATCCAATGACAAATTTTGATCGACACTTTCCATTACAGTTCCTCAAGAATAAATTTATCAAATATTTCACAATATTTTGAAAGACGTTTCGAACGTCGAGCCTCGACGATACCTTCGCTGACTCGAAAATTCGACTCGTCATTGTTTAATTGGTTCTCACGACCCAACGCATGCTTAATTGGTTCATTCGTATGCGGATGCTAGATTAGGGGGACGCAACAAGATCGTAGAGCCGTGGCAAAAAGTAAAAAGAGGCCACGACGGAATACGTCTCGCCAAA
The DNA here is from genome assembly GCA_963969225.1 of Xylocopa violacea. NCBI lineage: Eukaryota > Metazoa > Arthropoda > Insecta > Hymenoptera > Apidae > Xylocopa > Xylocopa violacea. The sequence continues at coordinate 20,900,757 of CAXAJV010000015.1, forward strand.
AGTAGCCGTGAGTAATTCGTAACGAGAATCACGTCGATGTCGACGAGGCACGTCTTCGAAACCTGTAATTACCGGCGCCGGTGAGAGAACCGAGGCTCTGCGAGCAGCCACCTTTTAAAAAGGTGTTAAGCGTGCCGCGAGCGTGGTTGGCTAGGTGTTAATTTAAAGCAAACCAAACGGTGCCCGCGATTCGAAATCTAAGGACCGCTGACCGTCCCGTGGTTCGACCCGAGACGCACCTTGGTCCTCTTAAACTAGTCCACGTCTTCGATAACTCACGAAAAATCTAGATCAATGGTAACATCAGACTTTAACACAAAACGTCCGTCCTCTGCGATTACAATTTTACTTTAGCTTGATCTTTAAATAATTTCCTTTTGGTCTAAAAAAGATTTATTAATCTCCACAAAAGTTTGCAACGCCTATGAAATTATAAAATCGCAAAGATTCTTCTTTGCATTGCGATTGTTTAGGAAATCCCAAACGCAAGCCTGGATTCCAGGATCGACAGCGTCCAGCAGCAACGATCGAACATCTTCTAAGCTCGACGTAGTCACAGATCCGATCTAGAAATTTGGTCGGAAGATTCGCGCGCGGCTCGAACGTTAACGAGACAGCTTTGGAGCTCATTAAGCTGCCGCGTTATCACGATCGACGGACCATACGCGCGGCGAGAGATCTGTTTTCCAAATTGAAAACAGCGCCGTATCGCGGACCGCCGATCTCCGACGGATCCTCGCCCTCCCCTCTCCTAAACGCCCAGTTAAGGGCGCGAAGTATCGCGATCTGCGATCTATCGATCTCCAAAATTAGCATTCGGGGCGTGAATCTTTTTCTTAATCTTGCTGGGGCCACCGACAACTTTCCAAGTAATTTCACCGCCCCCGGGCGAGGGACGCGCGCATACGCGATCTATGCAAAACGCTCGATCCGATCTTCCTTAATATACGATCTGTGCTTAATTCCCCATCCACTCAGGGTGAAACCGTGGTACTTCTCGTTCTCGTTCTCCGCGAAGGAATTATCGGTTTTGCCGGAATTACATTATGATCGCGGAATACAAAGTACCCGCTCCAAACGCGATCGTACAGCTTCGTTCAAAAGTGTTAACGCACTTGTGGAGAAGATTTTTAGCTTTCATTGTACTTTATAGATTTATCTGGAGTGTATGTAGTATACTTTAGTCTTGATTTAAGCAATAGTTCGTACCATTTTGATGGTTCGATGGCTCCTTTCTCTTCTTTCGCGAAGACTAGTACTTGGATGCGATCCATCTTCGAATAATATCGTTTTGTCCAAGTTGGTGCACCAATTTTTAACACTTCGAGCCTATTTTATTACTTTTTTAGTAATTTTAAGTCTGGAGGACGTCATACGACGCTCATAGGACAGTGAACAAAGTTATGCAAGGCGTCATGGGACGCCAGTAGGTCCACTGTGCTCTCAACCCATTCGAGACGGTTCTTTTTATTTTATCTTGCATTGCACCCATGGTGTTCAATCCGTCTTTTTGACTTGAAGATGCAGTGCGTCTCGAATGGATTAAAGGAGCGTCCCAAAATTTTTCAAGAAGGGTGTATAGCGGATAAGATTCGATTTCCCAAGCAATGTACTCCCATTCGCAAAGTAGAAGACCTTCCATTTCGTTCGCTGACGTTAGAACCGATGTACCAAAAATATTGCTGCGCAAAATCGACCGCCCTTGTTCCGTTGCCGAGCGAAAAACGTAAAAGAAGGAGCGGAGGATAGTTCTAGGCGGCGTTTTTACCGCGAGACACGAGGGAGGCGCGTGGCCATATTTTACGGGCGAGGGCGTGAAACGGATAATTTCGAGGGGAGGGAGGAAGCGATATCCGATCGTATATCACAGCGCAGAACGGTTCTGGTCGCCTTCAAATTATCGGAAACAAGGGCCAAACTAATGGGCCAGAGCCGGGCCATCTGGCTCCGTAGCGCTGGTCGATTCCACACCAATTCGATCGCTGTTTTCACGCCGCAGAAACCGGAGGAATCAGCGATGTGTTGCACGCGCCTCCGCCATTGCGTCTCGTCGATAGGTCGATTCTTCGATTCGTTGCAAGCGTGGCTCCTCGAATATCGAAGAGACGCGCACGTTTGTTATTTGCGAGTACGAAAAGATGTGGGAACTCAAATACTTATATAGCGCTGCGCGTGTGGCCGCAGTGAAGGGTTAAATCGAGCGTTTGTCAAGCAAGAAAGGTCGATTGCAGCGTGTGTTCTTTCGCAATTGAAGTTCACTCGCGTCAGGCGATAATTGGACCGCGAGGGAGAGTTACGAGTGCATTGCTCCGTCAATAGGAATTTAAAAGGAGTAGTGTTCAATAAATTGATATCATGGCGTGTGAATAGTGTTCAATAAATTTATATCATTGTTAATTCGTTTCGAAACGAAAGTATCCTTGACAGAATGTTTTACAAGACTCGTTTTAATCATTTTTTTTTTAATTTTCTTTCCAACACAAAGATTCTTCGAGCAAACATATTCCGCTTCCAGCGTTTCTTCGTTTAAAGTAGAACAGGATGGTGAATGGTAATTTTGCGAAACTCCGTACCCATTCGTTTAATAGTTCACTTCTTTACACTGGTATATAACAATCGAATTTCTAACGAGAGGATTAATTACCATTAATTGGTACCTGTTACAACGAAACCTGTAATCTTTGCCAGCCTCGCGAACGGACTTCGTTGCTTCCACAACACGGAAGTACCGCCCAGGGCGAGCTTTCGCATACTGTGCCCGCGATGGCGTCTCGTACTGGTACCGTCAATACTCTAAAGTTCACGTCGCTATAGTTCAAAGTCGACAAGAGGAACACTGGCATTCTGTCAGACATGATCCACAACATTCCACGGTTCACCTGCAAACAATCAAATTTCATTTACTGTTCTCTTGTTATTCGGTTTAATTCGTTTCGTTTCGACGTAATCTTGGAGAAAAAGTGAGATCAAAGAGACAACATTGCGATACTTTACCTTAACGTCTGCTGGGAATATCATAGCTTCGTCGTGTCTGGCGATGACCGCGTGGTTTTCAGGTGCGTATGGCAACGCAGAATTCCAACAACCTACCGCATTCTGATCGATTAAGTTGAAGAACTGGAGTCCATTTTCATCCATGACGGAAGCTGTGCAGTGACCAAGCTGTCCTCTTTCGGAGAGAACCTGTTAATATTAACGACAGTGAAAAGTCCTCATTTTACAACAGACATACGCAATGGTGGCACAGAAAATCAATTTGCACTTGGATGTATCCTCTGAGGGGATGCACTTTTTCAGAAATGCACGATTCCCTCAAGTTTTCTATTGAAATGGAAACTTTCCATCGCTGGGAGACGTTAGCAATAGAAACTATTGCTAAAATATTGTTCAAAGATTACAATCTTAGCAATAGTTTCTATTTCTAACCTCTGCGAAGGAGCGCAAAGGGTTAATCTTTCAACGAGAAGCTTGCAAACATAACATCGAGAAAATTACACGATTGCACGTACCTGGAACTCGTGGTAGCTGTCTTGAGACAGCTTCTCGTCCCTCAGTATCCTCGTCGAGACAGCAAATTCCCTTCTGCTGCTAAGGGGGTGGAAGAACAGCGTCCTGTAACCGCTCACGGAGATGGGCGACAAGCTCATGCCAAAAATGCCCTCCTCGCCCCATTGGAAGTTCAAACCGCCGATGTTGTAATCGCCAGCGAGGGGGTCAGGCATGAAATAGCTGTGGGTGATTCTCCATGACTTATTCTGCTCCCAGGAGTAAACGATCAGACCGTAGCCCAGCTCGTCCGACATGTAGGCGAAAGCGTCCTCGCAGCCACCTTTTCCCAGATCGACCGCGATGTTTGCGATGAAAGTGTTCTGCTCGGCCGAGAATTTCAATCGCGTTACATAAAATTGAAAACAAAAAATATCGGAAATTGTGTCCGAGAGTGTATAACACTTTCACGCGCGTCGAAAGCGCAATTTGCAAGTATAATTTTACGATTTGCCTTTAAGCGCAGCGTCCAATTAAGCAAAGTAAAATGAAACCTCAGTCGATATGAAACAACGTTAGAAAGTGGAAGCTGTTACGGTGGGAATTAATTTGAAGATCTTTTAGAGGTAGAATCATCCCTTGACGATAACATCTGACGACTTTGTACTGTATCTCTTTGCAGTCCAAAGACTTTTTCGAAAGCATTCTTCAGTGAATTTATGGTAATTTAAAGTATAAAAAAGGTTTCAGTAAATAAGAGAAGAGATGTCTAATTAACGAGAACTCCTCGACATAGGATTGCAAAGGGATACAGCTATACGCACCATGTTAATATCTTCTGCTTTCAATCTGTACTGTCTCAAAATTTTGTCCGTTGTCAAATCGAACACGTTCAGCGTGTAAGGACAAGCTTGTATCGTCGTGTTTCCAATACCAATGGTGCCAGTGTCCAACACCCAGAGCCTGTCGCAAACGTCTGCGTGTATTCTGCAACGATAATGGATTCTCTATTGACTAACCGAGGAGGCTAACGAATGCTCGTTAAGAATTGCTTTCCTTCGCGTATAATTGTCTTAAGTAATACATAATTTACACGTTTAGCAAGCTGTTATACATTTTGCAACGTAACGTGTACAAATAAACGCCGAGGAATTTTTCTAGAACGATAGATGAGAGATCTGGCATACTTCTTTTGTATTAATTGGGAAACACCAGGAAGACTGAACAGATTTTCCCACAGTTTTGACACACGCGCGCCATATTTCCAACACGTAAATATATTATTCAATTGTGCTTTATCTCAAGTAGGAAATAAGAGCCGAAACGGAGATCTAATCGATTCTGCAAGATTCTATCGCTTCCACTCTTTCAAGATGATCGTAATCTATTGTTCGTTGTTCAATTTCTTAAAAAATGTGAATAATTTATTAGAAGTTGTTAAAAATAGAGGCTGAAATAGAGTGGGAAGTATCGCGTTTCGTTTTCAATTGGTTGGATGAATACTGTTTTCAGTTTTGCAATGCGATTCGATTGTTTGGTGGTTCGATTTTAATGTGGATACGTTTTCTCTTGAGTTTTAGTATTAGTTCACACATATCTGATATTAAATGTCTAAGGAAAAGTGAAATTTATTCTTTCTGTATAAATTGAAGCATAAACTTTTATACGAATACCTGTAAGCAGTGGTAATCGCGCTACCACAGGCTCCAGCTTTGTTCTGCGCCCAGTTCGGATAGGGGGTAAGTTTCGGAGAGCCACCCCTGTTTGCGTCGAGCGATATATAATTCAACGTCGCTGGAATTCCTACAACATCAAAGTAAAAATCGTCTAAACGATAGTTTCAGTCAGAAATTTAAAGTGTCTGGACATTATGTCGTTAAAAAAACATTCTTCGTCGATAAAGTGATCCGAAAGAAACGCGTTTCGAAATTTTAGTATCTAAATTGATATCTTCGTTATCGTTTAATCGTCGTCTCGCGTCAAACGCAGTTGTAAAAAATGTGTAAAGTAAAACGCAACGTGACACGAGTTCCCATTGCACGAACGACGATTCGCGTGACTGACAATGGTCCCTTGAGAGCAGATCCGCAGCTTTTCTCACCTTTCAGAACTTATCTGAGTGCATCTAGCGTATCCAGCATGCGAGTATCGTAAAAAATTTCGTCAAGCAGGTATACGGTGCCGCGTGTGAAGGATTAACGATCGGAAACGTTATGGTAATGTCAGGAACTTTGTTGACGTGTCAACCTTTGCGTGACAAAGTTGTAGAACGTGTCACATGGCGTGCTTCAAAAAATATTGAACACTTTCGAGATGAAAATCACTTTTCGTTCACCTACTGCGACGTTCGTCGTTAATTCGCCATCGAACGTGAATTTTTCAATACGCCACGTCATTGTGTTAAAGATATCGATCGTTCTAAATGAACGTCACCATAAAAAATGATTCACTGTGCATGGTAACAAGTAGCAGCATTTTTACGATGCGGAAGAAATGGTCGACGACGTTACATGTTGTAGGTGATTTCATGTTTAAAATGAAATTTCGTCTGGGAAAACCCAAGCAGTTCCCAGAATCCCCGTTCACGACATTAATTGAAGGGAGCCCTTCGTTCCTTTCTCTTCCTCCCTTAATATTTCATATCCCCCGTCTGACGTCCCGAGTGAACCTGACATCAGAAGAAAGGACAAACCGAACAAAGCGGTTTCGCGCACAAAAAAGGACTTGCCCTAAAAACAATACCGACCACGGTGGGCTTTGACGCGTTCGGAGTACTTTGAGAGGGCCGGAATGGGAAGCGAATGTAAACGAGAGACGGCAGGAACGGGACGGGGAGAGAATGGAGGAAGGCGAGGAACGGAAGGAATGCCGAAGCTGAGCATCGGTGAGAAGAAAGGAAAAGGAAGCGTTGGTTGAATAAAAAAAAAAAACAAAAAAGACGGAAGGGAAGATTGCAGAAAAAATAATTTATCGTGCGAAGACGGATAAATGGAGAACAGAAATATAAATTTGAACCTGCGTCAACGAATAATGCGCTTCTAGCAGGAAAAACGAGGAAAAAACGAGTAAAAAATAAGGAAAGGGGAAGGAAAAATCGGCGGAAAGAAGAGGACAAGGAGTATCGAGAAGCGAGGGGGTCGCGGAAATATGAAAAATCGCGCACGGTGCGCCATGGCGGCATTGTCGACTTTTTTATTCCGCGCATAATGGTCTGGCGCGCGCCAACGTGTGTACAACAAACATGGAGCACCGCGAGCAGGAGAAGAAAAAAAAAAAAAGGTGGGAAATAAAAGAGCGCGGGATGTGAATAAGCCCATTCACCCTAGGCTTCCCCTCTGGGCCGCGGCGTTAAGGGGGGAAGATTTTTGGTCGTGGCGAAGGCGGAGGCCCACGGAGACACAGAAATCTCCCATTGAAATCGCTCACGCGGTTTTCGGCACTTTTTGTCGCGAGCCGGAAGTCGGCCAGACGAGATCCGAGGCGCGCACTGCCCGCGGTGATCTTCTGTACATTGTGTTTATGGCAGCTTCCGGTTCCTCGCGCGAGATATTCGCCCAGATTTCCGTACTGTTACTTTTCGTCGAACAACCTCGCCATTCAACGATTCTACGTGCATATTTTACTTAGTATTTCTTTAATTATTCGAACAAAACTCTTCGATTCCGACGTTTATCAACAGCATTGTTAAATTGAACCGTGGTTTAAGAGACGTTCACACTTGTTCTTGACTATTCGACCATATTTCTGCAATTCTGGCTTACTACTGAGTCAAACTCGTGATATTCATATTTGACATGAAATTACGATATTCAAGATAGCCCCAAGATTCTCATCGCGAGTCGAACTCGTCAGAATATGAGAAGGGGTTAAATTGAACCGTGGTTTAAACGACATTCACACTTACTCTCTGTATTTCTATTTCTTAAACTGAACAACGCGGAAATTGCAATTGCAGCGTAACAAACGACTCGTCGAGCTTACCATTCCGCCATCTTGGTATGGTGACAAATAACTTGTTCCTCCAGATTTCTATGCCAACCGGGAGCGCGTTCTCCGGGACGTAGTCCCCTTTCATCATCGCCAATTTCCTGCTCCCCTCGTCCGGATAGGCGAAGTCCATCGTCCTCCAGAAGAACCTCTCCAATAAAGGAGCTTGTCCGATCTGCGTGCCAAACTTCTGAAATCCATCGACGCTGCAGCTTCCAAGGTGTAGGAAAGTGACGAAGAGCAACTCGCGAAGCATTTCTCTGTCCTCTCTGGCCGACGATCTCTCGTCACAACGTGTTCGCGATCCTTCAAAGCAAAGAAAACGATCCAGTAGCTTTCGAGGCTCGTCGGTGTGTACGTTAAATTGCCGTCTTTTTCTTATTCGGTTAAATACCCGTTTAGCCGGTTAAACTTTACTAAACGAACGAAAATTATCGGGAAAGGCAATACAATTTGATTAGCAATAATTGCTTAATTGGCACTTGTACTTTCGTTCGTTATCGACCGCGCTTTCTACTGCAATCAGTTCTCGTTTCGATGCTCTGGAACGATATAATCGGAAAGAAATCGATTACACACGAACCAATTAAAAGTAGGTATTTTTCAAACTGAGACATCTCGGCTGCCACTCGTTAGAAACAGTCTAATGACCATCGTTGTTAACCGAAACTCTCACTTTTCCTGATTTAATGTGTCGATGAATTATTCAATGAAACACAATTAGCTGAAGAACCAGGAATCGCATGTGAAAGGAAATATTTTCAGCTGATAGAGAAGTGCTGTTGCTCGTTGAAACAATTACTGGAATGGTTGGTAAAATCGATCATCGAGGGAGAACACGTTCAGCAAACTTTCAATCAACAGTCGTCCCGTACGAATCGTGGTGATCCAAATGTGGACAATTGCGTAAGTTGACTGTGACATTCTGAACGAAAAGCAAAGTTCTTCGAACACGGAAATCATAGACGAGTAGGCCGCATAAGGAATCTCGCTGTTCTTTTTTCTTGGCTCGTTCTTGTATGGTGTGTACTCTACACTTGAGACGAACGATACGAACAGACATCGCAGGCACTTGCTACTCGACTATCAGTGTTCTCAATAACAATTCGTAATCGCTTTCATTCTGATATAAGTATCGAATAAAAGATGACAAATCCCTGTGCGGTGGGGATCAGAATACACCCACAGTATCCCCTGCTTGTCGTAAGAGGCGACTAATAGGGGGAAGAAAGGGTTGACGAAGATGTAGAGAAGAGTTAAGAAAAAGAAATATAGCGAGTATGCAATGAGAAAAGTACGAGAGAGGAAGGAAAACGTTTGCGTAGGAAAAAGATTGTTTAAAACGGTATAAGAGAGAAAGTTTCCCATTGGCCAAAATGAGAGCAATACGCTCTTTCAGACGCCATTTAGTGGCATTAAAAAATCCAGTAGAAACTAAGAAACCGCAAATTTATAGGTATTGGTCCATCAGTGGACACGTAAAAACACTTACGGGTGCACTAAAAACGAACGCATAATATTATGCAAGTTTTTTATGCTATGGTAAATTTGTATATGCAAAGTTAAACCGGAAATCTCGCGTAAAGTATGAAATATGTACCTGTTCTAAAAGATACGAATAACTAATTGCCGATATCGGAAAGAAACGATCACGGATAACGACTATTGGCCAGGATCATTGAAACGTGCTCGCGATAGATAGTTTGACGGTAATTAAGATGAAAGTAAACGCGTCTGAAAAAAATTCAAAGGTGAACTGGCTTTTCCTTATACGATGTGTTTTCAAGCGAGCACACGAATACGAGCCAGTTCGATATGAAACTGGAAATTATTCATGGACACGTCGATCTTGTTTCGCTCGACACGTGCACCGACAAGAATGTCGAGTTAAACGTTATCACAGACGATCGTTCACGCGAGAGAAATGGAAAACGGCACGTGCTATGTTTCCTTGCCGCGTTATCCGTCGAATCGAAGTACCTTCGAGTTCAGAGCCACCGTACGTGTCTTCGACGCGTGTCAATCAAGTTTGACGCGATTCGTTCGACATTCTTATTTTCAATTCAGTGTAATTTTATTTGGAAAGAAGATTCGAAGCGAGGAGCGTTCGAATTCGATTACTCGCGCTTCCTTACACTGCACAAATTCTTTTTCTCTCACTGCACTATTTCTTTCTTTAAAAAAAAAAAAAAAAAGAAGAAGAAAAAATATAGAAGAGAAGAAATGAATCAGTAATCTCGACTAACGTTAAGAACGGTCCTAATTATTAAATATGAAACGAATAAATCGCTTAAAAATCCACACAACAGTTCGTCCACACGGAGAAACATACACCCTCCGAGATATCGCACATTGCTCGATCGGGGGGATGCCGAATGAATCCCTTTGACAGGCGCGCCGACGCGTCCGTATTTTACTCTCGAATTAAATATCACCTCGAGCGTAATTTAAAATTCGCTGGCGGGGCCGCGCGATAATTTAAGTCACCATTAATCAGCCCTCGTGCTGGCCCCTGTGACTACGTAATCTTCTGGCCCGTGGTCCCGCGCGTCCTTGTTTACAAACGGACGAGCATCTCGCATCGTCCGCGGTGTCGTGCGTTGCGTGGCCACACGTACCTCTGTCCGATACGATGCGTAAATACTGTCGGAGGTCGGTCACCGGTCGAGGTCCCGATCAGTTCGCCTTTGGCAGCGAGTGCGGCTGGACAGCCCGTGAAAATGGCTGACGGACAAGTGCGGGTAAACTGTCGATTCCCGCGCTGCAGCGCTGGTATATATCTACTCTAGTTCGCGCGACAGGTCTTAGCCGGGCGTTCGTGTCTCCGCGGTCGCGCGTGTGCGTGCACCCGTTCCGATGCGAATCTGACTCCCACCTGGTGAAAATCGCCAGCCAGCCCGCAGTGGAAACCGTTTTTTCTGCCTGAATGCCGAATGCAACGACCCGCGGACAGAATCTGGCGGTGAAAAACGAAGAAGTGGACGGGACGCGGAAACGCGTACGCTATCTCTACCGATCGTCGATGGTAAACAGCGTTCTTATGTAGGTGACCTGGTTACGTTCGATTAGACGAGTGTGTTCTGGCGTGTCTGCGGCTGGAATTTATCGCGAGTCGGTAATTATCGGCGAAATGAGAGGAATTGTGTAATGTATGATGGAGAGAGAGAGCGGGTTTGGTGAACAATGTGCAGATTATTGGCGATTTATTGGGTGCGCTCGCGAGGGAATGTGACGTTAACGATCCTCCGATCTCCAGATACGGGAAAGAGGAAGGTATCGGGGCAGTCAAAAGCACGGGGACTGGTTCTTACTGTTGTTGCGCAATCTCGTTTAATAGGGCTCTGTTTCCTTTCTTTTAGGGACGTTTAATTATTAACAGTTCTTCGAAAACCATTTTGCCAATAAGAAACAGGTTTTAGAAACTGCGAGCGTTCGCGGAACCTGTGTTAAGTCGCGCGTGAGAATGAAAACAAACATTTACCCATGCGTGTAATGTCGAGAAATATAGAAACATTCGAAACGTAGAACGAAATGAAAGTCGTACTGGTACGCTTACGAAATTGAAAGTACGTGCAAATTTTAGTGCTTTAAGAAGCTGAAAGATATAAAAGAAGAGTTTAGGGGGAAACGGAGGAAACACGCCAGTTGTTGTAGTGCAATGCTGCTCGTTGGCTGAAGGTCTCGCGACCGTGAAAAGTTAAACGTATTATGGGCCATAAAAGTCTGCGTTTTCTTGCGATGGTGATTAATTACAGCGTTAAATATGTAAGTGCTCTTGATACCTTGGTATCTACTTTTATCTCACGATGGGAATAAAAATTGCGTATTTAACACTTTGCAATCCTTCGTCGAGTGTGACTACAACAAAGTGTGAGAGCTATGTTTAATATAATTAGTAAGTAAAATTATTTACGAGTAGCAGTCGAGAAACTGTCCTTTGAAGCAAAGGGTTAATAGCTATCGCGATATCTCGCCCTTTGTATTTATCAAATTTTATTTCATACAACGCAGAACGAATCATGCTGATTTATACTTTACTTCTGAGTTTCTTATAGCGCGGTTTCGCGTTATAAGAGGGTCGACTGTATTACTTCATCGTCCTATGTGTTACTGCAACTTTTTAACTCGCAGTTGTCACTTGTTTGATGCTTGCGTGGCGAAACGAATGAGTATGTCAACGTTAATGACAGGGTTCTTTGCGTGACGATAATTACTAGAATTCCACGCGTTGAAATTGCAGGCAAAATAGGCTTAAACTATCATTAGCTAATTTCTAGATCACTCGTTGGTTTAAATAAGCTGTTACTTAACCCATTGCCGCACACATTTCTTTCTGTACTCAAAAGAAACGACGGCTATGACCGTCGCGAAGGCTACAGCCATTTGCTTTACGAGTTCAACAATTGTTCTCGTAAATAAAAAAGAGTCACGGTAGTAACAATAATCGAAGTAATTCGCCAAAAAGTGGACGACTGTAGCCGTCGTTAGCAGCAATGAATTAAATTATTGCGAGAAAAAATAATTGTTAAGCTGAGAATTTACGCAATATACGCTTCCCTGAAAATAATCCATTTAAAACAGGAACATCTGCATGGAAAAAGGATTGTTACCAACTGCTTCCTCTGCAGTTCAACGAATCACGGACAACGAGACGCTGTCCCAAACGGAACGCCTCGAACGCTCTCCATTTCCGAAGAAAATATTGGTCCGCGTTAAACGTGACGCGTGAACGTCGGCCAATTCGTTACGTTTATTATCGCGTAATTACATCCTCCGCGACACGTGCAATTATCGAAGCGCGTCCGAGGGACGCGTCGAGGCGAGCGGATTGCGGAAGCGAGCCGCGCTTGGACGCGCGATTCGTTAACGCTAACGAAATGGACGGTAAAAAGACGCGAGCGTAACGCGTGATCGGCATCGAGGGACGAATCCGCGAGCAGGGCTCGTTATCCTCTCGCGTCCAGCGACGCGCGAGATTGCGTTTAGCCCTTTTCCTGCGTTCCGCGGTCGCGTTCCATTAATCAAGAGGGGCGCCCTTCGCGAAGGGTGCAATCAATGTTTCTCGAAATGAGTAATTGCCAGCCGCGCTGGGTGCGCGCGCGAGAAAAAAAGAAAAAAAAAAAAAAAGAGGAAACGGCTGTAATTCCGCTTTAATCTCGGATGAAATAGTGTGCGAAACGAGGCACGACGATTGGTCGCGCATGCCCGGGCGTGTTCCCCGGTATCAAACTGGTATTTAAATCGTTGACAGTTATTGTACGACGAGATAAGCGGTAATGATAGTAGTTTGGGGGCTACTATGCGAGCGCGAGTGTGCCCGCCGATAATATAGACGCGTTACGTAATAAGATAAATGGTAATATAATGATAGCGTTGAAAAAGGATTATAGTTTGAGCAAGAGGAGAAATAAGAACCTGCCTAGCCGAGGGAATGCGGTTTTGATTACGGTTACGGGCTCTATATATTTTGTCCACCTTCTTTGACCCAATTACGGAGACCAAGATACGCTCATTCCCGTTTACAGCAACACCCCATAAATCGCGAAAGATGCCACTGCGTAACGGAGTGTCGTAAATGAAGTTACGCGAATAATTCCCCCTGCTAACCAGGCTTCTCGTTTCAGCGGCGACGCACGGAAACGCGTGTGCGTGTATGCGGTTGTTACTTAAGATGTATGAAACGTTCGGATAATTGCGAGGCAAACGAACGTCTCTGGTTTAAATGATAAGCGATAGGAAGCGTATAGTCTGAAATCGAACAGTTCCTCGTTACATATATGTAACCAGGAACGTTTAATTTCTAATAAATGTATCGAGTGATTATGCGTCGCGATTACGAACCCACGTAATTTGACTCAATTACGGAGACCATGATGCTGTAAATAGAAATAAGTGTAACAGTCTATAAGTCGTAAAAGATGCCACTGCGTAACAGAGTGTCGTAAATGGAGTTACGCGAATAATTGTCCTCTTCCCGTCTCGGCACCAAAGTGGACACGCGTGTGCGTGTATATGGTTATTACTAAAGAAGTATGGAATGTTCGGATAATTACGAAGGAAATGAGCGTCTCTGATGTAAATGTTAAGTGATAGGAAGCGTATAGTCTGGAATCGAAACATTTCTTGTTATATATGTAACGAAGAACATTTAATTAGCGATAATTGCATCGAGTGGTTATGCGTGGCGATTACGAAGACGCTAAATCGACATGCTCACCAAAGAACCGGCAAGCGGTTTTCCAGAATCGATCCGAATTGAATATTTAACGATATTCCACTTTTTAACCCTTGCACCTTGCGATTTATTCGCGACACGTGCGATAGACGGTGAAAAATCGTCTACGCGCGCCTACTCGCGTTCGATTCGATAAACAAACACGAACGTGACGTGTTACTTTCGTGTTTGCCCCGTAAAACTTGCTACGAGGCGAGGAATCGAAAGTTCGCCGAGACAACTCGTTAAGGATCATTCAGTTGCGGTTTAATCGACCAAGAGTCGTGTAATTTGGTTGCAACTGGTAGGTATCTAAAATCTCGCGACGATTGTTGCTCAATGTCAGTCTTCGTGGCGATAATTTCACTTGTTCCTGGCCTCAGCTTGTAAGGTTTATTTTTTACGCTGCGGTTCAGCTGAACTTCACTTCGAAGAAGTATTTCAAAGCCAGTAAGCAGCGACTCGAAGCAATCTTGTTTGATCTAAACAAGGCTCTATTCTGTGTCTCTAATTGCAATTGTATTTCGTTCGTTTATCTAGGATTCCATTAAGCAATGGTATCGTTACAGCCTTCATTCTCACAGTCGAGAGTATTTCGGCGATTCCTTGGCAAACAAATTTCGAATCGTATTACGCAACAGTCCAACGCAACTGAAATCTAGAATGCAATTCAGAAGACATTCCTGTTGGTAAGAAACTGTAACAGCGAGCTGACGATGGTTTCATCAATGGTATTTAGAAAAGTGGAGTACAACGTACAACCTTACAACTTTTACCGAAAATATTCAAAATTCGTATCAATCACCAAACCACTGCGCTGAACGTGTACTCATCCATCGTTTGGCGATAGCGTTGCAACACGTTCGAAGAAACGTTGCAACTTAAAAATCCAGCCAAGTTAAACATCCATCCGCGAAGCATCGCGACGCATCTGGCGCGACGCGTTTAATTATTCAATAAGATGGTACGCGATGGCGAGAACGTAGGACAAATTGGGAATCGACGCAGATCGCGGAGTCGAGACGTCTGCCTGTAATTTGTAAAACGAAATCGCGGGTGATCGTCGAAAAACACGCACGGCCGTGCGTGTCGCTCGTTAATTTCGGTTTTCTCGGGCCCAGGGGCCTCGGGTGACTTTGGCGGGCGAAATATAAATCTCCGCCTGGGTGGATTAAAATCGTTCCCATGGGGATCGTCGGGCGCGGAACGTCCGGGCAAATTGCGATCATTAGTCTCCCGGGTTCGACGATTGTAATGAAATAATTGGCCAGGTTGGCATGGGTCGCGCGCGCGCGCGAGAACGCACCCTGCGCCGCACAGCTGCCAGTAAACAAGCGCGCGGCGTAACGCGCTCCGTAATGCGTTTTGCCGAAAATGTAACGACCCAATGAAAGTTGTCGGGCCGCGGATTCGATTGTGAAAGAAGGAGAATTAACGCAGGGATTGCCGCGTCGAATACGATTGCCCTCGTTTCGATTCGACGCCGGCACGGCGTCGCTCCTCCCCGCCCCTGCTCCGCTCGCGACGCGTAAATCCGCGCGGATTCGCGATTATAACGAACGCGAGATTGCGTAAGCAGCGATCGCGGCGATTTGCGAGACCGCAAATGATTTTTTCGGTGATGAACGATGTTTGACTTGGCGCGCTGGCAATTTTGTCAGGGCTCTCCGCGAGGGCTTCGACGATTTTCGACCCCGCTGCGGGTACGCGTACTGCGATTAATCACTCGTTTCTACTGCCGCGGTGCGAAGTTACAAATGCGCGGTTTGTTATTTTGTTTGCACAAGATTTTTCAACCGCCTGGGTATCGAGAGCAGCAGGATTTCAGTTTTGACGGATAGGCAGTCGTTCAGTTGCGAGAATGGCGTTTATTAAAATAGTAAAGCAGTTTTGTAATCCTTTGGCTAGCGTTGGCGTCTAAGGGCGATTAGAAAGCTCGCGTTAGAAACATTGCAACAATGCAGAGTACAATGTAGAACAGTTTCTTAGGAATGCATGCCTAAAAAAGAGTCTGCGTCTCAAAGTCTGCCGTAGTCAAAGGGTTAAATAACGTAGCAATTTCCTTCGGGCACGATTCTCCTGATGGTATCTAAAGACCCGGCATTTGGAAAAAAA
Source organism: Xylocopa violacea (assembly GCA_963969225.1). Classification (NCBI taxonomy): domain Eukaryota; kingdom Metazoa; phylum Arthropoda; class Insecta; order Hymenoptera; family Apidae; genus Xylocopa; species Xylocopa violacea. The sequence goes on from CAXAJV010000015.1 coordinate 20,916,559, forward strand.
CATTGCGCGTGCCAAGATTTTTAACGTTGATCAGCATTGACGCAACGTATTTGCACAACCCGATAGATCCTGATCGGGAGGAAAATTTCCGGTTAGAAAGTTGCATTGCTCGCCCCGTTTGGCGAGTGGTTGCAACGAGCACTATCTTTAGACGACGTTAACAATCGTCAAGGGTTTTCGTCGCGTTTGTCCGCTAAAGGAACGAAATACCGATGCTTCTTGCGGTAACATTCGCGGTGGTCGTCGCGTTATCGCGGCGTTTAACTTCGATCTACACTTTCTATGCGATCATTTAACTAATGAATGCTAAGCGGGTTGAACTGCGAAGGGAACTTTGCAGAGCATACAGCTACGAGCAGAAGCAACCGTGTGTATCTAATTAACATCCAATTAGGAGCGCTCGAAAATTGTAACACTCGACGATAATTAATTGCACGCGAGCACGTGTGAACGCGTGGTTATATAAAAACGTATAATTTCTGTCTTACCATCGCGCGGCTCTTCTGTTGGAAAGCTAATTAATCGAGCACTTCCACGTTTGATTAATGTAGCTACGCTGGTAGCGAGAGAACAAAACAGAAACGCAGCTAATGGGTAGATCGAGATTCGAGTATATCCGATTTATCAATAAATCGATCGTTACTTGATTATTCTGGAATGCCGCGAGACTGGTTTCGTCTGAGCTGGCCAAATCTACTTTCTTTCCAAGTTGAATTCAATTAACACGGAATCGTTAGTTATTTTCTATGTTAACGCGAGTTTTTTTAACCGAAGTTTAATAAGAACCTATCTTATTGACCAGGAAAATATCGTTAGTGGGTTTAATCGAATGCAGTGCGTACAACTACGTTCATTATTTAGATTTGGATTACGTTTTACTCTCTCTTGCGTAACTCTTATCTTTCATCAAAGCGCAGTTTAATATGTACTCGCTTAAAGCGCAACGTGTGTAAAAAATGTTACATTCTCCACTGTTCCAGTGAACACTCTCCAATGATAGATATTTGCGAACAATTACAACACGCAACTCACAAGACGCAGTTACGAGCCCCGTCTTCCAGCAACCAGAGTATCATCCGATGCAGCGGATTGCAGCTCGTCGAGTTTTCGTTCGAGCACCCCTTCGCTTAACCCTTTGCTCTCGGACGTCCCCTCTCAGGCGACATCAGCATTGTTAAACTTAAACTCTATTGCTAACGTCTGAGAAGAAGCTGAGTGCAAAGGGTTAAAAGAAACCTTAACAAATGTACTCCTTAGATACTGAAATTTCTATAGGACCAATCAACTACTAATCAAACTAGGATAACTTTCGAATCTGTACAATACCAGACGCCTTCGCATTCGACTCAACATCTCAGTCCCATTAAAACTAGAATTCCCCGCGTTCTGCGATACATATCTTCATCTCGTTCGCGCGTGAACGAAAACGAAGGAGCTGAAAAATATGGAGAGAACAGCAGCGATTCGAAGAGCCGTTCGAAAATGGCGAGGGGAATCGACTCGCGCTGGCTCGCAGCCGCGGTCCCGTGACAAGCGACAGCGATATTAATCGAGCACTCGGGGCCTGGATCCGGATGGCACGCGTGTTGTGCGAGTGTGCGTGCACGTACACGGTCCTCCTGGCACGCGCATCGTCGGCCAGTCGGCGGGGGAAGCTCGCTGGGCCCCTTAGGGCTGCGGGAGCGGGCCCCGCGAGATAAAAACGGGGGAGGGAAAAGGGGCCCCGCGCGGTTCGCGTCAAGTTTCCTCTTCCGTTCGGAGCGACGAGTCGCAGCGCTCGCTCGCGAACACGGCCCCGCGTCTCGCCGTGATTTGGGGCGCTCTTCTTCTTCTTCTTCGGGGCGAAACGGGCCCCGCGACGTGGTGTGCGCGGCGCGCGTACGTGGCCACGCGTGTGGATGCTTTCGGTTATATTTTATACCCGTCCGCTTAGGAGGGAGGAAGAGCGAGAAGGTCGCGCGGGGACGAAGGACGAACAATGCAGTGGCGTAGTCTTGAAATGCAGATCCATTAGCGATAAACATCGGCCAGGTTGCTCCCTGTTGCTATGACGCCTCGACTCTCCCGGCGAGACCGGAGAACCCGGTCGGACGACTATTCCTGATAAACCTGGAACAGATCTTTGGTAGGAACTGATATCCGCGCGTTAAGGGAAACGATGGCGCCTAGTATGCGAATCTTCTGCGTAGCGAAAAGCGTGGGGGGTAGCGTCTGTTTTTGCGAGAGGCGAGCGAGCAGGCTGGTGGAAGTCGATCTCTGGCCTCTTCGGAGGTGTCGAACTTCTGCCATCGTCGATTCGATGTTAAAAATCGAGGCGTCGACCTCGCTTATTAACGGAACGAGTTAACGCGTTAGGAGATCGAGGCGTCCCAGCCGAATTCGACGCGATCTCGACACGGACGCTGAACTCGGTAATTTCGCTTGACACGTCGGAGGCACGCGAGGCAGATTTTGTCGATCACGGTGAGGATTTTCAAAATAGCCTTGTAAATTTCGCTCGCGTTGCCTTTTTTTCCAGGCTCCGCGAATGATACGTTACTGTGGACAGAGGGAACGAAAAAGAGAGGAGAGCCAAGAGAACGGGCAGGTGCACGCGTTTCATTTCGTGTTCCGGCGAACAGCCTCGGTTTCGTCCCAAAGGCGCGCCGGGTTTCGACTGTTCGCGATTTTATCCCGAACCGTCTCATATGCCAATCTCGAACTCGATAGAACAGTGAAACGCGTGCTGAACGAACGTGGCGATGGTATCTCGTCTAGAAGTTCCTTGAACCACCATTTCTCTCGCTCGATCGTCGATTCTGGAAAGACGTAGAGATGAATCTCGAAGCAATCGCTTCGATACTCGAAAGTTGAACGAACCTAGGAGGAAGAACACTGTGCGACGTGACACTAGAAACTTGAACGAAAAAATCTAGTCTAGGTTGTCGCGGTTTGTTTTATAATAAAATCAGTGGCACGAATAAATGAACCTCTTCGAAATTCTGAGAGGTTCCCGTTGACGCGAGGCACGAGAACAATTTCCTTTCTGTGGCTCGTTTTTCGGCGCAATCAGGTCCCAAAAGGGGGTTCCGTATGAAAAATTCGTACTCGCCCAAGCGGACACAGGTGCATGGGTTAACGAGCGCAGTTTTACCTTCTGCCAGGTAGAATAAAGGGACAGGAAAAGAAGTACTAAAAGAAAGAGGAAGAGAAATAAGAAGGGAAAGTATAAAGGAACGGAAACAGAAAAACAAGAGATGGAGAGGGATAGAGAGAGAGAGAGAGAGGAGGAGGAAATAGAAAGGTGCTAGAAGCGAGAGAAAAAAGAGGAAATGATGAAGATGCCCGTAAAAGGAGCAACCGAAGAACGAAAAGAAGAAAATGGAATGACGATAAAAAGATGTGCAGCGGTCTTAATCACTCGTAAATTAACCGCTGAAGTGATTCGTTAAGCGTCGAAGAGTTCTACATTTTTTACGTTTATCCGCTTTTTCATCGACTACAATTATTCATTTATTTTTCATTTTATTACTATTCCATTGGGGGGACCACACAGAGATTGTTCGAAAATTCCTGTTCTGGACGCGAAGAACTTCGAGAAAACTTACTCTGCGACGCTGACCAGAAATGGTAATTTTTTAGCAAATTATGCAACAAACCAGCAACGCGGATGAAGTCAGAAGAGAAGCAAAAAGGTTGACGCGGAGACACGGATGGAAGAGAGTAGCATCCAATGGAAGGAAGAGCACCCAAGACGAGGAGAGCCGAGGAGGAGCGGACGACAAAGGTCCGTTCGATTGAACGAAGACAGAGGACAGAGGAGGTTATTATCAAACGGCGAATATTACTGTCGCGACTAAAAAGACGCGAATGATGCACAGCGAAAATGAGCCGACATTAAATCGAACGGAGACGCTGGGAACGCGTGCGTGTGCCAAAAACTCCGGGACATTTACGGGCCTCCGGAGGACGGGGCTCCAATTAAATGACTGGAGAAATCGAGAGGAGTCCGTGCGCGATGCGTTTCGGGCCCAGGCCAGCGCACCTTTTCCTCGAGGACCGATAACTTCGCCAATTGGAGGATGATATTATCGTTTCATCAAGATGAATATAGAATAAGCGTACTCGCTGCTGAAAAGAGTCGTCTCACAGTTCAAACTCGATGCTAATGTATATGGTTTTGTCACGGATGCGTTTGCATTCGAAAGCTCATCCGGTTACTCTTTTTTTGAGGAACGACGACGTCTTCTTTTGCGTGTGCGACGGATTTATGGGATTCGTTCGACAATTATTGATGACAAACTTGAAAATGCTTCGACTCGACAATTTTAATTGCGATATAAATATTTTATGGATAATGTTACGTGAAATCTTCGCAAACGTATCACGCATGAGAAATAATATTCGCTCCGTTAATTACGGTGTTAATAAATCGTGAAAACAGATCGCTGCTAGTAAGAAAGGTGGTAACGGAAGTCTGTGTGAACTGGAAAAATTATTATCAATAGCGCGTTTAAAATTATCGTGTATCTACTGCTCGCTACAAACAACTTCCACGAGCACGATTGATATCGTTATGAAAGTATCGATCATACGCATCGAATGGACTAGCGTTTCGCTTTGTTGCTTTCTCATGGATTGCGTAAGCGTAAATCGTTTACACGATGCCCGGAAACGGTCCAATATTTAATTTATTCAGACACATGCGATGCATTAAAAATGATAAAACCTTATTTTCATAAGAATACCCACTGCACTCCTTCGCTGAAGCGACTTATCTGATCATTTTCCATCCTTCACTTCGTCACAGCTGCTTTGCACGTATTTTCATAACTCCACGATCCATAACGCGTCTGATCACGAATCATTACCTCAGACAAGCTCCGTTATTAGAATATCTTCGTATCTGCGCGCGTATCACGCATACTTCCGACCTTTTCCCGACCGAACGGAATTCAAAAGCAATTAATACCACCGCGTAGAATTTGTACAGTGTCGAGAAGAGTGATCTTCACAGGACACGCGGAGGCATTCCTCGAGGAACGCGCCGCGACGCTCGCTTCTTCCGGCGAACGCTAGTTCGCGTACTTAGGCGTTTCCTGAGACGAGGAAGGAAGCGAAACGGCTCCTCTCGGGACCCGCAGATTTGGTTCGATGAAATACGGTTTGTCCAATTAAGTCGCGATAAGATCGTCGCTGTCGCTGGGTGGCGAGTTTTAAAACGACTTCATTAGACTACCCATAAAATTCATTGGCCCGTTGTGAAACGGAAAGAGGACCTGATGTCCACGGACAGGTTAAAGGGACAGGTGGCGGCGCGCGTCGTACATCACCGCCACGGCACCAGGTATCCCGACGCGGGAAACGTCTCGATTTCCACACAAAAAGAAATGATTAGGGTTTATTAGAAGCGACATACCAGTCCCCTGGATTCCGATATAACCGAGATAGAGGGATTCTTGCGCGTGCGTCCATCATCGTCGACCGTTCTCCGTTTTTACGTTTCCATTAAAACGGAGGGAAACTTCATTATCTTCACGCATTGTTCGAAGGGACGGAGAACGTGATGGCGAGCGGATCGGTAACAGGATCGGGACGCTTTTAAATTCTTCCACGTTAATGTATTGCTAGTTGTCTGTATACATGCGTATTAAAATCGAATAACTAATGCCACGAGTGGAGGGGACGATCGTTCCCTTCTGCTGCTGCGTGAAAATCGAGTTCGACGTATTTAATTACTGTTATTTGCGCGGTTGGTTTTTGAAGCAGATGTTTAAAGAATTCCATGCGTATGACACGCAATAGCGAATGATTTACTTTCATCCCTTAATCTTGTTGGAATAAAATTAATAAGCATACGTGAAACGTATAATTTCGTGATCTGAAAAAAGAAAATGTTTCATTCGCGAAAGAAAATTAATCAGCTTATATGAAACATATAATCCCATGGACTGAAAGAAGAAAAGCTTCCATTCGCATTTCCAAGCGATCCTTCTCTATTAATTAAAAGATGACATACATCTACGTTGCTTCATAAACTGGAACCATCTCGTAGAGAATCTCTCCACAAATAATCGACATTAAAATCGCGCGCACACCTCAGCACGCTCGACATACATAAAGACCACTGTGCACAGTTGTAAATCGAAGGAAAATAAAGGATCTCTTCGAAAAACAAGCGTTCCAAAACGAACACGCGCGGTTTCGCTACGCATGGACTACCGTACGTGCTAGTAGGTCCTTCAACTCGTCGGAAACTTTCTGTTTCTCGTCGAATGGCGACGGTTTTCGACGTTCTCGGGTATTCGCGCGGTCCTAAAAATTCCTCGTTATTGTTACGCGAAGCCAGAGGATCGTTCTCCGCGTCTGTTAGCCGTGGAAAATATAAAGCTGCTGTGGGAATTCGGGGCAATAAAGATGTTCCAGCGGGGAGTAATAATACGGGTCGGTTGGACACGCGTCCACGAAGCTTCCGCGGTGCCGTTTATATCCAACCGGTCTCCGGCTACCAGCCAGCAACAGTTTTTGTTATTTTATTTCCCTGAAATGAGATCAAACGGTCGGCCATCGGCGAAATTCGTTGCCGCCGTGTGGCGGAATTCTGCATTGGCGGTCTCTGCCCTAATAAGACCTGGCTCGACCACCGACGAGCGCAACGCTAATTTCTATGGCGAACGAATCGCGACGAGCAATAAAGAAAATCGTTTCGCTTCGATGATCGAGCCGCAGAATTATCGTAACAATTATTTTCGTTCTTTCAATTCTCTACGATTAATTTAACAAGCAATTTTGATAGAAGCTGATTCAATCTGCGAGCGTAGAACGTGTCGCATACTTCACGTACGTCGCGTGCAGCATGATCGATCGCCTGGCGTTGATTAAAAACAACGTCAATCACTTTCACTGACAGAAGAATCGACTGCATTTGCAGAACGCTGGATTAGCGATAGTATGCACCGCGGAACAACTTTCGATAACGCGTCGACTCAGCCCCAGCGTCAGTTTCTCAAGGAAACTTTCAGTCGACACGATTATTTGAGCACGTTCTATCGTTACGATCGAACTGTCAACTGGTTTGACATTGAGTCGGTTCGCACTGTCGCGCCGCGAGAAACGTTTTCAGCAACACGGAACAAAGCTTCGCGAGCAATTTAGAGCACGCTGCAAATGAAACGAGACGAAAGAAAGTAAAAGACGCGTAAGAGGAATCGAGAAGATAATTAAGAGAAAGCGTCCGACGCGGGGAGGCATAACGAGCGATGGATATTGTACGCGACTGTGAAATACGAGTGAGAAACGCAGCATTTTATGGACCGTGTGAACGAACAGGCACTTTTAATGTTAATCGCGCCATCGATTAAATCTGATAGCTTCCACGATCTCCAAGCTTCCTCGCAAGCTTCATTTACAGCCTCGGTTAACAACTAATAGATAATAATTGTGTACCATCCGTTATTGCGTTACAATGATAATTACACGTGCGCATAGTAACGCGTTACATAACTAATTCATCATTGCAGTTGTATCTGTCGACCTGGTACTCGCCGAAACGCGCTGATCGAAGTTAATTACTTCTAAACGAACGAGTCCAGTAGTCGAACTGATATTTGTTCAGCATGCGTGACGGGCTGATTAATTATTCGAACGATCTAGGGTACCAAAAACCTGGAGTGACATGGCGATATTACACTGCCGTGCTAAGGATGCAAGAAAGGGGAACCGAAGAAGAGGAGCCTCGAACGCGGAAGAAATTAACGAAGCGATTTAATAAAATTAGTCGACTACGTGTAACTTTATTTTCAACACAACTTTATTACACGATTAACATAAGAACGTTACTCTGCAACTAATCGCAACTACTCACCGTTTCAAACGCAGAATACGCTTTGGCGAATCGCGAAGCAATTAAAGGGGCGATAGAAAGATCGGTACGAAACGGAAGGAAGGGCGCGAGGAGGGTCGAGCGAGGCCCTCGAAACGAACGAAACGCATTAATCGGAGGAAAGGACAGCGAGCCATCGGGGGATGAAAGCACGAGGAAACGAGCCGTGGGATAGGTAACGAGTTGCAACGCGCGAGAAGAGAAATCGATCGAGCATCGGATGCCGAGGTGAACGAGAGCAGGAAGAGGAAGGATGGTAGGAAGTCAGCGCGGGAAGAAAAAGGTGCGCCTGGCTGGGAATAAGCGACGCGGTGCCCGGCTCCTCGGACCAGTGAAAGAGAAGGCCATTAGGCGACCGTGCACCGAGCCGAACCGCGGACCCCACACTTACCTTAATTATTTCCACATGACTCGTCGGAAATCTCGCGGGGACCTCTAATGAATACTAATTTTCAACTGGGGGCCCCGGTCAAATTTCAGACTTCTTGCCAAAGACGGAGAAGAGGCCCTTCCGTCGTTACGATCGTGACGACCGAGAAGAGTTCGCGAGCCCCTCGATAACGGAACGCAACCGAACGTTTCGCGTTTCGAACGCTCGGAAGTCGAGAACCGTCGATGACAACTTCCAGCAGTCGAAATTTATTTTAATTTTTATGGGATCTCGTTGTTTTATTATCTGTATTTCTAAGAGAAGAGAGAAGTAAGAGAAGCAATGCTTCGTAAAAGCTTCTCTCTCCTCTTAAATTGAACTGAAACGTGTCCATCCAAGTTCAATCGACGGTCAAAATACTGTTGCCTCATCCTATCTGCAAACATCCCGGGGTTCCAGCGCGAAGTTCGCGCAAATCACGTTTCGTGACTGCGAAACGCGCGGTCGTGCTCCACTTTGCGAGATACGTTCATTAACATCTCCACCTACCGCTCGTGGAACGAGCGGGCAATTACAGAAATTGGAAAGGGAAATAAAGAGAAAGGTGGAGGCTCGCCAGCCCGTTCGATCCCGTCTGGCGAACGTTGACGATCCAACGAAAGAGTTCCGTCGGACGTCGATGGCCGAGCGCATATTTTCTTCGCTCATTAAAACGCGGATTCTACAAATTACGAAAATGAGATATCGCCCCGAAATTGCTTGTCCCCCGTGCAAAGTATGCGAAATCATTTAGGTCTCTCGTGTACTTCGCTCGAATCGGTTGCATCGACGATACGAGGTTCGCACGCGAGCGTCGATTGAAAAGAAGAAAAAGTATACAAAATTAGGGAATAATTCGAAATGAGGGATAACGGAATCGGAGCAAGCCTCGACTCGAGCAAAATTTGTACGCTGTTTTGAGAAAAATAACAGTTTGACGAGTGTTGGAGGAGAGCATCGACAGCGTCTACTATCGGCGAGCGCAACGGAGCGAGGGGCACGCGAAAGCGAAAAATAAGTCGCTGGGACGCTTACGAGGATGGGACTAAAAAGAGGAGCGGAGCTGAGAACCTGTCGGGCTGACGATACCCTGGGCAGTACACTGCTAATTATGCAAAATAAATAAAGGCACGTGCACCGCGCATTTTTGCGCTCTCTCTCTCTCTCTCTCTCTCTCTCTTGCCCGTTACCCGGACACACTCGCCAGCGGATCCGCACGCGATTTCAACGGGCCGCAATTACCAATCTCACGTAGAGCGCAGCAACGGAATTTCGGTCCCCGTTCGTCCAACCTTTCTACGGGTCGCTCTTCAATTTCTCTCTAACCGCCTCCTCCTGCTCGTCTCGTTTCCACCCTCCCGGCTAGATCCGTCCAGCGAACGCGGCCCTATTTCGAACACGGTGCTCGTTCGAATAAAATTGAGGTATCGCGGATCACGTGATGGCACGTGAAGAATAATCGGAGCCCGTGGCAACGAGATTCTCTCTAAATAGTCGCGAGAAGGAGAGTTGCTCGAACGCAGATTTTCGAGAAGCAACACCACTTGCAACAACGAAGAACAGAAAGATGAAGTTTCGTTATCTTTCATCGAGAACCAAATGGCTTAATATTCTTACGCTCGTTCCTCTCGTCCACAGACTCTTCTCACGCGCATTAGCCGCAATTGGGTGTCTACATCCAGATCGTTCAACCTGTCTACTCTGTATGCACGCTCTTTCTCCGTTTCTAGGAAGCGCGTGATTCTTACGATATGTGAGAACAAGTTGATTCAACAAATGGGGCAGATGAAACGCGATCGAGCTGAATTTCGTACCGTTGATGTACGATCGTCGAGATACGTTTATGAAATGAAAAAATTGCCACCGCGCTCGAACAGTTACACGAGGATGTTCGATTAAAGCTGCTTTAAAAATTGCACCAATGGCCCAGCAAAAGGCTGTCGAACGACTGGTTTTCCAATCGCCGCGGGGTTTGCGATATTAATTAACGTTGAACGCGCTCGATACGCTTCCTTTGCTCGCTTTTTTTTTCGTTTCTTTAAACGTCAGAGGGTCGATTATTCGCGACTTTTCTCAAAGATCGCGCGATTTCCTCGCGTCGCGCGTCCAATTTTTACGCGTCGTCCCGTTAGCGTCCGCTTTACCCTTACAAAGCGAAGAAAGGGTTATTTATTGGCAGCGAGTAGCAACCGTGTTACCATTTACGTATGCCGCTTAGCTCGCAGCTTTGTGAAATCGGATTACTTGGAAAAAAGGAGGAAGTCCATGCGTCTTCGTTAAACAGGCAATTGTGTCGCATCGATGCGAGCGGAATTTTATTCGTAACGCAATTTGTAGGCAATCAGAGCTGGAGCTGGGATCGATCGAAGAGAAGTTTCGTCGAAAAGTGCCAAGTAACGACGATGGAAATTCGGGTTAGCTTTCGAAAAACGCAGAACGATAAACGCGTTTAGAGCAGTAACAATAGAAAGCAATCGGCGAGACGAACAGAACGTATCTGATACGATTGTAAACGGAAGCAGGTTAACGCGTTGATTGCGTGAATCGTATCGCGCGATATCTGTTACCGATAAACCTTTACATTTTCCGAAGTTTCGCCGGTAATTTTTGCTAATTAATTGATAAATTGTACAGATATGCGATTTTTATTTGCCTTTACACGGCTTTCCAAATATTATATCGGTTTTTATTGCTTTACGTTTAATTAACGTTCCGTGCCACGTAATCTGCACGATCTATCAGAAAATAATGAAAACACATAGACGCGGAGGGAATTCGAAGAACTCGGGGATCGCTGAAAACCGAATCGGGGCACAAATTCGAAATAACACACGGTTCGGCTCCGTAATTGCTCAGATTCCGTCGCTTTCGTTTCGGCAGCGACGAGAAACCGCAAAAGTAAACTTGCACAAGCCGTTCAACGGAGGAACGTCCTTAATTATACCGTCACACGCGCAAACGAAAATTGTAAATGCTTTCTATCTGCGGCTGAAGAAATGATAGGTGTGCAAAAGACGACTTTAAATTAACGGTTCCCTCGGTGACGAAAGAAGGGCGAAATGTTGGCGCGGACGGAAGGGCGCCGATCTCGAAGGACATCAGACGACTGAACGATTCGTGTAGTCGAATTAATTCTCCCGCATACCCTATCATTCGAAGGGAAACAAACGGGAAACCACTGTATCATTTCAGCGAGATCCGTTTCAAAGGGTAATTGATATTTAGTTTCTATCCCGTTGCGATCTGTTTCCATTCTTTCGTAATGGTCAAAGTATAGATCCCCGTCTCGAGGATGTCCTTTGACTGGTCAAACTGCCTCAAATTATTAGCTACAAATGAGACGGAAAAGTTTCGAGTCAGCTTCGACGATCGGCGAACTAAGCGAAGCTTCTTTCGAAGCGTCGACGCGTCGTTAGGGAGGACGATTTCCATCGTGGTCGCGGAGGCGACGCGTTCATTCCGAGGCCCCGATATCAATGGAATACATTGTCTCGGATGGAGACGGTCTCGGTCGTGTTTGTAAGCGGAGAAAAGGACTGGCGAACGGGCCAGGCGGGGGAAAAAAAGAATTCCTCGAGGGTGGATCGGGCACGAATTCTTGAAAGTCATCGCCCGATGCACCTGTAGCCTGCACGGTTAGGCTCTGCATTTTTCGCCTCTCCTCTCTCGGCTGCATCGTCCGCCCCGTCCTTTTCCAGCTCGCGCGGCGCATCAGGTTCCTTTCCCTCGTCCTGCTCCCACCGACCGCTTGACCACGCTCCTCGCCTCGTGTCTCGAAATCGTTCCACGAGCCTACTCGTGTTCGAGAGCGCGAGCGAGGAGGCATTCCTCCTGGAGAAGACGCGTGCCTGGCGTGTGCTTCTTTTCCCCTACCAGGGCTCTCGCCTTTAAATTCGGCTGCCCGCCGTCTTTTCGATTCGTTCGATCGTCCCTGCGCTCGTTGCCCGTTTAAAGCTTATTCAAATTTAACAATTCCCCCTCCACCGAGCCTCGATTTACGTCCACCAGTTTTCGCCTTTTTCTGCTCCGCTCTCGCGCGATCTTGCTCGCGGTTCTTCGTTATCGAGTTTTGGCTATCGTAGACGTTGACTAGCGTGCGACGAAGCGTTAGAGATCCAAGAGAAGAAGAAACGAGGGGATGTTATTCTCGGACGAGTCGAATAATTGGCTGAAACGAGTCTACGCGAGAGTACGATGGAGATTTCCATTTCGAAAGCAAGGTTTCGAAGTGCGATTCGTCCGGGAGGGACGAATCCATCGACCGGATTCCAAAGTAACGCGCTCGATGGGCGTTAATTAAAAATTTGCTCATTACGACGTTATCGTCGGAGTTCCGTGTCGTTGGAAGGCCCTCGCGTTGAACTCGAACGAATGCACCGGCTCGAAAACAGAGGGGAGCGAAAGGAGGGAATAAAAATTGAAAGGGAGAGCCCCGCGAACGACGGAGGTGGAAGGAAACGGGAGAAGAAAAAAAGGGGCTGAAGAACGGAGAGAGCGCCGTCGGCTCGACTCCCTCTACGGCTTCGCTGGGGGAGGGGGGGCAGCGACTAAATGATTTACCAAACAATAAATCCTCGAGGAGATACGATCGGATGCAACGCGGACCGAGAGCCTGGGAACGAGCGAGCCGCTTACATCGCCTTACTTGTCCGCGAAAGCTTCTACTTATTCGATTCCTTTTTCGGGTATCCAATCCTGCCTTCTTCTACGCCGTCTCCCGAAACACTTTGAATCCGCCCAGCCGAACGATAATCGATGGACGTCGATCAGGACCGTCGAACAAACTGCTCGCCTCGGTTCCGTTGATGTATTTACCGTATTTTTACGACTTTTACCCAAAACCAGACGGAAATGTGAAAGTGCGCGGCGCTGCTTTTGAAAGTAACAAATTTGTCGTTTCTGCGCGCCTTCCACGCGGAGCGTGTATCGATTTTGGTTAAACGGATTTCATTGTTTCAATGACGGATAGATTTATAGAAATCTGTTGCTCGCTGATGTCGAGCGCAGAAACGGATCGACTCGAGCGAGCCGTTTTTTAGCGGAGCGAAGGTATTACACGGTTTGATTAATGCTTACACGTGTACTTCGTTGCTTACACGACGGAGGCTCGATTGAATATGAAGATCGTACGATCTATTTGCTTCCGTAAATGTTACACGTACGCGAGGTGTGTACCAGAGTGAACATTCAATCTATAAATATTATATTTGTATGCATGGAGCGCCTCGGAGTCATAAGCGAGGTGCTTACATTACTCGCTTCCGTTGCGAATCCACGGTAAATATAATCTTGTATCGGTGAAAGCACCCGCTTAACCACGCGCGAGATAAGAGATCGATTAACGCAATAAATATGAAAGATAATGAGTGTAGATCGAACGATCCTGCGGTTAACTGACAAGCGTAGACAAGCGTCCTTTACACGCGAGTGACTAACCAAAAGTCGATGAAAGAAGCTTCTTTCTGCTGTAACGAAGAGAATCTTGGACCATTATTTATACGTCCGTCGTACGCAAACGGAAAAATAGACGAATTAAGCTGTTAGTTCGCGATTTCACGGTGGCGAAACGGCTCGTTGATGCGAGGTTTAAAAATTCGCGCCCCCCACGGAACGGAACGCTGAGCGTATCGCGGCATAATCCCGGCTCGCAGCGAAGACGCGCATTGAACAGGTCCGTACGTGCGTAGGTACATATGTTCGCAGGAAGAAAGAGAAACGGCACGAAGTTGATTTAATGCCTCCGGGAGTACTGCTTGAACCAGAAGAAACTGAATCTCGATGTGCTGTACCAATCCTTTATAAAGCAAGAAAGTACTCGTTCGCTGCGATCCGGACACCCTTCCTGGAATATCTCTCACACGCGCGCGTCTCCACCGATTTCGTCGCCAGTCTCGCGCCGCGTGGGAATCAATTATAATGTAATAAATTGCCCTCGTTTTCAGCGTTGCGAGAAACTTCGCGCGATGGAAAGCGTGCGGAACGCGAGAGATATGGGAAAGCGGCTGCGATTCACGTGGAAATTCGTCAATTGTGCAATTCTCGATCGTAACTTCGTAGACAAAAAACTCGTCGGCGATACTTATTACAGAATTCGAAGTTTAAGCGTTTGCGGTTCTACGAACCGGACTCGACGCAAGGCTTATTACTCAGCAGCGAAACTAAAAGCAAAACTAACATTTTCAGAAGCAGTTCTATACGTCACGGTAAAATGTTCTCGAGCTACAGGTATAACCACTTTTACTTCTAATTAAGCCTGCTTTCGCAACACGCATGCCAACCTGTATTCGGAAATACATCCACACTTGAACGATATTTGCTTCAATTAAAAGAAAGATCTCTTGCGCTTCCACACAGTTCCTCGCGGAGATACTTGCACGATTGCTATACATTGTAGCAACCAGCGCGCCTCCGATTCTCTCAACGATGCGGCAGAAAAATGGCCGCGAGATACGCGCGACCCGTAAAAAAAGACACCATCCGGGGTACCAGAATCGGAAATAAGGGAAAAAGACACCCTCGCTGGTCCTCGCGAAGTGGCGCAACTGTTGCATAGTAGTTTCGATCGTTCGCGGCTCCTCTTGCTGCGTCCCACGCCCTTCGAGCGTGCACGCACGCCCCTCCCCCGCTTCCGCCGTGCTTTTTCTCCATTCATCCGAACACCGTCGGATATCTCGCTCCCATTTCGCTTTACGTCTTTGTACATAATGCTCTTTGTACCGTCCGCCTGGAGCAGCGGCGGCAACGGCAGCAACAGCAGCAGAAGGAGGCGGCGGCAACTCGAGCGCTGCGCTCGTGAGCTGGTTGCGCGAGCGCGCGCGCGCGCGCGAGAGCGAGTTCGACGCTGCAGCCTCCTTCTCCCGCGAGCTTCGGAGGAAGGTGGATCTGGTTGCGTTCGTCGACCTCGCCCGATCATATGGGCGCCCCTTGCGTACACTTGCACGTGGGTGGCACGAATTCTTGCGGATCGGCTTCGAACGCACCGCTCGCGGAAGAGAACCGGAGATCCGAGTAGGATCCGCCAGCCTATTACTATCCCTGGACACGGGAAATTGATTGAGACCTTAGGCACGGGTAGGAGGAACCAGCGGGGGACTCTGATTCGCTCTGCGCTCCACGTAGGAAGCAATGAACGGATGGAACGGGAGATATCAATTCGCTGTTGGTACTTGGGGGATCGATGAAACTTAACCTACGGTTTTAGGATCGGTGGAAAGTGGAAGCAGACGGCTGGGTAGTATCTTTTTTTCAAAAACTGTATGCAACGAGAGATATCGCTTCGCTGGTAGTTCTCGAGTCGCAAAATAAAAGTAGAGGATAGTCGCGTGTCTTTTTTCCAAAGACTGCCAGAAGCCCAGAATCGTACGCGCGACAATAGCTGTGCCGCGCGCAGGTAATTTCGCTTAATCCCCCGGATGGACGCCAATTTATCACCCCGTCGAATCCCTGAAAGCGTTAGATTTACCGCTTAGCCGCGGACGAGCTTGTCCACGCACTCGACACGACCGACAATCGACACGTTCCGTTTCTCGTCCCCATTGTGCTTGACGAGAGCGACAACGGAAACCACTGGATCCGTGTTAACTCGACACCAGGAGCCCGCGATCAGGTGCGGTTCGAGCGACACGAACCTAGCCCCGTTAAGGGTTCGAACCGCGAGCCTCGGACGCATTTTAATTCGAGATTAGAGTTTGTTAGCGGCGGGGAACGATCCCTAAGACGACAGATCCCCTCGAGTCTGGGCAAAGCCGGGTTAAATCGAGATTAAAACTACGCCCAGGGCGCGAGCTTAATCTAGTTTCTAATAGCCGATTATCCGGCGACCCTTAACGGGAAGAAGACCGTCCAGAGCGACGCGCGCGAGCGACCGTTCACGTTTTTCGCGCGTCTTTTCCAGCTCCAATTGGAAGTATCGGACTGGAAAAGACCAGCGAGGGCACATTAATTTCCCGGCTGAGGTTTCATTCATCGTTCGAGTTCCTCGATCGCCTCGCTCGTGTTCGGTCATTGTGGCGTTCTCTCCTTTGAACCCACCGTCGACGCGTGCCTTTCACTCGGTTTTCACTAGTTTTGCCACTGACCACGAGTCGGCTAGCCGACTTTCGCGTCAACGTTTTCAGGTGAAGCGTGGGTGGAGCAGCTACTTTTATTGTGCGGTCGATCGCGTTGGCTGGCGTCGTTCGCTTTTCACGCTTGTTTGGTCTCGTCGAATACCGCGACGGATAATGGCTAGCGTCGGAAGAGACTCGTAGCCACTGCGAAAACTTACAATGATGCATTGTTGTTGGTCCACGCAGAATGCGTGGATTGTATCTCGTGGTTTCGAGTAATTTGGTAGTTGCACGCATCGCTAACTTGTTTCTGGAAACTTTTCCAGAAGCTCGTACTCTGCTCCACGTGACTGAGAAATGATAATGTAGAAGTTTTCGAGGAAATCCAATTTTCAAATTTCACGATTAGTTCGTTCAATCACCTCAGCCAACAGATTATTAAAAAACACCAGACTTTCGTAGAAGCAAACGTCACGGGGGATAATCCGTATCTACCCTCCGCTAGGAGTCGATAAAGTTTCATCAAAGTCTGAGACATCGATCTCGCATCCCATCCCGGCCAGACAATTTCCAATACCTTAATGGTGCGTGACCGTAGTCCTCTGGAAAAGAATGGAGCACCCAAATCTAAGAAACGCGCGACTAATCACTGGGTTTGGCTAAACAAACTGGAAGGCTCGAGGTATTTAAGAGAACAATGCCGTAGCCCCATTTAGCGGGCCAACGTGATAAAACAGAGCACCAAACTGTGGGGCTGTGTCCAATCCAAGTTTTCAACCAATTTCCTGCTTTTTCCCCCCGTTACGAGAATTATTACGAGGCACCCAATTTAGTGGAACGCGTTCTTGAACTGAACGTGCGGACTATATTGGACACGCTAATTTCTCGCTTTACGAACTTCGAACATAAAATTTAGAACTCTACAGATTTCTCATTTCTGTCACGCGATATCGCAAGTTTTAGTTTTGGATTTGTTACCATCGAAACAGAATCTCGCTATTAGAATTCAAATGTTCGCGAGACATCCAAATCGTTCACCGCAAATGGCTCGCGCATTCGGAGGAACTCGATAACTCGTTCCATAATTTTCATCGACGCCAACAAAGAGTCCTCGAATGAGCCACGTGGAAAAATAAAAACGGACATTAAAAGGCCCTTTTCTGGGCCCGTGGAAACTGCCGATGAACAAAAAGACGAGAACGAAGAGGAAGACGAAACCCTCCTCGCTGACCATTTATCATCGAAAGGAATTCTCACCGTACGCCGGGAATATAAGAACCACACCCTTCTTCCGGCACCTCAATTTATCGGGTGCGCACGATTTTCGAAGATATTCGAAACCTCTTTCTTCCAATTTTTTTATTTTCCCCGTCGCAGGCTGGGAGCTCTCTTCAGCGAGCACCCTTAACGACGTCTCGCCACACCCCGACGAAAAATCGAAGCCTCTCCCTCGTTTCGCGAGATTTCTCGCTCCACCGGTTTTATACGTGGATAGAGTGGAAAAAAAGGGAAGCTGAACAAATTGGATCGCTGGGTACCAATCGTAGGAACAATGGGAAAGGGAAACTCTCGTTTGCGCTGGAAATTAAGTTCTTCGAACGTTCAGTTTAGAGCGCGTCGAGAGATAAATTGGATCGCTTGCTAAACTGTTTGGATTATTAAAAATCCTTTTGGACTCGTACGACTAAGAAATTTTGAAAATTTTGAACGATAGAATGGAATTACAGCTTCGTTTGTCTCTCAGTGCCATGAATTGTCGAGAGGTGCATCGATGAGTTGGAGACGTAAAATTTAGAGTTCGTTTCATCGTTGTAACAAAAAGAACAATTATGATTGACGCTCTAGAAACGCCCCTAATTACTAGTCGCCTGCTTTACTTACGTGCATCGACGAGACGAATAGAACACGGAGATTATAGTCTAGGGACTCTAGAAACATTTCTCTTGGAAATAGATAAGCAACTGTGCTTCTTGAACATTAAAAACATTAAAAACGAACAGCTTCTAAAAATGAGATAAATCACAATTAGATGAATGCCTTTGGAGTTCAATTATTCCTTGCTATATAAGTGTTTTATATATAAAATTAAAGTTTAAATAGAATTTCCAACAATTAATTCCACGTATCAGGTTTGAACGGGTTCATTTCGTTCTGCTTCGAAATCGATGAACGAAATCGAGAACAAAATCGATGAAACGGCAGAATGCGACGATGAGAAAGGAAACTAGACGCGTTCAGCCGAAAGAAGTGGCTCCAGAGAAGACGGAGGCTCCATTGTATCCCCGGAGACGAATTTAATCGTCGTCCCTCGTCGAAAAAGATCGATAGAGATATTTGCTTTTGGAGACAATCGGGAATCCAACGTCTTAATTAGTATCTCCGATCCACGAGCCACCGTGATCGAAACGTCAGATCTTCCCTTCTATCCTCCCGTTTCCAGATATAATCTAGCGATAAATTCCCGAAAATGTTTCGAGGGCGGTGCGCGAGGGTTGCGCGTGCTTTACACGACTAATAAGCAGAATTCCGTAATAGGACATTGATTTAAACGCCCCGAGCTAAGCGCTATAATTCACGGAAACTGTCTCGAGCAAGTAATAAAACAAGATTTATACTTTTAATTACGAATAACTCGTTATCGATTAAATGTATCTTGAAGCTCGACGATAAATTTCTCAGCTGAAAAATTGTATTCCTTACTTCCTACTCGTTTTTCCACGTAAAAACACTGTGCTCACAGATAGTTTCACTTTCCGCAGTAAATTCTGCGCTAATAATAATAGTAGAAATACAACAAAATACATAGAAAAACGCGAGAAGGCATGGAAAAGCCATCTTCAGTAGCAACGAGCATTAAACGATAATAATGACAGCGTATGCGCATAAGTAAGTCGAGGGGATGCGGGACAGGAAGATGCAGGACGACGAGATGGACGAAGAGGAAGGATTGGTTCGTCCTGATCACGGAGGGCCGCGGATCTCGGATTACTAATTAAGACACAGGCGGATCGGCCATTGTCTCGCTAACAAAACGCATGCACACAGCTCTCTCTCTCTTTCTCTCCCTCTCTCTGTTCTTCCTTTCTCGGCTCCGTTACGTCCGAGTGTTTGCGATTAAATCAGCACGTCCGATCGAGCGAATTAAGTCCTCGGCGTGGGTGGACCGAACCGGAGAGGAGAATCAAAAGGACCAAAGGATCGTCTTGATTCCGTCTCTCGTCTGACTCTCTCGCCGCATGCAAGAGCGCCGCGCACAAATAAACCGAGACGGGACGGGGGACGATCTGCATGCTTAATTTCACCCTGAAAGTATATCTAAACGCATCAAAGTGGTATCATCCGCCAAGTTTTAATTAGGCCAAGTTCTTCAGGTGGTCCGCACGAGCCTGGCTAATCTTATTGGCCGCGTAACGTAGATTTGAATAATTGGTCTCGAGACGATTCGATTGAATGCTATTCGCGATGTTTTTATTCGTTTGCAAAGAATATATTTACATGTTTTCACGTTTGGCTGCTGGCCTAGAAATTGACACTCTTCTCACGTCGACAATATTATCTGTTATCTGAATAAAGTTAATTCAATGTTTCTAAGGTATGAAAACTATAAGAAGAGTAATCCCTGTGCGGTGGGGATCAGAATACACCCACAGTATCCCCTGCTTGTCGTAAGAGGCGACTAAAAGGGGGAAGAAAGGGTCAACGAAGACAGTATAGAAGATAGATAAAATTGAAGTTCTTCGATCTCCACAGATACCAATATCAAAATTTTAAGAAACCACTTTGACGAAACGAATGAAATCGCGTAGCCACCACAAACAAGCCACCCCTAACTACCAATATTACTCTCATAAGAAATAACGATCATCCAAACCCATAAAAATCGACGAATCCATTCGAACTCGCGACGCACTCGCGACGCGGATGAAAACGCGGAGCGTATCGAATCCTCTCGCGGGAGGAGGACGAGCGTTCGTCGAGGGTGGATGGAATCGGCGCCTATGAACGGACGCGTGTATCCGTCTCTACTCTGTTGCGTCTGCGACCGCCACGGCCGAGCTTTGTCTTGTAAACGAAGCCAGGCTGATTCGTATCCGGACGTTGATAAATTCCCCCGCAGAGTTTAGCAGTTCTCCGCGGACGACTCGCCTCGGGCCCCGCCGCTTATCCTTCCTTCCCATTCAGCGCGGAAGGACGAATGGTCCTGGCACCGCGCGCATCTCCACCACCGACGACTCGAGCAGCGTCGAGGGAACGGGAGAAAGGAGGCTTTCGTGGGAAACCGCTCTCGAACGATCCCTCGTCCTCCGATCTTCATTCACGGACTCCCTCCGCGCCCTCGTTAAGGGACGCGACCGTCTGTCTCGCGTTTATTATTAACCCTGCCAGACTCGCGTTTCGCGTGCGCCAACACGCTCCTCTCTTTCTTTCTCTCTTAGCCAGTTGCTTTACGTCCTGCTTCGAAAATCTCAGTTACAGTTAATCGACGAGGAGCGTCTCCGTTGCGAGATTAAGAGAGTTCGAACCGTATTTTAATTTTTTAAGTGACTTTAGTACCTTAATACAGAGGAAATTGAGAAGTTTCAGGAGTTTTAGTTAACTTTCGTTTGCATTGGTCTTCTTAGCGCCTTAGTACAGAGAAAATTGATAGCTTTCTTAAATTCTTAAAGTCGCGACATGGTTTAATCGAGCAGCAACCAGATTTCCGATTTGCAAGTAACAAGCGTGTCGTCGCTTCGCTTATTCCCTGGCGATCGCAGAACGCACCTTGCCATAGAACTTGTTCTTAAATTACAGAACGAGGCGCGCTCGAAAAGTCGCGCTCGCTGTCCCGAGGCAAGATGTATTTCCCTGCTGTTCGCTCCTTATGAGTTATTCACCGTTCTTTCAGCGATTTATTAAGAGACGCGTCGTATTAAGAACGTCACTTCTGCCTTCGGATTTAACGTGTGCCACCGGGCTCGTGGATCGCAGCCGAATAACGAATCGTTTCCAAATAAGCGCGGACGGTTTCCACGTGAAACCAAACGCCACTCGTAAATCGATGGCTTATAAATATTCATCGCGCGATAATAACGCGATTAAATCTGTTGCAGACTAATTACCGCGGGAGTAATTAAGTAATGCCAAGCCTTTAAGAGTTGTTCAACGTTCACGCATATTGTTGCGCACACGAACGCGCGAAAGGGGGACGTCGTTCGATGACTAACGATCCAGGATCACGTAGAAAATCGGCAGAGCCGCGTCTCGCGAGCGCAACACGAACGAGCAACCTCGTGTCAGCGATAAACGGAGACGCTTATTTGCGTAACCGCTAAATCGTCAGTTCCCCGAAATAATGTCCAGTTTGCGATCTCGGTTTGTCGGTTTAAGTATCGGCTATTTTTCTCTTCGACAAAGCCTTAATTGACATCGTGGATTTTCGGTGGCGCGAGCTGGGGATAAGGGATGATTTGTGGTCAGCGGTTGCACGCTCGTTCGCTCGAAAATACGCGTCAGTCACGCAACCAGCACCTTAATTCTAAACTAAACGTCTAATACGCTTCATGGAAACCGCAGTCGCGATCCCAAATTCATCCCTCGACGTTTCCACGTCGACGCCACTGCGAATCATTATCTCAATTTCGCAAGACACCCTTGGTATCGTTCTCTGATGATCTTCGCGATGAATTCTCTAAAATTCATCGAGAATAGTTGCTGAAAACCATCTTCTATCGATAATTCGAGCACGCTTTGCGTAACGACCCCGTCACTGGCCGCTGCGATTTCGCAACGAGCGACCGCGCGTCAAAGAGCGATTTAAATTTAAAGTGGAGCAACGGCGTTTCGCGAAAAAACAACACCGCTGGGAAGGACGTCGTTAAAGCTACCCGTACTCGCAATCAGCGCAACGTCGTTCTTCATCGCGAGTAATTTCATGGCTCGCGCGTTACGCTCCGCGGTGAAATTTATGTTTTTGTCACATGCGTACAATACGGATAAGATAATACGTCTTCGTATGTAAATGAAAGTCCGGGACGTTTACGGGCCACTCGTGTCTCGGTTTGCTCTTTTCTGAACGAGAGTGCTTCTGCCCGTCATGCGATTGCGCATATTTTAGGCCGCGTGAAAAGGACACCTGCGAATCTGCATCTTTGGGAGAGGGTTAAGCTGGCCAATAGTGTCGCGGTGAATCAGGACAGAACGGGGTTACCGGTTACGTATGCCAGTTACTTGTAGATTTGTACAATTTCTGCCAGCGATTCGGGGTTTTTACGAGGCAATCGATGATCACGCGTAACGCCAGCGATCGCGATCTGATATGCAACGTACACGCTTCGAACGAGACGTTGAACGATAGGAGGCTCTTTCGTAATTAAGATGATAATCTTGTAACTTAGAGCACGCGGATACAAATGGTTATCTCTCGTGTAATCATTACACTTCGCGTCTCGACGTTTGTAATCTCTTGCGTCAATTACCTCGCGATAACAATAAAGACAGCGCTCCCGTTTCAATTATCGAGATGAAACGCAACATTCGCGGAGCAGAGTACGTACACAATAATTGACTTGACGCAACGCTTTGCAATTTTTATAGTGCACGATTGAAACACTTTGCGTACGATGCGTCGCCTAGATATCTCAGAAATCGCTCAACACTCGTCGACGCGACCCTCGCGTCGACGATCGACGCGAGGGCGAAATAGGCGAATTTCAGGGCAGAACCACGCGCCAACGCGGCGAACCGTGGCGAGGAGCTAAAGAGGTCGGTAAATCTACGCGCGGTCCTTACTTTTTTT
This sequence comes from Xylocopa violacea, assembly GCA_963969225.1. Taxonomy (NCBI): domain Eukaryota; kingdom Metazoa; phylum Arthropoda; class Insecta; order Hymenoptera; family Apidae; genus Xylocopa; species Xylocopa violacea. The sequence goes on from CAXAJV010000015.1 coordinate 20,939,655, forward strand.
CCTGCGAAACTGCACGCGAGCTGAAACGGGAGGCAGATGCGCCCCCGCGAGCGAACAGCTGTACGATTGTCCATCTCGTTTCCACGTCCAGTTGTTCATCCTCGAGGAGCCCACCGAAAAGATACGGGGATAAGGATCGCGAAAGGGAATGAAGGAAAAAAAAGAAAAGAAGAAAAAAAGAAGGAGGGAGGAAATAATGGAAAGAGAAAAAAAGGCGGAGGAGGAAGAGGAAAAGGTGAAGAAGCGGGCGAAACTTACAAAGGAAACAAAACGGGAGATAGGCGAGTAGATAAAGGGGATAGACGTAGGAAAAGGGGTGTCGCGGGCCGCGAGGGGGCGAAAGAACCGAATCACGCGGCGGATGCCACGCGACCGTTCGGCGTCGGCAGTTGAAACGTAATAAAAATTGATTGAGAATCTTACCCCGTCATCGCCGCTCGAACATCTGGCCCTCCTGGCTATCGCCTGGTAATCACCGCCAGTCAGGGAATAAAACGTTCTCGAGTGTGATCCATTTAACGGATGTAATGCTCCCCGATACGGCCCAATTAGAGTGGTCCTTTTGTTCGATCGTTTGCGCCAGGCCCCTGATTAGTCGATTCGAAACATTTATTACCACGGTTCGAACGGCCAGCGTACAGTGTGTCGTATTGAAATTTTTGCGGGCACCGCGTCGTTTTTTCTTCCCAACCGTATTTTCTGACGAGAATACGTAATTACGGTCTGATTTATGGACGCGACTTTCGTTCCGCGGTCAATGCCAGCGAGTTCTCATTATGAAATTGACGTCTCGTCCCAAAAATCGATGCGATTTTACGCAATATCGTTGTCAGTCCGATTTCGTACCTCGCGTCAAATCGATTCGAGATTAATCCGAGGAACGAAAGATGTTTTGATGGTTTCTGGTCTTTTCACTTGACAGATGACGACTGCTACAAAGAACACCCTGTATATGTATGTTCTTACGTTGACGGTACGATCGCATCCATCAAACGTGAAAGTCGGCAAACACGCTCCGTAACAGTCGAACGAGAGGATTCCCAGTTTCAATTTCTGTTGCGCACGAACTACCAGAAATCCGATCCTTTTCCTCCAATTGCACAGCTACGAAAATATCTGTGAAGTGTTGCATAACCCATTCATAGAGAGCGGGGTTGCTTTCGTCAAGGAAAACAAGATCTCTTCGTGGAACGCAGCACGTGCTCAAGTGGATACTACCCTCTTTTCATTCGTACGCCATCGTTCTCTCACCCCTTTTCGGGCGATCGCCGACATCTGTGCGCCTCCAGGAATTCCTCTGGACAACTGAAAGTTGGATTCGTCGATTGCATCGATTCTACGGCACTTTGTTTAAAAAAAATTCTAATATTCGAAATGTCAATTTCTAATTAGTAATGACTGCTCGTGGTAAAAATAATATCGCAAATAATTCGCGTACAATCTTAATTACCAAATGAAACCAAGTACATTGATACCACGACTGGTCTGTCTTCCGATTCGCCACTGGGCGTTGAATTTTTGTCCTCCAGAAGAGTACTAACGAATCCTGTTGAGAAAAGTACCACCGGAGAAGAAACGTTTATCGAAGATCTCGAAAAATCAAAAACAGGTAGCGGCGAAGCCTTTTTCTTCATCGGCTGGCTAATTACGAGATAATTGTATTAATGGACGCGATCGAATGGTCGGCTACTACAAAGACCGGACACAAAGTGGAATATCTACTTTGGTGGGATAGTTCGATTAGGGGAGGGTGGGGTTCCATTCGGCCATTCTGAAAGCAACCGGCTACCTCGTTCTTCTGTTCCTTCCACATATTTCCGCTACAATAGAAACGTATCCGTTCCTCGTTGCCACTGAAGGAGTTCGAACGTTTCGTCGAGTCGATGAATTATGCCCGTCCACTTGTCTCTTCCCACCACAAAGGATGACATCAGTTTCATAACGACTTCTTCGTTTTACTTCCAAATTGGTCGATTCTTCCTTCGAAATTTATTTATAGACGTACATAGTTTCATAGTTAACGCTGTAGTTAACGCAGAAAAGTAACACAAATATTTCGAGGAGCAGCTTGCAGAGAACGTGTGCAATCCGTCTTTTTGGCTCGGAAATGCATCGCAAACGCGGTGCGCAATCCGTCTCGAATGGGTTAACGATTGTTTGCCTTTCGACTGAGAGAACTGGGACGTCCGAGCGCGCAAATCTGCGCTAATGATAGGTAATCGGTTTTTCGAACAGGACCGAGTAAAAATTCCCAACGGGAAGTCCCCACACTCGATGACGTACAGGGAAAAGCTTAGCCGGTAGCTTAGAAAACGGTTGCTCGTTATGCGTGTACGCACGAAAGTGGGTACAAAGTAGGTATATAGAAACAGAGGACCCACTTCGTCCTAAATAAATCGGACGACTTTTAGTCGGTACAAATATTGTCGCATCAATTAAAGTGTCCATCGACCCGCCGGTTCCCGCGGTGTGTTTGCGCCTCCGGAGGAACATGGCGCCGTGTCCCCTCGGGAACGGTAATTTCTGTTTCCCTCCGCCGCTTCCTGACTCTCTCGTATCTGATTTCTTCCGGCGAGGAAGCGAACTTAAGCCGCGCGCAAACGTCCGCGACGTGTCGCGTCCCTTTCCGCGACCAAAACCGCGATTCCAGTCGACAATACTTGAATTTACGTCGATAGTAGCACAGACAGACATTGGCGCGCCATTTTTCGTTAGTTCGCCAATCGACGTGTCGCCCCGCAAATGTGAAAGTCAGAATCAAGCGTAGAGATTCAAGTATCGATGCGAGAGAACTTTTCAGCGCGGAAAATGCTCGAAGCGTAGAGTTGGAGGGGAACAGAGATATCGCGGACTGGAAAGAGTAATATTTCACCGCTCGTTCTCCAATTTTTCACGATGAAACGCGCGGAGATCAATGGAGTTTCCTGCGCCCTCGCATAAATAAGGAAACGCGGCGGCCTCGTTTTGAAAACGCCGAAATCTGTTTCTCGTCTCGAGGCGGGCCTCGAATTTCATCCTGTTCCGCGTCCTGTATGTAGTGTGCACACACCAAGTGTCCACTTTTCGGGACTTCCGACGGAAAGGGCACTCCTATCGGCTTAATGGACCCTTCGCTAGTCGCGACAGTTTGGATTGCTCCTCTTCTCTTCTCCTTTCATCTCCTTCTCACATTTTCTTTCGGTTACTCGACGAGGCGAGTGTAGGCACTTCTGTGAGTACCTCCGTGAGAACATCACAGATACATCTCTGATTTCATTCATAATTGGACTGTTTACTATTTGCTTCTCTTAAAAAGTTTAAAGCTTCTATATAGAATAGGTGTTCTATTTGAGTAATAAATCTAATTTTTCTATTCCTTTCAACGATATTAATAATTTATATAATACTTCTCTGCTTACAGTAATTGCATAGCAATTCATTTTCTACACAAAGGAATCGATTGACATATTAAAGGGACCGAGTTGAAAATCTTTTGAATACGTTTCGAATACTGTGTTATCGTATTTACGACAAAATCAAACTTTGACGCGTTCATCAGGGACGCAGCTGCGCCATAATTCACGAAACTCACCTTTATCTATCCGAGTGAAGTAAATTAAAAGGGAGAGGATGGAGGGAGGAGCAGAGAAGCGTCTAGTGTCGTAAAAATCTATCAACGAGCCACCCACTCGAAAATCGCGGCTTATAATTTTCGGAAAACTTCAAAGGACGCCGCCGTTAGACTTGTCTTCGCGTTTCTACGTTCACGCTGTAGAAAAAGCTAACTTGAAATCGTTATAGCTAGCTTTCGATTCATTTACCAAAGCTGTACTCTTAACAAACTCACAAAGCTTCATTATTTCTCGACTAACCGATTACTCTCAGGAATCAGACGCGAGGGCTCTTTGAAACGTTTTCCTCCACGAGGCGTGGTCGACAAAAAGGTCCATCCAGCGCGAAAACGCGCCTCGTTCGCGCGATCTAAATCCCATGGAAACGATCGTAAAAGCGCCCGGGCACGCAGCTCGCTCGGGTCATTTACAAATTTTCAATTCGACCGGGTCGAGTCTCGAAGCGAATCCGCGCCCAGGGCCCCCGAAACGGGGTCCGCAGCGACGTCCATAGATTATCGCGTTCTTTTCTTCGGCTCGTCCCGGAGGCTCGAACGGTTCGATGCTGGATGAAACCGCAGAGCAAGAGGAGAGCATCCGCTTGCGAAGGCGTCGAACAGAGAGGCAGAGATCCGAGCGAGCCACGCGACTCCCTTTTCTCGTGGCGGCGCTCGTAAATCGACCGGTGGCTGCGCGGACCAACTCCACCACCGCTGGCTCGCTTCTTGCCCGCCCTCGGGGATGAATTTAGAGATCATGATACACCACCCCTTCCCGAAACGCGGCTATTACCGGCGAGATACTCGAAATTTAACCGTCCCCGGCTCCTACGGCTGGGATTTTCGGAAGATTCCGTGCCCCTCGGATACCTCTGCTGCCTCCCCTGCGGCGCACGATAATCGACAATTGCGATCTCTAATTTCACGACGAGAATAATGACTTCACTGGGACCGGTTGTTGTCGCCGTTCTCACGATTAAGCCGATCGCTGCGAAACGGGACTGGACGCGTATCGTGCGTATCGACGATTCAAGCGAGTTTTGGGGTGCCGCGTAGATTAAGGTGATTAGGGATCGACTTTGTTCTTTTAACGGGGACTACAAGCTTGCGAGGTGCGAGTGACGAGCGAAGACTGGCGAAATATGGGAAAGTAGGGGTATTTAGAGGTTTAGTTGTGAGGGTGTAGAAGGGTTGAGAGGAGAGTTGAAAGGTGAGGAGTCCAGCGTGATGCAAACTTTGCAATGCATCCCATTGATTTAAATAAAAGACATCGACTCTCGATAATTTCTGAGTGCAGCTCGTCACTGAACGTTCAAGGGGTTAATATTAGTATCCAATTAAAGTCGAACCAGAAAGAGAATACGCTTACGCGACATTGGTTACAATAGTGCCACTGGCAGTCCGCAAAAGAAGAATTACCGACCAGTTTCGAAACAATAAAACAAAGAGAAAGCTGTTGGAACGACGGTTCACGGTGCAATTTTCGCGACGCTCGGAGGGATGACCCTGCGCATTGCACCCTCTAGCGAAGCACCCTCTCGGCCGCGTCCCAAATTTAGGGCTTGATTATTTAAGCCCGGATAATAGACGAGAGGACTCGATCCGTACGCCCCGTGAAGTGTCCCATAAACCATTAACGAATCACCGTGCTGGCTGCCACGACGATGGTAACGGTTTTACCTGCGCGCCAGTTTCCGTGGGCCTGACCTAGGCCCGGTCGTCGATCATGGATATTTGGGGCAGGACTTCTTTCGACGCGATATCATTCAACGACTTTCCTACCTGCATCCCCGCTGCTCTCGTCTTCTCCTTCTTTTTCTAACTTCCGCGCGGGGATGAGAAAAACTCGATCTAGATATAACGGGTGGCACGAAACTCCGTAGAGCCACGCGAAACTGGTTTAACGATACGCGTCGGGCGTTACTTTTCAGGGACGATTTTTTTACAGCGAGAAAAGAATTACTCCATTTCTTGTTTTTCTACGATTTATTTGTTTCATATCGATAGGCAATTTCGTTTGAGTTTTCTATAATTTCAGAGCTGTTTGCGAAATGAAATGAATATGCTTTATTCTGTTGCAAAAGCGTTGCGTTAAATGGGGATTTGTTGTAGGTATAGAAACATAGTCTCACATTCCACTTATGTTACTTTAATAGACATATATTACAAAAAAGATAGGGTTGCTGCAGATTTTGGAACTCAATTCCGTCTTCTACACTTGTCAATTCATATAACGATGATATATAGGAACCCAACCGTCCTCTGGCTTGTTCATTTCTCGTGCGCACCGCATAGATCACCCCTTATACAAAGCTCTCGTGCGTGGACGCACATAACCCACATCTCAGTGATCTTTTTAAGTCGGGCTTTCACCGACGTTCCTATGTCAGCAACGAGGCGAACGGAGCAAAGGACAAAGTGCGCCATCCCTCTCTTCGTCTCGGGTCCTGAAATCATTTCGAAGTTAGAATCAAGGTCTAATGCTATTCCGGGCGAGGCTACCGCGTACCGCGAACAATGATCCCCCTTTTCGACCCGAATTTCATCCCTTGACGAGTTTCCGCCATGAAATCTCTACCTGCGAACTCGAAATTTCGTGCAGCTCTGCCTTCGCGAGACCAGAGGGCCTGAAGAGGGCAAAAAAGAGTGGAAGGAGAACGAGGAACCGACCGAGCTTTCGTGTGTTCGATCCTCGAATACGTAATTAGAGTTCTCGATGAAATATGCATCGATGCGTCTGTTGCGATTCACGTTTATGCGTGTTGCGAGAGTGCCGCGACAGGCTCTCGTCGATCTATTAGTCGAGAACGCTCGTTGCACGTGATACTTTCGAGCTAACGGTGTATGCATTTGAATAAACATGCGCAAGATTGACTCGGATGGCTAATTTGCATTAATAACACGACGATAACATAAATGAGAAGGTGTAGGTACTATGACGGATAACTTTTGCTATAAACTCGAGGAATATCCGAACCTCGAATAGCGGTTCTGTAACTTTAATTTCGCAATTGTACAAAATTTCACTCCGAGTCACTCATCACGCCATACTTCAAATTATCATACACATCGCACTTACATATCTCAATCCTTGACTCCATTTCCTCCACACCAAACACTGTACCAAATTACGAACCCACTTATCATCTCACTGCGCGTTAACCTCACCCTCGACGCGTCTCATTAGCCGAGCGCTGTACGTCGTTTCAATTAAAACCCGCTCGACGGCTAAACGACATCGTTTTCAATGATCCACGCATCGGGCGTCGTAAAAGGGACACGCGTGTCCAATGTTTCACTGGGAACGATCGGTTTCGCGCGCGAGCACGCCGCAACCGCTACTTTGATTTACATACGAGGTGATCCAACCCCCGTGCGCCCGCTCTCGCATTTCATACGATCGCGTTCTCACATTTGCATAAGTTTACGTTCGGTTCCCGATATTGGTAATACGCGAAGAGAAAATATCGGGCCTTGTCGTCACGCGTCCTCTCCACCGTGTCGAATGGCCCGTCGAAGAGGCCCGTGAAGACGAAGTAAGCGGCCCCTGTTGCCTCGAAATCCTCGCTGCGTGTCATTATTCAGCGCGTAGCTACGAGTGTTCGAGCAAATTAATGGCGAACAAATTACACGGACGAATTTCGAGGCCCCGGACGCGGCTCGAAGATGTACTTTGTGGATCCTCCGTGGGTTACCTCGCCGAGTATGCAAATGGCGGCGGTGTCGTTCGACGGGGACGTCGTCGAGGGAATAAATGGTGGTTGAGGAAGACGGGAAAAGAAAGAAAGGAACCGATCACCGCGTAATTATGCGTCATAACGCCGGGAGCGTCCCAACGAGACTTTTTTCTTTCCACCGTTGCCGTCCTTTCGATGAGGAGGGTCGCGAATGAGAGCGCGCGCCATTGAAGGGGATGAAGCGTGGTCTCGCGAGGAGAACCGTTATGTACGATTGTTTTTTGGTAGCTTTATGGAGGCTCGGGATATGGAACGTGTTTGCGTTTCATAAATAACGAGATTGAGATGCGTGACAGCTCATTGCATTTAAATGCAAAGCAATGGTATGTAATGGAGAAGGTTCTTTTTGTACAGATTGATCGATTCTTCTACGTCGCAACGTTTCGTACGAAACCAGGAAACAGGAGATTATTAAACGCACCCCTCGTCCTTAAAAAAAAGATCGTTTCCAATAATCAGGGGCTCGAAAAGTCGAGGAAGAAAGTCGAGGAGACTTTCATTTTCTCGTCAAGACTTCTGACGTGATTACCATCGAATTTTCCTAGATGCCTTTGTTTTCGAGACATCGACGACCAAAATCGTTGCGTAAAGTTTCAGAGAATAGCGCCGGCATCCTTTGATAGAAATTTCTTTGGCCGATCTGCTTCCGGTGACTTTAAGTGGCGCAATTTTATTTCAGTTACAGTTTCGAGGGTTACCATAAAAAAATTCATGTTTTCGTGCTCGAGCAAATAATGTTATTATCATAACGATATCTATAATTAACTTTCTTTTAATGGCTAATTTATTGGTAGTTGCATTATACATTAGGATAGACGTTAAATTATTTAACGACGGATAAAGGAGTATATGTGTGTGGTCCTGTAATAATTTTTACACGCATTAAGCGTCATTATAGTATTACTCTTATCCCGGTATTAAGCATCAACTTTTATTAGCGGTCAATAAATAAAAAAATGCATTAAAAAGGGGATAAATAACTGTTCTTTAATGCAGGATGAAGATTCATTAAAAATGTTTTTTTATGGAAAATGTAGGTTCCCTATGTATTTACCAAGAATTTTAATACTCCACGGATCATTTTCGCAGAATTTGACGATTTAATACGAGTCAATGTTTGACAAGTAAAATTGACAGGTGAAATTATTACTTTCGTTTACAAGTGTACCCGCTGTTCAAAATCTTAATATGTACATCGACTTTTCTGTACGTACGTGAAAGTCCCGATGCAAAAACGTAGTAATTAAATACAGAGTACCCGAACCGTGAAAGCAAATGACCCGACCGCAGCCATATTTGTAGAGCAACGACACAACTCGAAAAGAAGAGGGAAGAACAGAGACGTAGAGCGTCCGTGCGAGAGATCCTCCGCGATCGAGGCCCTCGGATGAGATCTCACTTCCTGGACGTAATTCGGAATCGAGTTTAACCGTTTCAAGAGGCTGGGACATTAATTCGCGTAATTTCTTCCGTTCTATTATCGAGTTAATAATAATGTTACCAGCGTGTGCACCACCACGCGCCTCGCGGTTGCGCGCGTACGCGCGTTACGAACGCACGCTGCGCGTCGTTCTCCAATTTTGGCGTCGAGCGAACTCCGTTCCTTTCGCAAGTGCAGACAAAATTCGACGGGGGGGAGGGAGGGGAGAAACCAGAAGAACGACACCTTTCATTATCCCATGCGGGGCACGTGGCTGGGTGCGCACGACAACTTTCTCGGTGCTGCGTTTTTCATCTCGATAATTATCTCGGTCCCCTGAGGGTGCTCCGTGTAGATTAAGTCCCGCAAAAACCTCTGGGCTACGTAAACGGGATAACATCGTGCAAAAACCGGCGCGATTACGTTTCCAATATGTTTATCAGGGGGAACGGAGATATGGAAGACGTATTAATTGAACGTGAGGAATCGGACGGAATAGTTTGTCGAGTGGGTTGTTCGATTTCGTGCGAGGAAGCGTTGCACGTCCATCGCGATCTGCAGAGAGCGAATGTTTGATAAGAGGTGGAAACGGGGTTGAAACGACGCGAGATTGGAAGTTCGAAAACCACTTTGCGGAACGCGTTTACGAGGCGATGCGTACGAGTGGTGCTTAACGTTAATCGAGATGCAACTATGTATGTAATTACAGATACTCAGTTAACGAGGGAAAGTTTTGTTTAATTAAATCTTAATCTGGATTCACGATGTAAAAGTGAAAGCAATTTTATACCCCACCGAGCACTTTTTTCGCTCTTCCTGTAGCTCGCGATTGTGCCCTGCATCGACGTGCATTTTGTTCGTAATTCGACAGTGTTTCGCCCGGAATTTTCGATTTTTTAATCATATTTTTGCAATTTTATCACTCGAAATTATCACGAATTTTAATCGTGGACAATTGCAGATAGTGATCGCACGAGTATTGATTACAAAAGTAAGTGACCATAGGAATTCCGTGCTTCCATTTCGTGAAAATTAAAGTATCATTTTCGAGTATCTCTGACGTAATTACGGGGTCTCGCGCGAAACGTTGCAATCTGTTCGACTGCCAAAAAAACGCTCGACGAAGAAACAAAAGTCGTTCGTGCAACAATGTGTCCTTTGTGGCGCACCGCAACATCGTTTACGAAAATTATGCAGCGCCCGCAAACAAGAAGTGAAGGCTATATCACGCGTACTGTAAATAACCGAGGATTCTTCTGGGAAAAAAATTAAGCCCGTTATGTATCGCTCGCAACGTGTGCGCGTCCTGAAAGACACGACGGCGTATCGACTTTCTTAGTAGCCACCGATTCGTTCTCTGAAAATGATAAATCATTTATTTCCCGTCTAGTCACGAGAAGAAAATGATGCAGCGATAATCGTGCACGGTTAATACCTTCGTTAGGTTTCGTATAGAAGTTTCTGCATCATCTTGACGCTGAGCCAGCCGCCTAAAAGATCCAAAACGACTATTAATAACATTCTATCGGGAAGAATGTATCGTTTATTTGCATTCGGAACACGAACGAGGGAAAATACCCATATGATAATGTCTACTTAGCGGCTAAATTGAACGACTTCTCAAAGTTTTATCGTTCGGCTTCGGAGTTCGTTAAGCATCAACCATCTGCCTCGTCTACTTAGTGAACTCGAGAACTCTCCAGAAAGTGGAATTGACCAGTTGGGCTTCTGAGTTCGCTCGATCGTTTCGTATCGGAGAAGGAAACGCGATGCTATCGATTCGATGGGAAATTTACCGATTTTTACAAATCTTTGTTTCTTCGTTCGTGGCATCGCGTTCTAAAGAAAGTAATATACAAACAACGATTAATTAAGAATATTCCACGCTCGTTCCAAACATCGCAAGCGGAAAGGCTAAGGTCAGTTTCACACTGGCTGCTTTTAACCAGCAGCATCGTGACGCAATGCTGCAGTCGATCGTCACTCTTTCTGAAAACAAAATGAACGCGTTCGAGTACCATCATCACCCAAGACTTCCCTAAATGTACAAACTCCATTCCGCCATTATTGTTTACATATTTTGCACGACTCGAATCGTTACGGGGAATCGTAAAGATCGTATCGTCGCACCTTGCGCAAACAAAATCATAAAAACCAAAGTGCATTGAATAAATACGAGTCGCGAAATCTATGCAATTGTTCCTGCAACTTTATCAAGTTATTCTACCGTGCGCGTACTGATACGCAGCGAATACCATCGAAGCAACATCCGATTCGCTTTGGTTAACCAAAGCAAGATGGCTGCTCGCTCAAATATTGGAAACACTTAAAAGCAGAGAAGGCAAGACGTTCTTCGAGCCTTTCGACCGCGTCGTCGCGATTACACGAACGGATTCGATCCGCGTCCATCGTTATCGAGTCATCCACTTTGTGTAACCGCGAAATCGAGCCGTGTAACTCAGCCTTAACAGCGTCAAAGAGCATCGAACAAGGTTGCAAGGAGATGGCCGACTAGAAAGGTAACCCGCAAGTTACGATGCCTCGCGCGGCTCGTGGTCAGATCGTGGGGGGAATTCCGAGCGAGACGAGGCGATGGAAAAAAGCGGAGAGGGATGGGGAACGCAGGGGTGGAGGGTGGGGGAGGTGGAAGGTGGAGGAAGAAGAAACAAAAAAAAGAAAAAAAGGAAAAATGACAAACTGTCGCCGGTGCTTGGCCACCGATTTCGTGGCGAAAAGGCGAAAATAATGAAAGGTGGCCGTATTCTCGTCGCGTCGCGTCGGTGTGCTCCTCCTGGTTCGATTGCTCCCTTTTTCGAAGCCGATCGGATGCTGCGCGTGCACCACGCGCGACCAACCGATTCGCCCGTGTGCGCGCAACTGCGCATGCGCGCGCGTGCACGCGTGAACAAGGCGCGGGGGCACTCGTGGCAAGTCGCCCGGATAATTTGAAAGCGATCCGATCTTCCTGGCCAGCTGCCTGCCTTACGCGTAAAATATTCAAGAACTGGTCTCCCTTCTTACTTACGTTACATTAGTCGGTTTGTTAAGCAAGACGTCGACCAAGGCCCGCATCGCTTTCCCGCGTCTTCGCCAAACCATCGAATCTGACCGCGGATTAGCCTCGAGGACGCGTTCGAAATTTACGGATTTATGGCACTGCGGAGAAGGCTGGCCACAATGTTGCCTTGCAAAGTGACATAAACGCGTATGCTTTGTTCTATACTGTCGTCGATGAAATTGAAACGCAATGTCGCAAATCCCTGTGCGGTGGGGATCAGAATACACCCACAGTATCCCCTGCTTGTCGTACGAGGCGACTAATAGGGGGAAGAAAGGGTTAAGAAAAGAGAGAATTGAAATTTTAGCAGACCACTTTCGTGAAACGAATCAAATCGCATAGCCACCATGAACAAGTACCATTATCGCATCAAAGCGTGCGCTACGTTCATCCATACCACGCGTTGCGAACCATCGCAGCGCATCTTTCGTTGCGAATCTGTTCTCCCAGATGATGTTGGCGTTCGCACAAAAAGGTATCGCGTTACTGAAACCGAAACTCGCCGCTGTTCCATGCACGCTCGTAATACGGATTACGAAAATTCGAGAGATTAGGGGAGAAAGATTTTCCAAGCTGTGTGAACTTTGAAAGGGCCAGCAGCCACTTCCAGTGGGTACATAAGACAACTGGGCGTAAACCGGCAGGGTAAACACGCCACGTCGATGCAACATCGGCGCATTTGAATCTATTGTGCCCCTGGGAAATCGATACCACGGAAAGGTGCAATGTCGGTTTTCTTTGAAAATTAGAAACCTATTTTCGAGGCTCGGACACGCGCACCCGTCTCACGTGATTTTGCTGTTCAAACAAGGCATCGTTTTGGGAAATTCATTCAGTTTGTAGACGATAAGTAGCGTTTATTCTCTTCGTTTGCTATGTTCGTCTATTTTGAAATTACATGAGTAATTATGAAGCTGGTGACTTGCAAAAAATTGCAAACGTTGAAGCGATGCACGAAACAATGCAATCGATTTCCAACGGTCTATGTAAATCATCGATCTCGATGGATCTTCGTCGATTCGTAAAATCATTCACGATAAATTTCCAGTAAGCAGTGTCTATGGTTCACGAATTTTGTCGAACCACGATCGTGCGACCGCTAGTTTCAACCCTTTCGCTCGCAAGAGACGCATCATTGCTTCCTCTCACAAAGCGAGGAGGTTCTCGCAGATATGCCCATCGCGGTTCCCGTCGTCGTCAATGAAAATGTGCCTCGCAGACCGTGGAATCGTGATTCGCCACCATTCGACGGTTTCACGCGGTTTCCCTTCCTGCCGTCTTCTCCCAAGGTGCGCGTCGTTCCTCGCGGACAACCCCATTCATCCGTCCTCGAATCTCGGACCTTTACAATTCCTTTCCAGGCGAAGATGAAAGGGTTGGTCCAGGTGCACACCCACGTCGTTTCTACAAATGGACTCGTTCGACGAATTGACGTTTTCGAGATCCCCAAACCGCTCGACGAGCGAACCGATCGAGGAGTGACGAGGGGTTTTCCATCGCGGGAACTCGTTTCGTACGCGAGTCTCTGCGTTGCATTGTGCAAAATGGTTGGAGAGGATAATAATATTCCAACAGCATTCTTTAAAGTATGCATCTAATGATTATTAAATGATTAAACACTCTTGAGAGAAGTTAGGAAACAGATTTCGACAAAATGACAGAATGCTGGAGTTAAAAGTATTTCACAATTGTTCGAATACTTGCAACTGGATGCGTTATTAATAGTTTCACGTTCAGTTATGAGAATTGTTTAAGCAGTAGCTACGTCGATAAGGATCTTAATTATTTCCTCTGTTCCGTATTAGAGAACCTTTAAGGATTAAAAATCAATCGATCGGGTCCAGGAACTGGTTCACCTGCGGCTCAGCCGCAAGGGTTCATTTGGCGGGAATTATTAGAACCCTGGCGCCCCGGGTGAACGCGCCTAATTATTCATCGCTCGGTCGTTTCCCGCTGGAAAGTGGATTACGAGATATCCACCCCGTTGAGACAAGGGGCGAACGAAAGCGAAGGTACCACGCTAGCGTCCGTTACACGTATCCTGCCAGCTTTGTATACATATTACCGCGACCGCAGACTAACGAGCTGTATTAATTATTTTCACTCGCAGACGAGGGACCCCCCGACGAGACTTCTTCTTCGTCCCATCCGCGCGCGTTCTCCGCTCGACAGACTCCTGCGGTTTCGTTCTTTCTCTCCTTCCTCTTTGTTCCTTCGATCCGCGTGGAAAGTTCTTCGAGATCGTTTCACCGGAATTTCGAGTCTCTTTAAGGAATTCGCGTGCTTCACTTTTAACGAATTAACTGCGCTCGACGCGTCTACACGCCAATCCGAAACTTTGCTTTCGACGTTGACTGTAAAGAGTGTTTCATCGCCCATTCGACCTTCAAATCAAGTTACATCGCGTTCGACAAAAAGCTCGCTGAAAAAACTGTCCTTGGGACGGGGAAAACTGGTAATGGAAAAGAGAGGAGGGCGGGAGAAGCGACGAACGAGCGACGCCGCGGAACAATATAAGATTTCAGAAAGGGATGAACCGCGCGGGGAGATGAGAAAAAAGTCCGAGAGCGCTTTTTTACTCCCCGATCGGAATCTCTCGAGACCAGGTAAAGGAAGATCGAGTTTTGACAGGGCTGTGACGTAACAATTCGCCCGCGGGAGGGAAAAAGCGATCCAGCGGAAGGCTGGGGAAGGGTGCCGAGAAAACTTGATACGTTTCCGTTAGAAACAGCTGAGTCCAACGGACAGATCGAACTTTGTTTTTCCGTAAATCCCGACGAACCCGTTAGAAAGCCTCGAGCTTTCGAGAGAGGCTGTTGTTTGTTTAGTGGCGAAAAGAAACATTTCTGTTGCCTCCTGTTTCCATTCTTTCGAACGTAGTCGTTCTTTTTTTCGTTCCATTTAAAAATAACACGTAAATCGATATATTTTAGGACCTGGGAAGGAGTGATACGCTATTGTACTACGTATCACTCATTATGGTAAAGACGATGCAGTAAATAATAATTTTATTAACACCATTGTTTAAAGGTACACTAAAAAATGGTGTTTTGACAGTCATTTTGCGCGTTAAAAAATGTTTGACAGCATAAAAACGATATATTAAGAACTGTAGATGGTGAAAAGAACATTGAATCGCTATACATATCACAGATGCATTCATCCGACAGACTTTCAATATTGGCCATCATCGGGTAGCTTCTAAATCGTGGGAAAGCCGGAAGCTTGCCTCGAACCGAAGAAAATGGTCGAGATTCTCGGTTATACGTATGCTCACGAATAATCGAGGACCAAGTACCCAGCGGTGAGCCGCAGAATTTTCATATTTTCCCACGAAAAGGGCCAAACCTCTGCCAAAAGCGAGCTATACCTGGAAAACTGTGAAAAACAGCCTCGAGCGCGTCGCGCACGATTTTCCTCGAGCCGAACTCGGACATTTTTAATAATCCGTCGATGTCCAGAGAGGCAGATATTTACGATAAATTAGATTCTTTGGTTTTTGTTGAAATTGACAACCCAGTGGCGTCTGCTCGCTGCATATTCATGCGGCACGCGCGCGAGCCTCCTTTTACCCCTAAAAGACTGTTCTTTTTACCTTTAGCGATCATTTGTATACGAGAAATCCCATTGAGGCGTAGGACTAGAATTTTAAATCACCCGGCGTGCCGCGCCATAACCACGAATCTCTCCGAAATGAATCGTCGCCGAGCGAGCTGGACGCGGTTCAACAAACTATTCGGTCGTGTATCACGGCGAAATCTGCGGATCTGATCCGTGGACGAGTGAAAGGGAGTAGGAGAGGGAGAGAAAGGAAGGAACGAGTCTCTCGAGAAATTTCCATAATTCTCACGAAAGGAAAGGGGAGCCTTTCCTCGGGAAAGAAAAATAGAACGTAATGAGCGGCGTGGCGGAGCGTAAAAGAAAGAACGCGGCCGTTTTGGTATTCCCGTCGCGATAGCTTGGAGGGAGTCCGTGGTTCTTTTTCGCCATGAAAAGGAACTTTGCATATCTCGTCGGCTGTCGACAGGGGCTGGACGTTAATCGTCTAATCTCTCGCTCCGGCGCTGGCCACAGCCGGGGGAGAGGGAGGCACGCGCGAGAAATTATTTATTTGCGTCTGGGTTTACGAGGGCCCCGAGGGCCAGCGGCCATTGAGGAGCAGCCTCGAGGAGACTTACCTCGAATAACGAAGCAACTTTATTCCACCGCGGCCGGTCTGTTTGCCCCTTCATTTTCACCGAAAACACGCGCCCCGCTCAGAAAACAACCGAGAGGTGTGCTCAACGAATTACGCGGCCGAGTCGCGGCGCGTGGACTGCTTTCATTGATGAAACCGAGTCGCGTCCTCCTTTCCGTCCCTTTCCATCCTTTTTAATTGCTTTTTAGAACGCAAAGTTCGAGGATCGCTGCGTCGAAATGGCAATTGTTTCCATTTCGATTAATCAAGTAGAACGCCCCTCGTCGAGAGATCGCTCGAGACGCGGAGTAGAAAATGAGCAGATAAACAAGGAAGAAAAGTGGAAATTTACGACGGACAGATATATACGGGTATAGTAAACGTAAGAAGCGTGAAAGGGAAATGTTTACGTAAAATGATAAGAAGAAAAAGTCCGCCATACATTTAGATGGCGCGTGGCAAGGTGTTATGTGTGCGTCTGTGTGTGTCCACCACCTTGGGATAAGGAAGGGAGAAAACAGAGATAACAGAGAAGGAGAGACAGTGACTGTGGAGCATCTAGCGATGGCTTTGATCCGCCACTCTTTCGCGGGTACCAAGCAAATCGAAAATGTTATTAAGTAGCTTCAAGTATGAATATTTCAATCTACTGTTTAGATAAAACGTAGACCAAATCCTTTTTCAACCCTTGCGATTCTCAGAGATGTGAAATGTTGAAATTTACGTAAAATACTGACGGTAATGCAAACAGAACCCGCGAAACTCGACCGATTCCGCGAAATCTATCGACGACGCATCCGTATCAGCCACAGTTATCCTTCGCGTCCCCAGTAAACAAGTTCAGAACCGTCTCGTACGTGTCCGACGTTAACACGTTACTATTTACAGATAATATTTGCAAAGAATCGATATTTCCCTTTCGGATACCGATAATGCGCGCGTGGGCGTACTACGAAGCACGTGTTTCATATTCCTGGCGCATCCACAGGGAGAGAGGGACAGCTCGACGAAGCGCCAGTTGCGCAGCTTGCGCCCACGCTGCGTGTGGGATTTACTAATTTCTGGAAGGACTCGAACGGCACGAGACCTCTATCGAGGATCCTGTCACGAATGTCCGATGGCATCTCTCTTACGGTGGTACGGTGGCCGTTGTTTCTGCGCACCAATCCGCCTGGCGATGCCTCGGGTCTGAAATTTCAATTTCGTCCTGGCCGCGGACGGATCGCTCGCAGCCTCGCTTCTCTTCTGGAAATTTCTTGAACGCGCGAAGAAATTAACCCATTGACGCGAACGACGGCTGTAGTCGCCCATTTTTTGGAGATTCGTAGGCGAATTACCATTATGGTTACCTTCGTTTAAACTAGCGTAACCCTCTCTCGTTTGTAGCCGCGTTTTCTGCAAACCATTGCTAAGTGTTCCGCAAAAAATTATGAAATCTAGGTTAAAATAGAACAAAATAGTGTCCGCTTTCATGCGTTTCGCGCAATTTTCCAAACTGTGTTTCGCGGAACACTGGTGTCCCACTAACAATTGCTAAGTGTTCCGCAAAAATCATGAAATCGAGGTTAAAGTAGAACAAAGTATTGTCCACTTCTATGATAGGGACGGAGCTCTAAGATAGGGCTTCGAAATCAGTCGAATCTGTTAGAATTGACAGAGTTTCCTTATCCATATTTTACTGTACCTTAGAACGAAGCATTGCTAAATAACTAACAAGTAAACGCATGCATCTAAGATACTCGAACGATGTAAGAACATCGGTCTTTAATCATGCAGTACGAAAACGTTGATCACAACACGACGAACAAACGATTTCCCCGTTTAATACGTGTTGCAGCAGCTTGTCGCTCCTTTGCGAACGAGCAGGACGCCGTTTAATAATATTAAACGACGAGATGCACTGTTTCGTGCAACGAAACCGAGTATCCGAGTACCTCCTCGTTAACGGTTTCACGTGAAGAACTCGGGGCACAAGACTATGAGGATAATTTGCATAAACTATTTGTGGCCAGCGGCGGCGATTCGTATCGATCTTTTTGATACAGAAATTATATACAATCTGAGGAAATGATCGACATGAATATTAAGGATACTACACGATTATTGGAAGCGCTGAGAGGTATTTATAGTAGCTAAATGTTTCCACGATCTACTTATCGTTGTTTGACGTTGCGGCGCGCGTGAAACGCATCCTCGATGAGGTTTACATAGGTTTTCTGGAATGTAATCGATGCCCGGATCTCTAAATTGCTTATTCTTGTACATTTAATTAGCACCGTGAAATAGTGATTCAGCGCGTATTACGTGTTAACAGCTCTAAAAGTGTGGGGAGATTGGGCGCTTTTCAAGTCGCGTTTAGACGGTGCTTTTTTATACCTCGCACGATAAAATACAAATACCCACGTGTCGACGCGTTAGCGATCAACAAATAGATGAACCACTTCGCGCAAAATATTTTTTATTCGCCGTGAGAAATTGATTTCAAGGGTGCTGCACCCTTTGAAATGTTGCAGTCAGCAGAAGGTATCAGGTCCACATATTTTGGCAAAGCACTTCGTTAATACTGAGTTTAAAAAATTCGTGTCCTTTACCTTAATCGTCCATAGACGATGTGCATCGCTAATTTTGAAGAGTAATTTCCAGTTGACACTTTCGAACACGAAAACGAGCATGTAATCGGCCTATAACTACGCAATAATTGGAGCGTCGATGAGATGATAGCGCTTGTACATATTTGCAGAAGTAATTAATAGCCCACGGGAATGCTTTGCATTCGCGGGACCACACATCAATGAAAACCATGGCCGTTCAAAAGAGTGCCTATCCCGCGACGTGCAGATACGCGTACTCCGCCATTTTCGTTCCTTTTTCGCCGGGTATCCTCGCAACCAGCAATCTGGTTTAACGACACGTCTGCTACTTACTTATCCGCGCTATTCACAGTTTTCACTTTTCTTTTGCAACGCTTTACCTGCCTTTCCCATTTTTCTTCCCCACTTTTTATTATGGTAGCGCGCGGAACACTTACGCGTGACTGCGTGTCCGAGAGTAATAAAGTGGAGTTTGCGTTTTAAATTGGATTTGCGAAAATCTGACGGGACGTTCCGAATACACTGATTTATTCGCGTGTAACCAGCGTATAACGCATAATTATGAAACGTGGGGCAGCAGATGGTACCCGGCGTTCGCGTTGCTCCTTCGAACAACCGCACGGTTTATCGTACTTGCAGCGCGTAAGGTTCCGCGGATAAATCCACCAGGGAAATTATATATTTGCTTCTTCTTCGTTCGATACTGTTGGACTGTGAATTTCGAAAATACACAAATTCGTCGCTCAAGATTTTCATTTTGACGAAATCAAGTTTTTAGAGTGACGCTTTGTCGTAGAAAGCTTGGTTTCGCGACGAACAACTCGCCGCGCAAGTACGCCACCCCAATCGTCCATCGTGCCACTCGAGCATCGAAACTGGCGCTTCCGGAAACCCTCGAGGCGCTTTTACGAAAAGCGCGCAACAGCCTCGATTGGAGTAGCGCGAGGGACAGAGGTGACGAAATCTTTTAGCGGCTCCCAGCTACGGTATCCCAGTGAAAAGTCCTCCGATTCGACAACGACGAGGTGTGTACTCTACTTTACGAGATAGCCACCAGAGATAGCCGCGTTTCCTGCGGCCGCTCGGATCGGAGGGAGACAGGCTTACGGCTGAGCAAACCGGCGGAGAGAGAGGTCGTAGGGAAACGTTGTAAACGGGAAAGGAAGAGGGAAGGAGCGAGGCTCGCGCCACGGCAGATAAAAGGTGGAAAGGAAAGGGCGCGGAGGGGGCGGCTAACAACGAGCCGATTCAACGCTCGAGCCCTCGCTCCTTCCACCTTCTCTCTTCCCCGCGTTCGCCACCGCAACCTTCCCGGTCCTCGCACTTTTTCCCGTTTCTTTTTTCTTTTTTTTTTTTTCTTTCCTCCTTTCGTGAACAAACATCGCGCCGTATCTACGCCCGCACGACTAGAGCGGCAAGTTGCGTGAAGTGTGCGCGATAGCACGTGCCACGACGCCTCGCGTCGAGGCACTGGTGTTACACCCTTGAACGCTGTCCGATGGACGCGCTCGTGGACGTCGAACAAGTTGCAAGTATTTGTCGTACTCGTGTACAACGTTAATGTATCATTTTTTGCTCGGTCGAGGTTCAGATTTTAGACATAGCGAGGTGTTTAAGTTAGCTTCGAACTTTGGATAAACAAAATCATCAACGAAAGCAAGCTTCGACTTAGTTTCGTACATTCAATTGTTCGCAATCACGAACAGCTAAAATCGAACCGTTCGAGCTTCTTAGAAGAACTCGATTGATACGTCTACGATGTAGGTAGTGTGCAAATACAATCGATACACTTAGAATACATCCGGAATCGATAACACCGGCTAACCTTCGCTAATTTCGTTTACCCACGACCATTGCAGCGAGTAATGGTCTTCCCTGAAATCGTGGTCTCGAATAATATCGAATGATCCTTTATTTGAACAGGGAATTCACCGCGGTCGAAGTAAAGTCCAGCGGAAACGGACTATTATACCCTCGGACGTCGACGCAGCGTTTCGCATGAACGTGCGTACGTACAATCGAACGATTATCGATTTACGGGGCACGCGATGAACCGGACGAGCGGAGAAGGCCGATCGGGACCGGGTTAACCTTCGCGTTACAATGTTCGTGCGAACCGATGTTTATGGTACCCTCATGGTGTGTCGACGGTTGTACATCGACGGCAGCGCGGAGTGCGTGAGCGCAAACCATAATCCGTCCGACGTGGTTCTCGGTTTGGTACGTGAGAAGTAATTGAAGGGTGTCGGTACTTTTGCACGGGCCACGTGCAACCGCCGCGTTAACGATACCACACGGCTAAATATTAAAGATCGTTCCTGGTTTTCACCAGACGCGAAATTGAAGTTCCCCGCCGGTGGCCTTGACACATTGGCTCGTTTGCACGTCAAGAACCCGCGGACTTTTTTCCCTTTTCTCCGCTTCTGCTGCTCGAGGGACGACCCGCGGGAGTGAGTAATTGCGGCTAGGACCGTTCCGTTACTCGCACCCTCTCTCTCGCTCGTTCGCTCGTCGTTCCCTTGTTATCCCCTCGCCATTTTTATTGCGAGTAAGTGAAATGTTATTGGCGGTTGTTACGGAAAAGTGGAATACATTGGGAGCTCGAAGAACGCGTGCCTAACTACGACGTAACGCTGCGCTCGGATGCGTTTCTTTCGCTGGTCGAACGCTTCCAGCGAGAAGTTTTACGCAAACCGCAGGGGTTGCGAGGGAATTCTGCGAGGATCGAGATCAATGTTAAGTGCAGCGTGGCTGTAACGAGTGTCTTCCAATATCCTTGCTTTTCAATTTTACTTTACGTTTCCCCTTTCTCGATTGCACTGTAACGAGTAAATATACTCTACGCGGTGTTAAGCCTTTGGAAATTTTTCGAAAGTAGTTCAGTTCGCGTTTAAGGGTTACTTTGGAATCCAAAGGGTTGAAGAGTGTGAATTTCTTGCATCAAATATTGACACGCTTGAGAAAAATGTACAGTACTACGAGAATAGGGGTGTAAAGTTAATTGAACGTTCGAGGGAACGTTTACACTCGCGTAAGTAATTCCGAATCGATCAATGGCGGACCGTAGCTGCACAAGAGACGTCATTACACTTGATGTCGCGCGGACAAAAGTTCCAAAGTCACGGATCAACGATCTTCGACTATGTGTTTCTTTTTCTCCGCGCGCTTTTTCTGCTTCCTTTTTTATAGACCAACTCGTCACATCTGAACGATCTCAACAGCGATCTCGGATTCCAACTATACGGGGGGTAGATTCGAGTCCTTCCAGACGATGATTTTATGGTCTAATGACTGTACGATACCAGCCACGGCACTAATTTGACCTTTACCGGAACCAGAGTAAATGGGATCGTGGTCCAGGATATTGCTTCTTTATTCTCCGTTCGTTCTTTCTTCTCTCCCTCCTTAAAACTATACACGTTTCGCTATTTCACAACGTATCTTCAGAAAATGACTCCTATGCGCGCTCAGTGCAGTCGTCCATTCATATCGGCACAATTTCTTTGAAAGTTAAAATATCGCGAGGAAACTCAACATAAACGTACCGCTCTAGCTTGTCTCTGGACTTCTAATGTACAATTCGACGCAACTTCATAACGCTCCTTCAGAAAATGACTTTTATGCGCGCTCAGTGCAGTCGTCCATTCATATGGGCACAATTTCTTTGAAAGTTAAAATATCGCGAGGAAACTCAACATAAACGTACCGCTCTAGCTTGTCTCTGGACTTCTAATGTACAATTCGACGCTACTTCATAGCGCACCTTCAGAAAACGACTTCTATACCAACGCAGCGGCGTTCGTTGATAATTATCGTGAAAGTTACAATATTGCGAGGGACCATCGCGACGCGCGGGGCGCCATAAATTTCCCACGGATCCGTTAGGCATCTTGTTACCAGCGTTCGAATTTTCTCCCCGGGACAGTTTACGGGACGGCGGAATTTTAATTGGCGTATTATTAACTGCTGCCCCGGTTTCACGTCCCCGTACGGCTGATTTTCATAATGCGTCGACGAACGCTCCGATCAAAGCGGCGAACGGAATACCGAAATTATTGTTATTACCGAAGGCGGCACGCGTTTCCTGGTGAGGCCGTGGCCGCGCTCCTGACTCGTGCAAAGCGCTTTAAGTAGCGTTCGAGCGGCACGGTCACCTGCCTTCACGCTGGAGTGACTTGTAAATCACTCCACCGAAACTGGGGTACGTGCCGCCGCGGCAGACAAAGAAGGGCCGATGGAAAAAAGGAGGGAAAAACTGACGCTTTAATCGAGACAAAACAATGCCGGACAAGCAGATCCTCCTGCCTTCCGTTGTCTTCATCCCTACCTCGCCCCCTCGTCGCTGATTTATCACTGGCCACGAGCCAGCTAGAATCGCTAGGCCCCCCCGATCCGCGCGCGCTTCTAGAAGGATCCTCATAAGGTGCTTCGATCCATTCCGGATGGATTACGCATTTGCGTGCATTTTCGAGTCAGAAAGACGGATCGTACACCCCGTATGCGACGACGTTACAAAAGCGGGAACGTTTCTACTGTGCCGACTATCAAATTAGAACCTTCGCGATTAATCCGAGAAAAGTATCAATCATCTTAATTGCCACGCGCCAGCAAGTAATCCTTCAACTGACCATCCTTTAATTGCCCATCCGCGGCACGTAATTTCGCTGAATTAAATGTCCGCGCACGAACGGTCCTATCGCGAGAGGGTCCGGCCCAAGGACGACGCAGAATCAATCGGCAATCGTCCTTGACACCGCAATACGAAATCGCGTTTAAGCGTTCGTGCATTACGAGCCGCGCACGGCGCAGCGCAGGGGTTTCTTTTGTCGGTGCACCAGCTCGGAGCACGCGTGTTGCACGTGCCTCGTTACAGACGTGACTCGGTCACCGTTTCGTCTTATATTTAGTTAACCGTCTTATTTTGCCCCAGTCGCACCCTGAAAAACAATGCGCTGCCGCTTTACTGCTTGCCTCACGGCTGTCAGGGCTTGAAACTGCGGTGGCGCACCGCGCAACTGTGACCCAAATATCTCGTAATAATATCCCCTGTGTACGCTCGCCGCATTTTTTTCATGTAACCCCCTCGGCTGGTCCTTCTTTCAAAGTATTCCACGTTTTTATACCCCGTTATTCTCGACGCGCAGAGGCTAGTCGAACGGGGGTTGTTTTTCTAAGCTGCGTCTAAAATAAATGCACGATTTTAGAGATCGGTACTGCAACGTTACTGTTCGCAGCGCGATTACTAAATCGACGAAAGCTTTAGCAATATTTTAGATTCTCCTGGGTCAACAGTGTGTTAAGTTCTGCGAGTAATTTTTCTTTGCATAATTCCCGAGTAGAGTGGTTCCTTCCTCTGTAGAAAACGTGGGTCTTACGCATCTGAAACTATTTTTATAAGATCGCTGCTGTTCGTAGAACACCATAACTCACGAACAATCGAAATTATAATCTTTAGATCGCATATATCGTACGTTACACGGGATATCCTGTACTTCGCAAGTGCAACGAGGAAGGGGATGAAAAGAGTATCCCAGTAACCGACTCGAACCAATTAAAATCACGTCAAAGGAGGATAAATGTAATGGGATTAAAATCCGGAGTACCAGATTCGAATGCGGCTGTTTCGTTATTGTTTATCGACGTGTCTACACCGTTTCTACTTGGCTTAATCGGGATTATCCGGTACAGCTGTCTCCCTCGCGCGCGCCTTGGTTATCTTAAAATTCCTCTAGGCTTATATCCAGAGAGTATCGGGTTTTGGACTTTTTTCGTACGCTTATACATCGGATGCTTGCCGTATGCCGGGGTGGACCACCAGATGGTCCACGATCGTCTGGTTCGGCGGCCCTGCCATCTGATACCGAACTTTCGCATTGTTTCTTCGGGCATCGAATTGGTCGCGAAATAAATTCTGCGAGTACGAGACGCGTCCGTACTCTTTTTGTCGAACCGCGGAGCGTGCGATCGCATTAGCCAGCGAAGGAGTACGACCGTTTCCATTCGGTTGGTCGTCGCGATTATTCCGTTCCGTCGTTCACGCGTCGATACGAGCAGATGCGAATGGCGGAAGTTCCAGCGTCGCGAGAACGAGCTTCGGTTATTCCGTGCACGCTGGCGATTTTAGAATTCGAGGCGTTGGAACTAAAAATATCGTCGCGTTAATTAAGCAGAAACGTTTCGCTAGAGACGCAACGACAATAACGAGTTGGAATTGATTGACGAAAACACGATTTCGTACGTTTAATCGTTCACTGCACGAGTCCACCCGAGAGCCACGATCGCAGTGTAAAAAAATTGACGATTGTACGCACAACTCCACCGACAGAGTTGTTTGCTCTAGCGCATCCCACGTTAATGAAACGTCATGTCGAGCGTTCCTCTGATTCGCTACACGACGGACACTAACAGCCGGCCAATCGCATTTCGCGAAATTAATAATCACGCAGACATTTATCTCGATCGTACGACCGCTTTTAGAGACGAAACAAGATCCATTACCATCGCAATCTATTTACCGTCCAATTATTGCAGTGTCTCACGGTCAGCCTTGGTCGTGAGTAATTGAACGCGGTTGATTAAATGTCATTTATAATAATTACTGGTTCGCCCATAAGGGAACAATGATAATACGTTGTCGCGTTGTCGAACGTCGTCGATACCGCACGAAATAAAAATGGACGACGAAGTAGCTGTCGTAGGATCGTGCGCTAATTCCACCTATTCGTCTTTCTCGAGTGCACGCATCGAGCTTCCGACCGCGTCGACTATCATTAAAGCAGTTCAGGATGGGATCTATTGGAGGGCAGCCAGACTGTACAGTCAGGGATAGGTAACGATAATAGCAGCACAGGGTTACGCCATAAAGTCCTCTATGAACCGCAATGGATTTTACTCTCGCGCCAGGCCCTTTTCGTCGCCGTTTCTTCCCTCCGCGGCGTACCTTCCGTCTCCTCTTCGCGGCGGAAAGATCGTAAACGGCATAAACGTTACCCAATAGGTGCTCACCTCGCTCGCCTTCTTTTTCTCGCTGTTCCCGCGAGCGAGGCGTTCGCCCCGGAGCACCTTTCACGGAGCAACACCTTCGCTGGCTGAAAAACGCTCTTCGTTCCTGGCGACCGACTATTATTCCTCCGCCAGTCGATAGGCAATACGTTTCGCGTTCCTCCGTCCGCGTGGCCATTTTGATGACATGTGGCTGGCGGTCAGGGGGACCGTTTATAGTCTTGGCTCTCCTACCCCCTTCCGGATGACTCTTCTAGTTGATATTGCCAATAACGTTGGCCAACGCGGGCTTCGGGACGACGACCTTGCTCCTCCGTCTTTGCCTTTTGTTACGTTCTTCGTCGTTTCCCTTTGACAGACCTCTTTCGCTTCTTCTGTATTCATTATTTGACGTCGCAGTGTTCGTTTCTTATTTCAGCGCAGAAATAAACGGCGGCTTCGCTCCGTTAATTAATAATCGCGATTGAAATACTTTCTGGTATTAATACGCGAATTATACCGAAGCGAAAGTTGTAAATACGTTACAAGCTTGTATTAAGAAAGACGGTAACGATCATTGAACGTAAGGTTAACTTAATTGACAGCTGCGCGGAACTTTTACTGTTGCAGTCGTCGTTAACGTTCATGTATAGCTGATAGCGGCAGAAATTCTACTTTGCAGGTACCAATTACTCGAACGTATAATTTACTCCTCGAGTCGCATAGCTACATTATTTCCAAATTTCCTTAGCGTTTCGCATTCTCTATAACACGCTCGATCAAACCCGCATCGCTGATTGATTCCATTTATATTCACTCTCCGTCGACGTTTTCCATACCGGTTTTACAATGGACGCGTTCGTCTCTCCTCTCTGCGAACGCGTAAGCAACAAAAATATCTAATAAAGCGATAAAGCGATAAAACATTGAGCGAGCAAGTGAATTTCAGAAATAGAACCGCGTGATCTTGGTCGATGGGCCCTGGTTTTATGGCGGCGACCACGAATATGTCACGTGGTGAAACCGTTGAGTACCTTTCGGCGAGAAAACGCCATATGGCGTAGGTGATGCCGTCGTCGGTGCCGTTGTTTGTTGTTATTGCCAGGTTCTCTCTCTCTCTCTCTCTCTCTCCGAGTCGGTAATTACGCGACGCGGTTCCATGCAAATGCGATTCGAGGGAGTTTTTTTCTCATTAAAAGGGTACGCGGGGCTGCGTTAGTGAGCAACGACCGAGGGTAGTCTTTTATGCGTGCCAGACCGTGCCACGCAACCGAAAATGCGTGGGAACAAAGTGCCCCGTTACGATATCGTTACGTCGTTCTCGTGCGTTACGAACCAGTGAAAATATCGTGGTGTTTACGTTGCGCATTCCGAGTGTGAATCATCGACCGCGCAATGATTCGTACGAAAACACCGGTAACCGCCCACCATCGCGACGAAGGGGCTGTCTACGCTAATTTTCAACACCTATTTTCATACATAATTCAACCCCTGTGTTTTGACGAGTTCTGGGCAAACGTGAATATCACGAGTCGGTCTTGTGATCACGATTACTAACCAAACATGAATATCGCGAGTCGCACTCGCGAAGGGGTTGATGCATTGAATTTCTTTTCGAGATCAGCAAGATTCACGCGTGAATCACGAACGCGGAAGCTACGCGAATCGACGCGGTGAAAAAAGCCAGTCACAAAGCGAGATTATCCTGTTTTGACACGTACACAGTTGGTGGTGCCGCGTCCTTCCCGTGGAACCGTGAAAACCCGGCATCTGTTGCCCCGTTTCCCTCCTCTCCACCCACGAGCCTTTTCTTCCGGAGAATCGAGATCCCCGTAACTCACGGGGTGGACAGTTTTCGAAAGGGTTCCTGCGGGTACGAGCGGCCAAGCGGAGGACAGAGGGAAGCGGCGAAGAAAGGGTGGTCGCGTGCCCGCATCACCTGCGTCCCATGCGAAAATCTGTGGAAAACTCGATGAAAAAAGCTCGAAACCAGCCTCGCAGCTGCCCTATCGTTTGGACGTCTTATTCAAATAACCCAGCGCGGGGCGATCGAGCGACGAAGAGAGACAAGCGACGCCGGAAAGGGTTGATTCGGGATGATTTCCAAGTTTCCAGCGGCCTGTTTTTCCACGGGTACGGAAGAAGGGTCGAAGGGTCGCCCGAACGGGCGCATTATTGACGATTATGCGTTATCCGTGGTCGAGAAAGGGCTCGTAGGTGTGGAAGCGGATCCACGTACGGGTGGCTCGCATCTGCCGCGATCGTTACTTCGAATTTTTCTCTTTGGAAGTGGCGATTGTGCGGTGGGCAACGTTTCTTCTGCTCGCGGCAGCCTGCGCGCACGCAGACGCGTATCGAGGCGCCGCGATGCCCCGCGGTTTGTTTGTCCGCGACCCGCAGCCTCGTTTCACCAGCCACGATCGTGAGCTAAGCTCAGCGGTTTCGTTCAATGCTACGTCAACAGTTCTCGTCGCCACGGATCGGAGCCCGCCTGCTCGCGAATCCGATCCGAGAGCCTTGACGAATCCGCCTCGAACGATTGAACCGTATTTATACGAGACGTATCGTTCGGAACAGCTATTATCCACAGATCGAAACAGTTTTGAGCGCACGCCGTTGTGCTGCGTACGCACGAGACATTCAGACGGTCCATTAGCTTTGTTTACGTACCTGTTCGATTAAAACGACTTCACTTCGTGTTTGCGCAGACGCATTTTTTTAGCAGCGCGCTCTCGGAACGACTTTCAGACGAGGAGTAAACTTTTTGGAATTTTACGAAGGAAACCTTGAACCTCCAGCGTCGACGCGAGTTCATGGACGTATGGTTCTTTTAAAATTTATCGTAACCTTCATTCGGAGAGTCTATAGAAAGAAGATTGTCCAGAGGTGTAATTTCGTATTACCCAGTTAATGTTCTATGTTATCAGCTGACGAATAACACGCGCACGGACCGTTAAACGATTCAAATTTATGCCCAACTCGTCGCTCAGATTTCGAGATATCCCGTGGACGTTTGGAAAAATGTAACAGGGATCGGTTACGACACTGAACGCGTGTGCAAGTACGCATAGACCGAGGTAAGGTGGCCAAAGGTACGAGACCGCGTGCGGGGGTGGCCAGGTGTTAACTCCCGCATAAGTGATTGCCGGGAAAGCGAGGGTGGATAGGAAAAAAATATGTGTCCTGGCATACGGTTGGACGTTGGCACGAGTGCGGTCAGTGATAAAACCAGATCAAACAAACTAGTCTCCCGATAATCGGGAATTTACTAAGCGCATAGTTGGACCGATGTCTAGCTATTTCAGTCCTGGCAGTTGTTGAATGCATCGCGCCATGCAAACTGCCGCTTCACCCCAGAAATCTCTACTAATATGTTTATCGAAGTCTGCCAATCTCTTCTCTTCCTTTTAACGTACTTTACTGAGTCTACCACTCTCGTTTCACGCGAGGGACATGGTTTCTTCTTTTCACCCTAAATTCCTCGAGCGGTACAATAGAAATCTATTCGAATCTCTTTTAAAAGAAATCTTTCTATTCCAATTTAATCAATATTAGCATATCAATCTCGGAAAATTGCCCAATCAACACCCTGTATAGCAACTTGGAACGACACCCCGTTCTCCAACGATAAGTGAAAACATGTGCGTGCTCGCAATATTTCTAGCATCGCGCGCACTGTCTCTCTCGCAGTTCCGTTCAGTAGGCGGAAACACGGCTATCGTCGTCGATCAAAGGGTGGTAGGAGCGATCGCGGGGGTGGGCGCGCGTATCGAAATTATCTTGGACGGGGTTGTTGAGCGGCTGGTCGGTGGTCGGCTATCGATCGCGCGCGAGGATAAATACTCGCGTATCGTGGGACAGCCAACCACCTGCAGGGGGGCAGGTGATGTCGGACATAATCAGAACGGGGCGCCAATCTGCGTCACCCCCTTTGCGTCCTCGACATTTGTTTCTCTCGTGTATCGCAATGTGCGACGCTGACTCACGACACGTAGAGGTACGCGTACAAGATACGATTACGATAATGAAATATTAAAATATTAATTGCAATTCAAGTTTGGCCGTGATGTATACAGTAGTACACCCCTTATCTGAATTAATATGGAAATGTATATGAGAAAGTTGACAGTTTGCTTCATGTTTTTGTTGGTCGTTTAACGAGGAAGTGCGTCAATTTGTTTCACAGAGTATAAAACAACTGTTCAACGAAATGGAATACTGTGAATGCGAGACGATATATCCCTAATAAAATTGCCAACAGTGGGTCCATTATTAACGCAACAACCTTCGAACGCAAGAGTCTGTAGTTACCGTCCTACGATGACGAGGAAATTGAATTTTATTCAAGCTCGTGCACGAGCGTGCGTGACAGTTTTATGTCGTATCTAATTGAAACATGGCCGCGGGCGTCCATGCGTTCATGCAAATGATCTCGTGCCTACGCGTATCAAAAACGATATATAATCGAGTTAATTATATTGTTCCATAGTTAATCAAACCATAAATTGCATTTTGATGATCTCACGTTCGATTCCCAATACTTCAATTACCTCTTTAACGATCGCGGCCAGTGATACCAATTAAAGCCTTGATACCTTCGCTTTCAAGCATTCATCACTCCGATAACGTTCTCCGTCGGAGAAAATAAAATTTCCCGTTACTAAAAACATCGCGCGAACACACTCAACGTGGAGCGCGTACGCGTTCTAACCTTGCCAGGTCCTTGCATTGCTATCGCGCGCGCTAATCGAGCGCGGAGACCATTTCCCTAGATTTAAATCGCGAACGATCGTATCTCGATGGCGCCCAACGTAATCGTTCCGATGATTTTAACGAGCGCAATCGATGCGACGATTAACGAAATTAGAAGTAACACGCAGATGTATCCGCGACCGTTACCCCTCATCTGGCTCCCCGTTACAGAGCGAGTGGCCAGCAACAACACGAGAAAGAGGGAGACTCCGCGAGCTCGGTAGACCAACGCTAGACATCGCTAGACCGGTCTTCGATAAAAAGCTAGCGGACACTTGAACGGCGCAGACCTCGCGTGCTTCAGCAGTTGTTCGGTGTCACGTTCACTGGGTTAGTACTGCCGATCGATGTAGCCGAGTCTCCTTACCGCTGTTCCTTCCTCCTTCTCGCTCTCGTACTATTTCTTCATCATGCGGGTTCGCCGTGCAACGACTAACACGGATAGCCAGTACCCACTGGCCTACACCAGCGCGGCGCTAGCTTGCCAATCTGCTTCCATGTTTGCCATTCTCTCTCTCTCTCTCTCTATACCTTTTTGCTCCTTTTTATTACTTCTTCTTCTTCTTCTGGACAGCTATAAACGTAAGTCGCGTCCACCGCGACGGCGCATCCTTCGATCGGCCCAAGATCATTGTCCCTTAATCCTTTGATCCCACCGGCCCAAACGCGTCATTCTAGGACACGCTCGGAAGGAGGACGGACGGCATGATCCTACGGCGATCTGGCACGTGCTCCAACCCATCCTGTCCTCGAGTCGAACTATTCTTTATAGGAGAGACAATGGGGCGATCAGTTTCCGCTGAGTTTTGAAACGCGGTTAACGGAAGACGCGCCCCCGAGGGGATCGAGGGGAGCGAAAGGGGAATAAATAGGGGATTCTGAGGTAAAAGAGTCTACTGAGATGTCACGGTGGAACGTTCGAAGCAGAGTAATGTCGATACATTGTACGATGGTATGCGCAAGGTGTTCCACTCGCTGTTGGAAGACAATTTAAGGGATGATTCTCGTTTCGTTCCCTTAAAGCTAATCCCCTCGATAACTCTGTACGTGCACGCGTACATCCAAGACTAAAGTAGTAAAGTTTGGAACGCGAAGAAGCGTTCCAAGCGTTCTTCAGTTTCCTAAGTTTCGCACTCGACCTATGATTAGACATCCGTCAGATTCCGAGCACGGTGGCTCTCCCGAGGAATGTCGCCCGCCAATATCGCTTCCAGCCGGGATGATAATTTATTCAAATCCGCCGGGAGGCTGGAAAGCCGAGAAGGATGGATAAAAGGATCGCGTACGTCCACAATCTCCGAACGGATCTCTTTCAGGGCCCGCGAATCCTCTTTCAGACGGTTATCGGCCGGCATAAGGAGAGTCGGCGCGGCGGGACGACGATACGCTCGCTGGAGGACCAGCTAATGACGCGGCTACTTTATGCGACAGGTACGCGTGAGTTCTCTCTTTCTGGTTGCCGATGATTTTTCGTTCCGCGGTTAGATGTGGGCATAGGGGCGGCCAGTCGGTCCGTCGAACGAACGAACGAGCGAGCGAGCGAGCGAGCGAGCCCGGGCAAGCCAGTCAAGTTAGGCGCTATGGACGATCGTGTTCGAGCAGCCGAGTGACCCGACACCGTGCGCGTACGGCAGGTGCTCGCCTCTTACAGCCTTTCCCGCTGGTATCGGCTCCTCTCGTACCTTTAATGCCGCCACGGCGAGGAGCCCAGGGCCCGAAAGAACTGGCCGGGCATCTGCCTCTCTCTCTAAACGGGCCCGCAACTTTCCGAGATCGACGGAGGCTCGCTCGGCCAAGTGGGGGAGAGAGGAATCGAGCCACGCGCCAACCATCCCCTCTACTGACTTCCTCTTCCTCTTTCACGATCTTTCCTCGCGCGTACAGGCTACGTGCGCGCTGTACTCTCGCCCCGTGGTACGCGTCTCTCTCTCTCTCTCTCTCTCTCCATCGAGTCCCCGGCCAGTTTCAATTAACTGTTCTTTCGGTGTCGCGCGTATTAAATCGAGCGGAGGACGTGGAAATAGCTGGAATCATCGACCAGGCGTCGTGTCCGCGCGTACTTGTGTATTAGATTTAATTCGTACGCTCAGTCGCGTAGCGGAGAACAGGCTCAGTCACTTCCGTTTCGAGAGCGGAAGCGTCGCTGGCGTCGCCGTATCTCGAGTATCCCCGGCTCCTCTTTCAGCGTGTTCCCTTCATCTGGCCGGGCTACGTTTTCGCGGCGAGGAGGACGCGCGGAGTGGCTGGCCACGTCAAAATCGGGGGCGAGGCCACCGACAAAAAAGCTCGGCCACCGCGGGCACAATGCGGTCCCGCTCGCCGCCATTATTTTCAATTCTATGCAGCCGAGAGCGTTCTGAACCGCCTCTCCCGGAATCGCTATTCCTGCCCCACGGAATCGGCTTTTATTATATAACGATATACAGGGCCGCGTCTAAGTACCTGTACGCGCACGCACACCAGGGCCGAACGGGTACCCTGGCCGTTGTTATTCGCATTGATAAATGATCGCCGCCGCGACGTGGCGAACAATGCGACCCGGAGAACGCGCGTCCCACCGCCGACGCCACAATCAGCCGGATACGAGCGACGCCACTCGCTCCACGTCCACTCCTTCGCAACCCCTTTTAACTCCGTTCGTACGATTCCTACGCCAATTACGATCTCGCCACGACGCTTTGTCTCCCGCGCGTTCCTTCCGCCCTGCTCGTTGAAGTCTCCTTCCTGTGCCACTGGCGGCCGCAACTGCGCACGCATTCCGCTCACGGACGCCCAATAGGAGATTCGAAAGCTCCAATGCTTTGACCACTCGCGCTGGTTTGAAATTCACGGATGCGCTTTTTATTTTAGAATACGGGGGAATCCTTGACTCTCCAGCGCAAGTGGCTAAGATGTGTAACGTCACGCGTGGCACGGTGCTGGAACGGTTTCAATTGCAAGCACAACGTAGAGATTAGCCGAACGCAGACGCAACGAATCGAGTATCGAAGTGACTTGAACGAATTTCAACGCGTGCTGTTGAATCTACGGTGAAAGAGGCCCTTGGAATTGAAGTTACGCTGCGTCTTAATTCTGCGTGCAGCCGCAGGTGGACTTGGTCTCCGCGCGTTCGAGAATATTCCATGGCCCCTTCCTGTTGACCCATTGACCTTAGGTCTCTCGTAACTCGAAGTAACTTCGAGAACAATCATCGACGATGCGCAACTTAGATATCCTATCTGAAGCACCAATTGCGAGGACTTCTCAGCTAGCAGCAATGGCGCGTACGTAAGCATTTGCATGCGACGACCAATTCCCAATATGCATCGCGGCTTAAGTGAAATAAAAATTCTCGTTATTAGAGGGTAATGTGGTATTACTCGGTTTAATTAAGGGTGACTGAGTAATAGCGTCGATCACGCCACGAAGGACATATAAAGTAAATACAGGCCGTAGCTGTTCTCGTTCGGTCACCTGCTCTGCGTCAAACCAGTTTGCGCGATATTTTGCATAAAAGATATATAGATCACCTTGCGGGAACAGATTACACTTATTTTTATGCAATTACCGTTTAATTACGAACGTGGTGGCATTTGGGGGCATTTAGACCTTCCCTGACGACGCTGAGTGCCGTCTGTTATGATGTATCTCACTCTTAACCAGTCATTTCGATATATCGATCATTGTTATAAAACGCTAGATCACAGGACAGGCTCCTGCTAATTTCAACTGTCGCGCGACGGAACGACAGGAACTTTGTTAACGTTTGCCTTTCCTCGAAGCTGACTTCGATGCAAAGTTACGATCGAACTTAACATTCGAAGAAGCTTTCGATTCAACACGCGCTGTCCGTGTTGATGCGTGTTCCTCGATCCAACCGATAGAACGTTGAGTCGCGAATAGGGTGGAAAGAAAGGGGTTGTAATCGCGCGCGTCAAATATCGTTGACGCGACGTCGATAAGCAGCGTCTAAGTCGAAACGAAATTGGGAACTCAACGGTCTGAAGCACCGCAGAGACTCAGCGCGTCGTAAACTCTTATTAATTCAATTAGCCGAGCCTCTAACCGATCTTTAACGCCGAAATTGGACGGTGCCTCGACGCGGCCGGACATCTTCGCAGTCTGCGGTCGTTCCTAATTCCTCGTTTCATCGCGAACGTGGAAACGAAATTGTAGGTGTAAAGAAACAGGTTTATCGTCGGCTTACGCGGAACCCGACATTTACGCTGACTGACGGAAGTCGATAAAACGGTATAGTTTTCGGCGGCATTCCGATATCAGCCGCGAAGCACGTTGTAAAGCGTGCACTTTAGTGTGGCCCTCGCTTTTCGGCAACGATTACGAACTGCGAAGGGTCTGATGATATATTGTTAATCAAACTTTCGATATCGATAACGAATAGCGTGCTGAAGACGATTGAAGCGAAGAAAGAAACGAATGCATCTCAATTGTAGAAATTCCAATACTTTCTAAGTTTTAGCAATAATAATTAAAGGCAATGTACTTGCAGCTGTTACGATTTTGGTATCGAACGTAAAGCATACGTAATATTTCAATGGCGGTTCCCACGAATTTAATCAAACGTACGCGAGTTACGTTTTCGTTCGCTGCAGCCAAGCTCTTTAATGAATGTTTGGCTAATTAAACTGGTATGGGAATTCCCTATCACCGGGTACTAATTTCCTCGGTACCGTCACTTCGATACGAAAATCGTAGGTAATTGGGAGAACCAGTGAACTCTCGTTACGTGAACTGGTTCAATTACGTGAACTGCTTGTCCTCCAAACTGGTTCGGATAAATGGAGTTCTACCCTACATACACCGGGTGAACGTCTCGCGATATTTCTCAATACTTATCGCTATCGAGCGCACAACGTAACGATCGTATCGTCCCCGATCATTCTTCGCTCGATTCGCATCATTAGGCTAAATTTGAGAGGCTTCCGAGGTAAGAGTGGACGACTTCACGTTTCTCACGCGCATATGGCCCGTTTGCGAGGGATAAAACAGACATTAGCGGAGTATCTAAAGTGATTTACCATATGCTGGAACACATTAAAAACCGTTTAATACGACGCGTAATCGCGGTATAAGGAATTAAGCGTAAAATACGCGAGAAACGTACGAGCGAGCGCTCGAAATTGTGCGAAATCGAAAAAGCGACAGCTTCCTGAATACCCGCGTAAACCAGCGGGGAAGCGTTTCATTGTGCAATTACCAGGGTGCACTGGTCCCGTGATTGCGATAAATATCCCGCGGGAAATACTTAAAGTCAGTTGACGCGGCATGAACACGTCACGGACGTACTGTTCGAACGGAGATATTGGCCCGTCGTAGCTTTCACCTCGTCTTAATTAACACCAGCTTACAGGATCTCGACTCCATTAGAACGACGCTTCATAAGCATTCCTCGACTCAATCTAGATCCTGCAGTCGCCTCTCAGCCTTTTACGGGTGTCATGGAGATGATAAAAGGGCAGCCAGTGCGACCGTTTGCAAAAATGGAACGCCGAGCAAATACTCGTGGCGAAAGAAGAGGATGGTACGATTCTTGCTCTTATTGTCTCGGAGTAATTATCATTTCATTTTGAACGTACAATCGAAAGATTATTGCAAAGATTACGAGGGCTAATCTTCTTGAGTAAGTCATCTCTGCTTTTCGTGTTTTAGTCGACGCACTTTTCTTTGGAAATTTTTTCGAAATTCTTTGGAAATTCATCGCACGCTCCTTTGTCTCTGTTTGGAGCAGCGACTTTGTCGCACGCGTCAGAGAGTCGTCCATGTTAACAAGGTATCCATGGGCAGACGTGCCCGCGGTGATCTCAAAGTGGACTAGCAAAAACTCGAGGGCATCACCTGGAGTGTATCGTTATTACCAAATTTTGCGGGATATTACAAAACACATCAGACCGTGCGTCAGATGGCTCGTGTTAATTAAGCCACCGTTATGAAAAACGGTTGCAGGGAGAACGGCGGGTCCGTCGCCCCCGGCAAAACACCGCCTTGAGACGCAGGGTAGAACGATAGAATACCATGATTTATTTCACCACCGCATCTGTGCCGCAGCCTTTCGCCGACGCGCGACTTCGAGCTGCGTTAACGAGAATCGCTGCGGATTTTTATGCAATCGTCGAGCTGGATCGTCCTTTTAAGAACGCGATAACGCGTACCGAGCGCCACGCCCGATTAAATATGGCGCGAGTGATTCTTTATTACAATTTTTTCCGGACAGTTCGTTACAGTTTATTAACTCGACTGAAGACTATCCACCGAACGCGTTACACGCAGTTACCGATAAACGCGTGCGAAGCAACGCGAACCGCTACGCGAGCAAGAGTTTACGAGCGAAACTGTACAAAATTATACGATATGGACTCGAGGAATACCAATTTCCGTGCGTCTGACTACGTGAATCGAATACGAGGCGGCAGAGCGGAGCAAAATCGGCAGGAAAGTATCCCTCGATGACGCGTTTACAAGCGAACGAGCAATTAGCGAGCTGGAAGCGTTTAAGACGTTTTCACTCAATATTAAACGCCACGCGTACGCGCTGTAAAATATCATCGTGATTCTCGGTAATAACGGTCTCAAACATTCTCGACGTACGCGTTTCGAAATGAAAATACAATAAAAAGTAGTGTAAACTGGATACTTTGTAGCGTGCGATATTGCAGAATTATTTTCCGCCGGTCCGAACAGAAAATAAATAATACTTGGATCGCATATTCCATGCAAAACATCCAGAAGCAAGGAGAAAACCTGACGTGCACGTAGCGCGCAGCTCATCATTATAAATAACTTGTCTCGAAAAGAAAGTCCGCTGAAAACGATAATTTATTCGGCAGTCGCGCGCGACGACGCGTCACTTCGATAAACGCGTCGTTACCGAACGTGGTGTCGCAAACTTTTCGAAATAAAAAATCGACGCGATCGCGGAAACGATTAATTTTTCCTGCGCGCAAACGAGAACCCGAATCGAACGCTCGCTAACCAGCCAGGCGACGCTCGAATAATGCACCGTTAATCGTCCGGAGGAGCAGCAGCAACGCAACCTGATAATTTACCCTCGCCGTGGTACGCGCGTACAGGAGCGGACTCGCTAAACGACTCGTTACTCGAAAGAAAGAAAAAATGAGAATCGGATCGAGAGGAGGACGGACGCTGCGAAAAACTGTGTTCGACCGCGGGCGATGGCGGGCGATGGCGGGCGATGGCGGGCGAGCGGGGTGGCGCGGGATTCGAACGGCGCGGCGCGGCGCAGCGCGGCGCCTCGAAACGCGGGAAAGTGCGATGACGGAGTTTCGCGTTAATGAGTGTTGGCGCGCGCCACAGTATCAAAGCGGGGAGACGGTGGCGGGCCGTGGGCAGCGGGCGCACGCGCGTCAAAAGAGGGTGCGAGAGGGACGAGGACACCGGAGCCGTCGCGTCTACGAGCGAGACGGGACGACGGAGAACCCGGGTTCCTCTCGTGTGTACACGCACACGTAGAACGCATACGCACGGCGAATGAAACGGCAGCTGCAGCTGCTCGCTGCCACGCGCCCTCCGCCGCACGACTCTCTTCGGGTACGATTTTACAGGTCCGCGCCGCGCGACGTCGTTATTCCTCTCTCTTTCTATCTCCGTCCCTCCTCTGCGCTCCACTCTACACCTTTTCACTCGTCCTCTCCTTCTCGTCCACCGGGTGCCTCTTTCTTCCCCACCCTGGTGTGCTCGTACACCCTGCGAGCTTTCCTCCTCGTCGCGCGACGGCCACACGTCCATTCCCCGTCCTCGTCGACGGGCCGCCGGTGACACGCACGCACGCATACCTTCGCAGGGTCGCGCGTCCAAGAGGACCACCGGACTCGTCACCTGCACCTCCGCCAGACTCCCAACGGTCCTACGGCCACCGTCGACACCTTGCCTAACTTCTTCGTCGGATGCGTGGTGGGGGGACTGCCAGCGAAATCCGGAGATTGAAATCGATTCGACGATATAACCGGGCTTCTGATAATGCTCCCGGGGAATGAGGCACCAGCGACGACCGTTCGCGGTTGTTCCGTGCGCGGGGCGAGTTTACGGCTCGAATTAGGCGTCGCCAGCGCGAACTGTGACTTCGTCTGAAGACGAACAACGTGGTTATGGTTGAGATTGACGAGGAATACGGTTAAGAAGTGCGATCTTTGCGCTTCTTCCACCGCGACTCGACGGTATCGCTGCGTAGAGAGGCGAAGCGTGGCTGCGAGTGGACCAAAATGGCGGGCGTCGTTCGCGAGGGCGAAGCAAGACGAAAGTCACAGGTATCGAAACCGCGTTCGAAGCTTCGTTCCCGATGGGAACGACTTGGAGAGTCGTTGGCGCATGGGTGCATCGATGGGTGGGGGATCCATAAGTGCAACGCGGGTAGCCACGCGCGTCCACGCAGGACCGTCGCGTGCCACTTCGTCCTGCGCGCTTCCATCGCTCGTGCATACGTGCTTTTCTCGGAAACAAAGGCGCGATCGCAACTTTGTTCTTCTCCGTTCTCGTCTTATTTTGCTTTACGAAGTCGCACCTTTCACCGCGACCCACCTGTAGTCGAAGAACACCCTGTATAGAATAATCGAGGAAAGTAGTCGAGCTGTTGCATTTACATACGACCTAATTTTTCCACCCATATTTCTCATATTATGTAACAATCTCGCAATACTCTCTTTATTATGAATCTAGAAGATATTGCGATAGCTGTACCTTCGTCTACCACGAAGAATTGCCCGTCTTCCAATTGAGCTACGTCTACTTTCGTTTCACGAATCACCGTTCGAGCTGGTGACGCCTATTTACTATTTTTATGCAAATATTATCTTATGTATTCGTGCATGCATAAGTCGACCGTCGATAGCACCGCTTCCTGCCGATATTTCCAAATCGCTGTTGTTATCTATAAATCAGTCTTCGCGACACGTGTCCATTACGTGCAGGACGTTCAATTATTTTTTAATTTCGCCGATACGATCTTGGCACTTCGGTTTGACACACTTCGCTCGTTACAAATTGATAATACGTGCGTTCGAGTTCATCGCAGCCAGTCGTTCCAGCTTGCTCCGTTATGTACCAGAGAGAAGCATCGGGGGTGTACGTTCTTTTGTTCGGAAATCCGATAAGTAAATCGAACTGCTCGAACGTTCGATGCTTCGAATTTGTAAACCTTGGCGTTACGATCAATTAAAATAATTTCGTACCTCGCTGCGATTGAAATAGCAATTTCCACGCGAATTCCACGTGAAATTGAAACGTATATTTCAATTTTATTCTCGATCGTGAATGCGAGATGCTCGTAGATTTATCTGGAAAGGCTTATCACATCCACAAACAGCCGAGTTCGCCTTCGATTTATTTTTAGAATCGGCAATGTATTCTTGGCGACGAGCGTCTCGTCGATAAGACGGCGAGGAAGGTGGCTGTCGATCGGGAGGAAACATAAATTGGATCATAGAGAATTTACTATTTCGAATGCAGGTTGCGTGGTTTCGGGGCCCGGCTCAGGCCGCGGTCTGACGTAACGCGCGACAGTAAACGAGCTCCCGAGCCTGGACAGGTGCAGGTGCATCGGGCAAAGATGAATTCTGATGCACGATATTTCTTTCGCGCGTGCGTGCCTCGTCGGAGCACGCGCCTCCGAGCAGCCGTTTCGGTGAAAACGCGCGACGCGTCGAACATCCGGAAAATCCGCGACGACGAACTTGCACCCCCTTCAGCGATCCTGCAAATCGACCAACGGAGACTGTGCATTCTCGTTCAATTCGTCGCGAGAATTTTCATCCTTCGACGAAATCCTTCTCTCAAACTCTAACATCGTATGAGAGTCAATAAACACCCTTGCGCGCACCCCTTCCGCGTCAGCGACTCTGCAATTCGAGCTACGGAGACGTCTTTCACGTCCAACCTTCGCGAGAATTTTCATGTCTCCGCTTTGTTACTTTGACGAAGTCCTCTTGAAACATCACAAGAAACCCAGCGATACTAATCGACAAACGATTTTACGAACTGAGAATGCTCTTGGTTACCTTCGTCGAAAACGTGCACGCGACGCAGTAACGAGGTACCAAAGCGACAGCGGTAAATACCGAGGCGGTATCAAAGTAACACGAGACTTGGTGCGCACGAACGCTTCGTCGATCGGTCGTACGCATAAAACGGCGACAATTTAGGAACGTGGGCAGCGGCGTATTCGGAACAGCTACCCCCATCGTTAATGCCGGGGCTCGGAGTCACTCATAGGACCCATAGTCGAACGCTCGACCGTCTATACTTTCCGTGCATTCAAATCGGAGTGTATTCGCGAACGTAACATTTCAATGCGGCAGCTGCCCGCCGTAATTGGTACCCTCGAAGACCCGCATCTTCAAAGTGTCGACGTGTATTCTGCATCGGGAATAAGAAGCTAATAAAAAGAAAGGGAAAAAGGTGGAAGGAGGGGAAAAACAAAGGAGGAAACGTGGGCACGCGTCCACGTTCTATCGGCGGCCAATTAAGGTACGCGAAAAATCCCCAAAGCTGAGGACGCGCGCGGCTCGTGCTCTCCACCCTCTTGTTGCGCGCGCTTTTCAATGGGGATAGCGATTGAATCTGAAATTCTTACGCGCGATTCCGCTTGTCCGCTCGACCGAGCAGCGGGTCTACGCGCGGCAAAAACGCTCGACGCGAACATTACGAAAATAATTGGGACGATCGGGTTCGCTTAACGGCGGCTTTTTGCGCGACTCCGCTGCATTAAATTCTGCCCGCTTAAGCGCTCGTGCGTTTTTCCTCGTTCGAGAGGCTTCTGGGATCGCGAGGGACACTGGTTCCATTGATCGTGGACGAGTCTCGTGGCCAAAGGAAGCAACGCGACTGGGGCATTTGAAAATTCAATAATCGCTAGTCAAAATTTATCGTCGAAGACGTGGATAGAGATGACGAGAGCGTTGAACGAAGTGAAATAGAGTTTGGTGGATGTAAAAAAATGTGCGCTCCTTTGGATGCGTTAATTTCAGTTCGCACAAGTATATCTATCGGTTGAACGACGTACGACATCGCTTTCCCCAACCTTGAAAACCCTTTTTCTGCTCCACGAGTAAATTTCGAGCGAGATCCACCTGCCGTTTTGTTTCCAACCGGATTTCTTGCGTCTCCGTACTCGCTGTTCCGTCTCTTTCTTACCTCGGTTATGAATCCCTTCTATCTTTCGGCGCGGCTCTGATATCCGATGGTAACAATCGGAATTTGTGCAACTAAAATAGATTTGCGGCTTTATGAATGTCATCTCGCGTGTTTCGATTTGTTTTTCTGTTGCTTCTTTCTCTTTTAACGAGATAAAAAGAGTTCGAACGCGATCAACCCTTTCGTGATACTTCAAGTTTTATCAAAATTGTGTTATGTGACTACTGTGCTTCCAATTTATTGTGTTACAAGAGAGAGAGAGAGGAATAAAATTTCTGTCCTAACGAGTCTACCACCTGTAATAAATACCAATTGATAATGAATAGGCAGCCGATCGAACGAACGAACTTCGTGGCTTCCATGTTTGGAGAAGAGCCCACTATTTCAATGTTAAACAATTTCAGCCGGCAGTTAATTATAATTAAAATTACTTAACGAGGCGTTATCCTTAATAAATGATTAAAAATCAATTTTTCCATCGAAACGGAATCGCTCGGGTACAGTTAACCGAATGTGATCGCATCATCGTCTCTCGCGGCAGCTTAATAAAGCCAGATAAGAAGATTGCGGCGTGAAATATAAGAATGTAAAGAAGGAAAGGACGGGGAAAGGAAGAAAAAAAAAAAAAAAAAAAAAACAGGGAACGATCCTCGCAGTTCGGAGGTGCTAAAAAGGTTGATAATCTCGGTGAGTAATAACGAAGAACAAACCCCCGAAAGAACCCTCGAGGAGGAGAGCAGCGCCAAAAAGGGACGGCCGATAGGGTCGGATAAGTGCGAATCGAGTTAAGTGAAAGGGAGCAACCGAAAGTAGGAAAGGAACGAGAAGAGGAAGAGGAGACAAGGAGATTCCGAAGATAACGCCGGTATAGTGCATCTCCTTGAGGTTCTTGGCGCCGGTACCTCGTTAATTACACCTCGACCGATCGTAATTATCCCCTGGCGGATAATGAGCCGATTACCAAAGATGGGAGTCGGACCGGGAAAAAACGACGACCTTTGCGCGTCGCCGCTATCACTCCGTCATCCTTTGGCCGCGGCTGAAAAAAAGTTATGTTTTTCTTTTAAAATATTGCCTTAATGGTGTTCTATTTGTGTACGAAATTTGTCAGGAAACCGGCGCCCGCGCGGCGTTCGTTCCGAGCAATTTGTTCGCTTTACGCTTAAAGTATTTCGTGTCAGTGCGACTCGCGTTACAGCCGCTGATAAAATCAATTATTTAATCGCTTCATACCGGTCTGGACGTGTCGATTAATTTATTACTCGCTCGGGACGGAGTCGAGAGATGAAGCGATTTATAATATCGAATTCTCGAAGAGAACGGGAAATAATTGGGAACCCACTCCCCTCATTTTCTGTGCTTAGAACGAATCCATCGAACTGGAAAGCTGCTCGAGATAAAAAAGCGAAGTTCTCGACTGTGAAACCAGAAGCCACGCTTAGCGTTGCCACGTTGCATCGTTGCTCCAATATTGGTTCACGTTTCGCAAAGAAAATTCGACTTTGTTGAAATAAAACCAGGTGCTGGGCACTTGGGATTCATCATCCATTACGCTTTCGGTCGGCTACAATCGAATCGTACAGATAACGCGTCCCGAGGAGCAATTTGTCCGACTTAAACTCGCGCCATCAAAAATGATTGTATTTTATTATGCCGAGGGACGCGCGCTGGCGAAAGCATAAGAGAGGTATCGACAAAGAAAAGAGTTATTTAAACGTTTTATTATCCTCGGCCAGAAGATCCATGAGTCGCTGCGAAAGACTGGCGTAGCGAGGTCATGGGTCGCGAGGCGCGAGAGTTGAGCTGATGTACGCGTGTCCTTGCCCACGGGACCTTGACATCTGGTACCGGTTCGACCTTTCAGGTTGCGCGTCGCCGTTCCAAAAAATCCGGATAATTTTATCCCATTCGATTTTCATTAATCGCCCGCGTGGATTTTCGCGAACGTTTCCGATCGACGATCCATCGTGCCCGTCCGTGATGGTCGTCACGGTTGCTCGATCTGCCCATAAAACGCACCCATAAATCCGGCGATATTTACGTTTACGATGGAACGGGTGATTCACGGGAAAATACGACGCGTACGGATGTTAATTTCACGTTGCGCGTGCAAAGTTATTTCGTTACCAGAGACGAGCTAATTTTTAACAACGATTTCGCTGCGATTCCATCGCACGATGGCGGTTACTTTCAGTCGTTCGAGAGGACGAGGTCGTCGCAGTCTACGAGGCGCTAGGATTCTGCAGTCGGATGAATTCTTGTTGAGTTTATCGCAACAGTCGTCTGGATTCTCCCAACGATCGAAATCCCGAAAGCAGATCCCGCCGATTTGGCTACGATTTAGCTAGCGGGAGGTCCGCGCGC
This sequence comes from Xylocopa violacea, assembly GCA_963969225.1. Taxonomy (NCBI): domain Eukaryota; kingdom Metazoa; phylum Arthropoda; class Insecta; order Hymenoptera; family Apidae; genus Xylocopa; species Xylocopa violacea. The sequence goes on from CAXAJV010000015.1 coordinate 20,983,466, forward strand.
GCCACCAAAATGGTCGACGCCTTCCTTCGATCGCGGTGTCTGTAATTAAATTTATCTGGAAGTTATCTTGGAATATTTAACGTTTCTCGAGCCCGTCAAAGGACCCAGAGCCGCGTTTGACGATTTAGATAACGCTGTCGAAGAAACCATACGGACTACCATTGCGGGATAAGCATAACCGAGATTTGTCTCGAAGGATCCCGCCTCGGACTGGGGGCAGCCAAAATCCGGGAAGTCGTAAAAAGACCAAACAGCCTTCGCGCGGAACTCGACAAATCTCTATCGGGGTAACGTTTTTTGCGAGATCGATCGAGAGGGGCAACGAGTGCCGATCGCGCTTATCTGATCGCGGGTTTCTGGCCAGGTTACGGTCGTTTGTTCGTTAATAAAGTGTAGCGATAAATTAACTATTTACCACGAGCGGTTATTACTATTCGCGCGATAATTACGAGTATAAATAACCGTGGCTCTTAATCGCATTAACAGAGGAATATAATGGACAATAATTTTGGGTTAAAAGCGATTGCGTTTCGTTTATTCTCGTATCTTGCATGCGCGAGGAGATGCAGCGGGGAGGAAGGAACTGAATTCGCCTCGTCGGTAAATCCTTTGTTAGTTAATTATCCTCTTTGGATGTTCCTTTCATTCGTTATTATATCGCTCCGTTGTATTCCGGAATTAATTATTGGTCGTCTCAACGTCGGCTGATAATACAGGGATGCAAATAAAAATTGCAGTTTCGTCGCGCTTTTTTTGTTCAGTGTAATTACTGTGCGTGTAAATTCCACTGTACACAAGACGATTTGGGAATGCTGGGAATCGCCAATAATTTGACAAACATCCAACTACATTTAAATAACTTTTATTACGACAACAATTGCAGCAAACAACGCACACAAACGGTATCACACGCGCGCAAAGAACAAATGCATCTAACGACACCGTAAAGCTACACGTTCGATACAATGTCGACACTATTGAGATGTCCCGTGTCAATTGTCCCGTACAATACGAATCTTGCGGGCTGTCCATCTTCGAACGTCGATCGCGGAGAAGCACAAACGGTGATCCAACGCTGGATGGCTCGTAAGGTTCGCAGAGAGTGGATGCCCGATAACCTGGGACAAACGACTTCGTTTCGGAAAGCCAGAGGATCGGAATCGAGAAGCGTGCGCCCGGCACAAAGCATTCCAAGCGGAATACCAAACCCCTGGACAGATCCTGGCCGATAGTCCTCTGGTAACGTGTGCCGTCCTTCGTGGCCGCGGTCTTTGTTCGTCCACGTGAAAAATGACTCGGCGAATGATCCGCCGCGGGAAAGAGAGCCTCGGAATTACACGAAGGACAGGGTTGGATACCGCTAGCGCGATAAATCTCGAGGACCCGCAAGAAACTGACCGATCGGTGGCTCGCCTCGTGACAAGAAGCCACGGACGATCTCGCGCCAAAAGACGTGGCTCCGTTTTCCCTTTTTTCTTCATCCTCCTCCTCCTTCTCCTCTTCTTCCTTGCTGAACCCTCCGCGCGACGACGTCCGCGCGAAATCGAATTAAGATAATTTCGCGCGCGGCTTCTTCGGAGTCGATGAGACCGACAGAACCGCGATTGGCTAAACGCGCGGTGGCTTTCGTCCGTGTAATGTCCCGTGTCGTCGGGAGGAGGAAAATCGGAGCGAGTCGTCCGATAAATCTTCGAGGGACAGATCTCGCGCAGCCATCGCTGATCGATGCTCCCTGGGCGACGCGCCATTGCGGACGATCTTGCGAGGGTATCCTCGAAGATTGAGAATAAATTATTGTCGCTCGTCAACCGTGGCGGTTGTTCGAACGACGAGGGAGCTCGTGAAAGCGCGTAGAGCAAACGTTTATTGACTCTTCGAGGCGTGGAAGTTTAGAAAATGGCAGGATCCGTGTTGCAGAGGAATTGAACAAAGTGGTCAACCCCACTGTGCCTCGAAGAGCTAACGTATAGGATCCTTTTCCACGTAGAAGCGGATGATCGATCTGGAGAAATGAGAATAAAGTAAAGAAAACGAAATGAAATACGATATGTCAATTATCTTGGGAATTAAAATGGCCTTTTATTGTCGTTTGATCGTGCGCAGCAGTTATTGTCGAGATAATGATTGCAAATGTAACGACCGATTGCGTAAGGTTACGCGCTGGTCGTAAAAATAATGCGCTGATTAATAAGCGTCATTACAGTTGCGTAAAGCAGCTTTAAATGAGACATTAATTAACGAAATAAAGTAATCAGAGAAGCGTAGACAGGATTTAATGAAGAATTCATTATTGAAAGACATAGGCCGGCTGATTTATGGCATGTTCATGAAAATGTAACATCGGGAACATGCCGCGCTTATATGGCGGTGCGCCTGTCGCAATTATGACATTACGTAACGAAATTGCATACCTTGTTCAAAAACGTAATATTCCGTGTAAAAAATACATTCGCGCACTTTTTGCGACATCCCTCGCCAAATACGCGCGTCGCGTCTTACATAATTACCACCGTGCGCTATTGCTCTAATGAAGTTAATAATAATAATAGTAATTGCATCAAATGCGTCCCTGTGTCGCGCGTCTCGTTCGCTCGAGTCTTTGATTATCCTGAAGTTATTGTTCTCAACAAAATAGAATCATTTTCTAATGTTGCTGGGTTAGATATTTGCTAAACTAATCGCATTCTTCGTATACTTCGCGTTTCAACGTGTCTTCACAAATCGACCAAAAATATCTGTCACATGTATATATGATAACAAACCGATGTGTCACGCATACGTGACGGCTAGTAGCGAAAGGGTTAGTAGAAAATGGATGCCGCTGCAAGAAAGTGAACAAAAAATCCCAACATCATAGATAATCGATACTCGCGAGATGCAAACTGTTATTCCTCCAATAACAGTCCTCGCGTTTAATAACCAGCCGGCGAAATTCATTATCATCGAGCGTCGAGGCGATTCTGGTCTCGCATAATTCCAGGAAAACAGGGTGGCGGTGATAATCTCGGCAAGGTCGCGCGCGCGGCATGGAAAGCGACAACCCCGTTGTCGGAACGACGTGTCCAGGATCATTAATCAACGTAGCGCTCCGCTAGCCGCCGATGAAGCCGTAAAATCGTGGTCGTTTTGCGCTTAAACGAGCGTCGCGCTTCTGTCCGGCATAGTGGAGTGTGCCTTGGCTCGCGTACAGCGTTTAACCAGCGACGAGCCGAGTAATTGCAACGTAGCACGCGTGGCGACGCAACTCTTCGCGAGAAGAGTCGCGCGACGACACGTCCCTTCGCCTTTTTCTCCTCTTTCCGTTCCTCGAAAACGCTTTTCGCGGACACACGTCGACGGTTTTTACCTCGAACCACCAACTTCCAATCCACCCCGCGATAAATCATCGATCCGCGACCGCGACGGCATAAATCGCCGCCTGTGACGATTAATTATATCGCAAAGCGTTCGCGACAACAGTCCAGCTTGTCCATTATTCATCGCGGTTGGATTTATAGAATCTGTTAATTCCTTCTCGCAGTCGCATCACTCCGCTGTGGGTGTCGTGGACGATGAGCAAGGAAACTTATCTGCGACTTGAGTTAAAATAGCGTCGAACTCTACTTGGCTACTATGCGCAGCCACGATAACGCGAGACGTCGCGTTAAAAATGATAGATTCGAGTTGCAAGAATAGGTTTAGAAGTTGCTGAAACTTAATCAATCTCGTGCAGATTCAAGTCTCGAACGCGTGGTCCTCCTCGCAAAGCGAATTCACTTAATCCCAATGTTGCGAAACCCGCCTCGAACATTGTAGATTCTTTTCTCAAACGGCGAACGTCGCCTGAGCTTAAATGAATTCCGCTTGACGCACCGATAAATTAGCAATGCGCGACCGTGACAACCGCACAAACCATTATGTATAATGATAAATTACATTGTGAAGCGCATAAGCCAGATTCACACCTTGTCCATTATCCGGCCGGGGAAAAATTGTGGGACGTGTAAATCCGTGTGACACGCGCATACTTTATGGGCTAATTAAAGTCCCCTCGGTGCCTCGATACTTGGATATTACACCTGCGAGATATGCTTTCGCGTGCGCAAACGCTGGAATAGAAAAATCCCCGTATGGAGGCATGTAGTTAACGCGAATTTATCTTCGCGATTTATATCTTCCGAAGGTAAACCTGTTGGAACAATGTGCGCACGGGCGCTAAATCCGCGAGGAGATGCGTACACGCGTCCCCTCTGTCTGCCCCGCGACAACGTGCAACGATAAATTCATTCATGGTGTCGGTCGTTTCTGTCGCACGATACCAGTCCGCGAGCCGCGAATCGCCAACACTGTGTTCCCCGCGATGTTACGTCGATCGAGATAATGACGCGTGCGATCATTCGCGCGCTTGTAACAATGTGCTCGCTGTCGCGCGCGAGTCCAAGCAGAAAACCGGGAGTATTTGCTTGCGAATGTTTCGCGTCGTTCGACGAACTCGGAGATCAATTCGCGTACTTAATTAGATCGAGAGCAGCTGAATTAGTAAGTCGTCGATACTTTCTGGAATGAAAATGCCGAAAAGAGTTGTGGTACTTTCACGTCGCGACTCCATCAGCCGCGTTAATTAATAATTCGCCAACCTTGGCGGCCTTAAGTCTCGATCCCGCGTTCTCCGAGTTCGCAGAAATCAGTTCCCCGTTCCCGTGTACCGTAACACGGAAAAATGTCCCGTGGAATTCGCCAGCACCGCCAGGAATCCGACGCGTGTAACCTGCAACGGCATATGCCTCGGTACGTTGCCAATATCCGTACCTGTTCAACGTTCCGAGGGCTCGTTCACGAGTGCGCCATATGCGTCGTCGATTAGGCTATGGGTAGCAGCAACCCCACGCGGCCCTTCACCAAGAAGGTGTACGCGCGCATGAATTCCCACCCTCGAGCGGGGCCCCCTCTAGCCACCCCTGGGCCTCGAGTGGTACCTGTGCATTATTGTGCGACATATGCCAGCCGGAATGCCAGCACGTGGAAATCGATATTCCCGAGGCGGACCTGTTTACTCGATTCTCTCCCTTTCGCACATTTCGCATGCCAATACAGCCGTATAAATAATGCACCGTCCTATTCCTGGATACTCTTCTTTATTTCTTCCATCGGGGCGTCTCATTCGAGATCGATCACCAGTTCGAGCCGTTGCGAGCTATTTCTTCCCATCCCTCGATGAACGCGAAAAATGTTTAATTATTATTGCTTTCTATTTTACTCGTTGTACCCGAGCTCTGTTCAATTCCCGTGAAACTCGTAACTTGGATTTAGAGTACTCCTTTAATCAGCTCCTTTGCTCCATCAATTAGCCGGCTACGTTCTCATTAAGGGGTGCCAGAGGAAAGCTGTTCCTCGTCGACTCTGTGAAGTCTTGTTCGGTCACTAAAAGGAATGCAAAGTCATGAGAGAACGCCCTTTGATAATAGCTGCGATATCTGGCATCTATCGATCTTCCATGGACACGATCATTTGTATTCGTACTTGTTAATAATACCGACCGCATTCGATGACTGGGAATCGTTCATTAATTAAATGAGGTCTTCGAAAAATCGTCGTTTTATTAACGCATTGGATTTGATTGTAAATTTACAAATGCAACGATATTAAGAAAAATTAATATTTTGGGCTGTTAGAATCTGAAAGGGAAACGAGAGATGATAAAAACGGGACTCGTTGCGTAGTTATGTATCTTACGCCTCAAACTAGAAAGATTCTAATCTCTATGATCAGTCGTAACCGTGATCCTAGTTCCTAGACCGATGCTCGGGGGGCAAAAAAGTCGGAATCGTACCTAAAACGACGACGCAGAGGTAACCGTAATGCAAGGGTTAACGTAGAAAATTGAAGTTGCCCGGCCCGTCGCATCGCTCATCCCGCCACTTGGAGGGGTAATTAATTTCACGATAATTAGCGCCGATGTGGCCAGGCTAGACTGGCCGGCGTGGCCCACGGAATATAATTACAGAATAAATTCTCCAGTCAAACAGTCAAGGTAATACGACGACCATATCCAACGTTCTGGAAAGTATTCTTACCCTTTCAGCCTGTCATATTTCTTCAGCCTCTTTTCGAATCGCGCGTTATCTCGTACGCGAGATAAAACACAGAATCGAAACTGCTTCCTTATTTGGGGATCACAGGCAATTAAACGGAACTGTAATTACCCGCGCGCGTTACTTGCATAATGTAAACGATCGCGTATACTTAAATCAGGGCCGCCAGTCTCGCAACAATGTTAGAGGGAGCGTTTAAAAACTGTTCGTTATACGAGAAAATAGTAGGGATCGTTTGTGTACTGAATAATTAAAGATTGTATAAAAATATCAAGCGCGATGGACGTAGAAAACTGCGTGGCCCCTGAATAACTTATCGGTGAAGGTTAATTAAGGAAATCTGAACACACAATTGAGTACTGATTACTTATTTATTACACTTTTATTAACTTACAATCGTACGTTTAACATGTATAGTTTGGCACGAGTGGCGATAAAAAAAAATTCAAAACGCAAGTAGCGCTTAAAAATGCGACATCCTGCTTCCACGGAGCCTCGTAAAAAGTAACGACTGAACAAAATGACGTCTCGCGAATGGTTATAACGAGAAAGAAATTATCTCGGAGTGGTTACGGTTAATGATAGTACTTAATATTCGGCACGACAAAGTTGAGGATGCATATTTATGTCTTTGCCGCACGACGAACAAAAATTAATAGTTTACCGTAACGGGACCACGAGCGCTCGACTCGCAGTGGCGTTACGTTCCACGAAACAGGTTGGCACGTACATCGAGGGAAGCTCTACGAACGGATAATAATGGCGGTACCTGCAACTTTGTGGTCGAGAATTTGTCGACCGGCGAGAATTCGTACCAGAGGAAGAATACTTGGGGCAGAGTCGTAAATCTTCATCGTGACTGCTCGCTGTTAGGATCCTTAAAAGAAGGAATTGAACTCTGTAAGAGGAAGGACTCCTCCTAAGCGTACAGGGTAAACTACCTGCCGGTAATTGACCCCAACCGAGATCTACGCTTTAAAATAACGTTCTGTTCTACTTTTTCACACTTGCAAGGTTGGCGAGCAACCGTTTCCTTGCCTCGTAAATTTTCTTGGATACACTTAGGGGTGTGTATCGACTGTTTATAATTATTCGGTACAAAGGATTGTCTGCAAACGTATTTTAGTAATGAAGATTCCGAAAAAATTAGTGGCTCTTCGCTTTGTAAATATAATTGTGCTCGATTCGTTCGTTTCGATAGTATAAACTAACGCGCGATACACTCGACGATACGTGCACCGACGAAAATGGCAAATAAGAAAGCCGAAGGACGCGTCAGTTCCGAACTGTCGTAAAATTCATACGACGGGGGCCGCCTTATCGGGCGTTATCGACGTTACACGCGTACCTGGGTACAGCTTAGTTTAAAGCGGCGACGCGTTCGTTTATCTGTTGAAATCCAACGTCAGACGACATTCGGGCGTCGGATATTTATCACAGAGCCCGCGCGCGCGCGCGCGCGCTCCTCGCGCAGGGAGAACGTCCAGTGGCCCTCGCGAGCGCCCCGTGCGCGCCGCTTTTTCACCAACAGAAAAAGATAGACGCGCGCGCGTAGAGACGGGAAAGAGAGAGAGAGAGAGAGAGGCAAGGGGGACAGAGACGGGAGAAAAAAAGGAGGGAGACAGAGCGCCGTTAAAAGAGAGGAAAAAAAAGAGAAAGGAACAGGGCATATACCTGTTCCCCACGCGTGAGCGCGCGCACACGCACGTAACACATACGCGTCTGTGCGCGCGTACATCCTCCCCGTGCATACTCCCCTTAAGCACGAGACCTGGCGAGCACACGTGCGCCCCAGTACACGCACGCACGCACGCACGCACGCGCACGCTTCGTACGTAGCGGATAAAACCGAGAGCGTTGCTGGTGGGGGTAGGGCCCGATGGATGGGGGTCGGCGCGCGCCACGAGCAGAGGGTGGGGGGAAACGGCTCACGTCTTCCACCCCCTGGCCCCTCTGCCAGTGCCGCTTGTGTGCCCATAACGCTGCTGCCCCCAACTTCCCTGCCTCCACTTGGGCCCACATATCCTCCGTATCCCCTTGCTCCACTCACGCGACCGGTACCTTCTTCCCAGCGTAGCTTCTCTTCCAGCCGCCACCCCCTCCTCCGGTTTCTCTTCTTGCCTCCTCGTCGTCGTCGTCGTCGTCGTCGTCTTCGTCTTCGTCTTCGTCTTCGTCTTCTTCTTCTTCTTCTTCTTCTTCTTCTTCTTCTTCTTCTTCTTCTTCTTCTTTCACGGAGCCGAACGACGGCGGCTCCCTTCTTCTCACGAGGACCGCCGCGGCCTCCTCTCTTTCCGTCCCGATCGCGACGCGTCCGCGCGTCTCTCTCGGCCGGCTCACTCGGTCTCTGGACCAGCTTTTCTTTCTCCCGGTAACTGTCCAAATTTCGATCCCCGAGACACCGGCCCGGCGTGTGGGGATGCGGACCCTTCTTGCGTGCGCGGCCAGTGTCTCTCACCGCGTGGCACGAATTCCTCTCGGGGCCCAGTCGCGAGCCGATCCCGCGGATTCGGAGACACACGCGAGCGTGCGCGAGCGTGCGCGAGCAAGGGTGGCGTCCCTGGCGCTGGTCACGCTCGACTTCGTGGAACACGACATGAATGAACGCTCGACTGTTTCGCTGTGCCGGATTTCTTGGAATTACGTCACGCATCGAGTCTTTTGCAACGAGCACGATCGCAGGATCGGGAAAATTGTGCGCAAACAAGGAGCCGTCGTCCAGAAAAACGTAGGGACGAGAAGAATTTTGAACGGTGCGAGATTTGGCGAACGAGCCGAGTGGCGATCGGTGGCGCGATAAGGGTTGGTGGTTCGCGCGTTTCGATTCAGTTTTTTACTTCCTTATTTCCAGCTCGATACGGAAATTTACTTTGAGGCGGTCGTGAATGCGCTCGGTCAGCTATAAAATGCCGAGCACGAGCCGCTTGTAGACGCTTCCGAGAAAGGAGAACCGCAAGTTAAGTTATCTGGCCGATAACGGCGAAGGGTATCGTCTTTAAATATCGAAATCAGCAAATAGATTCGAGGAGGAAGACGCGAAAGCGGGAGGGCGATCCACGGAGATGAGAATCTCGGGCGTTGTAGGGCCTTTGAATCGGTAGTGGTGGGGACGTGCCAGGGGTATGAGGCGCTGGAAGCCAGCAGGGTGGGAAGTAAGGGGGGAGGGGAGGACGATGGGGGTTTAGGGCCTGAGATCGAGTATGGGACCCAGTGGTGGGGATAGGCGCGTGCCCGCCCTGGCTATATAAGGCCTCGAACCCTTCTTAGTAAGGCATTTCGGGAGCCAGGTCCGTACAGTCAGCATCGAGGGTGCGGTTTGTTTTCCGAGCTCACGTAACCATTCCGTCTGGTTTATCGCACGTCGCGTTTCATTCTGTTTTCATTCTCAATTCCTGCGCAGCACGCTCGTCGAACGCGTCGCGCGTACTCGATCATCACGCCCGGTGCCCGGCACTCAGAAGAGAAGGGGGATATCGTTTAGAAAGGGTTAAAACCGTGGCAGCGATCGGTCGCCGGCCCGGCACCTCGAGTACATTGAGGATTCTATTCTCTCAAGGTCACCCGGCACGCGCTGCCGCGCACTCCTGCTCTCGCGGTGGGGGTATCGAATCAGTGATATGACCTTAGTGGGATCGAAGGAGGGGAACGTATTGCCGATCATGTTGAGCGTACAGCAACAGCATCATCACCACAACCTCCACGGCTCATCTGCGACCAGTGCGCAAACCCACCGCGGCAATGTGATCGTGTCCACCAGCAGTATGCCGGCCAACGACATCAAGATCCAGCAACACGGTTGTAAACGGTCGAAAATTTACGGGCAGGCGACCGGCCCCTACGGCACGGTCCCGCATCAACCGGCTTCGGTCGCCAGGCGAAACGCACGCGAACGGAATCGTGTCAAACAGGTGAACAACGGATTCGCCACTTTGAGGCAGCACATACCGCAGAGCGTGGCCCAGGCCCTGGGTGGAAGCACGGCTGGCACCCACGGCGGGTCCAGGGCCGGTAGCAAGAAACTGTCCAAGGTCGAGACGCTCAGGATGGCGGTCGAGTACATCAGGAGTCTGCAGCGTCTGCTCGAGGAGCACGACACCGGATCGGACGTCGCCAGCGTGTCCTCGCCCACCTCGTCGCCACCCTCGTCGACCTCCTCGGCCTCGTCCACGTGCGGATCCACCAACGGGATCGGCGTCGACTCGAACCATCGATCCACCGAGCTCAGACTCCGCGGGAACGTGAACAACGAGCTGCGACACCACAGTAACCCCGATCTCCATCGACATCAACATCTGCGACAGAACCCGAGCCCCACCTTCGTCCCAGCGCCCTGTTCCGAGGCCTCCAGTTCGCCAACGCCGAGTTTCGTTTCCGAGGCGTCGTCAGCTGGCAGCCAAGGGTACGGGACCTCGGGCACCCTTTACGCCGCGCATTCCGATGGCTACGATAATTACGAGCCGATGAGCCCGGAGGACGAAGAGCTGTTGGATGTCATTTCTTGGTGGCAGCAAAGTCAATGAGAGAACCGTCGGTGTCTGCGTTGGCTTCGATCTCTCTGGTCCCTTCCTCGCCTCGAAGGTACGTGTCCGTGTCGTATCCCACGAGCTCTCTCCTTCCTTTAACACGCGTTACCAGCTCGATTTACGATTAGTCGCGACTGCTTTTCGTTTCATTCAGTGATGCATATTTACGTCGTTCAGCGAGGGCTCGCAGTTTTCTGAATCGTTTTGCGTTTCCGTTTCGTTGCACTCGCGCGAGATGCTGCTGGGATTTTGATCGATCGCGTCGACGAAAGATAAAATGCTCGAAGAAAAAAAAAAAAAAGATGTGCATCTACAGTTTACTACCACCTTTCCACGAGAACAACCACGAAAGCGATCAGACGTTCGAGTTATTCAACCGAAAAGGAACGTTGCGTCACATTCAGGATATTTCTTTTTTTTTTTTTTTTTTTCTTTCTCTTCTCTCCTCTAAAAGTTTCTCACCTCCCTCGCTTCTCTCGGACCGTAAATTCTGCCCGTGAGGTAACATCCGCGTTACGGAGGAAGTTCAAAGAAATTTCCGACCAGATTTGTGACCTTGCCCCGTGACAATGGCGCGCGCGACCCCTCGCTGAAACTCCAGCCATTCAAATCGCAGACTCCATTCAGAGGGGCACCGAGTATACATTCGAGAAGCGACGCTTTTGTGCCCGATTTCTTTCACTGTCTACCAACACGCATGCCCACGACTACGCGTATACGTGTACCCCAGTCCCTCTACCGTTTTTTCCTTTTTCTTTTTTTCTTTTTTTTTTTTCATCCCTCCTCACCCTTCAACTTTCAGAGTCATCCGATTCGTCTCCTCTGAAAATTTTGCCACCTTCGGCGAGATCCCTCGCTGCGTCCATTTTCCCCCGAAAAACAACCCTCTGCGTTTGTGTACAGAAACTTATTACTTTTCTTTCTATTGCTATTAACCGTGTAACTTGATTTTCCGTTCAGAATTACTACAACAACCTACAAGAGTAAAGCGTCAGGGCTGAAAGAAAGGCAGCAAGTTAGCGCGCAATTATGTTCTTTCAGCGATTCGCTTCACGCGATTCGTGTCTCAATACGATAACACGAAGTAAGAGCCTCGTATAACGGATTCGACGGAAATGGTAGCCTCGTTCTCCTCCACTCGACGTCAGGTTATCGATCCACGAAAAGCAAACGGAAAAATCATCGACTCTAATCTTGATGGACGTAACTTTCCCCGATATTTCATCGTAGCCCCGAACCGTGTTCCTTCCCGCGGATTTTTCCCTCCCTTGTTCCCTGTCCCGCTTTATTTTTCGGTTCATTCGCCTCTCCTCGCCGTTTCTTTCTAGCCGTCCCTCTCTCTCTCTCTCTCTCTCTCTCTCTTCGACAAGAGACGATTTCGTCTGCTGCGTTTAACCTGAATGCATCTTTCAGGATATTTCAGAGTCCCCCTTTGTGGGTTTTTCAACCGGTACGCTATTCTTCCGTCTTTCTCTCCTTCTGTCTCCCGAACCCCTCCTCCTCTAACCCCCCCGACGACCGTGTCTCCTTCAACTTGTTCCTTTTCGCTCTCTACCCGCGAAGACCGGGTCCCTCCCGGTAAAACCGCCCTTACCTGAAATCATCCCCTGCCTCTCTTACTTCTATACCTGTTAGTGTCTTCTTACCGACCTTACGACGATCCCAATTTCCACGGGAATAAATTTATAAACTGGTATACAAGCTCCTTTCGTTCTAACGTCGACGAGAACGACGAAAGTTAGCGTTCCTGTCCAACGTGCGCGCGTGTAGACGCGTTTTAAGTAATACCAATAAGTCGCTATCGTGGAATAATCGAGACATTTTATTTTTCTATAAAGTCGCAGTGCTCAGCGATGAGTAGAAGTCGACGTAGAATAATCGAAGCATTTTATCTTTCGATGAAGTCGCAATACTCGACGTGTGTTCGCTAACGTGGAAATTTGTTCGTTTTCTTTTGCAGAAGCGGCTGGTAGAGGTGTTTGGGCACGCGTGACGGGTAGAAGGGACCTGAAGGGAGGCGTCGAACAGTGGCTGTTCCGTGCACTGTGATCTAGTCATATCAATATTATTGTACAGTTGTAATTTTACGAATCGAGATAGTCACGTCGGTTTTGTCGTTAGATTAGGGGTAGTCGTTTGCTCTAGAGTCGACCTGCTTAGGCGGACGATGGTGCGATCGTCGAGGAGTCTCTCTATCGTCGTACGACTTGTATATACGAAACGGGTTTTCGAAAATGTCTATCAGCGTAGGAAACAGATCGATGTGATGTCGTATCGACATTAACAGAGAGGATTGGGGGGGGGGGGGATAAAACGTTCGCGCATCCTCGAAGGATGCGAGCATTCCAGAGTGCCTTATTTGAATTCGTAACCTTTAATAAAATGCTTAAAAGGGAATAAATGCGTACAGTTTCCGGTTTGGAGCGTGCGTTTTCGTATTTTTATATAAAACATGGTATCGTAATGTCGAAATATAAATTCGCTCGGAAGATAAGCATCGGACACGAGTCGATGGAAATTTTTAAGGAAAGCGTCGAGTAAATGAATATATTTATAGCGATTCGCGCAACGAAATTAATTTACACGAACGACATATTCAATAAACCGTAAAACGTCCGCGGTTTTGTACTATAACGATTTGTAATAATATTGTAAATGATACGCATATCGAGAACGAAATTGAAGCGGAGAGGTCGCGTTCGTCGACGTTGGGCTGAAAATGATAGTGCCTTCTTGTAAATACATAATAAAAAACTAATTCGTTAAATATATATTGACCAACGTTATGAAAAAAGTATTCCAAGGAATCTAATTATTTCCCTGCGATCCTCAACTTTATCTAACCAAATTCTAAACTTCAACGTAAACTTCCAATGACTTCGAACAACTTTTCACTGGTATTATATCACCGACTGATAATAAATTCTGCCACTTTATTAGCGCGTGCGCTGAAAGTTTTCGAAATTTCGTGCCTCGAAAGCAACCGCGTCGCGTGGGAACGGGCGTTAAACGAGAACCCTCGCAGTAAAGTGTGAAATTGTGCGGTGATTTATTTGGAACCGTGGTCGGTTGAAATTTCGGTTACACCTGACTCCAGCAACCGAGAGTCAGGTACACTTAACGATTACTCGACAGACCCAACCAGAATCCACGAAGAATACTCATTGTTGTACTGTAACGGTACCCATCGCTTGAAACGCGTCTCGATCGCGTGGAATCGATCCTCCTCGTGTTCAATAAACGAATCGCAACGACAGTGGTGTCGTTTCTTGCCCCAGGTAGATTTCCTGTTACTAACCTGTCCTAACGGGCCCGATAGTTTTAGGTACAAATCCGTTGGCCAGGTATCGATCGATCGTAAAGTTTCGCTGGTCGAGGATGGCGTTGCACGACTCGAGGGGCGTTTCAAATATATTAATGGTTCCCTCGTGGAGGCTACGTGAATCGAACTGTAAATAAATGTGCCGAAGAATTATGAAAATGTGCAACAGTCGTGTAAATTCTCCGGGGAGATTCTCGTGCGTGGATTATTGGGAATTTTAATCGCATCCCTCCGACATTAAACGCATTATCGTTCGCGAGCTCTTTAATTATTAATGGTGGAACGATGCTGTTTTATGATTTTTTATTATTTAATTAAATATGCATCGGTGCATTCATGAATTCAACTGCTGTGAATAACGTGCGTAGAGAATTCTCTATGTACATTTGGTATTCTAAAATTTTCCTTAATTAAATATTATCCGCTTAAATATATTCAGGAGCTTCGAATACGTGATGATTTTTTTACTTTAAAGCAGACTTCGGACGAGTTAATAATTGTAAACCACCGTCGAGTCTAATCACACAGACGAGGAATATCATTGGGGGCCTCTTCCACCTTTTTATCTCCACGTTTGGCCAGTGATACTTTGTTACATCGATAGGAAGAGTAAATTCAAGGTATAAATCGAGCATTGTCGCGCGCTACAAAGGCGTCTTTTGTTTGGCAGCATTAAAAATAATTGACGAGCTACTCGTTTTCATCGGATCTATAATCTATAAATATCGCGTGCAAGAATATAACGAGTAAAAGTGTACCGTTGTACGTAAAATGTGTTTCAAACGTTTCATTAAACAACATTTCGTTTCATTAGTCGTACCTTAAATTTATGTTGACGATTTATGTATCGCAATAATTCTTCCGTTTAATTCCTTATAATTACTATCGATTAATGATAATGCTGACTTACGTACGCGTACTTACAGTACTCTGCAAAAGTTCTTGATCGTCCACCAAGAAAGTATATTATTATTTCATAAACGAGTTTAAGGGTAGCCGCTACTTCTTAATTGCTTTATTTCGAGGAGTAATTGATTTCAGTATCGATAATTACTGGAGGAATTAATTTCCTTCAGTTTCGTCACAGCTACAACTTATTTAGCATATTAAACGTGCAAGATTGGAAATTTTGATTGCATTCCTTTGACAGTAAACGATTCATCATTTATGAACTTTGTAATTATTAATTCCCTCAAGTTTTCTGAAACGGAAACTTTCTATCACCGTGAGACATTAGCAACAGAAACTATGGCTGAAATATTGCTATCGTTCGGGAAGGAGCCGAGTGCAAAGTGTTAATCGTTGAAGATTCTCTATTTTGTCTTAGCCGAGGACTTTGCGGTTCTATTTTCTGAAACTTAAAAGTTTCTTCTCAACCTCCTTTCCTCTTCTTCTCTTCTTTTCAAGACGCTGCTTAAAAATGAACTTCTTCGCAACAGTACGTTCAGTAAAGTAAATATTTCTCGACGATACGTCGAATGGCCTTTGAGAAACCGGGAACAGAGGCTCTGTGAAACTTTTGCGAAGCACTGTACGGCACGTCCAACCGCAGATCGTGCAGCGCGTTCGCATATTCAACGATGTACCGATTTCGGTTGATTTACGTCCTTTGTGGTTCCGAAAACCGGGCAGCGACGACAGGAGACTTTCGACGGAAAGATTACTGTGATTCCGACAGGTTATTTACTTAAAAACCGCAAGGACAGAGGACGAGGATAATGGAGGGAGGGCTCCGCCCTTCCGCGT
Source organism: Xylocopa violacea (assembly GCA_963969225.1). Lineage (NCBI taxonomy): Eukaryota > Metazoa > Arthropoda > Insecta > Hymenoptera > Apidae > Xylocopa > Xylocopa violacea. The sequence continues at coordinate 20,999,125 of CAXAJV010000015.1, forward strand.
CGCGTTTTCGAACGACGCTGTCGCGAAAAGAGAACGCTCGAGGGGCGTACATCGGGTCGGGTCAATGATTGTCAGTTGCGTTTCGGAAAATCGTCCGAGGAAACGTTTCCGTTTCACGGAGATCGCTCGTCGACTGTCATTACCAGTCGTTAGTACGACGATAATGATACCGTGGCTAGAACGTGAAGTTTATTTGCTGAAAACGTTCATTATGCCGGATAGATACGTTAACCAAATGATGATCGAGCATCGTGAAGAATTTAAAGTTTTCCAGGAGAAATTGGGGCTGAAAATTTGACGATTACTATTGGCACTGACTTTGGTAAGAGAGATTGTAGAAGATTAATCAATAATTGTCCAGTTTAAGATAGTTTGATATTCACTGTGCGCAGCGTACCATATTGGACCGCCATTGCTCCGATAGCCTCATAAATATTACCCTCGATCGCATATGTGGCTACCCTGTGAAAAGGGTGGAAAAGTCCAGCAAGAGCTTCCCAAGTTCGCACGGACACATGTTAGGCGAGAAAACTCGTCAGCCTCGCGATCCGATCCATCGCGTGAACGCATTAGCGGGGGACGTAACGTGGCCACGCGTTACCTGGAAATCTCTACGTGGCGTTCGCTGGCCGAGTAAATCCTCTTATCCGCATCGATGACGTCCGACCAGACGAGGAACACGACGGCGAACGCGGCTAAGCCCCCGGGACCACGAGAGGACGTACGCAGAACGATCGAATCGCGGGGACTCGCCTTAACCGGTGCGACGAGTTAAAAGGACGTGGCCTTCCTCCTCGAGGGTGCATTAAGCATACGAGAACGCGCCGCGAGATCCGTTCTAGCCGGTAAGGAACAGCTCAGCTCGCGCCTTGTTACCACCTCGTACCCTCTTTAAGGGAACGTTAAATTGGATTTAAATTTCGAGATTTATTACGGGGGCCGTCGCGCGACGCGCGGCTCCTCTTCGAGGAACTCTCGCGCGGCGATCCTTTTAATCTCGCGCGGACGGAACGAACTGTCCCTTTCGGATCGGCCCGGGGATTTATTGCGGGAACGGGGTCCTCGATGCGCCCGATCGATCCGCGATCACGGCAATTAAAGGTGAACGCTCAAAACGATGCACGCGGCGGTACGCGTGAGAATGCGTTTCCGCAAACGGTTTCCGGGAAGGTCGCGCTGCAGGGGTTGCTGGCTTTTAATTGGACGGGGCGGAAGTGGAATTTTGAGATTCCACGTTGAACCTGAAACGGATCAAGCTCGTTAAGAAGGAATTTATGCTTTTGTTTATTGGTTTATTCGTACAATTATGGGTGTGCACGTGTTGTAGGTACGCTTGGTTCTTTAAAAAACATGGAAAATATAAAGCTGTCAAGAATTTGTTAGTCTGTGTCAGTCGGTGTTCTTGATTATCTTCTGATTAAATCGCGCCGCTTGGGTGCAGTTATACAATTTGCATCCTCGAACACTTGTACTGTTAACGTTTTTAAAATTTCGCTCGTTTTCAACGTTTAAAATCGCAAACAGGAACCGAGTCGCGATAACGGCGATATTTTTGCGTAAAATTTTATTCGAATCTGATGCACGTGTGGCGCCTTTAATGGAATCCCGCCATTATATGCTTTATCGAACGAGTTGTTTGCTCTCCTCGTTATTAAATCTTACGTTCCAGATTAGTTAATATATCTGCTTGGCTTCTCTCCCTTTTTTATCGGCGTTTGTTCAAACGAACCAGTATTCGGGTGAAACGAATTAAGATAGCTAGAAGCGTTCGAACGCGAAGTCGAATCGAGACGGCTCGAATGCCTTCGGCTAGAAATATCGATAAAGGAAGCGATGGCGATGGTAATCGTCGTTGATGTTTCCAAAATTATACGCGTATGCAAAAGAAATTATAGGAAAAGGGTTGAACGTACTTTCGTTACCTAAACTTCAGTCTCAGCTTCTAAAAATTTCTTCCACGCAAACGTGATCGATCGCCCTCTGCAATTCCTCTAAAAGAAGAGGATCGACTCGTCACGAGAAACGTAACGATCGCATCGCAGCGAATTGAACGAACTAGAACGCAACGCTTTCCTAAAAAAGGCGAACCCGACAAAGTCTTCATCATAATACATCTCGACGATTTTAATCGTCCCTTTCGTTCCAGTTTAACTTTGTTACAGGAGTGCTTATTAGTGGTACGGCACAGCCTGGGGCGGAATTGCGATGTTAAACGAAGCCGCAATAAGAAACGAGAGTACGCGTAATCTCGTGCCTCCGACTTTTCGCATAAAAATTCAATAACGCGCAACGTCCGATATTTATTCGTTCGCCGAAATACGCTCGACTGGGTTGGCCAGTGAAACTCGATCGCTGCAAATAAAAATACACGTACGATCTTCTCGGATGCAGTGACAAGTGATTTTTAAGAATTTCGTTTCGCACGAATTCCATAAATTTTCGGACGCACTTTAATTTCTGCCCGCGATAAGTCATCGGGATATACCTGTTCATCGCAGTTAAATATTCGATGCGCTCAAGCGGACAGGCTGCTTTTCAGTTTTATGTAATGCTCGGTTTCTTGGGAAAAAGGCGCGTTTCGAAGTAACGCAATTACGTTTTACCGATAAACGTGGTCGCGCGTATAATTACAATCAAATTGATGTATCGCGATTACGTTTCCTCGCGAAATGATTGAACGCAGCTTCGAGGAAACGTTCGAACACATCTGAATAACAGAGAACCCGACCTCGATATAATCGAACAGGAAAAATTCGACGCGCAGAACACGAATCCTCCGCGTTGCTCGCGATCGCAGCGAGGAATCGAACGCAAGGGGCGAGTATATTAGAGAAACTTAGCGTACGCAACTTTATTGCCAGCTTTCTGTTACATTCCTGTGACCAGAAAAAGGAGCAATTTTCACGGCGAGCCAAGATCGAGGGGCCTCGCAACGAATGATATGTTAATTGCGACAGGCGCGTAATTTATTCCCGTCCGTTTCAGCGGCATTTTACTCGTCATTTATCTCGAAAGCGAGATTTTAGCCGAGAGTAGCAGGTCGAAAGGAACGAGTCTATAATATATTCCGCATCGTCCGTCCTCCGCCTCCTCCTTAACCCTTCCTCCGCGCCACCACCCTCCCGCGGTCCATCCGGTCCACCTTCCTTCACCCTCTTTCGCGATCACGCTTCACCGTCCACGTGTACGCGATGCACGCATGCATGCTCGCTAACTGCACCCAGTCGAATAATTAAAAGCAAGTTTCGCTCCTCGAATCGTTCCGGGCGCTATCTTACCCGCCGCGGAACTTGTTCCGTTAGATCAGAAGCTGAGTTCGAAGTTAAAATACGGGCTATCGAGCGCCTCGATAACGATTCCGAATACGAAATCGTTAATATTCATGCGAACCTGAAAATACGGCTCGCACTCGCCGATTTATAGGGCACAAAAGCGGAGGCCGATCGATCCTCACGCGCGCGACACGAGGAGATATAAAACTATAGCGAGGACTTATAAAATTTGTTAATTGATCGCGAAAGGTTTAACGGGGACGTCTTCGTTTCATCTCGAAGACAAATCATCTCGAGGACGTTTCGTACGCGTTTCGTGGATTCTTTCATGTAGTTTTGTGCATTGCAAAGTAGTCACGAGTGTACTACAAGTATTACTATAATACTGAGGCTTTATATTTGAAATAATCGAGTTTAGAATTTCTCTACATCGCGACATAACTTCTCCAAGTATTTAAATTCCCACGCGACGTTCCGCACCCTCGAGGCGCAAGAAATACAGCTTCCGAATTTCGGATTCGATTTCGAAACAGCGCGTGTGCTCTCGCGGAGGCGCACACCTGATACACCGCGTGGTCAGGGTTAATGAAATCGTCATCGGGACGGCCGGAAGCGATCGTGAAAAGCGTCCCTGGGCGACCCACAAAGGGCCCGTAGAGTCGTGACACGGGACGTTTCATAAGCGTCCCGTCGCAGGCGGTCGTCGTTCCTTTCCACTTCGATTCCATTTAGCTCGCTCGCAGCCGAGCTTTCCCGCCGTTTCAATGGCGGCTGGGGGTAAAAAGCGAGGGCGAGCGATACGCGCTACGCACCTCGGAATGAAAGGGGATCCAGCTCGTGCCCTCGCGCGTTTTACAAATTCGCCACGAGTATCGTGGGTGGTCGTGGTAGGACGGCTTCCTCGGGGAACGCGCCGGGATTCCTCTGGCTTTCGACCGAGGAATTCGTCGTGCGAGATACAATCGAGACGCTGACGATCGCCGTTGGCGAACTTCGGCCAGCCGTTTCGTTGTCGAGACATTTACGACCCCGCGACGATGTACTGCGGGTGCTTCCACATGGAGATATTCGACTGCGTTCGGAACAGCGTGTCATTTGGGGCGACCAGAAAACAAAGGTAGCAATTAATTGGTTCGTTAAACAGTGATATGTACGAGCACGCGCATCCCATTCGAGAGTATTAGGACACCCTTTCGCGAATATCGCTTGAGACCAAACTGTTCTTAATGATTAACGATGCTACACAAATTTGTATTGTTTCGCAAAGCTTATGTGCTTTGTCGCAATTAATCGTTGCAATTACAACCCTTTGCCTTTAAACAGAAGGTTCTTAAACACGAATGCATTTGTAATGCATCAAATAACATATTCTCGCGTAACCAGTTCATGGCTGTCCAAAACTAACCCCTATCCTTTACCCCACAAGAAGAAGTACACATGGAAGTCCGGTGGCCCAAGTGAGACATCACCCACCGTGACGTCTAACCGCGACACCTTCACGCTGAAGCCTCCAGCGCGCAGATGCAAACCGTGAGATAACAAGATCGATACTCCAGTTTACGCCACGTACAGTAAGACGAGCGACGTCCCCCGCGGTGTCCGCTGCTCGACGTAAAAGCCACCACCAGCCAGCGCAGATGAGATCGAGCGTTCGCCCCACGAACGGAAGACAAAGCTGGAGCTTTGTAAACAATGTCCCGCTGCGGTCGCTCGAATTTCAGATGACCGATGAGACGTTCAGTGGACGACGGGACACGCGACGACCCGGTGAATTCCAGGGAATCGTGCCTCCGGATCCTGGATAGAATCTACGCGATGGTGGCGTCTCGGCGAGAACTGGCCAGAGCCAGACTGGTGGTTCTGATTTAAACGGCCGGGGACGAAGATTATCGCGGCCGTTATCTGTCCTGGCTGGCAATAAACGTCGTGTTTGCAACGTTATACTCTCTTACTGGAATTTAAGGACGCATCTGATAAATGCGACTCGACGTGTCCGTGCGAGAGCCGCAGGCTTAGTCGCGGTTCGTGGCTCGATCTGTCGTTTCTCGCAGACCAAGCGCATCGATTATATTATCCTTAGATAGTGAGCGTAGTGAGAAAAATATATTAAAAATGAAACTTTAATTCGACAAGGGAGGGAGAGAAGCTCACTGGTTATCTCGCTAACCGCATAAATCTCGATACGCGTGTAGCTTCTCCACCCCTTTTCGCGCAACTACCAACCTTCTATCGCGTACGTTTAATATTTACATCCCCTTCTACGATGATATATTAAGAATTACAACAGAAAAAAGAGAACAATACGCGTCGTCTTCTGCTGACTTCTTCTCTGCTGCGATCGTCACGTCTTACGAAAAACAATCGAACGCCACTCAACATCGTGACGACGCAGTCCAAAACTCTTGCGAATTTCGCGAGGCATCGCGCGAGTATCGCGCGAGTATCGCAAAAATAAGATAAATCAAATCGGAAAGAGATAAACCAATAACGACGAGTACCTCCCGCTGATTATATTTCATCGTCGAGACGCTTACGCGATAATGGCGAATAAACGGAAGGATTCAGAAAATGTCGAAGAACCTTCGACTGGGAACGACGGGGATAAATCGAGGGAGGACAAACGATCCTGCGAACGGAAGAGGAAAACGTTGTGGCTGGGTCCAGCTCGTAGGAAACTGGCGGGATGGCCACGGTATTACGGCGTTACTCCTGGACACGGTATAAACTCCAGCGGAGCCATTGTCTGTCGCCGGAGGCGACCGTTTTCAACGAACAGCGAGCCTCATTGTCACGATCCCGTAACCCATGAATGGCTAGCTATCTCGTTTAACTTCAATTACCATGTCCTCCCTTTCATTTCATTGCCAGCGTCGCTCGAGGAGCGGGGATGGAACGTCCCGTCTTCCTCCTCGTCCCTATAACCCCGACCTTTGTTGTCGGAAAAGCCATCTCACGCGTTGGATTACCTGGCCTCGTTAAATTCTCCTTTCGACGGATTTCTTTCTGGTCCAGTTCAATGTACATGGCGACGAGATGGAAGAGTACGCCACGAGGAAGCCTCCCCAACGAATCGTGGGCGATCGCCCTCGAACGCGACCAATGGAACGAATCGAGTGTCTGGTGAGAAACGTTTCAAGTTATCTCGAACGCATATGCTTTGTTTCTGCGATTATGTCGAGCTTGATGCAATTTGTTGCGTTCACACGTTTGCTGATATTCAGGAAAGTTCAAAGTCTTTGCGTATCTTCTTCTTCTTTGCACTTTCTTGGACTCCACGTTGCTAAGGTTATTGGAATTCTTTAAATGTATGTGGTACTTAAACTTCTACTATTCCTCTTGTTGTTTTAGAGGAATTCGTAATTATTTTAAGATAATACGTATTTTAATAGCGAATTTAATGAAAGTATGCAATTTCTATGTGCCGTGTTTAAAATGGTATTTATAGGGAATATTAAAGTTCGATTCGCCAAGCACTTAAAGCAATTTCGCTCGGAGCGTCGCTTTAGTTACTCGTTTTAACTCCGACTACTAGTAACTAATTTCAGGTGTAACATAAACTGGTTTAAAATGACTGTATTAGCATGCAACAACTTAATTTCAGCAGTAAACGTAAGGCAGGATGTAATTAGAAATTATACATCATAGCTCGTGTAGATACGTGTAATATATGACGACACAATTTCAAGCGAATTAGCGATTCAATAAGACTTCTTTTAATCACAAACTTCTCACTAAACTACTTTCACATATAACTTTACTCTCGCCATTTAAATAAAATACAAAGTAGTACAATAATCATCAATGGGCTCGTAAAATGCGTGTGTGACTTGAGACAAATAAATAACAACGAAAAATACCCACGCAGCGACATGTAAACGGCACGATCATCCATATAACATGAATACGAAACTTTGAGAGGCCTTTCGTAAACTGTTCTCATCGACAACTCATCCGTCTTCCACGCAAACACGTCAGAATTATTAACGAGACTCGAGTTTACCTTCGATCATGAGAAAGCGGTTCGACGAATACAATAGGATCGACGCTGAAACAGTGAGCATCCGGTGGGGCATGAGTGGAGACCGCGGGGGGTCCGATTTTAACGATCTACGACCGATCGAGGCGTTAATTACTTTCTAATCGCTGTCCGCAGCGGGCCCAGCGCACGGGAAAAGGAAGGAGGGACGCAACGTGGAAGAGGAACTCCGTCGAAAGCCATGTTTTTCATCGCGCAGCCATCTCCTGGCTCTATCGACCGCTCGATCTCGATTACCATTTTTGCCGATATGAAACCGGCGTATCACTGTACCGAGCGGAAGAAAGTCAACGTGGGGACGGACCACCTGGATCTCTTCCTGGGAGGTCGCAAAAACTGGATGTATTAAACAACCGTGGAAAAAAAAAAGGATGCACCCGGTGAAAAGAATTACAGGTTTCGGGGCCAGTAGGAGAACAATTAATCCTTTACGATCCGAATTTTCGATTCGATTCGCAGTTTAGACGGATTATTTAGCATAATTTCTTGTTCCAAAGCCATGAATAGGCAACCTCGCTTTCCGAGTAAGAACGAATGTCCTCTGGAGTATCCAACTCCATGTTGCATCGATAAAATAAGATTCTATACTAAATTTAACGCTTTTAATCTTCTCCATCACTAATTTCTTCGTGAATACGATCTCGTTCTTCAATGGTTCAAAACCAATTCGTCTTCGTTCGAGCTAATTTCACTTCTGAAATTCATTTTTCTAGGGCGTCAAACGACTCAGAGTCGTCTCTCGAACGCAAAGGGTTAATATTAAAAATTAGTCGCAGAAGATATTATAAATGATAAAAGGATCTGGATTTAGACTGAAGTGGACGATCGAAGATCACTTTTTTCCAAAGATCGTGCAAAAACGATTTATCGTGATCCGATCCTTCGAGATCGGTTTCCAACGACTAGACGCCGGTATCCCACGGTTGTGAGAAACTTCCAAGGCAGGAAGTGACTCTAAATATTTGCCTAGCTAGCCGTCCTTTACGATTACAACGCGACTCAGCTTGACTGGAGCTCGATTGTGCTCACGTGACGTAATGCACCGCTTTGCTTTGTAGCCGACGTTGGTACCAGTTGAACAAGAACGATTCGATGCTACGACGCGATGACAAAGTGTTCTTCATCGCTATCACTTTTACGTCCGACATAGTTACCGTCCGCCATACTTGCTCTTGGCTCGTTAACTCGTTTGTGAACCAAGAGTCGTATGAATTACCATCGATTTCTTCATTTTCACTTTCTAATTCGATAAGAATTTTCGAGAGCATTATCTGGAAATTATTCCAGTCGAACTTTCGTTCCAAGAAATGGCATACCTTTCTCTGACAGAAGAAGTCGCGCGACGAAATCGCGATTACGATTCGCTGGTAGTCGTTGCGGTGCGAGCGTATTTTCGAACGATTACGAGAGTAATCAATATCGATAGCCCCGACGCTGTGATTACTTAATCAATCCATTATAGCGTAGAGAAGTTAGTCATGCTTCCGAAACCATTAAACGCTACGAAGGAAAGAAGATGGACCGCGGTGAACGCGGAGGCTCCAGTTGTCGGTTGCATTACGAAGGTAATATGCCTGAACGGGGCTAATAAGCAACCGCATAGAAGATGGCGGGGGCCTAATGCCAGCCCTAAATATACACGTCGATGGAAGTTTAGGAAGGAAGCCGTAAAAAGGCTACGTGGATGAAAAAAACAGCGAGGCCTACCGATCTGGCTGCACGAATTAGGAAGCTGCTCGGTATTGCAACGATTTCCAGTCCTCCTCTGCTCGCTGAACAGGTATTGGAACACCAGAAGTATATCGTACAGTGTATTGAAAATGATAGGTTTATTTTAAATAATTCGCACACATCCTTTCATACATTCGCTCATCGAACACTCTCGATTCTTTTTCACGGATTCCCAAGCATTCTCGCATTCCAAATTCCAATGCTACATTACGTCTTCAATGGCTTGAATTCCGATGGAGCTAAAAATTCAGATTCACCTGAATCTTCAAACTCGTATCTTTCCTCCGTCGCAAAGCTCCAAGTACTTTCTTAACCTCCACGTTCCGCGATCCCATTATTGAACCACTAAAGAAGGTTCAAGTGTTGCACAGCCTCGGCTCTTGAATAGCGCAACAGAATTAGCCGGCGAATAATATTTATTTTCACGGAATTACCCCAAGTGATTCTCCCAGCCTCGACGTCGACGGTTCAAGAAAGAGGGACACCGAATCGAGAGTTGCGCGCGGGGGGTTGCAACAGTTAATCCGTCGATGAAAGAATCGAACGGTCGTCGGAATACGGCGTATTCGAGAGCGAAAACGAGATCGCAGGACGAATCTCGAAGCCTCGAGGACGGTCGTATCGAGTTTTCGTAGGACTGGAACGAAAATATTATCGCAGCGGCGGCTCGTGAGGGGTGGCGACGCTACTCCCGGAGGCAGCGAGGGTAGCGTTTTTACGACGAGCGGCGCACGGAGTCCTGTTTCCCTCGCCGTGGTCCGCCCCGCACCCTCCTCCTACAGGTACACACGCACCCGGGTCGACTAACTTCGCCTCGTTTGGCGCCCATTCTTCCCCATTCACGGCTCTTCCTCCTCGTTTTCTCTCCTCGAGGACAATCCACGGTGTCCCGGGGTTTCTCTCTCACGCCTCTGCATTGACCGCTACCATTCACCGGGTTCATTCTCTTCCTTCGACAGGCCGACTCTTTGTCACCTCCCTCGGAGAGAGATACGCGCGCTGAGAGGGCCGGGAGGCGTGAAAAATAAAAGGAAGCCAGAGTTTTGCGGCGGAAAAATGAGAATGATGGCTCGAGCCCCGCGGAATTATGGACCGTGGAGAGACACGGCCGCCTTTGCGGTGTGTCCTATTCAATTCGCGCAGAATGCCATTCTTGAGGCCGCCGATGCCACCATGCCACTTTGCAGGGAATCACGCCCTCCTTTTGACAGCGACGTCAAGATTTATCGAGTGGCCGCTGGTTCCGCGTTCGTGATCTTTCCTCCTTCTTCGTTTTTTCCCGATCCGGATTCGTCGAGTGCAACGCCTCGAATGTGTTTTCGTGACGCACGATTAACACATTCGCCGCATCGGTGCATTAAGAAATGAATGAAATATTTATTTTTGGTGAAACGAATCTCTCGAAACGATTAAAGTAAATTCCAGCAAATTATATATAATCGCAATCTCTAATTACTCGCGCAATTGAAACTGAGATACACGCTCGCGTTACGTAATACAGCCAGAGCAATGCTGATAAAAAATAAGAAATCGCAAGGGACTCGAGACGAAGGTGAATTATACGGTACTTAAAAATAAAAGATTGCGATAATAAGTGTAATTAAAAGAGAGTTGATTGAATTTACATTGAATTAAGCATTCCATACTTTCTGAACAGTGTATTTACAAAAATAGTTTAGTAGCATTGGTAACTAATGCGAATAATTTTCCTCGTCGCTTATTATAAATGTTTTTATGATTTTACATTAGCTTACTCTACATTCTGCATGAAAGTCCAATAACGTCGAGCACGTTCGATCCATAAATTATTGCGGATGCTTGGCAATATTGGATGCACGTAATAAGAATACCAATCGAGAGAAGGAGTTGTGCAAACAGATTAATGCGGGTAGTGTGAAAGACAAGAATGGCGCGTCGATTCAATATTTATGAGTTATGATTAATCGAGAAGAGATATCTGTATCATTCGAAACGCACCAGTCATCCCATCAATGGTACAAACCTCGCCGAGATGGCAATTAAAATCGAATGCATCAGCCATGCGGTCATTTTGCTTCAGATCGTTGATTCGCGATACGCGTTGTACTAATTTGTACCAGCGCAAACGATACAACCGTCGCCTATTAAAATACACGGAATTTTAATTAGAATCGAGATGCTATTAAAATTGGTCTTTGCTTGAATCGATGAGGATGCGCAATTGTTGCAATTAGAATTTTAATGAATCTACGAAACGAAGAGTCGTCGTGTGCTGCGATAAATTATTGTACGTTGTGAACGTTGCTTGCGCCACAGACGAAACGCCAGGGTGTTAATCGTAAATCACGAACGACGAAGGAACTTACAATGTATTCCTAACAGGTGTTTCGAGATGGTTTACATCTCTCAGATTTGCTTCGATGTCGTATCAAAATACAATAAAATGAGTTTACGTCTGTCGCAACGTATAAATTATAAGGGAAACGTGACTGTCCTTCGGTGCACAGCGAAATGCACCATTTAAAAATTTTATGTAACCAATATTTTCAAACTGTATACATTGTTGCTGCATTGTCAGTTAGAAAACAGCCAGTAAATACCCTCAAGGATAAAGGGGTGAGTGAAAATACTGTATTTCACGAATGTCCTCGGTTTTTTAATGGAATATTTTCCTCTTTTTACGTGTATTCGCCACAGAAAACGCTGTCGATGGTAGAAATCGGATCAATCTTATGCACGATCAACCTCTTCTCGATACACTTCTCGATCCACTATAATTTCCCTATGCAGCTTCGAAAATCTTAAATTGCGATACACCAACTCATCTGTGTAACAAAATCGTCTTCTCACATGCGTGCTGACGTTCGACCGCGAGGGGTCGAAACCACAAGGTAAGAAAGAACAAAATTACTCGAAATTCTTCCGTTTCGCAGATTTTCGCGAGAACGAATTCACGTTTTCAGGGCAAATAAATCGGAGGACGGCGCGTGCTCGATTTTCGGTTGAGAACGAGCGCGGATCCCGTGGTATTCGCAGCGAGCGGGGATCGAAAGAGAAGAGGCCTCCGACAATTACGAGTACCTGGACGAGCAGCAACGAGCAGGCTGCTGCTCCTCCCGGCGTACTCCGCGCGGGTATATACCGGACAGGTTTCGGCGGCGTAATTATTAATATAAGAGAGAGAGAGAGAATGCTCAAGGTGGTCCCCGCTGGCGCGGAGGAGCCGCGGATGGCTGCCTTTTCTTTTTCCCTTTTTTAATCGAGCCCTCGCGTGTTCGCCTCGCGCTCTGTGTGCGTTCCCGGTCGACGAACACGCACGCGTGCCCAGGGTGCGATACGCGACGTATCATAATTAACGGAGAACCAATTAATGGGACGAGTCGATGTTCCCGGCAATTTCCACGGCCAGCGATTTGTTAATTATTATACTTATCTAATACCAACGATCTCGGCCTGTTTGCTCACGCGTACCACTCTTTGGTAACCGCGACGACGCGGCGGATCGTGCAGTTTACTTTCTCGGAACGCGTGAATTTGTTTATTCGAGGACGAAGTGTTCGAGCGAAGTTTGGACTGGCGATTTCGAGTTTTTAAAGAGGAATGTTTCGTTCGCAGGTGTGGAGCAGTCGCGGAACGGTCGATTAGACGGATTCTGGTGCCGTTTAAGGGAAGCGTGGAGCGTCCGATCGAGAAGCGATGCATCGGAATACAGGAATACAGTGAATTATGAATAGCTGCACGCAACTCGGGACCGGACGTGTGCGGCTACTCGGGTACGGGATGAGATCTTCACACTTGATTCATTTCGAGCTGAGCCGTGGCTCGCTTTGAAGCATCAAGGACAGCGAGAGTGAACGAGAATCGAGGCGGTTAAAAGAGACGCGGGCTCTCGAATGTTGCAACGCTCGTCCAGCCGTAAAACATTTTTCTTTTGGGTAGTTTGTTAATAAAAGTTGCGGTTCTCGCGATGTATCCGCGACGCTTTCCCGATTAAGGTGAGACCGAGCACGGTTTAATTGGTGCATTTGGGATTTCGTCGATGCACGAATATGTGCAAGCAGAACACGTGGCCCATTGATTGGACACGCGTTACACATTGCAACGAAGTATTGTACACCGTTATTATTATTAATTTCCAATTTTTACGTCTTAATTTTACACTACTTGTTGTATTACATTTACTAGTACTATGTTACAAGTATATTACCAGCGTTGTAAGTGCATCAAGTCTATACCATTGTAAAATACAGTATAATTGTAATTTAATTGTAATTTATTGTATATTTTATTAATTTTAATGAATAAATAAGTTATTTAAACTGAATGCAATTAGTATTGTCATTGTCCACTATGTCCAGCACTCCTAGAATGACCAATTCCAATCCTTAAACGAGAAAATAGTCTCGTAAAAGTAGCCCTGAACCTATTAAATTAGTGGAATACTAGCATTTCCTGGAAAATGACGTCACTTCCAAGAATGGCCAGAATTCCTGGAATTTCGAGGATTCCTGGAAATGACGTCATTTTCCAAGAAGTGGCACTTCGAATACCTCCTCGCATATCATGTTCTCCTGATACAAAGTCCGAAAATCGGGGTTTTACGCTTGAGTGAGCCCCAGAAACTGGGATTTCCTGGAAAATGACGTCACTTCTCGGAATCGCCGAAATTCCAGGAATTCTCGATGACGTCATTTCCTAGAAGTGGCACTTGGGATACCTCCTCGCATATCATGTTCTCCTGATACAAAGTCCCAAAATCGGGGCGTCACGCTTGAGTGAGCACCAGAAACTGAGATTTCCTGGAAAATGACGTCACTTCTAGGAATCGCCAAAATTCCAGGAATTCTCGATGACGTCATTTCCAAGAAGTGGCACTTGGGATACCTCCTCGCATATCATGTTCTCCTAATACAAAGTTCCAAAATCGGGGCGTCACGCTTGAGTGAGCACCAGAAACTGGCATTTCCTGGAAAATGACGTCATTTCCAAGAACAGCCGAAATTCCAGGAATTCTCGATGACGTCATTTCCAAGAAGTGGCACTTGGGATACCTCCTCGCATATCATGTTCTCCTAATACAAAGTTCCAAAATCGGGGCGTCACGCTTGAGTGAGCACCAGAAACTGGCATTTCCTGGAAAATGACGTCATTTCCAAGAATCGCCGAAATTCCAGGAATTCTCGATGACGTCATTTCCAAGAAGTGGCACTTGGGATACCTCCTCGCATATCATGTTCTCCTGATACAAAGTCTCGAAAATCGGGCGTCACGCTTGAGTGAGCCCCAGAAACTGGGATTTCCTGGAAAATGACGTCACTTCCAAGAATTGCCAGAATTCCTGGAATTTCGAGGGTTCCTGGAAATGACGTCATTTTCCTGGAATTGCCAAGGCACCAGGATTCAAACTTAGAGCTAGTTTAACTGGGTTCAGGGCTATTTTTTACGAGATTCTTCTCGTTCAAGGATTGGAATTGGTCATTTTAGGGGTGCTGGACAGGTTTTCAAACGATTAAACAATTTATTAACAATATTTAGACCATTTATTGTAACTTTTTAACAATTTTAATACAATAAAAGTGTCCTTACAAGCTAATTTGTAGTTTACAGCTTTATAAATGCATGTACAATACATCTTATACAACTAAAACTTATGTAAATTCGTAATGGATAATCTATTTCTTGAAATTCTTCTTTATTCTTGTTGGAAAAGTGATGCAGCGACCACTGCGCGTTGCATTATTATGTCAGGGCGTTGAGGAACAGAGTCCTGGAAAGGAACAGCGAAGGAGACCCTTCGATTCGTGCTGGCCTGCAACTGTTTCCATCTGAGAACCTGAAAGAACGTTAAACAGACATTTGCAAGTCAACGAATGAAATTTATAATGAACGCAACAATTGTGCGATACTGCGCACTCTTAATAAAACCAAAGAGGACCAAAAAAGCAAGAAACCGAGAAGAAAATAGGGTTATAGAAATACTCGGCTATCTACCAACAGCAGCGAAATTATAAATTCATATTGAAGTGCAACGGATGGTCGAGATGGTCCATAGACGAAGCAAAAGGTGGGCCTTGAACGCGCAAAGTGGATTCGCCAAATACGGAGCAGAAAAAATCGCAGACTAAACCGTAGAATAATCCCTGCCACTTTATACGACCGTAAACTCGTAGGAAAGCTTTCGAAGGAATAATAAGAACGTATATAAAAGAGAGCGAAGTGCTTCGTGGCGCGCGAACGCTATAAATCGCGACCAGTCCCGCCGATCGTGTCGAACCTGACCAGAGCGAACCTTCCAAAAAACCGTAGCACCCTTTTCGGTTGCTCATTGTGCGTGCGTGCAAGATTAAACAATACCTCCGCCGCTTCAACCCGGTGATTTCGTAACGAGGCATCCGAAAATGTTCAATGCACTCGCGAGCTCGAGAGGAAGATTAAAAGTCGGTTTTTGTACCAATCGTTTCGCCGCCACGACGAATCGAAAGCCAACGCAGCGCGCTGCGCCTCCGCTTCTCTTCCTTTTTTATTCCTCGCCGACTGCTCAGAAACGGATACCATTATAAGCATTTTAGGATAATTTCCGTGCTTCAGCTGGTTTTCGTGAAAGTTCGCAATCTTAGCTGGTAAAAACAGAGTGTTGTTGCAACGGGGCTGCATTTCTCGGCTGCCTCTGCCAATTAATCGTTGCTCGTGCGCGATGCGGAGGGCACGCTTACAAGTACAACGACGGTGGCCAAAAGTCCACTCATCTGCAGCAGTTTCGCGACGACAAAAATGAATTCTGGACGCACGCTGGAGCAGTAAAGATATGAGTTACGTTAATTAATTTGAATAAGAACGCGTCCCCAACAAAAGCAGCAGTACAATATTTTCTCGTATTATACGGAGCCCGTACTTTTTCCCCGCATCATTTTAGTAGCCCATAAATGCATCCGCAGTCTACTTACACCGGAGCGAACGATTATGACTCCGATACTCCTCGACGACACCGCGCGAAACACCTGTTCGACGACCGTCGAGCATCGGTACGTGCATACGCTTAACTCGGTCAGACTTTTTGCCCGATTTTTTCGAGTTCCGATCGCGGAGCGCACGAGCACGCGCGCGAGCGTGCGCTGACTTTCGCGTGGCGCATAGGCGCTGTTGCGTGACGGGGCCCCGAGATGCACACCGCGGTCAACAGTTACCGAACATGGTATACGCACCGGTTCTTCTTCGTTTTCACCGGGTCTGAGCGGCTTCGATGCAACACACCGAGCTCCCCGTAGTACTCTCGGTACCGTTGCGATCGCGCCAGTACCACCGAGTAGCAGCGACTCGTTTCGAACGCAGCCGCCAAGTACGGTAGCGTTTCCCCCGATACTTTTTTGCTGGGACCACGGAGAATGCTGTAACGCGCGTGCCACTGTCCCTCTTCGAGCGTTCCGCGCTTCTGGGTCGAGGATCGGGGGCCCTTTCGTTTCACTCGTCTTTCTTGCGGACGCGCCCGTTTCACCCGATAGATCTTATTATTTCACCACGCTCGCCCCGTATCCGCGGCACTTTTTACGCCCGATGAAAAATACGCGCAAAGGTGGACGAGTCCTTTTTTTCCGCCTCGTGACGCGACGAAGGTTCCATTAAGAGGCTACTTTGCGCTCGGGGTTTTTGCTCCCTCCGCCGTGTAGAAATTGTAATACAGCGCGAGATGCAAGGAGCGATGCGGCGTTACTCGAATCGTAATGGTAAACTTGTCGAAAGCTTGAGAAATTCATCCCATCACCGAAGCTGAATCGCTCGCCGCTCTTTCGCGGTTCGATTCTTCAACGTCTGAACGGAACCGCCTACCTCGTTGCGTTTAATCCCAATTACACGTGCAAAAAAAAAAAAAAAAAAAAAGGAGAAATGAATATTCAGGAGGCGGCGAGCACCGCGGGAACAATTCCAGGGCCGATTACAAGAGGTAACGCGGGAAATTAGTATGCGATTAGCGCGTTGATAAGCAGACGGTAAATTGGCCGTGACGCTAGCGTATGCAGATGCGCGGTTGGTACCGCGCGCCACGCGACCACCACCCTCTGTATCTTCAAATTTCATCTCCCTTCCTCCCGCTTTCGTTCCCACCGACCGTCTCCCTCTCTCTCTCTCTCCCTCTCTCTCCCTTCGACCCGCTATCAAGAAATACCGATTAGTATCTCGGTTCACCTCCACCCTCTCTCTCTCCAGAGGAACGCTCCCTTCCTCCCCTTCCCGCCCTTTACTTTCTTTTCCATTTTCTTAGCCGCCCTCCGCCTCTTCCTCTTCCTCTTCTCTTTCTTTTCTCTCGGGCGCCGTCAGATTTACTCGCCTTCTCGACTTGCTTCTTTCACTCTCGGACGCGCTCCTATGTGGTGCTCACTCGAGGCGATCCCGCGTGCACGTACACGCTCGTACACGCTCGTACACGCTCGTACACGCTCGTACACCCGCTCGCGAACGCGACTCGACTGCATTCTATTCGTGTTCCCGTCCGTTGTTCTCCGCCAGTGATGGCCCGACTGTGTACTAGAAACATTTACATAGTTTAAATTTGCGCACGCCGGTCGCCGCTCGAGATTTACGTGCCCGCGAGCGTCGATGGCGTCGGATCGTGCGAATAACTCCTTCGCGAATCTTTTACCTGTTTACCCACCGGAGACAATGAGCAAAGGGAATAAGAATCATTATCTCTGAGATTAATTGAGAATTGAGATCAAAGTTCATCCCTCTACGCGTAACAGAAGTGTGAAGAAGAACACTTGACCTAGACTCTTGGCGAAGCCTCAATGACACTCAGCGATTCGAAGCTTCCATCGCCACAGGAAGCATACACCGACTTCTAACCACCAATTTTAACGATACTCTGCAATGTTTACGGAAACGACGAATAGAAGATGAAAAGACTCAAAGAGTTCCCAAACTGGACCAGTCGACGAGTAGCGTCGATCGAGGTCTCGATGACACTCAGCGTTTCGAAGCTTCCATCGCCATAGGAAGCCACCATCGTTCTCAATTTTAACGATAATCTCTGCGATGTTTACGGAAACGACGAATAGAAGTTTCGAAGAGTCGAAGAGTTCCCAAACTGGACCAGTGGACGAGTGGCAGCGATCGAGGTGTCCCCAGTCGAGCGCGGTCGAGCAGCGACAGCGGGTTTTGAAACGGTTTCGAGGGCGATCGGTCGCCATCGCTAGCCAGCGACGACGGGAGCGGGAACGGCAGCAACTTCTCGGGTTCCCACCGAACCCGGATCCTTCGTCTCTGTCTGGCGAGCCGCGTGGCCGACCCTTTTCTCCGGCGATGAGCCGGTGTATCGTGAAACGCGCTCCCGAGGCGGCCTGCCTTTTATTTCGCCTCGGCGGTGCGCGCACCCTCCGTTCAGCGGCTGAAACACTGTGCTGGCCTCGTGAAAATAAACGAGCCGGAGGTGGAATCGGCACTAACGTAACAGCGGCTACAGGGAAAGAAAATAGAGGAACAGGTCGGCGCGCGCGCGCGCGCGCGTAACTCATTCCGCGCGACGCCCACCTCGCGTCCCAGCGTATAACCCTTCGCGCAGCGGCCAGACGAAAAGTGATTTAGCGATCGTTTAATTGGAGCACTCCTCGCGAGCTGGACCACGGATTATTCGTCGTTTCTCATGCGTATACGTATTTGTATAGAGTAATCTTTGAGTTAACGCGTTCGAGACGACTCATTTTTTTGGAGACCAAACCGAGAAGATATCTTTTTTTGACGCGAGCAGTGCGTCTTGGATGTTAGCTAAATGGAACGGGAATGGATGCGAGCGATTTGGAAATGAATGACAAGCGTAGAGATTTTTTTAGATGCAATTTTGATGGTCTCTTGGACGATGACACCAGTTGACGGAGATAAAAGCGGAGCGAACTTGTAACAGCGCAAAAGAGGCGCCACGTTCACCCTTTATTTGCGCAGAGGCACACCTCTCGTATACCTCTCGTTGGACGATTGAATTATCGTCGTGTTGTGGAAATAAGTTAACGCTGAAATAAGCGGGAAAGTGGTTACGCATAAGGAAAGTGAAGTAGGCTCCGTATTTTCTGCAACTCCCAACGAACGGTTAAGAAATATAGCACGGGTGCAATAAATTCGTATCAATTTTTAATGTACAATCTCGAAGACTGGATCTCGTGTAAAACATACTTCCTGTTTTCCTCGTTTCCTCGCGGAGTTTCGCGTCCCATCCAACAGCACCCACCAACTCGACAATTGTCTTTAAAAATTGCATAAAAGTTTCCTAAGTAAGTAGCGCGATTGTCGAGAAACACGAGTTAATTCCGAGCGACGAACATCTCTTGTCGCTGTTAACGATTACGCAATGCTCGTTAACAGCACTTTCTTTAAGTACGATTCTCTTATTGGCCCCGAAATGAGAGACGAAAAGATTAAGAAACGGGTCCCGCCGGCGGCCGATTTCGCCTGTACCTTTTCGGTGGAGCTTTCGCGAGCGACGATTCGATATTTATCAATCGATCGGCAATTTCGATCGATAATCACGGAACCACGTGTTCCCCGCGAGTGAAATATGCGAGCGCATACGCGACGTACGTTACACGGGACTTTCCAAATTGTTCACCGTCGTGTACGCGGTGAGTCGTCGTTCCTTTTCACGAATTCCTGTCCCCATGGTTCAGAAACGGATCGTTCTGTGCGAAATTTCTATGAAACGACCAAGAATCTACTATTAAATGCTTAGTTTGTTCAATTATAGTTTAAATAAATTTGTGATATAAGAGAAAGCAGTCTCTTAGAGCAAGGGTGCACCCTGGGTGCACTCTTCTCAAAAACAAGTTCAATACTCTCTTGCCTCATTTTTTGTATCAAATAAAGGTTAATTTCTATAACTAACAGAATTATCCACTTCATTCCAACCCCTAATAGTCATATTTCTGTGACTGACAGAATTATCCTCTTCGTTTCAACCTCCAATAATCGATAACGAATATACTCGACTGTCTGATCTGTTTCCACTAACCCTGTCGGCCGATTTTTAATTACAATGGCAATTTAAAATCTTGCGACAGGCAGGTATCGCTGCGTAAGATCTGCGCGTCAATTATTATATCACGACACGCTAAACGGGCACTAAAATTGTAACGGCGATAAAACTCGACGAGGCATCCATGGCGGCGACACGTCGAAACGCATCTGCACCCTCGAATAAAGCAACAAAACGGCTCGAGTCATAAAGGCCGTGACATTCGTGTCAATTAAACCGTGCGATACTTACACCCGGGGCTTTATGCGAAATGCATAAAAAGCCGAGGGTACGAGTCCTCTTATAATTACATCGCTGGTCAGATTTTTAACGACCCTCTATTTGATTGCTTTATAATAAACGTGCATTACCGACCCGTAATTTCGCGCTGTCACAGCTTGAAAGGTAACTTAATTAACTGGAAACGTAGAAATAAGAAAGTAGCAAATACATAAATAATCGTGGCTCCGTAAGAGGTGAGAATGATTCGCTACGAGACGGAGCGGCGAGGGGCGTCGTTAATTTACAGTAACGCTTAGAAAGCATTAAAAGCATAATGCGATAAGAAAGTTGCAATATTTCTATCGAAGCATAATAAACAGTTGAATGAAATTCGCTTCGTTTTTCGCATTTTTCACGAGTGTCTTCGATTGCCTCGGATGAGGGCATATTTTTATTAAGCATTGTGATCAGTGGGGAAATTTGAGGAACCACGAGTGGCGTTCCTGGAAGCCTGCGAGGTATAAACCGTAGAATTACAGGGAACGGCCGAAAACTCGCAGGAGTGCACGGGAGTTTATGCAAATAATTGACGGGCGACGCGCGTAAACGAGAAACGAGATAGAAAGTAAACTTTATGCCCGGACGATTGGCCGAGTAATATTCCACTTACACGAATAACCGCGGCGAAGTAGAGCGCGCAAGGGGACGAGGAGACCTGTCTCCCAGCGGTAATTGAATTTTCCGCAACAGTCGAAGGATTGATTTTACCAATACCCTCTTAACGAGCTCGCCTGAAACGAACAAATTGACGTCACGAGAGAAAAAAAGAACCTCCGTGCATCAGTTTCGTTTGCGAATCATTAATCGCGCACGTTCACGCGTTACGCATTCAATTCTCTTATGAATAATTAATTGCAACAGCATCGACTGAATAAATTTTGTGCCGTCCTCGATAAATTTCAAACTGATGCTCCCAACTTTCAAGCGTGCGACTTTTGAAAAAATTTGCAAATACGCGGAAAGGATGTGTCACAGAAGCGACAGAAGGTTTCTTCGAAGCTATTAACAAGACAGGTTTCGCCCCGTCTCGTAAAGATGACAGAAACTCGAGGCAAAATGCACGCCCAAGCTTCGAATTCTGAAGCAAATTGCACGCATATTTTACGTAATACTTGGGGGTTTCGAGTAAATTCGACGCAATTGTAAATATCGGCTCGCGACACCGCGCGAGACGACTGTCCACTCGCGTTTCACGATCGAGGATCAGGGGCAGGCCTGTTCGTCGGACGGTGTATCATTATGGATTCGCGTGCGCTGCCCCCCGGTCATTCTCGTCTCATCTTGAGCAGGTTTCCCTGTTGCTTCTATCAACCCCGCTTGCTACGGGTGTGTGCGTGCGCCAGCGCGCTCCGGAGGCGGACGCTCCTCTTTTTTGGGGACTCGCGCGCGGAGAATTGACCCGACGTCCACCATGGGGGAATCCAGTCAGGTATCAAACGGCATCCGATCGGCGCCGGGGGAGCCTCGCGAGCCAATCTGGCAACGGGCCACCGAGCTACACTTTTATTTCGAATAATGAACGAGGTACGCGAGAGGCAATCACCGGGACTGGCCGCGGCTCCACGCTGTTTGTTTTTGAGTAATTGCCCGTTCCCGGCCCGCGATCCTCGGGACTCGAACGGTCGCGCGCTCCCGATTTACCATTTCTGTTCGCCGCGCGTCTCCTTTCTGGGTAACGATGAACCTTCCGAGGCTCTCGCGGGGTGCAGACGCACGAAATTACACGCGCCAGGGTAGAATCGTAACCCGTGGGATCGTTTCTCGCCTTGTTAAATGCTCGTCAACAGGGATCGCGCCAGTTCCGGTGAACTCTCCAGTGTAAGTGGGCCGTTTCGACTCTGCTTGCTTCGACTTAAGTCAGCAGTTGTGTATTTATTACCTATTATTTGTCCCCTCTGAAGGGACATCAGCATCGATTAGTGGAATCGAAATCCTGCAACAAAATCTATCAACCCGTTCCTGAAACTGTGCTGCCCGAGGGAAAAGAATCCGCGATTCGATTTCTCGTGGAAAAGGGAGATTTTATCTGGATCCGCGAATAATAGGTTCCTTCCGAAGAGGAATGCGCGGTATACGTCGAGGCGGAGGAACGGCGGACACATAGAATGCCGGATTCAAAAGGGCCGTTTGGATAGAAAATAATGGGAGCCCGTTTCAATCTTTTGTGTACCTTATTTGTTAAATTCACCGTCCCGTTCTTCTCCGGTTGCTCGAGAACCACGACGATCGGTCGATCTTTTTCTACCCGGAGATCCTCGACCTCGATAAATCCTGGATGATCCGCGTAGTCGTCGATCTTCCCTCACGGACTGGTTTCTCTTTCCATCGTCGATGCGGAGCGTAATCTTTTCGAGATTGTCTCCGCATCGATCTCTGGAATGATCGATAACTTAATTGCGACTGTTATCAGAACGCGTTGCGTTCCTGTCTTTCCGATACGTGCGTGTACAGCGTGTCTTTCATTTTTTAAAAATTGATTCATAGACACGCTCGTCTCTGCGTGTATGGCTACTGATTCATCGGATGAAGTGTTTTCTCGTGATTGAGAAACTCGTCTCGATATCATGTTCGAGTAGACACGGAATTCTGAATACACGTTTATCGCTAATTAATTGACACATCAACCGGAACAAGTGAAAAATGTAGCTACGAGTAGTCGGTTCGCGTACTGGAATTAATCTTGGGGAACAACGGAAGAACAAGGTGGAAGACAAATTTTCCGTTCCATTCGCTGGCAACCCTCGAATGGCGTTACACTCGGGTAGGAAGCGCATGAACATAGCGAAGATCCTTTCCAGCGATAAATCGAACACACTTTCAAGTATGTACGCCGAGGAAAGATGAGCGTAGGCTCGGCCAATAGGGTTCCAACAACACCATCTTGATAATAATACCCCGCTGTTAGACAATTTGACAACGAATTCGTCTTCAGGGGCCTCGCCGGTGAGGCAGCCACTACTTTTTGGTCGTTAGCTGGCCCCTGTCTTCTTTTTTCCCTAACTGCTACGGAAATTACGTAGGAAAAAGAGCTTCTGAATGGTTGGAGCAGCGTTCTATCGTTTTATGGGATACTGGAGTTACCAAATTTGTTAGAACACTTCGTGCCATGAATATGTGTTAAAATAATAATATTAATAATAATTATTATACTTTTTGGTACAGCATTCTTTGGGGTACTTAGTTACAATACTGGCAGCGAGAAATATTGTGTTACAATATTTACTATTGTAAAATGCAATTTAATTGCAATTTATTGTTATACTTTAAAGTATAGTCCGTAGTTGTAATAGTGGAAGCGAAAAATATTGAATTATGAATACATTTACTATTGCAAAATGGAATTTTTAAGTCCGACTATGCCGTCTGGTTATACTACTGGCGTCTGACCATACCGCATGGCCATACTACTGGCGCCTGACCACACCGTATAGTCATACTACTGGCGTCTGTCCATATCGTATTTATATTACAATATTTCTCACTTCTGCTGTTATAACCAACGAATATACTACAAAATATAATAATAACGTAGGATGTAAATGATTTTATTGCGTGCGAAACCTAAGATGCAATTCTGAATATTCTTGAATATTCACATCTCGATTATCTTGTCGTTTATGTTGCTAACAACCCACGAAACCGGTTTAGATGCGACATTAAATAATAAAATTGGAAAAAAGAGAAGGTCTGCTCCAGCTTCAACGACAAGTATGGAGGAAATTATGGAGAATAGAAGGAAACCTGTAGTTCCTTCGCACGATTAACGATTCGGAACAAGAAACGCGCAGAGTCGATCCCATTAGAGGAATGGGTTTATCCGCGTACCTTGCTCGTCCGCAGTAACATAAAAGTAAACGCGCGAGCTTTCAAGGATCGCCTGCGAGATAGGAGCATCTGGTTCGCGGATGCACCTCGGTGCAGTCTTCATTCAGGCGCGATAAAACTTTCTACGAGTTCGGAGTAAAACGCCGCTCAGGACCAGTTTTTACGCGGACCGAAATTTATTATGATCGAGCGAAATTACCGCGATATGTATTATCGTGCCCTCGTTTTATTGCGCCGCGATCCGGTGATCTATGACCGCATGAATTACCAGCGACACGACGCTCGTAAAGTCCCGCGAAGTTGCGAGCAATCGTAATAATTCATATTTAACAGTAACAGTATTATCAGCCTTAATGGTAATCCTGTTAGCGGTACAGTTATTATTATATGGAAATTACCATCGAGTAATAAATAACGTTGCTCCGAAAAGTTTGATGCGACTCTCTTTTATAGGGTGCTATAATGGCGACTAAGTACAGTGTAAACTGGGTGCAGTTGTACAACAATCTTGAGGTATCGTTGATCGCAGGAGCGATACGCATTAACTACTAATTAAGGAGTTACGCCACGATTTAGCTACAATTAATTCTCCGCATCGAACCAACTATAAACGCAACGACGTTCTCCTTCTCTACTTCGATTCGTCGTAACAAAAATGACCCACGGACCGACGATCAATCGCGCGCTACAATAAAGATCTTCCTCCCGCTGATCAGGCGTTTGCTCTGCCTAACTTAATCACCCCACCATTTTTTAACGTCCAAAGGAAACACGCTTCTAGCATTTCCCTCGCGCCCTCTTTATCCCTCCACGCGTGACTTCTTGGCGCATCTGCACGCGCCCTAAAAAATGCGCCATCGTCCCAGCGATTAATCAAACGCCTCGCATAGACGCCTCGCGTTTCAGCCGGAGAAAGCTCGACGACGCTTATCGAAAGCTCGACGAATTCCGAGGCCGTTCGAAAACGCGGGGCCATAAATCCCAGAGTCGGAGAGCCGCGCGCGCGGACACCTCGGCGACGAACCGATCGCGGGAATAATAGCCGCGCGGCGGCAAGAGAAATTGAGTAAGCGAAGTAATCCCAACGATTTCTCGGGAAGCCCGCAATTCCTTCGAGGCATCTGCATATCGTGCAGGTCGCGAGAGCAATTTAAACGATTATTTCTGTGCCACGTGCCTCGGCCTGTCCTCCTCGCACGGCCGTCCGTTCTCGTTATCGGACCGGTGGACGAGGACGGGAAGAGCGGACGCGCGACACACCCGAGAAGGACGGGGCGAGCACGAGATGCACCTGTCTGTCGCGATGGCAAGGTGCCACGGCCGAAGGCAACACTCGCTCGCGCCAACCGCGATAGCGGGCTAATGAGCCACGGCGAAACCGCTATACGTTTTCCGTCCAAGGCGCACCGTGCTGCCCGTGTGTATCATCGCGCTCGCACTTTGCCCACCGCGATGGATTGGCACACCATCGAGATAAAGACGGAAACCGCGAAAGCAATCCTCCAGTTTTATCTTTTTTAATTACGGCCAGGGCCCCGCGGTAAGAACGCGGCAACCGGTAGGAAAGTAACCCCTGGCGGGCTGGAAGGGCTGGGCTGGCCTCGATCAGGGGGGGGACAGTCCTCGTTTCCTCGGTTCTTAATCATACCCGCCAGTCTCAACAGCCGGACCCGCTATTAACCGACTTTACGTCCCGCGATATTGGTCATTAATTGTGCCGCGGGTCGCAGCAATTATCGGTCGAACGTGCCACGCCACGCAAACGTCGCGATTTCGCGAGCGGGTTCAAGTCGTTGGATCCTCGTCCTCCGGGGCTGATTTAATGCGACCGAGTACGCGAGATGGAGATTCGAATTGATGGGTTCTCGGTTCTTCCGGTTGTTGCAACGATATTCGAATGTAGGGTATCAAAAGTGGAGTACACTTTCTTTGAATCGCGAGCAAAGTACTCGGATTTTAGAAGAGATTCGTAGCTTAACGGACCAAGATCTACCCCTGTTGCTTTGCACGCTGACTTTAAGAACGCGGTTGATTCGAGGAGGCTAAGCGAACGTGTAAAGGAGTGGACGCTTGGAACGAACGTAACCCCTTTTGGTTAGCGATTGTTGGATCGAGAGACTCACGCGCCCAAAAAGTAATTACGAACACACCGCACTCGATGAATCTTCATTGTTCCGGGAGCTTCTGCGTTCGACGACGGATTCGTCGCGCTTCGATCTCTCGTTACTGCCGCAAGTATCCGCATTACCGTATTATACAGCGCGAAACGATGGAATGAAGTCATATATTAAGATCGCTGAAATCCCAGGCGATCGTGCACGGCACGAGAACAGGAATTTACCTGTACCGTAATAACAATCATTAACCTTAAGAAGCCGGTAAGTACGATCGTGGCTCGACGCCGGTGTAATTGACAGCCGGAATCCCGCGTCGAATAGCGATCCTGCGTCACTTTTCATACACGCTCCTCCGCGAAATTAAAGTATCGTTCAATTTTTTTCGCCATTGAAACTGAACATAGATAGACTGCAGTTATCGCTCGTTTTCCATGAAGTTGCAGCAATTTTACGCAAGATCGTGCTTCCATCGTGCTTCCCTCAATCGTACAGTGAACATTTCATTTGCCAATGAAACAAGGGATGGTCCGTCGCGAGGACATCTCGTTCCCCCCAAACCCGTCGAGTGTCATCGTAATTTGCGCCCATCCCTCAGAGGGCGAGGCTCCCGTTAATTGCGGCGGAGTTCGGAACCGTTTCTCGAACGATCATCGACGGAGAGCAAGGCTCGATAGTCGAACGAGAGGGAAAGACGAGGAGTTAGGCGGGAGCGTTCGAGAAGCGGCAGTTTTCATGAAGAGGTCGTGCACCTGCTGTTTGCACGCCACCAACTCCGTCGTTCCTCTTCCATCGTTCTCCCTTGTTTTAACCCCTGGTTCTCCCTCTTTCTCCTCCGCAGCGATCGGCCCGTGCACGTGCTACCGGCGTCCACTTTCGTCCCGTCCTTTGCTCCGTCGCGCAAAACGAAAAACCCACCAAAGGGCTGCCAGAGATCCGGATTAATCTACGATGTCGCGTCATTTGCGACAATAAACGCGCGGGACGGACCGCGGTCGCGTAGAACCGCTTCCTCGTCCGCTCGAACGTGGAATTCCGCCGGCGCTGTTTTTAATTCACCTTAATTGACTCCTCGAATATTAGCTCCCTGCGCCGCGACCGTTCGTTTGCTACCTTTTTCTCTCTCCGTCCGCCACGTCGCTCGTTTTCTTGCGATTTAATGAAGCCAGCCTCTTCGTTTCGCTCTCGCTTTCGGTTTATTCGATGTAAAACAATTTTCTTCGTCCACGCGCGTTTAAGCTCATCTAGAGAAGGAACGAGTCAACGGAGCGGACAAAGACCGATGGAGTAACTCCGGTTCATGCATCGAACAAGGACGCATCGATTATTTTTCACGCAATTTTTGATTTCAAAATGCGCGCAGTCGTTGTACGTTAATTGCTCGTTTACTGGTTTTCACAAACGATTCCACAGCGAATTCCTTGTAATTATACAAAATTCAGAGCTCGGTGCTCGCAGCAGCGAGCAAAAGGAACGTTCGCGCCCAACAGAGGATATAGTTATTGAATCTTCCGTGTATCCTGTAATCAACAACAGTCAGCGAAGCCTATTATTAATAGATATCGCGAGCATCATTGGTTGTAATAACGAAATATCAATTTCGATCACGTTCGTAGAGATTGGTAGCGAGAGAAAAAAAGAAAGAGACGGGCGGAGGACGGCGAGAGCGTGGAAGAAAGTGGAATATCGCGGACCGAGGAGCCGAACGATTAAAGGAAGGGAGGGAGAGGCAAGGCGCGTGCCGCGCTTATTAACTTTTTTCCCTTTCCGACGTATATATCGGGTCTTTTTATTCGTCAGTCTCCTTTTATCGACGCTTTCGCAACGCTTTTTCGGCCGGGGAGGAGACAGGTTGGGTAAATTCGATTTCTTGCCGGAGCGAAGCGACCGAGCGGACCGACTCCGACCGGAATTCTTGTTACGGGGACATCGTTTAATGAAAATTTATATTGTCTTGCGGAACGCGTGCGCGGCGGTTGAAGCGATTAAAACGTTTCAGCCGGGCCCACCGCGGACGCACGGCGAACTCGCTAATGGCGCGTTCGCAATTTGGTCCATTTATTTTTGTCCCGTTTCCTTTCCCAACTCGTAGCCCCCTCGGTCGTGCACGCTCCTCCGTCTCGCGGAAACTTTCTACCTTGCACTGGTTCGTCCAGAGAAATTCGCTTCTATCCGAACCAACAATTTCACCTCCCACCGTTTTACGACCGTTGCGTTACACGTCGAGCTTCGTTTCTCGTGTTCAGCCGTTATTTATAAGCGTTTGTACCGTGTTTCGCGATCGAGTTGCATCATTGAATAACAAGCGAGCTCCTCTAAAAGTTTCGCGCGCGAATTCGTAACAAGACTCACTTTTCGGAAGCGACGATCCTCAAAATCGTACGCGCGCGTTAATGGCGGCCAGCCCAGTGCGACCGCGCTCCATTTCGTCACGCGTCGCACCCTGTTGCGGACTGTTACCATTAGCGCACGCGCACTTAATGGATTTTTAATATCTCAGAAAGGAAGTCCCGAACGCAACTTTGTTCGTCTTCACCTCCATTTCATTTCAGCCTTTAACACCGCCACTTTCGTTTCGACTCGCCTGTAGCCGAACGCGCACGCTATTCCGGTGGCTCTTTCAATTCTTCGAAAAGAAATTGCAATTGGAACGCCATATCTATCGCGCGTGGCACCCATAGCGCACCCTTCTGTCAAGACACCTCGCTCGATCTCTCTATGGCGTTTACTTTCTCCTCCCGTTTCCCATCGCGTTCACCATTTTTCACGGTGCACGTACGTACTCGCTTTTTTTCGTTTAGTTCGATTCTTTCAGCGCGAGTGCCCCCCCCCCCCTCTCTCTCTCTCTCCCTCCCTCTCGTTTTCCCACTCTCGCATCGTACGCGCTCGCGCGCCTGCGGACTTTTTTTTCCGTTTTTATGCACCGCTCGTTTTTCCCTTCCGAAATATAATTGGCGGTGCGATGCACCTGTCTTCCCCTCTCTCACAACCCCGCCGCCTACCCCTCCGATCGCCCTTCCCTGCGCCACTCTGACCGCTTCTTGCGCTGCAACTTCTCTCTCCGGCTTATCCCGCGATACCGACTTCCACGTATCCCGGCGCGTGCCACTCGCTCGCTCGAAAATACACTCCCGACGAGGCTGGTACGATACGCGGAGGCACGCTAACAGAAAATTAGCCCGATAGAAAAACCTCGAAACAGTCGTCGGGACACTGCCGCGTACACACACCCCGTCCGACCCTCTGCCATGTTCTCTCTAATTGTGTTGATTTCTGATCGCATTAAGGACCCCGCGATCCCAATCTAGAGGGGCATCATTAGGCGAGAGCGAGCTGAATTTCTGCGGTCTCGTTCGAATTCTTTTCTTGCTACCTTCAAATTCAAAGGTACAAGCGGACTTTATAGCGTTTTGGTGGCTATCGTTGCTAGTTTTTTTTAGTAATGGCTTGATCCCGCCTTAAACCTTCGCACTCGGTTCCTTCCCAGAGGTTAGCAATAGAAATTATTGCCAAAGTAGCAATATTTTAGCAATATTAGCGGAGCCAGCCTCTCGCTTTCGGTTTACTCAATGGAAAACAATTGGAAGAAAGAGAACAGCGCGTTCGACGTTGCAGTAAAATCCGCGATTTAGCTTTTATCGCGCTGGACCATTCAGCGAGCAGCTGGGCGTTGAAAAGTTTTCAGTCAGCGAGAAAAACGAACGCTCTCGCGATCGTTCTGCTTCCTCGCGACTCCCGTTGTAAGCGGCGGTGTTAAACTTGACAAATCGCGATCGAAAGTGTGTTTGCACCGCGACGGAAGTTGATTCAGCTACGCAAGCACGGCCTCGCCGGATTAAATCGGATGAAAGGAACGAATCGACCTGCGCGGACTCCTTCGATCCCTTCGCCTCGTCCCGGCAAATCTCAAGTTCAAACATATGGCTCGATGCTGGTTCGGTAAATAACGGGACCGATACGTTACTTTGTAGCAGTGATTAATTCGTGCCCATAAAACGTCTGTGTACACTCGCGTTGATCATCCGTTTCGTGATTTGTCGAGTGTCGTTTTTCAAAAATCCAACGCTGCCTCGCGATATCGTTGAACCGAGCGGTAACAAAAATGGCTGGATAACCGAGGCTGGTCACGTTCGTTCGCTATTAATACATTTCTCTGCTCGAGAGAATGCAAATTATTTCTATAAATGACACTCGAGCAACTACGCTGTTGCGCAAGCGGAAGCTGCAAGTCAATGTCCAGTTTTAATTTCGCGATCAAATAAGAGATAGCTGCAAAATGAAACTCGCAACGTTATTCTCTAAAAAATCGCAGCGACGATCGCGGGGACCCTATGAGTCTGGGCCATTTACAAGAATCATCGTTCCATCGAAAGCAACCGATCGGGCCCATCAATTTCCTCGTGGTGCCAATGGAATGGCAGCAGAATTAAACGATACTTCCATCTTCTCCACGGAGACAGCTAGGAGAAACGCGAAAGGGAGTCGTTTCAGAACGGGCGTCGATCCCAACCGGGGTTCCGCTCCTTTTCCTTCGAGGGAGAGCTCTTTGAACAGACGGATTCGAGACGGTCCCCGTGCTACGGGAGAATGAACTGCTACTTCCACTAGTTTTCTCTTCTTTCTCTCCCGGCCTGTCCTCTCTTCTTTTCACTCGCTCCGCCGTTTCATTCTCTACCCTCAACGGCTCGTGCAGGCTTTCTTTCATAGCGAAGTAGAAAACATCGGGTTGCTTTTTCCTCCGAACCCTGGCTCGCGTACCGCCATCTTCCTCCTTCTCTATGGCGCCCCTCCCCGGCTTCGCAGCCTGAAAGAGTATTCTTCCCTGGTTCCTCGCAGAAAAACGACCGATCCATCCCACCTCGTGTCAGATATGGAGATTTATTTCCACGATTGGGACGTCTTTCTCTTTCCCTGGCTTCGCTGGCTCGCTCGCCAGATCGAGGGGCCACTGTTATTGTCCAGATTCGATCGCGTCATCTCGATATCCGTTTCTTTCGTCGATCCTTGACAGCGAGCTTTCGTTTCCCCGCGTTTGTCCGCGTGGAGAACTTCTTCGACGTTCTCTTTTCAAGTTTCGTAGACTTCGCGTAACTTCGAGCTGGCCAATTAGTCTTGCTTGTGAATCACAATGGTCGACTCCAGTTTCCGTAGATTTCTTGAGCGGTGAAGTTGGTGCTTCGTTTTTCTGAACGAGAACGAAGCGTTACTCTTCTACTAGAGAAGATTTACGGAAGAATTGAACGGTTTCTTTTTCCAGCTTTCGCAATCATCGACAATCGGTTTTTCCAGCAGTCAATATCTCTTTCGAGTGAACGCGCGTCGGTTTCACTGGAGGGTAAGAATGCCGTGTTTAAAAATAAGCGTATTAAATACGCCGCGGCGGTCATTGCTATTATTTTCGAACGATACCATCGACAGAACGTTCGGTTGAAGCGGACCTCCGATACTTTTCCCCACGCTCGCGCACCCAAAACCGTGAATTATTTATGCGTACGCACGCACGAACAGCCGCCTGCATATAGTTATTTAATATTTCCATTAATTCACCCATGACAGCACACGAGTGTCCCCTTTCTGATATGTTTACGGTGTTACGCGGTCACGATTTTACATTTTAAAACGCAATTCGCAAGCCCCGCGCGCACTGTTTAATCTAAACCGGACATTGATTCGAAGCGAACGCGAAAAACTGAAATGTTTGTGGCAACGTGTGTCGTACAACGAATGAACAAGTCTGTGAACCTATTCAGGCAACGCTCGTCCACGTTTCTAGTCCAACTTTGCAACGAATAAATTCTCCGCTCGCTCTTATCGACGTCCATCGTGACCGGACAAAGGACTAAGAATGCTGTACGCAAAACCGCCGAAACGTGTACTACGAAACGTACGTTACCGAACAAACGAGAAATAATTCGCCTCGCACAGAGAGGAGCATTCCACGTTGAAAAGCGAAACATACTGGAAACACGTCGTTTCGTATACACCTCGCGCGCATTGTCGTGCGTACGGGCGACCGTTCCATTGGACTTAACCATCGAGTCTGGACGAATAGAATGGGAATAAAAAGAAAAAAAAAAAGGAGGGAACGGGATACCCTTTGAGTCGTATCGGCGCATAAAATGATAAATTAGGTATGCATACGTGACTAATGCATACGCGCGCAGTATGCAAGGCAATATTCTGGCCGAACCGGCACGGGTGCCGTCCGGGGGCTAATCCCAATTTGCATCCCCGAAACTTCGACTTGATCCAGAAACCTGACTGCTCCCCTGATTTCCAGCATTCAGGTGGCATATGCTGCCCCAGCCAGGGCTCACCGCCGAATACGTACCGCCGATACGTGAACCGTGATCCGGCATAACTGCACCGATCTCGTGCGGTGACACAGTGATCCTCAAACGAATTAACCCAGATACATTTTCATTTTTCTTCTTTTTTTCTTTTCTCGTGCGCAGTTTATAGCTCCTCTTGGAACGATTCGCGCGAATGGAATACCGCTCGCGTGTTTCGAATAACGTAATCGTAGCGAGAAGAAGAAGATGGAAGCCAAGTGAATAATCTCTCGTAGAAGTACCATTTTTAAAGAATTCGCGAAATACGAATTCTCGATGAACCGCTTGTTGCTTTCACGAGCTGTGCCATGCGTTTCGCCAATCTTTTCTCCACCTTCCATTAAATGCCGCGAACGCGAAAATTGCCAGGTTACGAGTCCGAGCGGAGCTGCACCGAACGGCGAGTAACGCGTAGTCAATCAAAAAGTTCGGCGCGGCATAAAGAAACTGTTAGATTCGATTTACATAAAGAGGTGGTTCTCAGCTAGATCCAGGTTATTACAGGGCCGTATAATTCGTCGAGGAAAGCAGCGATCGTTAATAACGGAGCAGCAATCGCGGAAGAGCGACGATCGGATTACGTCGTGCAAACATAACTCCTCCCAGCACCGTCATTAAACGATCGTGCGCGATCCTGGGATTTAAAGAAATCACAGACATCTCTGCGGCCGTTAATTGCTTGAAAACCACTGGCCTCGTGCGAACACGCATGTGCAGGCACTCGCCCAGATAAATGGAGGGTTGCGTGGCACCCCTGACGCACGAGCGCGCCGAACAGAAGAGGACAGACGAGGGGGAAGAAAGAATCACGTGAAGTGGAACGAAGAGAGACGGGGTGGGGTGGGCAGGACAAGGTAGAGGGGAGCAGAGAGAGAGAGAGAGGGAGAGAGGGAGAGAATGGTGCTGGTGCGAACGCGCGGGGTCGAAGACATAAAAGAATAACGTCGCATGCCACGGGGTTGAATCCACCCCTAAAATTCACTCTCCTGCGCTTCTCTCACGTGTGCAAGGTTGCCTCAACGTCGCGGTGCGTGGTCTCTGACGTTGGCGAAATTGTTGTTAAATTTCCTCCGCATTGGATGAATTGGGGTGGTGCCGCTGTCTAAAGTAGCAGATAATTCTGAAAGCAGCAGGTAAACTTGTATCGTTCGAGTGCTGTAAAAACGAAAGACGAGAAATAAACACGCTCTCGAATGAAACCGCGAACCAACGCGACCAAAGATGCCGTTCGAGGACGCAATCGACAGCCACCACCGCGAACTCGCGTAACGTCGAGGATGCGCCAACGACGCGGAGTCGTCTATAAAAAGCGAGGCTCCACAAGTGGTTGTCAGCGACGGAGAGAACCACTGCGCACGTGGCTGATGGGTGCACAGGGTGGTTGGATGAGTCTCGGGATATTTTTAGGGTGGGCAACAGGCAAGAGCACTCTACGTAGAGGGTGCCTCGGGCTTTTTTGGATCGGGTCGCTGCGCGTACGATTGAACGAAGGGAGACGGGACAAGGGAAACAGTGCGAGAGGGAGAGAGAGAGAGAGGGAGAGAGGGAGAAGGGAACAGAGGGAGATAAAAAAGGAGGGCAGCAAAGGGGAGGAAGAAAGAGGGAAAGATCAAAATCGAACGTGGCCAGGTTTCGTGGAGGAAGGGGGAGCTGGAAGGGGGCAGAAACCATCTGCCCGCATATGTTATGCTCCATGGATATTGGACGCGAGCCACAAGAGAGAACCGTTCACTGGAAACCAGGAACCGACTATCTGTCCGGCTAGCAGAGGAAGTCGGAAGCCGCGAACCCCCTTGGAACACTAGGAAACGCGTGTTTTCTTAATTGGGGAACGTGGTCCGAAGAGAAATTGGGGATTTTACGCACCCCGAGGGGCCAGGCTGGTTCCGCTCAGGGTTGCGTGATTTTTCGTCCGTGCTCGCTCGTGTTTCACGTATCACCGGAACAATGCGTCACTTTCTTGCTCTAACTTATTACTCGTGACGCCAGACGAGGGTGCATCCGTGGAGAAATGAGATAAAAGTCGAGCTGCGATCGTCGTTCGATTTTCATTTTTTTCGCTATCCCACGCCTCTTTCGACGAAACATCGAATCTGAAAGTATTGCGAAATAATTATCTCGGATCGACTCAATCGTCCTCCGAAAAGTAAATCGCGCGCACTCCGCGTCGAGATCGGAGAGACGTCTCACGCGTTTCAGGAATCCGGTGAAATTTTCCAGATAAGAGAGCGAGCCGCGGTTATTTAATTAGCTAATTAATCGAAACGATTGTACTCCCGATAAAACGTCCGTTCGATTGTTGCCCGAGTACTGGTTAATTTCAGCGTGTCCAGGTGCAAGTAGCTCTCACCTGCGTCGCGCCCGCGGTACCTGCAAGTCACCGGGTACGAAAGTGCGTTTCACTATCGACGCCGCCGACGAGTAAACAGCCTTCAAATCAGTGCAAAATGACTCGAACCCGTTAATGACCATTGCGTAAACCGGAGTATATTTTTAACCGATCTTCTCTGGCATTTTTCACTTTCAATTTCTTAATGCGCGCGACACGTGATTCACGTTCCCTCGTCTCATAGCAATTTACAGCCATTGTCCGACAAAGTCGAATTTCCTCGGTTCTTCGTCTTTACTTAACGCATTTTATTAAATATAGTTATACATCGTTTATACTTAATTATATCTCTGTTATATGCGTAAAGCATGCTTGTATTGAGACGTGTTCCATATGGAAATTTATAATGACAAATTATGCTGCATAATAAATAGTGTCCACCGAAAGGTGCGTCACGCGACATCGTTAATCGTTTCCCGGTGCACCGTGCATGCCTTTATGCCTGTGTCGCATTTCGAACGGAGGAAAGGGTTGACGTCAAGGTAAAACGCACTTTCTTCACCCCTTATTGGAGGATCGATACTTGAATGCACGAGCATTACCTCGTACAGAATGACTGCAAGAACAATGACATCGTATCGCGTTGAACCTTTGCGACCCTAAGTTAGAAGGGGTTGAACGAGGTCGCTGACTATCCACGAAGTGATAACAAATACTTAAAAAGTTCAGATCATACGTAGATCGTATATATGTTAATAAGTGAATCGAGTGGAGATATCAAGTCGCAGTCAGACCACTGTTGACAACTTAAAAATTTCCCTCGCAATACCCACAATTTATGCCAGGAACCGTCAGCACGAAAGAAAGGCGCACGCTCTTCCATCGCGAGAGTAACGACGCTCGATCGTTTAAAACTCGAAGATCGAGTCGATCAGATGTTAGACGCTCGAACGAGCAAGACCAGCGGCCCGATCCCAGCATCCCGTTCCCTTTAAATCCTCCGAAGGGAAGGACGATCGTCGCATTGTCGCGAGGTAAACGAGATTCCGTTTGGTCGAAACAGCCCGGCAAAGGGCAGCTGGTCCCACGTCAGACGTTTCAGGCACACGAACGAAGCGTGTCTGAAACGTTTTCCCCTCTCTCTCTCCTCGTTTCCCCCCTTCCGCCCTTCACGACGACGTCCGTCCCGTTGTCCTTCTCGAGCGTACGTCGCGCGCGACACCCGTTCCTCGTCCCACCTTCTCGAACGAGCCGCAGGAAAGCGTACGCGGCTGAAGGAAGAGGGATGACGCCGCCACGCTTCGGCCACGCGACTCCAATCGATACGGAGGCCTCTCCTTCTTCGTGCACCGTGCGGTTGTAAGTCGTGAGTGGACCCTGCGGCTCTAGGCGATCCTCGATAACAGTCGACTCGAACGGTTCTCGACGGTAAACCGGATGAGATATCGTCCGTTTAATACGAGGCGTGCACTTACGCTCGAGCCGCGACGTCGCGAGCGTAATGCGAAACACTTACACGGGACGAGCTAACAGGGAAAGTGAGCAGCAGCAGCAGCAGCAGCGGCCGCGCGGTTCAATTTGCTCCACGAAATCGAGAGCACGGCGAACGGTGTCAATTAACGGCCGATCGAAGTGTCTCGTTAAATTTGATCTCGAGGAGAAAGCACGCGGTTCACTTTTGCCGAACAATGGGGTTGAATTAACGGCGCTGCTCGGCTTGTAATTTTAATTAGCGTTCGATGAATTTTACGGAGAGTCAAAGATTGAGTAAAATGGAAGGAGTTGCGTTTACGATTAGACGCAATTAAGCTTCGAGAAAGCAATCGCGAACCTTCGAATAACATTTCGTTGCACAGCCGAATGAAAACGGTTAAAAGTAGCCTGAACGATTCCGAGTGGCGGGGCTTCGGCCTGGGTCCCTTGATTATTATCATTAGTCACGTACCCTTGCAGAATTTTGTCGCACATGCGTCATGGCTGTTCGTAGAAGCCCGGCTTCTGCTTCGCGGTGGTATTTTCGCCGGAGGTGTAAAAAACTCGCGTTAGATCCGTTGGTGCGGATTAAACCGTATACCTCCGACTGCACCGAGCAAAAACGGGGAAACTTCTTCTGCTCCTTTTGCGGTCGATGTGAAGCCCAACCGGGGGAAACGCTTCAGATTTTTAGCTTCTGCGTGTTCCAAGTTGTTCGAACCAATTATTTCGTCGAGATAAAGCTTTATCCGAACGTCAAGCTTGTGCAACGCGATCCAGAAATTTCTGTACCGCAATTCTAGCACGAGTCAGATTGAACCGAACTCGTTGCGTGCTGTTCATAATCTCGAATCATCTGTTATTAGTTTTTTTTTTTAAGATATTTATGTCTAGTTGTTCGTGGATTATAGTACGCCTTGTCGTCGTCTTTTCTACGTTGTTCCTGCAACGATTGAAAAGAATGTTTGGAAAATACACGCTCCGTATTTTTACACGAGCAAGCTTTTCATTAATCCGCCCCTGATTCGCAACGTATACTTACGCACAATTGCGTGCAATTCGTCCTACGCGGGTACCTAGGTGCACTCCATTCAGCTAGGAAAGTGTAATTCTATTCCTCCCTTTGCACCGTGAACCCTGAATACCGTTTACATTGTGCAAAATTATACGATCACCCTGCTCAGCTTACCACCCTCCGTCTACGGAACCAATCCATTCCGTTTTGATTCTCCGCTGCGGAGTCTCCATTGTAAACGATATCGTTCTACTTTTTCCGCTTTAGAACAGGAATACCTTTATTCCTACGCACACCAACGGCACGCTTCAAGTTGGAAATCGTCGGCTTTAATTTTATAATCAAAGAATGGACTTTTGTTACGCATTCGCTGGTTACACTAAACGAAAGATTTCAATTCCAGACGAATTCCAGAAGACGGATCTCCGTCTCCACCCCATCACGGAATCGCACGAACTTGTTGCGCACAAATGGCGATGGGAGCGAATTTTGGTGGTGGCGGATTGGAAAAAAAAAATTTATAGCTTCGAAAACCGCCCCTGCGCCGTGCCACCGTGTGTAACAGAAGTGCGTAGGCATCGGCCGTGCACACGTGCAAGGGCACGCGTCCTAACAAAGGCCCCGGACCGGCCCACCCCCTTTCTGCCCCACTTTATCCATCCCTTTTTCCCTCTTATACGTGCCTAGAACCCCGTCGACTATTCGCATCGGCCGCTCGACACGTTGTTAGCCGGAACCACTCGTTGCGTTATTACCGCTTTTTCACCGCCCTGCCTCCCGTCGAGCTTTCCACCGCGACGATTTCCACCACGAAGAAGCAACAGATCGCGTCTAACTCTCGCTAAATTCCTAAAGCAATCCGTCTATTCTGAATCGTGGACTCCATCAGTCGCTGTGGATTTCAGAAGAAGCAACAGATCGCGTCTAATTCTCGCTAAATTCCTAAAGCAATCCGTCTATTCTGAATCGTGGACTCCATCAGTCGCTGTGGATTTCAGAAGAAGCAACAGATCGCGTCTAATTCTCGCTAAATTCCTAAAGCAATCCGTCTATTCTGAATCGTGGACTCCATCAGTCGCTGTGGATTTCAGAAGAAGCAACAGATCGCGTCTAATTCTCGCTAAATTCCTAAAGCAATCCGTCTATTCTGAATCGTGGACTCCACCAGTCGCTGTGGATTTCAGAAAAATCAACAGATCGCGTTTAATTCTCGCTAAATTCGTAAAGCAATGCCATCTATTCTGAATCTTGGACTCCATCAGTCGCTGTGGATTTCAGAAAAAGTAACAGATCGCGTCTAATTCTCGCTAAATTCTTAAAGCAATCCGTCTATTCTGAATCGTGGACTCCATCAGTCGCTGTGGATTTCAGAAGAAGCAACAGATCGCGTTTAATTCTCGCTAAATTCCTAAAGCAATCCGTCTATTCTGAATCGTGGACTCCATCAGTCGCTGTGGATTTCAGAAGAAGCAACAGATCGCGTCTAACTTGCGTATAGTAATGCTCGAAATGTGAAAAGGATTCGAAACATTCCTCTTTCAAATAGTAACGAGAGTACGCGTATTTCTTGGGAAGGAATTCGATATTCCCGGACCATATTGTCTCCACGCATGCAAAATGTTTTACATATGGTATTTATTACCACGTAGGATACCTTAACGGTCGTAGAAGCAGTGATTTATGGATCGACAGTCGGGGCAGTAATCTTCCCACTTCCGTGGTGCTTTTCTCAATACTCGAACAGAATCATCCGAGCACCCTCAAGCATACACGAATTACAATTTTTACTAAATACATTACTATATCGTTTCATATTTAACAAATATGATCAACACAAATAATCCATTCTGCAAATACCAAGTAGTATCGACTTAAGCAGCATCAACGAGTTTAAGTAGTATCAACTTAAATAGTAGAATCCGATTCCCGAAATCGTATCGTTTCCCAACTTTTCTTTACTGATTGCACGTTAATCAGAAAAGTCTAGCTTCTAACTCTACGCACTCCTTCACTTTTCAATTTCTTTCGACCGTAATCCATCGATCACCGCGCGAAGCGATCGCGAGCCACCCAACGATCGCCGAAAACGGTCCCGGTTCGATTCAGGGGTAGAAATTCACGCGACAGAGGCGTCAAAGGGCCACGCCGCGGTTACGCCAATAAAGCCGCATAATATGTTGATCCGGCAGCAAACAAACGAAACCGAGGAACCGTCTAAAAGGAGAGGACGACTAATTCTTGCCACCCGTGGACGCTGAGCGTCTGGCGCGCGGAGAAAAAGATTCCCAGAAGGCAACACAGACGGCCCTGTAAAAAGGGGTCTTTCAATAAATTATTATCATCCGGATTTACGTATCCAGACAAACGGAGCGGAGGATCCGATCGGGCGTTCCGTGGCTAAGGCCTCGTTCACACCGCGTGTATATTTCGGAATCTCGGCATTATCCGCGCTCGTATCGCTGCGATTATTTGACCGTTTCGAGTTTGATAACTTTATACGCTCGCGCAAATTCCGCGCAGCCCACACGAAAACGGGCTGGCTTCCGCTGACAATGCGACCCGAGGGATTTTAGAGTCCGCAAGAGAGTGTGCGTAATCCTGCGGACGACGGAGCGCGTCGTTTCTCGTGCGCTCGTTTTTCCCCGCTCGAGATTAAAGATCCTCGCGCGCCGTGGCCCCATTCAATCCGACTCTATATGTTTTGTATTATATATTCGCAGAGCTGTCCCTCTCCCCCCTGCCTTTCGTCGTAGAATCTGTTTAGCCACCCTTAGGGTCTCCAGCCACGGAGGACGCGAGACTAGAGATCGCAGATCGAATCGCAGATCGGATCTCTAAGTGCTCTGGCTGCGCTGAAAGGAGAAACTAGCCGGGATTATTTCGTGAAGCTTCCGAGATGCACGCTGTTGTCGCGTTGCAGTTGCTTTAATGGCAGATTGGCGTCGATCGTGCGCTGCAGAGGGTAGTTGCGACAATTTTTTAGTCATTTGTTCTTGTCTCATCGTTCTCAGTCTCGTCTCATCATTCTTAATTGTTGGACTGCGCGGGGAAATGAGTACAAAACGTTGGAATCTGGACTTCTGCATTCGAACATTCTTCACGCGTATATTTTTCCCTTCCGTTTCCTGAAGCGTACCGAAAGAAAAAATACTTACGATTATGTAGTCTGCCGCCATAGAACCACTTCGATTTCATCCACTGTTCGGGGCGAAGGATTTATTTTTAAGCGCACGGACCGAACTCACATAAATTCTATTGCTAAATCCAGTCGCAAATTATTATTATAATGAGAGGACCGTAAGGGATCGCGCGTTGTCCGTATATTTCACACTATAAATTGAATCGTGCCCCCCATTATGTGGGGTTTGGGTCGCGCTCTCAGGCTTAGGTATACAGAATATAAACTGGATCTAGGCCAAATCCCTCTGAACCGTTCGTTCCTGCCGCACAGTCACGGACCCTTAGACGAATTGTGAGAAAATTTATTTCACTTTTTTTTTATTTCGCAGGAGAAAGCGCCGTTACGTTAGAAATCAATGGCGGAGTTATTGTTTCGTCTGCGATCGTTCTGAAATAACGTTTCTGATTTGTAAAATAAAATAATTTTTATACGATCAATCAGTCGCGTAGTTGTTCTAACGTTTTGCGTACAAATTGCTGGAGACGTGGTTCCATCGATCACCACTATTATTAATGTTACAGTAATCGTGCATCAGCATTTTGTAACGAGAAAGATCGCAATCTCGCGAAGGAGACTAAACATCCTTGGACATAGTCGAACTTTTACACTTCGCAGTGGAAACTCTATTTTAAGCGTGGAACACTACCGGGCTCCGCGAGTGCACCGCCCCGAAACACGAAACTTCCGCGGCGAACCGAATGTCGCCCTTCCTGTGTGTATCCCGCGCACTTGGAAACGCGCAGTGCGGAAAAATGGATTCATGGATTCGCCAAGCTTCGTTTCGAAACAAAATTGCGATAGAAATAAGAGAACTCGACCCTTTCTGCTTGGCAATGATGCTCGCACTCAACGTTACACTTTGTCTCGTTGAAAATGATTTACCGTATTTGTATTCGATAAAATTGATTTCAAATTGAAGCGTATCACTTTTTTTTCTTGAAAATTTGTTTCCTTCAATTCGTTAATACACACAGAAAGCGTTTCAAGAAGAATAATTCCTGTTTTTTGTTTAAAAACTTTCCTTTTGTCTGCTATTCCATATAGAATAAGCTGAAAGGTATCTTTCGCCTCGATCTGATTCTTAATCATCGTAAAACTGTCGACGATCGACAGATGCGCGTGGAAATTGTTTTCGTTTCGTTATACGCAACCGACTTCGGGCGCACAAAGGGACGGAGTAAATCGGATCAACGAAGTAATCCTTTCTCTCCGTCTGAGATCTTTTTTCGCGAGGGAAACTCGAAATGTAAACTCGGCCGCGCGCAGTCGGTTTTGCTAATCTGAACTGTATTTAGATCAGAAAATTCGTTTCCCCGGTCTAAGTATCTGTCGAGAGGATTTGCATAATCCACGATTGACTGAAAAACCAGATTACTTTGAGGCAGGACATTTTCAAACGCGATTACTCCAAGCATCTTCTTACGACTGGGAATTTTTCAAAGATGCATAGAATCGGTAACGATTATTGTATTTTATAATATACCTACTTATTCTCTGGTTAATATTATCGCGGACAATGTCGTAATCAAGCAAACCTGTTACACTCTACTTGCTTTCGCGTTATCTTTCACGACGACTGCTTCGAAGCGCGCGAAACGTAAGGTCAGCTCTATCTTTAAGGATGCGACTTACATATTCATTCGTGATTACTAGACACGAAGAATTTAAATGTACGAGGAAGTGCGCACAAAGCGTAAATGTATACCAAAGTAAGCTAAACGCGAGAAGAAGGATTTCAAAGGTGAAACAACCCCTATTTTGGTTCCTCCTCTTAAACGTGTCCTACAAAATTGGTATCCTCGAGCAGCCAGATTAGAAGCAAATATTGATCTAAATCTATCAAAGATTGTCGCCTAAAAATACAGAAACAGGTATCGGCTCGCATCAGCTGTTAGGAGAGCGTGGCACCCGCGTCGAGCCCGCAAAATGGCTGCACCTTGGCGCGAACCGTTCGAATCGAAGCGATCGAGTTAGCCGCCCCCGTAAAATTCATGTTCGCGGAGCTCTCGAAATAACAGGGCCCGCGCGGTAGCCGTAGCGAAGGATCGACGACGAGCAAGGAGGCGGTCGCGCGTTCCGTACGCTGGTGTACGATGGTGGGTATAAGTGCATACGGGCAGTCGGCATAGACACGTACGGGAACGGTGCGCGCGAAGCACGCAACTGGCACACGCGCTTCCCCCCCGGCATATGGCGCGCACGGTCCCCTTTTCAGTTCCGGGGGAGAGAAGAAACGAGGGGGCTGCGGCGCGTGCTCAAAATCCCCACCAGAGCTCTTCCTCGTCGCGCAACACGCGTTTCCCTCCGTCCTGTCCTTCTCCGGCACATCCTGCCCTTTCGGTCCCTCGCGCAGGCCCTAATTCCCCCCTCGAACCCCTCTGGCTGGCCGCCCCGTGGTACCAGCCCTCCGTCTCGCTCTGTAAAACGCTGAAACCTAACCCATCTATCGGATGTCCGCGTTCATTCTCAACGCGGACGCCATGCGGTGCGTAGCACGGAGGTCTGATCAGGGACGAGAGCTGGCATACGCACGGGAATAGCTGCGCGCGTCAAACGAGGAAGAGGAGGAAGAGTGCGACCGATGTCGGATACCCGGTGACCATCGCGTCCAGAGGAACCGTCCAGTGAGTTCTCTCGAGTGACCGCCGCCTCCGATCGGTTCCCGCGATCGGGACCACTCGGACGATCGACGGAGCGCGAGGAAACCGCGAGTGAGTTCGATGGTGGGAGGACGCGTCGAGGGGCGAAAGCTGTCCAGTGAACTGTGCGCACGATCGTCGTTTCGAGGTTTCGACGGAGAACCCGGGTCGAGCCTATCCGCGAATAGGTTCTCCCGACGTAATTCTCGCTCGAGGATCGTTCGATTCGTTTCTCTGCCCGATTAGACCACGGCGTCGGCCACGGCGCGTGCTTAAAACCCCCACCAGAAGCCCCGTCTCGTCTCTCTAACCCTTTTGCTCCGGTCTTCGTTAACGTCCATCCGTGTCACTTCGTG
This sequence comes from Xylocopa violacea, assembly GCA_963969225.1. NCBI lineage: Eukaryota > Metazoa > Arthropoda > Insecta > Hymenoptera > Apidae > Xylocopa > Xylocopa violacea. The sequence goes on from CAXAJV010000015.1 coordinate 21,042,682, forward strand.
GCGCAGCGAGATATTAGACGGGACGACCCGACCTTTCGCTCGCGTTACGCGCTCATTTCGTAGTCGAACGCCATGCAGACCGCGACGCGATGGGTCCGTTCGTCGCGACGCCACTTTGATCGGTAGCGATTTGTCGGGTGTCGACGGTTTCCCGTCGTCTGGATGGAGTTACGTCGTCGCTCGAGTCGCGGGAAGGAAGGAGCGTTAACGACCAGTGTCGAAACGGAATTGATCTCAAGATAGTTCGCGGTTCGAACTACGCGAGAGATTCGTGCCTTACGTGACAAGTGACCGTAGCCTTGCGAGCTGAGCAACGGAAATTGGTTACGAGTGCCTTCTTAATCACCGATACAGATAAGTCGATTCGTAATAGGTGTTGTTTGCGACGTTACAAACGACCGAGACCGTTCAAAGTCTCCGTTCCAAGTCGTTGGAAACCGCTTTCCTCGTAAATGGGAGCGTTTAACTGGTGCTATATACAATTCCTACGATCCTATTGTGATAATACGATTCAGAGATCTCGATTCTAATTGAAGCGTCACGCGGCGCCCGAACGACGTTCCACGATTTTCGTCTACCATCGTCTCCGTCTTTCGGCAAGGAAACCCGAGCACGTCGACGCGTCGCGTCGTTTCGCGGTGTTTCGAGAGATCGTTTGTACAGAGTAACGACGACTCGCAGAGATTGCGAGGAACAATTTCCAAGGAGTCGACGACCGTCGCGGAGAAGAATAGACGGTGACCTCATGCTTTACTTAAGCCGTTCTGACCGACAACGAGACAATTGGATCTTGGTTCGGGTCATCAGCTTCGTCATTTGGTAGAAAAAGAACCCGCGGACTATCGAAAGCTACGACGAAGCCGCCTGTTACCCGGAACGATCGCGACGACAAAAACTACGCGTCGCGCGTTCGTCGATTTTTTAACCACGATGTACGCGCCGTCGTACCTGTTGATTCGTAACGATCGTTGAGAAACCTCGATATTTATCGTTCAGGAAAAAGATATAACCGATCGTTGACTCGTTTACACGTTAATCAAAACCCAGTGCCTCGAGCGGACGATGCTGCTGCCTTTCCGATACAAAAAGTGCAAATTCAGAGTTCTCGCAAGGCAAGATTGAAGCAACGCGTACGCGTAAACGTACGGAATAACCGATCGATGACCAAGTTCGACGATCCCGAACGCTTCGGTCCCTGGAAAATGTTCTGACCCAGATACCGAACGTCAAATCGAACAGTCGTCTAACCGTCTGCGTCGACGATCATCTCTCTGTCTTCGAGGGTAGAGCGCGTTTTATTTATAAGTCTATCAATTAGCCTCGTCCTCGAAAGGCATTAGAGTCGATAAGCTGCTCGTCGACTTCGCTATTCTCACGACGTAAACGACGTTCCGTGATCGCCACGATACTGGACCGCATATTTTAATGCCAGAGCCGCCCAAGGAACGCTGATGAGAACGGACTTCGCCAACGATCGCCTGGTTCTACTATCTCAGGTTCGTCCGACCGACCGCGACTTCCCGACCGAGCCACCGAATCGCGAAAGCCACCACGATGACGACCATGGGCGTTACGGTGTTCTGCAACAGGGTGCAAATAAACGGCAACGACCAGGAGCAACTGATGCTGCTGAGAACGCTGCAGGACAACGAGAGCAACATAATCGGCAACCAGCCGCATCTGATAGTCCCCAAGAGCAACAACAACAGCGACGTCAACTCTGCGACCGTGTTGCCACCCTACGATCCATCCAGACTGAAGAAACACGGGAAGAACGGTCAACCCCCGCCAGTGGCGGTCGCGCGGAGGAACGCGCGCGAGAGGAATCGCGTGAAACAGGTGAACAACGGATTCGCGACTCTGAGACAACACATTCCGAGCCACATCGCGGCCGGCTACGGAGACAGGGGCAAGAAGCTGTCGAAAGTGGAAACCCTACGGATGGCGGTGGAGTACATCAGGGGGCTTCAGAGGTTGCTCGCGGAGGCTGACGGGGTTGAATACGACTCGAACGTTGGCGCCGCGCAGTGCGTGCCCTCGCCCACCAGCAGCATCGTCTCGTCCAGCCACAACGGGTCCGGGGAGAGGCTCGTGCTCGAGGACGACGTCCTCGTCGAGGACGAGGAGGGAGAACAGCTGGAAGAGGACGAGGAGGGCGGGAAGCAGAAGACCACGTCCAAGTAATTGCCTTCTTCGTATTTTCTTAATTGTAAATTGTAAATCGCGTCGAGAGAGATGTCGTCTATCGAAGTAGAATCTGTCTTAATTGATTTGGCGCTAATATTTCCGGCGCTATGCTTTCGTATCGGTGGCTTTTCCTTGCTCGTAGTTAACGTAGACGATAGTAACGAAGTTGAAACGGAAACGATCACGCTAATGAATTGCAGATTGTCGCCGAACAGAACCGCGGTTCCGTCGCCACGCAACTACTACGCGTCCTCGATAGGGGATGAAGAGAACCTAGAACCGAGGACTCTGTCGAACGCGCAGAGTTTCTCCCGTCTCTCCCCTAACTCGGTGGCATCGCCTCCTTCGGAGTACTACGGACAGAACGAGGAGAACCTCGAGCCTCAAATTCTATCCCCGTACAGCGGCGCTGGGGACAGCGAGGAGGGTGCAGCCACCGTCTACGCGGCGAGTCCGGAAACCTTTTCTGGCGCCCTGTATTATAAGCAGGAGATCACCGAATCCGGTGAATTCATGGACGTCGTCAGCTGGTGGGAACAGGAGCAGGGCAGACTGGTACATCAGCAACACGCCCAACGCCTCGCGCACGTGTAATAGAAAAGGTCGGTGCTCTACGCTTCCCTTTCTAATTTCCAATCTTTTTAATCTTTTTAACTCATCGCGCTAAGCGCCTTTGAGAATAGCAAACCCCTCGAAGGGGACATCCGAGCGCAAAGGGTTAATTAACGTCGCTTATTATTATTTCTGTGTTGCATACGCATACGTAGAGTATAAAGAGAGGCAGAGAGAGGCTTAATAAAACGAAAACACGATAGACATCTTGATTCCACGCATTAAGTACTGATCTATGACACGCTCGAAACACTTGGTCGCCATGCGAAGTACTCACTGATAAAGAAACGCTATCAAGGACCAGGGACGTTGCACGTGCGCGGCGATCGAGCAACGGGCGTCACACCGGATGGGCGACAATAGCGTACCGCGTATAAAATGTGTTCACGGCTCGCGCGGGCGGAGAGGAGCGCGCGTCGGAGCGGGCGCTTTAAGTGGCTCGAAACTGACGGGGCTGTTGATCGGCGCCAACGCACGTGACAACTACTCCGAGGAAGCGTCGCCAAGTGGAAACCCGTGTACGCCCGTTTCCTCTCGAACACGTGCCCGGCCGACGACGCTCCCGAAAATAAACTTTACGCATTGTAACCACTTTGCGTGGTGCGCGCAACGACGCGATGATGGCACTTGCCCGCGCGTCGCGTCGCCATCGCGTCGCGCACCGACGCCGCGCGCTTCTAAGCCTCGACCAATCGCAACCGTTTCCGTGTTGCGCGCGTATCGCAACCTGGCTAAGTTTTGAGGGGAACTTGAATTTTTCGAAATGTGCATCATCAGCTGAGAAAGTATTTTAAGGGATGAAATATAGAGTTAAGAGACGAAGGAAGTGGTTCGTATTTGTCCCTTCGTTTCATTTGCTTCGGAAACTTGGTAGAAACCAGACTGCCTCTACCGTTTATCTGGCGATAAGATTACGCTGAAGCGTACTTGCGTACGTCGATGCCAAAGAAGAGGCTGTTCGCCGACGAGATGCGCCAAGCATTCTGAGGAACACGTGTCAGGGAAATTTCAAGTTCACGCCAGCTCGCGCTGGCTGCGGCAGCCTGGTTCGTGCGTTTCGAAACGCATCGCGGCGTCGGCATCAAAAGTGCGCGCCCACAAACGGAAGTGGTTCACCGTTTTGCCATATGTTCGGTATCCTCCTCGAAATATCTCTCGACCAGACCTTTCCCAATCTTCGTGGCTTCCAATTGCCCGTCATCGATCCATTTCTGTTCGAGTAGATCACGCATACACGTTCGTCTCGCTTGGCTAAATCGTATTTCGCTTATTCTTTGCCACGCGGAGGGAAATTTCTAGATTTTATTAAACATTCTGTGTCTTCCGAGAGAACAGAATGTTTCGAATAAAAAGAGAAAGTGAGAAGCTTAGTGTATTCTTGTTAGATGTCTTCACCAGCTTATCTTCAACCAGATTACGCGTTTAACTTTAATTTTGCTTCGTAAAAAGCAACGATCGACGTGAAATGGATATATTTCTGAGTACTTAAGAGAGAGAGAGAGCTTTATATTTTCGTATAGAAATAATTTTTGCCCCTCGTGGTTGGCGAAGTAGACGCGCGAGACGAGGGCGCAGCGCAGAAATCGAGAAAAAAGATCGGCTGGCTGTGCAGTCGCCGAGCCGCAAATAGAAATCATGATTTCCTTAGAAACATTCGTAACCCACGTGCCACGCAGTCGGTCAGATATGTTTGATGCATGTGCACATATCGGCACTTAACGCGACCATAAGGCGACAGAAGCTTTTCGTATTCTTAACATATGGGCAGCAGGAAAGCGATCGTTAAGGCAAGAATACGGGAAACCGTTTTAAAACTAAATTGTACCAACGTTTCTACCTCCTCTGGCTGTCCTCTTGTCAAGAATAATTCGTAATTTGAGAGGGGAACGTTATTTACCGCGCGATAATAAAATTGTACCACTCGGATTATATTATACGGTGCTTATCTGAAATCGACTTTCAAAATTATTAAAACATTGGTTACGGCTCATTATGTAATCGTATAGTAACGTATTGAGACATTTATTACGAACCGTAGTAATTATTTTTTTAATCTACTCGGAAGAGCGTAAGAAATGAAGGGGTACAGCCTATAATTTCTCTAACCGTCGAGGTGCTTTCATTTTAATAATAAATCGATGATCAAATTTCGCGAATCGCGTATCAATTAGCAATATTTTATTCTCCTCGTGTATTCGGTTCGATGAGAAATTGAAAAGTCGAATGCATCTCGCTCGGAGTGACTCGAGATGATGAGATGTTTGAAAAAATGTGGGCCGTCGAAGGGACCATTTTATATATTAGCCTGCATCGATCGTATCTTCTATCTGTGTTACAAAGGTATCAATTAATCGCTACCTTAAACAGATAAAAACGACGACAACACGTAAAATGTTTCTAAACGCGAACAGACGCGATAATTATCCTTGACTCGATTAGACGGTAAAACACTCGAGTTTCAATGCCATATGGGCAATGGCCCCGCGATTAAGAAGCTTCAACGGAACGACTACCATATGTCAACCAGTAGGTGCATTCGTAAATAAATTTTTGTTCGACCGTGGCTCGTCTCGAACCACCGCGAGACAGACAAGATCCGAGGCATCGAGCCGTATAATTTCGCCGATATATCACCGTTCAACGGACGCGTGTTCCACTCCGCGAGCGGTGCGCGCGTAAAATATGTGTGCGTATCCGCGCATCAATTTTTTGTCCCGATAACTGCCGGCAAGTTTGGCACAATAACCGACAATTTCGACTTTCACGTAATTCGCGATTTAATTCCGCCGCGCATGCACCCTGCCGAGCGGATCGTTTCGATAAGCCCAGCGTTTTAAAAGGAGCCATTAACGTGTTTGCGTTCCATGCGGTTCTTATAAAAGTCTCCTCGTCCACCCAATTGCCCCGGCCTTAAAACGAATCGGCCGCGTCAATCATACGAATTAAAATAATGTTCCGCTTCTGGTAATAAGCGGTCCACCGTGTACGTTCCCTTCCTTCCCTCCCCCGTTTCTTTCGCTCCTTTCTCGTGGCACCGCGATCTTTGACACGGAGGCCCAGTTCACGAGAAATTTCGGAACGCGCCCGTCCGAAACCGACTTCCCTAGGGAGAGCAACAAGTCTCACGCGAGGGGCCGACGCCGACTCTGTACGAGCCGTACCAAGTAATTCTCGACAATTATAAAGTGAGGTCATCTATGAAATTTACGAGATGCGTCGCCGCGGCGAATTAATTTAATAAATTCCTTCCTTGGCTCCCGCTCGCGTTGATATCGTCCCGTTTGCGCGCCCCTTTTCGCTTCTCCTCTTTCCTCTCTTCGACCCTCATCTTCCGAGTCGCATGTCGTGCCCGAACAATTTTTAAGGGTTGCTCGCTTCGAACGGGTGCCAACTGTTTCACTCCAACGTCCACTCGAATCTTTCGTCTGACCGAATCGAACAGAGGGAAGCTAATCGCTTGACGCGCGATGTCTTCTTTAAAGACCGAAAGGAGGAGAAGAAGAGCTTCATTTATCACTCGTTCGAGCACGTTCGTCGATTCTTTCGACCAAGTCTAAGTCTCGAGCAAGTTTTCCGTTTAAATTTTGCATAAGAAGAACATGTAACGCGTACTCGTGTGGAATACGTGGCGTCGCGTTGTCCCTTCGTCTTCTCGTCGACACGCAACGTTAAAGTTGTAAACGAATTCCTAACAGCGCGTACAATCCAAGTGGCATCTCGTACGCTCGAACGATCATTCGACGGGAATCGCATCGTTCGACCGCTCGCGAAATTATTAAAATACGGGGACATTAAGCTTGGCCAAAACAAATTAACATGATTATTGTCCAACGGTGAAATTTAATCGGACGTATTTCTCCTGCGGCCGGAGATTAACATACTGTCGCGATTTCGTTACACTTTCCAGCCGGTAATATCCCTTTTGCGTTCGTAAAAGTCGCATTTGTACCTATCATTTACAAGTAAAGGTAATCGAGCGTTGTATGTCACGCGTCCAGAAGAAAAATTCCGCCGATTAACAGCGGGGTCAGGACGTTACCGACGCTGAAACCGTACTTTTACTCGCCGCGAGAAATTTCGCTCGCTCGCACGGGGACGCGTAATCATTAGTTTAAAAAGAAAAAAAAAAGAAACTTCGTCGAACGGCTTCCGGCTTTTTGGCGTCGTTCTCGGAGAAAAATAATCCCGATTAAAGCGGCGGAGGGTTAAAAGGAGCCATCCGCTGGAAAGTGTGCGACGAACCAGCAGTTCCCGTCAACTCTTTCCTCTTCCCTGCTGAACGATTCACGTCGTTCGTTTCGTTGTTCAAGCAAATGTCGCCAATTTGCTGGCATCGCTGTCTCGAATTAAAAAGCGGTTTCTTATTATTTCGTATCTTTGGCCTGATTTTTGAATCAACCATTCGAGAGTCAACTCTTGCAAAATTTCTCCAGCATCGAAACGAACGATGCGTAACGATTCAATTGGCCTGCGTTTCAATTCGAAGCGACGATAGAAATTTTCTACGATTCCGAGCGAACGCTTTATTCGTGTTTTACTTTACGACGCGGGGACACGCGTTCGTGTTTCCTCCCTTTGGAAGATGAAACTGCGTCGTAAAACGAAACGACGGCGAGGCTTACAACACCCGCCTGCTGTTTTTCCTTCTCCTTCGACTTGCTTCGCGAGGAACAAAAGAATTCAAAGGTCTGTCATGCTGGTAACCCGCATGTCGCCTATCTTATCAACGAACATTACCAGCATGACAATGTGACTGCGCGCGTATCGGCGACGGTTCGGAGCCGATTACGCTGTCCGACGATTAAACCTTTTCCGTGAGCAAAATCTGAGTTTTCGCAAATTAGTTTCTTCGTTCGCGCGCCTCGAAAACGTCCGCAATTTTAAAATTATTGTTAATAATTGTTAAAGTATTGCTTACTTCCTGGTGATATTCGTATTTATATCCTGACTTTCATAGGAAGTCTGTCAAGCTTTCAATGCCACGAAAATGTATCTTTCTCGCAGCAGAAAATGCATTTTATCAATATTCAACGATCGTAGATATAAAAAAAAAAATAATTGGGCAGGATTGAAAAAATTTGCGACAAGGAAAAAGGAGGTTGTTCTTAGCTTTTCTCAGCAGCAAAACGATGAGAACTCACCCCGGATGCGTACACTTTTCCCACGATCCTTCGGGGATGTACGTGGCAGGGTGTCCGCAAGAATTCGTCCATCCGTTTCCGTGTTGAATTCGTACTGATCCAGGTAAATAAGGATCTTAACGATCGCGGCGAAAGAAGTACAATGGCCAGCTGGGACGTTGTCCTAAGAGGTCATACGTGTCCCCCATCGTTCCCCTCGAGGAATTTGGAAACTGTTCTCTGAAATAAATCACGACACGGGTGAATTTTAGGGGTTCTGCTGGAATAACGGTTCCTTAGTGGAATGATAAATTCAGTTACACAGTGTCGGGGCCCGTAGCTAATCAGCTTTCCATTTCTTCTATTTCTTCTTTCTTCTGCGCCAACTAAGATGGATGTCGCTGTGAGATCGACTGCACTGGAGACGCTGAAACGTAACGAAAATAATTATTCTTTATCTGTATATATTTGCAAATCTTTCACTACTGTTGACGTCTAAAGGCGCTTAGAAAACTTGTGATACTGTAGACGATTTGAAAGCTTGCGTTTGCGATACTGTGGGCGCCGATTTCTACGCGTGTTTCTCGAACAATACCACTGAACTCGCGTTACCATTATTATTAAACTTTTCTGCTCATTTTTGTATTACAGATTCGCAGCTAAACTTGCACGCACAACTAATTGGACTGATCTCACGGAACGAAGACCTGGTTGAAAAAGAAAACCGATCGACTGCGAAGTATCAGCAAAGACTTGGCGCCAATTCGTACTTACCGCACGAAAGTACTTCCGCGGAGACAGCACTGCCTACGATGTCTTTCCGCCTTCGTATTATCTCTTCTTCGTTTGGTACCAGAACGTCTCTGCACGACGCTACCGATCCACTTGTCAACGATACGATTCCCTCGTTCTTACGTTAATTCGAAGATCTCCTGAAAAATGATGATACGTCAATATGATTCGAAAGAAGAAGTGAAATTGTAAGCATCTCATTTCTTCTTCTCAAGGGTGATCCAACTTTTAGATACAAGAGGGAGAGGACGGTCGATGTTGCAATTAAAAAGAAGTTAATCTTGAATCGAACGATAAGAAAGACACTGTTCTATACAATTGATATATTCCGGTTAAATTTGAACAAATTTGATATTTAAGAATAAAGATTTTATGATCCTTTGGAAATATTTCTTGAAAATACGTAAAAGTTCCTTACTTTTCAACGATTTTCTGTAACGTGCATCTCGATCGTAATCGAATGAAACGTGCGAAGAAGTTTTAAGGCATCTACGAACGAACAAGTTTGTAAATATCTTAAAACCAAATCGATGCGCTAATTTTAAGGCTCGCGTAGGTAAGTTTAAAGAGATATCGAAATCGTAATCTAGAATTAAGAGGCGATATCCACGTGTCCACGTCAGATCAGAAAATCGAATTCTCGTTAAAGTTGACTTTTCTATCGGCAAAGTATAACGCGACGTTGATCAAGCAATAAATCTACTCGTAAAGTGATACAATCTCACGTCCAGGATGTAACGTTTAATCGTTCGTATGTTAGTATCGCGCGTAATTATCGTTAGGCTGAAGGCAATATGAGAATGGAAAGTGGAACAACGAAATCGACGGATTTGTACATACGAGTGTGCCTTAAGTAAAGTTGAGAGCGGTCGCGACGGATCGACGAAAGTATTTTTTCTACTTTATATTTTTTAACACGTATTTAACGAACATATTGCTATTTATACACGCGTCCACGCAGGATGTCGTCCATTAAGCGATTAGGAGCTAAGGCAATACGCTTCGGAAAGTGGAAAGGTAATTTCGCGTGCCAAGGAAGGAAACTGTTATTCCCACGATATTATTTAATTAACTACTATTAAGGGTCTCGGTCAGTACCGCATTCTGTTAGGGTGGATGCGAATTTAGGCGAGCTTTTCTGGTTCTCGATCGTTCAGTATTAAGAGTACGTAACAGGAAACGAGTTACTTAAATCAAAACTGTATAGTATTGTTATAAATTCTACTTTCACATTTACCGTCATCCGCGTAGCATCTATATGATTATTAGACGCGTTCTACGTGCGCGTAAATACAGTGGGTTACAAAAATATTTGGATAGACTGGAGTGGAAGGTGTAACATATCAATGAAATGCAGAAATTCGGGCTGTATAGTGTGCGCGTGTGTGTGTGCGTGTGTGTATGCGAAAGAGAGAGAGAGAACAGAAATATTTTTCCATAAGAAGAAAATTTTTAGTAACCTGACAACGTTTAAATTTTGGTTTTGATCATTTCTACTTTTACCTCCTGCGGAAATAAAAAACTTTTACAATTTTTACCTTGCGCACAGATTAGATCATAAAACATTCTTTAAACATAAACCATGACCGCTAAGTCGAATAATTTCATTACTATTTTATTACATTCATTAGTAATTTCATTACTCAGTTTTTAATTACACGTATTTACATTACTATGCAAATGTCGTCAAATTTTTTATTGTATACTATTATATAAATACATATATATTTTATTGACGTATCTCTCGTAAGGATGAAAAGCATAGATTTTGTTGTAAATTCTGCATCAGCCTGAAGTACTTGATACCTTTTATTAATTTAACGAAACGCGAACCTGCGCGAGGCAACAACGCGATGCAGCGAGGATCCAGCTTAATTAATTGTAAAACGCGGAAAGCGTTCGTCCGATTGTATAAATGGGAGACTGTTGCACAAAGGTCTTAAATTATTCTGCGTTCGTGCGACACAATGAGTAAAACTCTGTAAATACAAGTGCCTTAATTACATCTACGATAAGCGTTCTTTCTTTTTACTTGTATCATCTGTAACAGTTTTTACGAAATATTTAAAATACATTTTATTATTTATACGATTCCGTTCTTCTTCATTGTCACGTTCCAAGATACTTTGCAAGTAACAATCCTACTTCGATTGAAACAACGATTAATGATGATTAGTGATGATGATTTATTTACGTTTAATATGCCTTTTTTATACGTCTGCATCGTATATTTCAGAGGTATTTTTTCATTCTGCGATTGAACTTACTTTCATTTTCCAGTTCTTCTTCGCATAGAAGTTCGAACGCAACACCTTGCACACGAGGACATTAATTAATTTCATTCAACAACGAAGTAAACAACCGATGTCTCGTATTTATTAATAATCCAGAAAGATTGTCGATTACACTTCCCTGCTGAATAATCAATAATCCTCTTTGGAATAAATGTATCATTGACTGGCAATTTTTTCCAGAAATTAAAACGAGCGCGTTGTGTATTTATTCGTGTCGCATTAGCAGAAAATTTCGTATTCGTTACCATTATTGATTAATTATATTCCTTACCCAGGGTACAGTGACATTATAAAATATTAATTGCTACCTACTAAATCCGAATAGAACACGAATACACACGAATATAGAAACTCGTAATAATGTACAAATTTCATCTAAATTTGAATCACGTTGCTGCAACGTCATCGATGGAACTTGTCCCTCAAAATATATTTGTAGAAAGCAGGATACGCAACAGTAATTGGAATTATTAATTAAAACCGAGCAAGTGTCCTAGCGAGTGGTTTTAAACGGGGGTGTACGCGATGCAGGTATATTTTTTACCGAATTAAGAAACGAGTTTGCTCGATGCGTGGCAGTCGGCCGTGAATAATCGGTGTTCGCCAGGAAGTCTACGTCGCGGCGGCGGTAACAGCAATAAAGGGTGGCTGATTTGGCGTCCGTCGATAATTTCGTAATTTCGTGAAATTGGTCGCGCTCAGTCAAACTCGACGAGGGAAAGTCCTTTCTCCTCGTTCCTCTCTCTCCGTCCTCTTCGTTGTCCCTATTTCTCTGCTCTTTTTTTTTATTATATCCTCGAGGGTCGATTTCCGGGCACGTTCCGTGTAGGGGGTGAAACAGGTCGCTACGTCATTTCCGGAAGTATTCGTTTCCAGCACGACGATCGAGCAGCGATCGTTGCAACCGCCTTTTTGTCTCCCGAACGATATTGTACGTCGTTTATTGCCGAGCGAGGTTCACTTACTGAAATTACCGTGCTTTTCGATCGATTTCCGATCTAGACTACAATTAGAAACGATTAAATTCTTTACTCTCCAATCGTCGTGTTACAGACTCGTCCGCGGAACCTTGAAATATTACAAATAATAGCTAATAATGTATGTAAAATATATAATGCGTAAATGAAAATTGACAATTGTATTATAACAGGTTTACCGCAAATTGATCGTACGATTATTATAATATAGTTATGAATGGCAAATTATAGTTACAAAAGGAATTGAATGCGTACAAGAAGAGATAGAAAAAATAAGAATAAGTGATCAATTATCGTTTCGTGTCAAAGTTTCGTATTTTTTCCAGGTACATAAATGATTTACGAAGAAAAACACACGGTAAAAACATAAGGTCATCGCATAATATGTTTACGATGAATTCATTAAATACGAAAGATTTTACGTGCAGTGCAGCTCAACGCGAGTGGCTATAAAAGCAGTTGTTCTTTTGGTAGCTTAATCGTTTATGGTGATTGTAGCTGTCCGTCAGTGTCCAAAATGATAACGCTGCCTTTGCAAACGTTCACTTTCTATTCGTTAATCGTGGGCGCAATTTTGCTCGCACTCCACTTTTACATTGAAAATCAACGAATCGTTCGATACGCAAACAAACTTCCAGGTACGCCAAGTAGCGTAGAAATATGATAAATCTCAATTCTAATATAGACATTGCTATACCAGTATCGATAGAAAAGTATACAGAGGGGATAACGATTTGCTTTTCTAGGGCCGAAAAAATTGCCAATCTTAGGGCACGCGTTATACTTGCTTCGACTAAAACCAGAGATTATCGTGAAAAAGAGCATAGAATACAACGTGTATGGGCCTGTAGTTGGAGGGCTGCTTCTAAACAGATTGTACGTCTTCCTGTATCACCCGCGAGACATCGAAATCATCTTGAAGAGTACAGTGAACATCCAGAAATCTCGCGATTACGAGTACGACACTTTATCTACCCTTCGACGCGATTAAGAATAGGCTAACGTTGATATTAATTTTCTATTCTTCTTTTATAGTTTCTTCAAACCGTGGCTTGGAGACGGTATCCTAATCAGCACAGGTGACAAATGGAGGAGACACAGGAAGATTATAGCACCCACGTTCCACCAGAGCGTACTGAAAGCGTTCATCCCACTCTTTTACGAGAACAGCAGAGATTTGGTGATGCGGCTTCGCGACAAAGTTGGCCAGGAATTCGACTGCCACGACTACATGTCGAAAATCACCGTCGACATTCTGTTGGACACAGTAATGGGCATGAGAGCGACCGAGAAATATAAGAATAGTTACGAATACGCCAAGGCTGTCATGGAGTAAATATAACAATCAGATTTATTTATTTCAATTCGTTCAAAGTGATTAGACTGTTTGTCTTTTTTGTCAAAACGGCTCGTAAACTTCGCTTAACGAAGTCTGCCATTTCGATTAGCTACCAACGCATATTTTTTTTTTCGTTATTATATAAAATAGTATATGCGATATCATCCATCGACGGCATTTCAACCTACAACTGCGGTTAGATATTCTTTTCCATTGGTCGAGCGAGTCCAAACAGTACTCGAAACTGCTCTCCACTATTCACGATTTGTCCAAGACGGTGGTCGAGAAAAGGAAGGAAGAATACTACCAGAAGTATCGCTCGGCTATCGAGAACGAGGACAAGCCGAAGAGATTGGAAACGTCGGTGAAGGAGCCGTCGAAGGACAATAATCAAACGATGAGGATGCACTACGTGAACGACGATCTGGACGACATCGACAGAAATGACATCGGTGAGAAGAAGAGGCTCGCGTTCTTGGATCTTATGCTCGAAATGTCTAGAAACGGAGCGCAATTGACCGACGAGGAGATCAAAGACGAAGTGGACACCATAATGTTCGAGGTAATCGAAATACCGTTGTCTCGAATTAATATTATAGAAAATTGTAATACTTACGGGAGACGCGATGCGTTCTGTCTCAGGGACACGACACAACTGCCGCAGCCTCGAGCTTCGTCCTCTGTCTACTTGGAATTCACCAAGACGTCCAGGTGAGCGCGATTACGAACAAAACGTCAACACGCGCGACCGTTTGTTTATGTTATTTTATTTCGTTCACCCATGTAGACACGCTCCGTTTGCTACGATCGAACGAACGCTAAGTTATCAACGCGCTCGAAACGCTGTACAAAACACTGTTTCATTTCAATGTCGCTAAGAAAGCGATTACGTCTCTGCGGTCTTGCGCCTTTTTAATGCCATTGAACATCATACTCGTTCCGGGGACAAATTGTCTGGGGAGAAGCAAGAACTGGTCTAGTGTATTCTCGTCCCACACGACGTCTTTTCTCTTCATTTGTTCGGAGTAGTTGAATCCAGAGGCAGCTGAAAGCACGCAGTTTCGATATCGGATGGAAATTGAAAAGTCTGCGTGTTTCCTCGCTCTTCTATTGAAAATTTCAGACCGTTGTCAAACGTCGATTAAGGTTAAATGTATATAATCGCGCGTGTGTCTTAATTGCGGAAAGATCGAATTAAATAACGATACACGCGAATAAATGTTGCTTCTAAGTAACGTCGTTTTGCGTATTGTCAAAGAACTGTAGTGGTGTAGCTCTGAATATGAATCAAAGACGTTTTTCGTTCGTTCGAACGTGTAACCTATACGAAATATCGAGTATTAAATGAAAATGGGGTGAATTGCGATGACGTAGGTATACTTTCGTAAATCTCAGTTTGGTAAATAATTAAAGAAATCTATCTTTCTTTACATAATAATCTATAGATGACGATGCGTGTAAAGCATTTGTACGTACTGCCACTTTTTCTGCCAAATATTCCAAACAGAGTTGGACCTATTCTGTGTCTTTCATCTTTGCCAGTGTTATGGCAGACCGCGCACAGTCTCATGAACAACACTCTTCCGTTTTCTACGCTCCCCATTCTCGCGAAAATTTCCAATCATCAATATCGAAGGTTACATCAGCTGTTGGCGTAACAATCGGAAGTTGGTCGATTCTAGCCTATCGATTTCAAGTTTGATATTCCACTTATCTAATCTAATATAATGTTCGCCTCGCAGAATCGAGTCTACGAGGAGTTGGACGAGATCTTCAAAGGATCGGACAGGCCTTGCACCTTCGACGATACGCTGGAAATGAAATACCTCGAAAGAGTGATCTTCGAGACGATCAGACTTTTCCCACCGGTCCCAATAATCGCCAGAGAGCTCAGCGAGGACGTGCAATTAGGTATGCTTCGCGTGGTGAATAATTTTTACAAACTCGAACGATCCGATCAATTATTTTGCAGCGACAGGAAAGTACATGCTGCCGAAAGGAGCGAACGTTGTTGTTTTACCATTTGCGACTCATCGGATGATGGAGTTCTATCCGAATCCCGAGCAATTCAATCCCGACAATTTCTTGCCAGAGAAAATGCAGAGCAGGCATCATTATTCCTTCATCCCTTTCAGCGCGGGGCCTAGGTAAGTCGAAACAACGATTATCCGTCGTAAAATAACGATTACGTTATCCGTAAAACACGTAAAACTTGAGATGACGATTAAATTCCGCTCTTTTTACAGGTCGTGCGTGGGAAGGAAGTACGCGATGTTAAAGTTGAAGGTTGTATTGTCGACGATCCTGCGTAACTACAGAATACTGTCGAATGTCAAGGAGAAGGACTTCTGGCTGAAGGCTGATATCATTCTGAAAAGGGTGGACGGGTTCCGAATAAAAATCGAGCCACGAAACAAGACCGGGTTGGTTGCTGCTTAAATAGAATTCTCGTGGATTATTCGTGTCGAACTACCGATTAGTGTATCCGATTAGTGTATTATCAAATAAATTCATTGTATCGCACTCTGATCGATGCGATGTAGCTTACCTTTGTTCTCTTTTCATTTCCCCATCTGACAGCAGCTGCGACGGGATCCTCTGGCGAACGTTCAAATAAAAAATATTTATTTTACATCTCATTTACAACATTCATCTATGTACACGCAACGTAATGTTTAGCTTTTCAATTTCACGATACATCTATATAAGTTACTGCGCGCAGGAAAATCTAATCGAAATATTTAACTTAGACGTATACGTATATATAAAAAAAAAAAGATAACAAATCACTGCACATTCGCTGAAAAAGATCTGTACACTATTCTTCGTTCCGTAACAATTTCGTCAGTGTGCAACGTTTCTCGTTGCGCGAACTCGTTTCGTAAAAAGCGTCGTCAAAAAGTGTTTTCTTTTTTTCAATTTTGTACAAAATAATTTCTACTTTCGAGTAGCTTCAGATACGTGCGCGAAGCACAAGGTCTTTCTCCTTCTCTCTCCTTTTGTGTCAATCCGCAGAAAGGGAACCGGAAGTTTGGGCAGCAATTTTATCCGCCCGTTCCTTCCTCCTCTTTAGTAAATCTACTGAAAGGAACTGTATTGCCCATGGAATAACGAACAGGACGTTCATTAGTAAAAGGGCAAGCTGGCAGACCACGAAACTATTGGTCCAGTCCTTCAAGAACCCTAAAAAGGAGATCATTTACATATCAAGATTCCCTTTCATCTGCCCGTTACGATTATAAACGTTCAATACGCTTCGTTCCTTGACAATTCAATGAGCAAATCGCTAGAAACTGTCGTGAGGATCGTAAAGATTATTTCGTGGTAATCTAGAATTATTTAGAATATCTTTGCACAATTCTCAATTATCATTAGTAATTAAAATGCAATATATTTAACGCACCAACGATTGGACCAAACAATATAGAGATAATACCGCTTATAGCGCCATAAATTCCATATGCCGAAGCAAATTTATCAATACTGATGTCTTCTATAATGACTAATGGCTGAGGAACCCATAACCACGATTTAACCATTCCTATCAATGCTATCATCACGAACGTGCCTGTCAACGTATCGTTGTACAGCAAGTATCCTGTAACAGTAATTTAAACAGTTTCATACGAATCATATTAAGCGACTGCGAGAGGGGATGATATTCAGAATTTTGAAGGAAAGATCGATGACGTTTCGTGGTATTCGCGATTCACTGACCGACTTTTGCGAATGCCATACAAATCATGGCGGCGAAGAACAGGTACTTCGGCTTGATTTTCACCACCAAAGTGAAAATGGTCAGCAGAATCTTGGACACCAATTCCGCGGTTGCGCTGATGGTAATCGCGAGAGCTGCTTGGCTTTTCGCGTAGCCGCTGTTGGTCATCATCAATGGCAAGAGAGAGGAGAACGTGAAGTCGCTCGACAGGACGAAACTGATGCCCAGACACATGTTTAGGAAACCCCAGTTCTTCAACAGCGACATCTCCAGTAGTTCCCCAAAAATTTCCCTGCGTCAGCGAAAGTATCAATCAAACGGTCGTCCAACTATTATTTCTTTTTTCTACTTAAGTCGAAACGAACATCGCACCGCCATTTTTGCGGCACAAACCGTTCATAGGCTTGCATATGTTTATTGAATCGCGTGCTAGATACGCTAGCGATCACTATCAGTGTTCAAACACAAACTCGCGACATTAATCACGCAATGTCTTTATTAAACAAAGCTTCGCTCCGCTCTGCTCTCAATGGAAAATAAGAAAAAAAAAGCATCACCTAAGAAGCGCTGAACGAGGCCAGAAACAGCTAGATAAGCAACGCGAGATGGAAAAAATATGTTACGCACTCCAATTGACTTTTCCCGATACCCGTTTCTTCTTTCGCGGCTACTTCGACTTCCTTCTCCGCTCGTTTCTCCTTGATCTTCTCGGGGTGATGTTGCTTCACGTCTCCCAAACTTCCGATGCCCGTCACCAGATTCATCAGACTCGACGAGGAGAACGTCGACAGCCGTTTCGTCAGCAATTCGCGCATCGATCCGGACTTCATGCGATTGCAAATTCTATCCTCCAGCTCGGATATCGAGGCGACCCTTTTCGCTGGTGACTGCGTTCAACCGAACATGTTTTAATTGTCATTAGTTTGGTGTATTTTTCGTCGCGAAGGAAAATTAGTGACTCGACAAGAGGGAGCGATGAACTCACTTTCAACGTTTCAATCAAGAGCGGAACCTGTTTCCCGCTTTCGCCCTTCAGGCTCGTCAAGCTGCTCCACCTGGTCCTCGCGGGGGCTCTTAGAACTTCGCTGTAACGACGATCCGAGAGCACTATGCCGCGGAACATCCGTTCCTCTTTTTCGCGCGCCCTTTCCGCCCGCACCTCTTCCGGTTTCCTCGCGTGCCACTCGACGGGGTGCATCATCGTCATACCGACGATGCAGTTCATGCCCATGGCGCCTGTCGTCAACGCTGTCCCTGTGCAACATTCCCAATGTCTCGTTTGCGTCGCGCGAAGAAGGACATTTTCAAATTTTTATTTGGTTTCGAGGGTAACCCTTC
Source organism: Xylocopa violacea (assembly GCA_963969225.1). Lineage (NCBI taxonomy): Eukaryota > Metazoa > Arthropoda > Insecta > Hymenoptera > Apidae > Xylocopa > Xylocopa violacea. The sequence continues at coordinate 21,061,059 of CAXAJV010000015.1, forward strand.
GCACTCGGCTCTTTCCTGGGCGTTAGCAATAGGGAGAGAAACGTGCATTTCTCAAAAAACTGCGCTGGAATAAGTTTAACCTTCGTAATCACTAATCAATGCTCCTCTCAGATGGAGCATCCGAGTGCAAAGGGTTAAAATCGACATGCTATAGGCATTTCGTTGAAAATGTAAGAGTACAGCAACGTCGGATCGATAAATCGAAGCAACTCACCCCTGAAGCCATAAGCTTTCATCATTCTCTCGATCCATATGGGATACGCGATACCGCCTAGGCCAACGATCACTTGAGCCGCGCACATCACCTAAACAGCAAGAGTTCTTCTAAAAAAATGACGAATACACGCGCGTTAACGAATCGCCGGCCGCATTGGCCCCGCGTTCACGTACCGGAGCCCTTTTCTTCACGAAGTAAGCGTTGAAGTTGGTGTTGCAAATAGTGACGATCAGGCCAAGTCCCATCCCTTGGAGGAAATTTAAGAACGCCATTTCGTAGACATTCGTGACGAAAGCTAGGCAGACGTTCGACAGAGAGAAGAGCACCGCCCCGAAAATCCCCACTGGCCTCATCGAATATTTCTTCAGCAATTTGTTCGTCATTAAACCTGTAACAGTGCGATTTTTTGATCGAGTGGCCGATCGACTTTTACAAATCGTAAATCTATACTTCGTTCAAATGTAAATTTAATTAACGCACCCCGTCGACAATTCTATTTATCTTATCTATATGCAAATTTGTGCAACTTTGTGCAACTTGCAAATACACCACACCACGAAATTATCAATGACATTCGGTGAAATAAAATTCATTCCAAATGTCGTAGGCGTGTAAAAATTTGTACGAAAATAATGAAACGGTCAAGTATTTTTTGCGCTAATTCTGTAACAGAAACCTCGAAAACGGATGAAATAATAGCGATAGAAAAAAGCTCGTCTCTTCAATAAGAACTGAGTTAAGGTACTTCATCTGGACGGGCTATTATTATCACGAATCACTGTTATCAGTACCAACAATGACAATTATACGCACCCAAGAATATATATACCACGCCGACTCGTAAAAACTTCCACGCACAAAGCAGAAAATTATTCAATATTGACAGACGGATGTTGACGCACGGATATATTTAGGCCGATAACTCGGAGGAATTATAATATATTAATTTGTCATCGTTTCAATTTTTCTTCCGTTAAAGAAAGTGTGTTCGTTTTTCTAGTATTATAAATTATGAAGAACAAACACGACATTGAACGCGCTAATTACGATGTGAATTACAACGCTGCCTTTTATTTGTACGTGCCAGCACGATTTTCGCTTCCTGGCGCCTAGGATGTTCGTGCCAAATAAACATAACGTATATTTCATCTCATCTCGCGAATAACATGCTCGTTTCTCTTATACCTCGCATCCAATACGCTTTTATACTTTTAGTTTAGAAACTGTTCAGAATATTCTATTTTATTTCTAGACATAATATTATTAATTATTTCCCTGTGACGTTAATGGAAGAAATCGATTAATTTTACTCGGCTATTCGATAGAAAAATAGAATTGAAACGTATTTCCTTACCAGCAATGGAAAACGTAATCATAAAGACGGAATTGAAAAGCGTCATCGCCATGCCAGCCTGGCCAGTTTCTTCCAGGAAATCGCCAAATATTATTGCGAACGACGTGGATGGCCCAAACGTTGTGATCTGCGAAAAATATTAATCGCGCGTCGTAAAACTGTTCGAATCTCGAATCTACGTGGTTTATGTTTCGCGTCGAGTCGTACAAAATGCTAAGTAAATTTATCTCTCGATTTCAACAAATAAATATAAAATCGGTTCTGTGAATTGGGAAGACGAATTTCTGACGTTATTTCGAAACGAATACTAACAAACACTACTATCATGGCAAATGCAACCATCCACCCCCAACCACCATCCGGAGCCAGATCCTCCAACGTGATTTCGTCCTCCTCGTCGTCGCCATCTACTTTCTGAGACAATAACGCGTTATTCTGAAGCTTCTTCTCGTCCTCGTTGAAAACGTCCGTGGTTGGTCCCATTGTTGTCGTGCCATTGCTCTTAGCCACCGTCATATTTTTAACTAGCCTGTGCAGGCGATAAAAAGTATTCGTTAACGAAGTTCCACGACGTTCTTCGCTGGTTTCATCGATCGTGATTCGAACAAGCGTGAGAAAACTGTTTCTGTTAACTCTTAACTCTTGCAGGATCGTTTAGAAAGGGAGAGAAAGAGTGAGAGAGGCATCGACATCACCGATGAACGATGAACTCTGAATTACATTTAGCATCTTTATATAGAACTGGGAAGAACGAAATATATTTAGCTCAGGGACACTTCGAACGCGTTCTCAAAAACAATTGTGACCGTCTGCGTTTGATAAGAATCATAAATTCGCACCGCTGAATGAACAGCCGCGGCGGTTCAATGAAGAAAAATGGTGGGCGAGATAAATTGTTTGCGTATGCGGAGAGGAATCTTACCGGTTGCGTGCGCGTTCAATTTCCCACGAACGATAGAGAGAAGCTCGCGGTTGCAATTAAATTTAATTTACGGAGTATGGTGATAGCCGCCCGGATGGTTTTCGACTGAACGGAACGGGGTACGAACGATTTCGAAGACTCTCTCTTATCTATGTACGCGATGTCACTGTACTAAATACCTATCCTTGATGAGAATGAAATATTGCTACCGCAGCATCTGGAATTAGGAAATCATCTGAGCGAAAAATACCGCGTTGTAAACGGAATTTTGCATCACCGCGGTTAGAGCTGATTAAACCTTCAGATAATGGCAATAGGAAAAAATGGTAACTCATCTCGTTCTCATGAACTGATAAACTAACCCCTTCGTCGGGTACCTTGCTTCCGTTTTAATTTTTATCGAATGGTCTTGCAACCGTGTTTCTGATGAGAAAAGAGAAGCATTGCGTTTACACAGTATAATCGACTGAAACTACCCTTTCGATAGCACTGCTCTTTCCGAAGTGCAATTTACACTGCATTATTTATATCTCGATAATTAAACAGTGCCACGTACAATTTGATTCTTTCTTAAAATTTTGTTTGCGTGTAACTCGAAACAGAAAATATGACATTTAACAGTAGACGCGATGCATCTCGTGATCCTGAATTATGCACCACGATTTTCGCTGCATCGACACGGTTGCAGCCGATAAGGCGTAGTATCTTTGTAAAATGCTTGAGAAAATCGATGATGGAACTCTGTATTTACTTATTATAAATGTTCTACCCTACATAAAGCGTGTTATCTCTTTCATAAGATACGGATACCCCGTCCAGCGCGTTGTATTTATTGTTACAAATTTATTTATCGAACAAGTTTACAGTCATCTACTTATTCGAGTAGCTCGAACATAAACGAAACTTCAGGTCAATAATTTTATAATGCCAGACATGTTGCAAGTAAAATTGAATTTCCTGCGCCTTTAGCAACGTCAATTAACGCGTTCCGAATGCATTTATCACGTACGAACGTGATAAAATACGAAGCATATAGATGCTCTTGAGACGCGTGATAGATCGCCTCTGCGGGATGCGTTAAATGCATGTTGACATTGTTAAACAATCTACACATGTTTCTCTCTGCAATTATGTAGGGAATATAAATACTTTTACTACCCAGTATCTTCGTTTCGCTGCCTCTCCTTTCCAATCGTTTCGTCTAATTATCGCTAGCGTTCGGACGCAACGTTCGAATCGACGATTAATTATTTCGCGAAACTAGCTCGACTTGCTTCGAGAAAAATCTCGAATCCGTCGTTAACAGATCGAGATCACGTTAAAAGTGTCGAGACAACGATTGCGATCGACGTGCACGCGCGATGCGAAAATAAATTTGCCTCCAAACCGCAGTTAAAACCGCAAGTAATTTAAACCAGCGGTAAAAAGTATTCTCAGCGGTCGCGTTAATTAATCCGTACAATGTAATAATTATTATTCCTCGGGAACGAATTGTGCCACTCAACTGCTGCAACGATTCTTCGACGAACAATTTAAACGGTTCGATCGACGCACTTCTCGCGAAGGATAAATTTTACTCACACATTTGTTTAAGCGCGACCAACAATAACGAGGATGCGTGACTCTGGATAACGTAGCGTATTTGTTGTAAAAGTATCCAATTACAAATAGGCCATTATTCGCGCGTGCTATCAATTTTAACGTAATATGTACAACGGACTTGGCGAGATAGATTGCGATAAGAAAAATAAATAATAAAAAGGTGATTAAGAGAGAGAGAGAGAGAGGGAGAGCTTCTTGAAATTGGATCAGTGCAACGTATATTTTCTTCGATCGAACATAATAATGTACATAGTTTGCACCATCGAAGCATCGAAGCATCTTACTCGAGCTAAATCTTAATATTTTGTATCAAATTATTGGAATTGGTCATCAACGATACTCTCGAACGCGATCGGGTCAAGAAACTCCGTTCCTGCAATGTCTATACACCCGACTGACTCTTAAATCAAAGCAAAAGTCCAAAAATAATGTAGCCGAACCATTTTGAACCGTATAATCAAATTAGTGCGCTGCTGATAATAGCAATAACGTCGACGATGAAGATACAAAACCGATCTGCCTCTAAAACAAGTCAGTTTACAACTAGAATATACCTTTCGAAGGATACAACGCGCAAAACGCGAGAAAATTCTGCAACGAGAGTCGCGAGCTTGTTCGTTCAACGTTCTCCGCTCCAACAAAAATGAAGGGTTGAAAAAGGAAGACAAAGGGACGGTAACTCATGATCGTTACGAGGGACATGCCTCTGCGTGTTCGTTTCAATTCCTCGATCTGCATCTCCCAGCGGAGTGGACGACCGCCAGGAGGATCCACTGCTCGTCGCGCATTTCGCCGATCGAAGCTTTGGTCACTGTGGCACTCGCGGGTCGAACGAAATCGTCGCGTGGAGGCGTGTGCGCGTGGCGACGGGTCGGCTCGATCCGGCACTGAACATAATAGAAACCGACGACGGTGCTTCGGGCAAAAGCTCGAGTCTGGGGAAAAGTTTCGACTCGGTTCGATCGATCGCGTTCACTTCGATCGCGGGACGCGACGGAATGAACGGGCGAGTCGATCGCGGTCGAACGAGAGTAACGAGATATCGGTAATCTCTGCTCGGATGGTTCTGCTCCGCTTCGCGCGTTCGTTCCTCCTCGATCCTCCTGCTCGCTCGCGGACGACGATAAACGGACGGACGGGGCGGTCATTTCGGTCCGCGCCATTCGATGCGCGACGTCCTCGATGCAAGCTGCGAGAGCAGAGAAGTGAGTCGTTTGATTCGTTCGTCTGACGAATACGACAGTGTTGCGTTGAATTCGTAGCTCGATGCTGGGGCTGAGAGATCGATAGCGATCGGAAATCGATCGATTTTGCTTCCGAGTGGGCCGCGCGAGGCTCGTGCAAGCGTAGTCTCGATAAACGCACGGGGAGGAGCAGTGAAACGGAGGTTCGCAAAAGTACACGGTTTTCGGGGTGGACTCGTGATCGGATTGTTTGCTTCCGATGGACTCTGGTAATGTTTTCAATGGAAACGCACGAGCGATAACCGCCATATTGATAGTGAAGTATCGAACAGTTGTGCGGGCTGAACTGTGCGGTTTTGAAACTGACAATGAGCGCGCTTATCGAGACACGGTCGCTCGGTGCTCCGAACCGTCGTTGTAAGTAAGCGTTTCTTTTTCGTCTATCTGCGCGATTGACGCGAAACGTACGCGTCTCGTGCTGAAACGAACGTTCGTATCATCGCAGTGAGGAAAGGGTGGTTCAAGTATCGCTATTCACATCCTTTGTCTGCGGCAGTCGGTTCATTCGCGGTTCAAACTTTAATCGTCATTCTTTTCAGTCGATTCGTATGGTTTTTTGATACGATAAAGTGCTCGTATTCGTCAAGCGCAACAAAGGCTTATTAATGTTTGTAATTAATAACGTTTCCTGTAATAATAATTGTTTCCCAAATTTTAATAATTACTTTAGAAAAATTGGTAAAACTATAACGAAGAATTGTTTACCTAAAATCGACGAAAACGCTTTTCTACCGATCGAACAACCGCTCTACGTTTGAAATTTTCAAGCCTGGCTATCCGTTTTATCTTTCGCGATCGATTTCTTGCGGTTGCGTGTCATTGGAGGAATATTGTTTCCCTCTCAAAATACTCCACAGTTGTCTTCCGTCAAAAAAATGTCTCATCGTTCCTGTTCTTCGTTTACCATCTGCAACGTCGAAGAAACATACGAACGACGCATCTCCTTTTCAAGTATAAAATGAACAATTCTTGAAAATTTCATATCGAAGTCGACGTCTTTCGATTACACGAATTCTATCAAACTTTTTTCAACGAAATCAGGTTTCCAATTTCTGCGAAGAATGCTTCGCAGAATGTTCCGAAGAAATTTTACTAATCAAACTCGTGACTAATATTGCAATTAAACAAGTGTCTCGACACTTTTGAACGCAATTACAGCAGATTACACATGGTCGCACGTTTTTCTTCCTTTTCAAAGAATGTGCGTAATGTTCTTCGCACTTCTCAAGTAACGAGCCCAGATTCAAGTGTCTGTCGAAACACTTGCGATACATCGATGGAGCCAATTACACGCGATCGACGCTGATATCATCGAATTTGATCACGCGTGAAATCACGTGTTCGCAAAAAAAATGATTCGACTCGTCCGCGAGTGAATGAAAAATCGCGAGGTGTTTCATCCTTTCTTCTCCACGGTGTTTTTCCATTAGGCGTAAGCAATTATATCGACTAACTGGAATTACTGCGATCCACTCTGACGATAGAACGCAAGACGCGCGAGTTCGCTCGTCTGCGTGCTGACAGTTTCCATTTCCTTATGATAATTTGCCGCGTATCAAGAAAACGAGCAAATTGCACGCCCAGGCTAATAAAGAGCGCGGCTGATATAAGTACAACCGCATACGAGAGGCTTGAAAACCATTTTCAAAAGAAATATGTACTATACGCTATAATTGAAACGAAAAATTTAAATATTTTGTTTAATCCAAAAGATTCGTCGACTAAAAATTAATCTGTGTCATTATTTGCGTAGCTGCTCAAACAGAGATTTAATTAGTCCTAGTGATACGTATAAATGGTAAGATCGCGGTGAAAGGAACCTTGGATAAAGAAACAGTGTTGTTTTATGCGCGAAATGCATTTAATTCAGTTTTTTTAACTTTTTATGCAGTTATAGGTTGTGCTCGAGATGCTTCGAATCGCTGCATGACCCATTCGAGATGGCTCGTTTCTACTTTTCATGTACACGCGGTGTTCAATCCGCTCCTCGCGCACACGATGCGCAATCCATTTTTTTGGCTCGGAAATGCGTTGCACGCGCGGCGCGCAATCCGTCTCGAATGGGTTAAGAGGAACGATCGTTTCTCGGACTTCGATAGACGCGGAACGTTAATTAAACGAATCAACGAGACAAGCACGCATAATGCAAAATTCCACGATGGATCTCGGAAACGGACGTAACGCGTATTTTTCCACGTGCCGGCAGAGCAAAGAGGGGTGGACGCGGAACGAATCGTCCCGTGGTGAGATCGTCGGTGAGACCGAGCCAAGCGCTTCCGGCTGAAGCGGAGAGGTGAGGGAAACGGCCAAGCCGGTCTAGCGGATCGCGTATCGGATCGTTAAGCAGTGAATGAAGAGGCGGTGACCGAACTGTACCTCGCGATATGGAATAATCGACCGATAGGATCGCGAGAGGCCAACATTTGCCGCGAGCTTTTTTGCGCGACGCAATCCCTGAGAGACCAACGCGAGTGAGACTCGTCTCGTCTGCTCGAGGAACGATGAACGCCGAGGACGCGAAGAAGAAGGCGCCTGACGGCGGCTGGGGGTGGTTCGTCTGCCTTGGCAGCAGCCTCATCACGGTAAACAGTTTTTTCCTCCTCTGAAGACTCGAATCGTTCTCGCGCGAATCGTATACTTGCTGATTCTCTGACTTGCGCGTTTGTAGTTCGAACGAAGCTTCTTTCGTCTGATTATTATGACAATTTTTTAGTACTGCACACTAACATTTGGGTTTTACTCCTCTGAAGATTCGAATCGTTCTCGCGTGAATCGTACACTAAGCTCGAACGAAGCTTCTTTGTTTGATTATCGTAGCAATTTTTCAACACTCTCTTGTATTTACTGTGTAAGTTATTGAAGATCCGAGTCAGTGGCACGATCGGTCTTGGGCTTGCAAGTTTGATTGCCCGTGTTTATATAACAGTACTCCTGTATCGTATCTGAGTATAATCGCACTTAATCATTTTCAATTACGTATGGGTGAACGTATGAATTCGTTCGAAGATATGGGAAGTATCTTTTCTAATAAATGTGTTATCGTTAAACCTGGAGTAAACCTATTAAATCTATCTTCAGTTCTCCTTGAAATCATTGGACCCCTCGTTTGGTCTCCTCTTCCACGATCCTCTGGAGGAACTTGGCATAGCCTCCACAGGAGCTTCGTTTATAATGAGCATTTTCGACGCCATCTTCAATTTCTCAGGTATCGAACAAATATATATCTTTTTATCGAAAATTAAAAGTTAGCCTTTTCTCTCAATTACTGTAAAATCGTCTCGACGACTTTAATCGAAACATTAAAATGGACTGTCTTTCCTTGATTCAGGTCTACTGGTAGGCCCGCTATTAAAGAAATATTCTTACCGGACAGTGGCACTTTGCGGATCTCTTTTAAGTTGTACCGGATTGATACTGACGTCAAGAGCTAATAGCATGTTCCATATCATTTGCACTTACAGTATTTTAGGAGGTACGGAAACGAGTTAAGCTGACATAAGATATTTTTACCCATTTAAACCAAAGAAAACGCGTAGAATAATTTACTAACATGTGCGTTAATTTATCTTTCTATGTATCTACTTTTGACTTGTACTTTAACGCGATCATTAGATAGCAAGTACCGATATTTGACGTGTATGCAATATCGAACCACTTAATTAACACTTGTTGTAGGTTTAGGAACTGGATTAGCAACCGCGTCAGCTTTCGTCGCATTGAACACGTATTTTGACAAAAAGAGAGGACAAGCTGTTGGTTTCTCGATGGCGGGAACAACCCTGGCCATGATGTTGGTACCTCAGGTACGAAATTTTGCTTTTTTACCAAGAATTCTTGCATTTCACTCGCATACTCTTTATCCTCGACTATTCAAGACGTTTCTATTACTTTGAATTACGTATGGATTTAGTTAAGATCCAAGATACTAATGTAATCTCGATAGATAAGTAATCTCTCAATAATCGTGCGTTCGAAATACGTAATACACCAACTCGCTGTCTGACGTAATTAAAGAGATTTCTATCTTTTATAGTTTATACGCGTCCTCTTGGATGCCTACGGATTTCGAGGAGCGATGTTAGTCGTTGGAGGATGGGCCATGCACTCCATCGTTGGCGCCTGTTTGCTACGACCACTCGTGGTTGAAAGCAAGAAACCTGTGAAGAAGGTGACGCATCTGAATCAATAAAAAAATCTGGACGCGATTTGCTAGCTACTAATTGTAGAATAGCAGGAAATTTGATTTCAAGTACCATCTAATACCTTCGTTTCGAAGTCGAGGAACAATGATGCTATTATTTCCGACAGAATTCGCATAATTTGTCCGAAATGGACACGTTGCTGCACACGAATAGCAACGGGGCGATCAAGAGGATGGAAAATGGCACGGATGTCCCCCCAAACAATGTCGTAATGAATGGCAAAACGGAAGAGACACCGAAGAAGACTACGAACGTATGCTTCGAGAAGATAAAGGAGACGTTTGATCTGGATCTGCTTAAGAATGGCGTCTATTTGAACGTGATCGCGGGTTCGAGTCTGTACTACGTCGCGGAGTCGAACTTCAAACTGATGATGCCGTTCTTTCTGTCTAGCATAGGTAAGTAATAGTTTGAAGAACTCGCGGAGGGAAGAAAGACACCGTAGCGGAGGATGTTGTCGAGAAACAATGAAATTCCCGAATATCGTAAGCGAATATCGCAATTCCTTAACTAATTAACATTCGCGTAGTTGCTGTTGATTTCTATTAATCGCTTGACATCCTAGCTACGGCGCACAGTGGAACGAAACCCGAAGAAACGCGAGAAACAATCAAGAGATCGACCGTAGAATTTCTAATTGAACGTCACGCGTACATACATGTAATTAGAATTAATAATTATGATATTGCCTCTTCTCTGATCGATGTTAAACGATTGAATGATTAAACTGTGAAATGCTACGCTCGATTTTTTGGCCGTTTATCGCGTTTTTCGGGTTTCGTTCCACTGTGAGCCATTTTTTTTAGGATTTCGTGTAGACATTTCGGTTGGGGAACTTGATGGTCGACAGGGCTGAGCAAGGGAGAAATTGCCTCCTGTTTGTCGTTAACTGCGTTCACCGACATTCTTGCCAGACTTCTACTTCCGACTATGTTTGATAGGTGTGGATTCAAGAAGAGGACCATTTTCTGGGCGTTTTGCATCTGCGTCGGAATCGGACGGTCCAGTACGCTTCGTTTATATTTCACTTTCCACTTACATTTCCTCTGTTTCTATAAAAATATACACGTTGTACTTTCCAGTAATGGCGGAGCAATCTAAAGGGATAGCCTTGATCGTAACATTCGTAATAATAGGATTTCTACGAGGCGCCACTCTGGTAAATCTGAATCTGAACGTCTCCGAATGCTGTTCGTTGAAGAAACTGCCAAGTGCCTTTGGAATCTACATGGTATCCAAAGGATTGTTCGTCGTGATAATGAGCCCTTTGATTGGTACGTCTTATAAAAAGATTGACTCGCACGCACAAATATACAACTTCGTGGATATAAAGTAATCTCTCGTTTCTTTTTTTCTCTTCAGGATACATCCGGGATGTCAGCAAAAGCTATTCGCTTTGTATACACATTATGACACTAATGATAAGCACAACATTCGTCACGTGGGGTATCGAGTTTTTGTACAAGATATTACGAAAAAAATATCTCCCTAACGACAGCTCGACGAGCACATGATAAAGTAACGACGTGTGCGTTGTCCATCGTTCGCTCACACAGAGTTACTGCATAAAAAACAGTCCTGTACCATGTCAGATAAAATGAAACCGATCGTTCGTTCAAATAGCACAGTGAAAGAACGCAACGTTTATATTTACGATCCATTTATAATTAATTATCTCGAACTAGTTAGTATCTGTTGATGATTATTTACACGTGTAACTTTGCGCTCAGTAAATGTACTTATAAGATTTTCTACGAGCACGTTTGTATGAATGTTACGACGCTCATCAATGTTTATCCGACTTTTGAAACTGTAACACGTAAACACTCATGAGCGAGGTAGAAAATGAAGCAGTCGGATGAAGAGAAGAATTACATCTTCGTCTTAATTAAGTATCGCTGTTAATCGAAGCGTAAAACTGTTGCTTGTAAATATCCAGACGTTATAAAAATGTAAAAGAGCATAAAACTATGTTTGCGGTGACCTAATCTTCATAATTACTGAGTTCTAATGACTCTGTCGCGATAACCTTGATATCTAAATGGGAAATCGTGATTCATCGACGGGGATTAATTGAGAGTCTTCGTCCTTCGTCGCTCGTTACAAATTTTCTCATTTATTCCTTTTTTATACCCACTGTATGTATATTCCACGTGAATTTCTATTCGCTAGATGAATTAATCGGTCGTAGAATCACTTGGCTTGAACTTTAGCAAGGTTGTTAAATAATGTTGGAATGGAGACGAATAATAATTATTTCCTGCTATTCTCGGTTCATTGTTCTGTGTGTAAATTAGCTGTCTGACTTGAAAATTGCAGTGAAATCGCAATCGACGCGAAATCGAACGAAACGCACGATTTCGCAAGAAGCTACTGGCGAGTTCCTCGAGATATCCTTTCGCGTTCACAACAAATCGCTCGATCGTGGCTCGGATCACGTACCGTCGAAATTTCGGACGCTGCGAAATTCCAAACAGAGCGTCCCTCGGCCACATCTCGAGGGCGCAACGAAATTGAACGCATCTTCATCCGAAATGCATCAATCGTCCGACGAACGGGAGTGCACGTACACGCGTACATACATAAATAAAGCAGCGAGTCAAAGACCAGTCCCGAGTCGAGTCACGGAGCCGGTTTTAATCGGCCGAGGTCTCTTCATCGAGCCAGTCACGAATAGTCCACGGTGCCGGTCAGATCATGCGTCGTTTATTTTTGCATTTCGCTTGAGCCACCGTCGTTAAGCTCGAGAATGCGTCCCACCATAGAGTACGGTTTCCTCGAGTGAACAGAGGTGATAAGAACGTGGTATCGTCGCGACACGGTCGCTGCTCGTTAACGAGACGTGATTTCAATGGTGACACCCGTACCGTACTGGCGACGAGCGCGAATTACGATGCAGCCCACGATAAGTAGCCGTAATTCGAGATTAACCACCGGGAGATGAGGGATTCCCGTTCCGTTTCCACCAAATCGTAAGTTCCCCCGCGAATTTCCTGGCTTCGACGGTCGCGATTTACTGCGTTTCGTCCCGACGAAGCATTCAGCGATGGGACGCGTTGTTTTCGAGCAAACGGTCTTATAAATATTCATCGCGTTACGTAAAACGAAGATCAAATTTATTAATAGGGATATTCGCGTGGCGTATCAGGTGTTTGCATTGTTTATGCTTCGGAAGTTGGCGGTTTTTATGAACGTTTCCTCGATAGATGGGCGTTGAAGCCGTTTTCGTGCGAGTGAATTTATTTGGCTTTCTTTTTCATATATTGCAGTAATTTGGTGTAATTCTTACTCGAAAGCATCGAAATACCTAGAGAATAATGATTTGTGAAGAATTTTATCTTTTTTGACCAGTGATAAGTGAACAATTTCCTTCCTTTTTCAGCAGTATCGGTTTTACATACCGATAAGCACATACCAAGAAACAGAGATAACCGACTCTTTTGAATTGAATGAAAAATTTTCACATCATTCTAATGTCACTCGAATGTTTAACACGTTTTCGGACACGAATGTTATAGCATTCATTTTCATTGCGATGCAGAATGACACGAGTGCTAGAGGATTCGAATTTCAAAGCCAATTATTAGTCTGCGAACCTGTCAATATCGTTGATATAAAAGTAATGAAAACGTCTCCAGCGACGATACAATTGTAGACGCTGAAATGAGAAAACATTTCGAACCATCGGAGCCAATTGAATCCAATTAAATGTCCGAGCCCAAGAAAATTTGTCACCTTATCGTTTTCACTTGAGCCAGACGCTTACCTCCTTGAAGAGGCTAGTTGTAGGGGGTCATCAAACCATTATTAAACGATCTGTTAAAATAGGACACATGAGAGGAAATTGTATTCTTCGTAGTTGAAGCATGTGCAACGTCACTCTGTAATAGAAAATTTAAGATTAGAGCGGCACTTTCTCACTCTCGTTCATTTAGACCATGAAAGAACAATTGTAATTACTCATGCACGTATAGTAATTCAAGTTGTAGTATAGTTGACTTGAAATTTGTAAACAGAGTTCTTACGCGTATAACTTTCCAGTGTTCTACATAGGTATACTGTTTACCTCGCGTAATTAAAACTATAACAGACCTCGTTTACTAGTAAAACGTATCGAACGTGTATATTTATCGATAACTGTTTCAATGACCCATTAACTGTGTGTTTATGTAAAAGCATAGTGCACGATATACGAATTTCTCATAATCTCATATGCCAATTATCAGTTGGAAGGAAAACGAGCTTTTAAATGTTTCTGTCTCTTTTACGCGATAGAATGTTATATAACTAAATGTTACATCGTTAAAAATTTTCTGTTTTAATGTGTTCATTTTTTGCGCAAGTTGCAGTTAAAAATATCGAACGTTAACAATTTTATCAGAATTAGGTCGACGTTATTACGAACATTTATTAATAAACATTCTATCGCCGTTATCGATTATTTGTTTTTCTAAAATAATTACGCTCGTATCAGCGTAAATATTTTAATACCATCGCTAAGAATTGTTCTGATTAATTGGTCGTGTATTAAAACATATTTAAAAACGCTAATCGTTCTCTATCTTGCAGACAACGTCGAGGGAAGCACATTCGAAAAGTGAAATGTAACCTCTCGAGAACGTTTCCACTACTCGGTTATCTATCATAATTTATACACGTCACCGACGCCGCACAAATTATTCCGTTTCTAATCAAGGGAACAATACCAACACTTTGCGAGCAGCGAAGAAGCTGATGTCAAGGTTTAAGTACAGATAGAAGATAAAAGATCGAACAGATACGCGTGCTCTCGTATCGAAATACTGGCACACTGAAAGCTAATTATTTAAACAAACATCAGATCGAAGAGAGAGAGAGAAAGAGTGACTCATATACGTAGCGCATAAAATAATACAAAGTACGTTCGGATATACGTAGATACCAGGTATACAGCCACTGTACAAACTAATGCAACGATCTATCTCGATTTTAGGCTAACAATTTCGAGAAACGAAGGACGGTAAAAGCTGTCGAGGAAAGTAAATATTAAAATAAAGATGTTTTCGATAATAGCGATAAGTGTGGACAAGATAAACCCGAAAGGTAGATCTCGATAGAGTTTGATAGAATCGCGGCAGCCGTTCACAGTTTCCATCGTTGTCACGTGGACGCGTGCTAACCTGTGCGAAGAGAAAGAAGCGGGTCCAATTATTAAATAAAGGGCAACAATTCGCTCTGCGCACGTGTCCGCGTGGGCGTATTCAGACGTCTAGTTGTCCCAGCTAGCGCCTATCTTATCGTCCGCTCGATCCCATCTTATATTTAGACGACACGTTAAGTTTGCAGTCTGCCATCGACTCGAGAGGCGAGACGGAAGAGACAGAGGAAACGCGCGGTGGTCGCTCCTTCGAACAGCAAACTGGAAACAGAAGTGGAAGTGGAAGTGGACGTCTGATCATGATCGATAAAACGTCAGGCGGCGAGGCTGACAGAGGCTGGGCGTGGGTAATCGTCGCCGGTGTAACAATTATCAATGTGAGTTTTCGCTTTCGATCGTCATACGACGGTTCGTTGTCCGATTTCGTACGCGAAGAAGGATGGACACGCGTTGGACGCGTCCGATGCAGGCTTTCGAACCGTACCTCTACGCCGCTTTCGTTTTTAAACGTAGAAATTCGGTGGAATCGATGTCGCTGTTAGGTTTTCGCGTATTTCGTCCGCTTGGCGTATTTTTATGTAGATCCTGGAAGATAGTAAATGAATAATCTAAAAGAGTGAGGAGCAGATGAGTTATGACATCATATCATAGATAATGCGAGTAATGGATACTATTTATGTTACTCACGATTGCAAATAATTGCCTCGTTCCACCTTCTCTGAAAACAAAGAATAATCGCATTATCAAACAATTGAAAATCATCGATTAAATTCATAGGCGAAGTCGCAAGCGCGTCTCCAACTACTTAAAAATTATGTTCCAGCTGGCGATACTGCCCATACAACAAAGCTTCGGCCTAATCTTCAGGGAACGTTTCTTTTCACTCGGTATTACTGCCACGCAGACATCGTTAATTCTTCATCTGAATGGAACGATCACTTGCAGTTTGGGCCTGATAAGCGGCCCGATGATGAAGAGGTTCACATTCCGGAAGGTGGCCTTCCTCGGCGGTTTCACCGTCGCCATTGGCATCTGCGCTACTGCCTTCGCAGTCTCTCTGCCCACAATCATTATCACTTATTGCATTATCGTTGGTAAGTAATCCGTATCACGCGTTTATCTCTGCTTCATTTTTCTCTCTTGCGCGAAAAGAATTTCGTTTTTCATACGCGATATGTAATCGATTTTATTACCACGAAATCCCGAAGAGGTGTGTTATTCATAAGACAGTGGTATAATCGAGCCAATGTTGCGGAAAACAGAAAAATTTATGGCACACATTTTTGCCACGGTATACGCGAATAGAAACCGCTTGATCCTCGAAGTTTTTGAAGTTTTGCTCGACGATTGATTTATTGGAGAATACGTGATAAAAGATTAAACAAAAGATAAGGATGTGACAATACTGCAAACAGTTGGAAGGAACTTCAACTTTGTTGAACTAGTATCTTAAGAGTAAACTTCAACTGAAATAGATTGCAACATGTTTGAACGACGCTTTGATTAGAAGCAAAGGCGTTTGAGGAACACTTTCACAGATTTCGCAGTCCTTTGCTAAATTGATTCCTTAATTAAGTGAAAAATAATGATGCATTGTTATTTACAGGTGTCGGACATGGAATCGTATTCCCAGCCACCAGTCTCGCAATGAATACTTACTTTCGTAAAAAGCGAAACATCGCTATGGGACTGTCCGTAACTCTGACTGGTCTTGGTCCGATTCTAATGCCTCTTCTGATTGCCAAACTATTGGAAGATTATGCTACGACGGGAACGCTGTTGATCCTCGCAAGTGTAGCTATGCATTCGTTAGTCGGAGCGTCGCTTCTGAAACCGTTCAAGGAAAATAAAGTGAGTTCAAAGGAACCACCGCAAAAGGGTAGCAATTATTACATGATTAACGTTCACCGTCAGATTTGATTTGCGATAGATCACAAGTATAACGAAGGACAATGACATCGCGGCATCTTCCGCAGAATGCAACGGCAGCGGTGCAGGGAAAGACACCGACGAACTGAAAGTAAAAAGTAAAAACGACGCTGAGAACGACGTTGCTAATCGTCGATTGCTGGACGACGAGTCGCGACGAGCGAACAAATGCGAAGTGAATTTGACGGGAAACGCGAAAGCTGAAGGCGCGAGGGATGAGAGAAAATCGATCTTTGCGAAAATTTCGGAGAACTTGGATCTTGCTCTTCTAAAGGACAGCCGCTACGTCGCGGTTATATTAGGTAATACTAATCGATATAATTATCAAACTAATCGCAACGCTAGGTTGGTAATCGTTCAAATTACTTTCTCAATTATCTCTTAAACGTTCTGTACACCTTGTGTGCCAGACAAATTAAGCTGAATCGAACGATCGAATCTATAACCGATCGCTAGTTATTTTTCATTCAATAAATGGAAGTAGTTCGAAACAAATCAATCGATGGATAACTTAGAATACATAGACGATCAATATTAGTACGTTAATTTTATCGCAACGAGACGGTTTCGAGAGTGCATTGATCGATAAGAGAATCGATGTATCAGTTGAACTTTCGAGTAAGAAAAAATCGATAAGAACACTTCAGGTAGAATAACATGGAACGTTTTACATACGCTCTAAAGATAACTAAATATATCAATAATTATAATTGTTACCATATTTTATTTGCAATAGGTATGGGAGTGTCGTTGGTCGCCGAGACAAACTTTAACGCGATGATTCCTTTCGTCTTGACCGAGCTGTCTGGACTCGAAAGGACCTCGATCGCTACCGTGATGTCTATTCAAGCCGTCTCAGACATCATCGGACGTCTCTGCGTCCCGTTACTGGCGCAGAAAGCTGGCTGGACGTCCAGGAACCTTTACGTATTGTCCTTGATAGGATCCACCCTCGGAAGGACCAGTACGTACAGCAACGTAAAATATTCGAAATCGACCCCTTCACGGCAACGAATTTACGATCTGCTGGGTGTGTTGATTTCAGCTTTATGGTAATTTCCGTGGTTCCAATAAATCTAACAACGATTGGACCTGCCGGATCGTTCACCAACCGATTTAACGTTAACTCATCGAATTAATAACTTCTTATATATATAAACGTGCTGTGTAAGGATCGCTTATAAACGTATCGCTTTTGTAATGGATAAGCAAAAATCTTTTTATATTCTCTTGTTCGCTCGTCTCGACTCGCGGCTCCACTACTTAAAATTATGGTCAGACTGGCCATCAAGCGAGTTAGCTACTTGCAAGTGGATCCAGCTGGACGCGCTGCTCAGTCAGCCACTCTTCTCGCGCTGTCAGTCGACTGGGCAGCGCGCGTTTAGCTGAATCTACTTCTTTGTAAAAGAGTAGCACGCGTGCCAGGGTCAGATACACCCTCGTGCATCGACCTCTTCATCAAGAGATCGATGATAAATAGATACAGGGTAACGCGACGAGTTCTAGGTGTCGCGAATGTTATGTTTAGAGGATCGAATAGATTCCTATTAGTTATCGTCGAAACGCTAACCTCTGACCAAGCGATAAGAGTGTTCTCGAAGGATTTGGCCACGGAGTGGGGAAGGTGACGAGCCTTCTGGTAAGAAGACCAAGATGAACCCCTTGGCACTTACCCCAGAACCGCAGCGACATACCATACATAAATTAGTCGATTGCATACGTGAAACATGAAAAGTTGTACATGTGCAAATGAATAATTACGCCCATTTACTTATTGATTAAAGTATTTGCGTAGCAGTGTCGTTGAAAGCTTGATGGACTAAAATTGAAACGAACATTGTCAATTTCAGTATTATCAACCTGGGGTAGTACTTACACGGTGGTAATCGGCGTGTCGTTGCTAATTGGCGTCGCCAAAGGGACGAAAGCTGTCTTCCAAACGTTGATCATTCCTGATTATGTACCTCTCGAGAGATTACCAGCTGCTTATGGTATGCAAATGGTTTGCAATGGTATACTGTCCATCGCCATAGGTCCGTTTATAGGTGTGTGTCTACGTGCAATTGTATTTCATTCAATTTCCAGTTATTATAATTACTTCTAATTTACTAATTATTTCTTTTCTTGTTTTTACGTGCATTTCAGGTTTGGTGCATGACGTAATGATGAGCTACGTGGGTGCCCTCCATTTCACTTCGATTTTAAGTCTATCTTGCGTTATCTTATGGTACATAGGAGGACTGTGGAAGTTCAGCAAGTCAAGCACAAACCTTAATGACAAAAGAAAAATGGACGAGGTAGAAGACGGTGCTGTTGAGCAGGTCGCATAAACAGCTACGCGTGTCGCAACCGATTGCGAGGAAAATTATTTCCCCGAGAAAGTGTTCAAGCAGCTGCAGGTGATAAAAACCTAAAATAGTATTAACGAAGTCAGATATTAATATGAATTTCTAAGAGAATATAAGTATAAGCCAAATGACAAAACCAAAAAGGCAACAATTGAAATGGGTCCTATGCGTATTTTAGAAAGTATACTTTAAGGTTTATTATACTTATCATTAAATAGTGTTAAATGGAACTATTTTTGACTGATTGTTGTTTAATATTGTTACATGTTCTCTTTTGTATAATAAAATACTTACTTTACATTTCAAAGTAAATATAAAATACTTTTATTCCTAATACTTCTATTCCTGTTTGTTCAAACATACATGTTAAAAGATTGAAACAAATCTCTATTCGTTCCTCTTAGACTCCAAAACTCTGCGATTAAGCAAAATCACCGAACATTTTCTAACGACCGAGTTCCTCGCGATCAAACTTTTGTCACATTTTTGGCTAATCATGGACGATGAAAAAAGCGCAGCGATTTCTAAAAAAAAAAAAAAAAAATCGTCAATGGTAGAACATGTGCGCGCGCGGCGAGCAGCTTTCTTTTCTGCTTCTAGGTGAAGATGCAAGAACCAGTATCTGCGTTCACCGGCTGCCGCAAACTGGTATTTTGCCAACTAGTAATCGGGCGAAACGATGCTCCAATAATCCAATGCTATCCACGTAACGGAATGGCGGAGTATAATACGATTACCTCGAGGCTATACGCGATTTTAAGATGTATCATTAAACGCGCGGATGGAAGGCCGCGAAATGGAAGCGCGTGCAGAGCGTTCGCGTTCGAATCGCACTGCATACGCGCGGAAAATCCACGACCGGTATACACGGACTCGTTTATGCAAATTATTCTACAAATTTTATGCTCAGATGTTATTTACGAGGACAAAAAATATTGTAACAATCCCGTAGCTACGTTTTCAGCGGAATATTCGAAGAATATAAAAATGCACAAAGCAATATCGGCCCACTTTATGTGAAATCCATGAATGTTGAAGAAAGTGGAGCAACTGTTTTTTCGAGACCTTAATTTTAGCAGACAATGTTCCGCAGTTGAATTTTAATCCGAATTAAATAGATATGTTTCACGTATCTTTTATCGAGATAACAAACGATGTTCGTTTGCGCGATTACGCGACAAACATGGCATTTATTGTCATCCGTGATCGTTGAGTGATCGACTTTCAATTGTACTCGTTCGATTATCATCGAATTGCGTACAGATGTTGCCAATGATAGATCCGAGCCGCTGGTTTTTACTCGCGACGATTTATAACGAAGAAAATCGAAACCAAACGCGTCGTTGTTGATTTCATTATCATTACGCGTGTTTGTGCGCGGTAACGAAAGCGTTGCGGCTTTTGTCGCGTCTTTGGTGCCCGTGCATCCCAGAAAAGTAAGAAAATTCAGTGAAAGAGATTCCGAGTGACAGTGGTTTCGAGGTCAGTGGAACACGCGGAAAGTTTCGTGGGATGCGTTAAACGGCATTTACGATCGCACGCTTCCCCACCTCACCCCCTCGATTTCTTTCTCTTTTACAAATAAACACGCCGGACGAAAAACGGCTCGACTACAAAATTAGTCCACTTTTACTATGGCGTTACCTAATACGAGGTTACTCAACGAACAATAAGAAAAATATGTCCGTTTTTATAACATTAACTATGAAATAGTTAGAGTAAACTATGTGTACATAGTTACAACTTTGACAGACATTGCTTTTGGTGGCAGCCATTGCAAACAAAGCTTTCTAACTTCCATTTACCGCTAACGTTGCATCTCTTCTTATCAGCTGTCACAATATCTATCATTGTTGTAATTAATATTCAACGATTAAAAAGATAGTGTTTCGATTAAAATTAATTGCCGATTACGTCGCGGTTTACAACGTCTCTAATTACTCTAACGAACCGCTTGATATTAGGCGTTAATTACTAAACTGATCGAAGAGAAGTAAACATCAGAAAATTCTGTCCGGTAACAGAGCGAAGATTACACGCGCAATTGGACAAGTAGGTAGATAAAACTAAATAAGCGTCGGGTCTGCTTCGAAACGTTTCCCCCGGATTGGTAAATAAAATAATCTATCGCATTCTTTTCCGGTCTATTACACAAGCCTCGTAAATTACGCGCGACTGGAAGTCGGCGTCGACATCGACGACGTCCACCGAACGTTTAAGACCGTCGTGACCAGAAAGAACCGTGGCGAGGAAAAAAAAGAAGAAGCGTATCATCGAGGAGGAAACGCGGATTACGGTAGAAAACGTGGAATAAAGCGGCGCAAGATTCGAGGAGGGATACTTTCCTCGAACGGACGATCGCGCGGACCAAAAGATAATGCTAAAGAGAAAGGATACGGCAAACGCGTCCGAGATTCATCGCGCGTGCGCGTACGCGTCTCGCGATGATGGACGAAAGAAAAAGCTGGCTGGGTCCGCGATGGAGCCGCGATGGAGCCGCGATACGGAATATCGGCTGGTTTCCGTGGACGGACAGAGGACGCGCGGCATTAGCAGCCACCTTTCTCCTAATTGACCGAGAGGCGGCCCGTTGCGCCGGGGACTCTTGCGAGGGCCCTTGCTACGTCACTGCCGGGGGCCCCGTGACACACATCAATGGGCCGAAATGTAACGGTACCCACCGCGGGTGACCTACTCTCCTCGCGGTACGCGCGCGCGCGCTCTCTCTTCCCACCGTTCCTTCCTCCTTTCTTCTCGCGCGTCCTCACCGGCCCACCTTCTCCTCTCCTCCGCCTAGCGTTCCCCGGCTTGGCCGCCGCCGCCGCCGCCGCCGCCGCCTCTTTCGGTCCGCGGCTTCTCGGTCAAGCGAGCGTCGAACGCGAGCGGGCATACGTACGCTCCCCGCTGCTCGCCGTCGCCGCCACCGCCGCCGCCCCGGACTTTTACCCAGCCGAAACCCCTCGCCTGGCGTCGCACGCGACGCCGACTGATTACACGGACCAGTAATGAAAGCGTCCTCCTCGCGCGTGGAGGTGCTGTCATGTAGCCGCGAACCGACCGCCACGACTCTCTACACTCGTCCTCCTCAAACCCGGTTAAACGCGCACCTACGGCGCTCGCTGGTCACACGATCGATCCACGGACCGAAACGCACGACCGGTCCAAAGCTCTTCGATTCACTTCAAACGCGAGTTATGAACGTGATCGTGCATCTCGTTCTCCAGGTGAGCCACTTCGTTTTCCTTCGATTCCTCCTTAATTGGACGTTCGTTCGGTCTCTTCGGAGCACAGGATCGATCCCTCAAGACTAGGAATTAGCAATTTATTAGTCAGTTTTGTGATACCTTTCTTTGCAAAGTGTTTGCTGACTGCGTGGTAGCTTTGTATAGTATTTGTTGTATCGTATATGTTGTATCAAGTATATATGGTATAGTAACCGAAGAGTGATGAGACAAATTTCGAAACCAGTAAAATACTTACGTTTGAATTGGAGCGGTGGTTGTACGTATACGTGAAATTGCTCGGGACGTTGACCTGGACAATGTATCCCAGGGTCATAAAAATCGGTGAGGAGGGTCCCAAGGAAGATCTGAAAGATGCGAATGAAGGTTAATACAAACGAGACGGCAAAGTAGGTATCGAAAAATACAGAATTGGGGTAATTCCACGGTGGTTCTAACAGTTTGACCGCGTATCGCGTATTGTGGGTCATCGATGGACCACGATAACGGACAGAAATAAGAACTTTCACTGACCGAAGTATCGGTTTTTTTCTGTACCATACAAGGTAGACGAAAGCGAAGGCCAAAGTGTCACGAATTTCTATCTTGCCAAGCGACAACAACCGTCCCCCTCTAGCGCGGAGTAAATACCTGAACGTGATACGTATCTTTGCATAGGTGATCGCATATCAGCTCGTAAGATGTCAAGGAGGTGGTGGACCAAGCACCTTTGGATACGATGCATCCTCCGCTTGCAGTAAACCCTATTCACGCGCTGGTCGCGCACGTCTGGCGAATCTCCCCTGCGATTTTCGACGGCAAAACTGGTGCACCGTGGCTGGCAATTCTTATCCCTGGTGAGTTGGAGGAACGAACGCTCGATCGACCTGATAATATAATTTTAAGTTAGTTAAATGCATTTCGAATGATCGAGATCGGTTAGTGCATCGGTCGGCACGAAGCAACAACGTCGCTTCGATTCGGTTTCTGAAAAACTGGTGTACGTTCTCGAACAATAGAAAGCTGATTAATAGAACGCGCCTAGAAATATTCCGAGAGTTTCACTCTATTTAAACGTACCTCTGTTGATGTGAATTTTAAGCAAGGGACCGAGTGCTTTCAATTATTAAAGTCGTACGTGATCGAACTACGAGAGCGTCGAGGAAGCGACTTGTTGCTTTTACTTTTACTCTCGATAATGCGTAGGTTAATTTGAAATTCTGTACCTTCGAGGATACAAAAGACTCGGAACGATAAAGCGTCCTGACATTGTTATGCTGAACGAGTCGCATATTCCGAGTGTACCAAGTTTCGTGCCATAATAGTTTTAATAAAAAAACACTTTCTCAATTTCAGGCACGCGGTTCGTCGTTTCGTGCAAGAGAATCAAGGATTAATGAGACGCATGTACGGTGACGAGAGGCACCTCAACGTGTTACGAGCCGAGTTCGACAAAAACGACATCGAATTGAAGCACGACGACTATTACCACCATTTCTCCGAGGACCACAGGTAAGTTTTTCGAAATAAAACCAGCAGATCTTGCTCAGAAATTACATTCGATTCCAAACAACTGTCTAGAAGAAACCAATACACGCACGATTACGAGTACTTCGAGGCCGAGGAAGGTTTAAGGATGAACGGCAACGAGTTCGAGGGGCGATCCTTCACCAGCAGGTCCTTCAACGACAACGCAGCGAAACGTCTGAACAAATTCCCAAAACTAAGCGAATACACCAGGCCACACTTCCGACCAACCGAGAAAACCAGCACGTCGACGTCCACGGTGGCAGCCACGAGCAGCACGTCGTCAACGACCACCGCCTCGTCCAGCAGCAGCAAGGAGACACCATCGTCGACCGTGACAACAACGACGACAACTGCTTCGAGCACTCGTGAGTCGACCACCGAGTCCACCCCTTCGACGACCGCTTCATCGAACGGTACGAACGATGGAAGAAAAGAGAACTCGACGGAAGAGATAACGACGCCGCCCACGGTTACGAATTCTTACGCGGCGAAGGAGCAGAATTTCAGCATCAACGAGATCCCCGAGCAGATCGACAGAATCGACGAGACGGTGGAGGATGCGGGCGACGTCGTGGACATTTCCGAAGCGAGCCTCGAGGAGGCGACCACCGTCAATTCGCCAGGGACCACGGATCTACCAGCCGAGCTGCTGAACGCGGAGGATCTGTTCGCGACCCCGAAAGAGACGACCGTCCAAGACGAGACGTCCAGCGCGAGCCAGCAGGAGGAGTTCAGGCCGCGGCCGGAATATCGACCCGCCAACAAGCCGGAAGCTTCGACTATGGAAGGCCAGCTGTACCAGGACGTCGCCGCGAAAGATCAACAGGAACAACCGGTTCTGAAGTTAAGAGGAGTGTGAGTGTCGCTCGTCTTATTTCCACGCGATTCAGGGTGTTTCACTTTTGTTCGAGACGCTCTTATTGGTCTCTTCCCTTGATACGATTAATTAGAACGATAGACGGAGATTGTACTCGAGATACAGATAATGAGGTGATTAAAGAATCCTGTCTCGAGTATTTACAGCGATAAATCTAGGAGCACATGGGAGGAGACGTGAACAGATTAATTTGCGACTACGGTGTTTCAAGTATACTCGTTATTTCGTTTTCGAGTAGAGTGGGAATGAACTTTCGTCGACGTGTACTTACTCCAATAACAGGCTGTATAGATGTACTTTGATTGCAGAAACGCCTGTCCAGTGAAAGAGGAAGTAGTCGCGCCATTTTGGGCGAACAATACAAGAGGCGAAGTCCTGGCGCTCTTAAACCTGTACCCCTTCGAACAGTACGTTCACTGGGAAAAATGCACGTAAGTATTAAAACATAACTCTAAAACACACACACACACTCTCTCTCTCTCTGTCTTTGATTTCTAAAATCGAACTTGATGGCGTCTCGATGGCATCTTAATTCGGTTAATTACCTACCACCGTTTCGTTTGTCCAAAGACACGAAAATCAGCAGATGTACTGTCGAGACGGATGCAAATGCGAGCAACAATACAGGCTCCATCGGCTATTGGCGTACGACCCTAACAACGAATGCCGCGGCATCTTCAGCGACTGGTTCAAGTTCCCAAGCTGTTGCGTTTGCCGCTGCTACAATCTACCCCTCGAGTTTCGTGTCACCTCCCGCTCTCCTCGCACTCAGAATCGAGAAATCAAAGTACAACCACCCCGAGCTCGTTACACGTAAGCCAAAAGACTCCGTTCCGTTGATTCGAACGAATCTCGCGCCTCATTAATCTTGCTCTCATCTCATCCGTTGATAATTGGACATCCTGTAAATAATCTCATTAGCGTAAACAATGACGACCAATCTTTCGTAATTATAGAGAATTCGAAATGTAGTCTCTTTTAGCGAAGAGTTTCGACACATGCAAGATAAGAGGTAGTTGCATGGTGCAACCGGAAGGGGGATGATTTTCCTTCGTGGGCGAAGAACGTAACAGAAAGACAGTAATTTGTTCCAACTTGCCGTATTAATGTAACAGATGAAACTTCCGTTTGCTACGATTGATGCTGAGCCAATTTTCGTTTCTAATTACCGGATCTTTGTCGATGAAAGTCTCTGTGGTTGCACCACGAACTTGATCTTGTGCCAATCGGACCTGACACGTGGTCCCATGTAAAAAAAAAACATGCCGCAAAACCTGAAAAAGAATTTTGAAGATTTATAAAAATTCAATGGCTCCAGCCTAGTCAAGAAATTTAGTCTTCGTTACTGCTATTTGTAACGAAGAAGAAATTCTCTCGCGTAGACTCCATTTGCCATAACGTATTAGTTTTATACCACTCGAGCTATAGTTTGTACATATGGACAGTTTATATATACGGATAACAATAATACAGAAAAAGAGTTATTAGATATAGAACCACATATTACTATTCTAATTGGTTTACAATAAACTTGTGCCTCGACTATCAATTTATATTTATAATAGATTCGTTACGTTTGTACATATATTTGAATCTAGAAGCCGCTCGAAACTTGATTCAGATTAATTAACTTTTAACAGAAAACATTTTTACAATCAGTATAATTTCTAATAAAACTTGAATACATAAGTCATTAATAATTTGAAAGAGGACGAAATGAACACCAAGGTCAGGTTATTGCCCATTGTATTTCAAGCGTTTCATAGAATACTGTTATTTGTGTATGTATTGTATATGTAATATTGTTATTTAATATTTAAAGGCACTATTTAATATTTAAAGGTTTGTAGGTCAAGTTATTACTCATTGCAATCGTTGATAGTCGCACTGAAAGCTAACATGTAACATATCGAGTAAAAAAACAATAACTAGCATAATAATAATACTAGTTTATGTTTCAATATTATGAATAATACATAATAATAATAAATTATATAATAATACATAATAATAATAAATTAAGAGTAGAATAACTGTAATTTGTTAAACGTTTGTTGCGTAAATGAATAAGGCTCGTGAACGATTCTATATAAGCCATGTTTTTGGTCTGTCTATACTTAATTACTCTCGTATAATGAATTTTATTTAATCATCGCAATTATTTATATCTACAATATGTAACAAACGTCGGTAATGGAACGGTATCTGTTTTGTAACGTAGAACCATATTTATCGTTAATATTGTTGTATCTGTAATGTTACTAGATATTTACAAGGATAAGTATTTCTGTAATATGAATGTTTTATACCAAAAAATGGACGTAAAAACACATTCTATTCACTGATTTTATATGCATCATGGAGAACCTGGGTCTGTGTGATTATACATGTATCGATATCAATTTGTAACGAAGAATAAATATATTAAAATACAAACAAAATTAATGAGATTGTGTGGAAGATCGAAACCAGAATTTGAACATGGCTGTTGCGCTCTTTCTAGTTCCGCGACTTGCCGCTAGATATTGCACGAGTACAGTAACATAATTCAATGCCTCGATAAAACACCTAACTATAATTTAACTGCAATTTAATATGTATATCTGTATATAATAATTAATTGCAACCAAACAAAATGCAACTCAACGACTAGTATAGCACACTAAAACAAATAAGAATACGAATCTACCGTATAGAGTTAAATTCCCTCTGCTTCATTTCTATTAAAAAGAGTAATGGGAGGTGCTCTCTCGTTACAATCGATTTTATTTCCTTGCTTTCTTACATGAGACAACTTGTACGTTTTACAAGAAAGAAGGCTTACAAACAATAACGAACGTCGATACGTTAATACTTCGCGGGCATTCGCGTGTTGCCGTAACAGTCTCTCACGGCAATACCGATACACCCCTTATATATCGTACATAATAATCAATGTGTCACATATACATATATAATATTACAAAGATTGTATTATCCGTGTTGCGTTGCAAATATATGTATGTACATATCATATAGCTTCTATATATATATATACACACACATATCCAATATACGTATCTATACGTGTATAAAGAAGATGCTTATAAATAGAAGTATATGTATATATTTATAAATTACGGGCTAGAACATTTGGTATCAAAACCATTGCAAAATAAAGGGAGGGAATCAAATCGTACGATGCAACGTTTCGAATTGTTAATGTTACTAAATGAACCTATGGACAATGAAGAAAACGTAGTTTGTTATCCTGTTAAATAATCAGAACGTGCGACAGACACTTGAAGAACGCTCACAGATAGTTAGAGTTATTGCTCAAGAAGAAATCTGATCTAACGAAACTCGAAACTGTATCGATCAAGTAATTTAGCAAAATCTAAGCTTTACAAATTTCATTCGGTTAATTTTATATTAAATTGCTTTTATTAATCATTAGACTTCGCGAGCATACTTTTCTCGCTACGTCTTGGAAATATAAGATTGCTTTTCCTTTGTTCCGCGCAAAAATTTGCTTACAATTGTACTCATAGATGATGACATATTGGCATTAAAATCCGTCGAAAAAATTACATCGCGACTATCGTATCCGATACCAACAGTTGCGTCAATTGATTTTTCTAGTTGTCCGTCTACGAGTCAAAAATGAGTGACACTAGCTTACACTATTATGTGTAGATGCAGTTACTTGCGATTGATAAGAAATTGTTTAAATAATTTTTATCGGTTGCGAAGGTGATGTTACAATTATATTCATTTATATTCGTACTCGGATTTGACGAAGAATTCTGGAGTCTGTTAAATAGTATGTTCAGGGCAGTCAACGCATGGCAGGAATAGACGCAGGAAGACGATGTTCTTTTTAAGGAAACTGTGTAAAACTGGACATTTGGATCACGCGTTACATATTTATCAGACGTATGTATACGTAAATTTCAGCTGCAACTTGAATTTTACTTCAAGTCGTTCAAGTGAAGCTCTCCTATCTTGAATCGAATCCTCTTGATGAATCCTATGACATTCTCTACTTCTTAAACTAGTACAAGGCTATTAAAAAGTTCACAGGATAGGTTGTCAAACGACAACAGAATTTTATAAAATGATTGCGGTCTGAGAACGTTAAATTACTCTTTTAATTCCATGGTTACATTATTTTTTACGAAATTATGTCGCATTTCCGTGCTACACGTAAATAGATGATATCAATAATTTGTTCGAGAATTAAACAATCTAAAATCATATATTATTGTATTGTTACATTTAAAGTTCAATATATATTTCCCTTTCGAACGATGTTCACATCGCATTCGAGCAAATTAGTAAAATCCCGATAACAGCGGACGATCGCTCCGATAATAAATAACTTCGTAAAAATCTGAATAATCGGAAAATTTGTCGTGGATTTCACCGCTGATTCGGCACCGCGTGTAGATTAAAACACGATCGGGTGCCATCCGAGCGTCGATACACCAATTGATATAAAAAATATTTGCATCTTAATACAATCACAAGCTTTCGTGCTGCTTACGAGTGTCGATATACATTTGATCACAGTTTCTGAAATATCCTATCCGATTTGATCCTGATAACGAACGAACGAACGAAAAATTGCTAAGATCGCGTACAATATCCGTATTACGGTGTTAATCGTCGAGCGCGATTAAAAGTATCGTATCGGTAATTATTATGCACGCATTCACTGTTTAAAGCTCACGCATGGAAAGCACGCTGGTGGGATAAATCGAATTTCTAAGTCGTACAAGCGATACTTACGTAGGATTTATACAAATGTACATTATGCGACATTCAGTTTATCGATAGTGTAAGTTAATGGACGTCTTGATTACAACCTTCACGATCGGGATTAACGTTGCGAGAAATATTCTGTTCGGTTAGAAGTATTTCTGACAAGATATCTGGTTTCTCGTGTTTAGTTTTGTTAGTTATCTCCGCTTACATGTTACATGGGCAAGTAAACAATATTACAACGTTCGATAGGAATAAAATAAGAAATGTACAACGTCTTCGTGTTTTACCCGCGACAAAAGGCCCGATTTCAATTTGCTTGCTGGACGATTGCTTAGAAAACAAGGAAACACTTACTTCTGCGAATAAACAATCGAGTTTATTGCTGACTATATGCAATGGTTTTAATTATAAATAATAAATAGTCTAAGAAATAATAACTTAATAAGGACGATACTCGCGTTTGTGGAAGCATACGAAATAACTGCGTTTACCGATCAAAATTAAAATGATTCTTATAAGACACGCTTAAAAAGTAATACGAGAACTTTCTCTTTATACAATCCATAATACATTACGCACAGCATATGCTACACATGTATGTACAATACACATTTATAAAACGTGATATTATGTTACTATAATATTATTTAAACAATATCGTTTTCATATTATTATGTAGAATAATATTATACTAATATAATACAGTTTAACAAAAAATCACTCGCGATCGAATTCCTTCAGTTTTTCTGTCAACTTAAAGATTCACTTATGGAACAATCATTTTTTTACAGAACGATTTTTTCCCACCGCGATGCAAACAGCTCGCCTAGTTTCCCACGTGATACGATTTACGTGTGCTTCTCTCGTGTCGTAAATGTTTAACTTTCTCTCGAAATTTGTCACGACGAGAAAATTAAATAAATACTTGGCAGTGAATGCGTTTACAAACGAACGTTACAACCGTTTATCCTGATTCTTCTTTTGTAAATGGAAGTTTCAACAACCTACGGAGCGCACAACAATATTGTATACACGTGTATATTGTTTTCAATTACAAATTGATGAACCGTTGAAATGCTTTTCCAAATTCTATTTGTTAACGGAACAGTCAAATAGTTGATGGTCGATTGCTTCGTAAATCAGTCTAGGTTTATATGCTCTTAGCTACTATGCAATTCCGTTTCAATAATGCACTCTGTGTGTAAAAACATAAAAATATGTTTATCAAAACAACTAGAAGTGTCACTCTGTGATCTAGCTTTTATAAAATTGTGTTCGCCTCGAATTTACTATACTCTAATGCACTCTAAATATTAGCTATTATTATTTTCACAATCGATCGATTTATTTTTAAACAACCATAGTTAGTGCATTTGAAGGAGTAACTTTTCTTTAGCTTCCTTTGCAACTCTGACTGCGAATCATATTCGAATCATATCACTTAAAGTGTACAATAATTCATAGACATTCTGTAAATAAAAAAATTGAATGTTAAATTTCCTTCTTTATATATACTACGCTCTTCTGTAGTAGAAAAAAGTTGATTTCATAGTTGATGAGGTAATATTCTGAGTCGGAAACGTTTCGGCTGATGGGGAGAGACGAACAAGATGAGAGACAAGAAGTCTTATAGAATTCTGCTCGAAGAGAAATAAAACAACTACGATATTGTTCATTATTATGCCAAGAATCAAAATATGTATGTACCTATTAACAAAAGATGCGTATACGCGTATAAATATGGCAATTTCAAGCTATTCGATATCAAACTTTGAAGATACGCACAAATCGTTTCTACTAGCTGATAAGCGAATATTCCCGATGAGAGAATTTCATTTCCCACGGAAGCCAAGAACTTTTCATTTCTTCTTTTTTGACAGTACGATTCGAACGTGCAATTCAAATCGTACATTTCTGTAAATACTGTATAAAAACGTAAGGTTCGATATGCTTTCATAAATTGGGAATAAATTCTTTTCAGCGATAACAATGCGCGGTTACGTACATTAAACGAGGTGCTAATTAAGCAAATGATGTGATATATGTAGTATAGAGCAGGAAAAGTACGGAAACATAGCGAATATAACGCCGGATACAATGATGTTGAGACGATTGGATTTCGATAGGAGCATACTGTTGATACTGCGAGGAAAAATTCATTATAGAAAATAGAATACTATTGAAGACTAGTCGCGATCACTGTTTGAACAAATCGTCATCAGAAACGACCACCGTCGATCTGTATCACGTATTCTTCAAACCCAATCGCCAAAGCTCTGCTTCTCGCCTACGTAATATATTACCATAAACGCTTCAATAATCGTCAGTAATTAATGCTTCTTTTCATTATTGTGCACCTAACTGTTTGCAAGTGCATCACTCCTTCCTCTCTCTCTCTCTCTCTCTCTCTCTCTCTTTCTCTTAACATGCGCGTCAATTACGTTTCAAACATTTTTGTGAAGATTTCAAGTGAATAAAACTTTGATTATCAAATTTGATTACACAATCTCAATTACTATATTAATGTGTATAATTATAAGTGATAACGAAGTAATATTACTTATTGTTAAATTTCTTCGACCATAAGTAGTAGAAGCCAGTGATTGCCATTGCATCTATTTGAGTTTTATGAGAACGATAGATGAAAAAATATCCAAAATTTCTCAATCAAGTTCTATACACTCGAAATTGTACTGGAGAGAAGTATACGTTGTACACAGTTTTCTTTTCACGTACGTATTTGCGCGCACCAACGCTATATATATATATATATTGGTATCGAATGATTCAGAACCACGTGCTTATGAAAAATATTAAAAGTGCGTAGTTAAATATATATATATCACATTTATATATATATAAGTATTGCCCAAAATATGAATTCCGTACTATGTATGTATATGTATAATAATAATGTAAAAGGATTGTGAAATTGATATGTCATTGAAACAGTAGCATTATATGTACGTATCACAGTGCTGTGATTGAGAATAATCGTAACATAAAGTTAATCTTTTCTCCCTCCTTCTTCGATACTGTTGTTTCCTTTTCTTCCTCGTATAATTTACTTTTTTTGGCGTTTCGCTTCGCCCTCGACCTACCCTAATTCTTTCCCTTGCATTTCAATAGTTACATATGCTTCTTTTTGCAGTACAATATTTAGAAACGTGTACAAATTGAGGGAGAAAACATAAGCGCTGCACATTTCAATTGTCCATAAATGAATCTTACGCGTTATACAACCTTCTTATGTAAGGTGAGAGTTTTATTTTTTCACGCCAATCTAAAAGACTGCGAAATACGCTTCTTTGCAGCTAATAAAGTTTATGAAGTTATTATGTCATCTATAATTAAATTCTTACTCGTTTAAGGATTTAAGACTTGGATATTTTTTCTAATATCCACTGCACTTTGTGCTGTTATTTTTCGATCACATCTTTTTTAAATATTGTATACTAAACAAAATATATACACACGTTAATCTTTTGTTACTTTTTAGAATTAAGTATTTTAGCTGTGTTTCACGTTAAACAAATATAAAAAAAAAAACTTATTAATTTCTTTGCTGCAAATAATACCTCCCATGGATCTGCTATATTTTATAGTTTCAACAATGCAGAGAAGAGCAATTTAATAAAATCTTATCGTCAAAAAGACATAGTTGAGACTGTAATTTTAAATAACAATTTACATACTTCACCCTACGCATGTATAACGTTCAAGATTCGTACATGTGTACAAATATATACAATATATACATATGGAATATATATGTACACATATATATGTATATATTATCGTATTCATCCTACTTATTAAAAGAATAAGAATTAAATATCCTTTCCCGAAAAATATTTCGTTATGTTAGTTAACTAGTAAATTCTTAATTTTAACTTCTAGATTGTCCGCAATCGCGTTTTAAAGACTATCTACCCTGGAATCGAAACGCAATTCCTTGTTAATATAAGCTGCCAACTGTGTTCAGTATTTTGCTTGTTAATTCATATATTTTCTCCCTTCTTCTTTCTTTTCGAGCCTTTTCTATTGCGAAATTCGTATCGATGATTTCGCAATATATCAAAAAGTATACATCTACGCTCTTCGCATTAAACGCACCGACGCCATCGACGATGCGAATAAATTTAATCATAATCCTTATGAATTAGCATAGTATTCCTTTAATTTTTGGTCTCACTTTGATAACTTACGCCTAAATATTGTCTCATTAGAAAACTAAATTTGTTTTACAAAAAGCAACGGTCTAACATCAAATTCCTCTTGCTTGTCACTCTTACTTGATGTTTCTGTCGCGTACAAATTTAGACAATTATCTTATACCTGTGACAACTACGGAAGTTTATGTGAACCACATTGTTTTCTTAATTCTGAACAAAATGATTTCTCAATTTGATATTCGAAATACGTCGATATCATTCTTCTAGAATCAGAAAGGCTTTGTTTCGAATAAAAAAGAAGATTATACATTTAAGTATCGAAGCATCGATAGTGGATTTTTACGTCACACGTTTCTCAGAACATTTAACGTACCCTTTGCTTTTTCCTGATAATATTTGCGAATTTATATCTACACTTAAATACTATAAACAACGTACAAAATTCCACCATATTTGCCATAATGTCGGAAGAACTAAGAGTGCAACTGAAATTTAATTTTGAACGTTATAACATTACGTAACGATACGTAATCTCATATTAAATATATTTTCCGAAAATATAATTACTGCACCTTGCAAAGCGCCTGTAAACTCGACTGAAAAAACATCGTAATAGTATAAATTCATAAACTAATTCGAACTATATAGAAATAGAAAAGCAGCAACGCAATATCGTTATGTACCATTTTATATCGAGTTAGTTTATGTCACCGATATATACTGCTTATTACCATTTTAGATATTTACAAACTCGAGAATGGCAAAATTGTTTATCAATTCCATGTTCTTCTTTCTTTACATCTTCTATTCAGTTTCTCGAGATACAACATTAGGATGTTAACCCCTCAAACCGATTACATACCGCGTAACTTAAACAAATGGATTATAAACAGTTTTTATAAAACAATATGACTAAAGTATCGCTTAACGCTAAAGGATTTGACTATACTAAAGATTAATAAGCATATAATCCATAAGTTTTGTAAGTAAATTATATACAAATAAGTAACTTCTTTTAATTTATAATATTACATCCTCTGTACAATAATACTAATCACGCGAAATTATTCTGTACAATAAAACGATCTGAGGGGTTAATAACATCAGCCGAATAGAATCGACTGAGACTTATTCGCTACTAACAACTTTAACCCTTTCAGCGCTGCGAACCTATATATGCGTCCGATATTGTTGCTTTTATGTCTAGGAATAAAAACAAAAACAATAGCGACAAACTATTTTTGTTCTCCACGCTTAACAAATATTTACTTTATTAGAGTTTTTCTTTGCATTCTAATTTTCAAATAACTTCAGGTACGATCGATATATTTTGCATGAAGAATGAAAAATTATTCCGCCCAGCGCACACTTTATCATAGTAAGTAAATAGCATATAATACACGCCTGTCACGGAACATCTCAGCGTTGAAAGGATTAAATTCATCCACCAATTGTTTTACGGGCCACGGTACGATGAATAATATAATCTGCTACCATCGATTCATTTATGGTCTCGCATCCATAGTGATAGATAAAGTTTTCATATTGTAACAATCCTTGCCGAGAAATTATGATCGATCGAGGTTCGAAGCAAAGTAGTAGACGAGCAACATATTTCATTCCCTTGATCTATGAAAAAGCTCTCCAAACGTTATCTCTGAGGTTTACTGTTCTCACAGGAAGAAAAAGGCGTCATATTTTAAATATAGTATAGCATTAATATGACGAGTACGAAAACACAAATGATATCTGTGCGATATGTTTAAATATCAAAATTGTTGATATGAAGTCTTGTATGTATCGTGAAATTTCATAGGAGACGATATGTATTAGTTTATGACTGAATGCTGTTCAAGTAGGGTCAAGTATTTGCTCAAGCATTTAAATACACAAGATATGAAAAAGATTATCAAAGTAAAACATAAAACTCGTATCAAACCTCAAAGTAAGAAAAACTGTACTGAAAGCAAAAGAGGGAAACGAAATATCCTAAATTTTCCACAGCTGCGTCACGAATGAAGTAAGAGCGAGTGTCCACATATAACTGAAATGATTGTAGTAATAAAACCACGAAGAAAGAAGTAGATTCTTGCATACTGTAAAAAAAACAAGAGACCATAAATAAATAAACTTGTAACAATTTTGTACAATCGTACGTCGTAAGGGCCCCCTGGTGGAATTTAGATTGATTTCCACTGTGGTTTGTGGGAACCCCCCCTTAAATGTCAGGGAGGCCCTCTAGGAACCCACAGCGCTTTGCTCTGCTCTTCGTCTACTGCTGCTTTTACTTGTGTACATATATATGCAACATTTACACCAGCTGGAATTACAGCTGAAAAAAATTGTGATATATGTATAAGTGGTAAATTAATTAATTTGGAATTTAAGAAAAGAAATGATAAAAACTTGTATTTAATATTGTTACCAGAAATATAATGCCTATATTCGGCCTCCAACTTCAATGCTTGTTCGTACATCTCCTTGGCTGCCTTGGCGCTAACCTTATCACTTGGATATCTCGAATCTTTTACTTCTTTAATTTGTTTGGTACTTTTAAATTTAATCAACAAAACTATAGGATAAATCTGGTGTCGATGAAGTCGCTCGATCGAAGCAATTGATACATCCAAAATGCAATGAGTATTCTATAAATAAACACGTTCCGATAAAGTTTTGATAACACGTAGCGGAAGAGTAAAAATAAAACCATGGGGTTACGTGCGATGTCCCAGTTTTTTCAAACGGCTTATGTTTATGTAATATTTTTTTTTTTTTTTTATTTATACCCGCAAAATATAATCACAAAGTTTGGTTAGAAAAAAACCAGGACACTGTATAAATTTTATACGATCTAGTTTTAGGTGTTTAACCTATCTAGTATGTTTATACCTTTACTATAAATAGCGTTATCAATATTGTATACGCATTGAATAAAAAAAGTACCTTCTCACAGATGTCCTTGACAGCTTGTACTGTAGTACACTCGAAATAGCTTCCTTTTTTTCTATAGTCCACGTATAACGAGTCGCGTAAACCTTGTTCGAGCGTTGCTTGCGAACAATGCATAGCTTCTGCAAGACATCTAGTAAACTGTCCTGGAAATTCTTGTAATAATTTCGTAACTACACATTCGCTTAACGGTCCAATAATCAACACTGGTCTCAAAGCTGGATCTGTGTAAGATAAAATTATTAACAGTTCTTTACAAAAATTCGATATTTTTAATAACTTTAGCGACTATTAGTAACTATGACAAACACTTACAATCCAATCTTTCAACGCGTTGATAGCTCGCAGGAAGAGTTTCTTCGTTCAGTGTTCCACTGTCACTGTACCAACCCAAATTAACTCCCGTGAGATGCGATAACTCTTTGCTGTCCCTACTGGAGGAACGTTGATGTTTCTTCCGACGAAAGAAACTCCGTCTCGCGCTTGTGCTACCTCTTCTAGTAGTGTCTGTTTCCAAATCGCCCAACGAACGTCGCAAAAGTAACTCTTCTTCAACCCTAATAATATTACGAATATATATCGTACATTAATCAGCATCAGAATACAAAACATAATTGATTCTTTGAATTTTTATTTTCTTCAACTTACTTGAATTTGCTCGGAATTATACCACACGTTTGTCTTCTCCCAGACTGATCAACTATCCAAGCTCTCCAATGACCAGGTGTACCGTTAAACATTGTATTATCGACGTATAAAATATCGTCCTTATTAAATCTAAGCTGTAGGCTATCTCCAACTTCGCCCACTCGATCGAACATTGCTTTCACATAAAAACTGTCACCAGGTTTATCCTTTACTTCGTTATACCTTTCAGGTACATATTGAGCGATCAACGTTACTTTATCCGCAGGTCTGGCCAATTCCAAGGCGGCTTGTTCTGCTGTTGCTTGCCTGAGATCTACACCGTTATATTCTAGAATACGGTCGCCTGTACGTAGTCCTGCATCCTCTGCGAGACAACCCGGCTGGACCGAATGTACAAAGATTCCAACACCATTGCCACCGACGAGCGATATACCTAGATTCGAACACTTCCTTGTTTCGATAAAGAGGTACCTAGGTTCGCTCGAC
Organism: Xylocopa violacea; assembly: GCA_963969225.1. Taxonomy (NCBI): domain Eukaryota; kingdom Metazoa; phylum Arthropoda; class Insecta; order Hymenoptera; family Apidae; genus Xylocopa; species Xylocopa violacea. The sequence goes on from CAXAJV010000015.1 coordinate 21,098,646, forward strand.
GGTGGACTTTTACGATTTTGCTCCTCTTGCGTTGGACTTCTAATCGTAGCATTCTGTCGTTGCAACGTGGTCGCCGCTTGATTAAGTTGCGCGCGCGTAAGAGTGTTAGTGGTACCACGTAACGTATCGAGAGTTACGGAATTACGCATATTATCCAATGTGGCTGAACTACGAAGTTCCGGTTTCCTGATATTGATATCCAAGGACGCTGATGCTCTGATCTCTCGTTCTCTTTCTTGAGTGCTTCGTACTTCCAAGGAAGCAGAATTTCTGATATCTCTCTCTCGGATTGTACGAGGCGGTTCCAACGTGTTTGTAGTTTCCCGCATAATGGTTAAGGTATTCGAAGTGTCCCGTGTAGCACTTAAACTCGTAGAAGCATCGCGTTCAGGTTCCGAACTCTCCAACGGCTCGATGGTTGTTTTTCTCGGTGCTTCAGGACTATTGCACGGAGTTGGTGACCCGCTACGACTACCTCCTTCGGCACCGCCAGCTTCCGATGAACTCGAAGAAGCAGACCCTTCCTCTAACTCGTTGTATTCTAGTAGAAAAGAATTACATATGCGCATGATATTGCATTAATGTAGAAACCATGCAAATAATGGTAATGATCACATTTAACGAGAAAGGTGCAAGAAAATTCGTTCAAAGTGCAGCTTGCGATAGGGCTATACTCTACTGGGTCTAACAAAAACACTGTACTCACTGTCTGGACTGTACTGGACCAGCATCGTAATGGAATTACCGCACTGACGCAACACATTGGCAGCAAGCTGATAAGTAGCACTCCTCATGTTGATACCGCAGACTTCGAGCAACTGATCGCCGATTTGAAGACCAACCTGGGACGCTAGACTGTGCTCGCTAACGGTGGAGACGAATACACCACCGCTTTCCAAGCAGGAAATCTGGATACCCAAAGGCTCGACCGACTTGTCTATGTGAACTCTTCGAAGTTCTCCAGGTGCCGGCCTGGGGCCAGAGTAACAATAGTCCGGCATGCTGGACCGTTTATTGCTACTACTTCCTCTGACAGTTCCACCGGAGCTGGTTCCACCAGTACCAGGATTAAGTACTTCCACGTGAAACGTTGGCATCGGGCTGCCTCTTTCCGAGGTTCTCTCTATACTTCCGGTGGACAATTTACCCACGCTGCTTTTCGAGGTGACGCTAGGATTCGATGGTATTCGAAAACGTTGATTCTCCTTTTTTCTTGGGAACGTGCCACCCTCGTAACCATGCGTGTACGCTGGCACGTCGTACGCGGTGCCGATCGGTGGAGCGCGGGATTTGTGATAATGCAAATCTACAGAGGGTGTGTGCAAATGCCCGAATCCTGTTTGCGGGCCAGGGCTATACGAAGGTTCGAAACAGTAAGATCGTGCATCGGGAAGCCCTATCGACTCCCCGGATTGTGCAGACGGCAAAGACGGAGGAGATGGGTATCTCGATGGCAAAGAATTTTGTTGATGGGGATGCGGATGCGAATGCGTATAGGGGGGAAATGAAAAATTACCAATCAATTGTTGTCTCGGGCCGCTAGTCGACGAGGTTGACGATCCGGCACCGGAATAGAGCTGAGACTGTGCTCTGTTATGCTGAAGCGTGTCTACTTGGCTCTCGTTGCTCGGTGTATATTTTTGCGCTCGCTTCTTCGAGAAATATTCTACATCTTTCCCCGTGTTACCGGACTTGACGGAAAAATCGATACTAGTCTCGGAGGGTGTCAGCGTAGAACTGAGCCTATTCTCCGTGTTCTCGAATTCGGTTGCCGGTTTCTTATCTATCGGTATATCTTTGAACTGCACCACTGGAGTAAAGGATTTTTGACTAAATAACGGTCCAGTCTTAAGGAAATTTGGTAATGGTTTTTCTACAGGTTTATAAACTGTATGCCGATTGTTCACGTTGGAGAAATTGGTTAAGGGAATAGGATTAGATATACGATTATAATTGTAACTTTCATACTTTGGCGGTTGATTAAGGAGTACACTTAAGGGCAGCCTTTCTTTTGTCTTACGTGAATGCAAAATAGTACCAGTACCATTTTGTATCAGGGGACCACCTCTCGCTTTTGGCCACGTACCTCCATTCTTTTCAACTTTCTCCGTTCCTCTTCGCTTACTTCGTTTCAGTACTCCGTTATTCGCTTTCTTATGATAACTCTCTATCACTGAATCCAGCTCCGCTATCGCATCTTGTTCCTGTTCGAAGGTATTCGGACTTGAATTGCGATGCCGTTTCTTCTTCTCCTCCCGGTCCTTGCTGTGTTTACGTCCTCGTACTATATCGATCTTCTCGCGTATATTGTCCCAAGCATTGCTGATTCCACTTGGTTTTTCACCGCTCAACGATTTCGAAACTTTATTTAAACTCCTATCGCCAAAGTTCGCCGCAACGTGTCTCCTTTCGTAATCATCCGATGGAATTTTTAATAACATTCTTTCTTGTTCCGTTTGCGAACAACTGTTAACCATTTTTTGTTTCTCCGTGCCAAAGCTACCATCGATCGTCATTGTTTCGGAACTAGTTGCCGAAGGTAACGGTATTCCCTTCAAAGTTGTTATAGTTAGTACATCCGTGCTCGTATCGTTTAAGGTTGCCATCGCTTCGTGACTGGAACTAATGCCTTCCATATTTTTACTATTAATCTACAAAAACAAAAACATTTTTGTTGTACACATTAATTTTTTGTTGTTCATTGTAATTTTGTAAATGAGTTTAAAGATACATAAACTTACATTCAAAACCCTGTCTCCTACAGCAAGATTGCCATCTTTAGCAGCTAAACTACCAGGTGAAATCTTCGAAATGTATACTCCTAGTTCCAAAGAAATACCATGAGGAACTGAACCAACGGACAGCTGAGTTGTCCTTAACGATCTTCTAGTCAAACGCCGTCTTCTTATTGTCAACGTAGCTGATCCCGCTGAACAGGCACGTAATGTTTCCATGATAACACGCGTAGAAACGGATGTACAATCCACGTTATTTACTCGCATAATACAATCGTTTACTCTTAATTTGCCATCAACGGCAGTTCCTGATGTTACTTGAGCAACATAAATCCCTGTATCGTTTGGATAATATGGACTGTCACGACCTCCAACTAGAGTCAGTCCTAAATCGCGATCGGAATCTAAGCAGACTCGACTAAGATCCAAATGAACAGTAAATATTTCCCAATCGCTAACATCAGCATCGATCGTTGAATCGTGTGTTAAACTTTGCGCAAATTGACTTGCTCTTAACGCGTGATCACCAGATTCTATCTTTTCCTTGAGATCTTTTAACTCTTTCGACGCCTCGTTCCGTTGCTTTTTAATATCATCTGAATCACGTAAAGCACCCGCCAATTCTGAAACGGCACGATCACGTTCTTTCCTTAACCTATCACACAGAGTTCTAATACTTTCTCTCTCTAAAACTATTTTATCTCTTTCACTGAAAGCCCAATCCCTTCTTCGTTTTGATACCTCTGCCTCTTGAAGAGCCTCTTCAAGTTCCGCTTGCAATTTATCGACAGATTTTCGAAGTTTATCCAACTCCAAATTTGCTTGATCCAAGTTATCCATACGTTCCTTATCGCGTTTAGTATAATCTGCCGTATTATTTTCCCTTTCAGCTTCTTTGTTCGAATTATCACGTTCGCGATTATACGAATGTAATTCCATGCGGTTTTTATAATCTCTGTTCGAACCTTCAGAGTAATCGCCAAACTTTTGACGTAGCTCGTTACATTGTTTTAAAGCCTCGTCCCGATCTTGCAGAGCGGATGAAATTTCTCTTCTTAAAGTTTCGATTTGATAGGATAAAGCTTTTTTCTAAAAATAAGGAAAGTAGATATTAAAACACAGAACGCTAATTTAAAAATAGTACATGCAGTAGCAAGTAATGTACGGTGTATAAATAACTAAAACCAATATAAAGTCAACGAGAAGAAAACAATGCCGGGCATAAATTATTGTACTTAATTAATAACATGTTTTAAATAAATGAAATATATAGATTCGATTTAAATAAAAATATTAGTTGAGTCATTTAAGTAAACTTACCTCTTCCATAAATTGCTTATTCTGATTTTCTAAATGCGTTATCTTTGTATATGCTTGCGTGAGATCATCACCAAGTTTTTCCATCTCCTTATGCACCGTATCTCGCTCGCCCATAATTAAACTGTACTCCTGTAACGCAGCATTTCTTTCTTCTGTTAATCGTTTCATATCCTTACTAGCCTTCATGCGTAGCACCATCGCATGATTAATTTCCTTTACCGCTTCTTCGTGTTGTTGTTGTACTTTGGCTAGTGCTTCGCGATATTCATTCCTCTCCCTTAATGCAATATCCCATTGTCTAATTGCAGCAGTACATTGTTGTTTTAAACCATTACGCTCACGAACTGCACTATTACGTTCTTGAACAACATCGTCATATTGTTTCTTTAATCTGGCTGCTTCTTCTTGAGACAATTCCAACTAAATTTAAGTATATAGGAAACATTAATCGTTTTATATCAAAACGATATTGTAATCTAATTGTACGATATCGATTTTGTAAAAATATACCATATTTTTATTAACAACTTATACGTATTTGTACACGTGTTTAATATAATTCGTTTTAACTCGGAAAAGTATTGCAAGGGTCGATTGGAAAGTTCATGGTACGAATATAGCACAAAGTACAAATACCTAACAGTATTTCATCACACTTGGGATATGAAATTTTCAAACGACTCTAGTGTATGTACAAGAATTAATATTATACAGTTACCTTATTAACGGCTGATGAATGCGACGATATTAAGTCATCGTATCGCTTCCTAAGGGCATCGTACTCGTCTTTAACGGCTTCATATTTTCGAAGCGCAGATAAATAATGCTGATTCATAGTATCGCTATTACTAGCATCAGAAACAAGTACTTCTTGATTCTGACACCGTAATTCGGACACTTCCTTTTGCAACGCCTGAACTTCCCGGTCAAGACGTTGCTTATCATTTACTAGATCTCCGTACTTGCCCCGCAACGCGGAGCTCTCTTGTGATGTTGCCTCTAACTGATTCATGACTGCTATATGTTGTCCCCTGTAGTATTCCAATTCCTTCATAGTATGTTCACACCTACAAATGACAACAATTCGTTAAATAGATTGTTTGAATTCTGTGTTTGTTTTGTGCGAAACGTGAAACACAGGAACAAACAAGCAAATGAAACAATATCGCATTAAACAAAAAACCAGGACAAACCGTCTTATAGTATCGGAGTGCTTATGCCTAAGTAGCTGAAGCTGATGCATGGCTTGATCACACTGAGCTTGCAAACCGTCATAATCACTACGACATTCAGGACCACCGACGGGACTGCCAACACTGCCATAGCCTCCGCTATCTCTTTCTGCATGCGATACACGCAAGTCACATCCAATAATGCAAATTGTAAAATAATAAATGTAATACAATTAAACATAAGAAAGAAGTTATCTCCAGATAAAGAAAAAATACTAGTGCAGTAATTGTGTGCGTTAAATTGAAAATAATTATATTAAATGTTTGAGTGTAAAACTGATTTATGTCTTTTGTGATATTAATTAAACATCTTGACAAAATTTACAACAAATAATAACACACTTAATGAACTACCGCTAACAAACAATTTGCTTTAGATACAATGAGTGATTTAGTACTCAATACTACTTGACTGGCAAAAATATATATATTTTTATGTATTACACTTACCCATATTGAGTGCTCCATCTGCAAAAAATCAAAAATACAAAAAATGTAATCAATTACAGCTATAGTGTTCGTTTCACTGTAAACATAAAAGGGAAATGATCGTATTTATACTGCATACACTGTGTTGTTACAATTGGTAGAACAATATAATCAGAGGTCTAGTTAGCTTTCACCAGGAAAGAAACTCTATGTCACGCATGTAAGCATCATGATTCACTGTTTTTTTGCAAAGTGAAATTATAGCATAGTCTTTAAGTATCACCTACAATGCTTTAATTAGGTCTAAAACTATAACATTATTCGCTAATTTACATATTATACAATTTATTTAAATTCTCCTTGACAATAAACTTTTATAACATGACACAAATATACTAGTAATAATAATAATTATGTAAGGATATGTTCTTTTTATTTTGGAACGTAATTAAGGTACTCCTGTTTTCATTACTTTTCTGTGGTTTCAAAAAGAAGGATGCGGACCATTTTTTATTATGATCGGAATTATTGGGTCAAACTCTCTCGGTTATATTTGTACATATAAAAGTAGACAACTGACAAGCAAAAATATATATCAACACCTAACGGAGGAAACGTAAAAATTACACTCACCACTACTTCCAGCACTGTCCAAGGAAGACGCACCAGAAGCCATACTCTTGATTCACCGAGGATCTACCACAAATACTTCTCTAGCAAGGTACGCGCTAGGTATTGCCTGGAAAGTATCCATGCGCTGTACTTCACGGAAGAGTGAACCCTTTGTGAATTATTAAGAAGTAGCCTTCGGGATGACATTACGGCTATGGTCTAAACGGTGCATGGCGCTCATCAGAGGGATGCAACAGTGCACCTGGCACACATACATACACAGAGTAGGCTCTTACTCCAATACAAACACGTGCCTCGCAATATCGAGACTTTTCATGCATCACTTTTTTCCGCGCGGTTACTGATACGGGAGGAAACAACGGGTGGACGTATGTTTTCTGAATGGACGTAATAAATTAATCTACTACGTTTTGCTGATGTGTCTCTCGATCTCTCGAGACCGCGTCGTATCCGTCCCTTTTTTCTCCCTGTCAAACAGCGAGATTATTGATCCTCGTACAAGAACGAACGTAGACGAGCGACGATTGCCGGCTGGCTCATTTCTGACAAACTGAAAACTTGTTATCACTGTAGAAAAAAAAGGAGCTCAACAAGCCTTTCAGCAGTAATCTCGATCGCGCACCTCTTCAGATAATCCATTAACTCGCTCGACAACACTAAAATCAACACAATTTTCACTAATTCCGGCTGTACGTGCCGCCGCGAACTGCGCACCGTTCATCCCGAAGCGGCTAATGTCCCGATATTAACGATAATTGATCGCTCACCTGCTGCACCAACGAACCTGACAATTAGCCATTTTCATTCCGCCACTACACTCTGTTTCGCATTGTCGATAATAAACATACATTGTGAACGAGCTTGTTACTGAAGCTCGCAGCGCTAGCATCCACGTAGAATCGGTCGATTATGTCGTTTGGAGAGGTTTGGCCTTGGAGAATGTTTTCTTCTAATAATGCGTCACTAAACTTAAAATTTTAAGTATGTTTATATTTTGATCATGTCTGTATGTATGTGTGTGCGTGTGCGTAAGGATTTGTAGTGCTCTTTGTCATTCTGAAACAATGAATCGATTTCTACGAATAACAATGTTCCTTGTTACGCATTATTAAAACTAAGTTATCCTATGAGGTAAATATAATTTTTATATGTTTACTTAAACAAGAATGGAGGAAATATGTATCTTTTGTTTTAGAAAACGTAATTATGGTTAAATATTTTTTTAGTAACATAAATGGTATACAATTAATTTAACGTGACGTATTTGAAACTCCGTATATAATTATTAAAATACTTCGATGTTTTTCTTTAAAATCAAACGAAATACAGATTCAAAATTGTTTTGCATGTACAAACGTATACACATATAGTTATTATAATGATCGATACGATGAATTTTAAAGTACAGATGAATATTATAGAAAATATGAATTAATTAATAATTTGCTTATAATAGGATTTTGAACACAAGCCTAATATGCAATAGGCGAATCATTCAACGCATCCTCGTCACCTAAATTCTACGGATTCTAATGCCAAATTATCATTTTAGTATCGTCTACAATGTTATCAACGGAATCTAGAAACGAATTATAGCGCTAACTATGGTGGGAATTGTAAGTAACAACATTTTAAACCAATCATGTTCAAGTTTCCCTTCGTTATATTCAAATTGTTCGTAGATCAGTTTGTTCTCTCGTTGTTATCGCATCTCTCTTCATTTTTCCACCTTAAATTTTTATTTTGAAGTGCATTGAAAAGTTCTCACACAGTTAAAATGCTTAAATTGCGTGAAAGATAAGTATTAAATACATTTTATAACAGTTTTTGATATAAATTTGTAATTAATTTCGATGAAATCTTTTGTTGGTTAAGCATCACGAGCTCTAGTTCTTTCTTCAACATTTATCACAAAATTCTAAGACAATTTGAGACTGTAATATACTTTTACATCAATTTTTTTCTGCATGAAATTGTTATATGATTTGAAGGAAATACGAGTTTGTAATTTTCTACAAATTATTCAACATTTCTATGAGAAATATATAAGTAGAAATTGTACATTTATTCTTCGTAAACTATAGGTGTATAATATGCATGATATACAATATTCCATTTTCGATAAGGAAAATTCTTAAAATCTCGTTTTTTTATTATATTTTGGCTTGTATATGATACTTTTTTACATAATTAATTATTTTATACAACAAAAAATAATTTATATAGCAAATACATATATTTGCAATAGTTATAAAGGAAGCCATAATGTGACGAAATCACTCAAGATTTCGACCAATCACGTTCGAGCAATTCCAGTCGTGGAAATTCAAATCGTAGAAAGATCGTAGAATAGTTCGAGCTGTCATGGCAGTAGCGTCTCTTTTCGCTCTTCCTCTAAATTTTAATTTTTAAGTCAAATAAAAAGTGCTTGTACGGTTGAAGTGCCGAAAAGAAGTGAAAATATAGTTGCCAGAACATCTTGTGCTAGTTGACGACGTAAATTTCCAACTAATTTTGGAGAAATGTAAGTTGAAATATTTCGTTCTTCCAACTCATGAACTTTATCCCTCTGGAGATAGATATTTGTTGTACTACATGTCTTTTTACGACACTAATTCGAATATTTTAGTGCGTAATATGCTATAATATTCATATTAATTATCATATAAATCGTAAAATAATATAAATAGTTATTTTATATGTAATAAAAGTTACTGAATAAAAATTTAACTGCACCGTTTGCTTTATTGTATGTGGTAATGTACGTAGTAACGTATTGTAATATATATGTACATATATATATACACATATTACATTGAAATATGTATGTTAAGAGAGAATAATATAAATTTTCAGGATACAATAGTAATGGAGTGGGGAACAGCGTGGCCAAAAGAATGTGGAAGCGGAGTGGGGTGAAGCATGCGTAGCCACGTGCGGGGAATGGAAGGGCACAGTCTGCCGTGTGTTGTTATTTTGATACGCCGGCGGAACGTGTCTCGACCTGTCCAACCTGCTGCGTGTTACATACGTACGTATTCTCAATTATTACTATTCTATTAGCATTTTTATTCTATTATCAACTTTATTTAATGAATGCATACTGGATTCATTGTTTATTGAACATTCTTCTTTTTATCGGTGACATGATGCATAATATTTATTATTTAAAAGAAATAAGTTATTCAGCTTAGAACTGAATAACTACGATAACAATCATTTATTACGTAGTCTATATTATACGTATATATAACGTATATATTAGACGTATATATAACTACAATTACATTTTATTTATTAATTAGTATACTCTAGATAGATAACTATAAGCATGGTAGTTAGTCCCCTTATATCCTATGAATCTTCCTTTCCTTTAAATGATTCCCAATCTCATGTGGTTCTCCAATTTCTTATCAATAAATAAATAAAGAAGAGTTGGAGAATAATAAAAATAAAATGAAAAATAAATTTAAAAAGTTACATTGTAAGGTACGATGTATGTTGTGCTAATCATATTTAGATCAGAATTTTCAGGTTCAACCCCTTCAGTGTTCATTGCCAAAACTCCAATCAAGTGCCTATTTGCTACTTGGGTGGAAAAGGCGATGGGCGAGATGATTTTCATTAAGTTATAAGATTTCTTTTGTTGCTGACATGCCAGTGCATCGAAGAAGCGATTGGCATGATGATTTCCGTTAAGTTATAAGATTTCTTTTGCCGCTGACATGCCAGTGCATCGAAGAAACGATTGGCATGATGATTTCCGTTAAGTTATAAGATTTCTTTTGCCGCTGACATGCTAGTGCATCGAAGAGGCGATTGGCACAATGATTTCCGTTAAGTTTTAAGATTTCTTTTGCCGCTGACATGCTAGTGCATCGAAGAGGCGATTGGCGCGATGATTTCCGTTAAGTTATAAGATTTCTTTTGCAGCTGTATGCTAGTGTATTATGCACAATGTTTTTTCCGCATTCCATGTATGATTAGACAATGGAATTGCGTTGTTTTTTTTATTAAACATTTCATACTATGATTTCAATGCTCATATTTAGTTATAGTGGTGAGTATGGTTATCTGAGAGTCTTTGTTACAGTTGTGACATCTCTGTTGGTAGTTTTACTTATATTAAAGGGTTTATCATGTAAAGCAGGAATCGGAAATTAGTTTCAGTTTAAATCACTTTATTTATTGGCGAACGTCATTACCACTGATTTTCAAGTTGACAGTCGTGCATAGAAAAGAAAAAAAATAGAATGCGAATACTTACACCAGTCATAAGAAACATATATTTTCGTGTCGTAGTGTTTAGAGAATAATAGTATTCGCAGTTCTGTTAGATAGATTTGGGCGATTAATATTAAATACAAAATATATATTTATAGCAGTAATATTTTATCTCTTTCGTTCGCATTCACACATACACTCGTTCTTTCTCTCTCACTCTCTTTCATAATATAATAACACATATCTCTTTGTAATATAGATAATCTTTCTTTGATTTTGCAAGGCCAGCATAGAAATCACACTAGAGAATGGTAAACTTAGTCTTTTTTTTTCTAAATTTTAGACAAAGAGACGCTCTTATCGGATGACCCATTATTTAAACGCATTTGTAACGTTATATACATTTGTAAAAGTAATCACGATTAATCCACGAGCTCCTTCATAAACGTGAAATTTAATACGCAGTAATACAATTTCTTTTGGATACCTGTAGTTATTTCCGCGCAGTAAAATATATTCTCTTAATACGTTTTTCCTCGTTTCCCGCAACATCAGATTTTTCTGTCGCATGCATATGTCTGTGTATGTGCGTGCTTCTTTCGAATCATTTGAATTTCACCGTTTCGTTCACAAAAATTATATTTGAGCGTTGAAAATAATCGATGGTATAACATTTCCCCAGTTGTTTACAGTGTGTCGAGAGTATACTTCGCTTTATAAATTCCACGAAATCAAGTGTTTTCGGATGACCTACATAGTTTACGCTCAGTGTAAAACAACATTGTAAAAATACATCGATCGTAAACCGTACAAAATATACCGTGTGTGTTCTTTACGACAGTTAAAAATAGTATTACCAGAAAGTGTCCGCAACGGTTTCTCGCTTTTATACATCTTCTTGAAGGCTTTATTCTCTTAAATAACTCAGCCGGCGTTACAAAGATCATTATTCGGGTTGCAGTACTATTTATAATGACAATTCTCTCGTGATACATTTCTTCGATTTCATAAACTATCACCCTCTTAGAGAATTAGACGATTTTTTTGTCAAGAACGTGTTTTTTTCTTTTTTTTTTCTTTTTTTTCGACAGAAGCAAATAGTAGGAAGAAATTTGAAAGAACCGTGCTGCATCGCGTAAATGGCAAACCAGAGAAAAATCGTATATAATGGAAAAACGTGACACACTCCAAAACGACATTGTATAGGCAGTGTTAAATCGTAATATATCTGCAAAGTAGTTGTAAAGATTTACAAAGTTCCATTGTAATTCAGAAGAAGAATTGTACTTGTAGAAAAAACGTTTGCTCTCGAGAAAAAGTATACATGCTATTTTATACGCAGATTTTAGAGGGCAAATATCAGTATGAAAAGGAATGTAGAAAACTAACAGAAGTAGATTTAACTATGATAAACTTTGGTATTATATATGAGTGAACTTTCGTGTCCCTCTGTCCTTTCTTTTCTTCAACACTTCTTTTGATCTTTCCGCGTGTAAGAAAGATAGCCGAATATTTACAAAAAACTATATAAAATACAACGAGATTAATATTAATAATAATGCAATAATAATATGTGTAGTAATAATAATAATGATAATAAATCATATTAATACCATTGGTCAAAAAGTAATGATAAAAGTGCGTAACTAAGCAAATGAAAGTACACTTAGTTTAGTTTGCGTATTAGTGAACAATGAACGATAATACGTATCCTACTTGTATATTACCGACACATTAATACGTTATGTGCCATTAAACAATTTGGTGCAATTAAATCATTATGGCCGTTGAAACGGCTAGAAAACCTAATCGTATTCTATTTAAATTGGCTAAAGATACCGGAAGATTAACTAACGAGGTGTTCTCGTATTTCCTAAAATTGTTTTTTCGGACTAATACTAAAAAAGAAAAACTAGTAATGGTTTCGGTAGATTTACCGCGGCGAATACTGTTACTAACGATACATATCCTTGTTTCAATGTGAGACGTCAGAAATATATCGATAAAACACAGATTTCTATAGCCCATAAAAGATTTCTACAGTCCAGTGTGTGTGGACATTTTGTATCAGTCACTTTATACTGTTTCTTTTTTTTATGGGACAAACGCGCAGTTATCTCGCTTAAACTGCTGCTTTATATATAATACTTATATATATATATATATATATATATATATATATATCGATCTTGATTTATGAACATTTAATTATTACAGATAAAATATGTTATATTAATTTCTGTGTATTTACTCTCGATTTCGGAAACGCTAAGTCTAAAGGCCATTTTTACTTTTTATTCTAAAGTATCTCTCTCTATTGTAATGACAAGATGTACCTACTTTTTTTTTTTTTTAAACATTCCTATTCATATTTACGTGTTGCGTGTGTTTGTGTGATCATTTATATATAACTATATTGACTATTAGAGATTAACTTACGTCTATTAATAAATTAATAGATAAATAATAATGGTTAAAAGTGAAACAAACATTTCTACAAGTAACAATTAGCGTCCTACGCTGCAAATATCTCGAAACGACGCGTTGCTATATGTATAATTATGTATCGCACGAAACATTTTCTCCCTAAGTGTCTTTCACTGACCCTTTCTCTTATAATACACAGCGTTTTGTACCAATTTCTATCTAAAGAAGTTCCAACCACAGAGTCAAAACCTAACGTAAAGCATTTCGATTGCCAGTTTCAAACCCTCTGCCGTTAAACTACTTCGGAAAGTCCCCTTTGAAAGAAGCGAACTCGAGGAAGTAATGTATACAAGAGTTTTCAACAATTGCGGCCAACTAATTATTAAAATCTAATAATTGCAACGGGAAGTTTATTCGCCGACAAGGCATGCCGAATCTGCCTGAAAGAGGATTTCTAAACGGTAGACGTTTGTTGATTGTTGTTGTCCAATGGAATACTCGTTGAGCATTCTTTTAACATAGCTCGTAATCGAAGGATTTCCTTCGAAGCGGCCGCAAGGTCGGACTGCAATTGGAGTTCCTTTTCTCGTAAACGTTTTATATCACGTTGACATGTCTGTAAAAAATAACAACATGATTAAGTCATCGTCGCTCAGTAGCTTCTTTTATTGCAAATAAAGAGTCGAGAGGAGGAATAATGTTGATCCATCTTTGATAGATTTGATCGGTATCTCGTACTATCAAACGTTATATTTTCATTATACTTACAACATTCTGCTTCAGCAGTTCCAATTTGTCGCATTTAAGCCTATTGACTTCCATTCGCAAATTCTCGTTCTCTAAAACACCATCCTTGGTGGTACACCTTGTAGTATCATGAGTTTCCGCTGAACTCATGGACTCGAGGCCCGTATCGCTGTCCGGGTATACCGCCTGGTCCAATTCGAGTTCGCTATTTAACGAGCTATCGTCACTTTCCGATATAACTCGTTGGGTCGTCTCCGTCTTCTCGGACCTATCTTGTTTCCGCAAGTTCTCGTGAGTCAGTCTTTGAACGGACGACGCAGAGGTTTTGTCCGCCACAATCGTGTCGTTGCTGGCGCAAATCGAGGCGGTGGACTCTCTGCGGTCGACTTCGTCCTGCTGCAGAGTGGCTAAACTGCTATCTTGATTGTCTGTGTTGGATAAACTGCTGTCCTGACTTCCTAAACTAGGGCTCCCACGTTCAGAATCTCTTCTGAGGGTCAAGTCGGGTGAGCCTAAGGGACTCGACGGCTCCACGGAACGTTTGCTGTTGATTTTCGTGGTCGATTGCCGATTACTGGGTGGACTGGACTCCGACTGACCCTTTTTCGATAACTGTTGAGGTACGCTCTCGGTCGAGGCGTTCCTCACGCGCGATATCAGCGCTTTTCGAACCGTATCGATGAATCTAGAGCCACTTCCACCGCTTCCAGAGCCTGATGCATCGCTCGCTGTTGGGCTTACTGGGCAATTCCCGCCGAATCCCAAACCGGGTCCTCCTAAGCCGATCGCTCCGCCAAGAAATTCGGCGGTCTTCGCTTGTAACTCCTCTGTTAGGGACTCCAATAGAGCTGACCTCGTTCTCAACTGATGATTCAAAAATGATATCGTTACTACTTGAACAGATGTATAGCAGGATCTTAAATATCCAAACTGATCGAGATGTACTGTTACACTTGTTAGAAGTTAAAGAAGGGTGATCTAATAAACGTATCTGCACGTATCTGGCAACAATTACCTCGAGTTTCGAAAACTTCTCAGCTTTGTACGCTGAATTCTCAGCGTTCACCAATTTCGTCAAAAGGAATTCCTTGAATTCAACTCCTCGCAGAAATACAGCTGGCGTTGGCAGAGCTGGTCCAAACCAGGGAACATCGTTTCGCGCTGTTATACTGACCTTGTACCTGCATATAGAACTCATATGAGTAATTACAAATAATATATCAAACACATCAGGAAAGTCTGCTATTTCGAAGAAAATAATGAAGAATAAAGAAAGATGAATTGACGACTGGACGATATGTATTAAAATACAATGTACTTGGGAAATCAGAATATATATTTTCCATGTCAAGACTTAATAATTAATAGAAAAGAAGAATCCGTTTTTTTCCGTCGACGAAAACAAACGCTCCACGGACTATTTTAATCAGCCTGTTTGCTCGAAGTTAGGAATAGCGATTTCGTAACTGACGCACCCAAATTTTACGCGATCTTACTACATACGTAGGTACAGAGTGTATACGAATCTAAGAATATACCTCGCATTAGGAGTGCAGGGGTCGACGACTTGTACCACGATGAATGCGTGTAAGAAGTGGCTGGCGATCATATCTGGGCTGAAAGGGGTTGGCTCCTCCTGGAATATTATCGCGACGATGTCGTTGCCGATGTGTCTCTTACGCTGCAATTGCTGAGAGTCCCCAGGACTGTACGGTAGAAGAGAAGCGACATGGAAGAGCACTTCTCGGCCTCGAAATACCTCGTACACCGCGGAATCACCGGTTTGACCGTGTCTGGTGTCCAAACCACCGCGATATCTGCGAACATTGACATTCAAATTTGAACACTGCGTCGCGACAAGTTTATATAATATAATTTTTAACAAACGCGACGTTGAATTACACGTCTCACGAGGAATAAATACCAACCCTTTGTGATCCTTCAAATCGATCTTCTGACCCAACAAGTCCAGGAATTCTTGGAAGGCTGGTGTGATTTGCCTGTTTCCAAAAAGCTGCTCCTCGGTGACTTGGCCGGCGCGTTGATGAAGAACACCGAATTTAAACCTCGAAACTAAGGCGTGTTCGTCATACCGCGCTATCAATGTGCCGGCACCGGAACAGACAACAGGCATCAACGTGCTCACGTTCAGAGATTCGTTGATTGCCTGTAAAAAGAAATTACGTTATATTGTGAACGATATTGTATATTCTGTACTGTTAAAAAATTGAAAAAAGAGGAAAAATAATTTGCGTCCACGAAGAAGAACACCTAATTCGCTCTACAAGAAACAGAGAAAAATGACTTTTAAGTTGCGTGTATGATCGCACTGAATTCTCAACTATTGTGTTACTATGCAAATGAAGATGTGCTATAGCTAAAACCTCCTAGTACATGCAAGACTGTGAAAAAGTCTCGGATCACCTGTATTACTGGTTTCGCAGTGACTATTAAACGTATCTACTGTCGGAGAGTACTTGCAGTATAATCAGATGCGAATTTTAATCCAATTAATTTAATTTGGTAGATTAAGCAAATGATAATTAATCAGGAACATTCGCAACGCATACATCGTTGTTCCTGAAAACGTGAAGAACTTTTGCAACGTGTGCTCGCATAAAATATGAAGTTCTGCTTAATCATTTAAATTGTAAATATGTAACACAATTTCAAAGTTAATTATTGCAATCACCAGAGCAATATGCATATAAAGTATGTTCAGTTGTTGCGTAACGCGCACAACTTCATAAATTTCAATAAATGAAAACGTTGGCACAGTTGTTGCAAATACCAGGAAGAAGACTGGAATTGTTACTTTATGGCTTTGAATTAAGGACAATTAGAAGTTCACAATTAAAGTGTTGAACGAATCGAGTCCCTACGATACTTGGTTGGAACGCGATGAATTGTATCGAAGAGTATTTACAGAATTCAAACAGAAAGAACTCACTCTTCGTGGCTCTCAAAATATCAATTTTCGGAATTGATTTAGCGTCCTGATACATTTCACTTTCTATTTTAACTTTAATGATCTACAAAATATTACGTTGAAGTATACAAATCGTGGATGTACGTTCGAAATGTTCCGTCATCAATTTTCGAGACAATTTGGAAATACCCCTAATTTCTACACCTTATTTCCTCAGCCTTGGCACTAGTCCAGGGTAAATGTTCGTGAGAAAGGAAAATGCCAGACATGCCAGACTCCTTTCGAGTTAATATTTGGCCACCCTTATAAACAATATCTTTCTATCGTCAGCCTTTAAAAAAGTCAAGTCTTAAACGCCAAATGTCTAGCGTTGTCATTTGACAATTTGCTAGCAGACGCATAAATTGGAGACAGATAAAAACACAGTTATGCGGGTTCACAATTTACATTGCATTTAAGTTGCTTTTTACTGTGAATTTTATACGCAACTGTTTTTTAAATACGATTTTTCAATATCGCTACGATACACTTCCGACAGAAGGTCGCACGATAAAACTCCGGCATTTTCATCTCCGCCATTTTGGAAACAACATTTTCGCTACCAGCACCTATCATTATAATTCGATTACTCGTCTTTTCCTCGAGGGAACGACCTTCCATCGCGCACTCGTTATCGTGAAAGGATTAAATAGCACGACGCATCCGCTCGATGGACATTAACAAGCGCGTGGAAACACCGCGGCGGTGAGAAACACCGTTGAAAGGAGAAATTCGCGCACGGTGAAAGCGCGCCATTACGGACAAAGGGGTACTTGAACTTCTATATACTTCGTCGATCAGGGAAGAAAGAAGACATGGAAAAGATGAAGAGAGAAGAAGAGCGTAGGTTCACCTTGACCATTTTCGCGGGTGACGGATTCGGGCCGAGGTTCGCGGCTGGTACCAATTCGTGAGTCGAACCCGCTCGCAATCGTAGCAGGACCCTCCAGTGCTCCTGTCCTGCGACCGTCTCGGCCTTCACCGAGACGAGGACCGGCCCGTTCTCCCCGTCTCTTCCAACCAGGTTCACGTGCTCCTGCAAAAGAAAAGAGAGAAGTTGAAGTCGAGTGGATGAAACGGAGCGGGGCCTTTTTACGATCGAAGCCAACCGTCGTCGCGTAGTAGTTGGGCAAACGTTATTTGGAATAAGAAATGAAGACCGCCAGGTTTATTCGCGGATAACCATTTTATTGGGCAAGAAATCATTCGCAAGACAGGACGCAGCTCACCGCGATTGTTATCAAGTTGCTTTCTCAGAAACATACATTACCGGATAATTAATCAAGTTAATGCGTGTTCGTGATTTAAGTTTCGAGGTAATTTTGGCTATTTTCAACCAAGACTTGGCGATCAACTTGTTAAAGGTTTGATGTATGTTCGTGTGTATGAATACCAGGTGATCAGTCTAAAGAAGAAAAGTATTTGGGTGAATTAGTGAACATTTAAACTACATTTTTAATTATTCAATTCTATGATGACAAAGGTGACATAGAACGAGGACTATTTTTCTTGAGATACAGGATGAGGAACTTCCTTTTATTCGTTTTTAAATTCTAATCTAATACAGGGTATCTAAAATATATATTACACGACACGATGCATCATGTGTTTTACGTTACACAATATGCGTTACGGCATAACACGCCGCAATGTGTCATTATCATACGTTAGGATAACGCGTTACGGTATATTACAGCACTCGGAACACACCTATTAAAGTAACACATCACTGTACCGTAAAATAATGGAAATTAATAGGAGACAAGTATTTGTGTCAGTATGAAATATTAGGTACGCGATGAGATAAAAGTATATTAATTAGACATCCATTTTATCGTGTCCTATATTATCAATATAGTTGAGATATATTTTTTGATGAGCTCAACTTAGAGGATGGGGCCCAAGTAGATATTTGTTTTACCCTATAAATATTATAATATCTACTTTACTTTGAATGTTTTATTCATTGTACTTGTGCGTATGCTACACAGTTTTGCGCATTTGAATTTTTCATAAATGCCTAAACATCTACAGTCCGTTCGTAACCTCTAGTTGCAATTTCCGTACTGATGCATAATTCATTCGCGCGTTTTGTTTACCCTAAAATGCAATGCAATTTACCTCGATGGTAATTAACAGCAAAATTTCTTGACGTCAGCATCTCGTGGGAGATCTAACGTCGTAGAGGGTACATTAAAATGTTCCTCGCATTAATACTAATTGTTTTGCAAGCGGCCTTGCGAATGAACTTTAGTTCACGTTTCAAACGGAAACGTTAATATCAACCGTATCAATGTACCTTTCAAAAGCGTGTCTCACGAGCCGGAATTTTTTCCTAGACCTGATTCGCGACTCAGGAAAGCGTTGCACCGTAAATATCTTGCCTCGTATCCCTGCAACGAGAACAGGATGCGTGCACGCTTGCACGCACAATGAGCCCACAAATCTACGCGGTGACGCAACCATCGAGGAACTCCCACATTGCGCGCATAAAACGAGAAAAATAATTACGCGCGGCTTGATCTCCCGCCCGTTACTCCTGATTAGTTCGCATTGATTGTCCGCGTTGATCGTAATTAGCTGAAACGATTCGTAGTCTCAATTTGGCCGCGTAGCAGATTGAAATACCCAGAACGGGGAGAAGTCTTGTAACAGAAATGGTACTATTCGTTTCGCGGAGCGGATGGATGGAAATTCCTGCTGCATGGAAGCTGTGTCCTTAAGTTCTTCGAAGATTTTAATTAAAGATAGCTTATAACGTTGACTCTGACCGTGGTGTTCCTTAAATTGGATTCTTTGATCTTATTTTATTGCTTTTAAATTCTTGAAAGCAGTAAGAAAAGACAGTCGGTTCCACGCGAATATTATTAAAAACAGACTTCAACGATAGCGTTTATTTTTAACCGCGATAATATCGATACGGTATTTTATTACCTTTTTGACATAATTAACTCTATTTAATCGGGTCCCGTTGACATTCGTCTCTGCATTCTTTCGTTCCTGTTATTTTTAGCGATTCATTTATTACGCAGGTCGAGAACGAGTTGAATATCAAACGGCGTTGAGCGAATAAGAAGAGTAATTGTGCTTTCTGCGAATTCACTTTTGTTTGGCACAAAATAGCAATTTCTTTTCTATAAATAAAAGTCAAACGTGCAGCTTTCGTTTTAATTTGTTTATTTGTACGACATGTTTTTGCTACCATTGCGGAATACAAACGTACTCTAGAGGGGTCGTAGTATTTCTATTCTCGTAATTATTTTTATGTATCTATCTTCGAAGAACTAAAAGACACGTGTTGTTATCGCACGTGTACAATCCGAACAGAATAAGTAAATATCAACATAACTTATAATAATACCTAAATATATGGAGTGACTGCAAATAATGTTTTACTAAAGTTAACGATTGACGGAACGGTTGAATGGGTTTGCGTTATAATGCGCGCAGCAGTCAGGGCGAAAGAGTTAATTAGACGGGCGATATTGAATACAATAGAAGCACGCTATTAGTAAATTACTCGACGCGCAGAATACGCTAACCAACATTGTCCTAGGCCTTTTCTGCGTGAACGTGTGTCGCGTACTTTCAGGTTCGGATCAGTCGCTCGAAACGAACCGGGAAGCGAAACGGTGCGGCGACCTTTTTAATTACTTTTAATTGAGTTAATAAGATTTATCGTGGACTCCATTCACACTACGTCGTTCATTTTCTTACTTTCGTATTATCGTATCGTTTTTTTACGTCGCGACGTTAGTATTCCCGTGGACGTGCGAATCATTTTTTTGTAACTCGAAAAGTGAAAAAGTAAAAGTGGAGTATCGTTGAAACATGCAGATGTCGAACGAAGTTGTCAAAGAAAAACATTTTTATATGATCATTAACATAATTTTCTTATCGTCCGGCTGTTAATTGCTCCTCTCCTCCCGCTATCGCTTCCAATATTGCTGATAGAAGTTACTTTGTCAACACGCGTGTAAAAAATACAACACGTCTCTTTCTCTACGCTTTCTCTCTCGTATGAGGCTTTTCCATTTGGTTATATTCGAGTGAACTATGGTTATCGTGTATCGCTGACATATTTACGACGATTCCCTGGCATTTCACTCTCAGTTATCGAGACGCAAACACATACTAGCGAACGATAGATAAACGGGGATAAGTAATTGGAGAAAGTCTTAATAAAAGTACTTCTGACGATTTCAGAGGTTTCCCAAAAAAAAAAATATCCTCGTAGCTGCGCTAACAACGCGGAAAATTGTCGTTCGGCCCCCTCCGAGATAATTTTATTCACATCATCGATCTCCAGAACTTTCAAATAATTTGAAATAATCATACGAATCATCCCAGAACAGAACAGTTCCATTAAAAAGAAAAAATTCTATTAGGGTAATTTCTGAAGCGCTGTGTAAAGGCACAAAGTTGTTCGCTCAAGATTTCGGTCTTTATAACTCCATTAAATTTTTAATAGCCTGAAGATTTCTCCTCGTTTTCTGTCGGTTCAACTTTCCTACGAAAAGTTTGTCCAATTTATTTTTAAACAACCAAGTGCCTCGGGTATGAACGTGTAATACCGACATCTTATTTATATTTATGAACTTTGTATCCGTGTCTTTTAGCGTGTTAGGTATACTGAAAAAGTAGTACGAACGTCAAAGAAATTATATTCGATTCGAGCGTCAGCCTCCTTTGAAATACAAAATTATTTACACGAGTAAAGTCGATTTTCTCGAATCAAGTAAACACTTAGTCGAGCCAAGGCTCGGGACGCATCAGCTTAAATGATTAAGATATTTACATAAGTAGATCGATGCATTTTCTAGATACCCGCGCGGATAAATTATTCGAAACGTGGTTCGAGTAATACGCAAACTGGTTCAGCGAGTATCCAATCCGAGTTTTCAATGAAAATATCAAGCTACGTGGTTACTATCGTAATTCTTATCGATTGTAACATTTATCGTGAACGTGTAACGTGCATAGATTAATGGAAATGATCGCGAGGGGAGGGTGTCGGCGGCCGAGAAAGAGGAGAGGGTAAGCGGAAGAAAAGCGGAGGCGTCTTAAAAGCGGCTGTGGATGAAAATCAGGTATGTCGAAGAGGAGCAGAGAGGAGAGTTTCGTCTTATATAGGCATTGCATGTAGACTATGAGAACGTTCCCACTCCCACGCCCAGAGTGCTCTTTTCCTTTTCCTGCGGCTCTTTTCCTCTCTTTTCCTTTCTGCGCCGACTCGTCGTCCTTTTCCATCCACTTCGCTGATTCCTACGTGTATGGAACCGCTCACACACGCGAACCCTACATACGGGGTGATTGCAAAGTAAGCCTGCGAGTTAAAGTAGACCGTGCGCGAACCGCTACGACGCGAGCCGAATTCGATTAAGACGAACAGGTTTGCACGGGAACTGTCTTTCGATCGAAATTGATACAGGAATGCGAACAGAAATTGGTTTAATGTCGAAATCGATGACATTTAGTGAACATTGATAGACATGCCCCTTGCAATATGAGGAAACTTGACATTTACTTAAGGTATTACTCGCGCGGCTAGAAACGCGTGATTTTTAGACGAACTGTGAGAGTTGTAAAAAATATTCGCGTTGACACATTATGCAAGAGGTTTGAAAAAATTAAGTAACCTTTAGAGATCTGGTAAATGGCCTGATGCACATAAGTATTTAAATATATACAGTAATACTTGAACTCTTTAAAGTAGCTGTCGGACCTTCTAAAGGTTAATCGGAAGTTCTTGCCCAGTTCATACACACAGTTTATTAATCCATAAAGTTTTGTGCAGTATATTCTCGTACGTATCAAAATAAAGGTCACTGTGCTCAATGGTCTTAACCTTTCACGTAGAATAATGCCGTTTAAGTGAAATGACCATCAAGCAAATACATATTTCATAACAGAAGAAATACTTCGGTCACTTGACGAAGAAGAAGATTGAAAGAAGCAAAAGTACAGTCTGTTTAATTGTTGGAAGAACGGACAATATAGCCTGATGTATAGCCTCATAGCTTATAATAAAAAATAATTAAGCGCTTCGCAGGAAATATTATTTTTCAAATGAGTAATTCATTCATTATTTCTGTCTTTACCGCGTACGAGTGCACCGTATTATGGCAAGAGAATAGGCTACGTATAAACTCCACGAGCTGGTATAATGCAATACAAATGATACAATTAATTTAAGTAACTGTAGGAACAGAGCTAATTTTATAATCACCCTGTATTAACCGAGAGGCATCATAGTTTGCGGCACGCATGGTGTTTTATACGCGCACGACTCGTCCATTAACCGCGCTTAAAGCAGTTGAGATAGAAACGGGAGAAATTAGTTGTTCGTGCATCTGCAATAAAGTTAGAAATATTCGGTTCTAGTGTACTCCGGCATTTACATACGACCGCAAAAAGCAAACAGATTTCGTTTTGCTAGTTTTGTTTAAAAATGGTGTTAGTGACTTTAAGTAAAGTACTTTATTCGTATTTTGTTCACATTATGTTACTTCTATTTTCATCAAGAAACTACAAAGACAGTCTGGATACCTGTACATTTTAATATAATGCTGCTTTTAATATTGATTTCTCTCTTGATAACCATAATAGTGAGAAATCGTGGGGGAAAATCGCCACGAGTCGCATAAAAAGCCACGCTCATTGAATTTCAAATCGCATATTTTACAATTTCTCAATCAGGTTGCTTCTCTGGAAAGAATGCGTTTCCGTGAGTTTGATGTATATCAGGCAGAAATAAATCATCGAAGTTCTACCACCGAACGACGTTAGCGTAGTAATTTTCCCGTTGCGTACGCATTTTTCTTCGATAACAGAATTCATACTGTTATTCAGGCTACATTGTCCGCTCTTCCAACAATACCAGAAGAAAATATCTTTCCCTATAAATTTAAAAGTGTCTGCTTTTCCAACCATTTTTCCTTCTTCCTCTTTTTTAAATGACAACATATTGTACGAATAGTAATACAATAAGGCAATTAATACAGAGTTGCGGACAGTAGTGTTCGCAAACATCAGTACTTTTCTGTTGAAACTGTATAGGCATTGCCTGGAAGACTAATCGGCTCAAAGCAGATGTAAATAATCGATATAATCTTGTAATTCCTTCGCAACGTCGGTTAATTATTATGGGCTTGCAATTCTAGTACTTCAAAGTAATTAGAGTACAACGTATGTATTAGTACTGAACGACAGTGCACATGTATGTACGTAATTCGTCAAATAAACGTTGAAAAGTAACCGTTCAAACAATTAAACGCCGTTGACTATACGAAAGTGGGTATTCATCGAAAGACAAATGCAAATTGATACGAATTGTTCAGGAACAAAGCTCTATCGGTTTCGAATTACTTGTATAATTCCAACTACGACACGGAACTTGCAGAAAATCGATGCACTTCAATAGATTCGAACATCGCAGCCACTGATCGATAACCAATACTGAATTTATACGTAGCTACAACGGAGTTTACGAAACTCCAAACGCGTTTACAATTCGCATCGTTCTCGCGTTGGGCCAGGTAATGAACTTTTGGTGCATCTAAAATTATTGTAACTTTGTGAAACGCGAATGAATTGTGGGCGGCCTTCCGTACGATTGTATGCAACGCGATGTTATTTGCTGGTTGTGTAGGTAGTTTTAATTTCGGTCGAAAGTATAACAACGGTGTCCGATACGATATAATTGCAATCTTCAAAGCTTTGTATACATGTTTTACGTTCTGTAACGAATGCTTCCGCGGGAAAATGAGTAGAATAGGAATAATGAAAAGCGTCCTTTCAAAAAAATCTGAATTTCACAGTAACGACGGAAATGTTCAAAGGCTCTTCAGAAAATATATTTCACGGAAAAAATTATGGTACTTGAATATATTGTTGGAGTTTCGTGCTTGTGCGTTAAAAAAGTTGTAAAAATACGACGAAAATTTATTTGAAATTGCGAGGACTTCTAACTTCGAAACACAGCGACACTAGTATTAACAAATTGCAAGAACCGTGTTGTAAATGAGATTAAGTAGCATATATTTTGATACTCCACGTGTGCAGATGTCACGCTAGAACCAAGCATAACTACCGACCTTTATTATTGATCAGCGTTTCGTCAAAGTGCTCATGACAATCTAAGGTTACACTTAATATCGAAACTATAAGATTTATTTTCTAAATCTATTGAATGACAGTGTTTTAAAGGGTGAACGCGAACAAAAAAGCGATAGAAAGCATAATTTACGTACCCTGCCGACGAAGAATCGCCTATAGCATTTGGCTGTGTCATCCTGGTCTATCCTTGGTTGCCATGCAGGCTGCGCCGGAAGTAATGCCCTGCCAGCTGAGTCCAGGGCGTGTCGATGATCGGTACCATCGACCCAGTAACCAGGCGGTGTCACCACCAGAGGTGGCTGAGATCCGGAAGTGGCTTGCTGAAGCGCAGCCTCCATAAGAGCCCTGCCAACGGGTGCATCGCCGACCGGTGACGGGGACGGTGTGGGTGTGTGATTATTCTGATTGCCAGGACTCGACGCTGCCCTGTCCTCCCTCGGGGTCTGTAATCACGAACGGGCCAGTTCGATATGAGCTCTCGGGACTACGGGTCGGCTCTTTAAAGTCTACCGTTTAAAAGGCTTTTCGGAATTTTAAATCGAACCTTTGAGAGATACGCGCTACGTTCCCAGACCTTTGACTGGTCGTAATTTCGGGCTTTCCCCGGACTTTACTCGTACATCAGAAAGATAGAGATGGAACAAAGGCGGCGCAAGTTAGCGAGTTCTCCGAACAGGATTTCTCTTTTCTCCTTTGTTTCTTTTTTCAAAGTATTATTGTAACTAAAGTATACATTATAACTAAAGTGCTATGACGACTGGTGCGCGCACTCTTTTATATGCGCACTGGTTTTAATGAATCTCGGTTCATACTGCTACCAACCATAAATGATGGGTCTATACCATTAATGCAAAGGGAACTTCTTATGCACACCCGTTTTCCACATTTCTTCATTGTGCCGTGCCTTTTACGGAAATTTGAATGGTTTCAGTTACATAAAGAGTCAGAATTGGATGCGGGAAATTAATGTTACCCATTGAACGTAACGAACGCGAGAGAACGATGCAACGAAAATAGTTAAAAGGAAATTGACAGTTGCTTTGTGCTGCTTTCAATTCATTACTGAAAACAGCACTTTAAAGCCAGACTAATTCAAGTTAATTTCTTTCAAATGGAGTTATACGCTTTTCTGCTTTATTAAAGTCTCTGGCAACGACCGCGCGATAAACCTATAAAACTTATTAATTTTGCAACAGCGATTGAATTATATGAAATATTGTGCAGTCATTGATTTCAAGAGTGACGGTAGCTTTTAATTAATAAGTGGTAGAGAGATTTGCGAACGAACGGAGCATACGTTCGCGTAAAAACATCTCTCGCTTCCGTTTTCGCTTTATTTCAAAATTTACCAACCAATTCTCGTGCAATTCGGATATAAACGAGCACAATAGCCGCGGCGTGGCAAATAATAGCGCGAAACAAGAGAAACTTGGGTTGAATGTAATTCACGTGCAATTACACAACTTTTACTCAACTATGTAATCGCTTTAAATTCCTGACGTATGCAGGGGGATCGCGTTACTATCTAATACTCTGTTGCATCGTGCTTCACCAGCTCTCCGTGTGTTACATAAAATAAAAAGCGCACAGTTGCAACCAGTGTGCAGTTCCGACGATGTCCCGGTGTTACCGCGGGAGCGATCGATCGGTCCACCAGAAAGAGGAAGCGGTAAAAGAAACGGTCGTGTAACCGGAAATCGAGACGTCTTCGACAATTCATCGTGTTCATGAGACCGGAACGATTGAATGGCTTCGCGGATTGGAAGAGGAAGCGCAGTAAATGCATCAATGGCTGTCAGTCAACGTAAATTTCGAATAGATCCGATAGGATGCCCCAAAAGTCGGTCCCATAATTTATGGTTCGGAATATTCGAACAACATCATCGTTGCAGAAAATAAACGATAATGAATTTCCTTCAGCAATTAGTCCGAGTGTTATTTATAAAACTATCGCGGACTATCTTCAAGGGAAATTAAAGCGTCACGTTTGATGACAAGCTAAAACGATCCACGATGGTGTGATACATGAATACTTCGATACTATAAAATGTAGCATGTAACAGTACTATTTACTTTTCATTTGCTAATGGTGTCAATATTTGTTACGTCTCAAAGCGATACACTTTTATTTGTTTCCCTAATTAGGTTAAAAGTAACGGCAGTTTATGCTTATTACGCGAATGCTACTTTCCAGCAAAAGGATTACAATTTTAAATTACTTGGTAATTACACATCTGAAATTAAGGTCAATGTTAACACGGATATAATTCGCATACGTTCTCTTTGACGTGATAAATTACCAACAATGTTTCGAAATGACCTAATAACTAAAATAAATAATACCAGCGGAAAAGGAAAGCGAGTACGCAGCAATAGCTAATTACAGGATAATATCTTACCAACGCAAATATTTAATCAGGTGAATTAACGATATCCCATACACCCAACATCGAGAGTTTGATCATTCCGTATAATATAGACATACAACTACAGTATGTTGTTAGAAATAAATACAAGTACTAACTCTAGTTGTTCTTTTAACAAATCTCTGCTGTACGGTAATTGTTATTCAAACGGCTATATAGTGGTCAATTTCATTCCAAAAAGTCAACAGTCCGTGGTAAATAACCCATTCAGGAGCAATATCGTGATACATGTTGCTAATCGCAGATCCCGTCGTGACTATAATCGTAAATTCTCGTTTTCCAACCTGGTAATTCCAATTAATTTCGCCACCTAGTAGAAAATGTAACACCCGGGCATTGGCGTACGTTTCTACCGAGCAAACAGGAGTTTGACCATTTAGGAATCCACTGTTGAAGTCGCTCTCAACGTCCAATGGAACTTTACAGGTGCGTTATTTAAAAGGTTAGAACATTCCGACATTCTCATTCCGCGATCGTTTTATCGTCCACTTTAAAATCGCGGTTAAAGCGTATTGTTAATTGAAAACATTTTGTTATCAAACTACGATACAACATGTTCGAATGGTGACATCAAAACCTCACATTTCTACATAAAAAATGATGAAAGAAGAATATTGCGCAAGATTTATTTCGAGGGACAGGCAGCCACTATCATCGTTAAAATACTATATATAGAGTTCGAAAAGGAAACATATATTTAGATAACTGTCAATGAGAACTGAAACACAGCTCCCGTAGGGACAGAAATTCGAATTGGAATGCGTCTACGTGTCAGAACGCGCGATATGCACATATTCAAAATGCACAGCGTTTGTGACACTATAACGTGCTTGTCTATAATGTCATCGTAGATAGGAAACAGGCGATAGAAATATCGATAGTTTACTTATCAAACGTCCCACTGAAACATTATCGAATCGTCGAGCGAAATGGTATTTGCGTAACTGAATCCTGGCGTGATGAAACACTTTCTTCTCGTAGAAACTTTAAACTTGAAGCATAAACTCGGTTATGCGTTCAATGTCCGCGCGTTGGTTAACGTTACCTCGCCTAAAAGATATTTCCATCGTCTCGTCGAAAACTCAAATTGAACATGTTCGACGATCAGGTCATGAAAATGACGCGAGCCGACTATAAAGGGCGGCGACTGCTAATAATAGGAGCATATGGTGTTTGCGGCAGGTGGTGCTATAATATGAACGACTGCTCGTGAATATCGCTACTCGCGCGATATTGAACAGGCAATCGGTTATTTCAGTTTCCAGCTGGTTCCTCGCGCAACGACGCGTCGCCGGTTTTCTCGTCGAAGATATTTCGTAAGCAAAAAGGAACGGACCTCGTTCATGGACTCGGAGAGTAGCGCGGTTCCATCTGGGTCCGTACATACGCGTCGTTTCTATTTCGATCCATGGGTGGTCTGTTTTTATTTATTTTCCGCCTGTCCGATGTTCGATCAACTCCCAGGTTAGCAGCTTCTTTTTTCCTCGTTTTTGGGAAGAAGGTTTTCTCGCGTTCGCGAAAAGGTGGGTTAGGAAAGTCCAACGTTGTGAGAAATTGTGATGTGTTTGAATTCGAAGGGTAGTACTTTTTCGTTCGTTCAGGTGGCGCTAATAGTTCGTTCTTAAAAGAAAATCATTCAGGTATCAACCCCGATGCTACTCGTGTGGAACCACGAGTTTACACGTTGCACTGGCATCGATACAAGTACGCTTGATTGATTTCAAAAGTTATTCATTTTGTTCTATTTTTGCTTCCGAAATTACCCTTCAAAGTTTCTACTAGCACTCGCTGAATAATCAACGTGTACCTCCATTCAATTATTAATTGCTTTTGGTTTCATTTGTCGGCTACTTTAAAATAATATCACGTTCAACGCTTACGCACTCCGTTGCATTCGCAGACCTTGTTTGCTCAACGAAAATGACTCATTTCTCTCGTTATATTAATAATTTAATGGCGGTGAATAGCATCCAAGCACGCCTCTAACGATTTTGTTTTCCAACTAACAGAAAACACGCTAACTGACTTGGTAACGCTGAAATATCATCGCAACGTACAGCTGAACGTTTCACCTCAACGTTTCATTATTCCTCTCTTCGAACGCAATCTGTGTTCGAACTAGATGTATGGAATAAATAATTAAACGATTATTCAAGCACGTGACGGAAACACATTTACTCCCATTAATTAAATAGTCAACGCCTGTTCCTGGGCGTCGGTTTAACAGGCCAAGAACTTCGGGTCCCTGTGCTATTCATTTCGTTTCCAATTATGTGTAACAAGATTACATTCTCGTTAATACACATCTGAATAATTTGGGCCGCGCGTTCAAAGCTACGTCGATTAGTTTCTGATCAATCACGGCTTCTGTTATTCAATAGATGATAGACTCGAATATGGGTATCGAGCTGCATCGCGAGAGAATAATTCTTTGCTGAATAAAACAATGGAAATGAGTGCTGTAGCGTTCAAATTTTAATTATGCATTTTCAAGTAATGGCCAACTGATGAAATCTCTCTGTTTATTTTTGCAGATCGCTGAAATTTCTGCTGCCGGGAACGTGCTGAATGATACGCGATTTGGACAATTCTTCTTGGAGTAGAAGTCTAAGCGTAGGTATGCCATGCCACCGTGGTACCATAACCGTCTCGCTTCGAATTTCGCGAATACTTCGATCACAAACTCGAGCGAACGGAATTCCATTCCAAAATCGAGCTACCTAAAGATAGTCGAATGGGAGTCGCGATGGAGTTACTGTCACCGCTCGACACGTTTCTTTTTCCGTTCCACTTCCACGATCCTTTCCCCGGCTGGCCGCCATTCGCTTCTTCCCCAAAGCATCGAACGGCTCCAGGTTTATATTTGGCGGTGAAGGAACGGCAGAGAAACGGAGACTGACGGTGGAAGCGAGAGTTCCATCTTTCCTTTCTTCTTATTTGGACTAGACCACCTCGCGCGCTTCTTCTTCTCCTATTTTTCCCCCCTCTTCGTACACGCGTTTAAAGGCACTTAAATTAGTGGACGAAGGGCGAAAAGGGAAACGAGCAGCGGGTTCTCCTCGGGGCGACGAACAGCGGGCGCGAGTCGGGATCAGAAACTTAGCAGGAAGTTAGAGCCAGACGTCGACGACGAAGACTTTGAAACGTAATCCGAGCGGCTACATCCGCATTACTTTTAAACTCCGTCGTTGTCTTGCCACCCCTTCGTCTCCTTCTCGACCCCTTCATTTTATTGCCGCTACCGAAACCGGCGACTCTTCGCTTTCTTTGCCTCTATTTAATATTTCTCCTTTCGTTACTAACTTGCTCCTCGTCCTGCCCTTTTCTTTTTGGGCCGTCTAGTCGGGGTCCTATTCGCGTTCTCGAAATCTGCTCGTTCAGACAGAATCGTATAGTACACGAAAGTTTCGAGACAACCTGGCTACACGCACCTCGTTAAAAGCACTTGTTCCAAGGGTACGATAACTTTTCAAATGTTTCTCAAGCGGCAGACTAAGCGAGACAAAGGATTTCCGAATGTATAAATTTATGTGTCGTCGCGAGGCCACTTCGCGAAAGAATGCGGGTTTTTTTTTATACGCCACGACATATTTTTATGCTCCACGGGTAATTCATTTTCTGCCACTGACGTAAAGAACGTCTATGCGTTGTATAGGTATCATGGAACTTTAAAAAGATCGCGAGACGCGATACTCCTATTAGCTTTGAATATCTTCGATCATAAATCGTAACAAAACGCTTTTGGAAAATAGCCAGTTGCACGTGTTGGTTTTGCATAAAACGGCGCGTAAAGCTTGTACACTCCTTTATGTGTACAGGGGGATCATTTTCCTGCAAACCGGAAAAAATGCATTTACAGACACGGAACACTCCCAGAGTTGAGCATACGCTATATATCGTTAATGAAACGGATTACGCGGAATTATGCAAACGGATTACGTAACCGCTGTACAAATTCCACGCAAGACGAGTAGGTGGACGAGATAAAGAAAATCCTGTCCGCGCTTTCTCTGATCCGCTCTGTGTTGCACAATTAACTTTACGGTTGACCGATACATATCACAGCCCATACGAGACGACGATAATCATGTTGACCCGCGCAGCAACCGAGCAGCAATTTTCATTAACGTGTACGCGGAATCTCAATTGTCCGCTCTGCTTCGCAAGTGCGTTCAATTAGCGCTTTCTTCTCGTTTCGTTCCCTCGCGACACATGGGCCACGAGGAAGAAACTCGTAAAGGAAACGTTAACGCGTTGAGTGCTGCGTGGACCGCCGATGACGCACACCGCGTGTATGGAAAATCACATAAATTTGGAGCACCACTCGATGTGTTTACCCTTTGCATTCCATTCTTTTATTCTCTTACTTTCAAGAGACGTTCATTGATAGTCTGTGCGATATAATTTGCTGACAAAAATGGAATCAGACTAGTCTTGACAATGGTCGCTTCCAAAAGTACCCTTAATTAGTTTCCCTGGTGTCATTAAATAACGTTCATAGGCCAGAGTCGTGACCAAATCTACACGTGTCGTATTACTATCGGGCATGTTGAACTACTGTACACTAAATTATCAGGATCCTACAGTACGAGCTGACGTTTGCATTAAATCAAGTTTTAGTAACAACGTATATCTCGTCATACGTTAAAATTGAAAGGAATAGGAGAGAACAGAACGTCGAGTTGAACTCGATGTAGGACTGCAAGGGGTTAAGTCAGGCATGGGCAACCTTGGCCCGCACGGGCCAAGTCTTCTCCCCACCCTCTCGAGGGCAAAGGTTCTTTGCTGGGACAAGCTGTGCTTTCCTTTTTTCTTCCTTATTTTTTGTCCATTTCATTCCTCCTACCGTGTCCACAATATATAGCAAGATTTGTAAAAAAGATCTCATTTTTTCAATCGTGTTACGACCGCCGCTTTTTGCGGTACGTTAAGTAGGCTCGTTAATCTTGAGGCCTTTAAAGGAGAAGTGAGTCTTACGCTTCGAAAATTACATTTCCTTCGCGAACATACATGTTTCGCCTGCGTTTAAATGCTATCATTTTGTACGCGCCAATCGCTCTCTTTGTTTCTTCATTAAAACTGCGCGTACGTGGATGATGGAAAAGCTACCGAAACGAGCAGTTCAATTACGAAATTTCGTTTACGGATTTAATTAATGCTCGAAACAAATAACCGGTCCGAACGCACGGTTGTGTTACACCGTACGCGAATAATTCCAGCCAGCTGCGCAATTACGAATTTCGCAGTCCATTGGACAATTTGGCGATGCGTTGCGTTCGGCTAAGCTTGGACAGACGCGAGCGCGACTAGAGAAAGAGTCTGGTTTGCGAGCGAGGTAATTTCACGTGGCAACTTTCTTTTTTCGATGGAAACTGTTCCATGGGAAGAAGAGAAGAGAGGGGGAGAGAGGGCAAGGCGTTCCACTTGCGTTTAACAGTTACAAATTATAACGTTCGCGTGCTGAGTGCACTGCAAGGATGAAAAACAATCACCCGAGTGTCCATTGTGCCTGTTTTTCCTGGGGGCCTCTGTGTCGTGGTGCTTCTAGAAGCAACAAACGAGATGACCTTAATCGCGATTCAAATATTTATACACGCCACGCTGTGTGTATACGAAACGTACGATTCCACGGCGTAGCGATGGGGAAATACCATTTTGTATGCACGCCCGACGATCTTTTATTAACGAGAGACCGAGAGAACCGCGGAAGCCAGCTTTCACGAATTTCCGAGACTTTTTGGCATCCGCTTTGACGAGGAGCGTATACTCGAGTGTCTCCACGCAGATGGTTTGACCGGGGGTCTGGCAAGAAGTCAGAATGACTTAGATACTTCGCTAGACTGATTATCTATTCATTTTTCGAACATTTTTCTGCATTACGTATCTCATAAAAGTCTAAAAGTAACCCAGGACACGATAGTCTTTCAGCTAATTTTTTATTTCACATTTCTGCGTAGCTTCGGAATAAATGATTTGCAGACCTTCCGTTACATGACATTTCAGTCTCACTTTTACTTATAGAACACACTGGCGAGGTTCGTACGAAAAAAGTTAGGGCACCCTGCGATTCAGTTGTGTTAGAAACTTGCCACGTGGTATTAGACCAGTATTTGTGCTAATGCAAGGTTCAAAACCCGCTGCGGTCTTTCTATCGAACGATACTGGAGTTGCCGCAAATACCAGGCTGGTATTTAAATAAATATCACCTATAACGGCTGTACGTTGCGATAGATACATGTAGGTAAAGCTGCTTCCGTATAACGTGATGCAACGTGAGGCATCGGGTTCGAATGCAGTTTGAAGTTAATTAAAATTTACGCATGGTTGTCACACGAGGAATTATAGATATTGGAATTACATAATTTCTTATGCGCGCTAGAAAGTCTCATGTATCGAATGTCAGTGTGTACAAGAAATAGTTAAAAATGATTTAATATTTACTCTCAACGACAATGGTACAGTTAAAGTATTGAATTTGCCATTAAATATTCGCGTCTAACAGATGCAATAAATCTTTGGGCGGTGTTAAACGAAAAAGCACATACGAAACACTATCAAAATGGAACGGAGTTTCGTGCAGTCGCACCACTGACAAATCGACAGCCATTACGAAGGTACAAGGAACAATTAAACGCGAAACGTATCGGTTTTCCGGTTTACATTCGTCCGTACAAATGTTACACGTTAAAAAAAATAATCGCGTTACCATATATATTCATTTTATACGCAACAGTGCAGGATCAATCGGTAATGTTCCGCTTGGAGTGAACATTTGACCACCGACACGTGTTGTTTGAACTAGACAGATCAAACGAACGATAGTATTTGAGCAACTTTTCCGTAAGGGCCTACGCCCAATAAATCCGATAAGGCCAATCTTTCCTTGCGTTTTGTGGCCAACTTACTTTTCAAATAACAGTCAAGTGCAAGCAATAAAAGTTGCATGGAATAGTCTGCGTTCCAACATTTCAAATATACTCAGGACGATCGGCAATCGTGTTGCATGTTGCATGACACATGTTGCATAGATGCTAAGAGAATGAAATTGGTTAAGGGTGCAACTTCGAATTGAATGCATCGATGTTGTGCATATTAAAGTTAAAAATATTTAAAAAATCGTTTCTGTCCGAAAGGGAAGCGCAAAATTAATAGTATTTATTTTACGCTTCGTTCAACTTTAGCTCTTTTTTCCCTCGCTTTTAATTTCCTGCCTCTTCAGCAACGTTCGCCAGTTTTCATAAATTGACTTTCTGGCATAATTAATTACAGAGTGGCTGTCACTATCGCAGCTGGAAAGTGTCTCGAACGACGACACTGAAAGGCTGTTGTCAATCGACATCCGCCACGCGTTTATGCAATTTCGGGTCGGCTTCGTGGGTCCGTTTCGTTGCGCAATGTTCACACGCGCGTTTAAAAATATCCGGAAAGATAGAGGTGGCCATTTTTCAGAGATAACCGTGGTATCGCTAAGCAAGTACAATAAGTTCAATGATTTGGTACGCTTGGAACTTTACTAATGCTGAAATACCAAATATGTCGAACTGTTGCGATATATTCGAGGCTACAAAAGCAACAATAGTCCGAGTAATTGTTTTAATTCTTTTTTTATTTATTTTAAAAAATTTCAAAGAATGTATTGTTTTATACATCGAGGGTGCAGCAAATTTTGAGACCGAGCAGGTCTCCAAGTACATACCACGTTATAGTACACGTGTTAGAGGTCGTCGCTAGTCCGTCAAGTAATTTTTTAACGCGATAATTCTAGTTCCTGTTCTTATCCCTATGTCGATAATGAACATACAATTAACTAACTTACTGCGAAGTAAAACTTCGACCGTGTTCGCTGGCGATAACTACGATTACACTTGCGAACGTTGGTTAGTCTTTTCCATGTGTAATCACGTTCGCAAATTTTTTCTACGCTAATTATGGTTGAGCTACGTGGTTACCGTGACTATTCTAATTGGATACAATTGGAGGGTCAGAGGCAAAAAACATAACACTCGAGTCTTTTTGCTGTTTTCCAGAAAGTGGAGAACAAAATTGTACGCCATTTGCGAAGAATGTTATTGACTCGTTAATTGCCATACATATATTGTTCAATTTTTTACAGTACGTACTGTCAAGTAGAAAGATACGCAAGATTCCGATCAAATTAATCCTGTATCTTCGTATGAACATGATCGCGATTGTTTTTCTATATAAGTGATACGCGAACTAAAGTATAAACAAGAGATAACGCGTTAATAGCGTTTAATTTGATCCTATTCATACTTGAGCGTTCGTTAAGTTCTTTAACTCACTTTTGCAAATCTTCGAACGTGTCCAATTGCAATATTGTTAACTCGTGAACCTGCGACAACCCGTTTTCAACTTACATCGAACACCAGCGCGCGCTAGCAAAACCTCAAATTATTTTCTCAACACCTCTCATTATCACTCTTCACCTGGTAACACGTTTACCATTTTATCCGCGAACCCATTGCTTTCACCTCGGAACGTAAACGAAAAATTACTAACCGCGTTCCAGCGGACGGAAACTACAGATCTGGGCCAGACGTCGGCTAGAGTTTAGAGTGTTTAAAAATTTAACTTCCGAAGAAGACGCGTCCCTCGAGGCGCAGCCATCTTCACGTACGAACGCCCAGGCTGGAGTGAAAAATTAACCAAACGTTCAGGGTAGAAATATATTGTCTCCATTAAGGACGAGCTAAATAATTCGACTCGAGGTAACTCGCGCTGCTCGGAAAGCTCCAAGGAATTTTACACGTCATGGTTTCGAAAGAAAAGCCCAAGGCATTAACAAATTCATGGTTTCGACGTGCTCCGGATAAAAAAACGACAGTCTAACGGTTCGTTGATTATAGAGATTGATGGGGATACCATTCAGCGGTGTAAATTGAAATTTGATTCGGTTCTACAACTGAGATTCACGATGTTTTTTAGAGGCGTTAAATAAACAGCTTCTGAAAAACATGAGATTCGCTAATCTGTCTGCAAAAAGGGGATTAATGTTCGTACGTGTAAAAACTACTGTGCTCCGTTTGTAAATACATTCCATGCACAGATAAGTACGTGCGAGGATATTGGCTTCAACAAATCATCAGAAGAAGTGTTTTGAATGAAGTAATAGGTGCTCTTGATTGACTCAAGAAATAGAACGTGCTTTATACCTATTATAGGGGTTTATAAATATATATGTAAATTAACATCAGTCTATTTCCTTCACCAAACGCCAACACTTACATATAAAACAGAAAATGGCGCATAAAGACCGCTTCCACTATATTGTGATGAGTAATCTACAATTTGCCTCAGAAAGAGAACGAGTTTAGAACCTATCGAGAAAGTATAATCGAATATCGTCCCTCTCTATTCTCCACGATATTGCATCCCAGCAATAAAATCAGCAATCGTTACCCCAGCGATTTGGAAAACACTTGGACGGTGGAGGCTCTTCTGAAAGTAACGGCTCGTAAAAGAAGTCTGTATTGTCTGCCCGTATGCCCATCTTTAGAGGCGGGTGACACGATTCTAATGACGGTACGAGAGGTCTTAATCCGAACAATGGCTCGCTGTGGGCTGTTGCCACGTGAGCGTGAAAATTATTCGATCTGGAAAGCAATGGATCGAAGACGGAGGAAAGGTGGGAAGTACGGATTGCGACAGATACGAGGCATTATTTATTTCCGATGGAAAATACATTCCGATAGAGAGAATAAGATGTCGTGTGAGTCACTAAGTAGGTGTGTATTTACCTGCAGAAAGGATAACGAATCTAGGTCTAAGACACTCCCACATGTGTCACAAGAAGGATTTTTTTTTCACGCATTAAGAGTGTTAACCGTGGTGCTATGAAAATTGTACGAAAGGACTCGAATGTCGAGCGTTCAAGACGATCTTCGAGGTTTCATCGGTGGAAGACTGGATGGAAAATCTGAAAGGAAACCGTAGGCACTAGAAGATGTCATAAATTAGACCCTTCTCGGTTCTGCGTCGTGGAAAAGGAAGGTTTGACTGGTTTGCGACTACGACGCAGCGATGGATCATTCTTCGTAAAGATGTCGACACGACAAGCTTCCCGATATACATAGACTTTGGCTCAGTGTGTGTGTTACTTTATATATATAATAATGATTCTTAAAAAACAACGTACGTTTATTTAACTACTTTTCTATCTTATAATATACGTGCAGCGTGCAACACAAATGTTTCCGGTACTGCGGTTGCTATAAAGTAATCTAATCTAAAGATCACTAGAATTGGAGATGATTTTTGCGTCAGAGTCTTCAATCATAGAATTTGTCCAATTAATAGATCAATGAATAAGTGGTAGAACTGGTTGCGAAGACGTGTAACCGCTTATGTGATATTTACAGCGTCTATTAATTTAAGATCGTGCTGGTTTTGGTTGAATCGGTTCCAGTTTACTTCATGGTCTCAATTATTGTGGGGCTATTATTATTTACTACTCTCACTGTGTTATAATATAATCATAGCTATATATAATCAATCATTTTTTCTTTTATCAAGATTACTCTTATTACCGAGACTATTAGTTCAAATTTATTCAGCTACTATCCTTCAGTTTGTTGCTGTTGAGGTTTACGTGAAACACTCGTGTGATTCACATAAACCTTAAACCACAATTCCACAAATAAATAAGAAGATCGAGATAAAAATAACAGCGAAATACCCAGCGGAACTTCGCATAAAAGCACAACCATAGAACATAATTAAAAACGAGCGCACCATTTAATTACCGTATCAATGGCACTTGCTCGTGTGTTCATTACGATACTATGAAACTGCCCAAGGGAAAACCGGATAACCGTAGAAAAACGACCTGGAAAAATCTGTCGAAAATGGTACAAAAAGTGGACCACCGCGATAAACTGCACGAGCAACAAGCCCGAGGCAAACGAGAGATGCGGTGGACTGATAGACCGAGATAAAAACGAAACAGGGATGATGCCTAGAAACACACGTAGAAATCGTAATGCAGATAGAAACGGAAGCTAAAATCTCCTATTTATTTGGGAATAAAGAACGACACGAGTACCATTATATCCCACGACTATTGGATTTTTTATCATAAAGACAAAACTTACTCAGCAACCACTCTCGATGCTTGGTTGCGTGCTACTAGAAATACTATTTTACTAGTCGATTGATAGCAGTCGATTTAATTGATAATCCACGCCAGTCAATGGCTGACATGCGACTACAACCATACTCGGTACGTTCATCCGCAACAACTGTTATTTCCTTGTTTATATTCAGAAACCATAACGAGGCGAATGCGTGTCATACAGAATGTATGCCACCCTGTACATCGACGAGTAGGAAGTGTATCCACTTGAATTATAAATAACGACGCGCGACTGGCTGAAATAACGTACTGGAGGAGACATCCTCCGTTTAGCGCGTATCCTAAAAATCATGCTCGTTTGAAGAAAATCTCTTTCGAGCGAGCCTCGTTAATTTCTCGCTAACCCAGAAAGAACCGTTGCTCTAGACGGAGATAGACTAATGGACGTGTTTTAATGGGCTCGGCTAGGAAATTGAAAGAAATATAGGGGAAGCGGCGAGGAGAGCCAAGAGCGAAGAAACAAGAAGAGGAGCCGTCGACGTGGATACTGTGCAAGAAGGAGACCAAGAAAGATGACGAAGGGAGGAGAAGGGGCGAGGACGAGGGGATAAGACTTCAGCAAGAGGCATAACCGTGGTACGCGACGTGAGTCATCGAGTGGCAACCGTAGAAAATCCTCCATCGCGTCGAGAAGGAATACGAGAACACGTTATAACTCGAGGCCGAGGAAACTGGGCAAACTTGCAGAGTGGATGGCGGAGCAGGAAGCCGGATCGAGAGCAAACGTGCGAGCATTTGTATTTAGGAGAAAGTTCCCCTCGGAGACTGGGAAGACGCGTCGTAATACAGACGCGCGTAGACAGAGCGTCTTCGACTGGCTCTTCCTTCGGAGGCTCGGTTTACAGTTCCCGATCCAATTTACCGGCAGTTTGAATAACTCGAAGATTTCTATGTTGATTGGCCAACGTAGGATCCCGGGGGTGACTCAGCTGGGATGGTCGATTGCGCGCGGCTCGCGTGTTTATCCGATTCATTCATTGCTTAATTAGATGTGTCGTATCGTAGGCGTGCAAGGGAAATGCGACGAGTCTATTCCTGGTTTACCGGTTAAATAGTAGTTAATTCGGTTTGTTTGGAAAACACAAAGTAGCGCGCAATTTCTCTTTCATTGTCCACGTAGATATAGATACTGCACTCCTGGCAGTGAAACGTGTTGTACAAGCGAATAATCTCAAAATCCACCGATTGTCAGCGTATTTCTGGCTCGATTGCCTTTTAAAGCAAAACTAATATTATTCTCACGATTCATTGTTCCAAGACTTCTCTTGTGTGCCCGAGGTACACATGATTAACACCTGACTTTGAAGAAACCACACGATAACCCTCGATGCAGGTGATCAATTTGGCTTCAGTGTCCCTCGCCTCCTATTCTTTTCCACAAAATACTTAGACCAGAAGTACCAGGTAAAACCGCGTGCGTCATTAGCGGCTGAGCAAAGATAGACGAGGGAGAGA
Source organism: Xylocopa violacea (assembly GCA_963969225.1). NCBI lineage: Eukaryota > Metazoa > Arthropoda > Insecta > Hymenoptera > Apidae > Xylocopa > Xylocopa violacea. Next base: position 21,138,512 of record CAXAJV010000015.1, read on the forward strand.
CACCCTTGGCTATATCTTAGTCATATCTCTCTTCCCAGAATTTTAGGGGAGAATGCAAACGACCGTAAGGGGAGAAGAAAAAAGGAAAGTTTCCTAGGCGAGGACCAGTAATAGACGTCTCCGGGCAACCCCCGATACGGTTCTTAGGATTGGTAGGAAGAGACCAGCGGCTCCACGAATCGATTAAACCGCGGGTAGTCACGATAAGAGGCCAATTTCGTGTCTGACTCATGTATTGCTCGCAATACCGACGTCGAATTTATTGAAGTAGCATAATACTCTGATAAAGCCCGATCACGGAAATGTGCGCCGCGCGAAACTCGACCCGGACAAATGTATCTCCGAGGCTGCTATTTAACTTGTTAGGGGCCCGATGAATTCTTATCTCTCGGAGAGAGCCATTTTTCTTTGGGACGTGTCGGGAAAATTGTATGTACACGTAGTCTTATTGGTTTTTCTTTCACTCCTCTAGACTTGAGGAGTTCCTTTGTGACACTCTGGGTCTATTATGCTCAAATATTGGCATTTCTATGGGAACCATGTAATCTGTTATATCATGCAGAGTGACTGAGCTACACTCGGATATTGAAACTTGCGTGGAAATTTTATATATTGACAAAAAGAATAGTTTTCGATAAATTGTTGAACATCTCGAACGGAACACCCACAGGGGCGATATTAATCTTGCGAAGTAAACTGAGATTCTTCGTTCTTAGAAATACTGGACTACTTTCGTTCATCGCGTGCAGCGCGAAAACAAAGGATTATCATTAACAACGCAAGCTCTCTTTTATTAGTCTTTTGCCTGTATTTTTATAAGATACCATGTGCACGCTGCGTTCCTTTTTAACCCTGCTTGGAGAAAACACTCGAGCCGCAATGAGTTTCGTATCCTCGAAAACGGCTCGCTTAATTACGTCCGCTAAATCTCTTTTTATTACCGAAAACAAGGTCTATCTTTACGACGACTATAAAAATGCAAGGTATTGCTCTTAATATTCAATGAACAAATTAAATAAGTGAAATCTTGTTTAAGAGTTTTGATCAAATCAGGTTTAATGGAATCAGCATTAATTAAGGAGGAGCTAACTTCTTCCAGCAAGTATGGTTTTTGTGAAACAAAAGGCTTTCCGAGACGCCAGAAGATTATAACAATGAGATAATAGAGCTTGCGGTTTATTACTTACATCCTTCTTAATTGCAAGTTAGAAGTAGAAGCTCTTAAGTAGGAAGCATGACGCATTCGGACATAATTGCAAAGTATGATGCGCCGAGGTGGAAGCTCAAAGTTAATAGCATTCTGTCGTAAAAATTGGAAGTGTCTTACTCGCGATATATCAGTAAAACGTAACAAGTAGAATGTCACGAATAATTTAAAATTCAAGCCACAGAACCGCGTCAGACTTTCGTTTCATTTTTTTAAATGGCAAAACGTGTTTCTGCCAAGTGACCCGTTGTAACACTTTTCCATAGTACCGTGCATGCGTCACATTTCTCCACGAAACATTGCTAATAAATATTAATTAAAGAGACTCCTCTCGCGATAAGTAAATACCACAGATTGTCGCCGGGTAGATTCATCTGTAAATAATGCAAGACTTTCTAATACGTAGGCGGAAGAGGTATCCGGTATGGAATACCTCGAGCACAACGCGTATCTATTCGTTTTCTCCTTTTGATCATTCTTATTTTTACGCTTTGCATCGAACCTTTTGCTCCGTAGAGAAAAATTGATCTAACGACGTACCGATTAAAAGAAATATTGCTAGGAGGAACATCTCTGCGAGTCTTTTCTAAGGAATTACTGCTCCCTTTAATTCGAAAATATTTAACGAACGAATCAAAACGTCGGTTATTTCTACCAACGTTCGTATTCAGCGTCGAATTCGAGAAATCGGTGGATCGAACGAGCGTTTCGAGCGGCGCGGCTTCGAGAGCGGAGTTTAGCTAGCCGAGGACCGACGAGGGTAAACAAGAGAGCGGAAGGAGGAAAAAGAGAGAAAAATCGAGCAGAAACGGGATGATAGGGGGAAAGAGGAGCCAGGGGTGAAGATGTTGAAGAGGAGGAGGAGATAGAAAGGTGGAAAGGAAAAAGGCTGAACGCAACTCGCGTATTAATAACGCAAGCGGCGAGGGCGAGACGGAAAATCGGCAGAAAGAGGGGCCTTTTTAACCCCTGACAAACCGGGGAGTTTGCTGCATTATCCCTCGACCCTAAGCAAACTGCGTGAGTGCAGATTCATCGTTCTTCCTCCGTCTCCACCTTTCTTCTCCCCCGTCACCCTTCGCCCAGTCAGAGCGCCTCTCTGTGTACACGTACCGTGGCCTCGTCTATTCGGCCACGCAGACCGGTACAGCACGCGCGCGCGCTACACGCTTTGTTCGTGTCACTCGTATTTACGTACCTTTATGCCAGGTACTCTCCCGTAAACGTGGCTGCACGCCCCCGATTTTCCGAGGAGGCCGCGAGGAGTCCAGCGCGAGGAGTCGAAGACTAAATCGCGTCGCGAATAACGTAACAGCGATCGCCGGATGCGGCGGACGCCTCTGCCAACTTCCCGTGCACCCTCACCTTTCTAGGCGAGCCGAGATCGAATATTTCTCGGCATTTTATGCGGCAACTTTTGTGTCCCGCTATACGAGAGTTGTTCATTACTTTCGAGGTGGTGTGCGTTCACTTTTATTTGCGTTTCGGGACAGCAACCCCCTTTCGTGGTTGATTAAAAGTGAACATTTACGCGATAAATCATCATTTCATTTCTACACCTTCGAATATATTCTCACCACGTAGCTCTGCCTATTTGCGTCAGACATCCTCTACAATATGTAACAATAAATTTTATTGGATCCTGATGGATGATTCAGAGGCTTTCGACTAAAAAATGAAAGTGTATGTCGGAGGATGTTGATTCGCTGGCGCATGTGAGTGACACCGCGCAACGAGCGTAAATGCATTCGCAAATATCCTCGCGATGCTCTGCGAGATCTACATACGTACATGCATACGTATATCCGCGCAGATGCCAGTCTGCGCGTACAAAGTCGTACACGTGCATCGAAACGCGTTGCCGTACGTATACGCGAGTGGTTACCTGTGGCAATTGTGATACGGAGATGACAGAAACAGACAGGCAGACGGAAGCAGCCAGAAACCGACGGACACGAAGGATATTTATCATTGGAATACGAATCGCGGAAGAATAAGTGCTAATGGACGCTTCGAAACGAGCTACGGCTATACGAAAATAGACGTATTATTTATACACAAATGCGTAAATCGTTCGCAAAGGAGGCTACGGATGCGAGAGGATCGCGTTTTAAGCGACAGTGCCGGACTAAACGCGTTACGCAGCCGTTTTCAACGCGTTTTCGCGCTTTTACACGAGTCACGCTTTCTTTCACGAAGGAACGAAGGCACGAAGGAAATTCAATTTCCACGGAAAGGCTGAAAGGGAGACGCGGAAAGGGCGCACTGTCTGCACGTGCGAACGTAAAATTAACGGAAAGAAACGGACAAATAAGAACCGTACGCAAAAAGAAGAGCGGAGGAGGGGCGAAACAACAAACGGTAAGGGAAGCGGGCGTAATTTGTAAATTCTCACGGAAATGGAAGTAAATTGAAAAACCATTCACGAGCGTACGTGTATCGCCTGAGTTAGAGCCACAGGAAACGGAACCGTCAACTGTACATACAGGGTGTACCACAGATTTTCGTAGAAACTTTGCAGAACTCTAGGATCAGTCTATCCTATTTAATTTCATTTTTAATTACGCGGCGGCTGGAGGCACACCTCGCGCTTGTATACATCCAAGCAATTATCGTCACAAGGAGAGACGAAACAATTATACACCGGTGGCACTGTGCGAAATTCTCGTGAGACCCATCGACGTCGGGATTTTAAACAGTCCCGAGCAGAATTGTGCAGAAGGGGGCAGAAAATAACGCAAAAACCTCTGGCGTGTCCGCGTTAATTGTATCGGTGATCGAGAACGCACCGATCACCCGCGATAATTAATTCAACTGTAACCCAGGGTACCGTATCATCGATCGGCAATTAATCTTACACCTCTTCGAGTAATTAGTATCGACGACCTTCGCTTTTTTCCCTGTTCGCGGTTAGGTTTAGCGTCGTTAAACAGCATCGAGTATGATAACTGATAAGTCTATCGCGCGCTGACGATGTAACTGCGGTGTAACCGTGGTTTTAATTGAATACTAACACGGAATACGACACAACACACTATTTGCAAATGATAATTATGCAACTGCAAATAGAGGAATAATGTTACGCATGACTCGACTATTATTTAACTGGATGGAATTTATGAACCATAGAAATCTCATTTGACAAATAAAACAATTTCGAGCAAATCAGTGTAATATCATGGAACGGATTAAAATAAACAGTTTGCGGGATAGAAAGGCTGCATTCGTAGCAGAACAATCAACTCTGATCGGTATGCTTTTTCGCGAAAGAGCTGCGGCCAGGAAAAAGCAGCGACTGGACCAACTTCAGAGAAGAAGAAATCTAATTACATAGTGCGCCGCTTTGCTTTCCTCTCCCGCAAGAAATCTTTGCGAGGCCAACGTTGCTCGTGATTATACTAATCAGCGGAATGTCTACGATGCTTGCCCGCACGAATGTTAACTTTTCTGCTGTAAAAATGTATCGAATTAACAAAAAGTTCAGTAACGCTTTCAGCGAAGAACGCTTGTGTCGAACAATTGCGCGAAATCGCTAGACAACGATTTTCTCGATGCGATGAAGCGTTAAGAGCAATTGAAAATATCGGAAAAATATTTTACGGAAACATCGAGTTTCAAATATTTGTTCCGTGAAGTTGAAATGAATCCTTATTCCAGCAAAAAAGAACAAGAGGAAAAAAGTTACCACACGTTCCACAATTTGTAATTTAAAAAGAAACTATTACACTCGCGTTGAAGTTTATAAAATTACGATACGTTGGAACATACGTAGATGCCGTGGTACATCCTCTCGAACAAAACATCGCCCCGAATCGGCTTCCGACACGAAAGAGGTCAGGAAAACGTTCTCTCTCCGAGAATTTCCAGAGCGCCCATTCACGAAACAGACTAAAACAACTTCCACGAACGCCGACTCAAAGAATACTTCCCCATCCGCGGAGACTAACGAAAGAGAAAAACTAAATAAGAAAATAAAAGAAGGTGATACCGGGCGAAGAATTTTCGGAATATTTCGCGAACTGAAGGAACGAATTTCCACTGGCGCAGGTTGTACAACCGAGGGAAGAAGAAGAAAAAAAGGACGGGGAGAGGGAACGAAAGGATGGGAAAAGAAAAAGAAAGAGAAGGAGAGAAAAGTCGAGGGGAAAAGGAGTTGTTCTCCCCGCCGATGGGCCGGAGGAGGAGAAAGAAACAAGAGAGACGCTGTCTCCCGCGGGGATGAATAATTCAGTACGGGCGCGCATAGTTGGACGCGCCCATGTACAGTCTCTCGTATATACATAAAGGCGGAAGGTGTGCCAGGAATGAAATTGTCGTCGTTAACCACGGTCATTTCCACTAACGACACCCAATCCGTGCCCCTGCGGAGGACCGTGTGCCAGCGGGTTAAAGATGGTCCACCTTCGCGGGTTTCGGAGCTTATCGTTTTAATTTGCGAAACGGCCGACTTCCGTTCGAGCGGTTTCTGCTGGCTCTGCTCGTCGTCGCGCCACCCTACGAGAAGATACCGCACTTCCTTTAATCGAGGTGCATTAAACAGAACTTTCCCAGCTTAGTCAGAGCCGCATAAACGTATGCAACGCTGCAGGTGCACGCAGCCACGTGACTCATTTTTACCAGTTCAAGATTACCGCCTTAATTTGCGGAACGAAGAATTAAACGGGGTATACAGAAGTGGCGCGTCGCTCTTTCAACGCTATCTCGGCGCAACGGGTGAAGAGACGGGACTTATTGTTCGGTTTACCACTTTGCAATGGCTGCGAGTTCAAGCTGATACATTTGACCAAGTTTCTACAACTTGCACCGTAACTCGTGTCTTTTGCGTGATCTCAGTTTCGTAGGAACTTGTTACGTGTGGAGATATTTTTATCTCACGGCTAGGTTAGAAGGATCGTCGCTTTTTACAAACGCGATAAAACGAGTGGCGTTGCCTGTAACGCTCTGACATTCAGAAGTTTTATGTTTTCTCGCTATGAACGCACATGAAGGATTGTACCTGGCCATAATCTTTTTGCGAGTTCAGAGACAGAATATCGCATAAGACACTCATTAAGTCACTCTGCAGTAAAATTTCTGACTATAAGTATAAGAAAATTTAACGACGATCCAATACTTGGCGCTATCAAATTATCCAGAAATAAAATTGGATAAAGGAATTTGAGATTGCTGGAAGCTAAAGTACAAGAATTTAAAAAACATTCGTGGAATCGATCGAAGCAGGAGTTTAATTAAACAAAGTACCTGAAACGTACGTACCTCTACAATTAATAAAACCAGTACAATAAATAGGGTCTCTTTATGTTGCGTACATCAACGATTTCCATCGAGTATCCGCAGGATGGAACAAACATGCTTCCAAGCACGAGTTCCAAACCTGAACGTACATATATACGTACATATATAAGAAGATGGCCAAAGAAATGGAAGTTTCATCGTAATCGTCGTGAGTCACTCTCAGACACGAACCAACTATCAATTCGATGTGACGTAAGACCATTTTCATATTACGCTTCGAATCACAACATCTTCGAATTCCACGAATTGAGTTCTATCGATAGAAGAAATTGAGAGAGAAATGAGTATCGAGTCTCGCGAAAACAATGGGTTATATATATATCCAGGATATTTTCATTACGCAACATGTTTGAAGAATTGGTTTAATTAATTAGTAAGGGTTTCGCAGAACGAAGAAGAGGAGAGAGAAAAATTACATTTTCTCCTTTCTTCCGATTACTTTCTAAGAAAATAGCATCTGCATATAAAAGCATGGAAGGGGATTAACTACGCTCTTGTAATTTATAATAAGTCGTGGTCGTTTTACCAACACTTTTTGCTTTCTAGCTTGCTTCGCTTCTATCAAGTGGGAGAGTGGATTGAAAAGTTTGTGGCTTAAGTATGAAGGATTATTGTTGGCTGTTCCCCGTTTCCTCCTGATTCTCAACTTCCTCGAGAATCGAAACGAATTTGTTTAAATATCAGTACCACTGATGCAAATTTATGTTGCACAGAAATAAGTCGAGACCGCGTACCCAATTTTTTAAGGTTATCGCTACGTATTTTTATTTCGTTCCTCATAAAATATGCAATATAAAGCGATGAACATTAGTTATTCAGGCGCCACCAATCGGATCTCGCGTACCATTGGCTAAAAAACCGCTGTCTCTGGTCGTCCGTGCACTGTACAAAGTCTCACATTTTATGATCGTATAAATACCTTGATCAAAGTGCACAGAGATCACAAGGGGACAAGTTACGAAAATGTGCACTCGAACGAAAAGCTTTTCTATGTATCCACCCTTGTAAATATTGAAGTTCAAATACTTCCGGGTAAAAGGGAAAATTAAGTTTCTCAATTCCACGATAGCCGAGTTTAACAAAACTCTAACAAAGGAGATTATTAAAGACTGCAAGGAGTAGTTGCTCATGAAAGGTAGATGGTAGAACGGAAGAATATTTCCAGAGAGACAGAGTCTACTTCTTGCTCATGTTTCTTCTTATAAATCATTACCTCGGAGAGTAGAGGACACGCCATTAAAAAGTGTCTCCGATGGGAAATTCAAAGAATATACTTAACTCTACTGTTTCTACGCGCGGAAGGATAAAATCTTGACTATCCTCGCGTGAACTCCGGACCGAGCGTGAGATCTACATGTTTCTTCGTTTAATATCGTCGGTGAGCGATTCTCAAGGAAAAAGATCGGGACGTTAGACGTCGCGCTCAACAGGGCACCAATCGAACACGTACAACACCAATTAACGCAACGGTTCGTTAGTCGCCAGAGATTAATGGGCAACTCTATCGAGTGAATGGCATTTAGAGTTATCAGACCATCAGCTGTCCGACTGTGCCCCCTAATCGTGGCACGGGCATACTGGTTTCACCATTTTCGAAATACAGCTACCAACTAGTTCTCGCTTTACCAATTCCCGCGTTGCGAAACAAAGAATCGGGTTTCAAAAACTGGACAAAACCGCGCCGTACATTATGCTTCCGCAACTTAGAAACTTGCAGTGCCCCTTTAATTAAAAAACGTTTGCGCGCTAATTGATCGACCGTGTTAAAGATCAGCGATGATTATAGTCAATTGAGTCGAGGAATATTTTTATCAACTCTTCCTATCTAATCTTACCTATAAATTCTCAAATATTCTCTTACCGTATCCGAGAGAAACCGTGTTACGCGACAGTTATCTACGCGTATGCAAATTTACTGCAAGTTTATTCCACGTGTAAGGTATAAAAAAAAAAAAGTGGGGAAAGCGCGAAGGAAGCCTAATCGTTCGTAGGAACCTCTCGGGATAATCTAACTTAATTAGTCCTATCCGACACCGGATGGGAATTTTTATTGTGTTTACCGCCTCGTGTTTTAAGAGGGGCGGCACACGGGCATCCATACTCGTGCTCGAAAAGCGGGTTAAGGTCGAAAACGTGAATTTAGCGGTTACACGAGCCCCGTAAACGTGACGCACGCCTAGTTAAAATATCAAGCCGTTTTCACCGCGTTGAATAAAACGTTCGATACGAGATTGCTCGTGCACACACGTACACGTAGACACTTTTTAAGCTAATTCGAGCCTGTTATCTTTCGATCCGCCACGATAACCTTTCGCAAAGCTCCTCGGCGTTCATTTGAATTCCGCGATAAGATCGATAATTACACCGATGCTATGCATTATTGTATCGCCGAGGAAAAGCCAACGAGCTTGGTCGACGAGACGCGTTACTTTTGCGTGGCTAGCGCAAATAATTTTTCTTTTTTTCAAAAAATGGAGTGAGCACCTTAGAATTGGATTCTCCATAGAACGAACTAACTCTCTCTTTCGTTCAAAATCATTTTTCCATGTCACGTTTCAAGGCATTTCCAGCCTCGACGCGCGAATGTAAAGAGAAAAAGTGTAGAATCATAAAGTATAAGAGTTACCGTGTAAAATTAGTCGACCAGTGTTATTGAGAAAGTAAAACGAAGGTAACAAACATCACCACGCAGCTGCTTTAGAGAGAAATTTACGTTCGTATGCGTTTCTTTCTTTTTTTTTTTTAATTCTCTACCTGTGATCAATAAGCGAGCATCGAGTCGAGGCAACATATGGGAGAACTGACTTGCAAGGATGCAACGTCAACATTCCGTTTCAAATGGGAAAACTTTCAATTACCCGAAGGCTAACAATCCTTAACAAACCGAGGGACGTAGGAATGTAAAGAGTGCTTGAAATGTACAGTTAAGTTACAGTGTATGCCGTAGTACATTCGTTACGTTTAATTACTATTCCTACGCTATTATCGAGAATCTACTACGAGCTGCCATTCGTCATCACTCTCCTGCGTAACTTTTTATACGTACTAAATCTATCGACTACTCTATACACTGTACGACCAATTCAATGTAATACGATTATACGCTCTTCCATTTCTGAAACCTACAAATGACGTAAACGAATGAAATTATATAAAACTCAAGCTCTAATCAATTGCATTACTACCTGCATCTATTTGTGAAAAAAATCCTCTTAGCTTTGAAAGAGATAAAGCACGAACACGTATTAATCAACGAAACTAGAAAAGTTCCTCGAAGAAACGAGGACACGATGGATTCGAGAACGATTCTACCTTAAAAAGGACACGCAACTCTATTCTTTCACACCCCTTCGTCTGCGTTCTCGTTTAACACTCGCGGAACCGCGTTGGGTCCGCGCGTATCGGCGTTGCATATGGGTTAAAGGGTAATTCAGAGCGTATCGATTCTCCAGTCGGCCGTTGAGCCGCTTCGCGCTAGGCAAACCGCTCGATTCCAGTCTAGGATGGATCGATTTTACAACGTTTTCGCTGGCCGGAAAGCAGACGGGCTGACAGCTGCGATGCCGCTCGCACCTGGCTGTCCATGCTGCGAACGAGCAGCCCGAAACGTGACGTTACGACGCCGACTTGCGTTGTATACTCGAAAATATGCCCGTTCTGGAGCAACCGTGAGCGCGTACGCGCGCGAGGGCCTCCGCCTTGGCTGGTTCGGGCCTTATACGTCGAAACGGTGGGGCGATTGGGACCAGAGACGAGTGGAGGGGGGTGCACGAACAGCTGTGCGGCCCCTTTTGCGAGAAGCGCCTTTTAAAAACATAGCTGAACAATCCGTACGCGTGACTGGCTTTTACGGCTTCGAAACACAGTTCTGCGAGCGTTTTCCGCTCCGGGGAATGCGCCGGTTTAATACGCCGTTCGCGAATCAGATCTTTGTTCGCCATCGGTTTTTCACGCCGATAATCTCCTTGGCGCAACGTTGCTTCGCTCGAAATCGTACCTTTTTCTAAAATACGGTATCCATTTGTAAAAACGCGCGAAACGTGTTCGTCTACTAGTTGTTAAAACAGCCCCCAGCAAGACTGAAATGGAAAAGTTGCTCCGCTCTTTGGAAACTTCGTCAATCTACATAAATGGACAAATCTGCATAAATGGGGAAACAATTTTTATATAATTTCATCATTTGCGTGCAAAGTTTGCTGGTCCTCGGAGTGGAGTTTCTTAACTCGCAGACAGATTCGAGTTAAGAAACTGAAAGGAGAGCTGCGGGATACTTCTGGGTTTCAACAACTTTCTCGCTGAATTCAAGTTATGGGAAATCGAGGAAACGAAGGAATTGCAAATAATTCGATACAACCGTAGATATTGAAGTATAAAATAAAGAGCGCTTGTATCCCTGTGCGGTGGGGATCAGAATACGCCCACAGTATCCCCTGCTTGTCGTAAGAGGCGACTAAAAGGGGGAAGAAAGGGTCAACGAAGATGCAGAAGGCAGTAACGAAGATATGGAAGAAATCGAGGAAACCCAAGTCATATAGAAGATAAACACAAGCACCGAAAAAAGGGAAGCGATGTCATAAAAGTGATTTCATTGAACGAAATGGGAGCAATTAACTGCCGAACGGTATGTCTTCTACTGTCAGTCTAAAAGAAGAATCGCTGTTTTCATACAAATTTTATGAAAAAAGAACCCACGGTATGTAATCGTCTCTGGAGTAAAATACTTGAAAACGGATGGAACATCTCTAACGTCGTGACTCTAAAAGAGTTTGCACGGAAAAGAAAAATAGCAGCGCAACAGAGAATCTAAAACAGGCTCCGCGTTGCTTTTTTAAAATGCATTCGATCCGGTACGTGTGCCCCTATTCGCAGTCGCGAAAAGAATTCTCTTCTCCGGCTGCATTTACCGTACAGTGCTTCTAGAAATATTATTTTTTCATGTTTTGCACGACTCTAATCCTTCGAATTCTCTGAAAATATTCAGCGTGTTCGCGTCCAAATTTGAATTCGCGAAGCTTTGTTAAAAAGTTTTACTTTGCCATCTGAACTCGCAACAATTTCCAGTAGATTATTTTATCTTGCATACGACGAGTTAGTCCGTGGAAAAATGGTAAAAAATAATCGTCGAATGAAATTTTTAGGTCACCCCTGACCATCGATCTCAAATCCATTACGAGTTTCTTTCAAATATGGTTCAAGTCCGCGGGGAACGCTGTCATACTTATTTCGTGATCGGCAGCTCGATAACTCGCGTGTATCGATACGATCAAGGCCGCGACAACGCAAAAAGAGTTTCGAAATATTTAGCGCATGAATTTGTGTCATGAAAATTGGTACACGCGACTGATGCGGTTTTCCTTAAAGCGAGCGGATCGTCGCGTGCGACGATCCTGATAGAAACGATAATATTTGCTTGGATAAAAAGACAGTGTTCTTTTCCACGTTTCACACGAGAAACCGTATCACGCTCGATCGTAACAAACCGTTAGCCGATTAGGATCGCGAGCAGAATTTATTTTACGCTTGTAAAATATAATTTCGCATCGTAACGCAGTCAGCATACGGGAAAGTATATTCGCCCGAGCAAACCGAAAGGAATTTTCCGCGCAACATCTATAAATACAAAAATATCCTGGCTTCCACTAAATAGTCACGCGCTTGAAAGGTACCTCTCGAAAGAGCATATTTTATATACGCGTGTATCCTATAGATACAGATACGCGGAAACTGCTGACCCATTTAATTATATACAAAAAACCGTACCGCGACTTTTATACGCGTACTAAATATTTTCATAAAAAACCGCGCCGCCACTCGGTTCGCGAAAGGGACCGTTCATGTCGCAACGACCGATTTCGTATCACTCACGGCCGCAACGTTCTTGAATAATCGAAACATTCGATATTATTATGCCATTAACGAACGCGTAATCGTCCGTGAGAAGGAACGCGACAATAAAAACTGGCTCTAAGGAGGTGTGCGTGCGCGTACGGAGTAAGGGCGACTCCTTTTTTTCTTTGCAGGGCCTCCTTTTAAAACTAGTCCTCGCTATTACACCGAGGCGGCTTTCACGGCTGCGACAGACGTTCTCTTCGACAGCGCACGTCTCTGCCAGCCGATACAACGCGGAATTTTATCTTTTGTGACCGCGCGACATTCGCTACCGCTACGTGCACCGTGATACGTTTTCTCTTAATATTTATCGCGTCTGCGTCGCGATATGAAAACGCGCGAGAAAGTACGCCAGGCAGCGGGCAAACGGAATATTTGATAGTTATACGGGAAGAGGGTGCGCGTGTATATTCACCCAATTGGGGCGACCACGTTGCAGTTATTACGGGGGAAACCCCGTTCGCTAGCTGTGCAACTATCAAAGCCAAATTGCGCGGCTCGTTTTTGGTTGACGTAATCGAATCGAAAGCGTTCCGAACGATGAAATCACGATTTAGTCGAACAAAATTAACGATAATTTACACTATGCTCTGCAATCTTGCCTTCACTTTCTGCTGAAGGGGTTCTACGATTACATTTTTTCACTTGGTCTTGGTCATGGCGCGAGGAGGAATGATTTATGGGTGGGGACGATCGATCTGCTCCAATTTCAGAAATGTATTTCTCGGGTATGTCCCAATTACTTTTGCGATCTTTCGTCATCCGTGAGAAGACTTGAAAATTTCATTTCCCCGAAAGATATCAGGTTCCTTTTCCACATCAATGGAGAGTGGTCTCCCTAAGCGTTCTTGATCTTTACGATCGGAATTCCGTCTTCCAAACATAGAAGACCATTCGCAAATTATACTTCCAGGCGGAGAGTACAAATATCTTTCGCGAACATCCAGTTCTCCTTTACCGATAAAAAAAACTTGCGCCTCAACTTTTAAAGAACATAAAATGATAAATATGCTAGAATTTCGATGAAGGTAAAGGACGCGCGAGATAACGCGGTTCATTATGGAACCATTTATAGAACAGTCGGGACAGAAAAATGTTCCGTTTCTATTTAGGGGAATAAGAGAGACGGAAAACGCACGATACGCTAAATAACACGGCAAAGTATTCCGCAAACAGAACAATTAGCGGGCAGGAAATTCCGTGTAAGAAGGCCAGCATTATCTGAAAGCAATTCCCCGCGGCCGATGATAAGCGAGCAACTGTTCTCGCGACACACGAAATAATTGCGCCGAGTAAATTGCGACTTCCGTCGAACGAAACCGGCTAGAGCCTTTTTCAAGTGACAAATTACGAGGACAATTTTGAACGGGTTGCCGAGCATTAGCATAGCGTGTTCCGTATGAACCGTGGACTTGGAGGCGGCGATCTTTTATCGCGACGCACCCCCGCGAACGAAGAAATTTCAACGGGCGAGTCCGCGGTCCCGGCTATTTACGAGCCACAACTGTTTTCCACGGGGCATTCAGGGCTACAGCCGCTCCGGGGAGGTTACGAGAGATGAAAGCATCTCCCGGCGGCTCTGAAAAGGAAATTTGAAAGTGAATGGAACGTCGATACAAAATGCGCCGGGCTCAGCGAAGAGGGGAGGGCGGTGCGGCGTCTAGAGAGCGGCCGAGAAAATGCAGGATTTTATAGAAAATCGAATGAACCGAGAGCGGAGTGGGTTTTACGCGCAAATCTGGAACGATCCATCGAGTTACCGGTTTAATCGTATGAAAACGCGTCACGCCTCTTTCCTCGGGATTTAACAAAACGCGGATATCGTTAAGGAAATCCCCCATCCCGCACAATTACGTAAAACATCGCTTCCTTCTATAATACGGTCGAAGCAGAGAAAATAATATTTCTGGAAGGGCAGATTTTACAATATTTTCTCATTTGCGATATTTTCACTTGTGATATGATTAAATGAATTTATGAACTTCTCGCGAGTCGCGCAAGAGTGAAAAAGTTTCATAAAGCATGACACGTAATAGATTCTACGTGTATAGGACGGTATAGAACATTTCAAATTACATAATTGATCGCAAAATGAATAAAAGGAAGATCAAATTCTACACGCGATACAGCTGAATGCTCTGAATTGAGCGCATCAAAGATATCTCATCTAACGTTACATATTCATGCGATTAGAAGACGAAATGTACGTGTACACTTTATTAATGTCCAACGACCGGTTCTTCGATTTCACCTAAATTAATCGAGTATTCCATGTGCATAACGTACATATTTCCTAAACGTTATATAATTTTACGAAGAAGAAAAAAAGAAAGGAGAGGACGTACCGATGTTGTTCGCATGCGACCACGTCGACCCATTTAAGGCGGAGCAGGATAAAGCGAGCGGCGCGAAATGAAAAACGGAAATTTCTTTACGCAAGAGATTAGTTGTAAAGTGCTAACGAGCGGCCTAACGGTGGATGGGTTCTCGCGGGTCGTCTAAAAAGGAAACCAGAAAACGCCGCGGCGGCACTCGAGACGCGCTCGCGCGTAGAAGATCGCGCGGAGACAAAGCCAGGCGGATTTAAATCGCGAGCTGCCGCAGAACCAGCTAGGAAAGATTGTTAGCTAAATCACTAGCCGGTCTATTACGTAAATTATTATCGATCTCAGTGTCATGGTAATGCGAAGTGGGCAGAAGCAATGAATCACGCCGAGGGAATCGACTATTTCGAGGACATGACGAGTTCTTTTGTCACGAGTTATCCACTGTCGAAAGTCTGCGCTCTCGTGTTTTCTACAAAAGTCCGCGTTCCAGTTTTCCCTGACGAAGGTGTAGACACGCGTATTTCTCGATCACGCGCATACGGTAACATTTAAATAATTCATGAACGAAAGTCGTTCGCGGTGTAAGTAATTCGTAATTAACAAGGTATAGACAGGGCGAGGAAGATGTGGATGAAATTAAGGAATCTCGCAACGCTCGAGCACTCGAAATCGTTGTCCACGTTATCGTCGATGACATTAAACGACAGATATCGGATTCGAAGTATCGATAAAGCGATTAACAATGCCGCGGCTGTAGTACAAATTAGCGGGCCATCTCCATCGATGAATGGCGTTGTTCGTCGTGCACCGAAACGACGCGCCAGGGTCTTACAACTGAATCGTTATTCAGTTATTAACCGTTCAACGAGGGATTCTTGCCAATCAAACTGGTTTCAAGTTCGCTCTTGCCAGAGGAGAAACAATCTGCTAATGAACACGTGCCGTTTCATCGTTAAACAGGCTACGTAGCCGGCTAGGTTCGTGTTGCCCGCTATAACAGTAAGATGGGTACCGTGGATCATGAAAAATCAATGGATCCATTAAGGGGAATGGATCCCAAGGAGTTCGTGAAAAATTGATTCTAAACTGTGCGTCTGAAATTTCCAATAACCGAATGTAGGTCATTCTGGAAGTCGAGCGAATTTGTTTTCCTCGGAGCCAATTTCATAACGATTTCTGAGTTGCGACAACGTCGTCCCTGGTGCGCGTTAAATTCGCGCGAATTTGCAAACACATCGGACACGCGAGTTCCTCCAAAGGTATAGTTTTATAAGAGAAATCATCAATCGGAACAAGTTGTTCAGCTTATATTTCCGAAATTATAAGGTATCGAAATACGACGTGTCCTAATCTACTTCGATGTTTGTTGACGTACTATAGGAGCTAATTTGATTACTTATTCAAACAATGTTATCGTTTAATAGAGAGTATCAAACGTTTTTAAAATCCCCAACGTGTTACCCAGTACATCTTATAAACCTGTTTCGGAAGCAAATTATTCAATAAAAGCACTTCAGCATCTTCTTTTTAAATACAACAAAGTTATAAGTTGTACCAAGAAAGTTGGTACGCGGTCGGTAATTGTAGCATCGATGGTGAATAACGAAGTTCGAGAACAACAAAGTGGATTCTTGTTATTGGTATACCTTAAAGAATTTCGTTCTTCCTGCTCGCGGCTGTTCAATTATTCCCGCACTCGACCCAATGCCGGGGAACAGCAAACGAAACGATGCACCGCGCGCGCTGCCGCGTCTTCCGAAAGGGTAAAACGGGCGTGTTCGCGCTCGCCGGCGACAAGTGTAATTCTTGCCAATCAGGCTCGGTTCGTCTTCGACGAGAATTAAAGTGCCCGTAAAGTGCCGGGAGCACGTGCTGGCGAGTCGTTGAAAGCGAGCCTTTAACTCTCTCGCTGGCTATCCGTTGGCCCTTGGAGCAATTACGCGCGCGAGGGGCTTTCACGTGTAACCGTGCGACGCGAACCAGTGTCGCCGGCTAACATCTTACGCGCGCGTAATTTAACCGGTCCCAATCTCGATGTATGCACCCGCGAGTTCGAGTTAAACCACGGTGAAAAGCTGCAATTCGAGTGGAGAACTTGGTGAAACGAAATTTTAGTGCCGTGCATGAAACAACCCTCGAGCAAGTCGTCAGTGAAGAAAATTAGAATAAACTCCTGTTATGTGAACTGTCTGCTCCTAAACGTATTCGGATAAATGGAGTTCCATTGTATATGAACCGCTTGTACTCTAACGGGCTCGAGCAAATGGAGCTTCACTGTACCATCGATGAGAGGTGATGTTCAATTAAAACATCCGCTCGAACAACGAGACGTGTTCGGTTTTCCATGGGTATACGTGAAGTTCAGACGCTGTTCGGTCACACGTGATTCATCGAATTTTGGAACATTCAACAGTTTTATTATTGGAAAACCCAAAATGAAATCGTGATTGCCGGACGTTGTACGACAAGACGAGAGAATTCTGTTGCCAACCGGAATGAAAAGGTCGAAGATGGAATACGGATTGCCGCGCCAGTGAATATTCAAGAATATAAAGAACATCTGGCTTTGTACGAAGGAATATATACCAAAATTCAGTTGATATTAAGCGAAAGAAAAGACTGCGTCTCGTAAGGAAACATTTTTGCATAATGGCTGCAGGAAGACAACTGAAAATTATGTAACGAGACAGTTGACAGAAGCATATCGAAAAGCATACGAAATGAGTTAGATTACGAAATGGACGTCAGTCGCGTTACGAGTAGAGTCGACGTTGCGTGTTTCCATAATAATATATGTAAAGCTTCAAAGTTGAACATTGAAATTGCACCAGCTACAACTTCGCGTATAGCTACGTATACATGCTACGTATACGCGTCTCCTAGGTGGAGGGAATTAAAGGAACATCGATCATTTATGGACACCTCGCGGTGGCAAAGGGTTGGAGCCTACGTCGTCGCTGCTCGAAAGTGTTGGTTCTCGACGGAGGAGTGCTCGCGAACCGTTCTCGACTGTTCAGAGTCGTGTTCGAGCGAACGTGCAATATGCTCGATCCCATCGCTATCCAGCCGGGCGGTCATGGGAAAACAGAACTTTTTAAAGCGTCTCGCGGCGCAGAACGATGAAGTAACGGGTTGTTAGAGGAAAATTACCGCGAAGCCGATCTTTGTGGTTACAGTTACCGGGCGCTTGTTTCTTGCCACTGCTCCTTTCCTTTCCTTTCCACCTCCTCCTCCCTCCACTTTGAACCCTTTTCTTTTGTCCCGGACGACGGCCCGACCGACGTTCCTAGTCTTCCGCTACTTTTCCTGCCGACCTGCTTTAAAGCTCGCCGAGTGGTTCCGCGCAAAAAAGCGTAACAACGGTGTGCCACGGGCTTTTCACCGCGAGGTGGACGTGCCCGGGAGCGGCGCACGAAAACGAAACACGCGGAAGCGTGTTCGGCATGCGCGACCAAGGGGAATTAAGATCGCGGACGGATCGTCCAGGAATGCGCGGACAACGCGTACCGCTTCGGACGTTGCGTGGGTAAAGACCATCGGGCCGAAGGATTGGCCGGATCGCTCGAATTCGAAGTTCCTTGTTCGTGGAAATCGAGTCGGTCTTCACTCGAGATTGCGTTTGAAATCAACTGCTTCAAGGTTCGACGAGTTAGATGGTTAAATGTATCTCGAGTCGAGGAGGTTGGAAGAATAATAACTGAGTGTCCGGAATCATATACTTCCACGTTTAACGACCAACTCGAAAGAAACGCAAGGGTAGTTCCAGCAGAACTACCTTCCAGTGTTTAAAACACTGAAGTAATTGGAAATTGTCGCAACAAAATTAGCAAAGAACCGTCGAAACAAACTTGCCACGGAATTTATTTCGGTTAGATCACGTTTGTACCAGTGCCAGACAGCAACCAGAAAATTTCGACGAGCTGCACTTCGCCAGATGTTCCGCCGGTGTTTTCCTTGGAACTTTCGAAACGCCGACAATTATATTTTGTTTACGGAAACCAATCGAGTAAACAATAACAATGGTAAAATTACCATGATTCGTTGTAAACTTTGCGAACAGAAGGATTGCGAAACGTCGTTTAGTGGCTTAGATGCACGACTGTTTCGAGCACGCTCGATAGGGATGCGACTTAACAATAAAATGGAGGCAAATCCTCGCATTGTTCTAACCCGTTCGGTAATGCCGAGTTGTCGATCAGAGGTTTCATTAAAAAAGGCAGTCAAACAAAAGGACCATAAAGTACCACTTCACGATGATAGTCCCTACAAAAAGTCTACTCATGGAACATATGTTCCATTCATAAAACGGAAGGTTGCCAGTAAGCTATACAATATTTTCCTTTCACGGATCTACATCTGTCGACAATAAAAACTCTGTCCGTTCAAATCTGATTCGAACGATAACTAATCCCATGATCCCCTTGAAAAAATTTGGCCTAATCCCGTGCGTGGAACTAACGGGAAAAAAGGGGGAAAGAAGAAAAATTGTACGTTCGGTTCTTGGAAGGGAATTTTCGTCGATCAATCGTTATCGCCTTTGGAGGCTGATGGAAAAGAATGGTATCGTCGTGAAATGAAAGAAATAAGAGGTATCGTGACTTGCCATGTGGCCATGTAGGTACATGGTGTTAATTCGGGACGCACCGATCGAAGGAAACCTTGAAACTCGAAACGAATCGACGCGCAACGTAAAAGCAAGGGTGAACGCGCGAAGGCGCGCTGGTGCGGTAGGGTCACTGCGGTGGATTTCCAAGTGAGCGCGGGAAAAACTCACCTGCGATATCAGTTTCGGTAGTGTGTGGGTGTGCGCGTGCGCGTGGTTGTTGTGTCCCGTCGAAGACCGTTCCGCGTTGCTGTTGGGCCGTTGCTGCTGCTGCTGTTGCTGCTGCTGTTGCTGCTGCTGCTGCTGCTGCTGTTGTCCGGCATCCGATCTGAGATCGTGCCTCCACCTCAGTACACCCATCATAACCGCTCGTTCCGACCCACCACGGTAGCGCTTTAAACCTCCACCGAGTACGCGTACGTGTATCCCGTGAGGAGCCGCAGGACAGCCCGCACCGAAGGGGAACCAGTTCGATCCCGACGCGACGACCTAACCTGACGCGAGTGTCCTGTTGCACCCTTTACGGGGCTACGCTGATCCTCGAAACGCTAGACGCCTCGTCGACGTCGACGTAGCGGCGAAGGGAATCGGTCCGGAACATACGTGAAACTCCACGACACCCGAATCACTTTTCGCGCGGGAAATAACCGTACTCGCGACACTGATCGAAACGGGGATTTCGATGGGCGCCTGCAGGCACGTTCACCCGAATCTGCTCTACGAACGACTACGATCCCACTCTGTCGAGGCTCGCGTCGAATTCGATGCCGCGTACGTCCGTTCCCTCGCTGAAGTTCACTGTCATTTTCACGATAGGACACCGCGGATCCACGGCGACCAGCAAAAACGCGGCCGGAGCACACCGCGCTCTCGAACGGTGGTGCGTGTGTCACTTTTCCTAGAGGTTGGCTGGCTCTCTTCGAGTCGCCCACGTTTCGAGCAGCCGAGCGAGGTCAGAATAGAAAGTGTTTACACCCGTGGGCGCGTTCGGTAGACAGGATCGTGCACACGCCTGCACACGCCTGCACACGCCTGCACGGAATGGTACGTACGAACACGTAGACGCGCGAGAGACGAACGCGTACAAAGAGTTCAGTTACGCAGAAGTGCAGGAGCGCGACTGGCAAGCGAGACCGTACGGTTCGAGGCTTGCCTCGTCTGCCGTCTCCGCTTCCCCACCGCAAACGCCCCCTTGGCTCCTCGCCACCCCTCTGTGACCCGTGGCTTGAACGTCCTGCTGTTCTTAAAACTCCCACCATCCTGCTATCGTGTCGTGAACAAACGTTGCCATGGTCGCCATCAACCGCGTAAACTCGGTTCCACGCGAACTTCGATCATTTTTCCCCATACCCCACCCGCCCCGACCACGATTAACGATCGACCGAGTCGATCGAAGCGGTTTTTGGATTAGCTCCGTTACGAAATCGGAGCCTCGTATCGAAGCTGCGAGGCGTTCGGAGCAGGCTGCCGGTCGTTCAAACGTTTCAAAATATTATTTCCCAAAAGGAACTGGCCCAGCCAGACGTGGGGTAAATACTACGATTTTGCGTAAATAGGAAGCCTAGTCACCAACTTGATTATAATATAATTCGTGTGTCGGGTTCCCGTATATCCGAAACAATTCCAATTTACGTTCCTCGAGTCTAAATATTTGCATCTAATTGCAAAGAAAAGCTCGGTAATTCCTACCCGCAACGCGAACTATAATTTCATGCAAACTACGCCAACTGAAAGTAAAATGGCGCGCGTTATTAACCCCTCGTTAATGCAATCTTTCCATAATTATAGATGGTAAATCAATTGAAGTTCAGTAGTGCGAGGTGCTGAAAAGAATTCGCGTCGATGTACTATATTCCGTGCTATCGTTACATTAATTACTCGAGGTGAAAACAAGATCTCGCTATTAACGCGTGCCAACTTTTACTATCGAACAGCGAGCTTTCGATTTCGTTCGATGTTAACAGAAATCGTGGAAAGTTATTACACGTCGCCGTATTAAAAATAATTTGAACGATAGAAACACAATTGGCCTCTCAACGATTGAATAAGACTGCGAAACGAAAGCTTCGTTAGCAGGTAGCGCAGAAGAGAATGCGCAAGAAATAAATAATCAACGATTGGTTAACTCGAGTAGCCGTGGAATATTTTAGAATGTTTTTTCCAACTTACATTTTCCGAGAGAGTTACGTAAACCATATGCACGTACATCCACAGGCAATATGCATAAGTTCTTCGACACTCTGCGCAATCTTTCTATGCTCGCCGATCGTTAGCTTTTCACTAACAACGTTCAACGTTTCCTTGCTCGCTCGATAGAAACATGGAAGTTCTAAGAAAGCACAGTGTCCTAAAAAAGTCGAAAAAATCCAAATATCGTGCACTGTGTTTTACGTAAAATAATTGAAAATGTATGGATAAATGTTATGTGGTGCATGGGTTTACCCTTTCCATTAGACAGCTGTTTTTGTCCATTCCGCACATCGCATACATGTATCGATCAGTCGACGGTGATACTTGCTAACGATTAACGATATTACTTATATTCTACAATCCTGACATCGTAGACGCATTCCAATTTTCAGTGACGCTAGCATAATCGATCAACGCGCAGAAACGTCCACAGTCTGGTGATTATTAATGGTCCTTACGGATCGGAGGAAGTTTTCAAACGAATAAATAAATATGAAACGCGCGCACGCGAAAACAAAATGTCGAAGCGACATCCGCCGCATTTCGAAGCGTCGATTATTAATTTTACGCTATAATTGTGCGTTAGGACTCTCGTTAGATTCCATGAAACCCTCGAACGCGAAATTTCCTTTATGAGCGGGATAAAACCCCCCTCGGATGCTTTTGTTCGACGACCATCGAGCGCGTAAGTTGAATCCCTTCTTCGCTTCGATGATCCCACTGATTTTGACTGCACGGAAAAAATCACATCGTTATCCTTTGGCGCGTTATTATGCGGATTCGTATAACGTGGTTGACGAGTGTCTGCGTGTACAAACGAATATCGAGCTATAATTAGCCCCAACCGCGATCAATCAGGAAAGCATTTGTTAAATGTTTCCGTATCGTTGGAGTAATCAAATAGCTGTTACAATGAAACGTACATCGCGTTCGTAATTCTCTATAATATTATTTTCCAGTACTTTACCGCGACGAAAGTTCATAACGATTCGTCTAATTTTCAGAGAACATCGATCGAAACGCCAGCGACGGAGCCCAACAAGATGGAGCGTTCTCACCAAAGGAGCAAACCGCGATTCAACGGTGCCAAACTCGGGCCGTGCGAAACGCGTTCGTTCAATTGAAGCAATTTGCAAGCACACGAGGAGGAATTGACCTGGCAAATCAGAAACGCCGGATCGTACGATCGGGCGACGCGCTTCCGTTAATTCGAAGAAGCCGAGAGGCGAATTTTTCCGTGCACGAGCGGAGGGAAGGTAACGACAGGTGAAGGAAGGTGAAACCAAGAGGAAACGGACTGTCATGGCGGCCAGACACTGACAAGAGAACGGATGTCATTTCGTGGTCGACTTATTTCGTTGCCGGTAGGCAGGTAGGTAGTATCAAGGCTTCCCATTCCTTTGTGTCCACCTCTTTCATTATTTTACCCAACTTCCTGCGCCTAAAAACGACGCAACGCCACTCTAAATGAGACTCGACAGCTGATTCCCGCTGAAACGTTAACGAAATTCGAAGGAACGAAAGTATGAGCCGCAATATGCTCGTTTTTTCTACGAACTATTTCAAACTAGGATCCATGTTTGAAAATGAACCGCAGTTTAGATGTTGTTCGCAAACTTGATAAAGTTCGCTTCCAAGTTCGAGGTTTTGCGTAAAAATTTCCAAGAAACGTGAATTCCGGTCGACAGGGGGAACACGAATATGCGTCGAATACTTAATTTCCCTTACTTGGAAGAAACACGAGAACAGGACGCATGGTTGATCATCGAACCATTCATGTAATTAACCGAATGGGACGAGAGAAATTCAGTTTCTTAAGAATGATCGTTCTCCGGCTTCTCTTGGAACCAATGTGAAACCATCTGCGCAAAATGACGACGAGACCTCCGTACTTAAAAAAACGGAGATTAAAAAAAGAATCGCTCGAGGTAAACAGATTTGACAGCGTTCGAAGTAAACGATGGTTATCAATAATTGGGTAGGAAAGCCTTGAAACAGCCGATGGTTACGACTATCGATATTTCTCCATCTCTATTACGCAGCGTCTCGGTTTTCCTCCTCCTCGGCACGACCAAACCCTCTTCCTCACCCCTTTCGCCGCGTTCTTCTCCGTCGCGACTCTTTGAAAACGCTAACCTCGTTCCATTCTTAACGACCATCCGGCGAGTCAAAGACTTTGGGCAATAAGCGTCGACGATCTCGAAACCGGTGTCTCGATTCGTGGGTAAACAGTGTCTTCTTTATTCCCGGTGGAACATCAAAGTTACTCTCTCTACGGAAATAGCCGGTCCTAGGGCACGGTGTATACCGGGTGTTTGGCGAACGAGTTCCGTAGGAAATTTAAGGGGCGATTCGAGAGGCGAGAATAAAACGAGCCGGTCGCGGTCACCGACGAAGTTACGTTTCGTTGCTTCGCTTTTCGGAAGCGGTTGCTTTCGGTGAATAACGCGGTTGATTCGACGAAATTGAACATTCCCAACCGAGACTCGAACCAAAGCGTAATTTCCATTTTGGAGCACGTATATCCCGATGGGAAAAAAACAGCAGAATTTTATAAAACGACTACGATGAACTTTTTACAAATGCATACGTGACCTGGAACGAGAAAAGGAGTCTAATGGCTGAAAAATCGATTTTGGAGGTTTGTATTGTCCCGCGTGGAGAGAAAAATACCCTCCTGCTGCTCGCTGGAATTTATCCCAGAGCAATATTTCAGAAATTCAGCTCACGGCTAATAAAAGTAAAGAGAGGAAAGTCGGAGGGAGATGATTAATTTATATTAAATGAACCGACACGTTTTAATGTAGCGATAAACTTTCCGCGAACAAGTACATCGGACGAAGCGATAAAAACGGGATGATTATGTAGAAGAGCGAGAAAAAGGATGGATCTATGGTATCTAAAAGGCAATTTCGTATAAACGATTGTTTGTCCATCACGGTGTATGGCTACGTGCCAAGCGTACTCCAGGGACTTTGAAAAGACGAGGCTCCGCGCTGAACTTTGTTATTCTTGCTTTCCGTCTTATTTTGGATTCCAGAGTCAACTCGGAAATTTTCCAGCGTCGAAATTCGTGTCGTAATTTACAATTGGTGGGCGAACGAGAGAAGCCTCGAGCAGAGATTCGAGCGAGCCGAACTCGATAAAAATTTCATCCGCCGGTGTGAATGGACATCGACGCCGCGCTGTTCTTCTCTGTGTTTTTCCCCCCCCCCCCCCTGTTTTTACTGAACACGGTTTAAATTCAAGATAACAGACAGCTGCGCGCCCGATTTGAATTACTATCGTCGAAAAGCAACGCGCGGCATCAGACGCGCGTATCTGTCGATGCACAGATATTTTATTCCGGCCCGGGATTTGACCAATCGAGCGTCTGTACTTTCTCTTTTTGAGACGTAGGGACCCTCGATAACTGTCGAGAAAAGAGAAATTGATTGTCGGTTTCCTTCGCTCGAGTGTAATATAATCTTAATGCGCTTAAAATATTTGAAAATCCGTTGCGGCAATCGAGATAGCAATTACGTAAACGATTTTATTCCGATCGGACATCTTTCACGTTATACAATTTTCTATAAATTAATTGCGTCACGCGTGAATTGTCAATTAGGTGTTACTATACACGCGTCTCTATCTCTCACCAGCTAATAGGTTTTGTTAGGCGCGGCAAGAATATTAATCCACCTGATATTCGGTAAATTAGAGCGAAATGCAATGATTAAAGTTCATCTCTATAGCTTGGAACCGGATTATCGGATCTACCTCTTCCTTGTATCAGTCCATTCAGAATATTGTTCACATCGAACGTTGCCTATAATTTAATTTCGCCAACTTACAGCGCTGCTTCCTTTGTCCAGCAATATTTCCAATTATTCGAGAAACGAACAAATTTTATTCCATTGCTCGCATCAGATTAAGAAGTAATTTACGTTTCGTCACTGACACATAAATAATCAAAATTGGGTAACAGAAACGAGTACCGCTCATTACCATGACAATGGTCGTTCGCACGTCTCACTTTTAGCGCAGATAACAGAAAATTAAATGACCTCTATTCAAAAACGTTTCTCACATTTAGCATAATTTTCAAATTTGTCCTAATTTCTCACCATTTAGGTAGCGACTCGCTAAACGCTTCTCTTTCGGCAAAAACTCATTTCTGCGATTCACGAAGCCTTGAAACACGCAATTCCGTAGAAATTCCAAAACACGTAGCTACTATAAACCATCGTAATCGATCGTACGACAAATATTGCTACCCCTAATCAAGAGTTCGACCTCGATTTGCAAAAATTATCATACGTTACTTAGAAATGCATCGCGAATAATTGTCCACCGCGTCCATTTACATGGAGCATCTATTACGTCCGGTTACGAACGATTTCGTCCATGAAATTATGCGGACGAAAAAAAAAAAATGCTAGTCGCACGAGACGCAGTTACGATTTCATAAAACGCCCAAGGCGTAACGATGTCAAGTTCAGTCTCTGTTTCGCGCCAGATTCGGGGTCGTTCCCACGTAAAAAGCGGCGGATACAATAACCTGTTGTTCGCCAGCGAGCGTCGCCAAACTCGGATCTACGATCTTTACGGGTTCGTGAGCAGACAGAAATCAGAAAACGTTCCCGGGCGTTCGGTTAAAGTCACACCATGACGACCGGTCGTGGCGGTTCATCCGACGCTTCCGGCGCGCGTACCTGCACGGCCGGAAACGCGCGCCTCCCCCTTGTATCTTGGGGATCGCATATGCACCTTGTATTACCGGCGACAACGACCCGCATTTCGAACGTTTCGATGCCCACCTTCCGTTTCCAGTAAATCATCCACGAATTTTACAACCTACGCCTGTTTTTATTTGGATTTGTTCCGTGCCACGTGGGGCGTATACGCCCCTTCCAAATTCTCCCTGTAAAACGAAGGATGCAAGCAAACTTGTGACTCCTTTACACCCTTTTCTTGATAATTATGGTCTTTAAGTTATTGGAAAAATTGTCGAGTATGCGCCAGAAGCATAGAACTATTTAATTGCAAAGCGGAAAGTGTCCAAAAATCGGTCCGGCGTGGAACTTTGAGAGGATATTAAAAAGCAAGTTCGTTTGGTGTTATTAAAATTAGTTTCGAACGGCACATGATTTTAGTTGTCGTATTCGAATAAAATAATTGAACATCGTGTGCAGAGCGCATCGATGTTGGGTAGTTAGTAGGCGTGGAAGCGTTTGTGCGTGAGTCACTGTGGGAAAATCTGTATTTCTGACGCAGTTGACATATAAAAGAGTTAGAAATTGTTTCTGGAAATATTTAAACCAAACAGAAACAAAAACATGTTTTGTTTCAATAATTATCAATCCTGATTTTTTAGAAATATGTTCCTCTATAGTTCCAAGTTTAAGTTTTGGAAACTTTTAAGGCTCGTATAAAAATGTTTATACTATTTGTATTTGAGTTGACAATTACTATAGACGTAATTTCTAATTTTTTAAGATTAATATGGTTTATCTAAAGTAGGCAAATGGTAAAATAAGAACCAAATGACCATCCAAGTCGTCGCAACGACTGACGATCACACCGAAAAAAGAAGATTCCGTACTAACCGACAGCACATCGTATCTGCTGTCGGGAAGTTACCTCTGACAGTCCTATTTATCTACTGTAGGCCTTCTATTCGCGCAAGAAATCTACTATACCGATTCATAGTATAATACCAGTGACCGGAAACAGATCTCAACACTTGGAATTCTACGCTAACATTCGCGAATGCAAATTTCTCACGTCATTACCACCACACGTGTTACTCACATGTTACATTTGGGTGCCACATGAAGAAAGGTCACGAAAAACCTGCCAGTGTGTACAAAAAGAAAGGCAAGGTTTACATTCGTGACATAAAACAGGCACATTTGAAATTCCTCGGTCAGCGGTTTCCAAAATCACCGCGTTCCCAATGATTTGCGCGATACAAGAAACAAATTGAAGATTGTACAAGTGTTACGTGTGTAAACGACAGATTTTTGGAATCATTTACCTCGAAAACGATGATTCAACCGCGATTTTGAGATACGATCTCTCTCGGATCCAAAGTCACCCTCTGAGCACCCTGCACCGTCCACCCCAATAAGTACGTCGCCGTCCACTTTGGCAAAATCATGCTGACATCCGCTAAACTTACACCGCCACTTCGAAACGAACGAGCGGAGGCCAGATCGTTAGAGTCTAATAGACAACCGCGACACGAAACGGAGACATCCGAATCGACATCACTTTCGGACACGCGGACCCTTCACTTGGGGCGGTTTAACACGTGACTGGCAACTATTCACCCTTCCGAGATCAACGGAGCGAAAATTTTCGAGACACCGCGGTGAAACGGAAAGAGACGGAGGAACGGGGCTGCGTATAAGCCTGATTGAAATTCAAGCAGCGCGTGACCAAACGATTCGTCCTAAGGGTTTTTGCTACTCGCACCGTGGATGATGACGTCCATTTATCATCGAGTCATTCGAAGCGGACAGATTGAGATTCCCGGGTGCGCGCGTGGATGCTGGACAAGTGAGCACGCCAGGCGAAACTCATTCTGCATACGAACTGATTTTTCAAGCACAATGGACCCTTAACTACTTGGGCCTCCTGCCAATGTTTGCTGTCCTGTTTTATCTCTTCTCTTTTTTTCGCCAGACGAGATGTACAGAATCGGACGAATGAACTCGTACGAAGGCTTTTTTTTATTTTCTCCGTTCTCTCTTGTTATCGCGGTGAAATTACGAAACTTTTGCTACGCGTTTGTCTGCGTTTACTGCCAGTTCGGTTAGTTAGTTTCCACCATTGCGGACTGTCGTTCTACGCTGGACTCACGGAAACCAGATTGGACAAATCAATTGATAGATAAAATTGAGGAAATTTTTTACTCTTTCATAGTTTGCGTTAGAATTGTTTCAAGAGGGAAAAAGAGGAAAACGTATCGTACGTGTCCGGCTATGCAGTCCGACTAACCGCATCGCGTTTAACCCCGGTCTTCGTGGGAAAGTTTCCACTGAAAACACTTTATAACTCCGCACGAAATGAAGCCTTTAGGAAACACTTGGGGGCAGGTAATGGTTTAAATAAATCATCGTCAATTCCGACGACGAGTTTACGAGGCTGTTAACCGGTCACGATACGATAAATTTCAAAAATTTGTCCACATGGTAATTACTATGAGGGTGTTACTTGCGAGAGATGCGATCCGAGAGATATACGGGTGGCATTTTAATTTAATATACGGGTATCGTGTTGCGTTTCACATCGGAACGGGGACCTTTCGACGTTAAAAGGAGTCGCCCCGCTTGATATATTTTTTATTAAATAATTATCGTCGTTGTCGTAACGAGAATTAATACAAATTAGCATACACAGCCCATCGTTACTTCGATAACGATTATTAAAAATGGCACTGTGAATTAACAAAATAATATTCGGAAATTGGAAAAGCGCGAGTACTCCATTTACCAGAAAGAACGATAAACACGTGTCTTAATACGTCTCCTACCTGAGAGAAATAAGGCGGCAGGACACATCGTTGATCATCGAGACGCGAACTCTGCACCCTTTCGAGTAACTCGAATAAATCTTGCGTGGTACTCTGCAACAAAACCACATCCACTCTAGTTTATCGACCAAAGTTTCGTTTGCACTTTCAACTAAATTAGATACCGAAATGTTGATAATCAACTTCATGACTCTCTTTCGATCTCGTCAAACGAGATATATCGATATAATAACGGTGTATTGAAACAACAGCAACTGTTCAAATGAACGTTTCATATGTCACGACTTAATACCGCTATATTGTTTCAAGCAAACGCTAATGATTTGCATAAACAGCTCTAATTACCTCTCTCGTAGAATAAATTGTAATTGCATCAATAACTTGGTGGAGATATCGATACGCTTATTATAGTGACGTACATGTAAATTGTTCGCGTAAAATAACGTTAATGGCTCTTTGATAGGTGTTCGATTCAGATATAATAGCACGAGCCAGTTAATAATAGCTAAACGGTACGAATTTCAAGGGAAGTTCAAATTTCCAACTATTTTTATAATAATTTTCCAAGTGTGTTAGATGTAGCTTCTTCGTACCTTGACTTTTTCCTGGTTGGCACCTTGAACATCTTGTCTTTCATCCTCGACGGTGGAACGCCGGGATTCAGCCTCACAATATACGGATTGTTCGAGCTGCTGTCTCCTGAAATGAAAATTAAAAATTCCGGTTGAAGGAAATGTTTCAACGTTTTTATATCCGGTGACCGTAAGAAGTACACGCGTTTGCGTACAAAATACTGAAATCGGAGCAGCGAGTCTTTCCGTTTCAAAATTATTGGTAAAACCAGTATCTCGTGAATAATTAACGCTCGAGGCGTCGAGAAATTGAATTTTTAATAACCGAGAAGCAACCGCGAACGTTTGGTTAAATGAAATTTTTCGATTAATCATCGTCGCATGCGTTTCGTTATCGTTCAAAGCTCTCGTTTGATGTTCCTCCGTTCCCGCCTTAACAAACCCTTCTAATCGAGTTCTATTCTATTTTTGATACCATCCATCATTCGTTATCGGTGTGTATCGAACGGTTTCGAGACTAGAGCCGGCTTAGACGTGAAACACGAAGAAGCAGATGGGCCGGAGAGCATCGAGTCGTTAAAGATTGCTCTCTGCGTTCTCGAAAACGTCGTGAAGATCATCTAATTCGAGCCCCCCCTACGAAGATCGCCCGAAACAACCATCTGGCAACAGCTGCTCACTTTTCGACCATCGCGATCGTATCTCGCCGTGTTACTTCTAATTTTTTCCTCCTTTTTCCTCGCATATTTCAAGTAATCGTTACGCGAAAGTATGAGGGTGAACATATACTTAAATACATACAGTTTAAAGTTCGGAAAACATTGTCCAATCGATAGCAGACTCGAATTTCGTCTATTTTTATTACATTTTATTACGCTCGTGTAATTTGTTTATGTTACGCAATACCGGAGTGTTCTAAATATGTGGTCACCGATAACCTTTACGCGCTGTACATTACACTTGGCAGGGAACAGGGAAGTACTCGTGAATGTCTCCAGCGAGGAATGACGATAGTACAAAGATACGTGTAAACACGTTACGGAGATAAAACAAGAATTTCGTTTCAACTTTAATCTTAAAAAAACAGCTCGATGAAAAGTCTGTTCTTTCTTCCTTTCGAAATAATATTTGCGTCTAACTTTAAACGCGTAGCACCGCGCGCGCGCGCGCGCCGTTTCTTGATGTTATTGCAAACAATCGAGCGAGCATTTCTTCGCAATTGCCCGAAAGTCAGCGATTTAAATGTGAATTCAAGCGGATATATTATTCAAATTCTCCCTCGCCGCTTCGAGCTCGCTTCCAGTCGAGTCTGCTCTCGAGAAATCTGATGGTGCGATTCAAACGTACAAAGGCTGGACAGATCCTTCGAAATGTTATAAACTCTGCAGAATATCGATTCGATACCCTCAACCCTTTCCCCACCATTCTGTTTTTGCAGTGGAAAATATTCGATTGATCGTTCAAATGCTGGTCAATTCTTAATTAACAGTGACAAGAGTGTCACTGACAGTGACAAGAGTGGAAAATAATTTTCGCGTAATATTTGAAATTCTAGAGGAGATCGATGAGTTTGCTCGAAATCTGCAGCGCGCTCCAAACTGTTGAAACTCGATTAGCAAATAAGGAACTATACCGTTCGCTTCCATTTCAGTTTCAGCGCAAAATTGCTCTTTTTTCTCGCTGAAATTGGATTAAAATACCAGAATTGTTTTATAAATTAATCGAACGTTTGTTTCGCGTACGAACGAGGCTGGTTCGAGAAAGAGAATTCTGATGGAGCAATTTTTTCGACGCACAAACGCACCACCCCCGAAATAACCTCCGTAACGCGATAACATCGGCAGCGGCGCAATGCAGTACTCGAATCGCAATGCTAATGGGACATTCATGGTTAAAAGTGTTAACTGCAGTATGTACTCTTGACTGTTCGAACGATCTAAATTGCTCGAGCAGATGTGCGTTCTGATTTCAAGTGTCCGCGTTCAAAGGCCAAGATGTTTCCGGCAATATGCTCTAACATACGGTGCCTTCGACGTAACACCGATAACTTTGCGTATGCAACAGTTTCGGGACGACGGAAAGCCGTCCCTCTTCATCGACTTCGCGCCATTAACTCGAATGGAATCGCAACTGAAGGGGTGTAACACCCTTTTCCCCATGGTTTTCACCTTAAACGCGATTAGAGATTCCTCTCTTTAATTCGCAAGAGTTTTACACAAATTACAACTTGCCAGGGATTTCGTGGGTAGCAAAACTACACGACGAGACCATAAAAAAGCGCGAGCTTTGAAATCCTCGAAACTTTTTCGGGTTTAGAGGGTTTTCAAAGTCTCGAGTATCCCACTCGTACTTTTCATGACTCCTATGAGAGTACATTGCGCGGATGTTTGAGCAAACACATTTTCGCAAACGTAAATACAAAAATGGCGGTTGAACGGGGATTTGTCCCTCTCAGGGAAATTAAATCGAAGAAACACGAGGCATAACCTCGTTTCTTCGGTTATCTCGTAATTTCATCCCTCGAACCCTCACCTGCGAACGGTCGAACAAACGATTAAATCGTATCGTTCGCTGCAACCGTGGACACAGCTTCGTCCCAAAGAAGAAACGAGCACAGGACGAGAACAAGTACGACGATAGTTGAATTTTTGCAACTCATTCAACCTGTCGGCCGTTCGATCGCGATCGACTAAGCCGTGTTCCGAGTCGGAGAACCGGCGGGCACTCGTCAGTATTTCGTAACGCGCCACCGCGGAGAGATAAAGGAAGAGCCCCGTCCTTTCAATCGCAGAGAAAGGAGGGCTCTCTGACGTGACAGTAATTTAAATAATCCGCGTCCAAACAAGCCTCGCATCGACGTGTCCCGTGATTGCTCCTTATTTTCCTGTCGTTTCGATTACGATACAAAGTGGCCGGATCGGCCGGGAACCGGGTAATTCTATCCCCTTATTTTGCATTTTTTATTGCACGCTATTTACTCGTTTTTGCGCTCATGTCTCTCTCTCTGGCAAGTTTGCGCTTAAGGCGACGTTACGACCGCGGTACATTATAATTACCGGACGAAATCGTGGCGTCCTTTATCGTGATCTCATCGATCGTTTATCGAGGGCTTTTTAATTAAAAATCGGCGATCACGGTCGCGGAGGGTCGCGAATACGTGAAACGCGAGGCGTGTGGAGCGTTGTGGAAAATTGGAATCGATGAAAAGATTTTACAAAAGTATGAATTTTCATTCTATTAAAACTATTCGAGCTCCGCAATTTGTCATCTCCCCCAATAAATCGTCTGTCCAGATAGCTACAGATGAATTTAGATCATCTTCGTCAAACTTTCGACGAACGTGACAGAGCGATTCGTTCTCGTCGACGTTCCGATGCGAAGCGTTCAAAATTTCGCGAGGCGAAAACAAGGACGAGCGTAGAAACTTCAATTTCGAAGGGAATCGACTCGAAGTTCTACGATATGGAAATTCGGAACGCCATGAACATAATTCCACACTCCAAACTCTAGATAGCTTCGATAGTTCCACTCGAGGCACTTACGTTTTACTTCTAATCTAACGATTCGTCGAGTCTTCGAAGCCTATCAAGATCTAACAAGATCTCTGAAGAACTTCTAAACTCTCAAGACTTGGCGAGATCTATCAAGACCTATCAAGATTCCAAGAACTCTTGAGACTACCCACAACTTTCTAGAGTATCAAGATTTTCAAGGCTATTAAAAATTCGTATTAAAAATTGTAAAGGCTTTCGAGAACGATCAGGACTTTCAACGTTTCCAAGACTTTCGAGACGGATCGAGACCCGAAGATCTGATTATGAAGATTTTCAGGATCTATGAAAACCAGCGAGGAGCAGCGAAAAGAAAAGATGGGTGTCGAAGGAATAATTGAAATTCGAAGGGTGGCACCGGGCGAAGAGGTGGTGGAATCGCGGGCCATCATCCAATAAGGAGAACGTGTACACGATCGTAGCCGATGAGATTTTCACGGATGATTTAGGGATTCAATAACAACGCGCGCACGTAGCCGGGAATTGGACGTTGCGAAAGAAGGTCGAACCAGCGAGAAAGCGGATAGCCGGCCAGCCGGTCTGCCTCGACAAGGCAAATAGGCGAGCTTCTAAAACGAACTGCAATCTTTCTGCGACTGGCATTTATCGTCGTATCTGTCGATAATCGCGCATTCCGCCTCGTCGAGCGCCATAAAGGAGCAATGGCGCACGGTTCGAGTCACGGGGTGTCGTGCCATAGCTGGCTCGCCACGCGAAAACAGCACGCACGACGTTCGACGAGAAGAAACGGGGGAAAAAAAATAGATAAATAAATAAATAGCGGCTTTCGTCGTCCGTTTCTCTTTCGCACAGATCCATTGCATCGCCTTTGAAATTCGTTCCACGGAAATATTATTTCCGTCCGATCGAAACTCCTATCATTTATGCTCGTTCTCTACTTTCGAGGACTTATTAATCGGTTCTCTAGTCTTCGCAGATAGCATCGGAGTATACGGTTTTTTTTTTTTATTACGAATTCAATTAACTTTTTACCAAACGCATCGAGTGCCCCAGAAAATAGATGCAGAATTATACTACCAGAACAAGTTGTCCAGCGTAAAAACACCCGTGCATTTTTCCACATTATATATATTCCCCATCTTTTTGCGGACTCGCGCTTCCCATACGTGGCTCGAACGCAAAAGAGCCTACAATAGATCGATCTTGGAACAGGCTCTCGAGTAGAGAAGAAAAAAATGTAAAATTGGCTGCAGAACAACCTCGAGCGCAAAAGGATCACGATTTCGCTAATAACGCGTAGACGCACCTTAGTTAAGTAGCAAAAATGCTCGGCCAGTATTCGGATATCGAAAAACACTTACGCGTCCACTCTCGTTAGAACTAATCTTCGGAGCGTGAAGCACGAACAGAAAAAGGAAGGAACGAAGAGAAGGAGGAAGCGAGAAGAAGAAGGAAATAGTCGAGCGTCGTACGCGATGATGACTTAATTTCTGGAATTATCCCGGTCATAACGAACGCGTGATATGCATCGGCGCATAATGCTCGCATCCTATCGACGCAGAGGCGAGCTGTCGGCAATTAGTTTGGAATTACGGGCGGGTATTTACGCGGGTCGGACGAACGGGAACAGGCTAGCGTTTTCGATGTAGCTCGTCGGACTCGTTGCCAACGACATCGATCAAAACGTGCACACGTAATAACGGTCGTTAGCCGGATAGTAAGGCTAATCAAAGCGCGACAGGGGATACAGTTATGCTCTCCCCCCCCCCAGAGCCGGATCGATTCGGCCGATCGATCGGCTCCGATCACCGATACAACCGTCCCGATTATTCATACATTGTGTACACAGACCGCCACGGGGAATTCCTGTTTTCTGCTCGGAAGAATTTCACGTTCGGTATCTATTACTACCAGGCTGCTACTGCACGTACTGCAGTTCACTCGCGCGTACAGGGTGTCCCGGAACACGAGCCGCGCTCTCCGCCTCGAAGAGAAATCGGTACGCGCGCGAGAATGGGAATAAAATCGCGTTCGCGCGTTCCAATAGATTCAATTTCAGCACTTTTTTTTCCCCACAAGCTGACAGACGCGTGGCACGCTTATTTCGCGTGGAAAAGTGTATCTGAGATGCAGACTAGAACTCTGCGACTGGTGGTGTTTCGTTTTCGAAGGCAGACTACGGACATCGGACTATCGGAGCTTAATCCTGTCAGAAACGAAGAAAAGTTATTCTACGCCTTCGACTTGACTTTGCGCGTAGAATATGCGAACCCTGGTTCAATGGCACCACCCTGTATAAGTAGACACTGTTGGCAGCGAACTATGAAGGTAGCTGGACAAGCACAATCGCCGACCTAAATAGCGGTTATTTTTACAAATTTTGCAGTCGCTTCGTGCACGGGAAGTTGGAATCGGTGGATGGAGTGGGCGCGCGCGTGCACGCACAGGATGCCAGCGGAGGATCGCGTAAAGATTTCATATCCGTTGTTCACTTTCCAGCCACCGCTTTTGCTGCTTTCGCTGGACGCGAGGAACGCTCCATTGAAGCATAAATGTTGCAACTATTAATCCGTACGGTCTGGAAATTTCCATTTCCCACGAGGGGGACTCGCGGTTCGAATCCTCGCGCAATTACCATCAATTTCTACGGAAACAATGCCGATGTTATCGTTGTCCACAAATTTGTGAAACACCTTGTACCCGTATAAAGGGCCCGGGTAATTGATACGTTCTGTTCGCGAGAAGACAATTTGTTAATTTCCAAATGAGCCGGAATTCGAAGTAGCTTGCCCG
The DNA here is from genome assembly GCA_963969225.1 of Xylocopa violacea. Taxonomy (NCBI): domain Eukaryota; kingdom Metazoa; phylum Arthropoda; class Insecta; order Hymenoptera; family Apidae; genus Xylocopa; species Xylocopa violacea. The sequence continues at coordinate 21,174,419 of CAXAJV010000015.1, forward strand.
TTATCGGTCCCACTTATCGATAATCGTGCATTCCTTTTCATCGGCTACCGTACGAGAGCACCGCGGAACGGTATTTCGTGCACGTTATCGTCTTATCCGGTTGTAAATTCAATTATACCACACTAAATACCGAGTCTTATCTCGAATGCATTCTCACCTCGGTTATAGAGCGGTTGTAATCCCTGCTTCCGAATACACCGACGCGTGAAATTCGAAATTTTACGGCCCCCTTTTTGCAGCCGCGATTATAAATTAACGGTGACGATAATAATAAAGCGGTAATAACGAGATAAACACGAAGACGCGAAGGGGAATAAGATTAAAACGCTGCAATCGAAAGTCGTTTACAGCGAACCTTATTGCTTCTCGTTCAACTAAACCTACCGATAAATTGTTCTATTTATTAGAGATACCGCGATTGAATGGAAATTTTGAAGAAAGTGGTTCGTCGGATTACCATATCTCGTAGGTCAACTACGCGGAGATAAGGGGCACCGTAAAAACAGGCACCGTACGAGAGAGATGATCGAGGATGATCGAAGCACAATCGAAGACGTGCCCCAGAGAGATTCACTGGGAAAGCTGAGAACAGTTAGACACGGTCCCGTTCAGGGGGGGGGGGGGCGAGAAACGAAGGGAAGCGACCGGTAGGAGACGCGAAGAAAACTGCGGAACGACCCTTGTTCCCATAGGAATCGGGTTTCCACGGGAGCCAGCCTGCACGTGCGCCTCGTCTGGTGAAATAAAAGGACGGGTCCAATTAAACGAGTTAATTTAATAAGCGCTGGTGACGAGCCGCGCGGACAACGGGAGGGCGCGAGAAGGGTGCGCGTTAACGCACGCCAGACTAGGCGCCCTAATGGATCTCTCATTTTCGCGCACGTTCCACCGGCAATTGGAGCGGCACCGAACGCGCACCCGCCATTTCTCGACGGCAGATTCTATAAATCAATCGGCAGCAACTTTATCTCGTGAAAGTTATCAGGCCGCGGACCATTTAGATTTACCGACGCCCGCGATTAAGGTTTATCGGTTTCGAGGCAGGGTTAACCGCGAACGGCAGTGGAAATGCCCTGGGCTCACCTCGTTTCGGACCGGAGACCGGCACTTGGCCTCGCGGACCTTTTCAATTCCCAATTGAGAAACGACCGATCCACCGAACGGTGGACCGGAGTCCCACGCGTGTTTCGCCTACTTTCCCCCTCGCCCCGCTCGTTACGAAATCAGTTTCACGCGTCGAACGATCGCGACCCCATTGCCGGCCGCTCGGTCGTTTCTTCGTTTCGACGCTTTCCTCGACGCATCGAGGACGATGTTGACGAATCTCCATCGGTGTCTTCGAGGAAGTTGAAAGTAACCTGTACGCTATCGGAAACGATTCGTAGGTACGATCGTGCAACAGGTTGAGTATCGATGCAAATAGATCGCGAAGCTCAACGATGACGATCACGGAAATCGACTTCAGCAGCGAACGACGCGCAGACAGATGCGCCCAGGGTGCACGTATCCTCGCAATGTCACGCATGAATATGTTAATGTGTATCAGCCGGTCGCTACTCGACCGACAAGCCTGCTCGATGATGGATTACAAAGCTCGGCCGCGCGCGAGAACGCACTTTCTCTTTCCTCTCGTTTTTTCTTTCTTCTTTTCATACGATCGTTTCCCCACCAGAACCCTTTTTCTCGCTACGAGGACAACCGCGATCACGGGGACACACCCGACTTTACATTGTTGCTCTCGATCGCTGGACTTGGTCTAATCGATTCGTCGAACAGCGCGAGGACTTGTACGATCTACTTTAAAGCGGAGAACACCATTCGCAACCGTGGCATTGATACTACTTGACATTGATACCAAAATGAATTTCTTGTTTCGCTAAAAGTTAACAACTTCCTTCGTTCTCGAAGTCGTTGCTTTGGAGAAAACCTGGGCGGAAGCTACTCGTCGGGAACCAAGCGAAAAATTGGAATTCCCGAGACTACACGCGAGTCGTGCGCGAACAGAAGAGGAGCTCGACGAGACGCGTTTCACGCTTTTAACCCACCGCGCAACATAAAATACAATAATACAGGCGAATAAAGGAAATCAGGAAATATCGTGTCGGAGTTTACGACGCGAAGCCAAGCCTCTCCGCCATATTACGAAGCAGTAGCCTGTCGCGCTTACGCTTTTTGTCCGGTAAAGTCGGCGCAGCATCGAGCGTGCAAAAATATACGCGAGCTCGGGGAAGAAATTTTTACAACCCGCCTGGCGAACTTAATTCCGGGAAACGTCCGCGACCGCCTTGCGAAACGAGGATTCGTCGCGACGTCGGAGAACGCGCCGAGAAAATAGTCAATTTCGAGCGCGTGCACTCGTTGCGCTCGTCGACGGATCGATTGCCCATCAGAATTCGATTCCGCGCGCAAATATTTGCCAGACGCGAGACCCATCGACGTCGATCAATCACGGAAACGCTGCGCGCTTTCTGAAATTGTAACGCCTTGCCTCGAAGCCAGACAATTCATTTCCTGCTAAAATTGACTAACATATTTATTTGAATATTTTACTGCCGCTTCCTTGTTCCGTCGGAGTCATCGGCCATAGAGCACAAAATTGTCCGTGAGCGCTCTTTAAAATAGAAAGCGTAATAACTTTATCTCAGCGTATACGTAAATAAATTCAGTGCACACTAGAGCAGCAGGCTTGGTAGTTAATTCAGTGGACTTCTTAATGGAATTTCGCTCATCCTTTAAACATGCCGCGCAAAAATATTTATAATTACCAGACTACAGGCTTATGCATTATGGAAAATTTAACGCAGGAAAGAGAGCGGAATGCTAATGATACGCGAGGTCAAAAAGTTAAGTACGCGTTCTAATACGTCCAGAGGTTGAAATATATTTCCATTTATTAGCCTAATAATTTAACTGTCGCATTTACTTCACTGGAAAATTCAAATATAAGATCCTAAGATACGACACCTTAAACTTAGGTAATTTCAGATTTTTCATTAAAGAATACAAATCCCAGTTGCGCGTCTGCGCGATGCGAAGTTCGTTGACAAAAAAAAAAAATGTTATTTCAATATTAGCCGGCGAAAGAAAAATCGTGTACACTCTCGGGGCTGGAAAAAAGTGGCACTCGTCGAATGGCCTCGCGCAAACACGGGTCAACCTGGGCTCCGCCGATGCGAACCGATCCTCGTCCTCGCGACAACTTCATTACGATGCACGGTAAATCCGGTGAATCGATAGGGCGACGCTTGAACGGCAACGGGCGTTACCCCATCGTGATTTATGGCCGTGCAAGTTTGCCGATATTAACGACACCGTCTCCTCGCGGACAGGGGGTCCCTCGAATGGGTCCGACGATCCGTTCCGGGTTGACCCCTGCCACGGCCGTTCGACAATCGAAACGGCCCCGATTGTCCCGTCGAAACCGCCGCTCGTTCGCTTGCGTAATTCCCCGGACGCCCACGTGCTCGTGAAAAACACGGCCGACGTCCCGGATGCGCGCCACTTCGCTTCTGCACTCGCTGCCTTCCAATCGATTCAACAGGCGAACGCTTCCGAACGGCCATTTAGCCGGATCCACCTCGAGAGACGTCCACCCCGTGGATCGTCGAGATACAGGCAGGGATCGCGATTACGTTTCGCGATAATATAACGCTGTTCGAATTCCGTGATCGTCAACTGTTTTACCCTTCGCGAGCGAACCGCGAAACGATCGAACCCTCTCGAACGGATGCGCGCGTGACGCCGACGAGAATGAAAGAAAAACGTGTTACCGCGGAACGGAGCACGGCCAGATTTGTTTATCTAGAAACGATTAAACAGGAATTAACATGGGTCGAAAGGCGCATCGGCGTCGCGCGCCGTATGTTTGGACAGAGGGTGCCGCGACCAGGAAGGAGGAAGAAATAATAAACAGTGGCCCCCGTAATTTCGGGGGTTAGCCCGCCGCTCGAGGGGTTGACAGCGACGTGATATATACGCGCAACCCCGCGTCGAGCATATGTCGCCTCGCACAACCTCGGTACAGCCGCGTGCCTTTAATCTACAGAAGAGTGGTATCAAAAACTCCGCTCTCCGTTCCTCCTCGACCTCTCCCTCTCCCTCTCCCTCTGTCTCTCTGTCCTGTCTCCGGAGGCTCGTCGCATTTGCATAGCCCATATTTCTTCGTTCATTACCATTATTACGAGCATTTCGGCATTGTGCGTCGAGCATAATGCGGCCCCGCCGGTCTCGACGACCCGGCCGACATTTGCATCCACCGACAAAGAGAGCATTCACGCCTCTCGATGGCACCCTTGAAATTCACCCGCCGCTCGAGAGGCTTCCGAGATCCTCCGCATTATCGCGCGCTCGCAACCAGCCCTCGACGATACGTTTCACCCCGATAGCGAACCGATTGGGAAACGTTTCTCGAGCTCTGCACCGGAAACAGATAACGGAAGGCTGCGTAGGGTGGCCTTTTAATCCTTCGCGATGCATTGTCACGTGTGAAAGTTACAGCGTTCCGATCGGTGCGTACGCTCAGATTTTCTACCTACGAACAGATTCCTTTACGCGCACAAACAACCACCGTGTCTAATCGCGAAAAAAAACATTTCTCAACGAGGACAAACACATTCCGCTCGCAACGTGTACCAGAAACGGAGCGTGCACGGAGGGAGGCGAATAAATACGAATAAAACTTCATCCAGCCGCTAAGATTTCCCCTCGGAATATCGAGGGGCTGTTCGAGGAAGGTATCCATTCGTGGCGTTTATAAAAATTCGAAAAAAACCCCTCGTGGGAGTAGCGACATACCGGGAGAGAGCCTAATTAAGGGGCGAGCACCGGGACGAACGAGAAACAATTGCGCGTGACGAGGGCCGTGCGTGTCGATCCTCTGCGATAGCGCTCGTAAACTAGCCTACGGTCGCGTGCTGTTACGTTTCCACGCATTCCAGAGTAGTGTCACGAGCCTACGGGCCGAAATCTTATTTAAGCGAGCGAGCTCCGCGCAGATGACGCCCGAAACGCGAACGCCGCGACGATTGCGCGGCACTATCGTGGACAAGCGTCGTGCACATGGGCCCTTGCGTTCTACCAACCAGACAGAGACTGCCAACTATAGCTGGATACGATATTGGACAAAAAGATGTACCTCTTTCTATATCTTCCAATTCATCTCTGCTAATCACGAACGTATACTATGTAACCATATGTGGATCTAAAAGCCGGTCGTTACAATACAGACGGTAGATGTTTATTCTAAGGTTATAAGAACCGTATCGTATCGAGCGCACCAAGATCCGTGCAGCGATGGGCGCCATAAATTAGAGCTCGTTCCGTACCGGCTCGCGAGCCAGCCAAGCGACTCGATTGCTTTACAACCGCGACACAGGTGCCCGTTCATTATCCATCGAATCGACGCGGACAAAAGTCTCGAAGCGCGGGACTCCCGCTCGTTTCGTATGCACGCGTCAAACCTCCAAACAAGCGCCACTACCCGCGTTGCATTTCAACGATGGCCGCGCGAGAACCTTGAAAAGCAACGACGGAACGCGATCGACTCGCGGCTCGGCTCCTTTCCTGGTGCAAACGGACCTTTAGCGGGCGTCCAGATCCGACTGGTCGGGATGTGGCACGCGATTCCGACGATCGACGCGCGCGCAACGATCCACACCATCCCGTACCATATGGAATGCCCATATGCCGGGAGACTATGATTCAACCTAGAATATATTATCGCGCGCGGAGGGATTTCACGCAACGACACCGTGTACGATATCGCGTTGCCTTGTGCCACGCTGGTAATTACCTGGACGGCTTGTAAGGCCGACAACAGATCGCCAAGACCTTGAACGGATCGAACCGCGGATACCTATCGGGCCACGTAGCGGCTGTGTTTAACCATACGTTTCTCGTATTCGATTTCTCGTTCCGTCGGACGCGCCAACTCTTCTTCGATGCAGCTTCGATTCGATTCGAGAATTAGGAATTAGGAACAATTAAGACGCGTAGCAGGACTTTATTCGACGAATAACTTCGTGGAGCTCTCTCCTGTTACACCAAGTATAGCGTAGAACCGAAAACCTGTAACCAACCCCCGCGTACACGCTCGCGACGAATTAATACCTCTCAAACGCGGACCATAATTGAAACTTTGGAAAGAGAAATACAAGACCAGTCACATATCTCGCGATCGGTCCTGCAACGAGAGCGAACGCAACAGGTACACACTCTCCGTTCGAGCGGCCCTACGCTCGAAAAGGTCGCGCGCGTAATTTCACGCGGCGCCCCGGCGCACGCGAATGGAAGACAATGCCAGGTTGCGATGATTCAACGCGTTCCTCATTATCAAACAACGCGTTGGGCCCGTTTACGTAGCCGACCATCGCGATGCTAATTCGCCTTATTGCCAGGGGGTTACGTTTCGGGGCGTGTTCGATCGACGCGCTAAAATCCTCCGGCGAGTAACGAACGACAGACGCGGCGCGTCTCTCTGTTATTAACGGCTGCCACGCGTTGTAATCCCGCGTTATTTACACGTCATTATCGCCCATATGCTAGATCACAATATCGGTTTACCGAATGGTGTTTAATAAGTACGACGCGTCAGGATCGCGCGCGCCATTTTGGTAACCGTAGCCGCCTGACTTGTCACTCTTTTTGCAAATCGAAATCGAGCAGCAGAGACCAAACGCGATTAAAATCCGCTTAAGCTTGGTAGAGTAATCGAATTGGGTTAGGGTTGCGAGAGGGGTTGAAACGGCACGCGACAACGCGCCCCGCTTCACTTTAACGAAATGTAAATCCGTTCGTCCGTGACTTCAGATATCGTTTCGCGTTCCGAGTAAAGTTGAAAGTACGATGGTTTCGAGTGAAGCGACTTATAATCAAGTAATTTGAATAATTTGAACCATGCTTTTAAAATGATGCTGATACTCGGCTGGTATGAATTAACGAATGCCTTCCACCTGCACGCATCTCGTACGCGTACTTATCTTACGCGTACGTGCTCTCTCAGAGTCAGTCGTATCGTTACATTCGAAACGTGGAAGCATTTGGAAAATGTGGTATTTACATTATTAATATCGCTGAAGATGCGCGTGCCAAGCTGTCGTAGCATTGGTACCGCTTTGCATGCGGCTTCGTCGTTTCTGAAACACGTACGAAATTTTGCGTAACGTTACGTTACATTGCATCGCGTTTGTTAGCCATATTTGGTTTCTACGTCGAGTTAAATGTTTAATAAATAACGGATACAGTATTCCACGTTGTACGTCGCGAATCAAAATTAAATTACAGGATATTACACGGAAAATTTATATTAAATAAAGGAATTTATGTTACGTTCCAACTGAATACGTCCGACGGTCCTTTTTCGCGCAAATTGGATAAAATGCGCATTAAATTTTACACATCTGCTGTTTCTCCAATTTCATTTTTCACGTGACCTCTTTTCCTACTCACAATGGAGCACGTATTTCAGTTTCGCTGCTCGAAACGCACCATTATAAATTACATAAATATAGTCCCGTAACAGGGCCGGCCCGATCCGTTAAACAATATTAATTAACGCGCCTGGGAACGTTTTAACTCGTTTAGCTTAATTACAAATCGAACCCAATCAACGTGAAAGTGAATAAAAAAAAAAAAAAAAAAAAAAAAATAGAGAAAGAAAGTGTTACCCAATTTAGAATTACTTTCATTAATTAGAGCGTTAAACGAAAAACGATAATCATTACTCACAGGCGATCGGTTCGTTCTAATTCAGTCGCGCAAAACTGTTTCATCGTTACCTCTGGAAACACATTTCTGGTCGCGAACCTGCTCGTACTCGAATAGGCAAGTAGCTGAGGGTGAATTACGCGCGCAGACGCACGATGCAAAGGATTTTCGTCAATCGAGAAACGCCAACATCTGTTACGCACCACCGTGCAACCACGAACGAGGGTTTCGCGCGATTTTTCTCGACCGCTCGCTGGAGATTAATGCTGGCTTCCGATACTATCGACGAAGCCATCAGTAACGCACCGCCGCCGCATCGCAACCCTTCCCCTCGCAAATAAAAAGCGGTTATCAATATCTACGCTACTCTGTTATTTCGATGCAACCTATACCAATAATTTAATACCGGCAATAATTCAAGATCGCGAGCGCTCAACAGATTTTCTTCTCTTGCGGTTTACACGCGGCCACCTAAATAGCCGGTGGTGCCTGTGTACACCGCGCGCAACCCCGATCGTAAATAACGAAACGCTCGGTTCGCGGTAATAATACGCGGATGTTGCTGAAACAACGTAAATTAATCACCGACTCGTGATTAATCCCCGTACCTGTCGCCCGTTCCCTTTTTTCTTCTCAGACCCAATTACTTAACCCTTTGCGCTCTTCTTTCCCCTCCGAGGGGACATCGGCAAGGATTAATACGCGTCAGATTCAGATATCACTTTGCGTTCTTGGTCGATTTTAAAATCAGACGCACGTATAAAATGGAAAAAATGATTGCATCGTGTAATAATAAAGAGTCTTTCCACGTCCACGATTCTACAACGAAATTACGTGGTCAGAAAAATGCTCGAGCAACCAGATGCTTCCGAGGGATAAGGTACACGTCCGTATCCCTCGTTTATCGCGCAACATGGCACACGTTGTACAGCATCGAGCTTCCAGTGAAATACGAACACGTACCATCATACTCGTATTAACCGTGCAACTCGAACACGCCGAGGAGTAGTTAACACGGGTGGAACGTGCGCGCGTATGCCTGATTCAAAATTAAACGAGGTCCGTATCCTGCGAGCGGACGGAACTCGCCGCGAGAAGACCCCAAATTCGTTGGATTTTTAATCGCGTTGCGGTACAGTCACCAGGATAGAGCCAATTAGAAAGCGGTCGCGTTACTGGGAAAGCGACGTCGTCGGAGCGGTTTCGTTATTGTCGTGAGAGAACTTTTCGACTCGTTCGCTGGTCGTCGAGCCTCGATACGAGTCAGGACGAATAAATTCGCCTAGGTCGGGCATATGTATAAATAATTGTGAGAATTGCTCGAGAAGTAGTCGTTCGCCTCACCGAGTTCCCATTCGATCCAGTAAAGTTGGCAAGGGTGTAATGTATATAGTTTCTGATAGACTGGACGGTAAATCGATTACGAGCTCGGCCAGCCAAAAGAAAGGGTAGGAAACAGGAAAAAATGAATCGCGTAAACCGAATCGCCGACAATGATGATCCCTGGGGTCGCTGCAGCGGATGATGATGCATGACTCACAAAGTGCCCACTGTGCTGTACACCCCGTCGATTATCATTACCGTGCGACTACAATGGGTCCAGTGACCAGTCTACGCTGTTCGTTTCGTAATGGAACTCATATTTCACGTATGAAAACGCAATAACGTAAATAAATCAACCGTAGCTTGCATAATAACAGCTTCGCTCGCATTGTCGAATGGAATTATTAAAAACAATATCGCACTGGCTCTTTTTACGAAAGAAAAGGAAGCGATTTAAAAAGTGGCAGGAACGCTTGAACCGTGATAACGCCTCGCGAATAGAATTTATACGAAATTAATCATTGTCACGGATTATGAATAATGGAAATTCAACGTACAGCGAACGCGCCAGAATTCGGAATAACACATGTCTCGCATAAATCACGCTCGCAGCTATCGAATCGAGAACTTTAAAATTCCTCCCTTTCGAAAGCACGATTCCATTATCAGCCCGAAAACGGGAAAACGAAATTCCGATATTCCATTTATCACAATTGCAGCGCGGACCGAAAGCTAAGTTGTGACATACTCGTCAATTTCGAGCCACTCCATCAAAAATCCATAGCCAACGGACCTCCGGACGCTGTTCCGTTAAAAAACGCGGCGCTGGAAACGGGAAGAAAATGGAGGGCGTCCGATACAAGCTACCAGCATCCCCGCGTACTCGTGATTCGCGTATTGCGTATTTGAATAACAATCGGTCACTCTCGCTTATGGAAAAAAGTGAAAGAGAGAGAGAGGCTCGCCGCAGGGGTCGTACGATGATGATCTCGCGAGGGGCGCGCCGGTGGGTGACGCGTGACTCACAAAGTGCCCACTGTCCCGCGCACCCTGTCGAGGGGAGGGCCCGCGCTGCCATTATGCCCGCGCTTCCACATGCGACGGAATTGCGGTTACCGCGTGACGACTCCATTCACCAAGATTACGTGCTCGATAACGTCTGTTTTGTGCAAACATGACTCCCCGGGCCAGGCATAATCGGATTTATTTAATAAAGCGTGCGCCGATCGCGCTTAACCGCGACTCCGATTTTAAGGGGTAAGCGGAATTCGCCGTTTCGCGTTTGCATCCTGCGATTTGCGTATCGCGTACAGAGTACCCCTCTCGGTCGTCGAGGATCGATACTGCGTTATTTGCGGAATGGATTTCTCTCCATGCCGACAATTAACGATCCGTAAAGGACAATTTGTAGAGCAGCGAATCGATGCGAGAGTTTATTCTAATTAAATTTGTCGCGGTAGAAAGAAAGCTTTCGCTTACCACGGTGTAATAATTCCGAGGGATTTGAGGCTTCTTCGCACGGAACGCATCGAACGATCGGTTTACGTAATCCAGTTTGCTTATCTTGGTTAGATTTCGCGTATATGGAATCCCTCGGAATAGATTTCCCTGTAATTCCACGGGATTAGACGGTTTTATCGTACATTTGCCGGCTGTTAGTTCCGCTCCGCTTAGCCTTCGATCGATTTCCGTGGACCGACAATCGCGTTTGCTTAATCGGCACGCGAAACGATCTGCGACAACGAGCCTGGAACGTAATAATGCAAAAAACCAGCGTCGCGCACATCTGTGTCCCGCAATTTCGATGCAGTTTCTAATATATAACGCGAGCCGTTATTAAATATACAAATTATCGCCATTACGAAGTTGAAATCAATAAATTCCTCTTAATAATCGCCCGATAAATAAGCAAGGCGCATTATTCGGCGATTCAAAGAGACCAGCGATCCACGTAATCCTCGTAGTTATAAATTCGTCCGCGTCGAAACCCCGTCTCGCTTCGCCACGCCAAAAACGTGTACGCGCCGACGCGACGAGCATTTGCGTAGAAATCGGTAACCGTAGCACGCGCGCGAGTCGTAAAAGCCACGGTGGAAAAGAAAATGCCCGATCATTCGGCCCGTTTGCCGCGATATACCGCTCGACTGTCCAGGAGAGCCTCGTTCTTCTAACGACGCGAACGCGTTAGAGCCGTGCCCTGTGTTTCGCGCAGACCGTGGCAGGAACGCCTGGCACCTACGACCGGCACGCGTAAAATATAAGCGCGCCCGTGTAATTTGTTGCCAGCATAAAATCAACAGCGGACAGATTTATCATTGACACCTGGCCGCGAACAACGCCCGGCGAGGAGAGCGAAAACAGCGAAAGGGGGAAACTTCTCGCGGGCCGATCAACCCGAGAGGGAAACTGAAAACCGGGGGTGGCGGAATGGGAGGGAAAAAAGGAAGGAGCGTCGCGCTTATCTCGAGCAACCTAACCGCGCGGTAAATCAATTTTACACATCTTCGATTATTCGATTTCTCCGCGGCGCACGGCCTCGACTAAATCACCGATTTTATTACGCCGTGACTCGGAGAGAGGGGCCCCGTACTCTCCTAGCCCCCGAGATCGGCTCTTATGGCATTCCAATCATGATCGTTTTACAGGGCGCTCGTGCTCGCGCACCGCGCGGGTCTCGTGCCGATTCACGGTCGACTTTACGATCTCCGTTCTTCCCTTTTCTCCTCTTTGTCTTCGTCCGAGGAGAGGCCAGAACTGACAATTACCTCGTTCGAAAGCGATATACGAAGGGACCAAAAATCGACGCTCTAGGCTTCGCTAATCTTGACGAAATCAAACGTTCGAGATAGAAACGGTATCGTATTAATTTTCGGGTTCAGCGAATCGGAAAGCGTTCGTTCCCGCCCTCGAATTGGCCACATTCCGTCTCGGGCGTTCGTAGGCGAAACGAGCGACTCGAATGCAACTCACAGAGCGTCAGTGTTACGAGAGAGGAAGCAGATGCTTAATTAATTCCTCGCTGCTCTTAATGATAAAATACGTTTTGTCTGATCCGGCAAGTGGTGACGCAATAGTTTGAAAAACCGTTCTTTTTCTCGCGACCGACCGAGCACGCTCGCCTCGTCTCCCTGGATCTTTGACCCGGCTTAATTCCGTCCAATTTTCAGACGCGTTCCACATTCCTCCCGGATCGTGTCACTCCCTTCCGGTCTGTCTCACGAACGATGACGCGGCAAAACGGAGACATTTTTCGCCGTTCCACAAAACGTTACTAACGCCGCTTCCGTGTATCGTAATCTCGTTTCCTTTCGAACGGAAACGACGCGAGTATCTATCGGAATTGATATCGCGCGAGTAGATTTCAAGTGTTTAACGATTCGCGCGAAAAGATATCGATCGTTACGATTACGTTTGTGCGTAGGCGTACGATGAAAAGTATCGCGGTAATATCAGTATATCGCACGATTCTCTGCCGTCGTCCGCTTCGTTCGATGCAAAGAAGTATAACGAATCGTCCAGATAAAAATCGCAGGAGGCGTGCGTAATGGCGGGACAAAAGTTCTCGAGCCACGGCATATGCTACTCTCGCACTGCGCTGACAACTTCGAAAAATTACCTGTGAAATCGACGAGGGGAACAGGCGAGGAAATTCCCCGCGCAACATAGCATTAACCAGAATCGTTAGCGATTTCGCAACAACGCGGCCGGAAACAAAGCGTTCGATGATACTTGGACAGAAATCGTTCGACGCCCAGCTGCACGATCCGTACGAATTTGAATTATCCAAACGACTCGTCGGTACGATCGAGCCGACTATCGAAAAACCGAGCTCGAGCACGTCGAATCCAAGCTCTGACCCAGATCCGTAATCCGAAATAGAAAGGAACGCGGATCGACGCGAATCAGCGGGAATCCCGAAAAATCAATAAACGCGCGACAGCTAAATATACAAGCTCGCGTGTAATTCGAGAGCGGAAGATGTACGAACGCGGAAAGTGAAGTGCATACATTAGAGGGCGATGAATTCGGCTGGGCGCGCAGCCGGCTTCAGAAAAGTCCCGGGGCTTCCCGGACTTAAGCCCGTGCTAATCCTCCCTCGTGATCCGGATTTTCGAATCAAGGGTCGATCGCGGCAGACGCGGGGACTTTTGGTCGATGGATGATTTAATGGTGGACCACGAGCGAGGGGTGCGAGCGTCGTTTCGAACCACGTGGGCGGAAACAGCGGAATCGATTTCTTTCGAATTACTTTAGATTACTTGGAATCGATGGCAGTGGAAACGCAACTTCAAAGTCATCCCCCAATGTTCATTTCTAGAGAAAACGGAGTAAACGAAGCGAAGCGTTTATTCAGGGGGTTGGAAAGTTAGCAGCGCGTAGATTCGTTAGGCGATGCTTTCATTGGGACACTGTATAAATGGATACGTGAACTCTGATAGTTGTAGGTGAACTGCGTTCTGAATAACACCGTGCTGATGAAAATTTCCAGCGGGTAGAAACGCGCAGGGACCCCGGGCGTTAATGCGCCATTAAATGACTCTATACAGCGGCAATGAAGTCAATGGTAGTGATTGCGTTTAATAGAAATAATCAACGCGTTGCGTTTCTAGAGATGATTCGGAGAATGCCAGATACACGTTGTAAAAGCAGCTGAGAGCTCAATTATGACGTCGACGATAAGAATTGGAACGTGCGCTCATCCTGCGAGCGTGGTACTGAGTAATTAAACGGTATTTCTAAAGAATTACAGGGAACACGTAGATAAAACGCTGTTTGCGAAAGCCACGCGTCGATAAATAAACGTTCCGTTCCGGCTCGACTCGGAATTGCTTCGCTTCGGTTTCGTTTCGCGTTCTGCTTGCAAAATTGTATTTTTATTCGATTACCAGTCCCGTAATCTAAGAATTCAATTTGATGCCTTTTGGTGGATACCGTTTTAACAGCGCCACGGCGAGTGTATTCGATACGAAGCTTTCTTTTTTCTCATTTTCCGCAATACGCGCTCCATTAATCTGCCTACGCGAAATGGAGCCCGAACATGCCGTTTCAAAAGCACAATACGAAACTCTGCGCACCGCGACTCCCGCGCCGTTCTGAAAAAGGTACAAAAATAAATGCGAAATTTATTCCAATTCGAAAATAAGGGAAAAATATGCCCGCCTAATGGAATCGCTCGAGGGACGCGCGTCACGACGCGGAGGATCGCTTTTTTGCTGCGGGAAACGTTACGAAAGGGGTTTTCCGTAAAGAGGCTATTACTCACTCGATCGCTGTGTAATATCGTAAACTGAAAATCACACAGTCGCGTGGATTCGCAGTTCTGGGAATCACACGCGAGGAATCGTCACCGCTATTACACAATGGACCATTCTATTCCATTATTCCTCGTTTCCACGAAAACCTCGCCGAGATAAGAATATCGTCGCGATGCAACGAAGTTAAGAACGAGGCGCCTCGGCTCGCGCGCTTGCTCGAATTAATGAATGCAAAATAGGCCAGTGTCCCCCGGAAGTCTCCCAATTTCTATGCGAAAAACAACCACCTCGATAACGACGTCGTCACCTTTTTAGTCGTGACGCTGTGTACTCGTCTCGTCGACCGTAAAATCGGATCTGTATCGCAGCAATATATAACACCAAATATATGTTTGCGTCGTTTAACCCGTTCGCTGTCAACTACGAGATATCTCGCAGTAAGCGTCTGTACCAAAGGCTGTCAGCTACAAACCGGTTAATTATCCATTTCAGGATAGAAAGTAATAATGATGAGGAAAAACTGTGCGACGCAAGTTTAAATTCCAAATTATCGGATAAAGTTTTCATTCATACTTGTTCGATTATCAGTGAACCAGAAAAATTGTCATTTCTATCTCTTATCGAATTATGTTTGAGATCGACACACTTGAATCCTATCGACAATACCTTCTGCCTTCTTAAAAAAAATATATATCAATCCTCTGGTACAAAGTAGGTACGACGAATCGATCGTTCGAACTATGCAATTATACTTTGCACGCGTTTTGAATCTTGCTTCGCAAAACTGGCGCGTACGTTTAGATATGAATTCTGCGCGTCGACAGGGCGCGAGACGAAGCCGGCGCGAGCTGTGCTTCGCAAGGTGGAACTTTGAATTTCAAATGGCCGTGGAATCGGCCGGAATGACGGAGAAGGAACGAGCAACGTTGATACGAATTTAGCATAGATAAGAAATGGCCGCGTTAAACCGCGTGTCGTCTCTTATCATCAGCCGCGAACGCTACGAGAACGTATCGTTGGGTTGTCGAAACGAGTCGCGCGGAAACCGTGGCGCGTTGCGATAATTCACGTCTTTCATTACCGCGACTTCCGCAACAGCTCCGTTGGGTGCTGCTGGGAGTTCAACGAGTCAAGGAGAGACTGGGCTACTTACGAAAATCGGACCACGAGACTCTACGCAACCTCGCCAGTTGTTATTCACTCGAGCGAAAGAAATGGAAACCGATATCCGCTGTGGATCACTTGGTCGGTGACAATGGAACGGCGGAAATGATGAAACACTGGTACTGGATTTATGAGATACCGATTTTGAAGCAACAGCTTTATTATTCGCTTCAGAATTTACATTTCAACGCTGAAGCACGGCACTTTCGTGACAACTTTACTGCTCAATTTTCCAGACAAAGTGCTAGTTTCGGAATAGGAATGGGCGAAACACGTATAAGGTGTTTCTGGCGATTTAGAATTGCGTTACGGACAACGGGGCAACGCAGCGACAACAGCGCGGCAAATAAATCTAACTGCTGTTCTTTATTTAAAATTCAACAAGACTAAAGGCAGGAAGTGCATACAAGGTTTCATGCAAACGACACGCGCGATAAATCAGCACGACTCGGGTTCGTCCTTCTTTGCCCGGTCGACGCTCGAAACTGCTCGATCTCCCGGAAAAAAGTAGACCAGCGAGAGGGGATCGGGAATGGTCGATTTGTTTCCAGCACGGGTCACCGGGTCGGTTCCTTATATTCGACGGAGGTATCAAGAATTTATGAAGGAACCTGTTCGGGAATCGAGAATCGTCCAGGTTCGCGGTTCTCCTCGCGGGAAGTAATACCATTTCGACCGAGGGGCATCGATCTTCGCGACAAGTCGTCTCGTCCGCCGCCGCGTCGAAACCAATAAGTACGACGAAACAACGCGCAAACAATTTAATTGTACCGTTAACGCGCGTCTCGCCGCGGAGCTTAAAAAGAACCGAGCGAAAGCTGCATTGTTTCGCGCGAGGAATTAACCACATTCTCGAGCCACCGTCCCTCTGTTCGGACAAAGGTGCAATTAACGCGATTCACTCGATTCAAGACCAACGTTTCGCGTTTACAACGGAAGAGCTATTAACCGTCGCGTTGCGCATTTACAAAAATGTATCCAAAAAATCTATCTAGTCGGAATTGGTCGGCGCGATTTAATGGCCTGGCGAGAGACGCGAGCAGGAAGCGCCGAGCGAACGGGTTAGAAAGACACACGGTTTCCTCCGCGCGGCTGCCAGTCCGATCGAAAATCCGGCGGACTCTCGACAGTGGTTCGATTCATCCACCGAGGGATCGAGGGGTCGTAAAAGGGCGGATACGCGAGGCGGCGTTCAGACGGAAAAAAGCAACGCCGGAGACGGAACTCCGGCAGCTGCGAAGACGGCGGACGAGGAGAGGAGGTTATCGCGAACATACGCTCACTTGTTCTTCCCCGACTTACATGTTAATTTTATACGAACGCGGGGCGCCCCTCGTCCGTCGATTCGCGGATCTACGGAACGCGACGGAATTCTCTTTGCAACGAAACGGTGAAATATTTGCTGCTTTGCGTCGAGCAAATATACTTTAATACTAAAACGAAATCGATCAGCGAGCACGCCCATCTCAACTACACGATTTTTCGAACACCGCGAGGCGAACAGCGTTAACCCTTTTACTTGGGCGAAGCAACGTTTCCCGCGGGATCGTTGTCCTCCTGCACGGTTCGCCAGTCGATAGATCCCTGCTGACGATAAAACTCGGTACGAGCTCGCGAGACGAAGACGACGATGAAACCTAATAAAGCGATCCCAATAACCACGATGATATCAGCGCGCTTATCCGTATCGTAGCGCTTACGACGATCGAGAGGATAATAAGAAGGTACGGGACACAAACAACGAGAAGAACACAAGTACTTATTCCTCTCGGGTAAACTCGTATCGAAGTGAGCGTAACGATGGAAACTGTGTACACAACTTGAATTTCAACGCGACCGAGCCCTCGTTATCGAAATATAATACGATAGAAATTACTTTTCGAGCAAACAACATTTTGCCAACGAAACTGCGTAACTCCGTTACCGATCATTGCTAGAAACGATTCGTTTCTGAAACATTCGCGCGATTTTATCTTCCTACACGCATGAATAGGTTTGGTATTCGAACTTTTTTTTTCCACCAGCAATCGATCGAACATTCTTCTTCAACCGCGTACAAAGTATACCGTGATTTCTCTTTGGAGGGAAACTTTGATACCGTTCGATCGTTAGAGGACGCGGATTTCGCGGCAAAGTGTAAATCGTTACTTTTAGTCGGAGCTGTTTCGTGTTCCACGCGCGTAAAAGAATAGACAGAACGGGATAAATCGATATCCATCTTCCTGTTGCAGCCCTCTCGCGCATTCGCGACTCTCCGCTGTCAGGGTGTATGTTCGGTTGGAGACGTTAAACGACCATAAATAAGGCGTGGTTTGTGATCACAGTTGCCCACCACGAAACGCTCCGTTTCGAGGAAGCTCGGCGATCCCTGCAGCCAAAGTCGATAAACTTTTCTCTGCGTTACTCGACAAACGTTCAATTTCGATACTCCGCGTAACGTTTCTTCCATTTAAAGGTATATTACTACGCGTATACAAGATATAACGCGCGCGTATTTTTCCATAGACGAAGAACCGCGCAAAGAAGCGTATGAAAGACTGTCTCGTCGCGTGGAGTTAATGTAGCCCGGCGACCCTAATGGATCTATCACGCGATACGCAATAAATAACTTAACAGTATCGGGGATAAATACATCGGTAATATATCTGTAACGGTATGCACATATGTAGGTACACGTGATGTCTCGTGTTAAATGGAACTTCAAAGGGCGCTCGCGGCGCCGCGACGCGCGTTCGCAGCGAGGAGAAAAAGGCCCACGATTTATTGGTTCACCGTCGACTTAACGCTGACCGGCTTAAACGGACTTTTCAATGAGCGGGACACGCGTTACGGAAGGTACACGCGTACCAATGAAAGGGGTGAGCGGGGACCGTGTTCGCCTTTTATACCTGCACGCGTCCCGGACTCACCCCTTTCCGCCCTCTTCCCAACTAAATCGGTATTAATGGCCAGCAGATTCCCTCGGGGAGTCGAACGCTGCCATTCGATATCATAATTCTCGTCAGGATGCCAACGCGTCGGCTAATTTGCCCCGTCGATGCACTTCCCTCGTGCCTGTCGATGAAGGGAAAATTCGAGTCATCGGATCGAACGCGATCGAACCGATCCGGCTGCGAAAGGTCCTCGCGTCCATCCTCTGGTTTCATTCGTGATTTATCGTTGTAGAAACTTTGGTTCTCGAATGATCGAAAATCGTAAAGGAAAATTAATTTCTAACAATCTTTGATGCTAGGAAAAATCGTTGATTCAATTTTGTTAATCGCGAATGAAAGGCAAATTTATGCTGCGTGATAATTTATACGTTTAAGACAAGCTATTATAGTAAGTCGTATTTGAAGAGGATCTTTAATCCTGTGTGGAAAGCTACACGGTTTTGTTCGAGGAGATACTTATTCTAATGAAGACATTGTTTGCGGACCTCATTTGTCTCGAATATCTTTCGAGCAAGCATCCGATGCATGCGCGAGACGATGGAAACAATTTTGTTCCCTCTTCGTAAATATTCGCCGCGCATAACTATTTCTAAAAACTTTTGCGCGCAAACGATTTTAGAGTGCAACGCGTGCGACAAATTTAAAAGACGTTTCAGACTTTTTGAAAGCTAAATCTTATCGCGGTTACCTCGTTCGAAAAGATTCCGCCAGACAAACGTCCGGATGGCTCGTTTAATTGCATCCGTATGGTCACCAAGAGGAGCCGCCACCCTTTTTCGCGTTTCTCTATTTTTCAGTCTGAAACTTTCTCCCCGACAACAATACGAGACGCAACGTGCAATGTGCTCGCCAGAAGACCGAGCCAGACGGCGCGGACCGCCTTTTAAGCGCGAGGGGGCCATAAAACAACTTCTAGTTACCCCCTTGGAGACGCGCGCGAAGGACGCGAGCCGTTTTCACGCGCGAACGCATGAAAATTGCAATCGCGGCCGTTTTTCGAACACACGGATTTTTATTCTCCAAAATGGTATCTCGTCGAAGTCGACGCAAGGGACGAAGACAGCGCGCGCACAGCTGACGTTAATAACAGACACCAGAATGTCGGTGCTCGCGTAAATTGATATACGAAAGGGGTGGATTTATCTTTTGACGGAACCCGGATGAAAATGGCTGCTCTGCACCGAATATTCGCCAGGCTGTCCGTAATTAAAGGATTCCCCGCAGTGAAAGGGATCCCCGAGCGATCGGGGTGGTTGTCGGTCTCGTTGTTCGCCCGTAATCGGATACGAAAAATCGGGACCGCGAGTCATTTCGGATTCTCGATTCTCCTCGTATCCGCGTCTATGTAAATAGTTTAAGTGCCACGACGCCCGAATGAATATTTATGGCAACGTCCAGCCGGATATCATGACCCTCGAATTACCATAATTCCGCCTAGCGATTGTCCTCGCGATATATTTCATGCGGCTGGCTTTTTCGGCCGTGACGCGGATCACGTCGCCTTTCGGGGTTTCGTGAAAGAAAATCGAGGACAATACGCGCGACTCCGTCCACGTTTATCGCGGACATTACGCGTCGCGTATAAGGAATACGAGATTCGATCTGCCTCTCGCGAGCACGCAAAAACTTGCACCGATCCCGCGCCTTTTGATAAATCGACCGGGAAATTCATCGAAATGTTGCAACGCGCGGATCAAAAGCAGGGCAATCCGATTCAAGCCGGTGACGCGAGTCACTGTTTAAACAATTATTCTGAACGCTCGGAAAATAACGAATCGCGCAAGAGTGTTCAAGATTACTTGGGAACTCCGTAACTCTACCTTCCCAGGTCTTTAACCCACATCTTCCCGGTTACGGTGAAGCATGTGTGTTACACGACCGAAAGAAAAGTGACAAAAAACACGTAACGACTGATGCTCCAAACGCTCGATAAACAGCGAGCACGCAAAAAAGCCACGATGAAAGACGCTTCGAAGAATGATAATATAGTTCTACCGTTATTCCGCAGATTTCCTACGCGGACGTTAGTTCCCAGACGCTGCCAACCACGTTTCAAACGTAACGCGTATTCTTAATTATCCTAAAGTGACTCAAGCGAATAGCACGCGGAAAACATTGCCGGTTTTCAACGATAACTCGAAGCAAAGTCTCGCATCGCGCAGTTAGTGAAGAACGAGCTAATCGACCAGTTGTTATGCGTACGAAGCCAACATTTTTCACATAAAAAACAAGCAGAACAGCTTGTAGACGAAACTCTTCATTGTTGAGTCGACGCGACGAAAACGAGAGACCCGTCGATGAATTTTACAACCAGATGAGACGCGATTCGCTCGCCACGATTCGTCACGCGAGGGATTATCGCGAAACCAGAGGCCAACGTTAGATCGAGGGACCGACGCGTCTGGAGTTATATTAGTGTTATCCCGGCGTGGTTCCTTCTTTTTTTAGTTCCACTGCTCGCATCCAAGGATAGAATGTACACGAGCGGAGGGGTCTTCATTCGAATCGGACTGTTTTAGCTGACGGATATCCGATAAATGTGTCGCGCGTTTCGAAAGTTCCGGATTTACCAGTGAATAACGCTCAGTCAGGAAGCGAACGGAAGGAACGCGACGCGCAGCGGATTAATGGAAGCGTAATTCATTCCCCTCGTCGTTTCACCTGAATATTTATGGCATCGACGAGACGCGTCGCATAGAAGCGCGACGACTAACATTTTTCATAGTACTTTTGGGCGATTTCTAACCAGAGCGGACTCGAAAGGTGTCCAGAAAAATGTTTGCGGACCTTCGCTCAATTAACATTTCCAGTGTTCGGAAATAAACGCGGATAATAATATAATCAGGTTTATCGCTCTTAATGGCCAATTTATTGCCCGAAATCGGATATTCGATACTCGCATCAGACGCGAGAGACGTTCAATCATTTCGTATACCCGCATACGCGTTACTTTAATCGAATTAATATTTAGAACGCGTGTAACAGTGATATATGCCTCATTTCCATTTAAATGAATAGCCCGAGAAAACGCATTTTTTACTTGCCCCGCCATTACGCGAAATCTCACGGCCGTTGAGTAGGATCTCCGCGAGAGGGAGAATATCTTTAACCTTGATCCACTCCGCCAAGTTTCTACGGTTCAAGAGATTCCGTTAAAACCTCGAGCGCGCCTTTATCAATCGTCCGTTCTTTTTTTTTTAGGTACTCGGTGGACGTCCATCCGGCGAAGCGGAGGATCGACCGAGCGGTCGAGGGACAATCGGGGCTTAACGTGAAACGCGTGGCCATAAAAAATCGCTCGTGTTCGCCGCGGCGCATCGAAAAACGAACACGTTTCCGGGGAACACGGTGCATCCGCGTGTATCGCGTTGCACCGTGCATTCCGATTTTCTGAATCCGCGCCGAGAATGCTTCTTCTTGCCGAGGGATCCGACGCGACTCGCGTGTTACGTATACAGGTATATACAGTTTGACCGAGCTGAAGTGGCACCCGGAACGCGCACGTCCAAACGGATCGAATAAACGGGAAGAAGATCGGTATGCCGGTTGTCGTCCTTTAATCGATTGCGATAAACCATCGGGTTCCGTGAGCCAACCCACGAAGGAGGCTGCCTTTCCTGCACCCTTCCGCAACGGTTGTCCGCAGAATTTTAAACGACCGCGGCTCGCGAGATATCTCATTTCGCGCAATTATTCCTCTCGTGCTTCCACTGGATCGAGAGACACCGCGAAACCAGGCATTTTCATTGACGACACGAGGCTCCGTGACGCGTATCGCGGCGACACGCGTGCGTAGGCCTTCTTCTGCCGGTGAATGAGTCGTTTGAGCGTGGTCAGTGTTGCAGAACTCGATGACGTAGCGTTCGAGTTCCATAAAATCGTTTCGAACGCGGAGATACGATACCTCAGCTACCGCCATTTTTGCCGAACGAAGCTGCACGTCGAAACGTGCGCACAGTCGAACAGTGATTACAGTTCAGAAGGAGAGCGGAGACAAAAAAAGGACAACGAGTCGATCGAACCCGTAATCACAATTTACCAACGAAATATTTATGGACTGTCATTTTGTAAATTACCGCGAGATTATGGCTCGTTACGTGGCTTCATGCAAACTCGACGACTCGGGCTCGTACGCTCCCGTCCAGGATGTAACGGGCATGCTCTAAACTTTTAACGACGCGCACCGTGGGGGAAGGATATTTGTACGCCACCCTAACTCGTGGTCCCGCGCTACTTGAAACCCGTGTACGAGCCAATCGAACCGAGCCGCCGTTGTCCCGTGAACATCGAATATCGCTTATATCGTGCGCGAAATTCGATTCGAAGATCATTCATGGGAAATTGGAACGCTCGATACAATATACAGTTCTTTATAACCAACGGATGAAAGCAAAAAAAAAAAGAGAAATGGTGATAGGTTACCGTTTCTTGGAAAGGAGCGTGTACGACTCCTTGGAGCCGGTGCAAAGCCTCATCCTCATTTTGCGAGCGGTCCTGTCGACGCTTCGCTTCTTAGCCACGCCGCCCTCCAAAACTGGCATCCAGACGGATTCGAGGCGCGCCGATGGACGTGAAAATCGACGACGAACGGTCCGCGATCATTGAACACCGCCCACGATAAACGAGCCGCGCGCACAACTCCCACACGCGCCTTCTTCGGCCCCGCGCCGCTTTTTCACCCGCCTCGTTTAAAAAGAACCACCTCGATTCGCGAGCCTCGGCCGGGGAATAATCGAAAGGACGATTAATCGCGTTTCACGCACCAGGTAATTATATCGTCGGCTATTTTTCCTAGCCACCAGCGACGTGATTTACCGCACGGCGATTCTCGCCCGTACGAGACCAGCCTTATCGAGAGGAGGCGAGAGAGCTCGTTCTCCACACCCACGATCCTCCTCGATATAACTCCACCGACCGCGGTGCGTATTGCCGCGATAAGCGAACGCGACCGAAAACTCTTCTTCTACTCGACGACGACGCGGATGGACAGAGCGATTCTCTAGCGAGCCAGCCAAGATGGCGCGGCGCGGTGAAAAAAGCACGCCTAAGTGCAGCGGCAAGAAGAGATGAAAAGCGGTGCGCGATCTCGGGGGTGTATCAGGTGCTCCGTGGAACGCGGTCGCTCGAAGAAAACGATAGAGTCGGTGCGCGAGCGGCGGCGAGCGGCGGCGAGCGGCGGCGAGCTTATCGCGAAGATGCCACGCAAGGGTCGTCGTTCCTCCTCGCGAGAGCGAACGAACGATACGTGCAACCAGCGATTAATCACTCGACCCCGGCACAAAGAACCGCGCCACCGGTTTATCACTCAGACGCGTATGTGTCCCCGTGTTCGCACGAGCCTCGGGATTATTCGCGAGGTACGTCGCTGCTCTTATTCGTAAAAACGAAAGTTGGAACAACCGCGTCACTGCTGTTCCCGGTCGAAGCGTCTCTCGATGGACGCGGCACTTCACTCGCGATCGGAAATTTTCCTCCTCCGAACGTTATCACTTCTAGCTCGTGTTCGTCGCGCGATCGATTCGCACGGCTAATCTCGATCGATAACGCGCTCGAGTGTCGATCCAGCGGAACGCGACGCGAGAACGCGACGAGGCGAACCCGATGGTTGCGTCGCTTGGTGTGAGCGTGTGCCGATCGTCCCGACGATCGTGCCGGAATACGTCGAGCCAGAGAGGAGGGGAGCGAGTAGTAGTAGTCCTCTCGGGTAGTCCAATGGCAAAAGTCAACGAGAGCTGTCTCGGCCGGAGGCGAGGAAAAAGGTCGAAGACGCTTCTGCCCGCGCCGGCAGCAGATACGCTCGCGAAAGATTGCGCCAATATCAGCGAGACCGCTTGCCTCCGTGACGTCACAATGCCACGCCGTATATCCGCTCTTCTCCTTCTAATTTCGATTAACGGTCTTCGATCCCCTTGATCGTTCGGTCGGTCAAGTTTCTGTTATTCGCCACGGTCGAAGAACCTGGCGAGCGAGCGTCCACCAAGCACGATCCACCCGTATCGGTCTTCGCTCGGACGTGAAACGCAATCTCAGCGAGCGTAGGTAAAAGAAAATGCCACTGATAAAACGCGAGACGTATCGAAACGCGCAGCAAGGCCCGAAGGATTCCGGCACGTACAGCTGAATGGGCCTCGGTGAGGAACGTGCACGTGCGTACGCGCAGCCCGACGAACCGAGTATGAAGCAACAAGGCATGCGTCACGCGCTCGTAAGGCCCCGATGCTAGTGACACAACTGCACCGGAGGGGGGCACGCCGCTGGCCAAGGGGAGGGGAAAATGAACGAGCGGGCCCCCAGGCTGCAAATATCTTTCCCCTCTACCGCTCTCTCTCTCCTTCCGACGTCTCCGCACTCCTGCCTTCCACCCTTTCCTCCTCGTTCGCCACCCCGTTTCCGCCCTCGTCGACCTTCCGTACGACCGCGCGATTTTTTTTTTTTTTTCTTCTTTTAAATAACGTTTACGTATCGTTGCGAAAGTATACGCGTGGTTTTTTCTACGAATAGGTTGGTAAGTTGTTGTTTTATCGCTGGAACATTGGAGAGATATACTCGTTACTTTGCATATTCGCGCTTTGCATATTCGGAGTACGGTTTTTCCGTGTCTCAGCCACGCGGAGCGTGTATCGATCAGCGATAAATTATTTGCGGATTTCTCGTTCACCGTATTTTTTGTTTCGCCAAACCGTGCGCGTACCTGCGTACTTAACGTGTCATTGTCGAATAGTTTTTGCATACGAGACGCGTAGTTGCACACGTAGCCTAATGATTGTTTATCGCGTTCGTATTTCTCGAGCTGCAATAAAATGTCCGAGTAAATGTTCTTCGACTTGTATCAATTTGCCAATTACAGTTGAAGCTATGAATGCGAGCACGATGAAGTCACACTCGCGCGTTTCGATTATTCGTTTTTCGAATTTACAAAGCCAAAAGCGACGGAGATACGGAATATCGTCCGCTTCTTCGAGACCCGTTTCCCTCCGTTTTTCCGTGGCCTCTGCTCGTCCATTACTCTCTGTGGGTTAACCCCGTGTCACGGTACGAGCACCGTGGTGTGCCGTTATGTGTTAAATATGCGCGTGCATAATACGTTTCCGCGGCTGTTGGCAGCGAGGTTCGGTACCGTAGGTGGTAATCGGCGATGATGTAAATCGAGGAGACTTTTGACCACCCACGACCTCTTTTCCACTCGCGATACCACGATTATGCATTACACTATACCCGTTTCGAGTGATAACTCTCCGGATAATTGCTGCGACCAGCGTTGAGAGAATTCAATTTAATTACTTGACGTAATTACACGCGTTTCAATTCGATTAGACGGATACGTCGCGTTCGTCGCGTTAGATTTAGCGTTTCGAAAGCCATTAAATTATTTTACCAATTACTGCTTTCGTCGATGATAATAAACGAGCAAAAGGAAGCACGTTCGTAGAATAGAACTTTATAGAAACCATTTTATGTTGGATAACTATTGAATTTGATTAGCTAGTTGCCATTCGAATAGTAACACCGAACGCATGGAAAATTCATACCGCGGTGCATCGTGTATAATTGCAGATAAAAAGTGCGAATAGAAAGTGTTCGAAGCGGAAGAATCGAGTGTACAGATAACTAATTGACGATAAGTAATTAGTGGCACGCAAGTTTCGCGATCGCGAAACATAAAGATAAACAAGCATCGCGCTAGGTGGATTTAGATGGTAATAATCAGACGTTTAACATTCCGCCGCTGCTTCTTATTGCAACCAATAGCGGGCGAGAAGAGGCAACACAGGCGAGCTAGAAAACAGGATCATATTAATTATTGCGTTTCAGCGGTAGCAAATCAAATGCAGCACGCGTCTCGTTCAATTACCCGAACAAATTTCCATTTATGCAAATGAACACTTGGAACTGGCCTTAAGCTCCGCTCAGATTAGTCGAGATACTCGAACGGAATCAGCTCCAGTGGAAATAATTATCGACGCATCGATCCATTGTTTATTCGACTCGAAATACACCTTTCGGTTTCAGGCGAAGTCCAGATTTGATCGTCTATCGTTTAATTGCGACTTGTAAACGTTATTTATTTGAAATCACCGCTAGCCTCGGCTATCTCCGCTCGCGCGAACCGTTAAATCAATCTAATTGAATTTAAGTAGCTTAACCGCTCTGAACGAGGCTTCACAGCGAACGCCGTTCCGCAGCGTTCGCGGATACGAATTTTCACGCGTTTCACCGGGTACGCGTACACCTCGCGCGGCATTTTAATTAGACTGGAGCTTCGAGAAACCAGCAACGATTAAACAACGGGAAATGACCACGAACACAGTTGCAGCAGATATTTTGCGGTCAGATAACTTTCCAGTTTTCCGCGTTAACGAAACCCTCGAAATCGGGATAACCACAAAGGCGGCTATCTCCGCACGCGCGTACGCTTTTCCGGTACCCTGGAATTCAATGACTTTCGCGCCACGCTCCATTATTCGCGGTCCATAAACTTCCACGTAAGTGGAAAAACGCGCTCGATTCGGAGCGAAACCCTTCGTCTTTTCTTTTTTTTTTTTTTTTTTCCACCTCTCGAACAAAGGCGACCGATTTCGAGGGGAACTCGATGGTGTGACGCGCGCGACATATGCGCGATCTCGCCAATTTTTCGTGGGGGGTGAAATCGCTGGAAAATCGGCTCCGACCGCGGTGAAAACCGACCCGGGAGCCGAAAATTAAACGGCGAATCGTCGACGTCGCGATAATGGGGCGCACCCACCGGCGATCTCGATTCGAGGCCACCGGACAATTCGGTTAGAAATCATTATTATGCGTCGACGGGCCTAATTCGACGGTGAATCGAAGCGTTCCCGCGAGCAATTATACGCCGTCGTTTCACCTGCACCCACCCCTAATTCGGCCCTTTATGCCCGCTGTTCGCTCGCGAGGTCACGAGCCCCGCGATTTCCATTCGTTTCATTAAATTGGATCCTTTCGTCGAGTTGTTCTAGCCAGACCTTTTATAATACTTGCTCTTGCTTCGGGCGGGAGACAGAGGGACGTTCTAATTCAATATTCTAAGTAGTTTAAGGGTTTTCGCGTTCGTGGAAACGTCTTTAAATCTTTTCCAGCGTTAACAACGTGAACAGCGTTCATCTCGGTGAACGTTAAATGGAACGAAATGGAACGAAAGTAAATCTAACATTGAACGGCGGAAAGTGAATCGGAGGGACTGGAAGTAATGTCACGGCGGTGATTTACAGGTTCCTCCACAGCTGACATAGCGTCCCGATGCGGAAGACACCGGTAATGGCACACACTGGGTGAAGGTTCGAGCATATGCGCGGTACTCGTAAACTACGCAAGCACAATAGTGGCTCTTCGATTTGATTGCCATTGTTCCAGACGTGTACGCGCGGAATGAAAGTCGCCGATTTCATGCCACTTCTCAGTCCACGTAGGAAATGCATACGTTTTCTACTTTAATCGTTGGTGAATCGAGAGTCGTCGAAGCAGCTTTGGTAACCTCAAACAGCTCTGCTATTCTCTTCTCGTAATTTTACCGTCATTTAAGCTCTTTATTGTTTCTTTCACCGTCTTTCGGTTTCCAAAAGATCTCGGAAATTCATTTCCCTTTTCTACTACCCCCTTCGAAATTAAATTCCCGTTTGCTTATTAAAATATCGCGAGAGAGAGAGAGAGACTACAAGTACCGTTGTCATTAAAATTAAGATTACAACTCAATTTGAGCATCGACGTAACCAAGAACGACGCATCGATAAGGGAGAATCCGAGTGCACGCGCGCGCCCAGAAGCACCCTCGAACGCTCGAGAAGGTCGGCGCCGAGCGGACGATCGGACGTCTCCAACAAAGGATCTCTTTCGAGAGTGATAAGAACCGATATTAACGGCACGGTCGGCCATTATACGACTCGGTAGCTGCATCCTGTGCATTCATTTCAAATCGCCGTGCGCACAAGGCACGTGTGCATCAATGTGCGCGCACGTCCCCTCGGCCTACACGACGACAACCGCCTGCCCCAGCTATCTGCCTACCTACCTACCTACTCACCTACTCGTACGTATCCATTCACCTAACCTGTCCCGTTTCCGCGCCGCTTTGCCCTCGCTTAATGCGAGCGGAGGTACGCGCGCGCGTTACTACCAGCCAGAGCCGGGCAAAAAGGGTTTTAATGCCGCGCCGTGCGCCGAACCATCGCCATTCCCGATCGCGCGAATCAAAGTCGAAACAGTTCGTCCGTGAACAGGAGCGCTCCTGAACAAAGGAGAGGCAGAGTCGTTCACCCGTTTTCCTGTACGCGTACCAACGTCCACGGTTCTCTGATTTTTTTGTTCCCGCGCGGTTATATTTTACAATTTCTGTCGGTAGAAAAATACTAAATCCAAAGCCCCGATGGTGCGATGAGAAAAATGAGAGCCATCGCGCAAAAGCATTTCTCGCCATAGTCGGACGCGACACTGTCGACTCCCCTCTTTACGATACGATACGAGGTATCATAAATAAAAAAACTAGTCGCTGCAATTAGTTTCATTGCGCAATCTGCTCGAGGCAGTCGCGAGGCTGAATTCGCTTTGGCGCGCGGCAAGAAAAGGAAGAAAAGAAGAGGTAAGGTTGGTTGTACGTGCGACGGATTTCGTAAAGAACGAGATTACAGCGTGTACGTACTCGTAGAGCGGCGATAAACGAAGAGGCGTGGACGCGACTACGCTCGCTGTCGCAGCGGATAACGTAGATGCCGTAGGCGATACCCTGTATTGTGAATCACGACGCTCGTTAATATGAAAATGATATTCGCCGGTTCCCCGCGATTTCTCCGATCCAGGAGCGAGAAGGGGCGATACAACGCGGCGTGGAAACCTGCCCGCGGAAAACACGGTTGCCCCGTGTCCGCGAAAAGAACAATGAGCCGACGCAAGCGTGACGCAACGCGTCGCGTTGTGACACGTTGCGCACGGGCGTTCGTCGAGAAAGGCAATGATAACCGCGCGGAATGCAGCGGCGAACCCCGTTGATCGATCGACGCTTTTCACCGGTATTTGGATACCCGCTGGAGACACCGGTTAAGTTCGGCGTGGCAGCCTTTGCGAAACTGTGGCGGGCCTTTTATGGGAGCCACCAGAGAGAGGTCACAATGGAACGGTTCTCTCGCAAATCCTCGTTTAACCATCCGGTTTCCGTGTAAGAAGCTTCTGACCTGACTTCGTTATCCTCGAGTGCAAGGTGCGGGTCTGTTAATGGCGAGTCTACCGAGACAAAAGAAACAGGAAGAGGAATCCTTTAAACCTAGCACCGATTCGTGTCGGAGCGGATGTTTTTGCGACTATTTTGCTGCTTCCAAAAATCATTACTTCCGTCTCTTCTTTTGTACCAGACGCGTACGTGTACTGCTCCGAACACGGAATAAACGCAATAATAAATAAAAAGAATTTCCCTCGCGTACAAAAGCGGGAAGAGAAAAGAAGAAAAAACGCGGAACGCCGACGGAGGAGGAAGAAAACAAAGGGGTGGTTGGAAGGGGTAGCAGCCCCTTTTCGCGGGAGCGTCCACCGTTTTGACAGGGCTTGACGAATTTTGACACGAGCTCCGGCACGGCTGCTCGATCTCGAAAGAGCCATGCCAATGGAATCCAACGGGGGGTTGAAGAGAGGCACGTGAACCGTGGCGAACGAACAATCGAAATAATAATGTAACGCGCACTCGATCGGTTCCCCGCTCTGCTGCTGCCGCGTCTCGACGCTCCGTCGCAACTTTTGGGGATTCCATCATTTCATTTAACGCATAACTTGCTTTCCCGCGAAGCTTAATTAAGATTCTCGATTCTCTGGCAAAATGAACCACGGACGAAGAGGAAAAGTTGGCGTCTCGAATTTCGAGAGTTTCGAATTCCAAGCCTACGCCAAGTTTCGAATTCGTGCTTCGGGCTCTTAAGCGTCGGGTTTCTCTGTACGAAACCCAAAAAAATGCTCGCCAAGTGAACCGTATTCCGTTCTCTTAAAAAATATGCGATCTTTCTACCTGCTGTGTTGCCTTTTAACCTGAACCGTACAGATATCGTCAACCCTTGAATATTACCGTCGATATATCTCGGAACACGAGTTGGAACGCGTACATTTTCACACGTGCTAAACGACACGCGCGCAGTAGGCCTCGAAGGGACCCGAAAACCGATCGTAACCGCGTGGTTCGAAAACAGGGTCAAACCAGAGGGGTGAAGACTCGCCAGGAGGCTGAAGGAAGACGAAGGATGCCCCGCGAAGACCTGCTGCTATATACGCGAAGCTCGTTGCCACCGCTACCGATCGTCGAACGAAACGACGCGTCCGCGACAGACAGAGAGGAATCGCATTATTGATGACGACGAAGGGTCACTCGCAGCTCGAACAAAACTTCCGCCGCTGTCCCCCCGTTTCGTCCGCCATTGCGTCTATGAACGCGCCCCATGCCGGGTGTCAGAGTTCATTTTTTCGCGAAATTAGTCTCGATCTGGGAGATCGGGAAACAGGGCGCATCTACGAGGGCGATTCATCCTCGTCGCGCGAAACGGGGAATTTGAACGCCACCGTCGAGAAACCCCAATCACCGCGGCAATTGCAGCCGACACCGATGAATGGTAATTCGTTTCGTTCCTCGTTCCGGATTGACAGTTCATTTATTTAACGAAACACCGCGCGACGATTCCGTTTTCCAATGCGTACGGTGCGGGATGAAATTGTTATTCGAATCGATTGCAGAGGAATTTTTATGAGAAACGTCCTTAATTGTTAAATGAAAAATCAGAAACGGACGAAACACTGGCCGACGTTCTAAATTTACGCGCGGGCGATTAATACCGGCGAATTCTAATGAAAACTATTTCCGTCGCGTGGTCGACGATTAATCTCGTTGGCATCGACACGCGGTACAGGCGTAACGAGGGTCAACTGGCTCGACACTGTCAACTGTCATTCGAATCACGTTCCGCCATCGGACATTTCGCCGCTCTCGTTTCCGGCACACGATTTCCGGCGAATTAAATCTGCGCTCGCGTGCGCATCGAGATCCCCGACCGCCTCTCGAAATCTCTTTCCTGTTAAACGCGAAGGGCGGAACCGGAAAACAATTTCCTCGGGCCCCGACGTCGGCTTTCTTGGCGTACAACCGTTTTTCCTTCGGCTAAAACACCAGCGATCCTCCTCCTCGTGATCTTCTAATTAATTTTACGTACAACCGGCTTCTTTCGAGAAATTCGATACGCGTTCAAAGCTTCAGAAAATTGTTTAACATACGCGATTAATGCCTTCGCTGCGAGTTAACCGAGAATGAACTACAGTCTCCTTAATCATAATCTACGTTGAACGGAGATGCGCAACACGAAATTGCTCTTCGGATGTAAGAAACTTCAGCTTGTAACGTTGGGTAGTTAACTGTAACTTGTATGGTAATGTTATGGAGGATAAGAGGCGCGGAGGTGTTTAATTTTCGTTACAAAATTAACCCTTTGCAATGGGCGCCTTCCCGGACGTTGAAAACCAAAACCTATTTGCAAAAGCGCCATCAGAACGTAGCACCGCTAGCTTCCAGCGAGTCGTTCGACTAAAACGTCGGTTTAATGAAGAAAACCGCGCGTAATCTCGTTGAAAGCGCGTCGCGAGAACTGGTCGCGCGTTCACGAGGCGCAACGTTTTCATCGTTCATTTAGAGGTCCATCGATCCTCCGATAAGTCTGTTAAAAACCGGCAGACAGGATTTGACGCGCGACTGGAGGGGCCGTCGCGTTATTTCCCGCCTTCGCCGCTAAAACGAACGAGTACACTCGATCCGGGATGGAAATCCTTCTTCCTGTCCGCGGATCGTAAATCGAGCTGACGTCCGTTTTCTCCGAGACAGTGACTAACGAGGTGTAAAGACACTTGCCGTGGCCACGTGGAAGTGGGGTACTATGGAAAGGAACGCGAATCAGAATTGGAGGGTAACGCGCTTATCGCGTCGCTCTATTTGCTATGCTGCCCTTCCTTCCCCGCGATTCGTTACGCCTGCTGGCCGCTTTTATCGTTGATACAATTTGTTTCTCGAAAATCTTATTGGCAATCGTATCTACGATGTTTAGTTTCGTTCGCCGTCGCGAGTGGATTTTTATTAAAAACGCGAGATTACTCGCCTCTTGCCTCCGATCGTCGCTCCATCTTAGCCAACATCGCGTTCAACCGCTTTGTTATTTCTTTTATGAGACGATACTCGCTGCACTTTGCTTTCGACTAATATCAGAAGGGGGACCGTAAAATCAACACTCGTATCTACGAAAATACGTTGCTTTCCTGCTGATTGTGAAATTTATCACGAGACAACCTGCTAGCAGGAACCGACGAGAAGACGCGCACAGATGGGTTCGTTGTAGCTATCCCTCGATGAAACGAAACGAAAAACCACTTTGAAAGTCTGCAGAGTAGACTTCAACCTCATCTTCGACTCGTTGTATGTTCCAGATTGCACCCCAGAAGTTTCAACCACCCACGAGCTCGACGTTTAATTCCTCCCACGTTTTCGGAGATACGTACGACGCGCGAAGAGACGCGTGGATGGCGCGAGAAGATGCAGAAGAATCGACGAGCAACAGAAGCGGGGGGCACCTGTTGCACGCACCCCGAGCGTAAATCAATCAGCGACTGGCAGCGATGCAGTTCACGGCGGGGTCGTAAACGCTCGGTTATGTCTTCGAATTTCTTTCGTTCGATCCGCGAGCCCGTAAAGCGACTCGACTCGTTACGCGCGACAATCGTCAGCCTCGGTTGGTATCGCGTGTAAACGGTTTATCGCGCGATCTCGCGGCTTTTGTGCCGGTTTATAACGTATAAATCGCTTTCACTTTTAAACGGGCGTCCGGCGCCGGATTTTTCCCTGCCGCCTGCAACACAAACGTCCGTCGGAGGCGAGGCGTCGTGGGCTAACCACGGCCAGCCAATGGAATTCGCCCGTTTGTCACGAACCCCGTTCGCCCGCAAACAATGCGAATCCAGGAGAAAGTATTTCATTTCGTTTCGTAGCTGGCTAACAAAGCGAGATCTGTTGGCCAACGTGAGTAACGCGCGCGGAGAATTAGGAACGCGGCGGTACGTCTTGTCGTGCCCGCAATTAGTCAGGAGCGGATTTAACGGCGAAGGTGTTTCCTTGTTTAAGACCCTTCGCGCCGGGCTCTGCAACCTGACAGCCCGTTGCGCAATTTTTACGACGAAGTACAATTTGGGAACCGAGCGGTCTCGAATAGATCGAGATTCGAGCGATCGACGAGGACAAGCGTAGAAACTTGGAATGTCAGCTTCGCATCGGCGAAGTGATACCCAATTACCTCGACGAGGCTTTTAAACCTCTTCGTTTAACGAAAGTGAAGCTGACTTCTCGTTGCAATGTCGGTCGATAATACTTGGTTCCGTTGGTAAAGGTTGCACGCGAGATAAGACGCTCAGCGAAATGAAAGAAACACTTGGTGCGTCGTTTCTTTCCATAAAAGCTGTGTACCTATTTACATACATCGCGTTGCTTCGCGGATGCAGACTCCACGCAACGGCGGTTTCTGCGTTTGCATACGTTTTCAGATTCGACGATCATTTCTGCGCGCACCACCGCAGAGCGAATTCTTGCGGCCAATCCGCGCAGAACTCGTTGTACGCGGTGGATCGCAGAATCCTGCGCTGGCGAGCACAATACGCGACGATCCGTTCCACTCGAGGATCACCAAGATCAGACTTCGATGCTCGCTCCTAGATATTTTCTAGCCGACTGACTCAATAATACTCGATGCCAACATCTTTCGCGACGTGCGATCGGTAATTCGTACGGAACCATTACTCGGATAAAAAGAATCGCGCGCGTTCGCATCGAACGGACGAAGCGTGTTACACGCGAGTTCGTGTCTTCGTTCGCTGGTTGCTCGGTCTCGCCGCGGAGGAGAATGACTGGTCAGAATTTCTCACACCAGTTCCCGTACACCCTGTAGAAGGCGGTGGGTGCACGGAGAGTGGTCCAACACACGCACAAGCTCGCGCGGCGGAGGTTCTCGTGGCCGGTGTCAAGGGATTATTGCTCGAACTCACGAGCAACCGTCGGGTCACTGTACACTTCATAGATATAGCCTCATTCACAAGAGACCGCTCACTTGTTAGTGGCTTTGTTCGAGAAATTGTGGGCTGCGCGCGTACGTACGCGCGCGGTTGCGCCCCGCGGTAATGGCCTAACTATATTTCGCCGTTGCAAAAGGAGAGAGGATGCTCCCTCGCTGCGCGAGGCATCCGCCAAACGTCTCCGAGGTATCCGCTATGGAAATTAACTGCGGCATTGTGTTATACAAATTCCGCGATACACCCGCAATAATTCCTGCCCGCGCCATAATAAATAATGCGCCAAGGGGCCGTCAATCGGACAAATCGCGCCGCGTAATTGCGTTTCCTCGTTTTTCCGCGTCGCTTAAATACACCCGTTCCCGTGCTCTCGTACAATTCCTAACCAGTTCACTCTTCTTTCCATCGACGATGCTACTATTTGCCAGTTTCACGAACAGACAGCTCGACCGTAGTCGATACCAGTCGAGGAGACCTTTCGGAGAGGAGGAAATCAGCCGATTATCTAATTCTATCTTATCTCTGGTCTTTACTTTCAGTCGCGACTGGTTTCGCGACTTTCGTGGACGCCGCGTCAACCTCGGTAATTACACGTCTTGACACAGTTTAACTGGACGCGGGCTCTCTCCCACCCCCGGTGCGATTCCACGCTCACGTTCGAACGCGATTTCAAATTGCTATCCTTCGCCTGCCGCGTCTCGCGAAAAGTGACACGACTGAGAAGGGTTACGCGTACTCGTACGGTCTTGAGCGATTTTCGTGACGCGAGGAATATCGATAGGTCGATTACAGCGAAAGACGACGGATCGGTTACGCGTTGCATAATTTTGCGACACCTTTTCGTTTCTCCGAAACGATCGATCGTCTTGCACCGAATACGCGTGTTCCAAAGTATATTAATATCAGAGATAGTAATATCGTGATTATAATTAATTAATGTAGGCATACGCGACGCGACAGAAGTGCATTAATCACGGCTGAACGGTCTCCGCGCGAGAAAGCTCGAGAGTATCTACGTGAAAGCAATTTTTTCGAGACCGACTTGAAAGGCGCATCCACTCTTAATCCTTTTCACGTACCGGGCTGCGAAATGATCAAAGTGTAACCGTCTCGTCTCCGAGTGTACCTGGGCCACTTCAAAAGGTTTCCCTCGCGAATGAAACTGGTCACCGGATGCGCGGTCTACGCCCCCTTCTTCTTCGTTGCAACTTCCTTTTTAACCAGGTACGGATCGCGTTGGGACAAAGAACAGCACAGGTTCAGCAGGTACCGGGCCAGTTTAGTCCCGGTTTTCATCCGTTCGTCTACGATCCGGTGAATGCGTTAGATTAAACCCTAGCATACCGGGTGCTCGTCGGTAATCGTAGCTCGAAACTGCAGCATCCGAGAAGTTTGCGATCAGAGGCTCCGCAACGTCCACTTGCGGTACGTCCACAGCGCCGTTTGTCGCTCCGATTTTCAAAGTCATTTTTCTCCAAAATGGAGCCCTCGAGGTTCCTCTCGTTTCGGCTCGTGGAACAACCCGTTCGATTACCGAACACCCTGTATGTAACCGGGCAGACGAATTCGCGCGGACTCGTTTCAACGAGTGGATTCTTTTCACCGAGGACGTAAGACGAGAAGAGCGTAAAAATGAAGTGGGCGTGCATGAAAATATCGTTGGGGCCCCGGTTCCGCGCGAAGAGAGAAAGGACGCGCGACTCGCTCGCTCCTCGATATTCCACTGGAGAACCTTCTGTTCTTTTTCTCTCTCTCTCTCTCTCTCTCTCTCTCTCCTCGTCTCGTGGCCCAGCTGAGCGACGGTTGAACAGATTTCGCATCTCCGCACGTCATTCGGTGCACAATGCGCACGCCTCGTCTGAGAAAAAAGTTTGCGACAAGGTTATTAAGCGGCGATAATATCGCCGGTGTGCGTCGCCGTTCAATCTCGTTTCCCACCGCGGGCTCCTTCCGTGTCCGTTCAAAGGAGAAACGACAGATCGATATTTCGCGTCGCACGTGGCCCCCCTCGTTCCTTCGGTCAGTTCCGTTCACGAGCTTTTGTCGCGGCGGTTCGATCGTTATACTTTGCGGTAATGAGACGTACGTATTCAATGAACGCGTAACGAGGCATTTCTCTGCGATCGTTGCGTGTAGTCGGCGTTAAGAAGGGCTAGCTTTGCTTTTCGCATTATATTTTACCACCTTTAACCCCTTGCGCTCGGCTCCTTCTCAGGCTAACGTCTCCCACCGATAGAAAGTTGAGGGAAACATGCGTTTCGAATAAGTTTGCAGCGCTTCGCCACGTTTTACAAACTGTAATTTAAGAGACGAGAATCCAATTAAAGGTAACGCTGTCCAATTAGCATACCAGATCAACAGACATTATACAAAAATAACACTCGAACGAAAGGTAGAGCAAACGAGATTATCATATCCTCGAATGACACGCATAATGCGAAGACAAGTTAATTCAGAACTCTTTCTACGCACATGGCGTTTCCGATCCCGAAAGTCAACACGCGAGCATTTACATTTTAATAGGAAAAATTGAAATAATTAAATATCATCCGCTAATGCGCGTTCGCACACGTGCGCGTCGTATCGCTCGAAAACCCTGAGCAAGCATTTTCTCCCGCCTCGTCCCAGCTGAATTACCTTGGTTTCCGCCAGCGTTTTCGCGGTGAAGTTCGATAAAAAACGAAACGTAAAATCGCACGATCTCGCATGGATTTTGCAACGAAGCGAGTACGCGATCGAACCACCGAATTCGATCGTCGACGTTAATCGATATCGATCTTGCGCACGTATCGGGAGGGCGAGCGATGAATCAGCTCGGGGGGGACGAGAAGAATAAAGTTATTAACCTCGTCAGTGCGCGATCGCCATTACGGTTTGTATCGGGGCGCAATTTATGCCCACAATCAAGTTAATTACATCGCAACGATGCCAAGTTTCCGCGCGCAGCGTGTTATTTCGTTAATGCCTGGCGTAATGCCGTAATTGTTTCGTATAAAGCCGCGGAATCCCGGCGATATTTCAACTTTGTACACGGCTGAACGCCGGTTAAATTGAAATCACGTCTTTACGCGGCCGTTGCCAGGCTCGGGATTTCCATGGAGGCGAGCGCGCTCGCGGCGGGACCACGCTGAGAAAATTGCATCCTCCCGGTTATTAATAAGCTCGATATCGAAAACCGTGAAACCCTCCAACTTTTAGGATCCTCGCTGGTTGCGTTTCCGCACAGCCGCGCCGCGAACGAGCGATAAATCGCCGCGGACCCGTGCCCAAGCGATAAACGAACGCATCGCGGAGGTGTCCAGCATCGATTCTGCGTCGATACTCTCGGATAATGGAATCTAAACGTTATTTATCAACGATAAATACTTCGACCGACTCTTTACTCGAGGGCCGAGCTAACTCGCGTGATGGAGAAAGAACGGTGAAGTCAAAAAACGAACGGACTGCAAAATAATTATCCGTGTCCCAGACGTTCCGTGACAATTGAAAATCGATGATCAACCGGAGGGTTGCTCGCGCGAAACGTTCCTCGAGATATCCTCAAATATACAGGCCAGATTGATATTTACGTACAGTGCGGGTATTCGTTTCGATGAAACCATCGAACAACCGTGGAAACTTCATATTTCCGAGACCGTGCGTCTCTCTGTCGGCTGGTCATAATGCGAAATTGCGCGTTTCAGAAGGCTGGATATTCGAGGACGTTAAAGAGGATAATATCGGCGGCGATGCAACGAAATCGAGCATTCGCGAGATCCGATTCGACGGCGAGGAGTAAAATCGCGAGGCGAATTGCTTCGGAGAAGTTAAAAAACTGTCGATGATCTTTAAAATTCAGTCGTCCAATCATCTTTAAACGGCTTCTTACGGCGCTGTTCGACGGAATCGATTTAAATATGGCCTCTAATTTAGCACTCGACCGTTCCGCTCATCGATCGGAAACGAAGAAAAATTGAATCGCGTATTATTTCGAACGATTATTTCACCGCGCGACGATCGTCTCTCTAAATCACTCTTCATCGCGCGTCGCGTGCCGTTTTTCGCCGGCCATTTTGTTCATTTATCTTCCTGAAGCGTTTCGCGAGATCCGAGGCGAGATAAGAAACCATCGCGTGTACAAACATATGTAAAACAATCGAAGACTCGAGTACGAAAACCGGTTACGCTCATTTTCGCGTCACGACAAATTCTACTAATGAAAAATGATCTACTTAACGTGGAGAAAACGATGTTCCATTATATAGAACAAAGCTCGAAAAATACCATTCGAACGCGTGGATTCTCAATGACAAAGCGATTTCGTATTATACATATTCAGTTTTACGGATAACCGTGGACACGATTTCATCGCATTCGAGCGACTTGCTAGAATCGAGCAGCTTGACTAATCGAAACGAGGCGTAATTACAAAGCGTTTTTCACGCGGTGATACAATCTCTTGGAAAACAGCAGTGTGACTAACCACGATTTAATTGCGACCCGATCGGCAATAGCGTGCGAGTATTAATTGCGCGAATTAATTTGCTCCGAGGACCCGTATCGCGTGACCACCCTTCCGGTGCACCCATGGGTGCGACTTAAGGGTTGACGATTGGCCAGGGTGGCGAGCAGCCTCGCTCTCGGAGCGACCGTAGTACGATTACACGTGCGAAAAGATCGCGACAAGGTTATTAAGAACGATAATATCAGGGCTCCCCTGGCATTTGCATACCGCGGCGATCAAACGAGCCACGCCAATGTCGTGGCTCGTAACGATCGTTGGATCGTTCTATGGGGTGTTCGCGCTGCTGAAAAATCTTCGACCATCCTCTTTTTTTCCCCCGTACAAATATAGTACGTGGCAAAAGTTTCTGAATCGCGACTTTAACCCTTCGCACTTGGCTCCTTTCCGGACGTTGGCGACACAATATTTTTGTTACCTTTTCCATTACTGATGTCCCCTTCAGAAGGGTTAACAACGTACAGAAAACTAGAAATTCACGTAAACGATACAGTCCCTGTGTAAAGAAATAATAATTGCTCGCACGGTGACTGGGAAAGAATCGGCGAAAAAGAAGGAGAGAAATATAACCGAGCAGCAGCAGTGATCCTGTATGCTCAAGCAACTGTTCATTATGCAAATATATCGTATTCGGTGTCTCGGTTTGGCAAGCAAGTAATCAGCGCAAGTTTCGAAGATTGATTGACCCGGGACGTGTGTTGCATGAGGTTTCGCGTTTCGCGTTGGGAGCGGCCGGCCCGTTCCTTGTAATACGCGTCAAAAGAGGATGAGTCGCGTGTGATTGAAACGAGTAACGGTTGTACAAATTGCTTACAATGTAGAAAGTAATCTCCGCGCAGGGCGGTTACGCGTAAACGGGAATTAATGCGGGGACACGGGAAGATAATTGTCGACGCGATAAAAGATCGCATATATTGCGTGCGAAACGACCCCCCTCCCAAAATTGGCCCATAAATTCCGTCGAAAATCAGTCGAATATTTACATAATTGACGCTGAGAACGTTCGAAAAATTATAAGGCCTCCGTATTAAGCGATTTTCGTCTCGGGGGAAGAGTAACGCGCTCCAGTGCGACCATTGGCCCTTCGCGTTTCACGTCGTTCAACGTTGAACAACGCGCGCGCTTGCTCGCGAATTTGCGAACAAATCGAGTCCGAACGTTTTTTGCTCGTTTCGTACTTTTTTCTAGGTCGACTGTTGTTCTTCTCTTTAACTCGTGTCTTAACTTTATCTGGTCTCACCTTTCGCGCGGAGCAACAGCTCTATAATTACGCGCGACACTTGACGAAGGGGATTGTCAAAGAAAAATTTAAACGCTCGCTTTAATTTTGAAAAAGGCGGATAATGGCTGTTCGGTAAATGGATGGGACCCTTCGATAGTTTTCGCTGTCCCGTTTTAAAAGCGTCATCGACGTTAATGGTACTCGACGATTTTTAACGTCGCGTTCCCATTTAAATGCAGCAGATATCGCGAAAAATGAAAACGTCGAGCGGAATCAAATTTCGTTTCGCGCGGAAATACCATCCGACAAGTTTGTCGCAGAGATCGATTCTCTCTGAAATTGTACGAGTTCCTCTTCTTTCGAGTTACTTCTCACCCCTTAACCCGCGCGAATCCTCGATACCGGCACTGTTAAAGTACGCGCGTACGTGGAAACTAATTGCGATCGTATCTCGAATTTTTAATTTCCACGAACCCGGCTAATTCCGATGAAACGTCGACCGATTAATCAAAAGCTTCCGCGTTAATGGTCGACCGAGACGGAGGAATCGCGCGGCCTTGACGGGACAAAAGCTGGCGTCATTGCCTTTCAAGCATCATCGGCGCCGACAGATTCATTGGCTCAATTGAAACCGAATCGATCGGACTGCGCCAGCCAATTACACATTCACCCATTCATTAGAACGCGCAAGGCCGATCGACGAGCGCGTAGACGATCGCGCGGCGGATCGATTTATTTCGACAGAGAATTACAACCGCGAACTTTCCAATCGTTCGATCGATCAGCGAAGCTTCTTACCGTCGCGATAAAAGTTACTTCCACCCACGACCCCGATCGTTCCGAGTTATCGTGCCGGTTTAGCAAATGGCGGCTCGCCAAGTTTCATTTTAATTACAGCTACTTGGAGAAAAATTCGATTAATTCGTACTTGCGAATCGAAATCGGTCGAGTAACGTTGGTTTAGAAAATCAGGTCCGGAAACAGATTTCTTGTCTTTTGCTCGCATCGAATCAAAAGAAAAAGCGTTGCAATTTGCGAGGGGAATGACCGGTAGGAAAAAAATGTAGAAATTACTCGATTATGATTCTTCTCACCGACGATTTCATCCGGCTTTTCAGCAGAGTTTCGTACCGCGAATCCGCGTACAAGATAAATTCTAAATCATCGTTTTTCGTAGAAAGTTTCTTCCTTTGCATTTCCTATCGAAATTGAAAGCAAATTATCGTTATCATTGCTTTCTTTTCTCTTCAATTCAAAGAAAGAGATAGTTTCGTCCCGCATAGGAATTGATTAAAATTAAAGTTCAGCTAGATTTTAACGTAGAAAGCGGGTAAGCTAGGTTCGATTTATAGCGCGGCGCTGGTTGTATAATTTATTCGAGCAATAATTAATACTTAGCGGTAACGAATACTGTACCCGTGATATAATTCACGGCGTGTACTAAACGTTGAGAAGTATGAAATTTAAAATACCGATTTTGCTAACAGCCATAACGGTACGCTTGGTCGGTATGAAAAATATGCAATTTCACAGTTGCAGGTTAATCTGAGCGATCTAGAAGGAAGCAAAAAAATATAGGAGCGCGCGTTGGAAAAATGAAAAGAAAATTAAAGAAAAAGGCGAGATATTCGATTTTCTGGCTGTACCGCTGCCACTTTGAAACGCTCTGTAGACCTAGGCACATGAAAACGTAGGCAGCACCTAACGCACTTATACGAACCGGACAACCTTGCCCGCGAAGTATCATTTCCATGAATACCATCGTATCCATATGCCTACAGGCCGTGGATTAGTGAACGAAATAAAGACGGGGGGAGGGGAACGAAGCGGTGTACAGCGTTCGCGTGATATTTCGCGCGAATTTATTCGTTTTCACCCACTGATAAGTAACCGTGGCTTCAGAAACTCGCTCCGGCAGCTTTTTTCAACTTTCCTCTCGCACGGAACGACGCGACGCTTCTACGTGCCTACATTACCGATCAAAAGTTTCGCGTCACCTTTCGGATATCGCCTTCTATAAAGTCCCCTTTTAATTTTCTCACCGTGCAGCTCGAACGCTGCACGAATATTAGGAACAACGGGTTGAAAGCAAGCGTAATTACAATCTTTCTGGGTGACGTATCGGACGAACGTCGCGGGTTTTTATTCACAATGGTAGCTAGTTTCGTCGCTGAATAAGCTCGGGTCCATTGCGAAAGGG
This sequence comes from Xylocopa violacea, assembly GCA_963969225.1. NCBI lineage: Eukaryota > Metazoa > Arthropoda > Insecta > Hymenoptera > Apidae > Xylocopa > Xylocopa violacea. Next base: position 21,216,798 of record CAXAJV010000015.1, read on the forward strand.
GACCTTGCGAGCACCGGTTCAACCGGGAGTCGAACACTGACGATGCGCACGGTTCAAGCGCGAGCTTGAATGCCCGACGAACCACGGCTTGAATATGTAACGCGCCAATTAATAATCACCAGCACGGTTTAATTATACGCGAAATGTGACTCATTCGATACGCGCAACGACGAATATAGTAAGAGAGGACTGCCTACGCGTCGGGATTGCGCGCCTTCGAAGTACGATCGGGACTGTTATCTGGATAACGCGCGTGTTAACAACTTATAATTTCAGGTACGCTTCGCTTTTGATTAGGATCTTGTCGACTTTATCCGTGGCAAATTCAATAAAACTTAATGGGACGCACGGTAAGACCTCTCAAACGATGCAAATCGTCCTCGACTGCTCGAATACGATTTCAACCCCTTCGCGGAGCGTTCGAAACGACGATGCGCGAGATGTTCTTAACACCGAGCCTGTATTATTACTCTTATACTGTAAAAACTCTGAGCAAGAAACGTATGTTGCCAGTGCCACGGAAGAGAACGATCGAATGTGCATTATTGGGTCTAAAGGCGCTGCTGGCTTCGCAGCGAAAGGGTTGAAAAATCATTTAACGCATGCGTTATTTCACGCGTTTTTGCACAATTTTGTGGAAGAATGTCGCAGCGCGAAAGCTTTGACACGATTCGAAGTAATGTCGTATTCTTTCAACGCCGCATAATAAGACCGCGTGCATAGCTAACCGTATTACTCTCGAAAGCATTCGAAATTGCTTTCTCGAGGAATCACAGACGCGAACGCGTATCCCATCTCGCAGCTTCGGTGTATTCGCGATGACACAACGCGGCGGCGAGACGCGTGATCGAATTTGCCGGCGTTCTGAAAGGGTGCGGCCATCTTTCCTCCCTGAAAACTCCCCGTCCGACGAGCGGATTTTAATCGAAAGACTTTCCACCGCGGAGCAGAGAAACCTCGACCAAGAGCAGCGACCGTGTCTCGACATGTATTTCCATTCCATTTAAATATCATTGTTGGAGTTAAACGTTTGCCGCGCGTGATAAAAGCGCGTCCACGGTGCGACGAAGCGAACGTTTCCGTGAAATCGAACGATTCGATGAGTCGACTATTTTTACCTCTCGTTAACGATCGTCGACGTTTGTCCGAAAGATGATTAACAAGTTCGTTACCCCCGCTTGTCTCTGCTCGATCGATTTGACGCGCGAAAATTGATGCATAGAAATCGAGCGCTTTCCAGCGTAAACTCGATCCTCCCAACAAAGTATAGTGCCGAGAGAAAAGAAAACAGAGGCTAGAGCGAGTTGAGAAACACGCGACGCGAAGCGTGCGCTCTCGTTCTGGCCGCGCGGAAAAGTTTCACCGAGTGAAACCGTCCGACGCCTGTTCGCCTTCCTGGCCGAGCATCGACGCCCTCGTTTGATCAATTTGCCAACGCTCGGCACCCACAAACCGACCGCTATTGCATCGCGCGGATAAATCGACGGTGTGGGCCGCGATGAATAAACAGGAAATTAGAAACGTATTCTCGCGCCTCTACGAGAAGCCCCCCAGCCATTCGCCGTTTGCTTCCATTGGAAAATTGCCCCGGCGAAATTAGCCGAATGGAACGGGTAATAATTGATTCGAAGCCCGGCTCGCTCAATGGACAACGCTTCCGGATAAGCCTCTGCTAACTGGATTTACCTTCCGTAATCTTATTTAGGTTAGCCGAGATTCAAGTTATTCGAAACCGCTTGTTTGTCCGCCTCCCCCTTCTAATGTCCTTTCGAATTTTCCCCCCAATTCTACGAACGCGATAGTATTTTATTAAACGCGAACCTGTTCGATCGCCACGTTCCTTTTAATCGCACTCGTCTGGACTTGGTGTCCCTTTAATTTACGAAATATCGTCGAAAATTTCAAACGACCCACATTTGGACTTGGATTTACTTGAACCAATTTGTCGCGACGAACGCATGCGAACGCATCTCTGGTCGCGTAACGAGTCGCGCGCGAATCGATCGGTTCGAAAATTGATTTAATACCCCTCGACAGATATGTAAAGAGTAACGACGCAATTACGTGGCAAACCGTCCGTCGTAAAAGCCGATCGTAAATCCTGGCGGATGTGTAAGGTCGCCTGCCGACCGCTGGATCCTTGACAAAACGGGGTCTCGTTCTAATTCCGTCTCAAATTTTATCTACCTTAAGTACCCGCGGAGCTGAAGAGCGGTCGTTATACCCGAAGTGGAAAAAGAATATCGGTCTTGTTCTCCGACGCGTTCATTAGTATTCCTCGCGGTGGATTCCTAGCGGGCGACCGCGAGACCAGTAAAATGGGTCCCCCTATCCTCCCCCTTCCCTCTCTCCTGATCATAATTCCATTTCTCATGCAAATACCCGCGTTCTTAAAAGCGTGTCACCGCGATGGAAGCGCACCCACGGCCGCGCGAACCGAGCCCCTCTAAATACCCGACGATTCGCGCCTATCCGGTTAATTACACCGCGTTCGAGTAGATCACGTTCCGCGCGAGCAATCGGAATAATTGCGGGAACGAGGTTTCGAGCGGATCCGCCAAAGGAGAGCAAACGCGCGGACGATTTTTATCTCGGCCGCGACCAGTTTCTGCGTTCCGAAAATCGAGGACTCACGGAAAATGTAGCCGCGCTTCTTTGTCGGCGACAGCGGGACTCCATTCGCTCCCGTCCACTTTCGTTCGCTCACTTTTCCTCTCGAGACGATTCGCGTTTTTGATCGAAAACGAGGGGATTCAACGTTTTCGAAACCCTTTTGTCGTACGATGTTGCGCGAACGTTTTTAGCGATATTTAACGGCGTTAATTAAACCACACGGGTCGGTATCTGTATTCCGGGTATCGCGAGTTTAATCTGGATCGAAGTACCGGTCGTTTTTATTAGCATAAAGTAATAACCCGCGCGTGTAAACGAACGTCATTGCGTACGACGAGTGACCTGAAACGAAAAATCCACGCTTCGATCTGTCATTCCGCCGCGAGATTATGAATGAGTCTGCTAACGCACACCGAGCTACGAGTTGCTGGAAATACGGTCACTGGATGCGCACGCTGTTTCGCATTACCATAAGCGAAATGTATGCAGATGATGGTACGTCTAGTTAAATTTTTCCAATTAATAATTCATTTCCTATGTGAATTCGAAATTCACGATAACTCTCTTCCTTTCTCCGCGTAATTATCATTGAGCGTAACTACTCGAAAAGAAAGATTTCAGATTTTAGTAATTAGAGATTTGTCATTTTTCTAGCTCGACTCTGTTCTAAAGTTAATCATCATTGTGCGAGAAATCGGCTCGCGTGGCGAATATGGCGGTACTTGGCTGGGCATCCGTCAAGATCGAGGCATCATCGGTCACGCGCGAGAGCGATGGTGTCGCAACAACACTCACCCAGTGTCCCCGATGTAGTCCAGCATGCGTATCTTCAGCATCTCCGCGGGGTGATCGCGTGGCAGACGAGTCCCATACGAGGAGAATCCAGCGAGGACCGTGTCGAAGTGGTCGTCGTCGTCTGTGTGCGTCGCGAAATCCTCGAGTCGAGCGGCCACGAGCGTTAAAGAACGCGGCCGATATCGAGTCGGTCTAACACGAGGAATCGAACGGTACCACGTCCCCGAAGCCTCGAATCGAACACGCGTGTACGTGACTCACGCTCCCGACACGTGTGTGTATGCACTCCGAGAATAATTTCAATCGCGCGCGACACTCGCTCGAAGAAGCACCCAAACGTACGTAAATCTTCGTTGTTATTCGTCGTCACTCGTCGTTGCCCCCACTCGCGATCCTTGAGCAAGAATACGAAGGATTATTTACATCCGAGCGTGACTGACAGGGTCAGGTCGCGAAGCTCGCTGACGTTCGCAGTATTTCGCGGGTCGTTCACGGTGAATCAGCCGCCGCTCGACGATTAACTTGGAATCGCGAATTTAACGAAATCGCCGAAAGGCGGGAAGCAAGAACGAACGGGAGAGGCGGCTCGTTAGCGGACGCCGTTTAATTATCCCGACGCCAGATACAGAGGCGCAACTCTGTCGAGCTCGTTCGACCCTCGATCCCCCAGAGTGCTCGATCGAAGCCCCGTCGAACGAGCGGGAAAAGAACGGACGCTTCCGTTCGCCATTTTGCCGGGCGAACGCGCCATATTCTCGATTTCGAGCGCGGCTGCTGCGTGCCCTCGTGAAACTTTAACGAAGCTTCCATTGCCTCTTACGAGCGCAACACTCGAATGCAACATTTATTTCGGTTAAAGTTCCTGTGTTGTTCCAAAATTCAATTTTCTTCGTATATGCGTCGGAAATAACGACGCGACGATTGGGAGCGACTGTGCGAAGGGTGGCATGTGTGCTTAATACGAAGAACGACTCGAGACCCTGAAGAAACCACTCGAGCGGACGCATCGGGCTGAAATCGAGCCCTTTCGGGGACGTGGGAGCTGGTCTATTGGCTTTGATCACCCGGAACATTAGTGGCCCATTATCCAGCCCGAAATCTACAGACCTTTTAGAACCACATTTGACACGTTTTGACCTTAATGCGTCTTTTTCGTGCCTATGTATATACGTGGGTGTATTTCGAGTGGTTTTAATCGTGGACTGTGCGACTTTCGAGTCTCCCGAAGACTCGTAAAGTGGTAGGTATGTGGGAATACGCGTGCTCGGTTGATCAACCGACTTTTACAAGAGGATGATCGCCCGGAAACTCGAGATGTAATTGTAGATACGCCGCATACGTAATGACACGTCGAGGAAGTAACAAAAAACGAAAGTGTAACCACCGAGTAATTAGGAATAGGTCGTTATAGCGGTATCCTGTGGGAAACGCAAAAACTTTGCATGCAGGATGAATCGCGGACGAGATTAACCCCTTCGCGGTGCAATAAAATCGCCAAGAGCGCGAACAGAAAGGTGTAACGAATACTTCTTTTCTGTTCGCGATTTCTTTCGCATTTCCATCGTTAAAACACACCTCGCTAGTGTAACGTAACTTTCGTTGAAGCGATCGAGGGTTTGCTCGAGTCTCTCTCGTGCAAAGCTGGCGGAGGGGTTAAATCTTGGAGAAAGAACTGGAGTAATTCACTTTAAAGGCGTAGATAAAAGCGCGCGCATCGAGAACGTTTCCTCGGCATTATCGGGAACCGGAGGCAGCCTCGACGGATGTAATCGGCTCGCGAGGAAGAGAGGGAGAGAGAGAGAGAGAGAGAGAAAAATCTATACAACTGCCAGACTCTGGCAAGATTTCTGTTGCAACATTCACATTCAGCGAATGATCCACTTAAAGGAGTTGATCGGACAGCGGTGATTTATGCGGGAGCGTTCCGAGAACCGCGGCCTCGAGACATTTCAATTACGTTATCGCGCCAGAAACGGATGCTTCGATCCGCTGCTGGACACCTGACTATTCGTCGAAATTTTCGCGTTCCCCAATAGAGGAAACTGGTTGAAAACCTGCTCGATTTCCTTGCTTTTCTGCCGACACGACAGATTTTCTAAATGTAGATTCGAAAGATTGACAAATTTCGCGCGAATCCGACGGAGAAATTACGCGAACACCTAATCCGGCGACGCAAGTAATTGGTACAACTTACTCGCGTCGATTGGAAAAAGTACCGAGATATCTACTCCGTTAACCGATAAGAATTTTAATAACTATATCGTACTCGTATCTGATCGACCGTGCATTAATATGCAAACGGTAAAATAAACAAAAGAGTGGATAAATATGCGTTCCTCGTAGCTACTATAATTAACATCTTTCGTCGTATTCTCTCTAGCCTGATCGCCCATCCCCGATGATTGCTAATCGCTCGATAAATCAATCGATAAGTTAGCAGCAATAAAGATCGGAAGCTTAATCCGCGCCGCGTGTGCAACAGCCGAACCTTGAATATTGATGGCCGAATCGCGGAATCGAAAGTGACTCGTTCGCGCGATGAGTTATTAAACGCGAGCGTCGAACGTGCATCGATTGTGCTATTATTTCCGAGATGACCACCGATGATTTATCGCGCAACGGTTCGCCCCGTTTCGAGCCGTTTAAAATATCAGTTTATCCACGAGGACATCGGCTAAATTTCTGTTCCACTCTCGGACCGTGATCGCAAAGAATGCAAGGCGAGAGATCGAGACTCGTTTCCAAAAGAAAGGATGCTCGATAATTAATAAATTCCAGCACGTGCGAACGTTGACTGCTAAATTTTGAAAGCGAAAGTGCATTCTTTCGAATTAGAAAAAAGAGAAGAGCGGACTGTTTAACGAGAGAAAATGTAAGTTTAATATTGGAAATGAGATAGAATCGCAGACAGCTTTATAATTATCGTCGAGACGCAAATGCGGTGAAAAATTTATACATCGATTAAGAAAATCCGAAGCTGACCCACATATTTTATAAACTGAATTTCAAACAATTACCACCTAACGTTCGATCGACTGTTCTTTCTCTTATTAATTAATTATTCTTGAACGTTACAAGCACAAGCGCGCGATGCAGCCAAGACGGAGCACAATAGCCAACTAGTAGAAAACTAAAGCTACGGCGTATCGCTGATGGCTCGTGGCTTTTATAACGGCAATAAAACAGCCAGATAATGATTTCGAAAGTGCTAAAATTCATTAGCTCTACCTCTCGTGCCGTGAATAGAACAGCGTTCGAAAATTTGTTTCGTAACAGATCGCGCTAATTACCTTTTTCACGAGCGTAAATCGGTATTAATCGTTGTATAGGAGCGTTCTCCGTCGTTCGAAACGCTCGATGCTTACGCGTGTACACGGAGATACTTGAATTTAAATTTAATCAACGCTCGATCTCCTTTGAAATGGGATTACACGTCGCGACTCGTTCTCGATCTTCCTTCGGGAATGACACAATTCCGATAAAACGCGCTCTTATCCCGTTCCCAAGGAAAAGCCGTCTCGAGGAGCTCCTCTCGGGATCGCGTCTCATCGACGCGCTTCGATGCAACGTCCCTTCCCTTTCCTCGTTAAACGCGGCGAAACGAACCGATCGTTCGTCGCACGACGACGAAATCCAACTTCCGCCTAAAGGGAGCTAATGTATGTCAATATATGCAGCCCTCATTTTCCTCTCCCCTCCATGAATTCGAGCGGACGATCCATCTCGAAGCCATCTCGAATACATATTCCTGATCCTTCTTTCCGGGATAACCTCGAGTTCGAGAGCACTCCCCCCCTTCGACGGGGGGGGGGGGCTCATTCAAATTAAGCAGCCGCGGAAGAATACAGTTTAATTGCACGGACGATAGGAAGAACCTCGTGGAAAGTTTACGGTCGGAATTTAAACGAATAATTAAATTCTCCTTTTCTAGCGCTAGAAGGGGAAAATAAAAAAGAAAAAAAACGTTGGGTTGCGTTCCCGTTTATATAGAGAGACCCTGCTGGCAATTTTCTCCGGGCACGTTTCCACTTGTTTGCTAAAAAGCGCGTACACCGACGCGCGTTTCATCCGGCTACGAATCGTAACAACGCGGTCTCCCGAGCGTGGTCTACGGGTTTAATTAAAACGCCATAGCCCGTCGATTACCCGGTGGCACGCATTCTCCCGGTTGCTCGACGTTTCCCTGGCTTCGTCGTCGTTTCGAAATCGCAGTCGGATCGCGGTGGTCGGGAAGAGGAGCGATCCAGGGGGTATTACGCGTTTCGCGAAATCCCGTTATCGTCGGCGATCGATTAACTCCGGTGATGCGTTTCTTCGCTCGCGTAGCGGACCAACGCGATCGCGGACACGGAAGAGACTTTCTTATTCGCTTGGGTTCCTTTTTCTACGGCTCGCACGGCGGCCGATCCCCGCGGTGGGACCAACTCCGATCCCTCGGACCCACGGGAAACGCGCGACGCCACTTGCTCCACGACTCGAGTTTGCATACTCCTCTTCCCGTTTCTCCTTCTTCTCCTTCCCCGTATTCCTTTTTCGCTTTAATCGGATGCGCGGCCGACGACGCAGCCTTGCGACGTCCCCGCTCGCATCCCGCCGGAAGTCCGTAAGGCGTAGCGCGGCGAGACGCGCGTACGCCGCTTTTTTCCTCGCGTCTTCGACGTCTCGCGCCCAACCGCGCGCGCGTTCGTCCCTTTTTATCGCGCGCCTCGCATTCCGTAAGCGCGACAGATCGCGGTCCCGCTTCCTTCCTCGCCTCTCTCGCGCCGCGACCACCGGTTCCCGGCAAACCTTCGCTTCCGTTCGACCAATCGATACATTCTCCACTCCTTCGCGTCGCGAAGGAGTCGCGATTATATCGTTAACGATGCTGCGGTAATTACCGCCAGCCGAACGACTCTCCTCGTTACGGCCGCGTGAAATGCGATTTTTCCACTCGGAACGCGGCGTCCGCTCGAGTATCTCGCTGCTCCGCAGATTAACCTAGTACGCTACATCGGTCCACGCTAATTAGTTGTCGTTGGAGCAATTGCGAGCAACTGGCTGATAACATTGTTCGCCAGCTGGCAATTGCTCGCGCGATACGTCGGTTCCATCGTTCGCGCGCGCGCGCGCGCCTCGACGCCACGGCTCGCTCGTGGCCACCAGAATCTTTCGGCGGAGATGCTCTCTCCGATCAACGTGCCTTTTGTTTTTCCGATCGAGCCCGTCGTTTATCGCTTTTTAAATACTATCTCGACCATTTCCGTCGTTCGAACGCTCGCTCATGCATCGAACTTCCGCTTCTTACTCATTGCCGATTCACGGATCTTTGCGCGTTCTGCGTAGAACGATGATGGCGCCTGCTCTTCGAACGCGCGAAACGCGAACGAGCGTCGACCAAAGTTGGACGTTTCGATCGATTAAAGAGAAAAGGAAAGAGGCGACTCTCGCATCTTCGTTCGCCACCCCGGAGATAAACGGGACCCGTTTAATCCAATTTTCGCGCGTCACACTTTTAATTCGAGAACGTTCCTCCGCTACGCGTGACGAACGAGCACCATTTCGCCTCTAGGAGCGACGCACGGACATCGAATTTCCACGAATTTCTACCACAGACGTTATCCGTCGAATTACTCACTCGCAATATCTGAATCTTTGTTTACCACCGCGTGCAACAATCGAGAACCTCGCGAAAATCCGTGTCACTGAGAATCGTTGGCGATTCGCACGATGAATTTGCGGGCAAACGCGGAGGGTGCCGTCGATCTCGCGATCGCTCGTTACGCGGTACACGGTTTTACCGCGCTGAGAACTCCTCGCGGGAAACTTTCTCGCTCGAGCCGATACACCGATCGACGACGGTTTCCGGTGGTTTCTCGCGCGGGCGAAATCGCTCGATCGGCACGCGCTACCCGCCCGACCTGACAACGGATCCAAGTGCCGTAGGACTGTTTTAGTGTCCGCGCTCGATGCATCGCCAGTGGCGGTGGTCCCGCTCCCTTCTCCCGATCTCTCCGACACGGTGGCTCTCTTCTCTCTTTCCCGCTCGCCCCCGTGGACACCGCCTCCACCTCCCGTCTGACAGCCGGAGGCCTAAGAGGGAAAGACCCCTCCAACGAGTCGCGCGTAGATCCTACTACCTACGAGGAGGACGCTGATGGAAAGTAGATTTGTACCAACGATACCCCAGGTGGCGAACCGAGTCTCTTCGAAAATTTCGGAGGCTCTCGCGAAATTCCGAAAGTCGACTATCCACCGTTTTCCTAGTTTTCACTACAAATTATACATTTCACGGGCTGGAATTATACTTTCTGTGCACGTGCTCGAGTCATGCGGAAGCAGAAATTTCTAGCGCCTCGTTTCTAATACTCTTTTTCTAGGTGAAAACGCTGAAAAAAGAAAGAACGCGTACAGCGTACCTACTTATAACGTAATATCGTTCCAATAGAATCGAGGCCTACGTTTACAATATTGTTAATCACTCCTACGCGGTCAGTCTTTTTACCTTGACAACCCCTTCGCCGTTCCTCGTCCAGCATTATCCACCCTCGCGGAGCCTCACCTCCGCTCTCGCTTTCCTCCCGAGGAGAAGGTAAACGGACAAGAGCCCCGGCGAGCGCAAAATACGCCTCGATTCAATGAAACGCACCGCCTCGCAGTTTTCGCTCCGTATTATTCGTTTCTCCTCTTTAGCGGAGAAGAAGTGGTACCTACTTTTCACGTTCTCGCGAGTATCAGCCAACCTGGACCTCTACGAGTATCGTTCTTTGCGTCTGCGAGTCGAGAGCCCCTAAAACAGCCTCCGGCAGAAGTATTCAATGTGGAAATTAATGAAGCGCTCGCTCCTCCTCTATTTCGCTCTAATGTCGTTCTATGGTCGACGCTTTTATCCGCGCAAACATATTTTTTGAAATCGCGAATTACTGGGAACGATTTCGAACGCTTTTTTCGTCTACTTCTTCGCGAAACGAAGGAGAGGTTATTGCGCGCGCGCGTGTTCCGGTTCAAACGAAAATGCGAGATGTAATCAGCAGTGGTAAAATAGAAAAGACAAGACTCGTTTCCTTTCACTCGCGCGTTCATTAACACGTTGACTGCCACGCGTGTTTCCAGTAAAATCTCCTTCAGGCCACGCGTACCGCTGTGCGCAAGAATAATCTCTCGCTTCTTTCGTTTCCATGGTATCGTGCTCGTCCATATGTTTTCGTTACTTCGCATTTATTTCTCATCTCGCCATTGTTGTACAGGATTAGTTTGACTTGTTGCGACCACCCCGTCGTGGTGCACCCCGTGGTGCAAGGCGGAAAGACATACTTGACCCTCGAAGCGAGGAGACCGGAGACAAAATTGCAACAAAAAAGAATGTAAATATTAGAAGATTTAGGGAATTATTAGCTTCAAAATTATTAGGGTTGACTGAAAATATAATAAATCCTGGACGTCGTCAGAGTCAACACAATATCGCCGTTCGGAAAAATGATTCCGGAGAAAGCATTAGACGCGCATGCAAACAATGTTATGCAGATAAAAGTCGTCGAATGGGCCGATCAGACACAAGAAAGAATGTAAAAAAAACAACAACTTATTGTCCAAGTTGTCCCGACCAGCCTCAACTTTGTATAAAATGTTTTAAAGTTTTACATTCTATATAGTTTTTTTAATAAACCATTTTAAATTTAAGTTTATATTAATAAATATAGTTTATATTAATTAATATTCAATAGTTTTGTTACTTCCTCAGCGAAATATCTTTTTAAACACATACGAATATCCTTCGCAAGTAGCCAAATAAGCGTCACCCCAATACGGGTGACGCGGCCCGATCAGAAACTTTACTGTCACCCGAATATGGGTGACGTGGCAGTCAACGTGTTAAATGGTTCGACTGCTTCGATTAAAATATAATTCCAGACATGCTCGTATCTCTATCGTTCAAATATAAATAACGCTATTATCTCGAACGTGACACGTTCGTATCTCCGGTTAAGTCGATCGACGCTCTTTCCGTATCTGAAAGCCAGATTAACCCGAGTCAGACCCGAGTCCATTTTTTAATTTTCAATTCGGTTTACGTACGTAACTGTTCCTTCTATGCTTCGCGAGTTTGGTTCGTTCGAATCACGTAGATAAACCGACTCGACTCCATCCGATACCCATATTTTAGCAAACTTCTAGTTTCTAATCGCGAAACAAATTCCGCTGAACTGGCAGCAGCGTCATTTAACAAATCGAATCACCGGTCAGCTCGTTATCGGTCTTTCCGTATCGCGCGATTACAAACTCCGAAAAACCTCGCGCTGCGTCTCCGCTCCGGCACGCAAGAAACCGCTCGCATCCGACTCGAAGCGAATCGGAACGCATTCTTCATCATCAACGACGAGAAGTTCCGCGTCGAAAGAAGCGGTTAACCCTTGACGCGTCCGCGGACACGCGCTACCTCGAGGATTTCGGTTCTCCCCGAATTCATCGCCACGGGCGACGACTCTCTCCTCTTTCAGCCCTCGAGCGGCCGCGCCTTCTTCCAGCCGATCTTCCTCGTTTCACCCTTTTTTTTTTTTTCTTCTCCCTCTCTCTCTGTCTCTGCCCTCCGTCTCGTCCCCGGGAGGAACTCGTGAGACCGAGGGGGCCTGGCGCGTAGCGTCAGGGGCGATCAACACGGTGGTATCGCATATTTATGGTGAACGCAGTACCCGCACGGCTCACCGCGGAATCTGTACTAACCGCGTCAACGTTCATTGAATATAAATGGGCTGCTCTCCCGATTAACCATACCATACCCCGTGGACCGGGTACGCGATCCCGCCTGTCCCGTCGGATCACTCGTTGACGGATACGACGTCGAGCGGCTCGAAATAATGGTGTTTACGCGCGCAGCAAGAGAAATGGGTTCGCGCGAGTTCGCCGATTTCGCGACTGGTATCGCGCGACAGCTTCATCTCGCGGCGAGTAGTCACGCGCGAGGTTTATTTATCGCTCTGTAATTTCGGGCCTTTGAACATCGCATCGCTCGTTACTCGTTTGCTCGGTGTTTCCCGCTGTTTTTATCGATCGTTCGATAAATTCGGACGGGTCGTACGCGTTTGCTCGTGGATCGTATCAGTGGAAACGTTGAACCGTCGACGCTGAACGTCGGATAGAGAAACGCGTACTCGTGATTATCAAATTAGAAACGGAATGTTGTACCCTGGTAATCGCACAGGGCATATTTCATGGAAGTCTTTCGGTAACCGTCTTATGACCAAAACCAGTCGACATCTGGCCTCGTCATCGACGAATTCGAAGAAGAATGCAGCTACCACGCTCCGGAGATGCCAAAAGCCATAATCATAAACCCATAAACATCTCGTTCATATTGATTCTTTTGGTTTGTGCCGTAGAACGGAAAGAAATGATCGCGGCTGCCATTTTGCGGGTAATGCGAAAGCGACGAAAGCAACGGCAACGGAAAGAAGACGTTTCACGCTTTAATCGCGAAAAATGATTTAATTTTTCTCAAAAGAATGGCGCAAAGTGCTGTTCCATTAAAGTTTAAACGAATTAAAAAAAAGTTGGTACGAAAGCTACTAAAATTTCGTTAGAATTCGCGCGAGGTGTCTACTTTTTCGAAAACTTGAGCCGAATGTAGGACGCGCGTGTAAACGGTGCGCGTTTCAAAGGGAATGGTAACGCGGTAGACGCTTCCTGGTGAAAATTTTTCGAAAACTTCGCCGCTTCGGGAAAGCACGTTGCAGAGGAGCCGTTTCTGAACAGCGAACTTTTTAATTTCACCGATCCGTGTAGCGTGCCGGTTGAACTACTTTCGAGCCCTTTTTTTCGAGGAAATGATACTTTCTGCGGGACCAAAAGCAAACGGGAAACTATTTCCCGAGCCATGTGAAAAAAAAACAGATTCTACGAAACCGTTGACGAACGATGCGACGTTTTCGATTGATACGCTGTTTCGTTTAACTCGGCCAATAGTACAAGTGCCGTTGAAGAGGAACCAACAAGAGACAGCGGGCAAAGAGAAGCGTTGAAAATGGAAGAAAAACTTGATTCGACGTTCTCGAAAGCGACGCGAAACGTGGGTATTTGTAAAGAAGAATAATTTGTTCGGAAAGAAGCTAATAGACGGCATCCTATGCGTATACTTAAACGGGGATCAACAAAACTCTCGCTCTGGTGAGAAGCACCGTGATAAGCGCGTAATTCAGATAAATGTTCTCGAAATACAATCATTAATAAAATTTCTTGCGGTCATTAAAAGAAACCATTAGACTCCATCGTCGCGGAGTAATAAAATTTGCAGCCGCGCGCGAACCGGAGATATTAATCGAAACCACTTGGTGCCGCTTCGGAAAAAAGATCGCAGCTGTCGCTAAACCAATAGAAGAACTGACTCAGTCAGTTTCTTTTGAGAAAGGAGATAATTCATGCGGCTCTGTCGCGAAACGCTCGCAGGTCGAGACGGGACGAGACCAGCTCGTCTGCTGCCAGCTGTAAAATTCGTAATACAACGCGGCTCGTAAATGCAACGCGATCGTTTATCGTCGATTACGAATGAACAATTTTTTGGGTATACGATTCAAAGAATGCAAAGAATAAGGCAGTTTTTCGAAAGCAGTCGCAATCGCTTTGAACGTATGCATATATGTGCACGTGCAACGAACAATCGTATCGCTCGAAGCGTGTCGAAAGTGCAGGAAGTTCTCGAAACCTTGAAAGTCCTGATAAGTTCGAAAGCCACGCTACGATGCTCGAATCAAGGTAAATACGCGTCGAGTCGAACAGCTGAAGAGCGGCGGGAGAACGTTAGGCGAGTGATGATGACTGAGAACGAGCGTGGGAGAAAGGATGACGACTCGGAGACAATTTCCAGAAGGCAAGACTTTCAACGCTTCCAACAGACCTTCACGATCGATCAGAATTTTCAGAATTCCGAGGACTCGTCGGAATTTCATAAATTTCTTCGAGAGTCTTAGAAACTCCAGTGAGTCGTCCAGATCTCGCGACTCTTGGTAAAACTTCGGTGACTTGAAAGATCTTCCAAAAGCGAGCACCAGGTATCAAATTTAAACGCGACACTCTCCGAAAGAAATGAAGACCCCTAAATTCTCGTCGATTAACAGCTGAACATATCGCGATCCGTGCGTACAAGCGATGTTACACGAGATTCAATTATCGCGCGCGTCTCGTTTGCATTTCGCTACAAGATCCCTCGCGGTCGGGATTCTTGTAATTAGTATATACGGGACACGAGGCGTACGCGATGAGAGGTGTACACCTTGACTCAATCGGAGATCGGAACACGTAGATACAGCAGGGTACAGCCGTTTGATTCGAAGTAATGAATCCCTCTCGATGGTGCTAGCCGTTACGTGTCTTCGATATCTTATTGTTCTTGCAACGAGGTGCGCGAGTCCGTTCCTGCGTCGAGGCTTCCCATGGTGTGGGAATATTTCCAACCGATCCCTTCGCGTTATTTATTTAAATCGAATCGTACTAAATAGTCTTCTTGATGATCGTAAGCTCGAGTTAACTTTTAATTACTTTGTCTACCTTTGCGGATGATAGCAACAAGAGAAGTCGTTAGTGTTTTTTCTTCCAAACCACCCCCAGTTACGTAGCGATGGGAAAAAATCGCAATCGACTGTCTTGCGTGATTTCGAAAAGACGCGTCTCGTTCGCCTAATCACGGTTTACACGAGCAGACCGAGGGTATCGGAGGGGAAAGAAACAAACGTACGGTCTTTCGCAACGTGCGCGCCACGTTTTTCCAATCTTCGAGTCAACAGAAACGAAGGTACGAATATTTGTTTGCGGTAGATTCCCCCGGGGGAAGCCATCCAGAGATAACGAGGGAGGAAGTTCCGCTACCCGCGTACGAGCGACATTTCTTTGCCCTCCGCGAGGAGGAACAGATAAAGCGGCCATGCTGCGGAAGAAACTTCGGCACGTTACACAAATGCTTCCTTTTTTTTCTTATACTTCGCGTCGCGTCCTCGTATCGGTTAGACAGAAGCTGAACCGTTGTTGTTACTTATTCTTCGGGCACGGATCTATGTGTACGATAGATTGTTGCTTGGCCTAGCGATTTCACGAGAAAAAGAGGCGAATTAAACGAATCGAGCGAGATAATCGCGCGAGTTCTTCTAGGTAACTCGCTGTTTCTTATCCGAGGAACACCTAGCGGTGCTCGCGCCCCTGCCAAGACCCCACGGGAGCATTATCGGGGGAAGCCATAAATGGTTACCTCCCACCTCGTACAAATCTCCACGTTTAACCCTTTTTCTTGTTTGCGCAACACACGGTGGGTACGGTTTTTTCCTACGCGCACGAGGCACCCTCGTGCGTCCTACGAGAAGATCTCTATCTGGACCCGTGGATCGAGAGATCACCCACGGCTCGTTGCTGCGACACCGTGCGTCGCCGTGCGTCGTCGTGCGTTTAATCGACCACGATTCGATACGATTCTCCAGATACACGCGTTCAATTAACGTCGGATTATTCGATAAACGAAGATCGAATCTCGATCGTGACTCCTTTACGCACAACTTGGCGATAAAACAACTTGACGCGCAACGCGCGAATACATTTACATGTGACATTTAATATCTCTTACTCGCCTCGATAGCAGAGGCGAACGTAATACAAATGAGTAACGTAATAACGCCACAGTTTTCATTCGAGATTACGCGAGAGTTCATAGCTTTTTAATGCCAACAAATGTCACTTGGAACTTCCAGTCTTTCAAATGTTTCACGGCTTTAACGAAGAGAGCAAAGTGTCAGCAGTTGTTGGATTTTAATTGCTACAACGCAATTCAAATTAAATAAATTACGAAGAGAAAGGCTCTTGTTCTACGGGTTGATCGATAATTATCTTGCTTTTTGAAATTGGATGACTTTCGTGCAACGTTTCCGTTCTATTCCGGCTGCAACGTGTAGCTACGTTTAGGAATATCTGAAATCCTATTGGTTCCCAAGTTTTCCAATAGTACACTCGAACTTGGCCGTTCCACTGACCGTCGGAAACTCTAATTGCACTAATGGATCAGGGTTTTTTGTCATCTGTTAATGAAAACAGATTTCAGTGATTTAAAAAAGCTGGTCAAATTTAATCAGCTCTTCGCTGGAAATCGAATAAAAATGTCTACCTACGATTCGCTGCAACTCCGCTTGGTTCATTAAATTTATTCAATTTCTCGGTCGCGAAATTTCCGAAGCTGACAGTACCAGCTCCGATCGATCGTTTGACAAAAGGGGCGGATACCCTCGCGATGATCCCTCGCAATAAACGAATCGCGACCATTAATTAAATTGATCCGTAGGTTACTATCTCCGGGCTAATTCGAAAGGAAAGGACGACGCTAGGCGATCGGGGCGGGTTTCGCGGTCGAAATCGAGCGGCGTGCAACCCTTTCGGGCGAGCGAAACAGTGGAGCAGAAAGAATGGAGAGTCGTTTCGGACGATTAAATTGCGGCGACTCGAGCGGAGGGTAGCGGCGAACAGTGACGGAGCTGCGAGGGGGTAGAAACGGGGGGGAAACGATGGGGTGAAACGGGGATGCGCATTTCGGGGCGCGTTTCGACTAGAATAGTCAATTACGGGCGCGTGGCTCGCGCTTTTCTTTCCTGCTGGCGTACTCGCGCGGCATTGTAAAGGCGAAATT
The DNA here is from genome assembly GCA_963969225.1 of Xylocopa violacea. Lineage (NCBI taxonomy): Eukaryota > Metazoa > Arthropoda > Insecta > Hymenoptera > Apidae > Xylocopa > Xylocopa violacea. Next base: position 21,233,836 of record CAXAJV010000015.1, read on the forward strand.
TACCGGAATTATCTCGCTCCCTCCGCGTCCGTCTGCCGGGGCCATTAATCATTCGCTGAAAGCCGCCAGTGTCCTTGAACCGCGTGCCCCGCCGCGTTCATCGATTCGCGATAAAAGAAAATCGACGGGGCCGCGGCCGCGGTTCGCAGAAACCTCGCAGGAACGGACGATATCGATTTCGAGAGACCGGAGAACGTCGATCCATCGTTTTTTCCCTTCCTTTTTTTGGGGGGTTATGATCTGGTTGCGACGTGGGATCGCCTAGCGTCGTCTGTGGAGCAGACAGAAGGTCGTCGGTACAGGGTGAGTTCACCGAGGCTGGAGTTCGAAGTGCATCCGTTGCTTTTTACGACGCGAGGAATACGCGAAAGAGAAAATATTCTGATTCAAAGGGAGGATGCTGTGCTTGAATGTTAGCGAATGCGGTACTCTTGCGAGACGATCGGTTAATCAAGTCTTTCTCTCTCTCTGAGCGATGGAACGAGTAGAACAAAGCTGACGAATTAAATCTGAATTTTGTTTGAAACAAAATCTCGCGCAAGAGTCGTCCGTTCTTCTGGTTGCGGCACGATTTTAGGAACACCCCGTGTGCGCGGTAGGCATAATACCGCAGAGCAGAGGACTCTTCAGAACGAAAGGACAGAAGAGGCGAAGTGGATCAAAGAGAAATTATACAATGAAAAGTCGGCGACTCGATTTAATGAAGTAAAACGATCCGAAGATCGGAGCACGAATTCAATGTTATTGCGGTGAATTCGCAAGAGTAAAGGTCCGTATAATGAGCTTCTAATGAGAGCACGTTAAACAGTCGGAGTTATGATAATAAATTCGGTTTCGAAGGTAGAATTTTTATAATGGGGCTATTAAAGTAAATTATATATGTGTCGAATACGATTACGAGTGCTCGTCGACTTTTTCTACAGTTTTTAATAAGATCGTACAATTGTTTTGAATTGATTCCTGAACAATACTGATATTTCGCACAATTATTAGTAAAACGGGACATCCGATTTTCATTTCGAAGCGCACTTTTAATTCCACAATCGATGAACGGAACGTTGGACAAATGTCTTATCTCGCGTGACCTAAATCGAGCGCGAATTAACATTTAATTCACGTTTCCCGCGCAATAACGCCATAAAAGGCAGCGAAGAGTCTCGCTTAAAATGCTGCGTTACTCGAAAACCCAGCTCTCATCCATAATGAAAGGTTTTTAATTAAAATTCCAATAGCACACCGATGACAATGGATTCGATTCCGTCGGCTGCGAAGTCCGCGGAAAAACATAAACGCCCTATCGTCCGCGACTACTCGAACGAGAATGATATTACATCTCATTTCAGTTTCGCGATAAATGATAATTTCCTACCCCATTGTTGCGGTACAGTCGAGATAACGTTTTCAAATTTTGCTTTTTTAAAAAACCCAACCAGCTCTCCATTGTTTGAAATCGGTGAATACGGGCGAAAAGACGCGAATAATAAATTCTGGTAGAAATTGTTCGAACGCGAAACGAACGGTTTTCGGAGGGAAATGGTTCTGGTGATAATGGCAACTTTAATAAAACGTTAACATCCACTTCAGAAATCGATTTTCGCCAGGAAGTCGAGTTCTGATTGGTTTTGCGCCAAGCCCTTCGATGGGACGCGGCTTAACGACGAACGTAGAACTAAATTATTAAGGGAACGTTCGTCAATTTTCGAAGGCATTCGAATAATTGTACGACTGAATGATCAAGGGGTTAAAAGCATTTGGCTGTCTTGTCGCTACGAGCATTAACAAAATAAGTAAATCGTATTACGGTCTAATTCGATTCTCTAGTCTCTTCTCGTCGCGAAAGAAAGATTATTACCAAATATTCCAACGTTACTCTCGACTAAATATACTTCCTCCACACCCGAGTCGCAAACATTTATCCTTCCCACGGTATCCACTCGCCCATTCGCGATTGATCATTAATAATCATGACTTCTGGTTAGCTGTATTATTCCTGCATAACATCCCTCAGTTTCTACCGCAGAACGCCGCCATCTTCGCGTCGATTCTATCGGCGAACCGAAATTTGGACCCGCAGGAATAATTAAAACTCCCGAAGCAGAGGTGGCGCGATGTCATCGATAACCTTCGTTAAATAATCTCGCGGCCGTGTACTAATTACCAGAACGGAGACGTGCCCAGCTGTAACTGTACCGCGGTTTCTTTCGTCCGAGACGAAATTCCCGGGAAACTACTTCCTGACTCGACCGCGCTACCATCTACGAAGCGAAATCGCACGGGCCGTGGCCTGAGACGATCCTCCGCGGGATTCTCGGACGATTCCTGAAGCACGCGATTCCTGAAAAAGAGAGGACGAGGTCCGCTCGCGATGGCGCGCGGTGCCGAGAGAGAGAGAGAGAGAGGGGAACACGCGAATGGACGCGATGTATTTACCTAGGACGCGGAGCAGAAGATCAAAGGTGTCACGGAGCAGCCAACAGTGGTTCGAGCCAGCCACACCTGACGCTGACGCTCCCCGTGGAATTGCCTTTTTCTCCGTTCCTCGTGGAATCCGCGCTGCACGCGCGAACCAAATCGTTCCTTGATCGTAACGAACGACCTGCGCCGACCCAGTTCCCAGTTCGAGTGATAATTAATTCTTATCCGCGTCTCGTTTGACCAAGGATACCAGAGTTCTCAGAAATTCCGTTGCTCCGCGTTTGCGAGATCCAGACTGTCGCGAGAAAAGTTTCCGTCTGAACCGTTTGCAAAAGGTTGCTTCGATACTTTCCACTTTATTTTAAATAATTTCAGTACGCATAAAATAGGTTCGTAAAATCTCTTTCCAACTCGATCGTTTTAACTTTTCAGTCGATTCCTGAACGAATTCAACCACTCGGCTGAAATGCCTGCGCCGGATCTTGTTTGCAAGCCCTCCTTCGCACAGCGGTGATTAGATCCAGCCGATTTACGTTCGCGACGTTCGATTCGAGGCGAAAACAAACGCAACCGCCCCATCCTTGCTTCCGTTTCCGACGTTTCCTGGGCTCAGTCAAGGTCATCCCCGTTCCGCCGTCAGATTGCCCCACTTATTGGCACCAATTGCATAATCTCCCGCGTTACCTCCTGGCAAAACTAATTTATTACTCAACGATCATCTCCGCTCGGCCGATCGACTATCGCCGGTGGAATGAGGATGTCCTCCGTACCCTCCTCCGCTGACGGCATCGAGCAACGCCACGAGACCCCCTCGATTATGTAAAAGAATCCCCCCGTCTCTATGATATAGAAATATTAAACGCACGCGTATCAGAGGACGCATTTACGCGGATGGGCGTCGAGGAGCGGCCATCAGAGACACCGAACGCTGCGCTCGACAGCCAATTTCAAACTATTTCCATAGAATTACTTCATGATCGAACGGGGTCAAGTTGTTTTACAACGCGTAACCACCGTTTAAAAACTGTTCGCCTGGTTTCAACGTTGTTCCGTATTGCTTCTGCTGATGGCTGTTGCAGGGAGATGGAAGGTAATCGATGGCGAGCTAATTTTCTTTGGTTATTCTATCGTCTTTCACGCGTTTTCATCCAAGTCTGCAAGCTTCTCGTGTCCTCGATTTTTTATAGCAAACAAAGACTCGAATCGTAAATTCCAAGAGACGAATGGAATATTAATGGAATATCAAACTGAATGAAAACTTTCAAATAGATTTACCAACGCGTTTCGCGATACGAATTTTTTAGCAGAATTTCGAAACGGACAAAAGTTAAATCGCGACATTGAATTACGAGCAGCAGCGCGCTGTGCGAGTGCCGAGGGTCTCAAAAATTCATTAAACTTCTTTTTCGTTTTATAATGGGAAAAGATTCAATTATTCTCTTCAGACGAGAAGGAAAGAAGGAAGAGAAATGTTCTTATCTAATGAATATCATAAGTTATTGTCAGAATAAATGATAGGACGTGTGCACGCGCGTTACATAATAACACGCATTAATGAGATACGATGAGTTAATTAACTTTTAACACGATAATAAGAAACCATCAAGGTTAAACCACTGTGCATCCATGTGAACCACGCACCATTGTTTAGGGGCCATTATTATTCGTAGACAATTTAATATCAGGTACGATCAGAGTATTAGTTTAAATGTAATTAAACGTTCCGTTCCGACTTTACAAATTATCGCTACTTTTCAGTCGAACTGCATTCGACGCGCAATTATAAATATTGAGAGAACGAGGTCTGCATAAAAATACATGAAAATTATCGACTGCTCCAAGAATTCTCGATCGCGCCTCTAAATAATCGAAAACCAAAAGGGATCCAACGTTGGAATTATCAGTTTCCCGATAAAAAAAAAAAAAAGAAGAAAGCAGTATTTCACCCTACCCAAAATCAATAAAACGAGAATTTCCCAAGCGTATATCGGTGACACTTTTATCGAAGTTTTAATAAATGAATGCTCGGTGTGTTCCCCTCGCGCTATCCCTATCATCGCTATCAGTAACCAAATATATTCAACGCGGCGGTATACGCGGGACTTCGAGAAAGCCTCACGGCTGATCAAATGTGATTTCAAAAGGAAGCCAAGTCGCCACGATGCACCTGGTCCGCCAAGGAGGCCTTCTCTGCCTCCTTTCGAAGGAATTAACGGCAGGAATTGTACAGTTTTCATGTTTCAGTCTGCTTTGGAAGTTCGCCTCGAAGACGCTGAAATAAGGTCCAACCCAGGAGTCTCTCCACCCTCATATTTATTCAACAAGTTCACGGAACTACCGTGAAAGTGTTTACATATCAATTGCGGGACAAGGGACAGAATTGCGGCTTCAATTTTGAACTTTCGTCAATTGTCTCACGTTCCTTGCATTTCTTTTTAACGAGTACCATTGTTCTGCCAGTTGCGCGCACAGTGGCTGCAGAAAGTGTTACTCTAACGTTTACAATATGCGACTGCATATGACAGCATTTTTTGTGACCCCGTAAACATTTGGTTCTACGAAAATGAAACACAAAGCGAAAGAGCGACGGAAGTTGAAAATTATAGGTATACAGAAGTACTTTCCGTACCAGTTGACCATATATATTCCAATGAATATATCGCGCAGAACTGACCTTTGTCATAAAGCATTGTAGTTTTCAGGGAGGAGAGAACTTTTAACGTTTGGTCGGGATCACCCATAGCTCCATTTAAATTTGTTCCAGTTTCGAATTTTATGGTACCCACGTTGCGATAAATTAAAGACTCGACTCAATTTATACAAAAGAGACTACGCGATCTCGTAAATTGAATAAAATTCATTCCCCGACTGCGAACTAAAATGGAAGACGCGCATAGAGACGCGGTACAGTGTGGGGGTCTCGTAAAACAGAAACTCGTGTTGCGCAGAATTTCGTCCTCGATGACGCTCGCTGGTCGAAAGGCATCGTTCACGTCGTAAACTCGTTGTTGACCCATTTCCAGAATTGTTTACCGTTCCCTGGACCAGGGTACGGTCGAGCAACAAACTTGAACAAGTCGCGGCGAGGTTGCGGGGGTGGCCAGTCCAACTGGGGACACATCGCCAGCATTTCCGATCGCGACGATTCGACGATTCGACGACACCGCGAGCATTTCCCGTGGCGCAACCTCCGATTTATCCAGTCGACAAATAGCGCGGATTGCACTCGAGTGCAGCGCGCGCGCGCCATTTCGAAGACGCGCTTCCCGGGGATGTGACCCAAGAGGATTTGGGTCGCGAAATATAGGCCGCAACCTTAATCTATGCCGCGAAAATACGCGCCCCGGGAACTGCTCGTCGTTTCCACCTTCGCGCCTCGATCCCGCTCGTTTACCAACGCGAAATCAATCTACTCGTCATGTATTACTTTATATTCCAGAGTTTCCAAGTTTTGGAGTAGTCATTAATGGGCCTCAGCAGGAGTATTCTCGTTAGCTCTTTATCAAGAGAGCCAGCCAATGCTGCCAGCCAATTAAAAAAATAATTACAAGGAGAACACGTTCCATAGTTGCTTATTACTACTTTATTGCCACGTTACTACAGTATTATTATTATCTTCGTATTTTTACGTATTAATCTTAAACCGATTACTATAATATATTATATTTTGTAGTACAATTATGTTACAAGTGCATTAGCAGCGTAATTAGCTGCATAGCGAGTGCGAAAACCATTGTATTACAAGTATATCATGTTCATACCATTGTAAAGTACAATTTAACTGTAATTTATTGTATATTTTATTAAGTTTAATCAATAAATCAACTATTTAAACGAAATGCAATGAGTGTTGTCATTATCCTCAAAGTCCAGCACTCCTAGAATGACCAATTCCAATCCTTAAACGAGAAAATAGTCTCGTAAAAGTAGCCCTGAACCTATTAAATTAGTGGAATACTAGCATTTCCTGGAAAATGACGTCACTTCCAAGAATGGTCAGAAATCCTGGAATTTCGAGGATTCCTGGAAATGACGTCATTTTCCAAGAAGTGGCACTTGGGATACCTCCTCGCATATCATGTTCTCCTGATACAAAAGTCCGAAAAACGGGGTTTACGCTTGAATGAGCCCCAGAAACTGGGATTTCCAGGAAAATGACGTCACTTCTAGGAATCGCCGAAATTCCAGGAATTCTCGATGACGTCATTTCCAAGAAGTGGCACTTGGGATACCTCCTCGCATATCATGTTCTCCTAATACAAAGTTCCAAAATCGGGGCGTCACGCTCGAGTGAGCACCAGAAACTGGGATTTCCTGGAAAATGACGTCACTTCTAGGAATCGCCGAAATTCCAGGAATTCTCGATGACGTCATTTCCAAGAAGTGGCACTTGGGATACCTCCTCGCATATCATGTTCTCCTAATACAAAGTTCCAAAATCGGGGCGTCACGCTTGAGTGAGCACCAGAAACTGGGATTTCCAGGAAAATGACGTCATTTCCAAGAATCGCCGAAATTCCAGGAATTCTCGATGACGTCATTTCCAAGAAGTGGCACTTGGAATACCTCCTCGCACATCATGTTCTCCTAATACAAAGTGCCAAAATCGGGGCGTTCCGCTTGAATGAGCACCGATTTTTAGGATTTTGTATTAGGAGAACATGATATGCGAGGAGGTATCCGAACGTGCCACTTCTTGGAAATGACGTCATCGAGAATTCCAGGAATTTCGGCAATTCTTGGAAATGACGTCATTTTCCAGGAAATGCCAGTTTCTGGGGCTCACTCAAGCGGAACGGCCCGATTTTGGAACTTTGTATTAGGAGAACATGATATGCGAGGAGGTATCCCAAGTGCCACTTCTTGGAAATGACGTCATCGAGAATTCCTGGAATTTCGGCGATTCTTGGAAATGACGTCATTTTCCACGAAATGCCAGTTTCTGGTGCTCACTCGAGCGTGACACCCCGATTTTGGAACTTTGTATTAGGAGAACATGATATGCGAGGAGGTATCCGAACGTGCCACTTCTTGGAAATGACGTCATGGAGAATTCCTGGAATTTCGGCAATTCTTGGAAATGACGTCATTTTCCTGGAAATCCCAGTTTCTGGTGCTCACTCAAGCGGAACGCCCCGATTTTGGCACTTTGTATTAGGAGAACATGATGTGCGAGGAGGTATCCCAAGTGCCACTTCTTGGAAATGACGTCATCGAGAATTCCTGGAATTTTGGCGATTCCTAGAAGTGACGTCATTTTCCTGGAAATCCCAGTTTCTGGGGCTCACTCAAGCGTAAAACCCCGATTTTCGGACTTTGTATCAGGAGAACATGATATGCGAGGAGGTATTCCAAGTGCCACTTCTTGGAAAATGACGTCATTTCCAGGAATCCTCGAAATTCCAGGAATTCTGACCATTCTTGGAAGTGACGTCATTTTCCTGGAAATGCCAATTTTCGAGCCGCAAGGATTCAAACTTCGGAACTTCGAACTATTTTAATTTGGTTCAGGGCTGTTTTTACGAGTTTTTTCTCGTTTAAGGATTGGAATTGGTCATTCTAGGAGTGCTGGACTTTGAGGATAATGACAATACTCATTGCATTTCGTTTAAATAATTGATTTATTCATTAAACTTAACAAAATATGCAATAAATTACAATTAAACTGTATTTTTCAATGGTATAAACGTGATGTACTTATAATACAATAAATAAAGATACAAAATTAATAATAATAACGGCGTAAAGCATTTTATCATGATTTCTAACACGTATCCAAACAGTACGCAACCTGCTCCTCTTGTACGTATTGGTCCACTCAGCTTGGCTCTCTTGACAAAGAGCTAACGAGGATACTCCTGCTGAGGCCCATTAATGATTCCTGCGAGCAGCATCCAAGCTTATGCTCCAAAACTTCAAAGTTCTAGAATATAAAGTTATATGCCACGTGTCGATTGATTTTAGGTTGATCGGTGCACCACTTCCGTCTAAAACACCATAGCGACTCCTGGATACCACCACCTTTCAATTTCATCCCTTAAACGTCGATGACCACTGCTAATAAAAAAATACGTGCCTAATATTTTCAACTACACTACAAGTATACTAAATTTCACTAAAATCGATAACAAAAAGCTAGGTTCACTCGTGAGTCAATCGTAAGGCACAATACCCGAGTAATGGTCCTGCAGATTTAATGTTATGCGTTACAATCGTAAAAAATTTCCGATTGCGCGCATAACATTTAAATTTACAGGATCAGTATTTATTCCTAAAAATTTCATTCAATTATGCTCGTACGACACGCTTAAAAATACGTGGCATACGCCTCGTAAAAATACTCGAAACATTTAGGTTCAACTTACCTGCAGGATTTAGACAGGACTTAAGAAAATATACGAGACATTGATTTGGAGATACCGAATTGTTTGAACATCCCCAAGATATATATACGGGACACACTGTTGGGTGCAGGGATGTTTCGCGATTAAGTAGCGTAAACGTGATTACTATCGCAGATAAAAAAGTTGGTAGAAATAATTTAGAACAGAAGAATCGGTCGCTCTTGTTCTAAAACTGCGCTGCTGGTAACCAGTCACTCCATTTGGTTAATCCATTCCAAAGTAGAAGAAAGGAAAGTACATATATTTATATAGGATTTATAGTCTGACAATCCACCAATCCAAAAACCTATAGCGATGTACCACTGTACGGTCTACATACTCGTCCAAATACTATCACACATCGCACAGCCATTTTCATTTTTTCATATCCCTAAGAAAACTGACAGAGAGATAAGATATGGGTAAAAACTAGAAAATGGTATCCCATATCGATGAGAACCATTAATAACCGAGCATAGCGTTAATTTGAGATGAATAAAAGAAATGATTCAACACGGACGACGCGTAATATGCGATCCGAAACCTTTGACCCGTCCAAGTAGTAAGGGTCGATGACAAAATGAACGCTCCAGCGAGGAAAAACTATGCCAAACGATTCGTTCCTTCGTGGTTGCAGTGCGCGAGCGCGGTTTACCCGGAATGAGCCCCCGAAGGATGCACTGACCCGGACAATTTCGTAGCTAACCTCCCCTTTCCGCGACGTGGGACACGCTGGTGGTGCGCGTCGATGATCGAAATCGGCCTACCTGTGGATCGTGATCCGTGGCTGCGGCGACGTGGTCTGCCCGCGACAGCCGAGGGCCGTGGGGACCTTGAGGAGATCGCAGGAGGACAGATGATGCCCGTATTCGCGACAATTCCAGGTGTAACTGCCGCGGTCGTCCTCCTTCATGGATTGCTGCCTCCTGGGGCCGGCGTTGTCACCTGTGCCGCCGCCACCCTCGGAGAGATGGCGAATCAGGGGACGACGCATCGCACGAGAGTCCTATTTCACCGGCACATTCGAAACGCGGACGCGCGAATTCGACGGGTCCCGCACGATCGCTTCGAATCGCGACGGATCGCGTCCCGTGAGAGCGGACGATGTCCGGACGCGAATCGACGAGAGGAGAGGAAAATTAACGACGGCGTTTCCGTGGGACGCTCGGAGATCCACGCTCGTCCCGCTTGATCACTGCGCGTCGTGTCACGCTCGTGGTCCTCGAACGACGTAATCGCGGCACGAGTCCTCGCGAGACTATGTACGTACTTCTTGCGCGAGTGTTTACGACCGTGCACCTCCCACCCTCCATCCCTATTAACTATTTGTCTTACCTGCCACCCACTGTCCCGAACCGTACCGAATGCACGACGCGACTGGTCGGTAAGATAGACAGCTTCGAGGGGTTGGATAGAGCCGTGCTCTATCTTATCGACCTGCCTCGCAGATGTCGCCGCTGCCTTTCGTCCCTGACTTTTAAATACGCGCACGATATTTCATTTATCAACCGCGTTCATATGTTTTAAGTCAACTTTTTCTACGTAACGAGGATGATTTACTGGACTGGGACGATAATTAAAATCTAACGTTTCCCAAAGATTGCATCAATCATTTTGAGCGGGGATCAAAAATCCCGATTACACGTTTCGAAATAATTTAATAATCAATAGGAATAGAAGTGCTGTAGGTTTGATACCAGCAACAGGAGAAGAGCGCGATATCTTATCATTTAGCACATGTTCTCCTATCTTATATGATGAGTGTACAGCTATACGAGTGCAACGTTGATTAACGTTTTCACATAATGTAATTTGAATCTAGAAAATATCCCTGGGATACTATTAATTTATATGTTCCTTTAAATAAGAGTTTGTACGACAATGAACGGGATTAAGATGAACCCATATCTGAAACACCATCAGAATTCACGACCTACTTTACAAACAGTAGATAACGTGAAAGGACTGCACTGATAATATATCGGTGCAATTACTTCTACGTCTAAAAAGAATATTTCTCCCTTTTATTGAAAGCGTTAACATCCAATCGGCCTAAATGCACATTAATTATTATGCACCTATGACATTTGCGTCACTCGTTTGAATTAACTAAGTGCATACCACAGGCAATATTGCACAAACGCTCTGCTGACATTACCTCATAGGGGAAATAAAGAAGAAGGGACACTTTATTATTTCTCCTTACGTAACTGTTGCTGGTTTTCACTAATACATCATACTTATTTATCGATAACTTTGACGGTGAAAAAACTATACGATCGTAATACGATAATCACTGAAACCTTCCTACTGATCGAGTACAAGGTACGTGATTCAAATATTTCGCAGAGAGTACGACATAAGTCGATTGCAAAGGTGTCTTCAATTAGCTATTCCGTTACGAAATGTATATGTACACGTGTATGTACACTGCTTATGTAACTACGTCTCATTTACAAAATACATATATGTAACGTGATAATAAATTAAGTAATCCATTAGCAAAGCTTTATCGCCGTTAGCTGATGAACTCGTACTTTTTAGAACTCGTAGCAATCGAGTACGATCAATTGTAACTTTTAATAGCCTAGATAATGAAAGAAGGATCAACTGTAAAGTATAACGCTCCGGTTTCTTTGAACGAAAAGCTTGGAGCGCAAAAATAATTTGAAAGAAAAAAATAAAGACCTTGATTCGAATATGTTACATCAAGTACACGTATAATCCTATGAAGCAAAGAGCCGTCAACATGAGATCACTGTCGTATATAGATTTACATACGTCACGCAGGGGCTGACGAATGACACACATTCGAGAGAGCTACGTGAATTTATAATTTCAAAATTATAACACGTCGCTAATGGAATTCATTAGAAATTAACAACCACTTTGCGAACACTCTATTCTTCTCTGCACGATGTAACGCAAACCATGTAAAGGAACATACCTATTCTTAACCCACAAGTGTGACTCATTTTCGTTTATTATTTCTCTGCCTCCGTATGCTCCGCAAATGGTTCATAGCTGTTACTCAATCGCTCCTCCTTTCAGTAATTTGAAGCGAAGTGTGCGTAGGTGTTGAGAAGAAAAAGAAGAAAAAATGAATAGCGAAACGAAAAAGAATTGCGAACTCGTGTAAACCAAAGTTCACCGTTTTACGATAACGCTGTACCCTACTGGTTGGACATGAGAATCAACGAACATGATTTTCTTTCACAGAACAACGTTTTATTATTCAAAGATAAATGTACTTCTAAAAATCCTGGCCGCAGTTCCAGCACAGTTTCGCAGTAACGGAGATCTTGTTCCGGGATGTATTCAGGATTGTCGCATAAAACAGTGAATCGCGCGTTAAAGCAAATATCGAATTTATTCACAGATCTGCGTAGTCATAAAATATATCGATCGATATCGACAACACCGACGACGGATCTTAACGATCGCGTAATAACAAACAGGGTCTGGGTTTCGTGGGAGGATAATCGAATGTGAATTCGTGATCGTAGATACCTGAAGCGCGCGCGATACTTTATGCTCCGATAGAACAAACATCCTCGAAGAAAAATTAAAAATAGTTCTGATTTTGTTCGATGGAGTTACCAGCTTCGAACGAATCGTTGATCGATAACGAGAACGTAGAAAATGGTACGATTATCCAGGTACGTACAAAAATAGTCGATAGTCCAGCGATACTGGGCTGTCGGTTGTATTCACAAAAGAATCGATACTGCGAGAATAGAAATGTAGAAAATAGGGAGCGTTGGAGAGACGGGGGGTGAAAAAGAATAGGAGGGGCGGAGAAGTAAACGCAAAGCAACCGATTACAATTCGATAGCCAAGGAATGTTTTTAAATCGTAGCACCACGTTATATCCTTATCCACTATTCGCGTACGTATAAGCTAAAAAACCGTATTTACTATGGCAGGTAATCGTACACGCGTGCACATGTGACTCGACTCCGAAGACGCGAACCGAAGAAATAGAAAGGAGAAGAGGGAGGAGACAGATTTGGAATGGATCTCACCGTGCGCGAACAACGAGTTACCCCCGATTTCGAAGCTTACGCGCTAATTAACCGCTCGCCAGACGACCGATCGATTTACTGGAACCTCGGGACTGCGCTCTATGGTATTGTTATTACTTTTTTTTTTTTTCTTTTCTTTTTTTCTTTAACGATGCACACGCGCGTATACGCACTTACAAAACGTTTACCAGGTACGCGCGTATACCATGTGTAGACGCGTGTACATGTATGCAACTTCATCTCTACAGAAAAGGTAGGCGTAACGTGCGTAGTCAGCGTGACGCCCGTGGCTGTTTAACACGTAATTGCGTAACGCATTATTTAGTTTGAGCTACCGTCGGCCGTAGCTACGTTACGAACCGACCACCCTCTATTGGATAGGTAAAATCACTCACGACCGAGAGGGAAAGGGTCGTCGGATGCACCTGTGAACACGTGTCAGCATGCGTGCGCGGTTAAGCAAGGCGGGCCTGCGGGTTGCATAACCGCAGGCGCAGGCGGCGGACTGAACGGCGCGCATACGTGCGCACGTGTACACACGGTCCTTCGTTTCTTATTTTAATCCGTTAAATACATCTATGAATCTTTCTTTTTTTTTTGTTTTTCTCTCTTTTTGCGGCACGTGACGACGCTCAAGCTCGCTGAACCGGTGACCGGTTTCGGGCTCTAGCAGCCGATCTGGTGAAGCATCGAGGCGAGCCGGAACACGCGCATCCAGGCGAACATCCCCGTCGACGGTGAACGACAGATCGCGCTCCTCGCCGTCCCGTTCGACGAATTTTTGCACTCAGCCGACGTCGACTGTCGCCGCGCTCCACGATCCGGCGTCGCGTCGATCGAGCACACGTCGCTCTCCGACTTCCTCTCCTTTTGTTGCTGCTGCTGCGGCGAGTACTTCATCGCTGGATAATCATTCGAACAATTAATCAGGATCCCGCGATCTCCCGCGCTATATAATTCGAGGGGGATGATATAACCATGGGAACGCATCGAGCGCGCGCTTATCTACACACGCGGAAGCGTTTCACTCGCTTCAACGTCGAGCGAACGAAAGAAAATTACGCATGTTAATTATCTTAATATATCCGTGACTTGCTTTCGTTGCGCACTCGTTACCTTTTGTATCTAATTAATCATTCAGCGCGCGTCTATTCACGATCGTATTCGAACGTGAGCAAATTTCATTTGAATCGAAGATAAAGGGATAGCAGTTTGAACGAACGAACCCCGTTTTCAATTATTTTGTTAGTTCGAGAGAGGTGCTACGTTTACGGTACGCAAGAGGTGGTACGTTTGATAATTGTTTAATGAAAATTTCATACGACCGTAGAAAACTTTCGGAAACTAACTCGCGCAGAATATAATGAACCGAAAGACGCCGAGTCCGAAGACAGTCTAACGATTTTACGACCGCAGTATGTAAGCCAACCGTAGTATGGTTAAGTAATGAGATTTTCCCGTATGTCACTGCGCTACTTTTTTTCTCACGGACTAACAGTGAAATTCCTTTCACTGGCAAATCCTCTTTTGTCTAAGAAAGCCGTTTTACGCAACGGAAAGAGAGTGTTGCGATCGTACGAGTGACCCGCGTGCACGAAAACAAAAGCGTTCCGATCGGATACGATCGTCTTCGATTATTAAACGAGAAACGATTTGCCAGCCGCGGAAAAACGTACGATTTCTCGCTGTTCATCACCGAAATACCGTATCAACCTTGGCTGTACGTTCGTAAATGCCAAACGCTCACTCGGTCATGGTCGAAGATCCATTACGCGTGCAATGCACAGTGCGGCTGATATAACGGTTCGACAATAGACGAATCACGTCTAAATTTAAAGCTTCTCCTCGGCAAATGAAAAAAAGCTGAAAACAAAAGTAAAGTGCGAGAAACGCGCGTTCTTCTGCTATGGCCACTAAAATTCCCATCGCGTTCTTACGTACTTCTTTCGTTCTGTCGCGTCTCATCCGCGCGCTTAATGAAAATGCATATCTTCTTTTTACGCTCGTTTCGCGTTACAGGTACGACATGCAAGCTGCTACGCATACTCTAGATCAAACATGCACGGCCTATATTTCTAAATATAAAACATCATTTACGTATTCGCGTACGCGTGGGTGTAATCAGCGATTGATTAAGCGACGAGTTTTTGCGGGTTTATCAGTGTCCGCGTTTGGAGGACTCCCTTTTTCCGGGGTTCCGAGAGTAGGTGGTGTATAGTGGGCGTTTCAAATGTGTTCTGGTTTTAGTGAAGCGCACGCGCTTCTTTCGGTCAGCTGATTCCCTAGACCTACTTTTTGCCCGATGATGCAGGCTACAAATAGGTATAGTCGAAGAATGCGCGTGTGTGCAAACGGGCGCGTGTGTGTGTGTGTGTGTGCGCGCGCTTCTTGTCCTACCGTGTACGTACGCGTACCTACATGCTTTAGGAAACACCGCGTGCCCTAAATCATGCTCTTTACTCGAGGTCATTCTCAGACACTCGAAAAACTGAAAGTACAAAGCACGCTTCTGCTCTGCGATCGCAGAGTTCTCCGATCATCCTGTTTACGTTCGAATCGAAAATAATCGATCTCTTTACGATAATGAACGAAAATATTAATTTACTAAGAAAGTTGTAAAACAGTTGTTCGTTAGTTTTAAATGTACGGCTTGTATGCACGAACTAATAATATATTATAAACCATAATGGGTTATTATGACGGTATTCGAAGGAAACCGTTACGCGAATGAGTAAGTGGTTTCGTAGATTTTTCGAATCTCTTGCAGCGAATAAATCACGCAACGCGTTACCACACGAATACTTCGCCGAGGAACAGTCGGTTTTTGAAAGAAAATTTTTGTGCGATGTTTGCATATTTGGAAGAGTCCAAGCAAAAGCTTGCCGCAATCCATATTCATGCGAGTAGGCTCAGTGGTAGGCGCGCGCGATCGTTTTGCACGATAATTTTTACGAATCGACCTCTCCAGTGCTCGATGCAAAAGCGCGGCAACTCGGTTGCCAATGCGATCGCTATACGGGATTCCAGTGGCGCATCGTACGACAATTTCCAGAGAATCACGAAGAAAAGGTCCGAGCAAAGTAATCGACGCGTATAAAAAACAAGGCACGACTCGCGAGACGCATTTGTTACATACCTGTGCGAGTTTTATTCAATTCCTAATTCCCCGCGAGGAGGTGTACGTGAGAACAGCTCTACTTGGCTGCAAACCGTTCTAGACTGGTTCGAAGCGCTTCGTGTAATGTTCTGCGGTGCACAAGGTGCGTTCGCGCGGCGAGCGCCAGGAGACGGGAAGCAAGGAGGAGGACGAACGATAGAGGAGGCGGAGAGAAACTCTTTCTTCTCGCTCTGTTTTGCGCGCTAGATGGGAAAAGTGGGTACACGTCGACGCGATCGTTTCTACGATGAAGCAAGCTGGTGGGGAGGCTCGTCTTCTTGGTTATGTTCCGCAGCGCCGGCGCTGCATCGACCCATCTGCACCTTGCCATCGGCGTGTGCTCGCTCCAAGGTACTTCCGAAGCGCCAATTCGTTTTTTCTACTCTGCACACTTCGCGCTCGTATAAATTGCTTCGTGCCGATACACTCATCGGAAATTGTTCAATTATCATCCGTTTAACCGTTACTAAAATTATTCTACGTCCATTGCCCGTCCGTTTAATTCCGTAAGGCGAATCTGACACGTGGTTCTGCTTTGAAAAAACGTTTCGTAACCCAGGCAGCGTAATACATTACTTCGCTGAGAAAGATAGATCGTGTCGACGATGTCGCAATGATATGCGAAATTCATTTATCGAATCTATAGCTGCATGCATATTTACATATAAAAGAGATATATACGTTGCAGATTTGTAAAGAACTTACCCCTCGTTGACGTACCATTTCGAAAAGTAAGACCCTTGTGGCGTGGGCGAGGTGGTCGGCGAATTCACAGCACTATTTACGTTCGACTTCGAAGATGAAAACGAAACACTACTTTTCGACGAACACGGAGTACGACACTCCTCGCTAGACAGGGGTAAATTCCACGAATATCTCGTTTTTCTCTGCGGGGTATTGCAACCAGGACTCGAACTTGGAGAACTTGAAACGGTCGGACTTTTTGGACTCTTCAAAGATCCGGAACTAAAGACTCGAGCAAACCGAAGTCTCAAAGAATTCTCTTTATTTTTCGACACGGTATTATTGTCGGTATCACATAATTTCTGTTCTTCGCAAGATTCGTTATTATTTTCCATTCTGGCTCTGGAATTGATTGAAGCATCAACTCTCTAGGACGTAACTTCGCGAACTGTAAAATTGAAATGCGATAAATCTTGTTAGGAGGTAGCATTATAAAATCTGCTAGGTTTGTTTACCGCATCCTGGCGTTGTTAACCGCATCCTTCCTTGTTCTTATCGCACTAATACAAAAATCTAATGTAAACTTAATAATTTTAGAGTGGATTTCGATATTTAAACGTTACAATTAAATGGTTTCGATTATTTAATTTATTTTACTTCCATTCATTTTGTCGAATAGAAATATTAAACTTTTACTATTGACACTATCTCCTCATTCGTATAATTAATACAATTCTTTCAATATCAGTAAAATTTAATCCAAATTATTGACAGAGCGTATCGCTGTATTCCCCTTTTTTTGTACTTAATTGCGTCTTTTGTGTCGTTTAATGCACCAAAAATCAACTTTACAAATTCATCGTCGAACCTGTATTTCCATACATTTCTTGCATTACAGTCAATTCAAACAGTTTATAACCACAAATAAATAATAGTGCACATTTGCGCATGGCTCAGCCACGGCGAGAGAGCACTCAAATATCTTTAATGATGTAGCAGAGTCAGATCTAGCTCATTCTGGCCTGACTCCTGTCAATGTACATAATTACATACATGATACACCTACTTATAATTAAGAACAATAATTTGTCACTATTCAGACTTTGCAAACGCTTGAGTACCAGATGGGGAGAATTAATGAATGATTTGCGTGAGATGTAGCGAGGTATTCACGAGGTTTGAAGTGATAATAGTACTAGTTTCCTCTATACCCGCTGAACACGTCTAGCGTGCTTTACCATCCTTTATTTGTGTCTAGCTTACTTCGATTCTTGTTCAAGGTATGCGATCAAATCAGCTCGCTCTTGTGGTTTCTTCAAACCAGCGAACACCATTTTTGTACCAGGAATGTACTTCTTTGGATTTTCAAGATATTCAAACAGGGTATCCTTGTTCCAAGTGATGCCTAAAATGACGCATATAAACGTTACTTTCTTTCAAAAGTACAAGAAACATTTCGAAAGATATACCTTTTGCTTTATTTGCATCCGTGTAACTGTAACCAGGAGCCTGACCAGTTTTCCTACCGACTATTCCATGTAAATTAGGTCCTACTTTGTGTTTACCACCAGCTTCAATTGTATGGCACTGTGCACACTTCTGTACAAAAATCTAACAAACAAATTTTTATGTTTAATGAAGGTATGATTATCAGAGAGCATTAAAGTCGAGTCAAAGCTGTAAATTCATGTCATGAAAAAAATTCGCATTACCGTGACGTGTAATCACGTGTATACGTAGTACCCGCGTTTCCGCGCGTCACAAGATCGGAATTTCGCGCGTATTATCGGATACAAATTGTTAGTTAAAGTTAGTTAAGTTAATATTAATATATATTTGCAAATTTTTACCTTCTTTCCTTTCTCTGGATCTCCAGCAGGTACACCCATTGCTTTTTAGTCTAAAACGAGATATTTAAATATAATATTTGTAAAGCATGTAGTAATATGCATATTAATGCTTTTCTGTTAAACTACCGTGCTCGCGAGATACATTCTCGCAAATTCTAATTCACGCTTCTTTTGTTACGTAAGCACGACGCACGTGAACAAAAATCTTAGATTTCGTAATATCATTGCACAAGAAACTTGCGTATATTTGTACGGTAATAATAACTGTCGAAGAATATAGAATAAAAATATAATATATGATAGGGTTAACAAGTCGAAAGTTAAAGCATATTAAATTTTCCATTTGGCACGTGTCAGGACATGGTCCAACATGGCAGAGTGGTAAAAGAACGTGGTAATTCAAGGTTGCCATTCAAACGATAACTTTAATTTAGAGGAAACGAGATGGCACACAACAGAACGATATTGCGATTTACTTAAAATATAAGAATATCGAATATCAAAAGTGCCACGATGACATTGATGTAACATTTGTCTGAAGGTCAAATACATATATGCCTGAGTGTGTTAATAAGTACATAGAGTTGACACGCGTTCCATCTTAATCTAATCTAATGAAAAGAAGAATTTTATTACTTATCACTTGTACCTGTATATGTTAATTTTAAGAAACACGGATCAACATATCAAATGTAAGAGAAAATTGTAGTAAAAAAGTACAAAAAATCAAAATGTTCCATCATGGTATAACTTACAGGTGTGCAGAGTTTATTTCACAGTTTATCAGCACCAATTTCCGCTATTTTCGTTAAAGTAAATTATTTAAAATAACGAGACTAAAGTTTTATTCAAAAACGTCGAATTTTTCATTAATAAAAATGTAATAATAGAATAGCAGCTAAAAATTAATGGCGTTACGTAACTAATTCTATACATGAATAAAGTAACCGAAGACGAGCACGAAAATTTAATAAAAATTTATTTAATTTCATTAGCTATGAGATTCCACTGCTGTAATTCATTTACGTGAACTATAATCGCATAGCATAATTCTGAATTAAACGATTCACCAAATCGTGTAAATTTTTAAACTTACATGAAAAGATACCAACTTAATTAAGTTATTAGCGCAGCGTAATTGATACTTTCGAATATAAAAAAAAAAGGAAGGTAATCAGACTTACTTTTTCCAACAGTCACCCGCGTGAACAGGATATCGCAGACGTCTGTAGGCTAACAGTGAATAGATACTTCGATCGATGTGTAACTACTGATTTCCTCTGGGCTTGAATTCAGTGTATTTTAATGGCTGATGCAACATTTCACGAAGACTATAAAACTCGTCACCAGAGGGCAGTCAAGTGCAATATCAACGAAAATCTTCCAATGATTGGTAAAATAATTTTCGCGAAATAAAGACTTTGCTGAAATTAATTTTATTTTCTAATTGAATAGATAAAGAAGTAAACGATCGGCCTTAAACGTTTGTCTGTATACAGATACGCAACAAATTGCAGTATCTACTATTTAATAGCACGAAACATTTTATGCAACATTATGATTTGATTGCATAATGTAACATTGATGTAGTAATATTCTAAATTCGTTGTACTTTAAACCTTACTTTTATTTATACCATATGTATGTATTCTACTTTGTGATTAAAAAATATAGTTATATCAAAATTTGTTACTAGCGTCTCTAGTGACAACTGTTATGTACTAAACCGAGCTGCCAATAAATTAAACCAGTTGTCTGGTCTAGATACGATAACTGAACGTAGTCAAAGATAATAACTTTATGGCACAAAAGGCTTCGCTGATACGAACGAAGTAAACATGAAATGCAAGATTCGTTTCTTTTGAAAAGAACGCAAACTGAAAAGACATGGTAAACGTTACGAAAGGAATTTTAGTTGAGTGGTACGTACATGAAGCAAATATTTCTATTCTACATAATCTAGATCATCGGGAATGTTGAATTGTTTATTAAGGCGTTCTTCAGATATGTCAAACTTCCTCTTACACCAGCTTTGGATAGCAAAAATATTGTCTGTCCATATGTTTGCGACATCTTTATATTCCTGAAAGATAAACCGATTGTGGTTAATGTAAATTAAATATTTTCTTATTATCTTATACTTGTGCTTTTGCTGCAAGTTTAGCTATAGCTTCTGGGTCAGCATCGCCGAATTTAGCAATCTGATTTCTTAACTGATCTTCTTTGGCTTTTAATTCTTCTAGTTCGCGTAACAAAAGTCCTCGTTCCTCTGTATCTTCCTTTCCTATCTGTACATTTCATTGCCAGAATAAATGTTGTAACGTAAAGTTATGTTTTGAAAATCTACATATTCTCTTAACGAGACAACATTCTGTACATTGTCAAACTGATTCTGAACTTATGCGTTCAATGATTCTATACCTTTTCTTTTTCGCAAGCCTCTTTTAGTTTCTGCAGTTTAAATTCTGCCTCTACTATCTTTTTAGTTGCTTCGGATATTCGTTGTTCCAGTGCGGTAATATTTTCTCTGAATAATGATATTTATTTGTTATTTTACCGATTTAATCATACAGTATTAGAGTATAATATGGAAAATGAAAGCACTTTGTTCCTACCCTGGAAAAGTCCAGTAAAATATAGTAGTACCAATTTTTTCTGCTCTCAATAATCCATCGTCTACTAGAGCTTGAACCACATCCTTCACAGACTGCATTACAATACCTTGTTCCTTAGGCGCGATTCTTTCCAATTCTTTCAAGGTAAAAAACTCCTTCTTTTCATAGAATATCTGAAGCATTCTTGTACGCTTTTCTTCGAGAGAAAGTCTTCGTTTAGACATTTTTATTCGAATACGTGTGATGCAATTGCAGCTGTTGAAAGAGATTATTTATTATTCTTACAGCGATGCAGCGATGAAGCAATTTCTTTTACATCTGGACGAGACATTTGCTTTGGGAAGGAAATTTATTATTCAAGATCTGGACGAGAGACATTTGTTCATCTCTGCTGATATCTTAGATATTTTACAAACAAAAGTAGACGATCTTATGGACCAAATATCATTTCCTCTAGCAGAGAAAGGAATATAAACGCTGTTCAGAAACTGTTTTTCTTCCTAACATATTGTAAAATAATTTAAGAGATAAGAATTTATTCTAAAACGATCGAACATGGCTGCACGAGAATCTGGTAGAATAAAGGATGCGTATCAGAAGAGAGTGCTAGATGATGCTGCCCGTAAACGTAGACAAAAGAAAGCATTGGAAGCTTTGGAACAAGACAATTTTCACGATGACCCGCATGCTGATTTAGGTAAGTAAATAGTTTAAATAATTTTATTCTTCTAATATTTCAATATATATAGATTTCTGTGAAACGTAATTGTTTCAGTAATGAGCAAGAAGGTTCCCAAATTTCAAGAAACTTTAGACAACAGAGGTGGCAGAAGAAAAAAGGCCAGATCAGCAGAGTATTACAAACAACGATTTCGCAAAACGTTTGCTCAGTTAGTAGAAGAAGACTTGAATATTAATCCAATTCCTCCTAATTATGCGTCTGCTCAAGCACCGCCGTCTCGTTTTCCTGAAAGACAGTTTTGCGCAGTTTGTGGTTTCCCTAGCAATTATACATGTATTCCTTGTGGCGCTAGGTATTGTAGTATGAAATGTTTGGGAACCCATCTTGACACAAGGTGCTTGAAATGGACAGTTTAATATGTATATCACTTTTATGAAACTTACATATAACCAAAACTGGTACTTACTATAGATATATTTGTTATACACGCATGTACAATTGCGTTACATTAAAATATATTTTTTAAGTCTCGATTGTTCATTGTAAATACGATACTGCTAAAAATAAGTAAATGATGACGCATAAATTTGTATACCAATGTCTCTTCTATTTCATTTATACATTGGACTAAATGTTGTATACCGTGTTTAAAAAATTTGTAAAAATGTAAAAAGAACAAGAAATATTACTTTGCATCGGAAGAAGCTGTTGTTATTCTGAGGCCTACCTGTTGCGACACGAAACGTCCGTCGAAGACTAATCAATTTTCGAGTAAACAATATGCGTTGTTTTGTACTTGCAATACCATTCAATATACGTGAAGTATAAGAGAAAAAAATATTGCATACACCACGTATAGAAAAATAATTCTATAAACACTGACTTGTCTCGTATTCACTGCAAAAGACTACGTACCACGTACCAAGTACAAGGTTGTTGTCAAAACACGATACAGTTTCGGGCAACGAACTGACGAATTTGTCTGAGAACGTGGCGGGAACGACATTCATTTCATAAAAACAATAGCCCTCTGGCGGAGTCCAGAGGAGTCTTCGTACTGTGACGAAAGAGACAGCAAAAGTAGAAATACGTCTAGTGGAAGGACGTGTGAACGTTTATAATTATGTGAAGTTTAAAGTCGTGTACGTATTCTCTGTTCCGCCTAATGCACGGACGGATACGAACGGAATCATCTACGTGAAAGTGTTACGTACTCAAGTACGTTGTATTGTGTTGTGAATCGATTATCGTATAGGTTATAATAATACATAGGCATGTAAAATGTCATAGATGTAACAATTGTAAAAGAAGAGTGGCTATAATAAATTATTCTCCTGTTATTTCCAATAAATGTACGTATACCTTATATGATGTGTATTTTATGATTCTTTTTTACGTTTGAAATGTCGATTCCTGAAACGTTTACGAGCTCCTCGTGTTAATTAACGGGTATACATATGTTGGTAGACATAGTGAGTCAGATAGAAAATTGTTCGAGCTTAATTCAATTAGACGAATGCTGCGTTTGCCAATATCGCGGTTTGAAAAGGCCAACGAATATCAGGATTTGTTGGTAAAAGCGCGAATTTAGAACCTTCGGTTTTCGCGAACACATTCTGCCCTCTACTGGCCCGTACGGGTACCTTAACACGGCCTCTCAAAAGTGTCCGCGCGAAATGTTTGTTCTAACTTATTTTGGTTTCCGATCATTTAAAAGAGCATCGCGCGCGCGCGCGAGAGAGATCGCACCCATTCATTATTCAGTGTGATGCGAGAATGTACCTACTGAATTTACCTGTGATACGATTAATGAACAATTTTCATTTCCGGATGTCGAGTGAAAAGGAATAATCGAAGGTAACATCTATTTTAAGAATGAAGTTATCGACACTGTAGCGTAACAGAATTTCCATTTCGTTAGGCACCGAAAAAATCATTCACGTGCGCATTTCCCATCGAGATCATCTCTGATTTATTTACAAATCTTTCCCCTTTAAACGCTTCGATACTACATGTATATATATATATATATAACACCGGGAATTCATTAACTTTGGTGATGGAGATATATAATTTTTTTTCTTTTTTTTTTTTTTCGAAAGATTTATCGTTTCGGTACAACTGTAACCGTTAACTTTCATTTTATAATCACACGCGATGGAGAAAATAAAAAAATTCCGTTCCTATTCCATTTTAATCGAACAACGAATATCGCAACGCGTTGCTTCAGATATTACGTAGTAAGAGTGCGCGTTTGAGAAACGTTTCGCGTTTTTATCCGAAAAATCTTTTTGGTGGAGAGCGCGGATAATGTAATATCATTTAACTAGTTTAATAATATCGTAATCTATAAGTATGTTTGCGATATATCTATCTGGTGTGATGTTGAGCTTCCTCATCAACTGAAATTTGTATTTATAGACGGAAATAAGGCAGCCGAAGATAATTAGAATAAGCTTCGATGAGTAACCGCTGGTGGCTGAGGTGGATCTCGCAGCGAAGATAAGATCTTTGCGGAACCGTGAAACTCTTTAATTGCAGAAGTAATTACTGCGTGCCGCTCAGTGCAATAACGATGACGACCTTAGACTCGCAGTCCGATAAAACTTTATGCCATCTTGATAAGCATTCGAACACGGAGTTAAATGAAATCCCGTCCGACTGTGGACTTCCTGCTGGGATAAGTCCGTTGGAATCTCGGGTGGCCGGACATCCGTCGTTAGACAAAGAACGACAGACGATTGGTAAGCATCTGATCGAATTTAACACGCCGCGAAAGATGAAATACCGTGGAACCAGTTTCGCTGAACAGTTTTCAGTGTTTGGTAACTAGATACGAAAGAGGAAATAGCAAACGTTGTGCTTTTCGTTAATTGCTTTTTAATTCAATGAAAACGTAATCTGCGTCGTCCACGAGATGTTACGAAGTATATTTCATATTTTTTTTTTCTAGGAATCTAGTTGCAAAGTCTCTGTATATTAACATACGTGTATATAGTATATACGTGTACGCGGAACTGTGGAAAGAGGCTCTCCTTAAACCTTTCCTTATATTCGTGAACCTTTATTTACAGGATAATCGTTTCAAACTTTTATTCGTAGGGGACACACTAATTATTTGATTTTTTTTTTTTTTTTTAGTCCTTTTACGATCGATACTATAAAAACTGTATAATAAATGTTATAGGCATGTTACGTAGATCGGACGGCCGTATATTTAAGCCTGTCGTTAAACCCTTACTTGGTAAAAGGGAGATCTCGTTCTATGAAAACTTACAAATATCGAAAAACCCTATCTTGTTGCAACTGAAGAATTACGTTCCAAGATATTACGGGACGACAGAGTTGCAAATCTTTGGCAGACGTAAGATATCAAGCGTATCGATCAATTTCTCCTTGCACATCCCCTTTACTATATCCATTCGTGCATCATCTTGTCGATCGGTATCATTAACGATAAGTGACGTTAATCATTGTTAAGAAAGAAAATTTCTACTTCAGAGAACTATTGCTAACAGCTGTTCTGACGGGGATTGCGGGGTTTTCGATTACGTTGACGTAAATTGGATGTTCACAGAGTATTGTCGTTAATCGATCTTGCATGTGCGAAACATCTTTCCCTCACATTTAATCGTCGAAGGAATCTCGGCGACAGACAACAAGATTAATCGTTTTGATAAAATATTAGGAGTAACATTCCTTACGCTGAAAGATATTACCGATGGTATGGCCGAGCCGTGCATGATGGACATAAAGATAGGTAGACGTACGTGGGACCCTTTGGCCACGCCAGAGAAGAGAGCAACGGAAGAGTTAAAGTACGCCGAATCTAAACGCACCTATGGATTCTGTATAACCGGCTTCCAGGTGTATAACGTCTCGTCCGGACAGTTAAAACAGTTTGGCAAACATTACGGCAAGACCCTCGATGCTAAGGGTGTCGTGGAAGGTATATCATTAACTTCAATTATCTTAAAATCCGTATATTACGTATATTACGCAACGTTAGACGCGAGTTAATTTCATAATTCGAACGTTGGTACTCAGTTGTAGTACGTATCGCTAGTTGGATCGTACGAGGAACGTTCGTAAACGAGACACCACCGGAAGGTGTTTCCGAAACATTTCGAGCAGCGCGTTCGACACCGCGCCTTTCCTTTGTCGTTACTTTTATCCTCCTTAAACTTGGTTCAGACTGTTCCAAACATTGCCTCTTTTTTTTTTCTTTGCTGCGCAGCGCTGAAAATCTTCCTGAACATAAGTCCAGAAAGACCGCCCTGTCGTCAATTGATCGTGAAGCTCCTGTCTTTTCTATGGAAGATCCTACTGTTCTTTCGCGCCCAGCGGTTGTTCCGCTTCTATTCTAGTTCCCTGCTGGTGGCGTACGACACGAAGAGGCTGCGGCATTACCTTCGTCTGAACGAGAGGAACTCGAACGGACCGGGCGGTCAAGCGTCCGAATCGTTCACGTCCGCGAATAGTCGCGCGAGCACGTCCGGTGTGTTCAAACACGCGAACGACGAAGCGAGTAACTCGGTTCCGAGCGGGACGAGTAGAAACAGGACCACGGAGAGAGTGCACTTCGTAAAGAGAAGCTTCAGCCTGAGCAACGATTGCGAGACCTCGGTCAAGGAGAAGACTTTGAACAGAAGCGGGTCGTGCAGCCCCGATTTCAGAGTCGGCGGGATATGCCGTACGCATTCCTACGCGAACAATTTCGACGACGACATGATCAGGATGAAAGAAGACTACGACGAGTTGCTCCACGAGCTCACCAGCTCCTCGGAGGAGAAGCAGAACTGGGTCAGAATCAACATGATCGACTTCACGCACGTCTTCCCAGCGGAGGATCGAAACACGCTGGATCTGAATTACTTGGAGGGCATCGAGAACCTGATCAAGCTGGTGGAGATGTTCCTGGTCTCGAAGGACACGACCGCATGAACCATGGGCCGCGACGGAGTAGGGGGTTGTTACGGGTTTCCTTTTTAAAATCGCAACGCGACACGTTGCCGCGACTGTACATTTTATATTCATCCGATAAAATTAGACCGTTTTTCCTCGACGTTAGATCGGAGACGCGCGAGCCGGAAGCCGTAACTTCGCGACGAGGTCGGGAAATGTTTCCGAGCGGACAGTAAAATATTTACCGTCTCGAGGCGCTTTCGCGGGACGTTTTTGGGTAACCGCGATCGGGCTAACGAAAAGCCGAGAGTGTTAATTGTTTCGCACCAGATGTAACGTTCGCATTCTTTAGCGCACCTTCACTTGTCAATAATTCCACGTTGCGTCCGCCTTCCTTGGATCGATGTCTCCCCCCCCCCCCTTTACCTTCGAGGTATTCCAAAAGAGTATTCGGAGTTTCGAATCGTTTTCCACTTTTCAAGCAATGCTAGAATCTCCTGCGTAACTTTGCCGCACGGCTTCGGGCGGTTGGTTAGTTTACGGGCGTTCAAAATGTCGGGACAATTCGGCTAAGGAAGGCAGCATCGACGATCGTACCATATATAGTTGGTTTTATATCTACGAACGTATTCGAACGTGCACATGTATTTGTTGTCCGCGCAACAATCGTTGTAACCATCGGATGTTCGTACTATTTACTTTTCTTATGTTCTTTCCATGCGATTCTATAATCATATGTACCGAACATGTACATTGTTATATTAAGATAAGTGAAAAAAAAAAAAAGAAATAAAAGTGTTAATGGAAACCAAAGTTCTCTTTATTGCGTTTCGAATAAGTTTAGGAAGTCGATAAAAAGGAAGTAGAGCGCTATGCAGGCATTGAATCTGTTTATGGGAGTAGAGAGGACGGGAGAGACCTTGTCGCATACGATAATCGATTTCGCGTGAAGGAAAATTAGTGCAATTTTTCTTGTCACTCGTACATACATCGTCGGAAATTAAGAAACAGGAAACAGATTAAAAGGATTACGAGCATCTTCCAAACAAAGTTATTACGTGCCAACAAATTCATTTCGAAGTCACGATTTTATTGCGATCGAAATCGACGTACTCAAAACTGATTAAATGAATAATTAATCCCGTCGAGTAGCAGGTGATTAAACAGACTCGTTCGTTATCGTATATTTTATTCGTCATTCACTCGTAAACAGTTTTTACATTGTCGCTCGAATAGTCGCGCGAGCGCACCGGGCACGACGTGTCAACTGATAATAATTCATAATTTGCTTAATCTCTCGTAACATTTATAATAATATATATATATATAATATTTATATTTGTGTATTTATATTTATATTTTATATATATATGTATAAGATTGCTTGCTTGATCATCGGCTGTGATTTACGTGGCACATCGTTCACCTACTTGTACACGTACACGCGTTGCGCACACCGTGCAAACGTTTACACCCGCTAATTCCCTCTCACGCACGTTCACTTGCACTCTCGCGGGTTCGATCATCCGTCGTTTGCAATTCTACAACGTCGACGATTCAAGTCTCGCGTCGGGACTACAAAACTCGGGGGGACAAAGTCGGGACTCCTCCACTTGAACGCACTCTCGCGTGCTCTCTGGACGAAGGTAGTCACTGTTAGGAAACGCGTAACAAAGTGTAACAAAGACCGGAAGCGTGGGCGTCGCTCGCAAGTAGAAATGGAACGCGAAGCGCGCGCGATGTTTCGCCAGTAATTACCAGCTAACGTCTTTTGTTCCGAGATGAGTTGTGTACGCGCGGTATCGTAAGCAACGGAACAAGCCGTTTGTCCGCGGACAAATCGCCTTTTGTCTTCCGTTTGAAATTGAAATCAGATGTCGCGATACTCGGAGAGTGTGAAACAGAAGAGGAAGTTAGCAGTAAACGAGGGACACGTCCGCGAGCGATGTCCGTAGGTGTGTGGTACACGGTTAAACAGAACCGATCTCGATCCGTTCGCCAAATATCGTCGGGTACGATTTCCTAACGCAATAAATTTTCCACGCCGTTGGAGCTGCGGCCGCGATAAATTCGCGACGATTATTAGCGGGCGAACAGAGAGGCCGCCTTCGAGGGTATCGGTAGCTAACGTAATTACCGCGGGCGCAATTAATGGCGGCGCGGGGCTGGGGTTTCTGTTAATCAATCCGCGAATGCGATTACCACGCGGCTCAAATTGAATTACGCGTTTCTGAATAGCGGGAAAGTGTCTGATATCCAGAACGCTCTTCTCGTCGCGTTCGTTCGCGTCGGCTGCTGTTGCTGCCGGGAAGCCTCGTCATCGATCGCGTTTTAATCCGACGACACGTAACGGAATAGAAACCGATAATAAACGATAATCGACGCGTTAATAGCGCCAGCGTTAACGACGATATCAATATTAATAACCGGGGGGTTGCGTCGCGTAACGAATGGCGCGAGTAACGGGCGAACGAAACAGAAATTCGAGTATGACGAACGTAACACGTCGTATTACACTCGAGTAACGTCTAATTCTTGGCTGACGTATGCGCGCGTTTAATATCGAGATTACTGGGCCCGTAATTAATCGCGGACTCGTGCGAAAGCGTTTAATTATTCTGTCACAGTCGGTGTCTGAAGGAAATCGAAATTTATCGCGGGAGCAACCAAGCTCGGAGTCGCGCTCGGTTAAAGAATTGGCAATACATTGCAGCTGGATAAAATTGGAAACTATTATTAGAGCGGGCTTATTAGGTGGCGGACTATTTTAAGAAGCGGAAGAAACATTTCTGTGTACGTCCGTTCGGTGTCCTTGTACGATGCAGAAAAGGGCGGACGTCGCGATAATTCGACTTGCTACAAATTCTTCCTTCTTCTCGTAAACTTGCAAAATTGCGTAATTCATTCTCTTCTTTAATATTCCCGACGCATACATCCGCTAACATTTCCCGAACGAAACATGCCAAAGTTAATTTTAATATTTTCCGTCGAAATTAAACAAGTTAACAAAACTAAACCGGAATCGAAACTTTCCGAATTCAACATAGAAGGCCGACTGCTGCGCGCGGAGTTCGATCGACCGAAACTTGTTTTCTAATTTTCTGCATCGAATTACGTCCATCGTGTATCGGTCTGTGCCGCACGAAACCGAGTTAACGCGATAAAATGTATCGAAACGTGTCGCGAGTCGAAAACTAATCGCTGAGAAATTTCATAGAAAAAGAACGATGAATCATTCCTTTATAGAAGCGTGTGTAATCCACTCGAAGGACAATTAACGAGAAAACTATTAGTATCTACGTCTGCGTGTCTACGTGTCTATACATAGAAATCATTTACTCGACGCGTGAGCGATTTATCAGTTGCACGTTGCTTTAATTTAATAAACATAAGTTACCGCGAAACGTTGTTTCTTCGAATAACGATATTTCAATTTGATTTATCAATTTCTGCTCCCGGAATTGTATATAATAATTCATTTACAACAATTGTCGACAAATTAATTTTTGCTCGACGACTTTTGGCTCCTTTGTACAATGGCTCGTGCTGTACCACAATCGTATAATTGCACAATATCAAATTTCACCGTCCAATAATAGGCCGCTTCGATCGTCGTATTATAGATAAGTAAAATAGCTTCGATGACTAATTAATTGCACGTGTATGTTAATAATAAGTTACGCATTGAATGAGTATCAAAAATTTCATCGACGCGTACGATGCATCAGCACGCATTTTAAATTTTAACATTCGACATAACTGAAACGAGTCCGATCGAAATCGAATTTAATTATCACAATCGAAATGTACGCGTTGCGTTTCAACGTAATATTCTATTCACTAATTAACGAAACGATTATAAATGTTGACAATTTTTAGAAATTTCGATGTTTAAACGGAAGAAGAAGATTCGAAATTGACGGCTGGGCGTTCGATATCGAAATGCCGCTCGATCGCGAATACGAGGAGGAGAGCGACGATGGCGTAGAAATCGGACGAAGACGGAAAAGTCGGTAAAGGGGCCATCGCGGCGGAGAATAAAATTAATGAACACGCGTACAAAGCGTGCCAAGTCTGTTCAATGCCACGTAATCATTTTTTTTCCCCCAGGCGACCAATGGACCACTTCGAGGACAATCGTCGACGTTCGAATCGATCTCGTAATTGTGTTCCACGGAATTTTCCAGTCCCGTGCGCAAACATCGTTCCAGGAATTAACGACAACTTTTCTAACGGCAAACGTGCAATCGCAACAATTTTAATGGTCAATTTTCAATTTTCGACCAGCTGACGCCACTCTCGACTCGATCGAAATTAACCAATCTTTGCTCAGAAATAATGCGCTATCCGCCGTGTTTCATTGCCACTTTCAAGGTATCACAGAATCCGCTGAGAAAAGACCAAAAATGGCGGCTGGATGACTTCCGATTCTTCAACGAGGCAACAATCAACGACTCTGTCATCGAGATATCAGGCGACGGGAGCCGGAAACCGTGGGTAACAAACCTGTTCGATCAGCGATCAGCGACACGGTCCGCAGAAATTAGCAGACGTGGAATTCGTTTGCATAATGTCGAAGCGCGACGCGTCCTCATCCTTCGTCCGGTTATTTATCGCGGTCCGCGCGAGCGAATTGAAAATGGACGCCGCGGGAATGGGCGCGTCGATCGATAATTTCGGGCCTGTTCCTCGCCTAGCGCTCGTTCCAATGGCTGATTTGCAAATATATATCGTGGGACGGGGGAGGGGACGCGTGTTTGGGCGCAATCGTTCCCGATACTGTGGAGGCGTATGATGTTTGCAGCGGGTTAACACGATCGCCGTTGCAAGATGTATCGCAGGTCGCTGCGGTTTCGCAGCGGAGGTTCGATCTGACCGATTTTTGCGTTCGCCAGACACTGCACGACCCTTTCATTTTTCCATCAAGCTGTTTGGTCATTTCTGTCGATGGAGTACACGCGCGTCGTTTAATTGCTGCGACTATCGAACGATTCGAGCAGGCCACCTTTTTCGGTAGCGTAGAGTCTCGCGATTATAGACGCGTGCTTATTCTACTCTAAAGATCGATTTATACTTTCATTGGGTTATACAAAAGTGAAGAGCGACGTACAAAGTATCGCTATGCATCGCGACGAGGAGACGTGAAATTGAAACGAAGGCACGGATCGATTTCAACGAGCCGTTTCAGACGACGCGGTCGAACCTGTTAACATTTGGTAGACTTTCGCGTGTATATAAGTAACCTAAGAAACGTGTCGCGCAACGAGAGAAGAAAATCTCGGACGAGTACGCTTCGTACGTCGTAACATAAAAAAAGATACGAACTATCAAAGAATAACGCAATGGCCGGCCGCGACGGAAAATGGTATTTCATAAATTCATATCTCGCGGTCGACGAGACCTAATCCGCCGTTTCCGCGGGAACACAAAAGGTGCATTTACGAAATACCTCGTAACACACAGCCCGGACGCGATGGAACGAAACGTTTCCGCGGCAAACGAGACGCATTATCTCGAGCGTCCGTGACACACGAGTCGCGTTTAAGCAAGCGGCGTTCGTTCGCGTATCGATCCGCGTAATTGCGCGGCGCCGCCATCGATATTCGTTGTACCGCGCGGAGGAAACGCAGCGTTCTCGGGTGGCTCGACGACGTCCTCGTTCGAACGAATCGATTCGAACGCGGTCGGCGGTCTCCTTGGATCGGGCTGCGCGGCGAAATGTCGCGGCGGGAAGCGATGCAAATCGCTCGAAAGGGCGACGGGGGGAACGGTTTCTGTCGCGTGGTGGATTAACGCGGGCCGACATTTCGTTTGGTGGTAAAAAGCTCGCGGGTAACGAGTCGGAACGAATTTGGTCCGCGAGACCGATATCAAAGTGGACAGTCGCGCTGGGAAATGTCGCGCGATTACGAGGCGAGTTTCGAGTTCCATTCGCAAATAATTGGCGCTGCCCGCGGAAACGAGCATTTTAGACGCGACCGTACCTAATCCTCTTCTTTCCACCGTTATTATCCTAATTGTAAGTAACAGTCTTGAACAACGGCGGAAAATTCGATCTTGTAATTGTCCTCGCGTTGTCCTCCATTGGTCATTCGCCATTGGCTCTTTTCGATACACATTTCGGGGGTAAGTTGTAAGATTGGCGCGAACTAGTCGATAGCGAACGAATGCTACGAATTACCATTCGATTATAGCGTTCGATTAAATTAATTGGTAAAATTAATTAGTCCCAGCGAGTACACATGGTTCACCTTGGTTGATTTAACAAAGCGTAACAAGTTTCCAAAAGCAACCTATAAACTTAACTTCGCTTCCTCGTTGCAAAATGTCTGCTCGCGATCGTCGAGTCCTCGGAGGAAGTTGGAAATTCCTGTTCTCTCGATCGAAAACGAAAGCGACAGCGACGGGGTTAAAAGAGTGTGCCGCCGTGTCGCTGACAAAGCGTCGGGGTTAGGCTGAAGCACCTTCGAAGTTGCCTCGCGGCACCGTTATTTTAGGCGTTAAATTAGCGTGATAATTACGTTACGGTTAATTGGTTACCTGCTCGGGAACGCGTTCACTTTCTCCGGCGTTCTTACGTTTAACTCTTAGGTCGACGACATTAATATTCGCGTAGGTACACGCACGCGTGTATACGTATATGCTCCTATATTACGTGTATAACATATAAATACATCACGCATCCACCGTATGTACAGGCTCCCTCGGCTCCATTCGCACTCTTACTCGTTCTCATACACGTCTCCTCTCTTCCCTCCCTTTATCCCTCCCTTGGAGAGAGTCCAGACTGCGCGTTCGTCGCTACGTTTGTTTCTCTACGCTGATGAAAAATCGCAGCTCGAGCCGCAGCCCGCCTAATTTCGGTTCGAATTCGTCGAACGAGACAGCGCGAGCCGCCTCGAAACCGGTAAATTCGCAACGAGGTGTTTCGCTTCCCAAATTGTTCTCGCGTCCTCCGTTCTATTTGAGACGCGCGATTTATTGCCACGGTTTTGCAAGGCACACATATGATAAACACCAGCCAGATAACGAGGCGTGCAACGCGGATCTGCGTTTTATCGCCCCAAGATGGCAGAGACGATTGTTTCCAGTGCGAACTGGCAATTTCTTCTCGTCCTTTCGACCTATTTCATCTTATCGAATAATTCTCGTGTCTGCGTTCAACTGGTTGTGAAAAAACGTTTAATCACGATTCCCACGCGAGGCGTTTACACTCCGCGGATTTTTCGTGTCCGTCGAATTACTCCGAATCACCACGGAGACGTTTTAAATACCCGATGATATAAAGTTCCGTCGAGACGCGAAATTATTGCGCTCGTGGAACAGGATTTCTGGAAACTAGAGGCGTAATTCTCGGTTAAGCACCGGTATTACGGGTTCCGCGGTGTTTTTAAACGTTCCGCGGTTTCGCACGGAATGCTGAATGATATTTGCCAATAAACCGTTCGAACCTAATGAATGCCCGTGCGCAGCGTCGTCGCATAATTAGCGCGTAGCGATTGGAACGGAACAATTGAGAATGGAAATAAATTTGAAAATTATTTTCGAATCGTCGATCGATCTTTCGATGTTTGGCGCAAATATCAATTGAAACGCAAAGGGTTAAACAGTGGACGCAATATCTTCTCGAGCCCTTCCAGCTGGAACGCTCCACGAGTGACAAATTGCTGGTCACGCGTATTTATTTCCATTAATTAAGCTGGTGTTTTCGAGCAAAACCGCCGCCGCCGCGGCCTTTGCACGATTTCCTGTAAATTACTTCCCGGTACTCTCGATTCTATTTTTACGTTCGCTCTCGTTACGATATCAGTTAGAATCGTTGATAAATGATCAAAAACATTTTTGTACCCGGTTTAAATCTACGTAACATACATCTGCCGCTCCGCAGTGATTAACGTAATACGAGTAACATTGAATTAGGCCTTAAACTGGCGCGATTTACGCGGTCCGGTTGTTCGCCGCGCGTTACTTTAATAAAGACCGCGACATCGCGACGCGTAATTAGAGGATGACATGTCGTCGACGCGCGTTGCGTCCACGGACACTCGTCTGTACACGCGCGTCTTTACTTTCCGCTGTTTCACGCGGTTCTGTCAGTATCCGAGACGACGAGCAGCTGTCGCGCGTGCAAGCCTGCAGCCGGAGAGACGGCTAATGCGTATCGTTTTAATTAAATTCGCCATCGGAGCCATTCAACGTTCAACGAGCCAATTTAACCGTGCACAATAAGTTCATTCAATGCTCCCGGCCGGCCCGTTTGTGTTCCGCGACCGTGCCCGGCTCTATTCAACAGAAATGAATTTTTCTACGTCTCGTTAGAGCCTCGATTCGAATAAACGGACGATTCAACGAGGATTCTCGAGCGTTTCGTCGAGGAATCCGTTGCGTTCGACGCAAGTCGAGCGTGTTTTACATTTACGCCGTTTCGGGTCGAAGGAACGAGCGGTCTCGCATTCGCGAAGCGGGTCAATTCGAGCAACTCGAATTCAATTAGCCGGCTAATTGCGCCGCGGAATTGCGCGCGGCGTCGTTCGAGGCACCAACACAGTTTTCGTTTCTTTTAAATATATCACTTTTATTTAGTCGCCATTTTATTGAATGTAGCACCACAAAACATGTATAACAAAGAGCATTATAAATAGGTGAATCGATTCTCGTCGGAGTCCCAGTCGACGCGTTTTTATTGAAGTCGAAGCGAAGCAACGTCGAGATCGAAGGAGACTCGAAAGTAAGGCCACTTGCTCGTTGCTCCGCGCGATTAACGGGGAGGCACGTGCCATCAAAAGGGACGATGAATTAATATCACCGCGATCAGAGAGGTCACGGAGCCCCGCGTCCGGGCAACGACACGAGTTCCTCACCCTCGCTGTCGAGCGGTTACAATTCCAAGTCCCGACGATTCCTCCACCGTGAAACCTCTCTCCTCGAAATCTCTCGATTCGCGTGCGTCTACGCTAGGTGAAATTTCGTTGCAACGTTCGACCGGTGGATCGGTTGTTACTTTCAGGATGAGAAAGGCTCGTCGCGTGTTACGCGACGTCAGCTCGATTTATCAGCTTCCGCGTTAAACTGGATCGTGAATACTTGGAGCGAGACGGATTTACCAGTCGATTCGTTAAATTAATTCTGATTTTTAGTCTTCTCGAATTCATTTCTCGCTTTCCGATCGCCTCCCCGCGTAGAAGCGACGGACGAAGCGCGTTTCAAACAGAGTACGTAGAATTTCGAATCGAGTTATCGAAATTGTGCCTCTCTGGGAAATTCCCACCGCAGACTCGAGTGAACGCAAATCGAAAGGGTTCGTTCCTCGAAACATACCCCGCTCGCGATCCATCGCTGCTGCACGGAACGACGGACAGAGAGAGAGAAATTAGTCTACGATTAACACTTATATTCCGTGAGTGCAATAATAATATTCGAATATCAACGATCAACGTTTCGCGACAAGAAATTCGCTCGGCGCAGTATTCGTTCGAGCGAGGCAAATAATTTAATCTTATCTGCTCTAGTCGGTGGACTAGTTTCTTCCGCGTATCGTCTATTGTTTATACAATTAACCTTAGTAATAAGCTACGCGCTCATTAGCGCTAGAAAGAAGAGAAAAAAAAAAAAAAAAAAAAAAGAAAAATTAGAAGAGACCGTTGGGTCGAAAAGTCTGCTCGTTACAAAGTTCGCGCCGGTTCGCGTCGAAACACAGTCTGGACCCGATCCAACGATAACGATCGTGGCTTCGAGTTCCGAGGGAAATTCAATTCCCCCCCTTCCCCCCTGGATCGACGCGGTTCAAACGCGTCGGTCGTTCTTTTTCTTTCGCCTCAGTGGTCATTAACCCAGACTCGTCTGAATTTTTCCCTAAGGATCGCGGAATCTTTCCACGTCCACGCGGTCGCTGTGCGCCAGCGTGGAACGATTTTCCGATCGTTGACGCGAGAGCGATAATTCCGGTGCTACCGGCCCATCTCGCTAACACGATCGCGCTGCAATTCCAGCGAAACTGGCTCGATCTATTCTCGAACCGCTGAGGGATGGTACATGGTTTTGCTCTCTCCAGCAGCTCGATGTCCTGGCTATCCTCCATCGCTCCTCCCGTGCCGGTCGTACTTCTCCCTTGACTTCGTCGGTCGACGCCCGTGTTTACCGATCACCCGTCATCCGCTGCGTAGGTATTTCTTGATAAAGCAAACGCGAGACTTGGGACAGCAAAAGAGACGGAAGCTTCGCGTTTGCTCTATCGAGTGATACGTATGCATCGAGAAGACTGCTTATCGAATCCTTTGATGTTCTCGTGTTCGTTTTCGGTTTTCCTTACGGACAACACTCCTGATTCTATCGGTCAAGGGACAGAAGAGGAAGGATAGCTTCGGACCATCTTTCAATGGTCCCCACCGTCGTCGTTTCTCATCCGACTGTCATTGCCACGTGTTCGTGTCTGCGATGGGCCACGATCATTGCCGCGTCGTCTACGTAATTATCCCCCTTGCCGGAGGGTGGTTAAGGATTATCTAGGTTAAAAACACTCGAAACCTTTTCTTTCTTGTCAGAAGTAGTTACAAAGGAGGAAAAGAAGAGGTCGCACGCGCACACATCGTTTTACTTCAGCATGAATGCCCTGTACAGTCGTATTTATATCGATGGCTTTCTCTCGCTCTCTCACACTCTCTCTCTCTCTCACACACTCTCTCTCTCTCGTTTCCTTCTGTCGGGCGTGAGATGATAGCACGACGTGTAACGGCCAGGGATATTCAGAAAGGCACTAACCCTCAAAGATCCGACAAAATCAAATGTACAAAATCAGTGCGGCCGCATACGAGTCGACGCATACGAGGTTGCACACCGACAGGCTCCTCTCGGCTCTCCCTATTCTTTTACACTAGCCTAAAGTCCGTTTTTCTTCCGTCTTTTCTCCCTTTCTTCCTCTCGCTTCTATCTTAAGTTGGGAACGAGCAAACCGCCAAAATCGAGAGGTCCGCTTCGAAGCTCAGACGTCTAAAGCGTTGACGTATCGAGGAACTAGTTCTCGCTTCGGTTCGCGAGACAACTTTCACAGTTTGCGCTCTACTTCGTGTGTTCCTTCTTTCGTTTCTTTTTTTTTTTTCTTTTTTCCTTTTGGCACTTGACGATATTTAAACGTACGATATAGCGTAA
Source organism: Xylocopa violacea (assembly GCA_963969225.1). Taxonomy (NCBI): domain Eukaryota; kingdom Metazoa; phylum Arthropoda; class Insecta; order Hymenoptera; family Apidae; genus Xylocopa; species Xylocopa violacea. The sequence goes on from CAXAJV010000015.1 coordinate 21,271,697, forward strand.
ACAGGACCAACGAAAAGCGATTGTATCTCGGCAACGGAACGTTACCGTCGACAAATGCGGATGATTTTTCCTACTAACTGCGATAAGATAATAATTAAGGTTATGGCACTGGATAGTTGATTATCAAAAGTTTTAGTCGTTTTTTTTTTTTAACACTAGAATCTCTGTTGTTGCCAGCTATCTCGATTTCCAAGTTCAGTGCGTATTTCAGATACGCGCGACCATTGTGCAACAGATATTTCGAACTAGAAAAGATATTTTGCTTCAATTAACTGCAGAATTCGTGATGGAATCCCTGGTGTCCATTCAGAAATAAAATAAAATTGGACAATTGAATTATTCCGAAGAGAAAAAAAAATTGCATACTTGATACTTTCGATACTATTACGATTTGAATAACAACGAAGTACCTATTTTCAATATATAGATACATAATTTTACTATAATCTGATATGTTTCGTTCAATCAGTGTACAGTAAGATCCGTATTCCTGCAAAAAGCTACCAAATCACCCTACCATTGACCATGCATCAATGTCGCTTCGTGCAACGAAATTTTAATATATCCATTTAATAAAATATTAAAAATCGTAATCATACGATATTAAAAGCGCTCCATTATTCCATCGTCGATGAAACCCCGAATGAGTGGTAATTTCGAAGCGTTCCTGGCTCTCCAATAATTTGATCGCCCACCCAGTAATTCCAGTGTTAAAAAAAAAAAAAAAAAAAAAGAAGTATGCTGCGCAACAACGCGCGAACACGCGAATGCTTCACTTTCTCAAATACTATCGTGTCGTCGTTAGGGGGTAGTACCCATTAAAAAAAAGTCAACAAGTCCACGCTTTCCAATCGTTTGCGACTCGAATCACTCGTCATCGGGTCCTGAGCTCCTCAACGATTAGACGTCCGAAAGGTAGTCCTTGATTCGCTCGGCACAATCATAGCGCATCAAGCACCCCTACTCGTGTGTATGCTACTCGATGATTCGTAAAAAAATCGAAATAATCGACGTCCAAGGGACGATTGGAATCAGGCGATCTTGGTCGCGAGGAAACGACGCACTCGCGAAGGCGAAGCTGATCGTCTCGCGAGAGCAGCTTCGACCGCGCGACTGGCGTTTTGGCAGTTAGCTTCGACGTATGGCATATGCACGCGCGATATCACCGACGGGGTTGGCCCCGTGATTAGTCCGTGTATCGGCGCGGTTGGCGACGAAAAGCGTGGTGGTTGTTACGGTCACGGCGAGGCACAAGGGTTGCAGCGTCGCGTTGCGAGCCGTTCCTTCGATACGGAAAGACACTAATCCGTTGCGAGCGAACTGTGCGTACTATCGATGGCGATTATTGCTTCAGGTTGCGTCTTGCGTGCTTGCCCCTTTCTTCTATCTATGCTCGCACGGTCGATCCGTTTTTCTGGGCGACAGAGATGGTTCGACATTTCTTTTTCTCAAGTATGATTTCGAACAAATATGTACAATTATTCTCGGACACGATATCTTTCCGCAATTACTTCGCGCGTCTCGTCGAAGGTATATATATATCGTTCGTATTTCTAAATGTAACGGCGAACGATTCAAGGTTTTTCTCCGTTCATTCCTCCTCGTCTTCCAGCTTCTTCCGTTACTGTCAAATCTGATTTCTTCCAGACGCGACGCAATATCGTACGTCCTGCGAGAACTATGCGTCCAATTTTACCTCCAACGGCATCGTGGAACAGGAACGGGCAACGTTTCCATCAGCGTCGCTCGAATCGACCCTCCGCTCCCTCTGCTCTGCCCGCGAACAAACCCGACCGACTCTCGACTTTTTAATTTTCTCCAGGAACAGTTTCGCTTTGCTAAATACAAATTCCATCGAGCAACGGAACGCGCAACTTCTCCGGCAAGAGCCAGGTCTCTCGTTGTCCGCCGTTGCGCGCATCCATCCCCCTGTTTCGTCGTAACAGCGACGAACAGCGCTCGATCCTCGTCGAGATCGCACGGTAGATCGTCGAAAGCTGGACGTGATCGCTGTCGAGACGCTACCGATGTTCCAAACACAGGCGAAGGATCCAATGGTCTCTCTGTCTCGATCTGTTCGCCCTCTCGCTACCGGCTATCGGATGGAAATATCAGATCCTAGCCTCCTAGGTTCTCCTCGTGCATGGAACGATCGTCCCCCCCTCCCCCTTCCGGAGAAATATTCGTTCAGCGTCGCGTCGGAACGACAACCGGTCGAGCAGTCGATCGCGAACGATTTCCCAGAACCTCGATCTCGAGCCTCGATACGAACGCGCACAGTCTTCGTTTGATCGCACCCTCGAGCAAACGAAAACAGACACCTCGCGCGTTGGTACTCTTTCATTTTCTTTCTCTGAACAAGACCTCGTAGCTCTGTTTCCGTTCTCAGACGGCACGATAAATACCTACAAAGCTTCAGGATTCGTAAGATCCAAAGGATTGGATCGATCCCGCGTCTCGAGCAGGATCATCCTGTTCTCCGACGCGGGCACTGGAAATCGTTTGTTCTTTCTCGTTTATTTTCTTTTCTTATCATTTTTTTTTTGTTTTTTTTTTCTCGTCTACGTCTCGTCTAGGTCGCGGGTTGTCTGTCGACGCGTCGCCCGCTTCTTTCGGGGGGTGGACGTGGATTTGATTTAGGCGAGCAATGGCGCACAGGCGACCGCCAACGCGAGCAACGACAGCACGGTGCTCGATGCACCGCCGGCTGTGCTCGCGTTCTCGTGGTTCTTCTCCAACATTGGATCTGTAACAACGATTTCATTCGATTAAACGTCACGATCCACAATTTGCACAGGTTATCGTGAGAAACTCGCTTCAGCGGTAATCGTAATTGTATGTGCTATTCGTAAAACGAAATGGAAACTTGGAGAACGTACCCTGTGTAGTGGGTCCCATTCCTGACCCAGACGCCTCCTCGTCGTCGGGATTGTAGGGGTGAGCGTCCTCGTCGTCGCTGTCGATTTCTTTACCGTTGCCCTTCCATACTGGACTGTCGCCGCTTCCTGAACCGTCCAGAGCTTCGTCGGCGAGCAGTATCCCGCTGTCGGGTGCCGATGCCAGCTGAGTCTGCAAGATCTGCGAAAGATAAACGTAAACGTTTACGGACGACTGTCTTTTCACCCTTAGCTGCTAGAACGATGGTACAGTGATCAAGAACAACAAAATTAAGAGGTAGAAGAACGTCTCGTCCTCGGCATGTTAGTGGCCTCATCGATAATGCTACCAAAATGGCGGAGTCGCGCCTTTGACGGGGGGATGTTAGGGACAGCTCAGAAATTCTATTACATGGAAACTTGCGGGAAACTATGTTGCGCGTCTGAAGCGGCAAGTGTCGGAAAGCCGCCACAGAGTCAAAACTAAGCATTCACCTCGAAGAGACCCGAAAAACTTCTGCGGAAGTTCCTACACGCGTGTTAGAGAAATAGAAAATTGATCGGACGCCACTAAGAATGCAACGTGAATATTGCAAGCTGTACACTCGCTCGCGCAAACAATTATTCAAACTCGCTGGTTCCCTCGAAAGCGCAGTTTTATTATTCTCTTGATTTCCGTCTTATTTCGAGAGGGATCATCCCCTAAAATTTCCCCCGGGAACGAGCGAGTCCCCGGTGCCGAGTGTCAATTACAGACTCCGCGACGGTCGACCTCGCCTCGTTCGCCGACAGGTTTAGCCCGGCGTGTAACATGCAATATGCAGGAATAATACGCGGCATGTAGATCGCAACTGGATAAACGTTTGTTTTGCCGGCGAAGAGAGGCGAAACAGAAGGAACGACGCCGGGGACGTTGTCGCGTGGACTCGTTTATAAATCATTCATGAGTTCGCACATTGTCGCACGTATCGTTGCCTTCTTCTGGCCCTGCGCGAGTTCCAATTGGATTACACAGGTGCGACGTCTCCGACGTCGAGCAGGTGTCCGTGCACGCGACGAGCGCAACCCATCGACCTGATTTCTACGCGTACGAGTTTACCGATAGAACGAGGTGTCTCGATGAGCGATGGCCAACTTATTCAGCTGATCGTCAGCCTGACGCGAATTGCCGATATTTAATGCTCGCGACTTCCGGGTGCAACCAGTCCTCACTTTTGGTCGTATGTGTATTATGGAATAGACAAGGGAAAGGAAACGAACATTTTGGTCACCGAAACGAACCTCGAATGGATAGAGAAAATGACGCTGTTGAGGACAGTTTTTGTTTCATCTCGATATCTCGATCCGTTGCCGAGATATAAGGGCGCAAAGTTTTTACGCTGCGCAAGATGGGGGCGGTATTTATGAATGGACTTGACCTACATTTTTTCCCGGAAATGCGTACACGCTAATAGTAATAGTAAAAATTCGTCTGGCGTATGTCTGGCACTGACTATTGGGATAGGTCAGCGACTAGGTGCGAGCAAGAGGTCCGAGTCCTTCCAACGAGGACGGACATAGTAACCGATTAAAAATTACCCTTCTCTTTACACAACGATATCTCCGGAACCGGAAGTCGGATCATGATTTAAAAAGCGTTGTAAAGGGGAAGGTCAGGAAGAATGAGAACCAATGTCCGTTTGCAAATGAAAAATAAAGTAAAATACGTCAGTTTCTCGAGTTGGTACTTCACCGTACCGAAAAAGTCGTCGACCGCAAAGGGTTGAACTAGATCCGGATAGCACAGCTCAGAATTGGTACGCATCGTCGATCGCTTCGCCGAACGAAAGTGCTCGGACGCGCGAAAAACACCCTCTTTTCACCCACTCGATCGCCAGGCGCATTCACCGGAGAGAATCGACGTCGGCGTTCCGGATTCCGTTGGTACAATCGGATATCTGCCGATCGCACCTGTTCGGTAATCACAGACAATCGGGTCGGAATGGCGGAACCGATCTCTCACCCACGCGCGGCTTTTAGTCGGATCTTTCGCACCTACCGTTTGTCCACGACTTCTGCCACGGCGAACAGACACCGGTTGCGCGCACCTCATATGAATAATTCGAGATTAGAAGGTAATTTATGGCTCCCCGGTGGCTACGTTGCTTTCCGCGCACCACTCGATCGTCAAAGCGGCTGCTTGGTCGCTGCACGCGGGTGTGTTTACCGCGCCGCGTTCAATTTCAGGGTTAACGAGCGTTTAGATAGACCAGCAGGGTCGTGGTCGACGTGGGTGTAACGATTTTTCTTAACTTTAGAGAGAATTATTCGAATACTTTAGTACCCTCGAAAGATTATTTCGAGTGGTTTCCGTACACATCGAAACGCTAACCGCCTGAAATTCACGGTGATACATTTCACTTAGCGGATCACATCGAGGCAAGTTTCCGCTCCGCGAAATTGGTAATTAATGAAATCCTTATTACGTATGTAGCCCGTCTTACGCATGGCTAGGCGGACTAATCTAACTTCGAAACTAATTGCTACCCTTTCGCAGCCGGATATACGCTGAAACGTCTGTCTCTATTAGCGCGCGATAAATATCTCATCAACTTGCCCTTTTATCCGACACAATGGTCTGTCGGTTGACACAATGGTTCGCGCTAACGAATTCGCGACCACGAACCCAGCCGTAGTGCAAGATATTGTCCTCTGTACGAAGACAATGCGCAACTTGGCAAATCGTGGTAATTCGTCTTTGAATGGAACGCGTTTAATCGTGGGATACACGTGCAATTGTGGGATACTTAAAACCGAATCGTTGTAATTGCTGAAATATTTACGGATCTGAAAAAACTTGTCCTCGCAATTGTTTAAAATGGTTGCAAGTATCGATGTGACAGCGAGACGCGAAAGTGACGATGGAGCGCGATCTCGATACAGCCCAACCCAAAGCTCGTTAGAAAATGTACATGCGGGATAACGCAAGGTTAGCTACGAGTGATGTTAGCTTAAACTTCCACGTGTCTCAGAAACGCGCTCGGACCGCAATGCTCGACTCTGTCTGCGCCCGGAAGGTACATTTGGATTACGACGGATTAAACGCTGCCAGGTATCCGCGTTTGCTTAAAGCGATTTTCGCGTTAAACTAATAATCACGGGCCAGATTAAGCGAGACTAGAGTGCAGTGGAATGCCCCGTTTGCCTCGTAATTACAACCAACGGACGACTACTCTCCATTGTGCAGAGCGTAAAGGCGTTTCGAGAGAGAGGATTAACGAAACGTAGTTCTCAAGAAACTTGTACAGCAGCCGCAGAAGGACTTCTCCAAACAATCTTCTTCTCTATTTCTTACCGTTTCGTAGACGTGGTCGCGAAGAAGCGATCTTCTCCATCTGGATGCTCGGGACGCGAGTCGAAAACAGGATGCGAACGAGAGAGACACAATTCAATCGGAAACACGGCCAGCCAAGGCTGAGCTCGAGAAACAAATTACGGGTTAGGCTCACCTGATTAATGTGCCTCAATTGGTCAATGAGCACGCTGGTGTTCGTGTTGCCGTACGATGCTGTCGTCGATGACACTGTCGTTATAGCGAACTCTGGGTTGTACTTCTGCGCCGTCAAGCTCGAGTCCACCACTGTCTTCGTGTATCTGCGAACAGAAACCAGGGGACGAGTTAGAAATTACGGCGCGACAACGTTTTTTTCCCTCGTGGAAACTTTTAACTACGCGTATCTTGTTGCGAATTTAAATAAAAGCTTGTATACGTACAGAGAGATTCTAATAAACTATGCAAATTCGCTGGGTTATCAAAAACACGAGCCGTCGAATTAACTCTTTGTGTACCGAGCTGTTCGCCGTCTCGCGTGTGCGTTATCCGTTACTTATTATTCTGATAGAGCACGCGCCAGGTCGACCGACCGGTATGCATTTCACTCGCCACGCAAAGTGCATCGACTCCATCTCTGAATCTTGTACGAGAAAATTCAAGTGCAACGGAGTCCGGATAAAGTAAACGTGGCGTCATAATTCAAGCCTAATAACGCTGGTTAACACGACCGTAGCGTACAACGCGTTAAACGCGTTATTTCAATAAAAATGGAAGGTTGGGCCTTTAGATTTAGTCCAAAGTTTAACACTGCGCGGTACGAATTCATCGGGCAACGTCGGGCTTGCGAGCTGAACGTATCGTCGAATACCGTCCGCCATTAGGGGAGAGTGGTATCTTCGATGGGGATAATAGCTCGCGGGTGGAGAATGGAAAAAGCGCGGGATTTTTTCGCAGCAGGCCACGGCGAGGTTCGAACGAGCTGCGGGCGATCGTTGGCCAGACTGCGTGCCCGTGCGTTTACGCATGCAAATGGCGGCTAATAATGCACCGGAGGCCGCGAATAATAGCGCGATAATAATTGCGCCGAAGGTGAGACGGCCGTTTAACGCGTCGAGAAAACGCTCGGCGTACTGCAAGAAACTCATTAAACCGAATCGATGATAGGAGGAACGCGCGCGCGCCGCCCCCGGGGGTTGCTCCGATAAGCGTGTCGTTTCGAAACGGGACAACTTATTCACCGGTGTTCGAGATCCGAGTTTCGCGATACGGACACTCGTAGTTTATTGTTTTTCCAGGATTTCTGATTCCGGTTACTTTGTGGAGTTTAAAGGATTCGATCGAGGCTCGAACGGCGGAAACAAAGTACAATTTGCACGATACGGGACATAAAATACTCTGGTATATACGTTTTACTTTTCTCTGCAATTTTCATCCCCCGCGCACACCTTTGATAAACGCTCTAATAAATGATCAAATAACCGGACGAAGGTGCGGTATCAACGACTCCGCAACAATTCGGAAAAATTCGTACCAACGATCTTTTCCTCGAGAAATCTCAACTACGAAGTTCTCGACCGTAATAGACCACTTTTTTTTCTCTCGTCCCTCCGGTTCTTCCTCGACGCTTTATCAGCAGGTTCGCTTAACGATTCCGCTAAAGCAGTAAATAACAGGGAGCGGTTAATTAACCGTGAAACGGTGGAAAGTTGCAGGTTGCACGGCAACAAGTCACAGTCGACGGTGTATTCGGGTTCAAGCGTCTGGAAGGGCAGAAACTCCGGGTGGCATCCGCGGTATCTCCCCAGCGGCGCAAACGTTTGATATTTCCACGCTGCTCCGCTCGAAGAAAGAGTTATCGGGACGCGGAGTAGCTGCCGTTCTATTTGCGTTAGGTATTCTCGGCACCAGAAGAAGGTATCGCGCGCCATTCTTTAGCGATTTTTTTCTCTTCTCCCCCTTCGAATCGGTCTCCTGGCGACACTTTGATCGATCGCGTTCGCGGCGCTGCTCGTCCCATCGGCCTGCTCGCGCGCTTGCAAATTAATATCGAATCAGAGGATGATCGATCGCGTTTTTCCCGCAAATCGAGCAAGAAACTTCATTAACCACGCGCGCCTCATTAGCGCGCCACGTCAGCGCTCGGTGAGGTCGGTGGAATATGGATGCGCGTATGGTCGCCATCTGTTTGTTTCTTGCTCCGCGATCATGTTTAAACAATATTCGATTACCTCGGCGAACCGTGTACGCGCAAATGCTTCGCGTCTTTTGTGAATTACCGCTTCGAATTCTCTTTCGAGTACCCACGGAGGTGAAATCAAAGGCGAGTGTACCTGTGTCGATGGACGAGGCGAACTTCTTTCAAAGTTGCTCGCACCGGCTGTTCTAATTTCGTCGCCGGCTCCGGCACAAAAACGTGTGAATCGCGCGTTAATAATTTGACAGTGAAATAACGGCTTGATCGTATTAAATCCAAACGCTGAACGCGCGCGCTTCTTTTTTCAACGGAAGAGGAGCGTAAAGGAGGAGGCGAAAAATGCCTGAGAAGTTCCAAAGAACCAGCGGGGCAGCGTATCAACGGGGAAACATTTTGCGCAAGCATTGCGTTGCAGCTGCACTCCTCGACGCTTCTCAATGCCGGCCATTCACACGCACACGATCTCACGCGAACTGCAGTCTACGATCCGCGTTTCTTTCCTGGTTTCGCCTGCACCCGTCCCGCCCCGCGCCCCGTCTTCCTGTTCGCGCTTCATTTCGCATTTTATTCCTCCTCACTTTGTCAATTATTTTCCCATGCGCTCCTTCGTTTCCCTTCACCGTGGCCCTTTGTCTAAGATCCCGGTTTTTAATTTACTTTCTTACCGGCCCTCCGACTCTTTTTCGTACCTTCCGCCCCTGTTTTTTCCCCCGCGACGCGACGTCGTATTTATACGCGCGCGCGCGCGCGCGCTCTTTAACGCGCCTACGTTTTCGTCGCTTCCTTTTTTCGCTCCGTTTATCCCGTCTGAAAGCACGCTTGTCAAATGCAGACAGAGAGAGAGAGAAGGAACTAATTTAATTTCGGAATTTAATTACGCGTAGTCGGCGCTCGTTTCATTTCACGCTTTATGCCGTTTCGATATTGCCGCGTTCGAATGGTGGATAGGTCGTGCACAGTGGTTTATTAAGTCGATATCGAGATCTTCTCCTTACTACCGGAAATGCTTTCCGGGGTCTGCTCGCGCGTCACCCTTACAATTTTCTTTTTCATTTATTACTTAGGCGATATTAAAGAATATCAACGAATTAGAAGAGGATTTTAAAAAAGATAGAAACGAATCGTCAAAGTCCCGTTCGAAAGAGCGCTCGTTCCTTTTTCTCTCGTTACCCAGGCATGCACGTCGGAAGCCACGGCTTCTGCCCGTTAATTAAGTCGATCTTCGCGTATTTCAAGGATCCTCGGGAATACCGAGGCCGTAGCCGGCGTTGAACGCGATCCGCGCGCATCTCTCAGCCCTGTCATGTCGGTCTCTCCGCGAGCTTTCCGGGTTCGAAGAGCATCCGCGCGCCCTTTGTCTCCGGTGCTTTCCTATTATTTCCCTTTTCCCTTTCCGTGTCGATTCCAGTTCGTCGGGTCGTCCTTTCACCGAGCCCCGACCGACCACACCGCCTCGTTTCTGATTCCGCAGCGCGCTCTCTCTCTCTCTCTCGTTAACGAGCATAATTCGCGGAGCGATGCGATCTGTCGACTGTCCAGAAACGAGAACGAGCAAGAAGAGGAACGGCGAGGAGAAAAACTGGTTCGCCGCGATCGAACGCTATCGAGTGGCCCCGCGTATAATACCAATGCTTCCTTCGTGACACGCGCAACGCGAATAACCCTTGCGCGTTTCTATCACAGTTAATCGTCGAGTAATTTCGCGATGGTCCCCCAATGCATTCAGGTCAGTCAATGACAATGGCACTTGCGCCACGTCGATCCGTGACTGTCACCACGAGCTGGTTATACAATCGATTAACCTTGCCACGATCTTCGAATGACGCTGTACTCCTGCATCTGGTCGGGTACCCACCTCAATTAAAGAAGCAGAGCGCCAACTGACCGATAACGAAACGAAAGATTTTTACGACTGGCCAGGACACGCGGAGGCGGCGCTAAGAACCACAGGACCTACCCTCGAAATTCTTTATATTCGTCCATCGTACAAGATACCGGATTAGTTGGCCCGGTGTGGCTTTGATCTCGGTTGGCTCTAGTGGTTTTATCCGGCTGGCTCGAGATAGAGCCGTTGCGCGGTTGTATTTCTGCGACAGGATCAAAGTGGGATCCGGCTGTCGCACGGTTCCGCGAGCCAGGATCCCCCGGTGCACGGTGCTCGTGTCGCCAACAATGAGCCGCCCCGTGTCCTCGCAGATTGCGGTAAACCAAATAATTGTTCAAAGGAGCGTCCCTTTTCTTCTCTCCTTCCGGATTCGACCACGTACCTCTATTAGCTGCACGCGGTACGTGCCATCTTTGCGGCGTTGGCGTGCTGTCTGCACCGGGGAATGCGTGACAGGAAATTGACACGCGGCACTTGCTGTAATGGATGTTTGATGGCTTGTGAACCTACGGTTTACCGTTTCTCCGACTATCTAGAAGTTTTTCCTATTCTTTCTTCTTCTCTATTACTACGGATGGTTGGCGACTCTTTGCGACGCGAGGAAGAACGTATCTTTTTTACGAACTGGGGGGTGGCTACTGACGGTATGTTTAAGGATTACATATCGTACAAGTACGGAGAGAGTGCCTACACGCGAGTCGTCACTGGTATTCAGACTATTAGGAGATTAGTATTCCTCGGTAACGAGTTAAAGAATCGCAGAGGCGGCCGAGTATAAAAAGATTACGAAAATTACAACAGCAACTGCGAAATTATAATAATTTAGTCCCGACGTTCGAATTCGAATATTCGAAAGTAATTAGCGCATACATTAGGCTCGCAAAAATGCATACATGCCGATCGATCCGCGCAGGAAGTCGAAATGGCACGTGATTCACGTCCGATTAATATTTCAATGGCGTCGGCGGCGTGGCTCACAATCAGACACGTTATCCGCGCCACTTTGAAAACCCGGGATCTCCGGCTTCGTGTATAATTCAAAGAGCCTTCCATTCGACTACGAGTCACAGCTACGTATAACGTGCATGCTGGAAGATTAAAGCCAATAGAATTACCTTGCACGTCGATGTGACGTCGCGTCTCAAGTTTCTCGATCAATTTTTTCCATACAAGTGTACAAATGTAAGAATTATTTTTGTACGAGTAATTAGAGAAGAGCGAAAACCTATGACGAAAGAGTAACAAACTCCGTTTGACTCGCTCCATTTAACTATGCTCGAGGCAGCAGCTATTTATTTAGAAAGCAAGTCGACCAGCGTCGATATCGAGCGTAAATATGCAATTAGCCAGATTTTCATCGTGCGCGTCGCCGATGTCAAATCGATGCCAAACTAGATAACGCTAAATTGACGATAATCGAAATATTGCGAATTTCTCTAATCCCATAAATCGTCGGAACGATAGAATTTCCACGCATTCGCGAGTACCCGACGTTTTTCCCGTGGCGCGATAATAAATTGAAAAGTGGCCAGCTTCGAAACAGAAACGAAAGGTAACCGGAAATTTTAGGGGGAAGTTAATCCACGATATTACAGGGAATTCGATAAAATCATCTATACGTTACGATCGCGCGATGCAAATGCGCGAGACGGCATAATTCACGCGTCGTACTTTCCATTCCAATCGTGGATGCTGACAAATTCCGAAATAACAATAAATTCCGTGTTCGCGCCACTCGAACCTGTACGGATCGGTTCCTACTTTGTCGCGTTAATCGCCTCAATTAAAATGCTTCCAATTATTTTTACCATTTCTTGTAAACGTTAGGTTTTCGTTTCAAACAAGTAATTCGAGACGACGCGCGAGGGGCGCGATTTTTCCGCGATGTTTTAATTGAACCTCGCGTCGGAACTAATTTACTCTCATGTAATTCTAATAATGGACTTCTGTTCGTACGCTTCTCCTCATCGTGGCTGATATGCTTGTTAGTCGTGATTTATGCTGCGAGAGATTGGGAAATTTATTACAGTGTAACCAACTTGTAAAACACAAAGTAACCACGTCATGAAACACGCTTGAAAATAATTTCAGATATAAATTATTCAATATTGATATTTTCGTTTTATTCGCACGATTCTTTCGATTCATTCAAAAAGTGGTTTCATTTCGGATATTCTTTCCAGTGTTATTCGATGTTAAGATCGTGCGGAAAATTTGTTCGGAACCTCGTTCAAGACGATCAACGACTGATTCGATCTCTTCCTTGGCGCACTAAACGAATCGACCTTTAATAATATAACGCGAGCATTGTAACGGACGCGGTTAATAACGAGTCGGAGTCGATGCGATTATGCATTCTAAGGTTCGTGCAGTTTCTATGGATCCCGCTGAATGGAAGAAAAAGTAGCGAAGGCGCGCGACACATGAAACATTTGTGCCCCGAGTGGTTACGGCTTGTTTAACCTCCCGTTTCAGACTTTTGTTCCAGCCTTCCGTTCCTCTAATACAATTATACCAGAAACAAAGAGGAGCGGACGAAAAATCGACCACGCACGAAACTGCATGTTTCCGCCAAGCAAACCCGCTCGATGAATTTTCAATGATTCGCTTCTTCGCGAATCGAGTACTTCGATCGCTCTACGCGAACGCTCGCGCGAACGAATGGCGCACGGATGCGATTTAATTAATGCTACGTAGAATCCATTTCTATTTAAAGAAACGCGAGAAATAGCGTAGTTGCACAACTCGACAGCGGCTAAAAGACCGTACAGGATTGGAGGCCCTATCGCGGAATTCCGATCGCAAGGTTTAACGACGTGACACAAGTAACTCGTTTCGAACACATTCGATCATGCGTCTTATCAGAGCGGCGCTTAGCGATGTACGCGGAGCATTAATAATGTTTTCTCGAAACATCGACCGATCGATAAACTCGTAGCTCGGTTTCGCGGAAAAATAGACACTCGAATAACCACCTGAACCATCCAGCTCTCCTCTCTTAATTGATGACCGCGTTCCTAATTAACCGTCGACTCCTTATCGCGAGAGTTGCAGCCTCCTTTGAGAAACGGAGAACCTGCTGCGAGAAACGTAGGGAATGAAAAACGGGTGGAAACGTGGACGGAAAATATATCGCGAGCGATCGTGGATACGATCGTTGATTAATGACGCCGTTGTTGCTACGATTATATTAATGGTTTTATAATGCCGACACCGGGAATTGGAAAGAACAGGAACTGGCGTTTAGTCTTTTTTAAGTAATTAATTTATTACGGAACAAGCAGAATCAACAGTTTAATTATTGACGGATGTTGTTTTCCGCTTTAGCGAGGTTCGAATTTATGGTAGACAACGTCGTCGTTACGCGTTGTTACTTTTAAACAGGCTGGATACGCGAGGCGTTTATCGCGTGCTCCAAGATCGATCTTCGAAATAATAACTTCATTTCTGCAGCAATTACAACGGAAGGCGTTTAATTCTCGCGTTGTACGATCGTATCGACGATTCGGAACCAACCGTCGACAATGAAAATGCAAACATTTCCCAAAGCTCTTGCCACCGATATTCGACGACGCGAAAGGGTTAATCCTGGCTACACGTCCCCGTATCGGTTCCGAATCCCCAATTCACGGCCGCGATATCATTCCCTACCGAGTAAACACCCTACACGCGAAAAACCAATTTCGCGACAACTACGGATCGCGTTCGAACGCTTCCGGTCCATTAGCGAACAATCCCGGTCGTTTCGTCGGGACTCGTCGATGCCAACCAACCGGGAAGACGGATCCTCCCCAAGAATAAGAACGGAAATTCCTTTCCGTCATAATTAATTACACTCCCTGTAATTAACTGCGGCTCGTCCTGCGCTCGAGGACGCATCGATGTATCTTCGCGGCCAGGGTTTCGCATAATTTCGACGTCGAATGGTTTGGCAAGCCGTTGTGCACGCGTACGTACCGTCTAGAGCCGCGAGAAAGAGTCGGGGGAGGGGGGTAGGGGTAGGTGGTGGCGGGAAACTCTGAAAGAGGAACGGAAGCGGAGGAAAGAGTGGAAGGAAAGGGATGAACGGGAAAAGGGAGGAAGAAGAGGGACTGGACTCGTTGAATGAACAAAGTTGAAAGAAACGCGGAGAGAACGGAACAAAGAGAAGCAGAGAAAGACGCGATGGAACCGAAGGGCAAAAGAGAGAAAGCCGCAGAAGGGTGGACTGTGTGAAAGCAGCTTGCGCTCGCGGGATTATTAATCAACGAGCAGGCGGCGGCTCTTTAAGCCACCGTCACACCGAAACCGACGTTACACCCATCTACGATGATTACTCTTTCTACCTTCTCGCTGTCTTCGTTTTTCATTCTCTCGTCTCTTTCACCAGAGAGAGAGAGAGAGAGAGAGAGAGAGAGAGAGGGGGAGCCAATCACCGGGTGACTTGCACGAAATTAGCCCCGCAACGCGATCGATAAGGAATGCGTTTAACCGCCAGTCTGAGAGCTATATCCGTATTTTGTTTGAATACTAATCGATAGCTCGTTGCTCGGACGGGAAGCCAGGAATACACTGTGTCGGATGGATGGAATGGCGGAAGTCAAGTTTTCTGAGGAACGCGCGCGCTGTAATTAATTAGAAATTGTTCACATTTCCCTTCGGACTTTTACTCGTACGCGTTTCTTAATATTCACAAAAAAACAGGAAGGCTCCACCATCAGAAATTGTGCGTACGATCATGCATGACAAAAACAGGAAAGTTTGTTACGAAGCCTCGCTTTGTTCTTCGGTCGACGATAAATTGGAGCGCTTCGTTCGCGTTTCCGAGCGAACAGGCAACGATTAATCTGCAATTTTTATTATCGATTAAGTTCGTTCGTCACAACGGCTTTTAGTACCAAAAGGGGTTGCTCTGGGCTGCTGAACGCGCGCCGCGATGCTTTTAACGCGACGACAACATCGTAAATCGATGAAAATTATTAGAACCTCGTAGGGCCACCTTTTACGGGCGCAGTGTAAATAACATTAAAGTATGGTCTGACGTTAGATTGGTATTTCGTGGAGAATAGGTCGCGAGAATGTTTAAAAGCTTGCGGTAGACACAAATTAAGTAAGTAAAGTGCGCAGCTTAAACCACGAAGTTATATCATATACCAGCATCGTAAAGTACCGTAATAAAACTTAATATCCATGTTTGTCGAATTGTGATCTTTGCGTCTCTTTATGTGGTATGTGTCGATAGTTAAGATACAACGATAAAAGAAAAATAGATTCGAATGAACGATGGAAAAAAAATTCTGCAAGAAACGCATATTATTTCTGGTTGGCCTAACTTTTTCACATTTTTCACGAATGTATATTCGTCGCCATCGTTGTCAACATTTTTTTGCGCACTAATTCATCTGCGAAATATTTTTACACGCTCTGAACATACCAGGGGACACCGTTCGTTCTCTGGGAGGAAACGCATACCTAAAAAAAAAAAAAGCTGCTGTCTTGTTTCAAAGTTGCCTCGCGTTATTTATTTCGCGAAATACGTATGCATGAAATGTTGTTTGGAGGGGACGCGGGGGGTGCTGATAAAATACGTTTCGTCTACTGCATTTCTCCGATTATTTTACATTTCCAGGGATTATATCGCGAGTAAATAAATTTTCTCGAGTTGACGTTTCCTCTGCTAAGAATCGTTCCATATTTTATCGGCTAATAAATTTCCATCAATTGTTGTAATAATTATTCGCGTCGCAGCGTTTCCAATATCCATAGAACGCAAGATTCTCACTCTAAAAGTATTAAAAATAACTATTTTACATCCCAGGTACAACGATACATTTAAAATAATATAAGTACGCTATTGTCTCGCTCCAAAAAGAAAGCAAACTAATTATCATATACAAATTATTCACCGCGAATGTTCAACGTGCTCCAAGTTTTCATTGTTTTTCGTTCAATTTACCTACTTTGTTAGCAGCGAAAGAGTACCAGGTTTGAATAAACAAAAGCGGCAAATACAATTAAAGAACATTGAAAGCAACTGCAAATTCCGTATTGTATAAATACTGGGAAATAGAAGGGCCACGGAGCCACGTGCACGTAAAGGCGCAGTAACGGTGTTCAATAATGCATCGCGTCTAATTGAACAAGAAACTAGCCGGCAAAATGTAAGCTCGGGGAGAGTTACGAGAGAGAAATGGCGGTCATCCGAAGAGAAAAAAGAGGGGAACACCACCTGTTCGACGAAGGTTAACAAACGGGAAGCTAAATAGAGTCAGAGACCCGAAAACCTTAATCGGACACTGTCATGGAAGATTACTTTATGTAAGTCGGTGTGTCGGTCCAGTTTTCCGTGTTCCACTAACCTCCCCCCGGAGAGAAACCTTGATGGTTAATTATCGAAGCAAAAATGAAAAAATTGCGCGCGAGGCTTCGTTTTCGAAGAAATTGGCTTTAAATTATCGCTGACATAGCTGCCGTCGACGCAAGTTTGTAAAACGGAACGGATATATATCACCGATACGTGCAAAGAGATCTTAAATCGCGAACGATTAGCGCGCAGACAGGTTGCCGTTCGCGTGCCCTAGACCACGAGAAAGAGAGAGAGAGAGAGTCTAGTATCGCGCGATGGAAATCTAAACGAGATTCGATCCGTCCAGGAAGCCTCGAGCTTCCACGATTCAATCCTCGTAGCCAATCGAGGGAAAAGTGAAACCGCCTTTCTCGCCCTCCACGGTAATTCGATTCGATCTTCCGCAGGGCCTCTCCACCCTCTTTGCCCGTCTCTTCGTTTCCGGCTGAGCCTTCCGCGCGATGCCCTTCCTGTTTCCCTCCGTTTCGCCAGCCTCGCCCTCCTACGCTCGCCTGCGACTTTCTTTCGCGTTATTCATCGAAACTGATTTCTGCCTCGTTCTTCCAGAGGAACAAAAACTACCCCTTTGACGGCAGCTTTTGCAAGCTTGTAACAAATCTTCAACTACGCGACACGCTGATTTACTTGGACGAGAAGGCCGCTTTACCAACAAATTATACACGATCCATAACCAATCTGCCAGCCGGGTAATTCAACGCGCGTTCTCCTCGAACGTGATTCACGCGTTCGCGCTCGATAATTAGATCGGTACTTACTTCCAGCGAGCGATGACAAACAATTATTATCGCAGAGGGAGAACGGATTGGAACGGGCCGCGTAAGAAACGGCATTATGCACGCGAGCGTTCAACAAATAATCCGCGCGGATTAATTCAGCTCGGTAGAAATCGAGGATCGGACCGGTTAACGCGACGACAGGCTGTTCCTCTTCGACGTTCAAACGTTTCCACTTTCCGTTATCGTCCGCGCTTTCCTCCGCATGATCCTCGAACGAGGCAAGAGGCTGTCCGCGAGATTTATCGAACGAATCGGTAAGGCGAGAAAAATATACGCAGTGGCGCACGCGGAGGGGGTCGAAGCTGGATAAAAGCTGGGGTGTGTCGCTTCTTGTATTTCACCGAGACGCGATGCGCTTATTTCGTTAATGCGTCGCGTTCCTCGCTCTTCTCGCGGACTCGATTTCTTTCGCGCGACATCGACTTCAAATTAATAAATTAAAAGAAAAGGAAAATATGGGTTACCGGAGATAAGCTCCAACGATTTATAACACGGGACGTTTCGTTCGCGCAGCTGTTTATTATAGGTATAAGCGTGTTAATACCAGTATTTATATTCTGGTTTGCAAGTCGTTTATTTTTTGTTGCGTTGCATCATTGGAGTGGATGTCACTGTTTTTTTTTTTTTGTTTTTTTTCGGCTCGCGTTCGACGCAGTAGTTTTTACAGTTATTTAACGACCGTGAATATCGAACATTCGCAAAGGAAACGGGGGTGCGTGCGTAGGACGAGTATATCAAATTATGATAACACGGTTCCACCCTCGCGACTCGAGCAAACCTAGACTCGCGAAGCATGAAATCACCCTGCCATTCTATTTACATCCTATTGTCGGACGAACAAAATGCAGGCTTTCCAAGCAAATTCTATTGGCTTTCGACGGGTGGACAATGGAACGGCTGAACAGGATGAGAACGATGCAACTCGTAAACTTCTTAAGGGGATGCGTAGCGCGCAGACTTCGGTACACGAGTCTCCGATGCGAATTATAGACTCGAATGTATTCGAGGATTATAGAACGTTCGTTACACACCTTAAGAACAACCTTTAGAACCAAAAAATCACTCTCTCCAATGATAACGTTAGAGACTATGCCTTAAACGCGCGGATCAATCCTCGACTCTCCACCCTGAGACACCGTATTCGATTACGCTCGATTTTTTCTCGAATACCAGAAGTCACACGATATCCCCGAGGCGCATCGATTGCATAAAAAGGAATATTTTTACCATCCATCAATTCTTTCTCGACACACTCCCCTAAGAAACTTGACGAATGTGTCGCGAGACGATCTACGCTTATCTTGCAGGCGATTCACGCTTAGAACCAGCAGTTATCGGGCTATTAACAAACCCATATTCCTCGTCGTTCTCCTCTCTTCACCCTCTCGTACGAAGATTCGAATATAATCCCCGGGTCGACTGCGAGATGGCTGCGAGATTTATGAAACGAATCGAGAGATGGAACGCGCTTGTTGTGCCCCGAAGAAAGGGTATCGCGGAATGAGATTGAACGACGATAGAAAAAGGAAGAACGGGGAAGAGGATTGCGGAACCGGAAAAGGTGTCGGGGTAAGGAGAACAAGGTGAAGCGTGGGAGAGAAAACTGAGGGCCCTGTCGGGCGATAGCGATGTCGGGATGCATGGTCCGCGAATACGCGCGCAGAAATGCGTGACACGCTTTAGGGAACGTTCGTATATTTATGCGAGGAAATAAAGGGAAGCTATTGCTCGGAGCGGAGCGTACAGACGGTCCGCGCGCGTTGTATATCCATTTCGCGTGCCACGTTTTCTTGAAAGCGAGAGGAACGTTCGTTTTACCTCCCTCTATTCTATTAATAACGAGGCGACGATCTTTACTTTTAAGGCGTGTATAGCATAAATAAATCGCTGATCGATGGATCAGTTTTCGCTGGCGATTCATTTGCGGCAAAGTAAAGATACAAGCGCACTTTCGTCGTTTCAAGGAGAACGTTTCTCGAAAGAGACATCAACGTATTGGAAAATTCAATAAACCGGAGTGCGCAAAAAACCAAGTTGCCAGTCTTTTGACGAGGGACCGCTTTACAGCCTGCAATTTCGAAATGGAAAAAGATATTTTCGAACAGACGAGGGCCCGCGTGTTGTTCACGTCGGAATACGGCAGCGCGAAAAATAAGCCGTAAATTTCGCGGGACGAATGAAAAGAATTTCGACGCGCCATTTTTCACTTTCCGCTAGCCCTCGTCACAGCGTATGAAAAGTGTTGCATCCGTTTCGAACAGCCCCTTGTCATGTAAATTTCTATACGCGTGCATCGCTTTCCCTCGAACAGACAGATTAATTTATGTTTTAAAATCAAAGGCTCTTTCTGTTTGCGGAATGGAGAAACGAACCTGTTTCCGATTGGTAGCTTGATGGTTGAACAACCGTGGCTATTAACGGTTCGCGTTTATTCGGTGTGATATTTTCAGATACAGTGAAATCCATCGCACCGAATTCGTCTCCTTTTCGACCACGTAGAATTATTGATTTCTAGCTGGTAGCTGCTGTTTTCGATCGATACCCAAACTGCCTGCGGTTATTTTCTCTATTTTCTCTTACCAGTCGCGAAACCGTTCGGAAAAGTGCCAGAATCGACGAACAAAAATATTAAAACAAATTATACGGATGTAAATACGGTAAATTATTAATAACCGTGCGTTAGCAATTTAGCAAATCGAAAAACAAACCAGTCGACTAGAAAATTGCCGACTTGGATCAAGCGCGGAGATCGCAGAAGGAATCGGTAAAAAACGCCAAACTCTTCTCGACACGGTATCGTCTTATGCATACGAGATCAGGAATTAACATTTCAGAAAATTATCCGCCCGAAGACGAAGGAAGCCGTACATCTTGTTCCATGTA
The DNA here is from genome assembly GCA_963969225.1 of Xylocopa violacea. Lineage (NCBI taxonomy): Eukaryota > Metazoa > Arthropoda > Insecta > Hymenoptera > Apidae > Xylocopa > Xylocopa violacea. The sequence continues at coordinate 21,291,970 of CAXAJV010000015.1, forward strand.
AATCGTTTAGATGGTTCGACGATAATCAACCGAGATATACGGCGCACTGTCCCGGGGGTAGAAAATTATAGTTAGATCGAGAATTTATCAACGTTTCGAACTCGATTCGCTCGAGATTTATTTGCCCCGTGCTCGGAAGAGTAACGCTCGCCCCGCTTACGCGCCATCTTGCATACATCGCGGCGAGAACGACAATTATTATCGGTAATCCGAAGGCTGGCTAAGTCCGCGTGGAAGAACAGCGGCAAGAAAACCGGGTCTCTCTACGGGGATCTACGTGTCGGTCTGGCGCCGTATGTACAGCTTTTTAATGGAAAAGATCCAGAAAGCGAGGATGAGTAATGGCGGTGAAGATGGGAGAGTAGATAAAAGCAAACGGTGAAATAGACTGCGGAGGACACGGACGGGACGAGACGGGTTTTCTTCGTACGGGAGGTCGATCGATAGAATTAATTCGATTCATTACGGCTACTTTACGTGTCGCGGCGCGTACACGCGGCACAGACTGATTAATCTCCGCGAGGGAAATTCCAGTCGGGAAATCTGCGCCGCGATCGTTTGCCTAGCGAGCTGAGTATATCAGAGCGCTGTGACGAAAATTCAATGGAATAGCTAATTTAAAGTACACAGACCGGGAATATCGCCATTTAAAATTCTTCAGCCACGTCTACGTCTACGTAGACCATGGATGAAACGTGACAATTTAAATTTTATAGAAAAGGAATACAACTTCTTCAATTCGCTTGTGATTTCACCGGTAATCGTTAATTCAATGCTTTCTGATTCCGAATATTAGCAAAAAGATTCGAACAAACAGGGAATGGTCAAGGACTGCATTGCAGGTATATGCCATTCGTCGCAATGGTAACGCGAGCGAAAAAAGGCTATCAATAAATACAGCGTGCAGGACGGCAGGCTTCCAAAAAAGTGCAGCATCCAGGTCAACGAAAGCGAAGAAATAGAGCAATAAGATGCGCGAACCGAGTGGCTGTGGAGCGAAACACGAAAATAGGTGATTTAAAGATCGCATTGCGCACGTCAAATGACATATTGCATTCGACTTAGCACGTTGTCCAATTTTGCAATTTCGTGTCACACGATCGTATATCGAACGTTATCGTCGCTTTTTTAATGTTGTTACATTGGGTCTGCTTGCATCTAAAATCATCCTCGAGGATGGTTTACGGACGACTAAACGGACGGCGAAAGGAATGGGCGCGCTGATCGCGCGACAACGAGGCTGACGGAAGGGAGTGCGTGCGCGATAACATCGGGAATTAAACTTCACCCTGCACCGTCGCGGGCGAAAGGAATGCGAGCAAGCGAATCGATGTTATCCCCGACGCGCGTCGCGATGACAAATGATCGCAGGGAATCGAACGAAGGTCCTCCTCGATGGCCACTGCGAGAGTCGCGTGGGCGGCGGTAAAGTTTGCAGAGGAGAGAACAAACAGGGCGTCGAAATGCGACGCTGGCTGCATCGCGAGGACGCGTCGCAGCGTGGAGGGGTAAAGGCGCGATCGCGCGGGTTAGTTTGGCTGAAAGTCGAAAGTTCGCACATTCTCGTAGAAATAAAAGCGATTCGTTCGTCGAATAACAATGCGATTTTGTTGTCTCGTCAGCGCGCTATTAGAATTCAACGGAGTCCAAGTTCGAGCGAAAAGTAGACCGTGTAAATTCGGCTTGAGAAACAACTGGGTGGCAAGAAACAGTAGGAGGACAGGGTAAAGGAGAGAGAGATGGAGGGAATTGCAGCAGCCTGTGGGACGCCGAGCCGCCAAAGAGTCTGGCAACGAGAGCAAACGGGCGCCACGACGTCGCCTACATTCTGCAGTCTCTCTTTCTCTCTCTCTCTCTCTCGCTCTCTGTTACATATGCATACGTATATGTATATACGCGCGGAAAGAGGAACGGAGACGACGCTAGGCGCGACGTGGCCCGATGCGTTCGCCGCGAACCTGGCCAAACGCCTCGGCTACGAGGTCACGATGTCGCAACGTTCCCTCCGTGCTATTTTTCGCTCCCTCGGACGCGTGTGCTCGCCCACCCTTCTTTCTTTCCACCCTCGTCTCTCTCGTCATCGCCGTTCCTACGACGTCGCGCTGCTTCTAAACCCTCGAACCGTGACGCTCGCGAAATATCACCGGTGACATTTTAGTCGTCGGTGACGTTTATCGCAAAGAAAAAGAGCTGTTTCAGCCGACAGTGATCGGAATTGGGTTAATGGTTGGTTACGGAGAAAAATTGTCCAAAATTTCTTCCATCGGAATAAAGAAGTAAAATCCGACAGTCCTCCCCCAAACGTCGCTTTTTCACCAGCCGTTTAAAGTACCATTTTTCGTACTAATTTCAAGTTTACGATCGGTCCATTACTTTAAAACGGAAGTTGCATGGAACAATTGGAGCGGCGGTCGAAGCGTCGATCAAAAAAAGTACGACGCGTCCACCGCTCGCGTTTACCGTTTCACGAACAAACAGACAGATTTTTATTGCCGCGTTAACCGATTAAACGTTCGTTTTAATCGAACGCGAGGGAACCGCGTAGTCGCAGGCTTCATTTGAGAAAAGAGCACTCGGCTGATGGTGTTTTGTCGAATGTAAATCTTCGATATTTTACGCCGTGGACGCGACTTTTATTCGCGCATTTTTCTTCCCCGCTGTCAGCCTTAATGGCTTTCGTACAGTAGACAATTTTATCGTATTATCTATATCATTTATGTCGCAAATATTAAGCGGTGTTTATTCCTGTAGCGAGCGTTGCTTTCCATCATTCGAAAGTAGATAAAGCGAACCGAGCGACAGATATTTCATTTATCTTATTCTCCTTTATTTCTTTCGGAAGAGAACGATACGTTTTTCTGCCTCCTCGACGACGATTAGCAAAAACATTTGAATATTAAAGAGATGAAAAAATCAGATTCAGCGCACTAATTATATAATTAACAAAAATAAATGTTTTGCAACGGGTATGCGTGCTGCCAAATTTCCGTCGAATCTTGCCAGTGTACGGCGTGGCGCGAGCGTTATTTCTCGCGTTAAGAACATTATACGATAAGAAATGACACGCAACGCGAGCCACGGCCGCTCCAAATGTCTCCGTTAAATAAATAAAGAAACGGTCACGTCATAATACGCGGCGAACGGGAGCCTGGCAATCTTTCTTTTTTCGCTCGTTAAGCATCGTCTCGAATAAAGTGCAACGATGCCTTTTTTACTCGCCCCGCTTAATTACTATGCTCGTATCGGAGGTCCTGCGCGATAAACGTCGCCCCTCGTTCGTTTATCTCCGCGAATTAACCACTCGAAGGCGCTCGGCGATCTGGACTCGTCTAGAGTAATGGATTGTATTTCAATTAGAAGTGAAAATTCGATTCGTGCTAACGTTATTGCGAGCGAGTAACAAACGCGTCCTAGGCTGGCGGTAAAGGAACCGAGTCTAACGTTTTCTGTCGTTTGCGTTCGTCTGGAGCAAGCGAACGTCGTTTTGGCTGCGAAACGCTTCGGATTCTCGAACGCGGCGATGAAACGTGCGCACGCGTTACGTTCTGACGTGTTTGAAATGTCAACGTTGGCAACGGTTCGCGCGCGACGACAGGGAAAATAGAGGCGAATCTTGGATAGTGCCGCTTTGTGTCGACCAATTCCACTGGCGAACGCGCAAGGGTGAAGCGCGAGCACTTAACCTTCGTTACGGAGCCTCCAAGTTTCGCTTTCGGCCGAAACAATTCTCGTTTAAATGTTTCAAACTTTCCGACTTTTTTCGCCAGAGCGGAAAAGTTATTCTCGGCAACAGCGACAGCGACAGCGAAGCGTTCAAATTATTCCAGAGATTCTGCAACGATATCAGTAATTATGTCAGTATTTCACGGCTAGGTCAAAACGAATGCCTCGTTATCCGTAATAATACCAATTACGAAATAATCTGTACGATCGTACGTAATTCTCGAACAACTCGACAGTTAGGACTCGGTTAATTTACGCGCGCGGAATCAACCCCTGATTTTAATTTCCCATGCAAATTCATGAGTCACGAATATGTTGTACGAACGATGAATGATTCATTGAAACGTACAGTGGCGTGCAAAAATTTGGAGCTCTCTTGGTTACTACCGACGACAACCTTTTCCTTTTCCGTGTACCGTGTAGCTGTGCGAATCTCGTAGAAAGGGTCTGTCAGCCGACTCATCCACGAGCACTTGTTCGTATTCGAGGTAAAATCGAGTCGCATCGAACCATTTGCATACATTAATTACGTGAGAATTTCCCTTCGCGAACGACCGCGTCCCGATTGCGCGGTCGCGTCCGATTTGACAATGTTTTTTCACGCATCAGTTCTCACGGTTATCATTCCTGCTCGCGGTTCCCTCTGCGCTTACCCGCGTATTAATTGAAACGTTACATTAAAACGTGCTCGCGTTACTTTCATCGTCTCTGTTTTCCTCTTTCCCTCTCCTCCACTCGCCCATCTCTTTTTTTTCTCCCCTCCGGTCGTCGTTGTTTCGTTTTATTCGTCGACACAATGTACACCGCCGGGAAGGGTGCAGCAAAAAAATTTGCTTTGTCGATGGTGAAATATTGCAGCGACTTCGCCCGCCTCTCTCACGCTTCTCTCTGCACTCGGTTGACAGCTTCCTGTTCCGAATTTACACGTGTTTGATATTCATGCCCGTCGCTCGTCATATCCGTGTTCCTGTTCCCCTAAACGACTTTGACACGGTACATCGAAATCTTTTCTTTCCTCTTCCCCTTTTGTTTTTTCCATGGACACTGCATTTTCCTCGATGCGATCCACGCGGATCGAAACTTCGCGAGTGTCGCAAACATCTTTTTGGTCCCCGGAATTGATTCTAGAAGAGCTGCTTTTCCGTATTCTTTATCGATATTTCACGAAGATCGGCTCGACTCCGTATAATCCGGTCGTGCAACTCGTCTCTACCCGCCTCGCGTACAAACTCCAACCCTCCCGAAAGAGGAGAGAATCTCGAAAGAAGCCAGCAAAAGAAAAGAACCGAACCGAAAGTTTCGTGGCGTGAAAAAAAGACTGCGCGAAGAGTAGAGGAGAGAAAGGCCGAAACAAGAAACTCGATTTAAAGATTAGCATTCCCGTAAGAGAGTCGTCGGGTTGAAATCCGTGCTCGATACTACAAATCACCCCGCGTACGCCGCCTTCCTTTGAAAAAGAAAAAACCGAAGAACTAGGAACGAACAATCGAGACGCGGACGCTGGAAATCCAAAGTCCGATCACGGGATGCGAACGTCGCGAGCGTTCCTCCTGCTGCTGCTCCTCCTCGCGCTTCCGACGCGACTCATTTTCGCTATCGCGGGCGTGAAACCGTACGAGGGACGACGAGAGTGGAACGGTGCGAGAGGCAACGGGCGAGGAGGCGAGGAACCGCGTACGTGCTCGGAAATCGTTCCTCGACGATGACTCGATCATTGACGAACATGCTCCGCGCGTACCGTCGTCGAGCGACGACGCACCGGCTTTCTCGCCGATCCTTTCCGGTGCCGAACCATTCACCCGACGCGATCGCCAACCATCGGATGCACCTGTTCGCGAAGCGCAACCGATTCGGGGGCTTTTAGAACTCTCTCTGCTCGACACATCGAAATTCCTCGATTTTCAGACGGTTAACAGACGGTTAACAAACGTAGCGTCTGTATATCTCCAGACACCTCCAGACTACACAGGATATCGCGGTGACTCTGAACACGCTCGTGCAACGTAAGCAGCAGCGCTAGCTTTTCGATAGCACGTTTATCTCGTCACGTATTCATTCCCGACACCAGGTTTATAAAACTACTGCTACGTTCATTTTGTCTCCTCCATTAAATCCTTCAAGGAGATCATCAACCAACGGAACAGCCTACGCAGCTTATCTGAAATAGAAGTTCTACTTGTATCGTTCGTTAACTCCTTTTGGATCGTTTCCTCTGGCCTCGATCCCCTTTGTAACGATACTTTCAGCGGTTACAAACATTTCTGACACACGGGAATATCGTTCAAAGTGTCGTGAAATTTTAGCATTAAACTTTGCCACGTGTGTGCGACCAAGAATAGAACATCTGGATCCAATTAATCGTTACGTAAAGTTTGAAACAAGTGCAGCTGCGATAGCTGCACTTTCGTTCGAAATCGACGAATGTACTCACTCTCCGATGCGTTCGCCGTTCCAGCATCGTTTGTCCGGGTACTCCTCGCAGATCGTGTCCGCCAGAGTGCCGTAGAAGGTCCGGGACCTGACGACGCTGGCCAAGAAGTTGCCCAGCTGCACGTGCAACTGCGTCGGTAACGTCCGATGCGTGCCAGACGGCGCAGCTGCGTGCACCTCGGCACCGCTCCACGTCGACTTCGACCCCGTCCCAGCTGCATCCGTGACCGCCTCGTCGGCTGATCGCTGCAGCTCCGATCGACCGCACACTTTCCTCACCTGAAACGTACAATCGACATCCTTTCCTCAAAATCCTCATACTCCATTCGAGTAATTATTCCCTCTTTCGCGCCTGGTCAAACGATCCTGTCGCGTCGCGAGGGGGTGTTTCCCGTGAATTTATGTCGTCGTAAAGAAGATGGGAGATATCGCGCGAGACGCCCGTTCCAATGACACTTGTTACTTCGATTATGAGCGAACGTGGCGGGTCAGGATGGGCAAGAAGAATCGTTGGATAGTAGTTGACCAAACTAACCTAAATGAATCGCCAGTGGAATTAAGGAAGGACAGCATTCGATGCACAAATTCATTCGTTTGCAAATCGAGTACTTCCACTTGAATTATAGCAGAGGCTCGCGGTGGTTCATTTTTCTCAATAACCGACCGGTTCACAGGGATTTTTGGAACAATCGACGATCTACGTGAAATTAATCAGCCGCGCATCTACGTATTGCGATAAAAGGAAAGGTTTCGAAAGTGTGTAATCGTTATCGCGTGTATCAAAACGCTGGACAATTAATGTTCGATGCCGTCGGTAAATCTACACACTGTTAACGCGATCATACAACAGTTATCGCCGGCAATATCAAGGGAACAATTTTCCATGCGACAGGCGCCATGCGTTTTATCTCGCGGCTACGCGGTCGTACCGGCGCGGACGTTTACATATACGATCGTCATTAAGGTTATCGTTCGTATCTGCCTGCACGCTTCTCCACGGTTCTTCGTCCTAATTACGTTTTAACGTCGACTATAAAAGGAAGTAAGCCGGCGGTCGAGCTCCTCGAACCGGCATAATCGTAAAACCAGCCGGCGGGCCTCTGGCGTAATTAAGACGGCACGCGTGGGCGTGCAAACGTCGCCCTCCTCATATTCCCCCGTTCTCCTTTTTATCCTCTCGTTACCTCGCGTTCTTCACCCCTATCTTCGGCTCCTTTCCCATCCATCGACGTTTCGCTCGATTTACAATTTATCAAGCTAGATTCGAGTTCTTTTAATTAGTCAATTTTTCACGAGTCTTGCCATCACCAATTCCTTTCGAGTTGTTTGACGCTCGAAATGGGACGAATGGGCTCGTTCGGGTTAGTCGAGTTATTTGAATTCCGACCCCACTTGTCCCTGTTATTCGTTCGGCTTGAAATATCCGTTCGAAATTCTACGCTGGTTCTCGAAGCGGAGGCTCGTGAAAATAAAAGGAGCATCGACGTCCTAGATAACTCGCCTAGATACAGTAATCGTCCGATGAACGAAGGATCCGGCTACGTTGAATCTTTTTCACTTTACGGCGCATTAGTTTCAGTTAACTCAAACTGGAGCAAAGAATATGCCGCGTGTGCTTTTGCAACGCCAATTACACCGGCGAAACGACGGGTAATGACTGGAGAACGATAAATGGCGACCCGTTTCTTTTCCTCTCTAGCGCCGAAGAACCGCGGTTCGTTGCGAAAATTAGAACCTGTCATCGTTCTGACGCTCGTTTCCTTTTCAGTACCATCGATTTCGCCCGCGATTCGATCGACGCTCGCACGCACGTTTCATTCACCACTGTTGCGCAATTGCCACGCGCGAGTGCACTCGCCTGCTAGTACGAAGATGCCTGCTTCGTGTAATTACGAGTCGGGTACCAATTAGTTCGAAACGTAGAAAATGAAACTCGTTGCTGCTTCCGCGAGAGATATCCCATTTTTAATTATTAAGCATCGACGTATACCGCGTATACCAAGATCCGGCCGGAAGGGGTTAAAGTTGACGCGCGTGCTACTTCGTTACGAGCTAACTTTTCGTCCGCCACCCACACGCGCGGCCTCCTTCCTCCTCCGCGACGAACGAAGAAAGGAGGCGGCCGGGTAGACGTCGTCACCCTTGACCCGCTACGTAAACGGTAATAACTACGTGTTCCGTTTCTGCGCCGCCATTCAAATGAACATGATTAGAAGATTGCCGGATTATCCCGTGATAAGCGCGCGCGCATACCGCCTCTAATAATCTATGATAATGGGCCGCGTGGTCGGGGACTTGAAACGATTTTGCATCCCGATAGAGCCACGTCTCGCGACACCGGCTCGCGTGGGAGAACGCACTCCTCTCTGCTCGCTGCGTACGTCGTTTCTCTTTATCTCTTCTTCCTCCTCGCTGATTTATCGTCGAATACGAACAATAGTCTGTGTACCATGAATCGAAGAAACCGGAGGAACGATATTATTTCCATTTATTTTCGTCCTTAAATTATTTCCATCCTCTCCATCGAGGAACCCCCCGAGTGCGAACGGTAACGAAGTAACAAAGCGGTACGTATTACGCGCTCTTACCGGTACACCAGTATCGCACAAGCCATCGCAGCTAAGTAGAGCATCCAGAAGTATCCAAATCCAGGAAGCTTGAAACGCTGATCGACAAAACGCGACTCCAAATTGTGACGCAAATAAATTACGATGATTCGATAATTGTGTAGACTTCGAAGGCGATGGAGAAAGGCGATGAGAAAAGATAGATAGTTTATTAGCACTTGTGCGCATAAAATCGACAGGAATCGGCGACACAACTTGTCGCGAACCGTCCTTTACGAAACACACTGCCTCACTGACGAAAGAAAACACTCGACGCACCGCGCCTCGAAAAACCAAAACAGAAGAATAACGTCGACGCTTCTGGAAACTATTTCTACGTAGTCGACGCTTCTGGAAGCTATTCTCACGATCGTTCACGCGTCTTTAAACGAAGAGGAATAACTACACGCGCCACTAATTGCATACGCGCGATGCAATTAAAAGAACTACGAATCCAACGCGATCGTACCACATTTCACTTTCGTTAACGCGCAAAATAGAGCGACGCACCGCGACGAGGTGCTGCCGACCCCGAGGGTAACGCGGGACTGACTGGAGCTGTTTTCGAAAAGGACATTGCTCCAAATCGGTCGTAAACGTATTTCTTGGAATTGGTCGCAAGCGTGTTTCCGCGAATTAACCGCAAGGTTCTCAGTGTAAACAGAATCTAATCAGCCGAATGCTTGTTGCGTTTGCTTCCTCGACCACTTATACGAAAATATCATACCGCTTTGAGATCAGAATATTCAAAGCACACCAATTAAATTTATCGTGACTTTATCGAACAGAGAAATATTTTTTTACAATATCCTAAAAATCAGAGTTAATTTTTACGTTTTCGAGTATCGCAACGATCCTTCAAAGTCCATTATTTTTTATACTCGTTCCACTATGAATGGTAAACGTACTTTTGTAATCTCGGTCTGTAACGTTTCGACGAAAGCACGTTGCAGAGACGAGGATGATATCTCGCGACATTTAACGGGCAAGTAAATGCCACTTCCACGCGTTGCTGGGCAGGGTTAAACGTGCACACAGGAGCCAGTGTGGAAATAATTATTCCCCATAGTTCTCGACGCGGCAGCTCGTTCGCGATAATCGCCGCTGCCACGAAATCAGAACTTTCTCGTTACGTGATCGCCGACGTGAGAAGAAAAATACAACCGAACTACACCGGGAAAACCCGCCGACACGATATCCCCTTCGTGCGCGTCTCTCTACAGGGTGTTCCAGTTTGGACGAGCGATCCGACTGGCAAAATTGTGCGGAAACTCGTTACCATTGCATAAGAGAATGGCACATTGGCACCTTGTCAAAGTGCGCCGTTAATTTATTGCTCGCTAATCGTTGCTTGCGCGTTACGTATTTGTTTCGATAGAAATCTCGCCACGATTAGTACCCACCGATTTGTTATTTGCGCGATACAGGTGCGCAAACTCGAAGAGGGAAGTCAGGTAATCGGTCGAGTTTTAGGTCATAAAATGCTGCCCGTTTTATCGAGAAACGTGTATTACCAGTAGAATCGCTGCAATCTGATCGTAACACGTATATAGACGGTCATTTTTCACGTCCGCGGCACGTTCGACGCGACTTTTAAATTGAAACACCCGGTGCACCCCATCGTTAGAGGGTGGATCTTACCGCGAAATCGAGCCGACGACGTGGCATCGATTCCCGTGATAACGCGGTATCGGTAACGAGACGAGCGGAAAGGGTGAACGAGAGACGATGTTCGAGCGCGCGATCGGGCAACGTCATTAACGGTGACACGGACGTGAAATCTGACTGTTCGAAGGTAACGCGATATTTCTTACGTGTTGCGTCGGTGATTCATTCGGAGCCACCCCTGCACTTCCTTCCTTCCGCCACCCCCGCGGTTACCTTTCTGACCCTTTCCTTCTCGCCTCGATGGCATCCGCGCGGCGTGAGTCATAGCTGATCGAAGGTGCGAATTCGACTCCACGCGAGAGACACCAGCAGAAATGACTTCGTCGAACAAAGCCAGCGGATGCTGGCCAATTTTTGCGCGTCTGTGTTCTTTCCCAAGAGTTCTCATCTTAATCCACGATGCGTGTGGAACAACGAGAGCGTCGAGGTTAAGAAGAGCGTACCGTTTGAACTCACGGGATGATATTAAATTGGAATTTGAAAAATTTAATTTCGATAATACGCGTATTTGACGAAGCGATAAAAACGAATACACAGATAAATGATATTAGAAACATGAAAGGCCAGGTAGAGGATATGTACATATTCAATATTGGATGAAGGCTTATAGAATCGAGGAGGATGAATACGCTGCAGATGGAGAACTGTTCAACGTTGAACGGAAGAGGACTCTTTGGCTAATTTCCTTTAAACGTGGTATTCAATTTGTCTTAGCGTTTAATATTCCGATCGATTTAAAACTCTTGACGGAGAGATATTACGCTAAACGTCTGACCGATAAAGTATTCCGTATCTTTTATCGATACTAGAAAAAGTGGTATTAAAACTATTGCTCGAAATATTGATGGAACCGAACGGTAGAGAATCGGAGAGACGTACGCGAAATTCGCGGAATTTTCACGCGACAAATCAAACTGCTATCGGTGAGATATTTTCCAACCAAAAGGGGCGAAATATACATTATTAAATCGCAAAATTAATCGTTATTCATCGAGATATGGTAATCGTGAAACGTTCGACTCGGATACTATTTATTCGACGCCGTTCGAAGGAAGTTCGAGTGGCTGGAACCGTGCGAGGAGGCGGCACGGCGATTTTTCAATCCGGCGACGTGAAATATACCCAAAGTTTCCTCTACTCCACGGTTTGAAATATACGGGGATCATTACTTGGTACAACAAGAATCTCGCCGGTTAGGGGAGCGATATCGGGAGATTCATCCCCGTGCCGGGAACTTTCGCCCCGGAAAATAATTGCGGGAAATGTACAGGGGTGTACGAGGGGGTGTAACGTTCACACCGGGGAACGTTGAACGCACCTGGTAGCTCGCGGGAATCCTAATGCGGATGAAAGATGAGCCCGTCGCTGAAAACTTTCCTCGTACCAACGACGTCGTTCCGCGGCGCCCTCGTTGTCCCCCGTTAAATCGATCGCGGAATTTACCCGCGCGGCGAACTTCGCCAAAATTTCCCTCTTCTTTCTTCCTTTCATCGCGTCCCCTTGGTCCCGCGTAATCTTTGCCAGCTCGGTGGGTTTACTCGGAGGAGGAAGCTTTAGGAATTGTTCCTCCTCTCCTTTTTTCTTTTAATTCGTCGAATCTGTTTTTTTTTTTTTTTTTTTTTTTTTGACGAGGAACGTCGATCGAAGGGCTGGAAATAGTTCCGAGAAATGACACGCGTACGTGGCCTGTTATAGCGCAGGACACGCGGTGAAAGCCAAACGAATCTTGTCAACAAGTGGAAGTCGGAATTTCAAAGATTCATACCGTTATGACAGCCGTGGAAAAAACCCGTGGAGAGGGAAAGAATAGTCGCGCGAGGCCTGTCCTCAAATACCGATGAATAACGCATCCTGGCCTACCTACGAGACAATACCGTGGCGAGGGTCCTCGGCTGTGTCCTGTCCAGACGGCTCGAGTCATGGCGAGGAATATAAAACACCATATCTATTGGATAGCCCGACGACGACCGCGTCGAGCCACCCGGACCTTCGCGCGTGCATATGCATTCGAACGAACGTCAACCCTTCTTCTGCCAACTCAACGCGAGCTCCACCTTTGGTAATTACAATCGTAACGGCGGCCGTCCGCGAGAACCCGCGAGACCCGCGTCGGTCTATGGAAATTAGGAATAAAAAGAGGAACGATTGTACGTTCGATGAACGAACATTGTGGCATTGTGTAATTTTGATACACATCGCGGGAAAAAATAGACGAGTGAAAAATCTATTTTCAAAGCCAATAAACCATGCGAACTGCACGGTTTGATGTCGGCATTTGCATATTGCTTCGACGTTCTACAGTGTATACAGATTGTATGTACATATGCAAATTTTCGACACGGCTGGCGCCCAAGGAAATTTCGTTACGCGTACCGTAGAATACAGAGTCAATTACAGCGTTATTACTCGCGTATTATTTATCGTAACAGCGTTGTCGTGAAATATCCAAAAGGCTGTTCCAAACTGTCCAAGTAAGTGGATTAAAAACGTATTTACGCTTCGTAATGGACAAAACGGAAATTCCAGATGCGTTGGATCTGTTTGGATTCGCGTGTACGATATCTCGATATCGATGTTTAAGTAACAGATAAAAAGGTGAAAATATGAATAACGAGGCTCGTTTCAACCGTTCGCGCGCGAATTCCTCGAGTGAACTGGATTAAAGCTGGAATTTGAAGGATTCCCATCGCGGCATACCAAGCGTTTATTAAGGATACGCGTTGCGTTAACGCGTAACGCGTTCCGCCTTCTTGAACGCGTCCAAGAAGGTGTCTACTTGCGGGTACGCGAGTGGAGTAAACTTTATTTCACGACGTACTTCCATTAGCTCGATCCTTTTCACGCGAAAGTAGACAAGTGGCAGGACCTAACAAAATGTGGTAATTCGCGTTATCCGTACACTTCCTGCGCTACGTATCGTTCAATGTTTTCAGACTACTTTCAACTTTCCCTCGTATTACAACGAGCCTCGCTGCCGTCTCTGCGGCGGCGCCTTTCACGGCAGAGACTGCTCGATGGGACTAATTCGATTACCCTACGCAAACTTTCGATCGATACTAATTCCAGAAATCGATTATTCGGCGACGCTAACGGACGACAGGAATAGCGACGCGTCTCAGACTTGCAGAGACGCGAGAATAATTCAACGAACGTTGGAAGGCGAGCAATCGTGAAATCGCAAAGTCAAATTATTTCCAAATTGTTGTTAATTATTTAATTGCACTCGGCATTTATCGAAAATAATATTATCACATCCCACTCAGATCCCGTACAAAATGTATACCTTGACTTCTCGACGCATCCGCCGCCACAATTACCAACGCGAACATAAAACTCAGGAATAAGCTTCTTATGCGTAAAATATTCACGACTAATTGTAAAACACACTTCTCGCGCAGATGCGAATTGAAACGTCGTCCCCTCGCCGCGTTCGAACGCATTCGAATGGATCGTCCTCGGGTCGCCGCGAGTCGTCGGTAATTCTATTATCGGGCTCGAGTTTTGTTCGCGCGTCGTAATAAAATGTAAATGTAACGCGATAAAACCGAAGGTTCAACCACCGTGAAGGAGCTAATGTCGCCGTGTGTTTGCCCTGCGCCTTTACCCGATCCCGCTTTAAGCCTATTTTATTTTGCACGACTCGCTTGCCAGCTTGCCGTACGGAATGGCGTGAAACATTTTTGTAAGAAAAATTCTCCATCACGAGTTTCGTTCGAAAAGGTGGTAATTAACTGAGGCGGTGGGTGAAATTTATTAAAACGACGAAGAATAATGCGGAGGCGGCGTTCTTCGACGCGTGATCAGCCCACGCTGGAAGAGGTTTCGCGTGGAAACGGATGAGCCGTGAACGAGTTAATCTGGAACGAATTTCGTTCGAAGCCAAGTTCGAAATTCCCACCGCCGCGTTCTAATGAACTGGATATTTCGAAATTAGGTTCGGCTAATTGCGGCCGGTTAGGTTTGCGTTGGGTTGCGTTCTTAATTAAGTAATTCCGCATCGCGCTCGAGGGTGTCGCGTTTGCAACAAGCAAAGTTGCTCTTCGATTACCGGTTGAAAGAGTAGAGATCGGCGCGAGTTATTAATATTCATAAAAGAAAAGTGAAATAAATAAAAGTAATTTGACGCGTTAGACGCGAACCGGCGAGGTTCCTTTCTCTTTTGGTCCAATTTATATTCATTTGATTTGCCACGGTCCGCGCATACCTGTGCGCGTTCGCGTCTATGCGTTCGTTAAAACGCGGCAATTCGCATGGTGCACGGCCGTGTCGATCCATCACGCGTTCGTTCGTTCGAACGTCGGGCCCGCGGGATCGTTCCTTCCCATTCGACGAGCAGCATTACCGGAACGTGGACTGGGATCGAGGCTGGGATAAATATCGATTATCGTGGGAAAACGGGACGGGAGTCCTTCGCGGTGTTCTCTTCCGCGGGTCGTTAACCCGGTTCGAAGCGTACGAGCGGTGACCGCTGGCACCCGGCTGGTTCTCCGAGCTAATATTAAACGCGTCGCGAACAAGCGCCGCGATTCGATAAGGAACGGTGCCCGCGGACGTTGGGAATTAATTTGTCCGTTTTCCACCACCGAAACGCTCGTTTATCAACGCGCCGTTGTTTAAACCCGTTTCATTTAACCAGGTACAAACGAGGCCGACCCCCGCCAGCGGAAAGGGCGATTTCAATGGGAACCGGCCGCACAAAAGCATCGCCTAAGCAGCAACTGCACAGATTATCCCCGTTTGTGTACTCATCCAATAATCGCGATGCTATCCTTATCTTCGTGGCCGATTCCGCGATTCTCGACCGACGCACCTTGCGAGTGCGAAAGTAAAGCTGTTTCGAACAGAGTCGACGCGACGCTGGAGACACCCGTCCAACGGGAAGGTATCGAGCTCCGGAATTGGATTCGAGAGGAGCCGATACTCGTTATTAGCGATTCGATTAAACCGAGCTATTTCACGCTCCGTCCATAAACGGACTTTATACCGAGTTTCACTTTGCTAGATATTATTTCAAACGAGCACCTTTTTCCCCCTTTTTAATCGAACGCGGTTCGAAAGTCACATGCGCTATTTCACCAAGTTTCCGTTCAACACGGACCGACATCAAACGGGTTTTGTAATTTACCCTTTACATTCGGATCTTCCATCCCAGTGGTCTGCAGTCGAACGCGTCGCAGATGCAAGAGTTAAGGTAAAGTTATACGTCACGCCATTTGTTACATCGCTTCGATTTTATTCCCATTGTTCCCTTTTCTCGCGGAAAAACAAATTGAAATCGATGCATCGTTATTTCATTTTTCAATCGCCATTCGAATATCAACCCCGTAAAGCAATTGCTAATTCCATTTGCGGCTGTATTTCGAAAACGCAAATTCCAAGCGAAATCGGAAACGGGTTATTCGGCTAAAAAATCGTTTTTTCCGCGATTCGTTTAGACGCGATGAACGACCGAACGAATTGAAATGGACGATCCCTATTAGCGTTGAAATTATATAATAATCTCTTTAATTTCGGTCTGATTAAACCTTTTTGAAAGAGGAATAAAACGGATAGAGGGCGGAATTAACCCCGCGGTTGTGCATCGAGAATGCGTAACGTGACCTGCACGGTGTTGTATATCCCTATCCCTATCAATTTTCTTCGTTACAGTTGTCGAATTTAGATTTAATCAAGGGAGGAAGCCAATCGATGCTTTGAAAAATTGCACCGAGTAAATCGCGTAAAAAATGGACGCGGATGCTAGGAAAGTAATAATGGTTCGTTCAATTGGCAGTCGGCAGAGAACGAATTAAAGCTTCCTCTTTGAGAAACCACGGACGGTTAAGTAACGGTAACGAAATGATCATTATGCCCTTGATTTTCATGCAACGACGGCCATAAATCTCGACGTCGTCCACGGTGCGCCGCTTAATTAGCCTCTAACTCGGGAATTAGTTTAACCAAAGCGTGGCGAATCAGATTTGGCCAATTTAGAAGAATAAGGGGCGAGCAAGGATGCGAGCAAGATCATGGAAAATCTTGCGGGGGAATTAGCGCGGCGGCCACGAGACTTAACCGTGCGAATGATCGTCGAAGCAGTCGAGCAACTAACTCGATTCTACCCCTTGGGCGTCGAGCGGCCGGAAAGAAGCAGCCAGGTCCCGTTCTTCGCGAAAATTTCGCTCGCGACTAGGAATGGGACTAAGCGACATCGATTCGATCCGCGGATATTCGAGTGGCTGAACGAATATTTAAACGCGATAAAAACGAAAGACGAGAGATTCAACGTCTTCGGAAGGTCGAAATTACGTCTGCAAATCGAAAGTACGAGAGACAATGGGGCGAGGCGTTAAAGGTGGAGCCGTGAAACGGGCTTTAGAAAAGTTTCGCTTTGGAATTAACTCGTATTCACGAGTACGTATTGAACTCGAGCCCATCCCTACTCGAGAGCACGCGGTCTCGCCTCGTACCCCTTTCACGGAACGCCGGCAACCCGCGAGAGGGAGTATTTATTACGCTCCGGAGACAACCCTTTATAAACAACGTAGTTATGCGCGGTGTACGCGTAACGATACAAATGCCCGGCTACGTGCAGCCTCGTGATAACCACCAGCCATGGAGCCACGGGGGTTGGAAAGGGGAATGAATAAAAGCGGTGTCGGCGACGGAGACGTAACGATTATGAAAGCGAAAGTGTTTGTATTTTCCATAGAAAATACAACCCCGTAGGTTGTATATTCGGAAATTGAGGGTGCGCGGGCCTGTTGGACCCTCCAGACCAAGGACGAGCTGCTAATTTCCACCTGGCGTAAGGTGAAAGGATAGAATAGAGTACGTTTCAGAATTCCGCGGATACGTTTATCGGGTCATAAATCATGAACCGCGAAGCGTAAAAAGAATGGTATTCGCAACAATGCAATTTAGTTTAGAAAAATAAAACGTTTATAATATCGCCATAAATTGCTTTTGAAACATAACGCGGCGCGATAGCTTCCAATTATTCCCTCTCTTAATTACGAAGGAGGCTAAAATCGTTCGCGAAATCAGTTATTCTCGCCGCACCCTGTGCGATACGACGAGAGCGACGGCGAGACGAACAAGAAGAAGAAGAAGAAGAAGAAGAAGAAGAAACGATGAAGGAAGAAGGAGTATCGGAAAAGGTGAGCAGAGAGAGAGAGAGAGAGAGAGAGAAGAGAGGCGACGGGAGGAGAGGAGCGAGGGGAGAGACGCGTGGTAGGGGGTGGAGGAGAGAACACCACCCCGCGGCGCGCCCATTGCATTCCACGCATCCTTCGCCGCTGCGAGCCGCTTTGACTCGCCGACCGTGGTCGAGGATCGAACTCGAACGAGCGCTATCGATTGTAGGTATTTTGCGGAGCCGACAATGCCTCCGCTCCGGTCTGGCTTAACCCGCTCCCGCTTCACTTCGCGACTGGGCCTCGAGGTCGAAGCGACCGCGGCGCCCCCGTTCTCCGCCCTCTCTCTCCCTCTCTATCGTCAAACGAGCCGCATTCTTTCCAGATTTGCCTTTCGATCCACGGCTCTCCGTGAAATCGTTAACCTTTCGCGTTCCACCGATACCTCCGTCCCCTTTTGGAGGAATTCGGCTTATTACGACGCTCGAATATCCAGCCGGAGCATCTCTCGCGTATATTCGTTGGTATCGATCAGCGATTGCGAACCATCGCTAAGACGTCAATCGTCCCTCGAAGGGTTGGGTCTTCGAGTATTTTTATTGTCGTCCGAGCTTCCGAGAAATTTCAACAAATTTGGAAGCGTCCGTTACATTATTCGATAGTTTCTCGAGTCGAATCTATCGACTTGGTCACCCCTCGAAAGTTTCAGAAATATCGGAGTAGAATTCCGTTTGCGCGAGAGGGTGAGTTTATCGACTCTCCACCAGTGAGAATAGTCAGCGTGGAAATGACCAGCCGAGGGCTGTAATATCGCAAATAGTTTTCGCGTCCACGCAAATTGAAGCGTTCCTCTCTATTTTTACTAATAAAAAGTTGAAGCGATGGTATACCGCACCGCGGTTCCATCGCCCCGTATCGCCCGAATGATCCAACTACAAGTTTCCCGGCTAATTGTAAGTCCGGCGAGCTGTAGTTTGGAATAAGTCCGTGAAACTGGAACGAAACACTCGTATATCGCGTCCGGAGGCGAGCTGGCGAGGGCAATGAAAAAATTACAAGCGAGCAGTCCGAGTTGCAAACTTTACTCTGCGTGCGCATATGGGATGGGTCACGGAAGATTACGTTACTCTTAACGACATACAGAGGATTTGTATAACGGAGGAGACCGTTAAGTATAGACGAAATCGATCGATATTGTCTGGACGTGTGCAGACCGCTGCTCCAGGTGACTCGCTCACCCTGTGGAGAGGCCGCCGCCGAGACGAGGATCGAATTCGACTGCGAGCAGAATCCGCGAATCGATCGCAGTCGGTTGGACGTTGCATCGTTCCTTCGCTATATTTCACCAGCGAGCCCCTTGTTCGCTGTCGGCTGGTACGTTGAACTCTCCCAATCGATTCGTAGAATACTTTCCCCGATTATATCCCATAGATAGGTACGTCCGTGGACGTCCGCGAGGAGGAGATTCGCGTGTCCCAGGGTGGCTCGCTCCGATTTCATTTTCAAGTATGCTGCTCGCGTAATTTCGTTCGTCCTCCTTGCGCTCGAGGGCCAAATCGTACTAACTTCGTTTATTCTGTTACCAAATTACAAGTGAAAAAGGCTGGTCGAACGCGGAAGAATCTGACCGCAGATTTTTTGCCATCGACAATTTCGATTGGAAAAATTAATTGCTCTGTGGTAAACGAGATATTTCATCGATCCCAAAGGACTAATTGAACGATAGAAATTTAATTACTACTTCTCTGATACGCTTCGCTATAATACACCAGTGTGTAAATGGTACTCGCGCGAAATTGAGCGATAATTAATTTCCTGTTAATAACGGTAGGAGTATCTCTACGTCGAGTGTTCGATTATATAGACGAGTCAAAATTGAAGGGTTGAATTTAGGGAAATTTTTCTTCAATTCTATTATACTTATACTAATGGGAAGCTCCGATAAATCGCTTCCGTGAGCCTGCGTGGCAAGAAATCTCCTTGAGCAGCGTTCGATGTATCTTCCGGCCCGATCGCGTCAATTAACCGGAGAGTCGTTCGCGTAAAGTAATTAGACAATTAGAGTGTTAAATGTAAATGAAACGAAGGCGGATAATCGATGTAACTTACATATAATAGTTCTGCTGTTGGTTACGTAGGTACGCGTTCGCATGGTGCCGATACGACGGACGGATAATAACGCGATGCGCTCGCGACGGATGCTTTCAACCGTGTCGCGTTGTGTAGTCACGCGTGCGTTCATTATCATTAGCGAGATGTTCGGTTAATTGCAGAAAAAGAATAGGCTGATTGCTCGTACGAGCTTCCGTTTCTCGTTCGAGCCACCAGCGACGTAAATACGCGGTATTTAAATAGCTGCGATAGACAGCGAATGGTAAACAGCAATTGTACAATTTTTAATGGTACAAAGTGCTGCTAATTTCGTTGACCTTTCGAACGAGTTTTTAGCGAAATTACGGTAACGAGCTATTCCTTTCAACGAAATTGAACGCTATTGTGTTTCAGAACGCATAAACACCTAGCGATACGGATTGTAATTAACAGTAATAATATGCTAAATATCTTGGAAACGATTAATTCCGTTCGAGGAATTCTATTTATATTATTCTCGCTTATCCGTTCCAAGATTTCTAATCAAAATTAATTGGACAAAATTTCCTCGAATGTTGGCTTTTTATCATTTAATGGTATAAAAAATGGCGGAAGAGGTGAAACAGTGATTGTGTGGCATCACGTCATCCCGCGATTAACGATATTTTAACAGAAATGTAATACCCTGCTATTAAGTCACACCAACGCTAATTAGGTAAAATGGTTCAACGAAACAAGACACCCAATTATCTCCCTTACCACTAAGAGCTTGGAACAACGTTCATGATTAAGTTAAATGGTTCTAAAATGATTTAAAACACTGTTTAAGAAGCCTCTTTGAACTAATCAACGCTGTTCGAACCTTTTAAATTAAAGCGGTACGAACGCGTACTTTTGTTACCTTGCAATTAATTTGATCGTTAAAAATAGGCGAGACTGAGGGCTCGTGGAATATTTTTCAAGAATACGTCTAGGTTGGCTTCATTTGATATTCAATCGTAACAACGTTACTTTATGGTTTATCTCGTGATAATATCCTGGAGCGAATTATTTTTTACGATCCAAGAATTTTCGTACGAAATTATACAAATGCCAGAGCCGACAGCAAAGCGACTCGTAACTCATTTAATTAATTAAAGAATTAATTTCAAAGCGAGCGATTCGTTAACAGCTTTTAATTCATAGGTTGTACTCTTGTTCGACTCGAGGTAATAGAAAATCGACTTCTGTAAATGGCCGACAAATAAATCGAGCAAAAAAGCAATAATGTTAACGTGACGCGAGTACGTTCATTTAAAAAACGAACAGGCGTGTTTACTCGAATTAATTAAATTTTTTCATCGTGACACCCACTGGAACGTTTTCTCTCTCTCTCTCTCTCTGTTCACGTTACCCACTCCACGTCGACAATGAGAGTGGCTCGAATCGATTGAAAATCCACTCTCGAGGATATCTCGAGTCGAGTACAGCGAAGCGGCTGGAAATCGATTCTTTTTGCTCGACGAGTGTTAACCCTCTTTTCCAGAGGGCGACCAACAGGTCTGACCTTTCCCTGCGCGGTGCATGCATACAGAAACGTCTCTATAAGCTGACGCACGCCAAGCAAACGAGTCACCGACCTGGCGGGCGATTTTTTTCGCCGCCACTAGATCATCTGGATTAGCCAGACGAGCAAAATAAAAAAAAAAAAAAAAATAGTTACGTCGACGAACTCGTTACACGTCTCTGTAAACGGATACGCGATGAGATTCGGGATATGCATGAGAATCCACGTTGAATCGCTGCGAGATTGGAGCCAAACTGCGACACGGTCGATCGAACAAGTATTGCTCCATTATACTTTGCCCTGCTTCTGATTAACTCGTCGCGAGCTGACAATTCGTTGGTAATTAAAGCCAGAGATGACGAGAATGACCGAGATACAACGAAACGCTATTTTTGCGTCGAGGATCAATGTGTATTCACAAAATTGCATAATTCTTTCTTTAAAATTTCGTTAAAACGGATAACTCCGCGAGACTCGACGAGCACTAATTCACGAGACAATGAGTGCCGCTTTATCGGTGTTTCATTGATCGATCCGGAACTAGTGGCTTTCCTACACCGTGTCCATTGATTGTTCATTGTTGCGTTGTTATTAATTTCCAAAGGTAATTAACCGGCCGTGCATCGATACTGTGCGTAGATATACACGAAACCATTTTATCGACCATTTTATTGGACGCATCCAGATCGTCCACCTTTCATCGCAACCCGATTAAATATTGACACTCGTTCCCCGATTTAATCAATTATGCATTCGTTAATTACGAACGTTAATTAGAAACTATTATTGCCGCTGTGATACTAGTCACATAACGGTACGCGGAGAACGATCGATCGTTTAATTAATAATTTGATGGAACCATCGAGTAGCAGCGTTGCTTTTTAAAACTACCGCGCGTGTACCGCGGTGGTACCAATCGGTATCGGTATCGAACTCGCGTATTCGGTCCGTGAAACTCGACTACCGCTTAACAAGACGTTAAGAAGCCGGTATGGGAGGCGTAAAGAACAGGAACGGCGCAAGGACAGGGCGAAAGAACGAGCGTGGAAGAAGAAATCGTTGCGGCGTAAGGTGGTCGATTGGCTGGAAAAATCGTCGTCGATGCGTCGTCCCAAGTCACATGGCAACAGCAATCTCCCACCGTTCGCCAACCCTCTCTCATTCAGCTATTCCACCGCTCTCCATCTTGGTCCCGCGCGGCGGTCTACCCGGCCGCCAGGTAACCCAACGGACGAGGACGGAGAAGAAGAGGAAGAAGAAAGGATCGCGAAAAGAGACGCTCGAGTCGAGAGGAGGAAGGAGAGAACTTTCATGAGACAAGGTAAAGAGGCACGCGAAGGTGGGAGGTACGATAAAGACAACGCGGAGAAGAACCACGGGTAGGTATGCCCAGGGAAAAGGAGAGAGAGAGTTGGATGCGTGGAAGGATCCTTCGGGTATAACAGGTTCGCTCGAGCTCCCTTTTTAAGGAAGACTACCGCTCTCTCTCTCTCTCGTTCACCCGGTTACACGCGAACCCACGTACACACACACACACGCCTTCGAGCTTCGCATGCCAACGACCAACGTCAGAGGCCCGGTCCTCGACTCATCGAGACTTAATACGCGTCTTTCGGGAATTCCAGCCGCGAGAATCGGAGAACACGCCCGTAACACCGGGAGTTCGAGAGCCGAGGCGATTCCGCTTTACATTGTTACTTCGCGTTCGAAAAATAGCTTCGGTTCGGTTGGGATGATTTCCAGCGTGGCAAAGATGGCCGATCGTGAACCGAATAACGATGCGTAATCGCGGATTCTGCGCAAGGCTCATAGAGACGTCAGACGCTGCGTTTTTTAAGGGCAGCGAGAGTTCGCTCATCTTAGTTATTACGCTCCGTACCCGATCCGTGCAACGTCTACGCATAGAACGTGGAATTACATTGTTGAGAAATATCACGCGCAATGTTGTTCCTCCTCGCGTGTCGACGGATTACCGCGAACATCTTCATTCGAAAACGCGATGATTTGTGTAACAACGCGGACGAGCTCCGCCGCGGTCATCTATTTTAATGAGAGCAGAGCCGTTCAAGCTCTTTGATCGTCGCGTTTCATTCGAAACGATGGAACTTCCTCAACTATTACATGCATTCTTGGTATTATGCTAAGTGGTAATTTGAGTAACTCGAGAGGAGGAAAGATTATGGTTTTGTATGTACAGCTGCGATGCGCGAGACCCCCGTTAAGTACAAGAGGAGTTATGCGCGATGATCCGCAGAGAGGGTTCCTTTTTACTCTTGGTCAACGTATGCGAGTAAAGCGTTACGTAATCTAATTTTTAGCAATAACAGCAAGAAGAGGAGTTACCAAACAGCGATGAAATATTGCTCGGTGACGAAAAAGAGATTCTCCTTCCGAGGACTAGCGGGCTGAATCGGAAATTTTATCTGAAATTTTGCAATATTTTTACCGATAACAGCTCTATTTGCCCGAGATAAATCGCGAGCGGCGCGTTAAACGTGCAATTAAATATTTGAGGATGCCACGTATCCGATCAACAGCTCGCGCGCTAATTGTCTGCCGCGAATAAAACGAGAAACGAGTAGCGCATCCTACTTCGATGCTCGCTTCCATTCGGTTCGCGGCCTAAAATATTGATTAAACATTTGAAATGCAAATGCGCCTTGCGATGCGCGTACTCGTACACACCGTGTTATCCGCGTTCGCCACTTTGCTGTTATTAAACGTTATCGTACGTTGCGTTTTATCGCATCTGCGAGCCGATCTGACGAGCAATTGTGCCATTTCGATGGGACGTATCGCGATAAATTGCATCGCGTAAGCAAACAGAGAGCCGAGCGAGATAACGATTTCTCAGACAAAGTTACCGTGGCTTCGTTCCGCGCAAAAGCAACGTTATTTCCAAATGCTTCCACGAACATCGATCCACCCGTGGCCATCGATCGATACGATATGCGCTCGCTGGAATCGGCTATCCAGAGTATGCGCGCGTGTATTCGGTGATACAGTGTCTCCGAGATGTCCGTCGGATTGTTTCACCGAATAAATTCTTCTGCACCGCTCGTGATAAGTACGGATTAAGCACGACTGCCTTCGTATCGCGTCCACGAAAAACTAGCGTCGTTTCTATTTTATCTCGAACATTTATGTCGTAACAAGGATCTCTTAAATTACGCTCCTCTAATTCCGGAATCTTCAATTTGGCAAATTAACGAAATACCATAACACGCGCGAGGCGTGTATCGTAATCTGTACAGGGCGAGCATAACTCGATGAATTAATTGCAGAACACGTTGCACGGGTACGTATTAGCCGTACGATGCAAATAGAACGACCGATCTTCGCTCGAAACAGACCTCGAATAGGTTCGGTCGTTAGCTCAAAGTACCGAAGGTGTTCGCATAATCGAAAGTGTGCAATTTCTTGAGACCCCTCGATATTTGAAAAAACGTTATCCTAGATTTTCGACTAATTTTTGCACACGGAGTAACGCAAAGGATATTCGCAAACGGAAGCGATGCTAGCCCTGCCTACTTTCCCTGTCGGAAAGTTCCTCGACTCGAGTGGTTCTGGCTTCTAACATGGTCGATCTCCGGAGTACTTTGAATTCCGACCTAAATCGGGGACACGTAAACGTTCATAAACTGTGTCGGGCTGTTTGCTCGAATTTTCGAGTTTACCCAACTTCCACGGGCGAAGATGTTCACACGAAGGTGGTTAAAACTTTGCGCGACGTTTGTTTGCAATAATATTTACGAGAGCGCCGAGTTTCTGGCTTGGTTGCTCCGTAAACGCCGGGGCTAAGTTGCACGCGGTTCCATCCAAGTATAACTCGGGTGATCAACGGGCTGAATTTTTCGTTCCACCAAGCGATAATGGTAAAATCTTTTCTACTCCATCTTCATTCGTATAAGATCCAAGAGACGATTAACCGTCTATTCATCTCGCAAAATTCGACGAGCGCGCTTGACTCTGCAACGTCGGAGCGTCAAAGTGCGGCAAAGTGCATCAACGTGTATAAATAATAAACCGCAGAGAGTTGTTCCCGTGAATCTAATCAATTTTTAGCGGGGCTTATCAAAATGCACGCGACGCAAAGCATGCTCGGAAAGCAGACGCTACAACTCGTGCCCGTCTCCTTTAATCCGCATGAAATTTTACTACAACGCGGAATACACTGTTTTATATCCCTCCCCGTTCGGGGTGTAAGCTTCTTTTCATGTCAGAATTTACCCCCGTCTCGGAGCGACGGTACCTTCCTTTCTTACGGCATTCTCGTCCCGCTCTATTTACATTTTATTAAATCGTAAGCCACTACTCCCCTTTCATTCGAAAATTCGCCGATCCTCGTACTTCCACCCGACACATTTAGCGCGTAGAAACGCGCCGCGATCGTCTCACGCTTCCGCCTTTGTGCAAACGTATATCTTTACACGGAAAATTCTATACTCGTTTCGTGCATATTCGTTTTAACGGAATTATTGAAATCGTAAGTGTAAGTAACTTCTGAATTTTAGTATTCGAGGTAAATATGGCGTTTACTTCTATCGGATACATAACTTTCGAGTCGCATGGCGTCCTATTGTACAAGCTGAACATTGGCGAGATATACCTTCCCGGTTCCGCCTACAAGAATCCCCTGAAATCCGAAAAATTCGATACGACCGAGTTCTAAGTCCACTGGTCGAACGTTTAGGAGAAATTCCAGCTGAGATTCTGGTGAATGACACGAGAGGGGAAGAAAGAGAGAGAGAGAGAGAGAGAGACATAGGAAGAGAGACAGTGATTCTTAACCGTTTCGCGACAGAATTAATCGGTGGTCGCAGCGCGCAATTATTCGAAGTAGGCACCGAAAATACCGATGGAGGAATGGGTCATTGATTCCTCGGGGCCGGCATCGTGCCAATAGTTGTTCTTCCTCCGCTTCGTTCGCCTCTTCCGTCTCGTCTGTCGGTTCTTTCCTTTTTTCGCCGGTCTCCGCGCGTCGTTCTTCGTGGGTCGTGGATGCCGGATGATTATATCGACCGCGTAGGAGGCTGGAGCGAAGCCAGAGCAAAGTCGCGGCTAAGTTCGGTATACGAGTATATCCCGCCCCCGACGAGCGCGCAGCATCCCCCCCGAGCCGAAAAAATATTTATACGGCCGTGCGATCCGTTCGAGGGCCACTTGTGCTCGCGGTATCGGTTTTCGGTAACGAAACGTTAACGCAAATCTAGCCTTCTTCATTTCTCGATGTTATCGGATAAATAAATGCGATAGGTTAACGATTCGTTCGGGAACCACTTCGTACGTGGTATTATTGGTTTTCGTTTCAATTTCGAGCGGTTACATGCGAGGGAAATTTGAACGAAATTAGCTTCCCAACGGAAGAGCGCGAGTTCCGTTTAGCCGTCGACTAAGTCGTTATACAGATGATCGAACGAGGGGCGGAGAAAAAGGTGGAAAAAAAGATGAGAAGCGACGAATGGAACGGAGACTTCCACTTTGCTCGTACGACCGCGTCGACATTTGCCGTTCGCTCGCGATCGCTTGTTAATTTTTAATTAGTGGAAACGTCTAACCGGAACTATCTCTGCGGAAAAGAATTGGAAAAATGCTCCACGAGTGTTGGAATATTTCGCAGACCACGGATAGGGTAAAACGAAGAGTCGAATAGCCGGTCTGGACAATTTGCCAGAAGCGTGGATTATATACGGCGGCGATAAATTGTTTTGTCCGGATGATTTAGGGTATCCACGTAGA
This sequence comes from Xylocopa violacea, assembly GCA_963969225.1. Taxonomy (NCBI): domain Eukaryota; kingdom Metazoa; phylum Arthropoda; class Insecta; order Hymenoptera; family Apidae; genus Xylocopa; species Xylocopa violacea. The sequence goes on from CAXAJV010000015.1 coordinate 21,318,888, forward strand.
AGGGAAAATTCTTGCGAACGGGGCATCAATGTTTCATGCATTTTCTTGCCGAGCTGTCCGCGTTCGAGCCGATCCGCGTTTTTTCCGTCCGTGATATATCGCGGCAAGGAAATACAACGCGATGAAAACAATAATGCTCCGTTAAAGATAGCCGTTTTAAATTTACCACTTGTTCCCCGTTGGTTGGCAGTGCCGCAAAGTTCACAGTTCCATTTCCGAGTTATCGGAAAACGCCTCGTAAAAAATTTGGAGAAAATCTCGTCGTAAAACGGCCAAGAGATACATTTTACGACGAGATTTCATTTGAAACGCAAAGTATGGTTTTATAATGTACGAGGATTTTACTCGAAAAGATCATTTTTGGAATACTATTTAGCGAGGAATCCGGTTAAAATGTAATTGAAAGAGTGCATCGCTGGAAGCTAAAAATACGAGGAACGCGTTTCAACAGTCGAATCCTGTCGGGTCCACGTTTTCTGAGAACGTAAAGAATAATTGGAGCAGCGGTTGCACGCATTTACCGGTGAAAGCGCGAGTCCAGATTTTCGCGGAAACGTCGTTTCTTAAAAATGTATAAAACCGGCGGAAAGTAGGTCTGGTTTTCGTAATTTATAACAAACTTCTGCTCCGGAAAAATATAACTCGCGGTGAACGAAAAACGGCGTCAACTTCTGAAGAGAACGCCAACTTTTTCCTTAATCGCTTCGCGTTTTTAACCGAATAACAAGATTACGATTAGGTTAAATTAGGTTGCACAGTAAAGCTAACAACGCGATAACCGTACCTCGTTGCGATCGAAATGGAATATCGCATTGGCATTAGGCGGCCCATTTGGAAATAGGTTGATAATTAAGTTATTGCGTCCAAGTGCACGGGCAGATGAATCAACAACTCCTAAAGGAATCGGCTGTTTATCCGCGGATCTGCCAGCCAACTAAATTGCGGTACACAGGCCACGATTATCCGTGGGTATACGGGGCCAGACGTATTACGTTTCACGTTTAATTAACCGATTCACTGTACGCCATGTAAACACTCGTATGCAAATTAAGCAATAATCTCTTGACTATCGAGTTTCAATTAATTAATGGACGTCCAAGTGAGAATTGTACCGAGCCGCTGATTTCTCCGCCCGATTCGGTTCGATTGTACGCGTACAGCGAATCCCTCTTTTCTCTTCTTCCCTTGGCTTTGCAACGTTCCATTTTACTCTCTGCCCTCTTTTCTCGTCATTCTTCGTTATTTAATGATGAAAAACAGCCTCGTCTTACCCCGCTACGCGACAAGAAACCTTTAATCCACGTTCACACCTGACACTGATCTAGCCTAAAGTATATCGTATCGTCAAGCTGATCCGACTACAAAATTCATGCCCGACTTCCGCCTGCATTCCTGATAATCGATCGCAAGTGTTCGCACGATTTACGCGATGGACAAACCGATGGATCGTAGCTGCGACTCGACTCGAAATGGCTCGAAACGAGTTGGCAGAAGCCTGATAAATTTGACAAAAATTAACGTCTCGGTACCTTTCAGCTAATTGAATTTCTCTGCAAACAGCGATATCGCAAAAAATGCTAATTAAAACGATTTTTTATTTCATCGTCTCTTTTCATTCGACAAATAGAAGAAATTGAAGGGGAAATGTAAAGGTTCGATGCAGCAAATACTCATAAATTCTAATTAAGCGTTAAACGATGATACGGAATCGTTTCTAAGATAAATATAGAATTATTCCGACTTATCGTTGTATCACGTTCGACAAAACATCCACACCTGAGAATGCATAACGAGAAGATTCCCTCGCTATCGTAAAGAAACGACTCGATAATTGAACCGTCGCTGCTGATTAACGCTCTATCTGAAACACATTGATCGCTCGTTCGCCAATCTATATTTTGCAGCTGCTCGAACGCGTTATATTTCGCCTCTATTAAATTCCGGCGAAAGGAGGACACGAGTTAAAATTACTCATCACTCACGTATAGCCGGCTCAGACCGCTTGGAAACAGAACTCCTCTTGGATATCGGACGATTTATAATTCTGTTGCTCGAGACGTCTTTTTTGATCTTCGAAAAATCTACAGTCCCTTTTAACGCGACATTGCCGTAATAAAGCAATGAACCTAATGAAAATACGAGAGCAGTTGCGAGAACGATGAGTCTTGCTTGCTAAAATAGAAGCGTTTATTTATTAGCGTGCAATTTTCGCCAGTTTCACCCCTTGCATCCCTTCCGAGATGCATTCGATGCATGCAATTTCTAAGAAACGTTCGATAAATCATTCGTTCTCGTTTACTCGAGCACAGACACTCATTGTTCGCGCGACGATGGTCTGCGTAGAGTGGTCTATTTCGATGCTTCGCGATACAAACTCCACCTATTATTAAAATAAGCGAAAAGAAGACACGATTTGCCAAGACTTTGTAAGCGTCCGAAAGATTCCCAATTTCAAAATCGCTCGGCTCCATCGCCGTGCGTTTCGAATTCCTCGATATCCCGATTAATTAACGGAGATCAGATTTTTCAACCCAACTTGAGGAACGTCCGCTCGCGTGGACGCGCTATGAATATTCCTGCGGATCTCCGCTGGGAAATACAAATGTTTGCGAACGTTCTGAACCATTTCGCGTGTACATTATCAGCGTGTCGACGATGCACACGATTCTGCGCTACAGCTCGTACGATTGATCCGCGATGGGAGGAGCCTCGTCGATCAAAATCTGCGTGCAAACGAAAAATTGCAAAGACCGTGCGGGCCTCTTATATTCTTTTGCGCGCACGTATCGCCAAATTGCCGATTCCGCGATGGACTGCCGCGACGGAACGGATAAAGAGAATCGCGTGGAAGATCGCGGAATAATAACGAGGAATGTTGATAACGCGTGAGAACGACCGCACTTGGGGCTGGTACCCCGATCGGCAGGCATTCCTTTCGAAACCAGCGGGAACTTAATAAATAATTCATCCGGTTTTAACGATCCGTTGAAATCTAACTCGCTAATTGCGCGTCGGCGAGTCTGCCTTTCTTTTTCCTCGCCGAGGAATTATCTTGACATTGAAAGCAGTCCGGATCGAATAATCGAAGATCGTTCCGAGCTTAAGGTTCTTCTTATGCAGATGGATAAAGTACAACCTGTGCGAAGATATCGCGGAGATTGAGAAATTACGTTGCGTTATTAAAATTACGCTTCATTTTTACTTTCCAAGTCTGAAACGTTTCATTAGCTCCACTTTTTGTTCACGTAACGTCAAATAAATCGGTTAAACGATCCGAATAATTACGCACAAATATACGGTTCCGACGAAACGTCCGCGTCTTTCAGCTACCAATAAAGAAAGATACGTATCGCGAACGGTACGACTTGGCTTAATTAAACGAAATTGTAATAAATCCCTGACCTCTCATTATCCGAACTGCCGTCGAGCATTATCCCAATTATACCAACTCCCGGGAAAGCTCTCTCTCTCTCTCTCTGGTGCATCATTAAAAAACAGAATACGTAAATTCAGCGAGTCGTTTGAACGCGAGCATCCGATTATTCGAATGAAAAGTTACGAGTAGCAAGGGTAATCCGCGAGCTGCTGTTACACGAAAGATCCAGTTACTCCAATTGTTTCGTCTCTCTCGATTCGATTCGTTCGCTTCAATTTCTGCGCCAAGTCGCATCGATATCAACCCTGTATACATTTCGCGCTAACGTAGAGGATCTTCGAATTAATTATTCCATCGACAGCGTAACGATAGCGTAGCAGAGCGAAAAAAGAACACGACAACGCTTTTACTCTCGAAATCGAGTGGTTATTCGCGATTACTCACCGAAACGATGCTCCCCTGAATATGCATCGACAAAACTGCATAATTCATACCTAACCACTCCTCCTCGGGCAAAGTTAGACGTTTAGCCACGATTGTTCGCAACGGACGGCTATGATTGAATTTGAACACCGGGCAATAACCAGGGTAAATTAATCGACATTGTAAAGAAGCGAATTAAGTGGACCCGACGTCGCAACCGACGGAATCTCTCGAAACAACGTCGGACAATTTCACGAGACATTAACGCGCGGCCGTATTACTTGGCGAAAGACAAACTATCCCGGGAGTGAGTGGCGGAGGAGAACCGGGAGGAGAATCGATCCACGGGTCATTATGATCCGAGATCGATAAATCCAGACGACCAGACGACGGGGAGAACGCAGAAGACGAAGACACGGGGAAGAGGTCGAGGGAGCAAGGTAACGCGAAGGACCTTTGCATTGTATGGAGATAAGAGGAGAAGGGAGAGTGGTGGGAACACCGAGAATAATAATGAGGGATTATGATTCCTTTTGCTTAGCGAGACCGTGGACGAAGAGAGACAATGCGACCTTTTTCGCTCGTCCAATTACCGGAACGGTTGAGAAAAGCGTCGTACAGGAAACGAGGTCTATAGGCGACGCTGTTCGTACGTAACAATGGTTTGCGCGCGATGCGGCCCGATCGATCGTTGTTGTTGTTGTTGTTGCTGCTGCTGCTGCTGCTGCTGCAATCGAAGATAATTTCGCGCTGCGAGCACCGAATAGAAAGGATTAAAGCTCCGCGGGATAATAACCGCTATTCGGGTTCGATTGGCCGTGGCGATTGCCTCCTCCGTTGGCTGGAAACCAAACGAGACACGGTCGAGGCTGTGATTTCAGGGGGTCGATAAATGACGAGGAAAAAGATGGACGGTGATCAGCGTGTGGGCTGATTGAATTTTCGCGGGAATTAACAAGAGCGCGAATGGTCCGTGTTGCGACAAGAACGTAGCCAGCAAGGGAATAGAGGCGGCTAGGTGGACGCGGGGTGAATAATAACGAGGGACGCCACCCCGGGCGCCTTTTCGTAAAAGGGGCCGTTAAGGTGCTACCTTAACGATCCCTGAGGCCCCGCGGCGGGGTGGGGCCAAAGGCCACGTGGAATGCAGACACGTAACGCAACCAGAATGCGCTCACGGTCCGCCTGGCCGAGGGAATTATTGCCGGATTCGAGGGGACCCACGGGACCCCCTGGGCGTGGACTTCGGAACAGGTACGACCAGGGACACGAAGCCGGAGTTCTTTTCGTTTCCTTTTTCTTTTTGCGATCCACCTTCGGGAATAATTATCCTCGTCGACTCGTCGTGAAAACGTGGTGTACCTGAACGACGCGTGAAATTTCTTACATCTTCGATCCAAAGAGTAGGTTAAAAGTTTGCAATTTAAACGTTCACCGTGGAGAATAGAATTCCGTCGCGGACAGATTTAACGAAGCCCTTGGAGCGTGTCGCGAGGTAGGAACGCGAATTTCCATGCGCGCGCGTACAAGCAGAAACTTGCACGAACAGGAGAACGAGTCCCCAGGTAGTAACAGGTACGCGAACTCCCGGGTCCCACCGTCGTCCCACCGTCGTCCCTTCGACCGAGCAAAAAGTACCACTTTTTATCCGCTTCTACCCACCGCGTTCCACCGCGCGGAACGCACGCATACACGCACATCCACGTGCTCGTTTCGCTTAGCCTTTGTCCTCGATCCGAACCGGAGAACGGATCGATTCTGATCGATTACGTTTCAAATCGTTTACGCTGGCGCATCGAGGAACGCCCGGAATCCCGAAACGATCGGTGGTATCGAGGAATCTTCAGAAATCGCCTCCTCCGTTGCCGAGAGATGAGGCGAGATACGAAAGAAACTGTCTTCTTACGAAGGAATATATTTTAATACCAGTCCCAATTAACATTCTAACTATACGACTTTCTTCCTCCGTTCGTTACTTACATTATTATGCGTCTATTTGGTATATTTGCTGCTGGGTTTTCTCCCTTTAAAAACTAATAAACTTCTTTCTTCGATCGTTCGTGTCCTTCGCGAATGAAAGTCCGTTAAACGAATAACCAACCCTCGTTGGCCGTTCGGCGGTCCTAGGGACATTTTAACGGAGAACTTTACTCCGTCGCTGCGTACGCAACCTGTTATTATACCAACCATTGCGAAACGAGCAAAAGGGAAAATTACGCAAAGTGAGGAAAGCGAGCCGAAAGAATGCGAGAGAAAGTTGAAACGAAAAAGTTACACGGTCCTTTCCCGCGAATCTATCGATTTGAATTTGAAAATTGCATGGACTTTGCGATCCGCTGAATTTTATACTCCACGTTTTATCGTACGCGAAAACGCGGCGCGTCGCACGTGAGAATGTAATTTAAAATTTGAAGACACGGCGTCGAATCTACAATTCCGCTAGGAAACAATCGCGTCGCATGAAAACGTAACGAGCGTAGAAAATAACAGGTTCGAAACGCGGACTGTAACAACGCGTCTGTAGCGTATGCGCGAAAACGGCGTTGAATATTTCAATTTCCAATCGCTGTCGGCCGGGCTCATTACGAATCGATCCGGTTCCGCGTGTTTCTCGACCAGACGTAAGTTAATAACGCGCGGGAAATAGAATGGCGAGAGGATGGGAAAAGAGAGAGAGAGTAGAAGAAAGAAAAAAAGAAGAAAAAAAAAAAAAAACACGGAGACCACCAGCTTTCCATAAAGCAAACTCGAGTCGGAAAGCCTGGTCCGCGGGATAATGCGCGTATCCCGGCCGCTAAAAGCCATTCCGAATAATCGTCGCAATTAAAAATGCATTGGCCGCGTAATACCTTTTTAAACGACCGAAGGGAGAAGATATAAGCGAAATGGTTGATCCACTTGCGAATCGATCCGGCATTGTGCCCGTGGGATCGTCCGGGAAGGGAAGAAATCCCTCGAAAAGGGATCGATCTGTTCGTGCTCGTCGCGGTGGCGGCGGCGGCGGCGGCCGCCGCTGCGCTGAGAAACTTTTAATTGCGTTCCACGCGTTGCCGCCTATTTCGACGCGGTACACGGGGCGAAGAAGGGGCGAAGAAAGGGCGAGACAGAGGAGAAAAGTGGTCTGGGATCAAGCCAGTCGGTGGAACCAAGTGCCTTGGAGGAGATTAGCTAGCCTCGATTAGGAACGAGGGTCTTTAACGTCGGCCTCTGATATATATATATATGTATCGAGCTGCGTTCTTTGCATCGATCGCGAATTAATTTCGAAGAAACCACTACGAGGTTGCAGCCGAAAAGAAAGAATAGGACAAGTGCCTCGAATCGAGGAACGATTCGAATGCATAGATACTTGGGAACAATGTAAGAACCGATGAATTGAAGGCGAGTGAACGTGACCGACGTGTGATATACTTGGATGTCTTGGAAACGAAAGCACGAATCGGAAAAATCGATGCAACGCAGGTAAACGTCGATTTAAAAGGAATATTAACATAACGCGAGAACTTTTTCTATGAATAAATATTACTAAACGTAATTAAACCGGAAGCGTATCGCTTCAGGGGCGAGCGCAATATTCTTTTTAGCAGTGTAACTTTTATGAATCGAGTAATACCGTTCGCGTAAAAACTAAAACTTTGGTCGTTAAATTTTGCATAAATTCATTTATAGCAAAAGAATACACGGATACGTAGCCGCGGAAGAAAGCGGCCCTCGCGCCCCGTGGGCGTAAAAATATCCATTTACGAATAAAATGTTCAATTCGAAGGGAATTTCTTGGCCCGAAACCGACTACGAACGATAGACGAACGATATGCAAAGTGTTTTACCAGGGATTAAAATCGGCGAGGAGAGAAGGACACGAGCAAAGAATCCAATATCAGGTATGAAAGGGCAAACAGCTTAACAAAGGGCCAGGAACAAGCATAGGTAAATGCAGCGGCAGAAGAATGAGAAGAAAGCGTAGGCGGAGGGCGATGGTATCCGCTCTGAAAACATACTTCCATCCAGGTATACCAATTTAATCAACTTCCGAAAAGCTTCTAATATCGCGAACACGCTTGCTATCCACGCTGCCAGAAACGTTTGAAAGAAGTACGAGTAACGACGCCGGGATTGAACAAGTTATCCGACATCTCGTTAGAGGCATTTGCTTTCGACGAGTTCGCTTTTGCTTCGTCGTCGTTCAAATATTTGAAAATCATTACAATTTTTAATATCTCTTGTCTACTATCTCTTAAAAGATTCGATCGGCAATTTTACATCGAGCTATTCTAATAATCACAGAGATGGAAGAAGGGCAAACTATGAATTAGCAGAGGACAGAGGGAGGATGAAAAGGAAGAAATACCGATTCGCGGTCGATGGAAATGATAATTTGTCGTTAGTCCTGCTCCGCGGAGCGTGTAAGTCGCTCGGGTTGTACAATTTCCCGGACGACCTGGATGACACTGTTCCATCGGTGGTCGGTCGCTCCTCCGGAATAAATCAGAGCAGCGTGACGATACTGTTATTCGTGCAGCGAGCTAGAACTTGAATTCCAACTGTCACGGTCAATCGTACTTCTATGCGCACCTACGAAATTTAATGGATGAACGTTGTCCGGCAGTAAGAATAAAAAATAAAATATCCGATCGAGTATCGTCGTTAAACGTTAGGATATTGAAATATCCACTCACGTTAGACGATATTGAAAACATCGTAATTTAACGGGACGAGATAATCTTGGAAATTGTTATTACTATTTTTGCTTGGTTTTAAAACGTAAAACGTTCAGGGGAACGAAACGGGTAATACCTGTACGCGAAGCCTATTATGCAAAGTTAACGAACCATTAATTATTACTCCGCGTTACATTTTTCGTGGTAAACATCGTATCATAAAATGTAACTAACGTTACTATTAACCAAATGAAACGAGAGATACCCCCAACGCACCGGATTCATCGATGGAAAGAATGCTTAATCAACAGTTTAGAATATCCACATTGTATAATATCCGCATAAACTGGGCGCACCACTACTTTGAAAAACTAGTTCAATAACTGTTATCATTCATTTCCGTTTATAGCAGGAGGGAAAAAAGTCTTTTGATGACTGGCCATTAAAATAAATGGCTATGCATCTTAACAGCCTGCATGAATACCTGCGCCGCGGGGCAATGGAGTTGGAACAACTTTTTTCAACTTTCAATAAGATGGCGGCTTGTTTGAGCTTGAAAATGTAATCGACGCTTCGCTCGACGAAATATACAATAAATAAAAAGAGGATACATTTGATAAATTAGACGCACGTTGCGATGCACACGTGACAAAATTGTCTATCGCGTCGCACATTCGACTCTATTGTTCCGTGATTGATTCCGCGCATTTCGAAACGACTCTATCTCGAAAATTGTCTCGCTAACAATGCACTCTAGATTGCGCGTGTCAAGCACATCTGGCGCAGAGGAATAAAACGCGCAATCTGCGAGCTATAATTATAAATCGAGCATTCGACGAGACGCGCGCTTATATTTCAATCGGTTTTTAAGTCGTCTCTGTTCGCCAGCACCTCGATACGAGTCGTTCAAAGTGCAATGGTTAACGCGCCCTTAGCGTCGTTAGCGATGTCTATCGAAAATTCGCATGATCGCGCGTCCGCGAAATTTATAACACGCACCGGAATTTATGGCCGGCATTCGTTTCGTACCCAGCCGGTGGTTTGCTTTTTTCGCGATCACGCCAGGCATGCATTTCCCATTTGAACCCGGGAGTGTCGATCATCCGGCAAAAACAGCCGACGCGCGCGATTGATCGACGCGTCTAACGACCGATACGTCTGACGTATCCTATCGCGAGGACTTGGATGAGACGACGAATGAAACACGAATCCAATCGAAACGCGAGCTTATTTACTCGTTTCCTGCCGCAATTAGCCCACTGTACGATAAAGGATATCAAAGGAAATAACGATGCGAGAAATAACCCGCAGGCGTAATACGTGCAACTATCGTGCGATACGTTTCGCGCACGCTCGCTGTACGAATGCCGTCGTAGGGCATTCCTGTTCAAACGGAACTACGCCGCTAAAGAATTTCAGAAATGTTATACGCGTGAAACATGCCCCGCGGCCAATCCTTTCTTCTGTACGCTCGAAGAACAAGCTGTATCTTCGTTTCTTACCTATCGAAATCGCGTTACTTCTTCCAAGTAGTAGTCTTGAATAAAATGCGAATTTATGGAAACGCGTGGATGGCGCGAGAAGAAAAATACGGCATGCACGGGAGAGCCGAGGAGCAGGTAGACGCGAGCTGCCGCCCATTTCATCAGGGAAGAAGTACGGTGATAATGGCGCGTGTATACGCGCTAACGATGCGAATTAGTTAATCGTTTCTCGCGGACTTACCGCGTACCTATTCGTAGGGGGTTAAAAAGAGGAGGGTAAATGTATCTACGCGTGCGTTAGAATTGTTTTGGCGGGTGGTACTCACCTTCTCCTCGAGCGCCGGCCCGTTCTCCATCGCGTGCATAATGGCGTCCGAAATGCGGGTGTCCAATTGTCTGACAGCCCTCTCGGCATTCAGGCCCAACGGGTCGTAACGACCGTCGACCGCCACGACCAGCCTCTCGACCGTTTCCACGTAGCCTGACCACGCGAGGTCCAATTCGGATGCCGGCTTCGTCAGGCAACCCCTGCAATCAGATTATTTTCAGCGTCGCTTTCCACTCCCACTGAGAACGATGCTTTATCCGCTCGACGCTCCTCGTCCTTAACGCGCCAACGCCATTCTCTTTTCTCTTTATCCACAACTGACGACCTATCGTATAATTAAAGATTATAGAAGAAACGATGCCTTGGACTAGTTACTCCGAACGGAAGTTTACAACGGGCACAAGTAAAAGTTTATTCTCTTTGAGTGTAGCGTGCTTACATAACCAACTACTATTCAAAGTCCCAAGTAAAGCAATTACAAGTTTACGCAACAAGTTGTACAAATGTGTCACCGAGCAGCGTTGTATTAAAACCGTTACAACTTCTCGGTTATCCATTACACGAGCCATCTTTCATCGCGGCAGTCGTTCTTTATTCGTGTTCAACGGCGGCGGAAATGGAACTTTAAATACGTTCGTACTTTTTTTATTTCAATTCCTGAAAAATATATTTTAGAGCGGAATAGTTTAACGATGAAATCGAGTTCGTCGATCATGCGCGCATATTAAAACTTGGAGCGAGCCAAAAGTAACTCGATTAAAAGTGTGGCATGTAAAAGCAATTTCTACGGCGAAATCGAATTTCTCAGTTTTTCAACCAACCAAGTGTCAACGCGTAAAAGCGATAGCAAGGTGTAACTGGGTTATCCGCAGGTAACGCTGGATTTGTCGCGTTTCTCAGAGTGATATTCAAAAATGTCAAAATGCAACAATTTTTTTAAATAGATCGTTCAAGTAACTTCGCAAAAGAAATAACTTAAGAAAATTTGCCATTGGAGAGATGGTCGTGTCTGAATTTCGGTAACGTCGGATAGAAAATAATTTTAAGAGAAAAGATTATTTTCTTTATATCCGATATTACGAAATTTGCTACAACGTTTCAGAGAAACGAGAAAAAAAAAAAAACAAAGAAAATGAAAACGAAAGCTGCGCGTACAACGAATTTCGCGGAACGAAAACCAGCGCGATGAAATCATCCTCGACACGAGGTGGTGGTTTCGGCTCAAAATGCATTTTGGTTCACACCCACGTGCCCTGGGTATATTTAGATCTCGAGTGAGCAATTTCAGTGGTTTCACATCGGACGTGAACACGTGTACGGTAAATTAACTGCAAAAGAATCGCTCTAATACCAGGAATCCGGAAATGAATCGATCAAACCGTTTACGATTTGCATCTTATCTCTTATTTAATTTTCCTTCTTTGTTCTTACGTAATTAAGTGCGACATTAGATTATTACTTGCAAAACTGTATACAGCTTGAAACAACGTACGGTTAATTTCATGTTCAGGAAAATGTTCGGTAATTGAAACAACAAAATAAGTTACCATATACTTGTACGCTGCTGATGTCGTAGTCAAGATGGACGCTCGATGCGTGGGAAACGAGTGCTGCGACATCGCTTAACCTATACCGATACAATCATCTTGGGTGTTACTTTAGCAACGATCTAGCGGCCAGAGCTTGCAACTGCGTCGCGACACACTCGCTGGTTCGTTCGGAACCTTCGAAATTAACTCCACTTAACGCATACGATGAATAATTTGCGAGATAGAATAACAGGTATATGCGTGCTGGACACGCGAGAGCTGAATGCGCACTGAACCGCCTCCTACGTCCCACGAATAGCAAACGTTAACGGCCGAGAATAACGTAAACAATACGAGAGCGAATTCTTTCTAAGAACCGTGGTCGCGCTACGTGCGCGAAACACAACAACGATATAACAAGCAAGTGCTCACCTCATGACGTTAGTGCAAAATCCGCTGCAGGGCCTGACGGTGGGGCCCATGCCCTTGCACCTAGGACAATAGGTCATCCTGAGGAGCGCGCCGTAGCAGGTTTCCTGCTGCGGGCTGGTACCGGAGAACAGCACGCTGTCGGTCTTGTCCAGGACCGTTTGCCCGAGAGTCAACGCCTGCACGAGCACCCTGGTCGCCTCCAGGCTCTTGCTGACCGACTTAGCCACCTGCTTCGGTATGTCGCCGAACGGCTGGATTTCGTCCATCGTCTCGTACAGGCAAGTCTTGAATTTCTCCGTGAAATCCTGCTCGTACTGCCGCGGATTCACGGCGTTGTGATACGCGATCGGGAACAATTTGGTGAAGAACTCGATGAAACGCTCCTGGAGCATGTCACGGGTCAGAGGCTGCTGCAAGGTGTCCGGCGTGTTGCTCGGCGATACGTAATCGACCATCGCCTGGTAGAGCGCTTTTATCGAGGGTCTGCTCAACACGGCCATCGTGCGGTACACTTGCTCGAAGAGGGTTAAGGTTTTGTTCTCCGACTGTTTCGCGAGCATCGTCACGGTTTCTGGAAAACAAAAACATCCGAGATTAAAGCGGGCCTGCGAGCGAATTTCACGCGTAAACCCACCGCGGGTAAAGATAATAAATCCGTTTTTGCCGGTGGCCTGTCGAGGCAGAGATTTCGGAGCCATGCTCTTTGTTTCCTCGAAATTTCGATATATACGTTCTCGGACTTCCACGCGAGTGTTTAAATAGCATATAACAGATGTTGACAAAGATGTAGAAACGACGACGCGTGTACGTTCAATATTGACAAAATCAACTATCGATGCGTCGAATGTTGCGCGTGTCGCTGTACATAAATTCTCCGATCGATGGACAAATTCGTGGCGGGAACAACGCGTTTTAATAACGCGGAGAAGTAAAAGTGGCTACAGAAGGAAGAAAATTTCACAGTTATCACCGGGGTACATCGATCGTAAAAGTATCGCAGTAACAGTAACAAGTTCCGCGAAGTAGCTCCGGAATTACAAGGGCGAGAAAGCTTTATAGTTGGCTCAACAACGTGTACATCGTAACGGGAAGGTAGTAACGCTAACGAGAACATTTACCCCAGGGTAATCGGAATTTATTGAGATGGAATATCTCGTAGTTACGCATCGTATTGCTACGCTAGAATGTAAAGGTATATTGTTTTTTATCAACGTTTCGCGTTGAACTGAAAAACTGACGGACAGAAAGTACGAGGACCGTGTATAAAACACAATCGAATCTCAAACAGGTAACCTTGGACGAATCCGTCGCTAACAAGATTTTTGGCCGCGCTGTTATTTGAATTTCGACCGGTTTTCCAATACAGTGGCCCCATAGACGGATCCTTCGGCGCGACCGGGAAAATCCAGTGAAAACGCTATCCAAACATCAAACAACCGGACCGTCGAAAGACCGAAGCGGACGCCTACGAATTCGTGCGCGGGGTTAGAATCCCCGACGGGTGAAAACAAATATCAGCCTATTACAGCGGCCATCGAAGAATAATGGAGTCGGACCGTACGGTGTAAACCGGGTAGAACCATCTAGCAGCCCTCTGACGATGACTAAGAGCAAATTGCCGACGCGCACCCTGGTCCCCAATAGTGGTAACATTCCATTCGTCCTCTTTCAGCTCTCCCCGACTACTATTCGAATGCCCCGCGAAAGAGGAAATCGCGAGTAAAAGAAGTAACGGAAGACGAGAAACTATGCGCGCGAGTCGAACGAAGAGGAAGAAGATCTAGAAGAGAGGATCCTGCTATACGACTCGAACCCTCCGTCACCTTCTTCGTCTCTTCTTCTCGTTCTTCCTCCTCCTCTTCCTCTTGGTCGCCTCTTGGTCGCCTCTTGGCGCGTCTCGTCCTGAGGCACTTGAGGCCATTCCGCGGCACGGAGGAGAGAGCTTCGGCATTCCTCCCGTCGGTCATTTTATTTTAGCGCCACCGTGTGGGAGAACGCCTCTCCATCACGGTGTCTTCCTTTCACCGCCACGGTCGACCGAAACGCCGTCCTTCTCTTTGTCCAACACCGCCTGGTCTCTTCCCTCTCTCCCTCGTTCTTTCTCTTTTCATCGTTTTTCCCTACGCCACGTAGGCTCGTCCGTGCGAGGCCGATGGACCACGATGTCGGTGTGCTCGCATGGGTACCCGACGGCGCGGTGGCCATGTTGCGGAGGAGCACGGAGGGGTGTTGCAAAAGGTACGTGGGAACTGTACCGCGCAACTTCGTCGCTCTGCGCCCGGACCTCGCCTCGGACCGAACCAAATTTTAACCGCTTCGTGTCCGACCACTCGCCGAACCCGCCATTCGCCGATTATTCCAATTTTTGCTTCCGAGACGTTTCTCAGACCGCGCAACGTCGATTTCATGGAAAAATACAGCAACCGTCGAATCGGAAAAATAAAACAAAAATAGAGTACAGCCGCACAATTATGTTTAACTTTTAATTCACGTTCGATTAACTTGGCCGTCGATACGAGTTTGACCTATGCCCCCGTAGCTCTTCCCGCGCGAGATGCGACTCTATATTACGTACGTACACCCTAATAAACTCGAGACTGTCTTGCGTTACAAGCATATGTGTATGCATATACACTAATGCGGCAATTAGAGTCGATTTACACATATCCACGTTGCGTCCGCTCCACATTTCTTCTTTAGAGACGAACAACCACGCGCAAGGGGAATTCGCTGGACAGCATGAATAAGAATAGAATAAACGGTCACGTCCAAAACTTCTCAAACAGAGGGGACATTTTAGAGAATAAATCGCGCGTCAAGGTTGAAGCGTAGGTAATGTTGTCCGTCTATTAGGACATTACATTTTTGTTCAATGCACGACGACCATGTGCTTGCGCATCGAACGATACTGAGAAATATTCCGTGTTAACGGCGATATCGTATTTATGTACGTGTCGTCGTCGTCGTCGGTGAGTCGATAGAAACTATCGAACGAAAGAACGATGTCGGTTTTAAAAATAAAGTCACCGATACCTATGTTATCCACCATTGAAGAACAAAAAAAAAAACACGCGTATATATTGCAAAAATTGTACGGAAACTATTTTTGAAAAAAAATATATACACATGTATGATATATAGCAGATAGTCAGTCGATAACACATGCGTTATCATTAATGTCGCGTTAACACGCGTTTAAGTAATCGTTTTCATTGACGATAAATGATAGGAACTGTCCCCAGCGACGAATACGGTGTAGATATATTTTCAAACTAGTATAAAATGTACGAAATAAGAAACTTTTTCTTTGAATTTGTTCCAATTTGTTCCAAATGCTAACAAAACGATACAGATCCGTGTTCATAATGATGTAATACCCAGAAATATAACGAGCTTGGTCGCAAAAGTGGCGCGAAACGAGGGAGACATCGTACTATTTCAAGCTAAACCCCATTGAACTGAAATACAGTATAAGAGAATGTATTAAGATGAAGATAGAACAGGTGCGCGTAGCTTCAAATACACGTTCGTTCTCAAAGGAATTAGAACGCTTCTCGATAATACGAATTCCATTAAATATAATGTTTCTTTTTCCATTGCTTGCAAGAAAAAGGGTGGTCCAGGATCCGGTGTAGGTGACACTTTTCCAAGTAGGCGTGTGGCACGGGCAAGCTTAATTACGTGCGGATGCGCAATAGAATGAAAGAAGAGTCGGTTCGAGAGTTCGACGAGGGTGCTCTTATCCGTTTCAAGTGGCGGCGAAGAGTAGCGAACGCGTCGTCCACTCGACGAGCAGAGAGAATAATTATTACCGAAATAATCCGCGGTCTCTTAACAGGAGACTCGATCGTGATTACCATTAGGCTAATTAATTATCCATTATCATAGCCGGACGAAAATCTAATTTCCGTCACCATTATGGCCTCGCCTCTCTGCAGCGCACTCGATAAGATTAAAATTAAATAGGATTACGGGGGAATTACTTTGAGAAATTTTCAACCGCTCGCGAGCCATCGAAGGAGATACCTTAGCATCTCGGTGGGGTTGAGCGGCGTTAAATAATCGTCAAAGGGGCGCTTTCGAACACTCTGGGCTTCGTTACAAGTTCCGTATTATACGTAATATAACGATACGCTCGACTTTTTCGACTTTTAAACATTTTTAAGCGAAAATTTGATTCATCCCCTTTCGAATCGAAATCTCGATATGTGGAATGCAGACGAAACGCAGGCGAAACGCAGGCGAAACGCAGGCGAAATCGATGCTAATTAATTCGTTACTTCTTCCGAGAAACCTGTTCGACCGAAAGAACAATCGTGGACGAATGAACGCCCACGTCGCGGGCATCGATGGGCGCGGCAGCGCACGACGCCACGGTGTACGCCGAGCCGTAAAGAATACGATCGAAAATCAAAAGCGCTGTTATTTATTCGCTCGAAAATAATAAATCGCTTCGTTAGATTTGGAGGACCGATGGAGAAATTGTTTCGAACCGTCGTCGTGCAACGCGGTTTCGATCCGACGCCAAGGGAATCCAAAGGCGCGCGCTCGCTCGCTCGCTCGCTCGCTCACCAGCCGCGATAAACATCTCGAACTCGCGGTGGAAACTCGTTTTCCGCGAGCAGGTATCGAAAATAGAAACGGGCCAGACGAAAGCCTAGAGACTAGGTTGCCTCGGCAACGACACGCACAGCCACGACTCTCTCTCTCTCTCTCTCTCTCTCCTCCCTTTTCTTCGCCGAGTCTCTGCTACTTCCGTGGTCGTCCGGCGGCTCCGTTTTACCTTTTCCACCGTGTGAAATTACCGTACCACGCGGCGTACGCTCGGCTGGAAACGCCGACATAACGACGCGGCCTCTCTATCTCTCCATCGCGAGCGATGCCAAAAGGGTTAGCCTGCTCGTTGCACGCGTCTCCATCCCCGAGTACAGTCCGAGCGATTTTCCGCGAGACGCCAACGACTCCCGACCGACAACGCGTCCTTCTCTATCGAACGAATAAACAGGAAAATCTGATTGCGTTCCTGAGAACGCGCGTATCAGAGTTAAGTACACTGTTCCTCGATTAACAACTGACTCAATGAACGATAGCGAGTGATCGATGCCTTTTAACGCGATAGTACCGATTAAAGATAACGGTGTACAATAAACACTGTGTACAAACATGCGTAACGACTGAAAACGTTGCAAATATAAAGCATAGTCTTTCGCGCAACAGCTGTTTGTTTATCGTTGACACGTATCATCGAACGACAAGAACAAGTAAATACCGGCTACTCGAACTGTGAGAAAAATACTCGCGACTTCACTTTTCACGTATACGTACACGCCGAACTGATAAAAGTTGTTTCGAACATATAAAATTCTAACCAGATAAAGTCTATAAATTATTCAGAAGTCGCACCCAGCCTACCTGATAATTCTTACATAAATATTTACAACGTTTGCCTGCTTATTTTATATCTTTCCATTGGATGGTAATTATATCCATTCCATCAGTTCGCGAGTCGACCTTTATCGGTGAACGAAGCCACCCTTCGAAAATCCACGGTTAGTACTTTGCGACGCGAAGCGACGCGAACAGGAAAAGTGCAAAGGGTGCGCGGATTCGCGTTTAACTGCATTATCGTACGTTTAAATAAATCCAGCGGAACGTACAACGTAAAACGGCTCAGACGCGGGATAAGCGTCCGTAGAGGAAATCTAGTTTCTGGATTTCGATTCAATGCCTCCTCCGTACTCCACGAAAGTTTACGACGACGAGGTGTTTCAATTTGCAGTCGCGAACCACCCCTTCCCGTACAGCTCAAAGTATTCAAATGAAATTGGAGAGGAAAGTCGGAAAATATGTGCGAGATGAATCCAGGCGTAAACAGTTTTTACGTAGTCGAAAATGTAGAACAATCGGAAAGCGAAGGAAACTCGATCTGCGCGCGATTTTCCCACAAAAATGACGAACCGACAAAGTATTCCGTATTTGTCGTACATTAAAGACATCAATTTCTGCTTCATTACTCGTCTATACGAACAACTAACGATGTTTAGCGAAACGTGTTTTATCGAGGTCGTATAATCTCCACTTCGAAGATTCCATAAAATCGGAGTAACCTCGAGCAGAAAATTCCTACCGTATTTACTTCCACCAGATATCGCACTTTGCACTACTTATACATTTTTCTAAACACGCCACTGTTGCCGATAAAAGCGTGGAACTCCTTTTTTCAAACATCATCAGTCCGTGAATTTTGAATCTGTTGCATCTAAAATTGGCAGCTCTAAATTTTAACGATTTTCCTCAACTTCTGAAACGGCAGTTCCGCGGGACTCGTTAGAATTTTGTGGGGTCGACGTATCCAGGGTCCGACGTTCCCGTGCGTGCGCGTGGAGGTCTAATTCTCACGGCGCGAATAGAGACGTGTGTACGCTCGGACCTGAAGTTGAGGGTGCGAATTTCGCGGGGGAAACGTGATACAACGAGGTTAGCTACATCCCGAATCCCCCCCCGTTTTGGTTAGAGTGGACCGCATTGTCGTCTGTGTACTCGCGTATATACGGCTGACTAACTTTGCACGCCGAGCCCCGGGGAGCCTGATCATGTAAATGCGGGAATCCGATACACTCTCCTTCTTCCTCCTTGACGCGCGCGCGCGCGCAGAAACATCCCCAGACGAATTTCATATGAAAAAATCAACTAAATACAATCCTGTGGATTCTCCGACAACCTCAACCATACTAACTGTTTGGTTTCAAGTAAGAAGAATCGTGACGAAGACAGATACAAGGGCTAAGGGTATATCGGTGGTTCCGTGGTACCTGGCACAACCGCGATCGACAGTTCCAAAAGGAACAGTGGGCGTTGTCACGAAGCGGTTGAAGTAACTTTTTTTTTCCGAACGAGAAAATAGTCTCCGGATTAAAGCTCGTTGCACGGCGTTACAGAGAATGAACTTACAGAAAATATTAGAATGAAATATTATCTGTTACGATGTATGACGCGGTGGACGATAGGAAATCTCCCCATTCGGTTCGCTCATGATTTCCTTGAACGCTCGGTAATATGTTAAGATACGAGGCACGATATAACGCAAATAACTTCATTTCCGAGAACTAACTAACATTCTGCTTTTTCACCCCTTTCCACCACCCAATCTTTTCTTCGACGATACGATTCAAAAGAAATGTACAATTTATTAACGCGATATCTGCTCGATTATTGAACGGACGTGTTCTCCGGTAAAATACAAAGAAACGAAGAGTGTTTATCTTGCGTCGTCGCAAAAAAAAAAAAAAAGACAAACATCGGACGATCGCCAGGACTCGATAATGGCGCAAAGTCGCGCGCGCACCGTCCTCGCAATTCCGCAGTAAAAGGAAACGGCACTAAAGATAGGGGCGGTCGAGTGAAAAAGTATCGCTGGCATTGTGGTAACGGGGAAATAAGAGAAAGATGGCCCCGTAAGCTACCGACGACACGGGTCATCTCGCTTATCTCAGGCTTAACCAGCCGTTTAGCACCGCGACACACGTACAACGGGCGAACACGCTTTTATTATGCCCCGTACGCGTTACCCGATCACCCCGACTACCCCCTGCCATCCTCGTCAAGTTCCTTAGAGACTCGTACAATTGTACCAGTATCGGGGATTATCCCTGGAGGCCGGAAATTGAAAAATAGCCACGCTCCCGCGACCTGTTAAAAATCGATTCATATAATTTACAATGAAAACATGTCGAACGAAAAAAAAAACTCGCGCGTTCGATGGAGAAAATAGAAGAACATCCAAGTCGATCCATAAGGCTCGAGGTGACAGTAATTGGATCTTTTAACCTATAAGAAATAAGTGCCGCGCAACCATAAAACTGCTCGAACGGTAAGACTTTCTCGTAAATCTATCGAAGGGCCACCGGCGATTCCATATTTACGCGACAATAATTTCAAGCCACTTAAACCGGGCCGCGAAAGTCTTGACAAAGAGCCCATTAAACTCGATCGTTTCTCGTTTTGTCAAGACCCGATAAGGTTGAATGAAAGCCGGAAACGCGCGCGTTTTTCCGTGCTTTTAATAGCGCGCGCCGCGTTTCCATTATGGAGCTCCATTAATGGAGCGAGCGTTCGTCATCGCCGTGATAAAACTCGATCGTTGTTTCCTCGGATGCTGCGACTCGGGTCCTCCGCGCTCGTTACATTAATTACGCAAATGTCTTGATTATCGTACGGTCAATAACGTCAATATTGGTTGTCCGCCTGCCTGGCTGACACGCAGGGGACGCAGTATACACACGGGCATTGATATCAGCTTTTACAGTTTACGAGCCATCCGCGATAACGGATCCTTCGATGAGGACGATTAATTGTCCACGACGACGCATCGACGCCTTTTTTTTTTTTTCGCGCGCAAACGTTCCTCCCCCTTTTTGTTAGAAACGTAACGTTCGAGTCAAAGCGCGAGAACGCATGCTTTCGATCGTTAGCACCTGGCCTCATGAATTTATGAATTGTTTTTGTTACCATCTGTTACGTTAGCGCACGAACGTCGCGATGACAGGTACGTGCCCGCGATATATCTTTCGCAGATAATGTAATTTATAATCGCGCTGCGTTCATGCTTCCATGGCCCTCGTACCGGAATAATAGTTGCCCGACTGTGTTATTCATAAGTGGTATTATACGCGATCGAACGTCAAATTGGTTACAGATATTTCAATTGAATTAATTAAACGGTAAGCGAGGCGCGAAATTTCGTTATTCATCGGCGCTATTAATCTCCGTTACGGGGCTAATGTGAATTCGCTGATAAAATCGCGCACCCTTCGTCGCGACAACGTCTAGCCTCGACCGAGATAGAATTTTCTTAAAATTTCCTAATGAAGTAGTTTAGCGGCAAATATACGCAAGTATACACACGCATGCTTTTCGTGCGCTTTCATAATTGAGCTCAAATTGACTCTGCGTTATCAGTTTATTCAACAAGCTTTATGCCCTACCTGTTGAAACTTGAGTGGCTGGTGTTCCGTGTTACGGGATAAGTGGCTCGTAGCGTAAGAAAAGGAAAAAACATTTCCAGATTCTTTACTCTCGTCTACGATGCGCTCGTCGTTTCTATGAAATCGGGAAAAGCCAATGTTATCCAATTTAACGTCGATTACTTTGCCTCGCGCTCTTAACTCGTTCGAATCCTCCGCTACAGTTTGAAATTTATAAATTTCCCCGTTTATACCGTTGAAAACGATCGCAATAAATCGCGGAGGGATTCGTTCCGCGGCGCGAATCGAATTTTCACGCAGGCACACCCAGAGCGCGTTCTTTCGTACGGCATTCAAAATTACGAGGCAAAGCGGCTCCACTCCTTTCTCTCCCTCTCTCCGCCGCGAACCCAGAATTTATCGAGATCCCGAAGAGCCCCGCGAAGCCGGGCTTTCCGGAGATACTTATCCGCGCCTTCGAGCGCCGCGGATCGCTTCAATAGATACTTTTTCTTTTTTTTTTTTCCCGCGCGGGGACAACAGATCCGCGAGGATCATTAGAGATAAGAGCGGGCCATTGTACGCTTGCAAACGTGACTCGTATGAGATAGAAGAATAGGCAGGGGCCGGGACAAAAGCGAAGAAGACCAGGAAGATGGCGGACGAGTGGGGGGTGGGTCTCGATTCTTTCTTTTTTTTTTTTTTTTTTTTTTTCTTCCATCCCCCTTCCGTCCCGGCAATTAATTGTGCCCGCCAACGTTAATTGTCACCCGCGGTTTAATGCCACGAGTTACGAACACAGCATTTTGCACATTTTCTCCGCCGCTTCAGCCACTCCTTCGTGGAGATAACTCGCCGCCGCGATACCACCGTACCACCGTCGTTCTTTTTTTCTCACGGTGTACGCGAGGAAATTTCGGAAGAACGAAAGCTGGCTAATCTGATCGATTAGTTGCGAAGCTTTAAATTAGGTTGTTCTACGCAATAAATGGCGCGTTCAGCGGTGTCGACGCGTTTAAAAATCATTCCACGATTTCTTACAAATGCAATAGGCGTATTTCGTGTTCATCGCGGCGCGATGAAGGTGTTGAGCAAGATTCCGCGTAGTTTTTCTTTGCGAAGCGCCCAAGTTAGCGCAACGATTTCTAACGTTGAAGCGTATCGTCGTCGTAAATGGAAATTAGCGCGAAGAAAAATGCGCGGAAATGAAAAAGGATGCAATCGTTTCGTCTGTCCGGCAACAAAACGCCGAACAATACGAAATCGTATTATTGATACAATCCGTGATTACGAATTCGAATAACGACTGAATTAAATCGTCATGCCTGGCATGCATTCCTATCGGCGTGATACGCATCGAATTATACGTATGCAGCGATGCGCGTTGAATCTCTGTATTTACGTTCGACACAAGCTTGATATTTTTATCTTCGCCTTTTGCATACGAGAAAACGACTGATAAATATCGCGCGCATTAAAATAAGAACGAACGCGTCAAATGCTTGAGCAAACTTTTAGAAACGTACAATTAAACGTTCGCGAAGAAAAATTTAACAATTACCGCTTCCTTGTCGCGTGTCGAAATGGAAATCTTTCTTGCATCACTCTGTAATTCGTATCCAACTCAATTTGGCTAATATGCATTACGGTAATGTGAAGTATAAAAGAAATGTTTGAATGTAAAAAATGAAGATTTCGTAACGAGTTTGGAAATTTAAATAATAAGCGGTAGCATGTATTTCGAATACTTCCGCGACGACAACCAGTTCCGACAGAGCGAAATATATTACGAGAACTTGCCACTCTGTACTTTTTCATACCCCAACAGCTTGTTAAATATTCTCTGTCTCCTGCATATACAATTCATAGAAAGTTTCGATAGTAAATTTTCCGTCGGACGCAGAGGACGTTTATGTCCTCTGCTCGATCACAAATATCTATAAACATGTTTTTCTCTTTCCGAAAGCTTCGAAAAGTTGGAAGCGTGATTAAAATAATAAGGTAAAATAATCTGGTGCTAGGCTACACCAGATATCGATGCGACAAGAGGACTACCGTTTAAATCGAATATTCCATATCGGTGAAAGGACGATCAGTGGCAGTTGTGCGACGCATCCCGACTCGGCCATTGAAACGACGTAGACGTGAAAAGAAAATGAGAGCAAGCGTGGTTCACCGCGCAGAGAAGGTGTATATGATGCCTTTGTAAGGACGCGGAACAACGTCTCGAGGGTGACCACTGATTTCCTCGTACCGCCTACGTAGTCGTGCTTAGCGATTTATCAGTCGTCAGTTTTACCAGTCGGTTACGTACGTATACCAAACTGTGCGAGTTGTATATTGTAAAAGTTTAGCAAGGAAACGGAATTGGAGAGGCAAATTCCAGGTGGATATAAACTGGAGTAAAATGGAGTAGAGCTGAAAGAGCTGAGAGCGTCGTAAAATAAGTAACAACTCTATAGGGAAATCTCGGACACTTTGGCATATGAGAGACGTTTACAACTGCGCGTAAACAACGACGGATCGAATAAAGACGCGAAATAGCAGGTAAAAATTGAGTAAACGCGCGACGAAGCTTTACTTGCACGAGCAATACGCGCATTCTACATCATTCCTTTCCATCGTTCATCCTTCTAAAAGTGTAATTAAAATCCTACAGAATTTTAATTACACTTTTTTCTAACCACCTTCAAGCGAAACAACGAAGATTTGTTATCGTACCCTGAATAGGAAGAGCCGAGCAGCGGAGAACCGTTTGCCTCGAGTTGCTGAACAACTCAATTTGTGTTTGCATTAAATTACGAGCGTTCTTGCAAGCTTCGTCATATTTGAAAATACGCCAAAAGGCGGCGGAGAACTCCGAACCAAGTCGTTAATTGAATTGTTTAGACGTTTCGCGTTCGAACATGGAAAATGTTACCATTTTGCAGATAACAATTGGAAATTTCACTCTCATTAAGATCAGATTACGCACAATTTAAATTCGTCCCATCGTCTCCTCTAAAGAGCACAGTCGCCCCGTCGCTGTTATGTCGTTGGATCAAAATCATTACGCAACACAGTCGACTGGTAATAGCCGAAGTAAAAGTTCGATCGTTGTAGCTTTCCTAATACCGAAAACGGTAGTAAAGTTAGAAACGATCGTCCATAACGCGACATGTTAATTATATCGATAGAGTTATAGGAAAGTTTCCGAGTTCGAAAGGTCACGGTTTTTGTTACAATTTTAATCACGCTGAATTAAATCGGACGAGTTGCAGCTACACCATGTTTTTCCGCTGGCGACTGTACGCAATAAACTTTGATACAGCTCTTAACGGGTCCGTAAAACGCGCATCCGTGCTCCGCCCAGTTTCGCTAATGTAAATTCCTCTCTCTACGAGAACGATATCGTACAAATAGTTGATAAGCTCGACGATCTTCAAGGAAGGGATATTTGCTCGACCTTTGCGTACAGTCTGAAATTCTTTTTATATCACGTCTCCCCGACGCTTTACGACCGGTACACGCACACAAGATACACGTATCAAGGAACCAATTACTCGGTTCCGGTGTTTATAATTAGTTTTCTTACATTCGTGCATCGCGATTAACGATCCGTCGTGATATCTCGAAATTTCCGTTCGTTAGTCTCGATTAAAAAAGATTTACGCTGTCGCAAATGGAAATGGCAACGACGAAACGGCCACTTGGTCCCTCGGTTCGGAGATTCTTGATGTTGGTCAAGACGGTGCGCTTAAAACCAGCGCTTAGCTAAAACTAGCGCAGTTTAAGGTTACGACTCGAGAGTTGCCAAGGATACGTAAGCGCGGCCCGCTACACATTTATCGCCGACACACGAGGAAGAGGCATTTCCATTTTCTCCTTCCTTGACAATTCCCACGCAGTTTTGAACCGTAACTTTGCTCCCTTTCGAGTTACTTGGCTTTTTTTCTCAACACCCGACCCACTTAGTCGAATTAGACGGAACGGGGAACTTGGCAATTTCCCTCGCATCGAAACGGAGCACATTTCTTAGAAACACATCGTGATTACGTTCATCGACCATCGTTGCAGTTATCGATTCTTACTTCGCGATGGCTGATAAGTTATCAAGCTCGAGTTATAGATTTTCATTTGCTAGCATGCCATTTCATTTTAAATTAAGTAATGTAGTTACGTTAAGTAGACACCAGAATGTCTAATTAAATTAATTCCTTACTTTCCGAATAGACTTTTACGAACAACTCGCGTTTCATATTTGCTCGTTTTGCTCGTTGCTCGTAACGTTTCGACTAACGCTTCGATAACGATTTTCCTTTTTCAGCGCGAGCAAAGTGCTGCGTTATCAGATTGTTTTTGCGTTGCAGAAACCACAGCACTTACTTTTCTAAACGGACGTTGCGCGATTGAAAGATAAAAGTAAACGTAGTAAAATTTACTTTATACCCGATTTCCTTATTTATTTCGAACCACGTTTGGTGGTCACGCGCATGGTCGCATAATTAAACAACAATTTGTAGAATTTCCCCGTGCAGGTAACGCGTGCGGTTATCTGAAAGGCCAAAGGCGACAACCACAACCGCGTAATGTGTGGGAAAATCAACAAGAGAACGAACGATATAGAAACCGTGCCATTATTCAATCTACATTCAGACATACATATATACATATATATATATATATATTCAGAAATATGATTTATGCCCCGCGGCCTTAGGAATCCGCATTCTGTTGGGAGCTCGAGCATGGTTTTGCAAGTTACGGGGACCACGATTTATCGTCCCGCTAGCAAAGATGTATTTTCATTTCCCTTCTTTCCCGTAAAATGCGCTCGGTAAGTTTAATGGTAACCACGCGGTACCTATTTCGCTCAGCCCTCAGCTTTCTTAATTTTATTTATGAAACGTACCTCGCTATTGCGAGCGTATTACAACCACGCTGAAACAAGTAATCGATCGTGAAACGATATCTCTCGAATGTATCTTATTTGCCGCGATGGTTTAATAACGATTAAGATAAAATGGTAGCGTGACACACTCGACGTATCGCGCGATGTATACGCGATTGATATTGAACTTTTCATATTTCCCTTTTTGGGAAACGATGCAACTAATCATTCCGTTCTCTGGCGTAGAAGGAAAGCGTTCTCGTAACTCACGCCACTAATTTTTGAAATAGCATGCGTTACGCTTTAATTACAGTAGATTAAACAAAGTTTTAATCGTTCCATTATCCACTCGTCCCCGACTACGTCGTTTGGATAAAAGATTTTTCTAAGATATTTCTGTACGTACAAAAATAATTCTCGTACGTACAAGCTTAAACAGCTTTGGCGGGGTATTTCGAGCGGTGGTCGAAATATTCTTATCCCGGCGCCGATTTTACTAATTGGTCGCGCGAGAACGATGATGAACACAGGACGGCGTTGCGCAACGCCGAGAGAAATTTTGTCAGACGTTCCTGTCACGAGTTTAAAATAAATTACCGCGATGCAGGCCGACGACCCGAGCCGGCCAGCACGCGCAAAAATCATTTTCTGCCTCCAGCAGGCGCGGCCGCCGCCACACGCGTAACCGAAACTCTTTTTAAACGAGCGCTCGCGCGGACTCACCCCCGCGTCAGGCCTGGTAACCGCCAACAACGGATCGCGGGGTTTAAGAAATTCAGCGGTAACGCGGTTACCGCGAACAAAGTTTACGACACATCCCCTTAACAAAAGGCATTAGAATTGGACAGGAACAAAGTCCCTGGTGTTTTCGGTTAATCGAATAACACCTGTACCAGAGCGGGATGCGTCTCGTTTTGCAACGGAGGAGCAGAGCCCGGAGGGCGAAGCAACCTCCACGCGATAATTACTACTAGCGCGTTCCGTGCCCGAATGGGCTGGTCAGTCTCGAATTCGTGGCCCGGAGGTTTCGTGCAAGCTGCGCACTTTCCACGCGGATCGAACAGCGTTGCAAGTTGCGCTGCGATACACGCACAGCCTTATACGGATGCGAGAAAGCGAGCCGTGGCTCTGCCTCCTTCCCCCGGCCTCTTCTCGCCCGAGTCGTTAACCCTTCTGATCCGGACCGTGGAACCTGGTCCTGGACATCAAACAGGACCCCAGATATACGCTACGGTTGCGGCTCCGAACTGGTCTACGTGCGATCGACAGGTCGCCGCCGCTGTTGCGACCGCAGGATCGCGCTCATTTATCGATCCTCGTGGGATCGGAAGAGTCGGTAGAGAGTAATAAAAGGATTAAAAAAGAACTAAATAGTTGGACAACTTTCCCCCCAGTCCCCCGGACTCGCGAATTTAAATTTACCTCGGCCACGCGTTTCTCCTATCGCGTCTCGTATCGTGAAACGAATCGAACGCCGGTGGAAAAACTTTGAAAGCTGCAACGCGAGCCGAACGTGTCTGGAAAGAAGAGAAAATAGACGACGAGGAGAAACTGAAGAGCCCCGGGGCGGAAAGAAAAACAGGAAGAAAAGAGCGGAAAAACCGCGGCGGCCGCCGGCGCTACGTCCGTCGAGCGTTGCTATCGAGAGCTCGATTCGTATTTAGCCGCGCTCGTTCGTTTCCCGCCAAGACTCTTCAAAGCGTTTGCGGATTCTGATTTTACCGATACGCGTACTTCGATAAATTAGAAGTCTGCCGAGGGAAAAGAAACGCTCGAGCTTCTTGGAGGCTCTTCAAGGTCCACCACCGGTTTCTTGTTATTTCAAATAATATGGATTATGCGCAGAACGCGGATGTTTATGCAAAAGTGTATTTTTGTAGAAAACGCAGCAAGCAGTAATAGGATCTGCACGGAGATCTCTATTCGGTGATTTTGCAAAATACTCGGATATTCGTGTATAACTGTCCATCTCGGTCGGAGAATCGTGACATATAAAGTCAATTTAATAGTATTTTAAAAGAAAGAAAAAATTCTATTCGTCGAAAGACTCGACGGAAAATAGGAGGATAGAGCGATAGAGAAGGTTCGCGCGCGTTCCAGTTGGCACGTAAAAATAGTAACCTCGGTTTGGTTTTGCCAATTTAAGAAACTGTTTCGCTCAATCCCATTTCTGGAGCTCTCGTCGAGGCTACAAAACGCCCTATTCGTACGATCGTCTATCGTTACAGTCGACTCGGTTATGGCAGTCCGTTGACTGCTGCGACCGATATATTTTACCGTCCGAAGAATCTACTCGTTATGCTACCGCACAAGGATATATCGCGTCGCTAAAAACAATTACACTCTGTACAACTCCGAATAAACAATAAAGTAATTTAAAAATGGCTTCTTGATACCTTTTATCTTCGAAGCGATACATCACTTCGTTGACATCGTTACTTATCGCGTAACAGTTTGCAGAAGAATCTTCTGCTTTTCCATCTGCTCGTTACTAGGAAGTTTTAGTTGTTCGTTGCGTTGAAATATGTTCGACTTACCCCTTAATGCCACCGCCGTTGTTGCTAGAAGACCCTGCAAACTTCGGCTGTGATGATGGATCAAGCTATGAAAATCTGCCCTGGCTTGGTGTCTTAACTGCTCCTCGGTGTCTCGATTGCAGCATACGCCATTGCAAGTTGCTGAAATGAAGTTCGCGTTATTAACTTTGACTCGTAAGTAAGTCCATGGATACTTAACGTGACATAAATGTGAAAAGTCTACGGAGGTTATTTGGTATTCAGGTCCAGCTGCACGGACCAAAACCTGCTGCTGGACGATCTTTTCGTACGCACACCCTAATCGGGCCGCAGAGTTCCGTCTACGCGGACCGACCGAGTCTACAGGAACCGACTGTTTTACAGGAAACACGAGTACGCGCAAATGCTTTTTATAGCCGTCGTAAAGCCTAGAATTATCCAAGGACTTTTACCAGAACCGTAAAAAGAAACCATAAAATTATCCGGCTCCGGAGTACCACGACAGCCTAACGAACGACACTTCATCCGGGCAAATACGATAAAATAGGTAACGCTGTTTTCGAGGGGCACGTAGCGGGCACGTAGCGGGCACGTAGCGGGCGACACGGTGAAACGTTAATCGATCGGGGAACGGTGAAAAACGATTTCAATAATCGTTCGACGGTTCTTTCCACAGTCCAATTTACCTGGTCTCACCCCCCCCGGTGCAATTACGGGGCGCGCAAGACGATTGCTCGATAAAATACGATAGACCTGCGTCTATGTCGCAAAGGTGATGAACGGACAAATAGAACGAGGCTAACGGGGATACTGGAGAGGTCCTGGGCCTCGCAAACTCGCGTCCCCTAATGAATCTTTCTGAAGAGAAACGGAAATACGATACATATGCTATTTGATAATACAAAGATGTAACAGTTGCATCATGATGCATTGTAATATAATTCCACTTAATTTCGCTTGGTAAGCGTCGCGTAACAGAAATCGAAAAACTAAAGTAGCTTTTATAATCGCTAGACGTTCGCAGAATTGAAACAATGAGTTATTGTTCGATTGTTAGCAAGTAGAATTGTGCTAGCGAATTTAAATATACTTTCGGTATTCATACGACCAAAAACAATAGGAGGGTAATTACGTATAAAATAAAGACAAAGACAAAGATCAGTCCCAAACCTTGACGCTTCGCTAAATATTTTCATATTTTTATTATTATAATTTTCAAAATTATGGACGAAACTACGAAAAACTCGGAACATTCGTTATTCGTCCGCGTTGTAAAAGCTTGGTTAATTCGTCGGGACGTAGGTACGTTTTAAGAGTACTTGAAACTGAGCAAAATTATGCAATTATTTGCCTAGCAAAATATTCACAATCGCAAAGCAACGCGCTATATACAGAGCTATAGATGGAACATTCGCAAGGATGAGTACCAGACGGCTCTCTCAATTTAATTTCATTTAGTATCACTTAAACTGTCCCGGTGCAACAACCGCCAAAATAACAGAAGGCGAATGAAAAGACCCAATTGCCAGCTCCGAATCGCTTTCTGCTCGCGACGTTAGTTTTCACCGTGGATCGTGACCAAAATTCAAAACTCCGACAAGTAAAGTGTAGCAAACCCTTGAATCTTTAATCGCGTCCCGTCCGAAGTGGAAATCGTCAGGGTGAGACCGCCGCTGCTTCGACCCTGGCAGACGCGTCCGAACAAAGATTTTTTTCTCTTGGTACCTGGCCATTCTCTGTGGCGCTACCTAGATCGGTCAAGGTGGTATTCCTAGTGGCGAATACAAAAGGGTCGAGGAGAGGCGAAGAAGAAGAAGAAGAAGAAGAAGAAAAAAAAAGGGAAGGACATTGGGATGGTGTCTCTCGTGACAGGAAACTTTACGATTCTACGCCGGTTTTATGGAACGTTCCATCCAGGTGTCCGAGAGAAAACGAAGACGTTGGATGCCTCGAGTAAACGACGGAAACCGGCTGAAACTAAGAATACAATTTTTTTTACGATTATATCGCGGGCAAATATTAAGTTGTTTGCGCTGAACAAAATTATTTTCTAGTCCGGTTAATGTCGCGAGAGCAAGAATTTTACCTAAGAATTGTACCTGTGCGACGAGTTCCATCTTAAATCGTTCGAAATGGCAGAGGCGCCACGAATAGAGAGATAGAAAAGAAGAAAAAAAAAGGGGAAATAAAAGGGATCGACAGCGAGAATGTGTCTCGAACGGTTTACGACGCGCCCTCGGGGTGTGGTGCGGCTCATCGCGAGACTACGAAACGGCTTCGTTCTCACGGCAAATACCATACGTTCCTTTTTTTTTTCTCTCTCTCTCCAAGTTTCTCTTTTTACGACGTATCTACTCGTCAAGCACAAAGTAAAGTTGATCGTTGGATCGTTGCACGGAGCAAGACGGAAAATGCAAGATAAGACTAACGAGTAAACCAACCTTTGCGTTACTCGTCGATTTTAATCCATAAATTTCCAAATCCGCATCGATCAATGTACAGGGAGGTAGGTAATTTATTTGAAACGGTCCGATCGCGGACTGTCTAAAATCATTAACAGATTCGGTATATCCCGTGTAATTAATAGAGGCGACACTATTAATCGGTATCATTTAATATTTTAGCTTTAATGCGGTGAACAAACTGGGTACGCGGTAGTGATATTAGTTTAACGTATCGACGCTGCGATACGTTTAATCGATCATTTAATTGAGTTTGATCGCTTCTACGACCGTTTAAAAAAGGTCACTTATCAAATTGTCCGATACTACCTCTAGGCTTATTATTTTGTTCGACGAAGTGCGAACAATGCGCATCAATTTCGTGTCAATAAGCGCAGAGATCGACCGCGAAAGAGTTACCCCTACTTTTCCATCCCCGTAACGGAGGATTGATTAACCTTTAACCGCAGTGTGCTCGAGCAACAGAATAAAATAACGAGTCACAAATCGTGAAAATTCTCCTCTCCTTTCTCGTTATTTTTCGAAACTTTGTTGTAATTTATATGTATGAAACGTGGCAAGAGGTTGATAATAAAATTACGTATTAACGTTCGATCCGTCTATTCTGATTTAATTTGAAACAATCACGTCGAACGCTGGAAAGAAATACCGTGGAAAGATATTAATTACTAGTTGAGTTCGGAGAAGAATTAACTAGCGAGCTTAAAATATCATGGTTGTCACTCGAAAGTGGTAACGCGGGGAGCATGGACAAAGAAAGAATTTTGCTCTTTGCATTTTTCGCCGAACGCTTCCTACGGATGCTGCATTCAAGCAGCTCGCAAAAACTTGGCATATAACAAAGTTAACCGCCGAAAAGAGCGACGAAGCGATTCCGTAAGCGATTTATCGGTTTAAATTGAGAACATTAGCCTGATGCCACTCGAATCGGCCGGTATCGTACGGTAGGTGTGATGTACGGCACTTGACGCAGGGAAGTGCATAAAACCGGAAGCTACATCAGCGACCCTTCGGCCTCGATTCGACGAGTGGTTACAGTCGTGTAAAGTGGGTTAGAATACGATAGTCCAGGGAGAGCCATTCGTTCGTTCAACCCTCCCTCCCGCGAGCAGCGTAACCACGAAACGTATAGGAAATCGGCACGCGATACCTGCCAACGCTACCAATTAACGATCCACTTCCGGCCGGCTAAAGATTATTCCGGAGAACCTGGGATGAATAAACGAGATGCTTAACCACCACCTCACCGCGTACCGCGGTATCGGGATTCTAACGAAACTTGGAAAGTATCGCGTAAACTGATCGTTGATCGTTTCATCGCCTCGATTACGCCATTAAATGTATCATTTTCGCGTTCCGCTTTTATCTAACTTTTATCGGGACGTTTACAAGCTAATGTATTATGCAGACAGCGAAACTATCGTTTAAAAGATCTCAGGATAATCGTGTTCCCCCGTATATTTTAAGATTACGTTCACAGTAGCTGTTGGTTATCAAATGATCGCTCCACTCTCGATATTTGCTTCTTTTCTTTCCAACGTTCTTCTCATAACTAAAAAAAAAAAAAAAAGAAGGGGAACAAATATGCATCAACGAGGAACCTTTTTTTATTAATTTAGTAGCTTAGCACTTTAGTACTTTCCGAGTAGCAACGAACTGCAAACCGCAGTATCGATTAAAAAAGTGTACCATAAAAGATACCTATGATGTAAGATTTATCGTTCTCACGACAATTGAAACGGGTTTTTACAAGAAGTACTCGAGTGTTATTTGATGTAATAACATTAAGTGTCGTTTAATGGAACGACTCTGAAGGACTACTAAATAAAACTTCGTAATTAGAGTCAAGCAGCTATAATCAAGACTTCCAGTTCGTTTCCTCCAACGAATCGTAAAAACCATCGTCGACCGCGAGTTTCGCGCGTTTACTAAATTTCTAGCTAATAATCAAATCGGTCCGACCTCATGGACGCGATACGATTGGTCAATTTAAGGCGATGGCCATATCTGTACAATTGGACGCCATTCGATTCGATTCGATTCGATTCGATTCGATTCGTCTCGCTAAGGTTATGGCGCGACAAAATAATCAAATACGCGACTACGGTACTACTAATAATATCGCTTACTTTTAGCAACATCCTCCGGTGTGTCCGACTCGGTAATCGCGATCGTGATGTTCTTGCTCTCGAAGAAGTGCTTCACGCGTTCACAGTCGGCGGGCTGAAGGTCAGTTTCGTTTTTCGGATGCTCGGCGGAACGCGGCGATCGAGATGACACGAGATCGGTGAAAACGCATAATAATATCAGGATCGACACAGGTGCCAGAACAGCGCGTCGATGCCTCTGGATTATTTTCATTTTGGCAAAATGGCCAATCGGCAGGACGAACCGGCAACGAGGAGCAAAAGCGAAAGAAAAAGAAACACCGAGTGGAAACTGTGCGAAAAGGGTCGGTCGAGTGGTAAGTTCCGTAAATCGTGCTCAAGACAAGTGAGAGAGAAAGAAGGGAGAGGGGGAGGGAGGGAGGGAGGGAGAGAGAGAGAGAGAGAGAGCGGGGGGGAGAGAGAGAGAGAGAGAGAAAGAAAGAAAGAGAGCACGAGCAACGAGACGATTCAATTCCTTCTCCTCCTTCGTGGTAGGTTATTCGGCACGATCGTTCGAAGAGTCATCAACCGCGGTACGAGACGACGCGGCTTTCCCCCCTTTTCCTCTTCGTTCTTCGAATCGGCCGCGCTGTCAAACGATGGCACGGTAACGACCACGGGTGTTACCGCGAGATCTCGAAGAGCAATCGCGATGGACGGACAGACGGGAAGAAGACGACGACGACGACGACGACGACGACGACGACGACGACGATGACAACGACTACTATAATAATCACGACATGCACTGTCGAAACCGCGCAACACCGTGTTACGGCCCGCACACATGCACACGCGATCACTTCGGATACACCACAATAATAAGCACACACATGCACGCACGTTTAACCGCACGCAAGCATGCATGCATGCACCACGCGACGACGACACACGCTCCACGAGTAGCTCGATGCGACTGAAGTGCCGAGAGCGGCGCGACGTATTCACCATTCGACCTCCCACCACGCCCGCCACGCCGTTTCGAATTCGGTACTTCGTCTCCCCCCCTCCCGCCATTACTTTCAATCCGTCCCGAATTCTCTTCGCTCTTACTTACCAACGCGATCCGACGCGATTCTGATGCCTTCGAGATACGTTACGCGTCGCCACCGACCGTTCTCTTCTTTCCTACTTTTATTCCAATAATTTCACTTTCAAACGTACATCGTACATAGTAGTAATACAACATTCAAAAAGTTCGATAAGGTACAAAGTTTATTTATAGAGCATCGAATAGAAAGGTATATAAAAATAATTTCGTAATTATTCAAGTATAAAAAACAACGTATGTCGCGTGTCGAATTTACACGGAATTA
Source organism: Xylocopa violacea (assembly GCA_963969225.1). Lineage (NCBI taxonomy): Eukaryota > Metazoa > Arthropoda > Insecta > Hymenoptera > Apidae > Xylocopa > Xylocopa violacea. The sequence goes on from CAXAJV010000015.1 coordinate 21,353,392, forward strand.
AATATTTAAATAAACGTAATTCTTGTTCTCGTTTGATTCACCTGCCATACGTTCAATGCTTCGTATTCCTCGATACAATCATTGATTTCATCCGGTTTAAATCCTTTACTGGTACACCGTTCTAATATATCCGATACTTTGACGGTTTTCTTCTCACCCGCTAGTTCTCTGATAACATGGAAAATTCGATTGATCGGGTTTTGATTAACATTAGTCGATGTTAATTCAGAATAATTGATAGAATGCTTAGACATCTCGATTAATCTGTTCGCTTCGATGACATCCGCTTTTTCGACGATATCTGATAATCTTAAACGCGCGAGTGCAGTCGCTAAACGTAATAACGCTAATAAATTACGTGCAGATGTAAAAGTCTTGTCTTGACTGTTACGCGCCGCTCGTCTCATTTCTACATAGGAGTCTAAAAATAACCAATTTTGTACACCATATACAGCAGATTGAAGAGAAAAAAACGAAACAAATTTAACATTCGATGATATTTAATAATACTCTTACCAACTATATATTCGGTCAATTCTTCTGGTATAATAGGCTGTTTTGTTTTACATATCGTGATATATTTCCTAATTAAATTCATATCCAATGCTTGCGACTCGGTGGGTGGTTGTATACAATGTTGATGTACGTAAGTAATATGTTGAGCCATCCTGAAAAAATACAATGATAGAATTGTCGAATATTGCGTAGAAACGCAAACGCATATCCGTAGAAATACTAACTTTAAATCGTTACTACGATCTGCTCGATCTTGAATTAGCCAGAGTAAATCAAATCGGGATAATAAAGCAGCGGGCAATTGAATATTTTGTTCTATCGTCCTCTTTGGATTGTATCTACCATAAGCAGGATTTGCCGCGGCTAATATCGAGACTCTTGCATTCAAGCGGGTTGTAATTCCTGCTTTGGCAATCGATATGGTTTGTTGCTCCATCACTTCGTGAATAGCAGTTCGATCCGCGTCTGCCATCTTGTCAAATTCATCGATGCAACAAACGCCTTGGTCAGCTAATACCAAAGCTCCGCCTTCGAGCATCATTTGGCCGGTTAAAGGATCTTTCATAACCGAAGCAGTTAAACCTACTCCAGATGATCCTCTACCAGTCGTGTATTGAGATCGAGGAGCCAATCTTGTTATAAATGAAAGTAACTGAGATTTGGCAACACCCGGATCACCCATTAAACAAATATTAATATTACCTATGAATAACACACGGTAAAGTGACAAAAGGAAAAGAATAATATAAACGTGATGTCGATAAATGTGTAAAAAATTCAACCTCTAATTTTAATATCATCTCGGTGTTTATCTGTACCACCAACTAGTAACAATAATAGTGCCTTTTTTACATCTTCGAGTCCGTAAATTTCTGGCGCTATTGAATGAGCTAATCTGTCATAAAAATCATCCTCGGTCAATAAAGCCAATTCCTCGTCCGTTAATTCAGCTTGGCTATCATCGGTAGTTTGTGAATTACTAAGGCAAACGATTTTCTAAATCGTAGAAAATATATGTACGTTTAAAAGAGTCAAATTAAATGTATCATTATAAAGAAATAATCAAAATAAACAATTCCGTACATGCGCATCTAAATATGTTTCGTTTAGAAGTGCTGCACCCACTCGAGCGCTAAAGCCAGATTTTATAATAGGTAAAAAAATACCCGTAATCAGTACATGATCTCCAGGTAAACATTTTCTTGTTGTTTCACCTCTGCAATATATTGTCAGCGTTCTTGGAATGTGACCTACGGGAACTTGATCGCTCTAAAATAATTATAATTTTGTATTACTGCGATTATAAAATTATAAAAGTTACTAATAAATATTTAATATAATTCCAAGACCTTACATGTTCTTGTATCTTTAACTCTTGAAATTTCACAAACTTCGATCCTCTTGTTTGCATTTCTAATACACCACCAGATTTATTTATACGACAATCGTCGCTAGGACACTCTCGTAAAGGCATATATTTGAGCGAGTGAACCTAAAAATTTGTATTTTACTAAATCTTCATCTCATCCTAGTGTAATTTAGAGATATCGTTGATTCCTTACTGGTTGAAATGTTTCGGCACCGCATTGGTCACACGTATACGTAGCAACGACAAGTAGTGGCATCACATCGCTACATCGACTTACTATACCTCGCACTGTAACCAATTTTCCTATTTTACTGGCTTTTATGTCTCTCACCGAGTATTCTTTAGCCGTATCAAAATCTTTGAAATACACTTCGCTGAAAAATACATAAATATTATACGTTAATATTCACGCGAAAAAGAAATATCGATTACCCTTAAAGTAACTTACAAACGTCTCATTAATTCTGGAGCATATTTATTTCTTGGATCGCGTTGTTCTCCCAAATGCCTATTACGACTCTCCATTAATAATCTATGTTCGATGTATACATCCAAAGCATCTTTCGGTGGTACGGGCCTCTCTTTAAACTCAGGTAATATCTCTTGGATAAGCTGCGTAAATGTAAGTATACTATGATTGTCGCAAATAAAACTTTAATTTCTACTTTAATTTCATGTAATATAAACTTACGTCTAAAAGTAAATTGACGTATCTTCTAGTATTCTCTGCAATAGACGCTGCTAATTCATCATCGAATTCATGTAAATCATCTAATTCTATAGTTAGATCCACCTGTTCACGATGTGCGATATCGGTGAGCTGTTTTCGATATTTAAATGTTTTTTCACCCGTTGTATCGTCTACGGCTACAAATTCCGTCAAGAAAGTTTTCAATTGTTCTAAAACGATATAACAATTCAAAAGTACATTAAACGTATTTAATTTAATTTAAACTGAATTATCGTAGTTAGACGCGATATCAATTACAATATAAATAATACCAACCTCTCGCTTTTGCATAATCCTTTATAATCTTTGGTGGCATCTTTCTAGATTTATTGTTACAATAACAGGTTCCAAAATTTATTTGATACTCTTGCTGTTTACTCTGAATAACTCAATTTCTGCCAAAACTGTGGTGTACTTAGAAAAACATATATATTTCTCAGGGTTCTTCCCGCCTAAACCAACCGGATGTTTACCACACTCTTTACTGTCGTAATTAAACAGTTGTCGTAACAAATAACTACAAAAACTTATATTACTTTCAGATATAATTAAAATTTATAAACATAATATACACATATGAGAATACACAGGAATAAAAACTCACAGAAATGAATAAAATTAAACTAACAATTAACGGCAATATTAATTATTTTGTTACCCGCTAGTGCCATCTATGCGAAGAGTGTGGAACAATCCGTACGATAATTAAAAATTTAATAATTAAATTATACAATTTCCACAACTTTTAATTATTTAAAAATTTATATAAATGTAGCTATATAATCATATTGTGTTAAAATGTCAAGTTAGGAACAATTTCATTTAATCGTTTGAGCTAGGTTCATTGGCATTTGCAAATCAAAAAGGTTAGATTTATATATCGCATGGTTCTTTCAACTTTATATATTATAATAAAATAACAATATGGGAAAAGCGAAGAAGATAAAAGTTTCCAAAGGTGGAGCGAAACAACAAAAAGTGGGACTGGCAGATCAAATAGAAAAGGAAAAAACCGTAAAATCAAAAAACAGACATAAAAACAGATTTCGTAAAGATGAGGATGACAAGGTTAGTCTATTTATATTTATATTATACTTTTTAACTTTATTAAATTAGTTGAAACATAAGATATTGATCTTAAAACGAATAATATAATCTGTGCAGTTTGTGGATCCTTCTCTCACGAAACGAATTCTATCCCAAGCCAGACAACAACAATTGGAAATTGAGGAAGAAAGCGGAATTGGACATACATCGGAATCAACAAAAAACCCGCTAATAACACTTAATAGCAATGCTGATGTTAGCGACTCGGAAAGTCTATCGAGCGAGGATGAAAATAATGTTTCGCAATATTATGAAAACATTGAAATAAACGAAGAAGATGAACGCGCTATACAAATGTTCATGTCCAAAGATCCTGCTCCTGTTAAAACATTAGCTGACATAATATTGGAAAAGTTAACAGAGAAGAAAACAGAAATTGAAACTCAATTTTCAGACGCAGGTTCTATCCAAATGCAAGAATTAGATCCAAGAGTTAAAGCAATGTATGAAGGTGTCAGAGATGTATTAACAAAATATCGCAGTGGAAAATTACCCAAAGCCTTTAAAATTGTTCCTAGTTTAAGAAATTGGGAACAAATATTGTACATTACAGATCCACCGAAATGGTCAGCTGCAGCAATGTATCAAGCTACTCGAATATTTGCCTCTAATCTTAAAGAAAAAATGGCACAAAGATTTTATAACTTGGTATTGCTACCTCGAATCAGAGATGACTTAGTTGAATACAAAAGATTGAATTTTCATTTATATCAAGCGTTACGGAAAGCGTTATTTAAGCCTGCTGGATTTATGAAAGGAGTATTACTTCCACTTTTAGAATCTGGAACTTGCACGTTAAGAGAAGCTGTTATTATTGGATCTGTAATTGCAAAAAATTCGATACCAATTTTACATTCTTCGGCTGCGATATTAAAAATTGCAGAAATGGATTACACCGGGGCTAATAGTATTTTTCTCAGAATATTTTTTGACAAAAAATATGCGCTTCCATACAGAGTTATAGACGCTGTAGTATTTCATTTCCTTAGGTAAAAATTCAATTTCATTCGTATCTTTAACAGACATTATTTCTTTTTATATATTAGAAACTTAATTTTAAGATATCAATATTATTTAGTAGTACTTTTCGTCCTCCTGTAGCTTGCGAGTACTACAAAAATTTGAGGATTTCTTTGTGTGATTCTATGTCATTTCTTCTCCGACTTGTTGGTTATAATCTTTAAAATTACTTTGCGTATACATTGTAATATTTATTTTTAGGTTCGAAAAAGATCCTAGAGAGCTACCAGTTTTATGGCATCAAGCATTATTGACTTTTGTACAACGTTATAAAGGTGATATTAGTTCGGAACAGAAAGAGGCTCTGTTAAAATTATTGAAAAAACAATCGCATCACGCAATTACACCTGAAATACGGAGAGAATTACAACATGCGAAATGCAGAGACCTAGAAATCACAGAACCTAAACCAGAGCCAATGGTTTATTAAACAACCATTTTAATACTGAATATATAAATGCATATTTGCTTGTAAATAATATTCAGTTACGAAATAATACGTAAATGTTATAAATAAATATTTTGTGAAAATTCTAAATTGTGCTGATAACGAATCGAAGGATTCTATTATAAAATAATACTAATTTATCAATTAGCATCTTTTAGTAACTATAGAATACGTGTATTAAAATTGAATTAAAATTAAATGGAACTGAAAATTTGCGATTCGTTATAATTGCATTTTGAATAAAAAGAGAAAAATTTGTTACGCTAGTAATAGTTTAAATACATTTATACAATGTACTGAACTTTTTATCTTTTTATTAAAAATTACCGATCGATTACAATTATGTTGAGAGTAAAAATATGCCAAATAAATACGAACGCTTTCAAATGTTGAAATACTTAACTATACATATATGGATATACAAAATATATACAAAAATATTGACGACTTTCGAATGCTAAAAACAGATGTTATTCTCGTGGTTGTACTAGTAGATTCATTTTTGGGATTGCAATGTAGAAATATTTAATAGTACAAATCGATGAATATGAAACAACAATATATAATTAGATTTTTTACTTATACATAACTTTACATACTGCTCCCTAAAGACTGGAATCAAGATTCTAATATTTTCAACCAATAATAATGAGTAATAGATTTTAGGACCACTTTCGTGAACCTTGGCAATTATAATACGTGTCAGCTTTACTTTAAAAGTAATAAAAACGAGTATCGTGTTTAAAACAATAAAATGTGAGTAAAATCGATATTTTTACACGTTTAAATTTACTTTTCGTATGTATATTGTTTTCAAAATTTGAATACCTTTTTGTTATATTTTACATATATCAAAAATTATAAGTACTTCAAATAAATGCTTTGTGTGCATTTGAGTGTAAAAAAAATTGCAACATATAAATATATATACACTAAAAAAACATTTAAAAAATTTCTTAATCGATTAAAATTATCTATCGCTTAAACAATCTCTTTCGTAATGTATTTTTACAAAAATGTAAACCTATTTTTTTTTAACAGTGCTAAAAATCGAATGTATATGTATTGCAATATTAGAAATTTCAAAGTTTATATGTACTTTAAATTATTTAATTAGTTAAGATTTATTTTTTTTTGAAGAAGCTAGTAATACTTTTGGATCCAGTCGCTGCTTTTTGTCTGGCTAATTCCTTTTTACCAATAGCAGTTTTTTGGGGCTGTATAATCAAACGAACATTGTAAAAACATATGCTTTAAGGATGCGTTTGAATATATAGTAATAAAATTATTACCTTCTCTAATTTGGTTAAGTCGGTTGTTTTTGGTTTTAATACTGTTTCATTTTCAGTCGTATCTTTCTTAGATCTCTTTTCATCGGCATTGTCTTTAGGACTACTTAATTTCCGTTTTTTATGTTCCATTTCATCCGGTAAATTTAAATGCTGTGCTAATTTTTTTGACAAATCTTCCGCAAGATATTCCGATACAATACCATGCGCATATTTTAAATATTCTAAACGGACAAGAAATTGCATTAAATACTTAGTAGAGTAGATAAAAATGTAATTTTGTTTAAATGCTCGAAGAAAGGAATTAGATTTATTATTTATTAAAGCTTTCAAATAATGCGTGTATTATCGTACAAAATTCATTTCATTTCTTACCAATTTCTGAAGCACTTTCAAGCTTACTACTTTTAACGTAAGTAGCACTAATAGCACCCTGCGATACATGAATACCCTTCTGTTTTAATACTTCAACTACTCTTTCTACTTTCTTACGTAACCAGACCAATGTTTTCTCCTCGTTAAATTTATAAGCTTGCAGCGATTCATCCCCTTTACGATCGGCAACTAATGCCAGTTTTAAATTCTGACACTGTATAAGACGAGACGTTTCTGGAAAATCTTCATCCCAAAGACATTGTTCTAATGGCTGTGCTTGTTGCGACTACGAGTGTAATATTTAACTTTTTGTTTACTAGTATTTAAAATTATTAAATTATAACTGTGTCAATTAAATTTCTACATTATCAAGGCGAAGGTATTAAATAAAACGTGCAAATATTTAGAGTTACCTTTCTTAAGTAAGGTAATATTAAAAATATTGGATCGAAAGGAGTAGATAAGTGTAGTTTCCCATCAGATTTTACATTATCATCTATGAACCATGACCTTTTATTTTCGTCAAACGTTAGAACTTCTTGTACTGTCAAATTACCCGGACTAAATACAAACATTGCAGGCTGATTTGAAGCTGGATGCCTCAATTTAATAACATCAGGTACACCGCCGTCCGTATTATCTAAGCTATCACCTAAAACATACGCACAAAGAATATATTGATCTATTTTATGGCTACGCTTTTAGAATATATATAATATAATCGACTTGGTAATAGAAAAGGAAGAAAATATGCAGTGTCGTAAAGGAAATTTTCCATCCATAACTATAATTATCATAGCGAACGTGAAATATAGACATTTTTTTGAATGATAGATAATTTTTGTTTACTCACCTTTCATTAGAAAAACCCATGTGTTTGTGCCTGGATGTGAATTAGTTGTTTTGACACATTTTTTTGGTGATGCTTTGGTACGCGGCATATTTACCCGCGTTTTACATAAATCGATATTACGTTAGGTTATTTATTCGTTTCACACAATTTTCCCTCGTGTATTAATACATATACATACACAAATTTAGCGATCAGCCATTTTTCGTAGAACAACCAAATCTTAATGTCTTATTATTTGATGGTCGGTGTATACTGTACTGCGTATCGCTTTTGATAAATAAACACGTTAAACGCGACATGCCGCCGATGTTATAGGAAACAACATTTGAAATCTCGATGCGTAGTCGAACATCAGTGAATGGTCGATGATCGGAGAATCAGCACAGAAGAGGCGTTACCGCGCTAACGAGCCATCTTTTAAAAAAGAAAGATGTATCAAAATCGTACTCTAGTGTGAAGGGTTTAAACTATTTTCACAGATATGAAATATATATTTTAATTCATATGTAATTTTGTATAAAAAAAATGTTATTTTCTTTAGGTATACGAAAAGGAACTATCCGAGTCTTTGACTTGAATGTATTTTAATTTAACCGTATAATTAAAGATAAATTGTTACAAAAGAACATTCTTATTCATATCCACGTGCTATCTTATACGTGGGTATGCAACAATTTTTAACCAAATTTTCCTGTTACCCTTATTTACAGTTCGTTTGTAATTATTTATACTAAATAAATTTTGTTCCTAATTAACATTTTCATTAACGTTGAATCATTCATTTTCGATATCGATAATAATTTCGATAATAGTAGTAATTTTTATCATCTACAGAAGCACGTGGAACGAACATCGATGATTTTTCTTTTAATATCCGCGATCTGACTATGTTTTTTAGATACTACACGTATACGTAATACGTGTATACTAATATATAATAGGAACACTAATAAAATTGATATAATAGTTTAATTATTTGCATAATTTGCATCATACGTCATTGACTTTAACGAGAGAGAGAGAGAGAGAGAGAGATTGGTGGGAAAGGTGAATAACCTTTTAAAAATTAGTTACAAAAAATTCAACTCTACCTAGATATAGAGTTAAATATAACCGTGATTTCGTTGCAATTCCATTAAAACAGAAGTATGAAAAAGTGTGCGAGACAATGTACACAGCATATTAACAGACATTCCCCGAATTCCAAATTTGTAACGATGAGTAAGTAAGTATATAGACTTTTGACACTTATATATTTCGATGTTGTCATTGGAAGCATTCCGGCTTTTTTTTTCCTACTCATTACTCATTCTCTTGGTAAAGTGAGCACCTTGAAAGAACTACGGATGACGTGATGCGAAAGTGGGTGTGCCCAATGTTCCAACCATTGGCTAATCGTCTATCAAACGGAGAGGCTCCCTGCGGCTTTACTTTCGGGAAATTCTGATTAGTCGAATTCTTTACAACGTATTAATTGTAAGTACATTTTATTTCTACGTAGACAGAGTCGAATAAACGTAAAATATAATATTACGAACTATATAATATAGTATATAATACACCGAAATCGACTTTCTCGTCATTGATTAAACAATTATTTTAATTTCTTTCAAGGGGCCGTTCCTTTGGCAGATCAAAATGTCACAACAACAATATTATCCGTTTAAAGTAAGTATGTTTTAATTATCGAGAAAAATTTTACTGATGTTTCCTTCCCACTATTAATCAGATTGATCTATTTTTGGCCTGGATATTGATTAGCCGTATTTTTAACGTCGCCTCACTCGAACGGATCAATCGGCGTTCCAATTGTTAAATTATAGTGCACGTATTACTAGAACAAAAAAAGAGAAATGCAAACAAATTTATATTTAACGTTTGATTTTATATTACAGTGTACTCCTACGGTATACCCTGCAGATCCATTTGATGCAAATGCCGATGCTGCATTGTTGCGTAAAGCAATGAAAGGTTTCGGTACCGATGAGAAAACTATTATCGACGTACTTACAAGAAGGGGAATCGTTCAACGACTAGAAATTGCAGAGGCCTACAAAACTTTATACGGAAAAGATTTGATTAGCGAATTGAAAAGCGAATTGACAGGGAAATTGGAAGATGTTATAATTGCTCTTATGACACCGTTACCACATTATTATGCTAAAGAATTACACGATGCGGTCAGTGGATTAGGAACAGACGAAGAAGCGATTGTAGAAATTTTATGCACTTTAAGCAATTATGGAATACGTACCATCGCAGCATTTTATGAAAACTGTAAGTTCCGTAATTAATATGTTTTAAGTTTATTTTTATTAATTTCCTAAATGTATTTTGTTCATATATTATTATAACAGTATATGGTAAAAGTCTCGAAAGTGACTTGAAGGGTGACACTTCTGGACATTTTAAGAGATTGCTAGTTTCTCTTGTTCAAGCAAACAGAGATGAAAATCAAGGGATAGATCAAGCTCAAGCTATAGCAGATGCTCAGGCGCTTTACGAAGCTGGTACGTACAACGATACAAAATTGTTTTCAGTAGTACATGATTTCTTAAACTTTTAATGCAAATGCAAATGAAAATCTTATTCGAGCAAACTCAGCTAATTAATATAATTTACTCGAAATATAATTATTTACCTTTTCTACAGGTGAAAAACAGTGGGGTACAGATGAATCTCAATTTAATGCTATATTAGTAACCCGTAGTTATCAACAATTAAGACAAACGTTTATAGAATATGAAAAAATATCTGGACATGATATCGAAGTTGCTATTAAAAAAGAGTTTTCTGGAAGCATTGAAAAAGGTCTACTCGGAATAGGTCAGTACCTTCTGTTTAAAAAGCAAGTAGGAATGTAACGATCAATTGTTATAAGACTTTTATATGTATTAATATAAATATTTCAAATTTTATGTAACAGTGAAATGTGTGAAATCAAAAGTTGGTTTCTTTGCTGAACGATTGTATGCTAGTATGCATGGTATCGGTACAAAGGATCGAACGTTGATCCGCATTATCGTCTCTCGTAGTGAAATTGATTTAGGTGATATTAAGAAAGCTTTTGAAGAACGATTTGGGAAATCACTGGAAAGTTGGATTGCTGTATGTACTTGTGTAAAATTTGTTTAACATTTTATGATGTATTACTGCTTCACAGAGTACTGTGACGTGTTATTTTATTTCAGGGTGATACATCTGGAGATTACAAAAAAGCATTACTCTCGCTTGTTTCTACTTAATCAAAATAAAATGGTTCCAACAAGATCTATAAATTTTAACGTTTGTAGCACAAATGATATTATTACAATTAATGATAACAAGTTTATCTTTTACAAGTTTATTATGAAGAATCTCATTTGCTTAAAATGCTTATACCAATTCTATCAATTAAATATATACACGAATCTGCATTTTATTACATTTCTAAAACAATTCTAGAATCTCTAAATCTTAGCTGTGTTGTAACATGCTTTTTACAACGAATTAAAATTTATTTCTTGTGAAATATTTAATCACATCGTAATGTTATACACTATTTTTTATTAAAAATATTTATGCGTATTTTATAATGGAAATCTTATATTTATACAAATTGTTGTGAATTGTATACAAATATAATTATCTTATGAAATGTTATATTATTATAATGTTATCTCTCTTATGTCAAAGCCACAAATATACAAAGTCACTTTTTTAGTAACAAAGTGTGATGAATGTCTTCCAAGATCTTAATTTCATGTTACTGCTGTTGTGATTATCTATTTCGATACATTTTATTGAAAGTTAACGTTACTGTATAAGAATAAGACGCAACTTTATTACAAATTGCTTTACTTTTCTTCTTTCTGGTCATAAGTCTAATTACATTTTATAAAATAATTTAAAATTTAGTAAAAATATATAAACATAAAAATTGTTTATTTTTTACACATTATTGTACATAAATAACTTAAATTATGTATCTCAAAGAATTAAAATCACTTTTTTTTCTTATTTCTTAAACTTCTTCGTACTGTTCCTAAAAATGTTAGTTACAATCAAATTCTACCCGAATAAAATATTCAATATATCGTATTGTAAAAAGTAGACTATACAGAATATATACCTGCATTAGATTCCTTTTTCTTCATATATTTTTTATTTCGAGGTACTACATTATTATTTGATGGATAAAACAAAGCTGGCATTCTTTCGAAACACTTTTGCATGGGAGTTGCTATTGTTTTATCCAATGGTATCCAAGGGTGGTTTAATAATGTGTGGAACTTTTTATCATATATTGAACGTATATCAAAAATGTTTTTCCTGTAAATAGTAACTAAGTGATTAAATGATAGAATCATATGAAACAAAATAACTTTCGTTGCTTCTTATTTTTCTCATTTTTATCATATTTTCTACCGATCTTTTATATTTTAGATGGCTTACCCTGGATTTTCGACTCCTTTGAAAACAGTAGCAAATGCGCCATTTCTTACTGTATGTCTCATAATATACTGTCCTGGTGCTAAATTTGCAACAGTCTGAATAGTATTATGCAAAATTATCAAAGAATCTTCAACTTTTATGTCATAAAGTCTTTTAATTTCATTACTTATAGATATTGCTGTGCGATATTCTATTTGTAAAACTTCTGATGTTTGAGCCAATATTCGAACTAAAATAAATAATATTATATTATCTTTACATGTATCGTTTATCAAAGACTTGATATACTGAAAGTAATACTTAATTCGATATGTCACCTCGTGCAAGAAATGTATGAGGCCTAAATGTTAAAGATATCCATTGTTTCAATGCTTCTTCCAATGTTACAGCTTCAGCTCCAAGATCAACTTGATGCTCTAATTTCGGCGATAATTGCAACAGCCTTTGCACATTATTTTGTAAAATCTACAAGAAAATGAAGGAAATGAACTCCTATATTTTCGAAAATTATGTTCAGTTCCAATTTGTAATATGTTCAAACCTCATATCCGTCCGTTTTTGTTCGAACTAATATTCTATATTCTTTAATAACATCTTTCATTAAATCGTTCTGTTCCGACAATTGTGGCCCAATAGTAAACAATTTATACGATACATTGTCTTCTGTCAACTGAGAATTTTCATTTTTTGTACCTATTAATTCGTAAAACATTTGAAATATAACTAGTTTATTGAGTTTATAATTTAACATAGTTGTAATAGTGTTGAAAATTTTATGAATAATCTAATAAATACTATTACCTCTATTATTTATTGAAATATCATAAGAATTAGAAGTAGTATGTAAACATTCATTGGAATTTAACACATTTCCTGAAGAATTTGTATCGCTTTTAACATTTCCGTGTTTTGAAATATCTTCAATATAATCATCTTTTTCTGGTATAGTTGAACATGACTCGTATTTCATTTGTGTCGAAGCATGCTCATATTTTTCTTCTAATTTTAATATTTCTTCAGAATTAATATCACCAAATACATTATCATTATATTTTTCATTACTATCATTATACATATAATCAAAAGTGTCAATTATCACAATATTTAGTAAATGGAGCAACGGAGAAATATAAATCGAAAGAAATTTTTATCATACCTTCTGAAAGTTGGATGTTTAGTATTAATAAAAGAGTATTTAAGAATATACTTATACACCCAATTATTTTTTTCTGGAATTGTACTTCCAATTGGTGGTGCTGGCTTGTCTATATAGATTACATTTTTGTCGTTATGCCTTTTTATAACTAATGGTAAAAGCCAGGAGTTTGAATAATTCGGTCCCATATTATTTACTAAACAATTAAGGCCGCTCGACGAAATTACTAAATCCACATTATTGGTTTCAGCCAATTCCTGACAATTTACATCTTCGCTTACAGGTAATTTGTAACAAGGCGGTGGATTGTTAGAAGTATTCTTTTTAGGAGGAAATCTTTTTTGTAATTGTATCAAATTTACGCGTAGCATGTATGGCTTTGTTAAAGGCGGCAATATTATCTTTGGTATCTCACCCTAGATCATAAAATATATATAAATAATCAATACGTGAATAGTTAATGGTCCTTTACTCACCATTTGTAAGCACTCGGAAATAAATTTCAGTTCAATACTTTTCTTTGTTACAAACGGAATGTCTGTTACTTCTGCATAATATTTGGGTAGTTTATGAATATACTGTAATTTTGAATTCCAGCGTAAGTTTATGTAATTTTCATGCATGATGTGAAGAGATCTTTCGCTCCATTTGCTTTTTGCAAATTTTAAAAATTCATCTTGCTCCCTGGATATTATTTGTTGTAAATCCTATAGCACAAATTATACAACGTTCCAATTTATAGAAAAAATGCCTCTGTCAAATTTATTTTTCAGTAAGAAATAATTTAAACAACTCTTAATAGCAATGACTTTTATGTACCATGTACTTTTGTAATTCTTCCCTTTCTGTTTGCGTCAGCTTTGGTTTATCGGGTTCAGAAAATCTTAACAAGACCCTTAAACACATCGCTTGTTGTTCTTTGTTTAATTTAGACCTACTAGGAAACTTAAATACAGGTTTAACGATACCAGGTACATAAGGCCTTTTCATTCCTATGGATTGGCCATTTTCATCCATTTCATTCGTTTCCGTATCATTAGTTTTTTCAATTAAGTCGGGGTGAATATTTTGTATTAAATCAATTTTAACATCTTTGTAGTCTTCTTCGATATCTTTGAACGGGTCTGTAAAGTTTCCAGTCATTATTCTATGCATAACGCTTTCCTTTTCTAATCTTTCTTCGTTAACGAAAGTACTATCTATTATGTCTTCCAATGAAGGATTCCTATTAAATTCATAGTAATCACTGGTGTGAACATTTTCATTTATCGTAAAATTATGAATTTTATTTTGCGACGGGCAGAGTAGTAAATAATATTAAGAAAATAACAAGTTAAATTGGATTATGTTAAACAAATATTATTTCGTACTTACCAATCGATATTCAAAAATCTATCCATGATAAGAGAATTAAAATAATCTGTCAGTAAAAATTATAATAAACTGAAATTACTTTCATAAATCATTTTATGTTTACTCCGTCTTTCTCGCTGTTGTTTGTTGCTTGTTTAAGGTTACGGTCATGATGTCACATAGTAGGTAGAGGTGAGTGAAGTTAGTAGCGATACGGACTTCGAACCGAGATGACTAAAGGTAATTCGATTGTGTTTCGTGTGGATATTTTACGGATATTTTGTGTTTTCTGATTCTCGTCACTCGATTCTGATTAATTCACAGAACCATGCAAAAGGAAACGAAGACGCAGCCACTATTATTAACTTGATGTAAGAAAATTTTATTATAATTTCACGTTTGCGAAGACGTTTGCGTGTGTTTACAATTCATGCTATGTTTTTCGGTCATACTATATCATTCTATTGTTATTTTCCAGCAATTTTTACTGAAAAATACTTAAAACAATTTGATGGGAATTTATTATTCTTATAAACAAATAATTTCGTATGCGATTTCTGTATAATAACTCGAAAATTTAAAGAACCGAGCGTTCAATAACAGTGCTTTATTTATAAACGACTTACAAATCGTAATATGGATTTAGTGTTACTTGGATGTACTTTTTAGAGTAGATTCTTAAGGTATTTTCCACACATTGTTGTTGGATTTACTGGTAATATAGGCTTTACAATTTCTTTGAATACATCTAATGGACACATTTTATCGTCACAGCCAGGAAATTTGAGAATTCGAACGTTATCCTTGTTTCTGTAAAACATCTGCAAAAAATAACTACATGGTACTTCTCCATATATGTGTATATTATCGCATTATTACCTGTACGTAATGCTGATTATTTTCTTCGTGTAATTCAAGCAAGAGACTACTGCTATAGGAAGGAATTTTATTATCGAAGTTGTCCAATGTTGCAAGTATAGTAGCAATATTTAGCTCATGTCCCGCGTACATTAACGCTTTTCGTGTATCGTTTTTATTTATATGATCGTCGATGTGGTTTAACCATTCCTGAATCCATACCCCTATCAAATAGAACAATTATAACGATAAAACGTGAAAAATAGTAATGATATATTTACATACGTATTAGTTAACTTATATTACTCGATATACTCACCGCCAAATAATTGTTTTAACTGTGTCGTGCGTGTTCGAATATGAATATCATACGCGGCTAGTTCATCCAATTTCCCATCTGGGAAAACTGATTTTGTCCATTCAGGTAATTTTAAACCAATATCTTGCTAAAAAGGTTTATTTAATGTAAAAGGTATTTTTCAATTCAATATCAATTCGAAAAGTATCACGTACCTGTGTGTACAAGCACGCTCGCAAATCGAACACGTCGGACTGTGTAACATTACCACCTGTATGTTCAGACAAATACTTGTAGACATGCTTGTTCTCTTTTTCAAATTTTGTAACACTCTTATCCATTTTCTCCACGTCATTTCTCCATATCTTATAGTTTTCACAATTCACGCCATTGTATAAATAATCACTGGGCATCGGCGGTGCCCATACAGGTATAGGTTGCCAATTTAAATCCATATTCCATCTACAAATAACAACAATCTCGCATGTTTACACGACAATGAATAAACTTATCGATGCAGTAGAAACATCGAATCGATATTCACTATCAGTTAAGCGCGGACGTGATTATTTTTTTTTAAAGGTAAATCTTGAATTAAACGATCGCACAAAATAATTATAAAACGGTTATAAAATAATTATGAAATAATCTTGTTTCGTGATTATCTCATAATTATCTCATTCATATTCATGTAGCAGGTATAATTGTGGAATAATTATTTAATTAGCAATTAAAGTTCAATTGAAGACCTTTGTTCTTCGAATGGTGGATATAATCCAGCTGCCACTAATTGTCCAGTCATTATGATTCTGTCTATTTCATCAGCACGGAACCAAATATCTTTCTTCTTATAAATTCGATCCAAAAAGTGATCGTATCTTTCACGGAAGTATTGGCCAAGTTTATACGACGACATTTTTCCAACCTACGTTCAAGCGATACGGACAGCGATATTTTTGAAATTAAAATAGAAATTCAATTAACGTCTTTACGTACTGTATGATAAAGAATACAGAAAGACAAACATACATACATTCGTTAAACCTCCTGGTCCTTCAGGTTCATAATTATTGTTAATGTAAGGATCTTTAGGATAGAAAGAAGGTTTGCAGGGCATCCTGTTTCCGTGTCTAAATAATGTCTGTACAAGTATCAATTTGGCAAGAATTGCTTGACAACAAAGCAAGCAAACGAAGATCTCTAACATCCGCGCAACAATCATCTCTCTGAAACTCATGAAAATTTCTACTCTATCGTTGAACGTTAACAATAACAAATATCAAAGAAATTTCATTTAATTCAAGTCACGATTTGATTAAAAAATAAATCGAATATTACATACCTTTGTACCCTCGATCCAACGGATTATATTACCCTACAAAATCTTGACGAATGTAATTTGTTCAATTGGTTTATGTATACTTATACTGCAGAATCTGATAACAGATAAAGATAACGGATAAAAGTAACATATATGATTGCGAGGGTAATGATAATCGTAACAAAATCGAGAATCTTTGTTCAGTGCAGTCTTATAACTTAACTTTTTAACTAGATCGTGCTACTACACGGGTAATGAAACTGAAGTAGAATGTATTTCCGGAACTTTGTTTGAATCTTTCAATCGCCACCAAAAAAAAGTTTGGCTCGACAACGATACGTTCCGCGTGCTGCGCGTGTCGACAGACTGGCATTGAGAACTATGTAACGAATAATATTTCTACAGCTGTTTTATCTGTATTAAAATTTTGATGGCATTCGAGTTACTTGGAGTATGTTTAGAAAGTACATCTTAGGTAACTAATCCTTGGGACTGCCTTCGTTGTTACACAATTTTCATAAGTATCAGCTTATTTTATTATACGACACAGTGGAATATATAGAAAAGTTTGTATTAGTATTAGTGAACTTGAAAAGCACCTGTGGCTCTAAAAAATTCGAGCGTTCCTTGTACATTTTTGCGTAATAAAATGTACCGTAATTTGCGGTCAGTAGTGTCACTCCGTTCTAATCTAATGACAGTTTAACATACGAACGTACGCGTGGTGTTCTTCTCCTTCTTTTCAGTGTTTCAAAAGGTAATTTATTTAGTTTGCCAATTTACTCATTATGTTAGTAGGCTAAAGAATACCATCTAAATGAAAGAATATACCTTAAAACCGACGTATACAACGTACAACGATTATTTGTGACGCAATCTCGATGGAACACCGTAAAATTCTAAGAACGCTTCCGTACTGTGAAAATTTCTAAACTGACGGGTTGCAAGCGTAATCTGGCAAAACTTGCGCAAACGAAGTCAAATAATCCAGACTAAAAGAGAGTTCAGTTAGAGTATTGGAACCGGAAACCAGGAAGATTAACGTAGGAGGAAATCGTTTGACGCATACGTCTTTTTTTAATAGCGATACACCACCATTAGATGTGGAAACGCGATATTCCTATTTCTCTCTTTTTAGAAATACCGCAGAATTGTGGTATCTTCTTTGAATAGGATGCAGGAAGAAAACAATTTTTTTTAACATTTCCTTCTTCCGTAGATGAACGAGTTTTTTCGTAGAAGACGAAATAAAAGAAGAAGTTTCGCTAATTTATGCAAATTTAAACTCGGGTAAATGTTCGTTCGAACGGTGGGAAACGAAGCGAAACAAATACCCTAGACTGGAATAACTACTATACAAGTGGTTGGCGCAATTGTCTCTATCTACTTAAGTAAGTAGTATCGTCATTTTTCACTAGACGATCGAATCACTTATTCGGCTTACATAGTTAGGTCAATACGCTTGGTATTTTCCGAGGAAAATGACACATATTTACTTCATAAATAATATCAAATAAATAGTTTATTAGATTATTTACGCGTATACATTAAATATAGAATAAATTACGCAATATGTGTTTAAATATTAGATAATAATTTCATTATGTTTCTTACACGTAATATAAATAGTTAAAGTACAAAAATATTTTGTACATTTATGAACATATATGAAATTTCATGTAGATCATTTACCGGTATTCTTTTATGTTCAGTGCGAGCAAAGCAAACATCCAACTCTAAATCTAGAAATATGATAAAAATACATTTAGTTATACAGTGACGTTAAAAGTTTCAAGAATGAAACAAAACCAAGTTTAAGTATAATGGGTGGAGCAGAAAGTGATAATTTTTGCAATAATACTGTTTCTTCGCTTAAACTTGGTTAAGTAATACCATTTTGGTAAATCGCGCAACTGAACAAACGAATATTATTTATGAATTTATGAATGATTTATGATTTTCCAATTATTTAACATCTATCAATCTTGTATTATATACTTGCTTTGGTTTTAAAGCTATGAAAATGAAAGTAAGCGTACACGTTTAATTAAAATTTAACAGTTCGTGCTGTCCTTATCAAGTTGTACTTCAGTAACTCTAACTCTTCGACTGTCTTCTTATCTGCGAATTCTTTCACCAGGCCTTTGTTGCAAATCAAGTCCTCGTTCGATGGTATCACTTGCTCGATCAATTGAAGATACCTGTCCAAGGGACAATATACTCCACAGTTAGGCATTTGAATTTCCCTTGCTTGAGCCGGAATGCCCAGATAATTCAATATCTGCAATAATAACAAATGGTTGACGATAGTTAAAAAAAAGTTCAAATTCTCGAGAACAAAATCCTTTGTATGTAAAATTAAACAAATCTGCAGCCTCTACTGTGTCTACGAGATACGAGAGATATGCGTGATAAGTCAAAGGTGTGTGCCGTAAACCGTCGTAAGGTTTTCAGACTTTTAACAATCAATAATTCACATTATCACAATTGTAAAGGTATCAGGAACTATAAATGTTGACTTTGATTAGAGCCTCGGTATCCATACGATTTGCGGGCGTATCTTTACAAGCGAAGCATCGGAACAAAAATGAGATAAGTTATTAATACATTTATACATTTCCATGATTGACTTAGACCTTGACGGTTAATCGCACGAAAGATGTTCATTTGTGTCATTGTTTTCAGCAACGAGATGCGTCGAAGAATATTACCTTTACGTAGTACACATTTTTGATGTAATGGAATTCCATTATGAGGGCACTCGAATATTCAGGCACGTGAGGATAATAAGCACCGAGAGCGTGCAAAACGGCGGCGATGTTGCTTTCGTGTCCACTGAACAAGTGTATCTTTTCTTCCCGTTTCTGTGTACCCGTTACTACGTTTAACATATTTCTCGTAACAATTCTAAGGTACGGCCCTGAAATGGCCAATAACAATAGGTAGGTAAATGAAAAAAAAGCAACGTTTCAAATTCAAAGAAACATCAGATTTTTTAAACAATGATATTACCTCCGTATAGCTTTCTCAGTAAGGGAGTCGAACTGGCAATGTTATATGAAAACACTGTTGCATTCCATAATTCACCGTACGGAAATATATTTTTGGCCCAACCTGGCAAAGTAAGACCGAGAGATTGTTCCGCCATCAGTGTGTGATAAACGTAATATAAATCCCATGGTGTAGTTATGTTTTTCCCGGTCCATTTTGTTAATTGTTTCATTAGATTGCTGTATTTCGAGAGTTCTCGTTTTCCCTCCGGCGTTTGCAATACTCTCTGGTACTCAACCGAATACCTAAGCATAAAATAACTGTTTAAAATGAGAACATTTCAAGTGCAAAAGCAGTACAATAAAGTATCAAGTACAATAAACAATTTTCCGGAAGGAAGACATTGTCCTCGTAGCGTCGCAAATACGAAGCAGGGATAGGTTGCCACATTAGATTTTTGTTCCATTGTAGTAATTTATTTGGCGGGAAAAGTCCAGCAAGAACGAGTTGCAGAGACATTTTCGTTCTATCGTAATCAGAACTAAGAGCCGAGACGAACTGCGGCCTATATAAATCTCCTAAGAATTCTCCATATTTGTTTCGCAAAAATTGTCCCAATGCGTACTCGCGCATTTTTCCAGTCTAAAATACAAATCGCGTGTTCAAACGAGCGTGTTCGGTGCGTTATTTCGAAATTAATTCGATTTTTTCGATACTCACGTTGGTCAGTTGACCCCGACCCCAAGGAAAAAAGTCGTCGTTGAGGTAAGGGTCTTTCGGATACTTTTCGTCGTCAGTATCGTCCGGTGTTCTGTCCCCGTGTCGAAATATCTGTAAATTATGTCACAGTGAAATTCGACTCTGAAAATTTCGGAACGAACACGTTTCATTTCCGGACGAATGTGTCTCTAAGTAGCGGCAACTAAAAGCTAAATATAAATAACCGTGTTGTATACTTGCCACGTTCACTAGTTTAAGTTCTGCTTGAACGGCTGTGACACCGATTATTGCAGCCAAAGCTACGATTATATAGATCGAGGAACGTTTGCGGTCATTGAACGGAACCATATTGTTTAACCTGAAACCACAAAAATGTATTTTAAAAAATGCATAAAATTGAACGTATCGTATCGAGAAAGTTATTAGTTGGTGAATCATTTAAAATTGCCTCGATACAACAACAACAACAACAACGAACCAAATTTACGTAGATTTGATAAAAGAAGGGGTATGTTTCGTATAACATGTAATATCCGTTGAATCAAATATTCTACCTCATAATACAAGGGATTGAAATAGAAATGAATACCACTTCGATGTGTGGTGCCAATATCGATACACAACAGTGCACTGTTGTAAATTCCACTCGTTTTAATATCCAGTAGGGTAGGCAATAAATAATAGCAAAGCGTCAACCGTGAGACCTCTCAGAAAACGTACTGATCGCATCGGCTGTGTGCAAATTATTTAAATGCCGAAAAATACGTCAAACGTGACATATCTTTCCTCGGAATGGTTTGTTAATCGCCGATTTCGATATCGCTAGGATTACACCGCGGACGTAAAAAATGGAAGTTCCCATTTCTTGGACGTGTGCGGTGTATACATGGCCTGTCATCGTGTAATTGTCCGCAGGACGATAAGGAAAACCGTATTAGAGTTTTTGAAATGGTGACGTTAATACACTACAACGCGCGAGCTGCGTTCATATACATCATGGGAATTATCGGGATAGCCACGCGTAATGGGAACATTTCGATAGAGAGCCAACTTTCCTGGTTAGGTCATTTCTTTCGTTCACTTCCGTGTGCTAGTTTCCTTTAATTGCTCAATGTATCATACGACTAATTTTTTTAACCCTTTCCACTCGTAGACGATCTCTGTAAACTCATCGAACTTGAGAATAACGACGTAACGAATCCATCCCATAACCATTAAATGTAACGATACCGTACTAAAAAATGATTACTAATGATAAATAGTGAAACATTATTTCACGTAACTACATTGGAGGAAATAACTTAATATGTAATCGATTCGGTTCATTTAATTAATTTTAGATTCATTTTATCTTAACTACGTGTTATCAACTGAAACCGCAACATCGGTTTCAACGATCAATTATTTATTTTTATCAAAGAACGTTAGACAGGTGTTTCACAAATTATTGCGATCGAACCGATCAATCAAAATATTTATATTACTCGTCACTATTTTACGATTAGCATTATACGAATAAAAATTTTATATTTATCGACCACTTATATTAGCATGAAAAAAAAAAAAAAATGTTCACAATATCTGTTATCGTGTTATTTAATACACTCCTTTGTTGTAACGGATTGTCTACCGTAAAATGCATTTAGCTTAATGTCAATGTCGAAGAAATTCAAGGTAAATTTGCTTTTATCCACGCAACAAAATTGTCTTCAAACACATAAATTCGTTATCTTTTCCGTCAACCGTATGTACTTTAGATAAATAACATTCAAGATCTCAAACATTTCTTTGATAATTTATGCATTCAATATACAATCGTGAACTTAAAATTTTTATGTTACTAATAAACTAAGGGTCGACATTCGAACAAAATTCTCGATGGGTAATACCCCGAAAGTTAACACTTTTCTTTCCTTAGATTATTTCAACATTCCATGCAACAGCCACGAGCAGCGTACAGTTGCGATTAGAAAATTTCATTTTACGCGTTACACTCGATTTCCGCTCGCAAATCAACGATTACAGACAGAGCTCCTTGATTATTTTGATGAGCGTAAAAACGTGCAAGCAACTGTACACGACTCTTTGTAAACAATTAAATTGCGACCTAATCTTTAGCTGAATCGTTAAACCGTAAAATCTATAGAAACGATGTTCATGAAAGATAAACCGAGAATTTATACGAAAAGTTAGCCAGCGCGCGCGATTTCGTAGATACGAGCTTCCAGTTACGTAAATTGAAAGAAGTGATGAATAGGACGAACGTGCGATATATTATAGCAAGCAGTGTGATTGGAATGTAATGGCAAACGAATGGCATCGAGAAATCGTTAATTTCCAATCGAACAAAGATTCATCGGAAACTCGCTAGCTTTTGTCAGGATAATTATCAGTAATTAGACGATTGTATAGACAAGATAAGACTGTAATGCGTGACCAAAACGTGGAAGAAAATCACGTGAAAGAGAAAGATTAGATCGTTTTAGAATTTTATTTTTCCATCGTTAATGTAACGCAGAACATCGATAAAACACCATAAATGAATTTGCTATCACAGAGTAAGTTGACTACCGATTGTTTCATTAATCATATCGCATTCCAACATTGTATATCATGGTACAAATAGTCAAAGTACACAAACTCGATGTCTTTACCGGTAGATCCAATGATCTAATGATTTAAAATTGTGGTAAAAAAGAAAAACCGGAACTAAGTTTTACATTTTTACTAGAGCGTCTACGATAGACATTATATACGTATTATACTTGAAATATTGATAATGCTCGTGGTAAAGTGAAAATAATACAAGTTTTATCATATATTGTATGACTTTTGCATTTAAGCGTGCGAGTAATGTTAATAGTTTGCCGATATAATAACTATAACGGAATGCGCATTATCGTTTCTTGGAATTACACGTGCAATCGTAAATAGATTTATGTTTGCAATAAATTAAAAGTAAAATTAAAAGTTGCAACTTATGTAAGTAACTTCCATCGCGAACGATTCGCATCGAATGCATCCTTTTATTAAATTAAGAAAAGAACGATGTATCAACGACGTACAAATAAATAAATAACTAATCAGTGAGATTTGATCGTTAAACAATATCGTACGATAATTCCTGAAGTGGATGATGTAAAGCATTTCCGTGCTTGAATGAATTTCTTGTTTAACGCCAGCTTCGTAAAGACCGACTTCAGGCACGAGTATGTTAGAAAACCGCAATGCGCCTATTATTGTAACCATTTAATGCATGCTTAGCACGTGGCAGCGTGTTTTATCACGTGAACAAAAGCTTCGAAGTTGAAATTTCTGAATGATAAGGTCCACGATTTACACTATCACAGCATACGTACAGTTGATACCGACACAAGAACTGGTTTACAGAAACTGGTTGACGATAAAGAAATGATTAGCAGGATAATAATCTTTCCTACTATTGTCATAGATGAGAAATTTGGTATATGATGAAAAGTTTTCATCAAATCTTTTCTCCGTACATATTTTTCTGCTGGAATAAATGGAGGTACTTAAAAATCTCGGAAAGCATATTTAACAGATATGCCAGGAAGTAATTTAGTGCTGCAGATATACAGAGCGTGTACAGGAAAATTGATCTTTTACTTTTCTTCCTTCGTAAATCGTTCGAACGCAACTAAAGATTTTTCATTTACGATACAAGCAGTCAAAATCTCCTACCACCTTAGATTAGATTAGAGTAAAAAATAACATTTATTGATTCCACGTGAATGATGTACGTACATTGGAGGAATACGTTTTATCTGAAAATCTATTCAAACAAATTTCTCAAATATCCATCGTCTTGTCTATTGTTCTGTTCGACGAACATTTAAGAACATTTTCTTCGAGACCGTATTGCTTTGTACGGATTTATCAGTTATCATAAAACATATTATTTGTTCCGGTATATACTCGTATTTTTTAGTAAGCAGTTAGTTTTCAATAGTTTGATCGATCGAAAGAGTACCCGTGCTATTTTCAAGTTAGTTGACTGTTATAGAATTGGAAGTCCTTGTAATTTTTTGCAAAACGAATCAGTATAACTCACTTTCACTTTCAAAAAATCCATAACGAATAAATTCTCTTCGATTTGAAATTCTAAAGAATTAATCGATTCGCAAAAAAAGTTGGCGGGAGACGTTTAATAGACATCAAATTGCAAATTTCTTTCCAAACTTAAAAGTTTGCTTTTACGTAATTAAACGTTTCGATCGCGGTATCGAAAGAATTATCGAAAGAAATTGCAACAGTCTTGAGCAGCTTAATAATTATCGTACCGAGAAAACAATAAACGATTAAGTGAAAACACTCTTACCGCGGACTCGGATCCGTCTCCCACAAAATCAATGTTAGATTCGTTGTGTGTGTCACCAGTCTAAACAATCCGGACGGAGAACGCTTTCATTTTATAAGATCCGTGATCTTTTGATTGCGAAGCTTTATAATTGAAACCGAACTGATTGCCGGGAATTATACAAAGCTCGTTAGATTGCCTACTTATGATAAGTTGACGATTTCACGCGAAGGTTACCGATATTTAACGCGACCAACGCACGAACGCCGGTGGAGGTACATCGAGGAATGTTTTATCTGATTGCTATCATCGCACCAAGGAGCAGACACCGAGATGCGGTTACCTGGGTAGTTGGAACAAGCTTTGACTTCATTGCTGTATTGTGGTGAATACAAAAACATCGTCCGGCAGGCAACTATAAACGCGCGGACGAATACTCCAAGTCGCAGGTTGCAGTAATTGTGTAACTGTGCACAGAGGCAAACTATGTTTTAGTTATTAACAAAAGGTCGAGAAGTAGGTGAAAGCATTTAGAACAAGTAAAAACGTTCGCGTCTGCTCTTTTCCGAATGGTTTCCGAGAGTTTCTCTCTCTCTCTCTCTCTCTCTCTCTCTCTCTCTCTCTCTCTCTCTCTCTGCCTTAGATAACAATTTTTAAACGCTCGTATGCATACGTAGAAGGAAAGGAAAGTGGAGTTCCGGTAAATGGAATTTTAAGTGGAATCGAGTTTCGATTTGGGAGTTTATCGTCGCGCGGCGCACGAAACAAAAGGATCGATTAATTAAAAATGAGAGTGGTGGTCGTGGCTGTGCTAACGACAAGCGTCCTATGTATCTTAATGAGTCCTGCTAATTGCATCCCAGAATTACAGCTATTACAGATTGTGAGAATCGAAATTTTTAATTTGAAATGCTAACTTTTTTTCCAAGTCAACGAAGCTAAGGACTATAATCGAACGAAGGATCGGTGTAACAGCTGAACTATTTTTCCAGGTGTTTGCCCATAAAACGTACGCACCAATCTTGGACTTGATAAACGGCAATGACACGAATTTACCGAGCAATTTAACTTACGAACACTTCAATACCGCTCCGCTCGGCATGCCTAACGTAAGTTTGCACATTTGTTTGCATAGTTAATCAACTATGAACAATTTGGAATAAATTATTTCGCAAACGAATAAGATGATAATTTCATCGTGCATCGAAAGGTATGTCTGTTACTTTTATTCGTTAGACTGGCATGCTTAACATGTACAACCTGGGAGTCCATTTGCGCGAGGTGTACGATGAATTTTTGGGTGACCTTTACACGCACGAAACGATGAAAATGCAAACGGCTGATTACTCGTTGTCGATGATGTCCGGTCAATTAGTGAACGCAGGTCTATGGCCTCCGTTAGGGATTCAAAAATGGAGCAACGATATGAACTGGCAGCCAATACCCACAGGTCGGTAGTTAACGAACCGGCTGCAAGGAAATAAACATTCGAACTGATTAATTTTCCTAGATTACGTGATCGCCGAGAAAGACACTTTGTTACTCGGCATGCAGTGTCCGAGCTTCGTCCTCGAAATGGAAAAAGTGTTGAATACAAACGAAATGCAGGACCGATTGTCGCGTCATTCACTTTTGTTCCATCGTGTGTCCCAGTACACTGGAAGGAAAATCCAAAAACCGACAGAAATAGCTCTATTGTACGCTATTCTTGAAACGAAAGTAAGGCGGGCTTCTTTGAGGTAAAGTAAATTTCCCAGAAAAACGTTGAAAGTAAATGCTATTATTACAGGCTGATTTGAATGAATCGCTCCCGGAATGGGCGGAGGATATTTTTCCCGATGGCGAAATGTACAATGTGTCTTTGCTAGAATACGATCTCCTTGGGCAAACCCTGTTGCAAAAGCAACTGAATGGTGGAACGATTATAAAGGAAATATTAGCAAATTCGTTGATGTATGTTCACGGAAGCATACCTAAAGAACGAAAGCTTATGATGTACAGCGGTAACGAAAGAAATATCGTTGGTGTTTTAAAAGGGTTAAATTTGTGGATGCCACATATTCCTAACGAGGCTGCTTCTCTGATCTTCGAACTGTATTTTGACAACGAGACGGAAAGTCATGGAATAAAGGTGCGCAAGGTCCTCGTTGATACACTAATTTACAAATACTTTTTAAAAACTAGTGTAGTACAAATAATAGTGTGCGTGTATTTCTTGGCTGATACTGACCTTGAGTTTATATAACTTCCTAGCTGTTCTATCATTTTTTTATTATTCCATGCATTTATACATCATGTTTTGTTTACGTTTTTATAAACGTATATTATTATTTCAGATCAACTATTACACCGGAGTAGATGATATCACTATTCCTCTGAAAATATCAAATTGTACAGAGATTTGCCCAATCGAAACATTTTCATCTTTGATGCTGGAAGTGTTACCGCAAAATGCAGAACGATTATGTAATTGGAGGAAGATGGATCATTCCGATAACCAGGTAGTATTGAATGATGCTATTTACAATAGATCTGTTTCGCATAAATTTGAAAGTATTTTATTTATTCTTTTACTGGTAATTACAACGTCTGTAGTTTAATAGACTTGTCTAATTTCATCGTCGCTGTAAATATTTAAACAATTATTCCTTCTCTGTACTGAACAATTCTCAATAATTGAAATCTGAGTATTTTAAACAATTGTTATACCACCACATTTGGACATCCTATTTGCGTTCGAGTAAATTGACTAAGTTTCGCGATTTTTTAGCAAACTGAACAAAATCCTTTGCAGCAATCGCAGTAAAGTCAGCAAAAATTTTTAACCAACGTTCTTCTCTTATTTTGATATTATCCTTTAGTGTTACGCTTTCGCAATTTACTTGTTTCTTCCACAAATCAACAACAGATGGTATACTTTTGTCTTCATATAAATTGGTTTCTTCGTTTGGGAAAATGAATCGATATTTTTGTAAGCAAGAAGTTAAAGCGAAAAACATAAGATGTAACTGTGCGTGTATATTATGCACACTCGCTACTTTACCATCGATCAAGGAGATTAAAATGTTTTCATAAGATTTTAGTTCCTCCGTTAAATAATTTATTATTTCGACGCAAATCTGCTTAGAGGTACAAAGTTGTAAAATAATAGCGATTCGATGGGTCAATATTGTAACCTAAATAAAAAGAACATGTAATATCGTATTAAAAAAACTTCCATTTTAATATCAATATTTCGTCTCAATTATAATACAAGTTATAATCTACCTTATTCATTTCAGTAGTTTTTATACTCTTATTTAAAAAGCTCCTCACTACCCGTACGATTTCTTCCGTGCACGCATTAGTTTTATTGGTGGCTTCGAAAACATCAGAAAAATTTAATATTGCATCTATAGCCTGTTCTTCTAAAGTATCCTTCCAACACCTTGTTCTCATATATTGTTTCGCTATCTTTTCCTTTTGAACAACCAAAAGTATCACTTTTACAGACTGAAAAACAATTTCGTCCGCGTTTAATGTATCCAACGTAAACTTTAACCATTGCGACGAAATCTTTCCTTCTTCCTCACTGGTCGCTTCGCGAACATAGTTTAATTTCCTTTTCTTACTTTCACTTCTCGTATATTCATCGCCTTCGGTGAAATCTTTGCGTTCTTGTGACTGAATGATTTGCGTCCGTGATCTCGTGCCGTCACTATAATCTAATTCCGACGAATTTCTACTACTATCATTCTTCCGTTGCGAAGAAGATAAACAGAGTTGTCGACTTTTACCAGAACACAAATTATTTTCGAGCATATCGAAAAATTCTGTATCGTCTGTGGAAAGCATTTCCATGTCGTACGTGTCACTTAAATTCTCATCTTTTTGGTAGGGTGTGATGTTATCGATCTTTTGGCTCAAAATAATTACATCTTCTTCTTGCTGAGTGCAATTTGACATTGAGTTACGTTCTGCGTACAATCGATAAGTATAATAAGCGCTATCTTTTTGAAGAGACTTGGCAGCGTTAATCTGATTGGGAACAACGATAGGATCTTTGCTACTAGAATTTGAATCACAAGCGTGTGATTCAAACGCTTTTGGTGCTAATGTCTGTTCGTCCTGTTTATGCAACGAACAGTCTTTATCGGGTAAAGTAATACACGAAAAATTAGTATCATCTGAAATAATCGATGCATCGTCTTTGGTTTCCAGTAAAGTTCTCTTTAAATTCCCACCATTCCGATAAGTTAATAATGAAAACTCTGTTGATGCTCTTTCAATGATAAGATTGCTGTTCTCGAATGCGTTATGATTTTTTTCGATTCTTATTGAATAGCTATTAGCTTCACGGCTCTCTTGAGAATCCTTGAACATGTCCGATTCTGAACTGCAGCTATTCTCTTCGCTCGAATCCGAAATAACGCGATCCATCGATGTTATGTTCTGTTGTTCGGAAAATTCCACGCTAAAGGATCTTTCAAGAGTTTTAAACGAAGTAAAACTAGAAAGGCTGCTGTTTTCTTCAACAGGAATTTCATTTTCCTGCTATTTTTCTCCTCTCGACTTATAATAATTTTTCTTACGCGATACATCAAGTAATATCTTAATACTACTGGTGTCAGTATAGTCGTTTGAACTGTTTCTAATATTCATACCACCTTCCTGGATATTGATTAATCGACTAGTCGAATTCAAATCAGTTTCGTGAACTTCAGAAATTGGACTTTCACGACAAGAGCTACAATTTTTTCCTATAAAAGAAGCATGTACTTTACAATCTTTTACGATTATTCATTTAATTGCAAACGAATAGGTCTGCGTTTATAATTTTATATAAATTAGATTAAAAAGTGATCAGAATATTACGTTATCGACGAAAGACCTAGGATAAAATCGAATTATTTGACTTTCTTCGTACGAAAAAGGGTCATTACTTGTCGCTGGTTAACGTAATCCTGAGACACAGCAACCGTTCGTACAAGCTCGGAGAACAAGTCATCCGTTATTGTTGTTATGTAACAGAAATTGCTTAATTCTCTGATTTTAGTTAGCATTAATCAGCAATAAACTTATCCAAAGAATCCTCGAACGATTGCTTTACAAATGTAAAGCCGCGTTTTACAAGAATGCGAAATATATATCGAATCTTATTACCTGTAGTCGGCCATTGTTTATGAAATGCCAAATGAAATTGTTCTATGGAGATGTCTTTCATGGACATTATAGCTGACTTTAACCAAACTATAGCTTGTACAAAATTTAAATCAGCCACACATTCTTCCGTCCAATCTGATACCTTCTCGCAAGTATCAGAAAGATTTTGCGGTACATTTAAGAAATGTTTGCACTGATAACAGCGCATATTGTTATCAAAGTTCTTCAATTCGTTCGTATTCGTCTCTAATAAAAGATCTTCGGTAACAGATGAATCATATTCTTCGTTTCTTACCGATAAATTATTTATGTTTTGCATTTTTACTTTACCTAAATCAATTAATCATACGAATTATGTATGTGTTTCGAATAATAGAACTATTTGTTAGAAATTTGTTCAGCTACCTGAGTTATTTAAGCGATACGTTTCATATATTCGTTTTAATTTCAGAAGAATTTTATTTCTATTTTCACTATGAAGTTTCATCTGTTTATTTTTATCAATGTAACTGCTCATCTAAAACAGAACGCATTGAATAATAAAACAATGATAAAAATCACGACGATACATATATATTTATTCGTTGACACAATAACATTAAATATTTAAATGGAATTAAAATCATCGTAAAAAAATCGTGTATCGAATTCTAAACTCGTACTAACCTTAAGGTTCACGTGAGTAGTCGAGACGTCCAATAGGAAATGGCTTTATCTAGTGTTATCATTTGTGATTGGACGACAAAATTATCCATTTTTTTTTTTTTTTACTGGTAAATCTAAAATCAAAGCACCCAATAATACGTACAAATAATTGATTAAATATATTCATATAACTCAGTAATGTAAATGATTTTTTTTATTAACTTTATAAATGTAATATACGTTGGAAACTTAACTTGGTGATACTGTAAAGATTATTTTAAGATGCAGCTTTACGTGCTTTCGATTTATCGATTAAACCCGGTAAGAACATGGTTTCAGATTTATAACGGGGCAAAGTGTGATTTTGATATTTAATATTGCTACACAAAAAGGATTTAATAAATACTTGTAAATATGAATGTACTTGCATCCGAATCTTTAACCGATAAGGAAAGGGATGAGCTTATGCAACAAATTAAACAAGAAGTTGCCATTGCAAGTACACAAGAGTTACTGATGGTACGATTACATATTTCTCTCTTTTTTTCGAACTTGGAATGTGTGAATGAATAGTAGATGTTTGATCTTATATTTTCAGAAAATGTCAGAAAAATGTTTCATGAAGTGCGTTATCAAGCCAGGTACTTCTCTCGATAGTTCCGAACAGGTAATTTTCTATAGTCACAGAACATAACCTAACCATAAACTATAACCTTTCACGTTTGAAGCGTCTCAAAACCTAGCTATTTGAGTTTACATTTTATCGAAGAATAAAATATTACTTCTACTATTATTTGTTATTAATTGAGAAGTATAAAATATAACAAATATCTTAAAAGGTAAATTTGTACTTAAAAAAGTTTGTACAGTAAAAATAATTGTTAAACGATACATCGATATTAATATTAATGAGAAAAGAATAATATGTGAAAAATAGCTGAGGAACAAATTTATTAGTTAAAAGTCGCATAGGATACAACACATAGGAACTTGTGCGTAGAAAAAGACATTGTCGTCTTTGTTAGTTTCAGTATGATAATAACCTCTTGAACAGCAATACTGACGTTGATACAGAAGTAATCAAAGATATCACAGTTTGTGGTTTCTTTAAAAAAAATTTATACTATTAAGGGAAACAACATACGATATATATTAAAACTACAGTTCAATCGAATATATATTTGTAAGAAGAAAGTCCGATATTTTTAGTACTAAGTTCAATTCTGAAATAGTTTTTATGTATTAGTTAGATTATTTAGAACTATAAATACAAATGTTCATAACAGATTATGAACGAGCGAGTGCACGTTCACTAAAACTTAACGTGTAATTTTTAATTTACTTACAGAAATGTGTAGCAATGTGTATGGACCGATATATGGATGCATATAATCTTGTATTAAATACATATAGTGCTCGAATACAAAGAGAGCAGAAACAAATGTAACAGTACAAATTATTAAATAAATTGTTTCTGGTTGTACATTTTGTAGTTGTGTATCAACTATTTTCCAAATATTGTTTAGAAAATATAGCAATTGTAATTACTATGTATATTTATCACTAGGTTCTTATAAAGACAATTTATTGTAAACCTATGCCATTTATAAATACTAAATAATTTTATACATAAAAGCATCAATTTTAATTAATTTATAAGATGAAATAGATTTTTACATTTGTAAATTTTAAAAACTGAATTACAATGTTACACAACACTTCCCCATCTTTGTAAATGCATTGATATTATTAAATAAATCCACAGTTGCTTAAATTTATATAAATATATTTATTAATTAAAGTAATAAATAAATTATACTAGCAACAATGTCTTTACTGTCCCTACCGTTCCTTTGGACATAAAATCAAATTGTGACTAAGCAGTTATTAGAAAAAAATATAACTTTCCTAAAAAATGATTAAAAAAAATTGTTAAATGATTAATGATTAGAATTTTGTTAACAGGTTCAACATAATGTCAACTGCCAGGCACTGATTCTAAATACATAGGAAAGTTCTGTGCATTTGATAATTAATTGCAGTTGCACCATTGAGATAAAGTTTTAGTTAGTAATGATAACAAGGTAGTAATGAAAGAATGCACACAAGATTTGCAAAAGAGAAAAATCTTTATAAAATAAATAACATATACATGAATATTGTTATACATAGTACTTCAAAATCATAAATAAGTAACTTAGTTATTTTTGTAAATCCCGCAATTCCATAGTATGTATTTGCATTGTTTCTTATTCATACATACTAAAAGGCACAATATAGCTACCAATACTTCAACGTGGTTACAAAAGTAAACCTCTAGGACTGTGTGAAAAAATATTTGTGAGTGGTTCATTAATACTTCATCTGTTCGACTTGATATTATAAATTAGTAAATAACAATAATTACAACTATTTCATATCAGCGTTTGCAAAGTCTATAATTATTATGCATACCAGTGCATTAAATGCTGTTATCTTATATACAGATCGATACAGACATTTCATAACATAACAAATCGATGTCATTAGTTATTCATAATTACTTTTTCGGTTATCAAAGACAACTGCAAACATATATATATATCAAAAAGAAATTAATACTTTTCCCGATTTGAAAAAATATATTTTCAACTTTTTGACTTATACTGTATTTATTTATACATTTGGAATATAAGATAAGAAGTTGTGTATTTGTTCTGCCCACTTTAATTAAAAATCCTATCTATTATTTCTTTTTTTCAAAATATTCTTAATAGCTTTGACTTCTATATATTTTTACATTTTTAAATGGAGTTAGTGTGTCCTACATATTTGTAGGGCTTTAGAAATAATTTGATTTTCTAGTCTTAGCTGTTTTACACATAGTTTCACTAGTTTATAGTAAAACATTAATTGAAACGGTCAAGCTAAAGAGGACAGCATTATGTACTGTGTACACGCACGCTTTGCACATTTTTCAAAAGAATAGAAATATAAGTATAACAAGATGTTTACATTTGCTAAAATGCATATAGAATGTGTAACCACATATTAATCAGAATAAAATTAAATATGAAACCACTTTAAAAACATATAAGTATAAAAATGTTTATGTACCCTGCAATAGAAATGCTTATAAAAAACAATGTTTAATTTTATCAGAATGTAAATTAAAATCTGTTAACATACTGTGATAAGTTTTGTGAAACATTTCTTAAATTACTCTCTCTCTCTCTTTCTCTCTCGCTCTCTCTCTCTCTCTCTCTCTCTCTCCCTTTTTGTAATATTTTCTAGTGAAAAATACTTATTATATAAATTTCTTTACTAATGCTAACAATACAACAGAAGTGCAATAATCTTAATAACAATGGAATGTATGTAATGTTTTACATTCTATAAAGTGTAGGAATGTTCAGTATTCATCCTGAAATTGTTTTTATAAAATTATATGCTATATATCAATATTAAAATGTAACCACGTTGATTGGTCAGGAATACACCTGCTTCGATATATACATAGAGATAAAAGTTGATTCAAACTAAGGGATTTCGTCATATCCAACATTTTAGAAGTAAAACGAAAAAATTTTAAAAATAAAATTTGCATTATAATATGTATATCACAATAAATACTCATTCTGAACCTGTCATATACTTCAACATTCATTTATTTTATTTTTTATAATTATTCGCATGCAATATTTGAATAATTTTAGTTATAAAAATTTGATAAAAGAAATTGGTATCTTGTACAGTTAAGGTTTGAAAATCTGTTAATCAGCTCTGAAATCTCTTTGTTTGAATCATTTACAATATTTACTATTGATGACGCTACAGTAATCATGTGCTACTAAAAGTTTTGTGAAGGAAGCAGACTGTACAATCGTTACAAACAGATTTTGATTTGTCAAGCATCCAGTTGATCCATTATGAATTGTACTTAGTTATTGCATCTTATTTGGAGCATAGTATATTTATACCAATATATGTTTATATCAAGGTACTGGATTGCCCAAAAATTGTATTACTTAATCTAAAATTTGCGTTAGTTGTTGGATGCAAGAAAATGTATGAGCACCTCTGAATATTAACTTCAACTTTTATAAATACTTTTAGTTTTATGCATTTAGCACCGTTACCCTTGAAGAAAAATAATTTTATGTATCTTTTTTAGGCAATCCACTTTTAGACGGATGATTTACTGATATTGCTATCAATACTATACCAGTAACTTTAGTTAAATGAGGTAATTAATGACATTTCAGTCATAAAATCAGACACAGGAATTATTCTGGTAAATACAACAAAATTGTTACAAAACTTTTTTTTAGAAAGATATAACTAAGTATTCAACAACCATTAATGTAACTGATTACTTTTCACTTTGTTTAAGGTATTTTAACATTGAGATAATTGGCTTTAAGAGTAATAATACTATATATATTTACAGAACAACGTAGAAGGCAGTTTGTCTGAAGGTATGCAATCAAGTTTCAATATTACACCTCTAAATTGGTTAACAATGTATCACAAGTAGTAAAACAAAAATACGTAATTAAGTTCTGTTACTTTTGAATAATGTAATTAAAATTTTTTAAATAATTGCTGTTTAACTACAGTACAAATTTATAAATATGTTTACAACACGTATCTTATAGAAATTCTTCCTTGGAACTTTTACATTTACAATCCCTATTTATAATACCCTCGATTACAAAAAATATAATTTAATTTCTTATTACAGTAATAGTAGAGAGCGATGGCAGTCAGTTTAGTTTATAATATTTGATTCCTTTCAATAAGATTTTTATAACATTTTTATAAAAAGTTGAACATTTTCATCTGATAACCAATGTGCTATTAGATCCACAGAATGCTTATTTAAAAATTGTCATTTGTTAAATACTGCTAAAATAAGGTTTCATGATTTATAAAAATATGTTTCTGACAAGAAATGCGTACGAAGTACTGAAACTATAATATTTAGAAATATATATATTTAGACATTTCCCTTCTACGTTCTTTGTGGAAAAACTTATAAGTATTGAGCCATAAATGGCAGTGCCACGTTAGAAAACAAAATTTTGCAAATTTACGAATCCATAGCAATTTGCATTAATATGTTTGATGCCCTGGCATAGGATATTGAATATCAATGTTATAAACGAAATAACATTTTAAAGTTCTTACTCTGTAGCGATAGAGTCCAAGATTATAATTCCTTTGCACAATTTGCTGTAATACCCGCCGCAAAATTTGATATATTTTTTTCCATATTTATGTCTTCAAGCTAAAATAAAATTATACATGCAATAAAGAAAATACTTGTCGTTAAGTTACTCAGTCAGAGAGAAATTTTAATACTCTCAGTGCAGATAATGACATATAACATTATAGGAGAGATCGATTTAGACGGGATCGGTGTTGTAACAACTATATCGAACTTGTAACAGCTAAAAATTAGCGTCCTTACAGACATATAATTAGTTACCATTACATGGCGATTAATTTTTGTAAGATTGCTACACAACTCGCATGCTTATTTACTTGTGCTCATAAATCAATATACATATACTCGTAGTAGAATCATCCTTTAAAATTTCTCCCTGATGTGACAAAACACTCTGTACATTAAAGAATAGATTTAAATTCATGCAGAGCTTACTTACACATGATGTACTGCTTAGTATATCATCTATATCTTCAATTTCTTCGCTTATATCCTCGCTATGAGCACTGTGAATTTTATCTTGTTTTTTCGTTTGTAGTTTTATCGGGCTATCCGACTTTTCGGGATCCTTAGAAGGGCTTTGATCATAAGCACTGCCAGATGCGGACGAGATAAAATCCTCTTCGTAGTTATCTGTTCCGTCAGTTCCTAAGAGCATTATATTTAAGCTAAGAATATTATAAGAAATATGTTAAATGGAAATATGCATCAACATACCAAGCCCAATATCCATTAATTCTTTTAAATCATTAATATTAGTCTTTTTACCATTTAGCGGTGGCAGATCGCTAAGTATAGAATGTGACTTTTTATTTAAAGATGGTAAATCTTGTAAAAAGGTTTCAGTATTACATATATCATTAATATTCTCTCTTTTTCCGTCAACAATAATTTCTTCAAAGTATACAGTTTTCCCGTAACTATTCCCGGTATTAAGTGGCTTTTTGTTTTGTACATTATTTGCTATTTGTAATTCCAAACTATTTATATTATTTTGCATACTTATATCTTCATTTTGATTTGTTTGCATCTCAGTAACTATAGATTCGTCAAACTTAATTAAAGGCTCGGTTTTATTTAGTAAATTTGTTTGGATAGGTGAGTCTATCTCAGTCTCCTTTGTTGTATGATTCATCACTGTACTTGTGCCATTTGGACTTGTAGGGAGTGTATCAAAATTCGTACTATTGTTCCCTTCGCTATCAATTCCATTGTTCTTTTCATTGTAATCCGAATTCGTATTATTCCTGAGAAGATCGGTTTGCTTTTCACTGTTCAAGTCATCTGTTGAAACGTGAACAGATGTTTCTTTGTTTTTTTTATCGGTTATTGTCACATGTATTGGAACTTTTGGACTTTGTTGTGAAAAACTTTCTAATTTATCCGATACATCATTATCGTTTGACAACGATGCAGTTTCGTTATTTAATACTTTTGGAATGGTGATTTCAAATGTTGTATTAGCAATATTTGTTGTAGTTTCATCAGTTTTACTAAGTTTACCGTGGGTTTCGTTCTATAAAAATATTTACAATTGTAATAGTTGTGCTAATTGAATTTTGAACATGTTTATAATACTATATCTTTTAGGGGTGCTTAAGATTATAGATTATCTTGATGTGTGTATAGATACCTTTTGTGTGTTATTAAAGGCACTGTTCATGCTATTTTTTAAAATCTCTCCAAGTAATGGCTCGTTCGATTCGATACCTAATTCCTCGCATAATTTATTTCTTCCAACATAATTATATTCTTTTCCAAAGTAAGTTTCTGGATCATATACAGATATTGTATAGTCAAGACCAAAATATTCTAGGAACTCCCTAACCAAGGAAAACAATAATTTTCCTTCTGAATTAGCCAGGTACTGCTTTACGGTTTTGTTGAGAAGTGGTTCTGGATTCTGAAATAATTGAAGATCTTAATTACGATGGATAACTTTGATATCTTATGCGTCATACTATCAGGAATATACAGAAAATATATTTTTATGAAATAATACATGAAACGAATTTTTTTTTATTTATATACTGTAAAACGTTTTAAAAGAGACATACCATTACAGATTCTTGTTCCTCTAAAGCTAAGAACACACTCGCCCTGAGTTCTGCCTATAACATTACAAAAAATTTGGCACAATCAATCTTGACAAAGAAAAAAAAAAAAAAAAAAATAAAAATAAAAATAAAAATAAAAATAAAAATTCTTATGGTAAGAGCGCTTTGACGTGATCTACATAACCTATGCAAAAGACACGATTTTTTAAATGTTTTGTAGCATACCCGCACTTTTGCAAGAACACCATTATTTTCAAGCGTTTGCACCACCAAATCCCGTAATTCTGTGTCCTCCTCCATGGAAATGTTTCCGTCTATCATGATTATAAATAAAAATTACTCTCGCAAACACTCAAGAAATGTAAATATTTACGCTTTCCATCGCGTGTCTTCTTTTCACATCTGTTTACCTAGAGATTATTTTTTCCCATCTAGGGAGTTCGAACATAGAAACTCGAAAGAAAAATATACTTTATACCTATATAACTACTTGAATAATTTTTTATTTAAATTGCTACTTTTTATACATCACTATAGATAAAGTTAAAACGTGATGTAATAAATTGCAAACTAAGTTATTAAATTTAATATTCTATTTCAATGTATCACAAATGTATCAATATTATCTCTCTTCTTCTCTCTCTCTCTCTCTCTCTCTCTCTCTCTCTCTCTCTCTCTCTCAACATATTTCAAGTATTAATGAAAAAATTTACTGAAGTTATTTAATCAATACAAATTATATCTTTTTAGGTATTATTTAAATAAATTAAAACTTATATTTCGAACATTGTACAACATTGGTATTTAAAATGATTACAAGCTTAAATTTCTTTCTATGTTAACAATTGCAAATTAGTAATATATGAAACATTGAAATTCTTTGGTATAATTTGTTTATTATACATTTTCTTATTTTAACATTTTATCAAAATCAAAATTTGAATAACAAGAAAATTCATTTGCAAGATTATTCCGATGGTGAGGTACGAAATTGCAAATTTTTACATCTAACAATCTTTCTGCCAGTTCGCTCATAATAGTGCCTGTAAAATAGAAACAATTAATTGTACACAC
The DNA here is from genome assembly GCA_963969225.1 of Xylocopa violacea. Lineage (NCBI taxonomy): Eukaryota > Metazoa > Arthropoda > Insecta > Hymenoptera > Apidae > Xylocopa > Xylocopa violacea. Next base: position 21,392,675 of record CAXAJV010000015.1, read on the forward strand.
ATACAGACACGCGCGAATACCGTTTAAATAATAAATTTAAAGAAATGAATATCTTTCAAATATACCTGTACAGAGTACAATATTCTTTTTGGCTAAAAACTTCATCGTAAGGGCAGTTTTTGTTAAACATTCATCAGAGAGAAATGGTGGATCGGCTATTACCAAGTCGTATAAATTTGACATTTCTCTGGGTATATTCAAAGGAAACTTATAGTCATAGGGGACAAAGTCAGAATCGTATACTTTAAAGCGTACATCGTATTCAAAAAGAGTAACTGTTAATAAGCAATTAATTTAGCATGTTTAATAATATAAAAAAAGTCATTAACTTGCTAATAATATAATTTTATACCTTGTCGATCGCCACAATACTTTTTAAGTTTATTGTAAAGCGTAGGGCACGATATGAGAGCAATTTTTCCAGTTGGCTCTGTACAATTTATAGCACCTTTTACAAGAGTATCTGTTGTCTTGTCATCATACCAGAACTGACTTAATTGCTAAAATTTAAATTAACAAAGCGTTAAGAACGTTTAATCAATTTTACTGTCGTATTTAATAAAAATTAATTTACCCAGTCTTCGTCGAAAGAAACATCTAAATTTGGATTTTCTAAGCTACATTTCAATTGATTTTCTCTTTCTTCCTTTTCTTTAAGAAATTCATTTAAAGCAGCAAGTGTCGTAGGACATAATTGTAAATCATCGTCATCGCTTTCACACATTTTGTATAATTGCTTTTTACATGCATGTAAATTCATATATATTTTATTAGTAAATAGGAATTTTTAAATCCGTTTTGTTAATGCATTGTTCGTATTATTTATGTGATTATTTTGGTATGTATGTTCAAACAATTAGTGTTTTATTAATGAGGGGAAAAAGTTTTAACATAAAGTTCTAATTTTTTGATTGTGCAGAAAGTGATAACCATGAACTCTCAACTAATCTTGAAGCTCAAGAAGTGAAAATGATCTATCGCAATGAAATCTACATCCCTCCTCTTTCAATTACAACATAACCCACGTATTTATCAAGTATTTTGTACACGTAGGAACAGATTTGCCGGTTCCAAAATCATATCAAATTGTGCTCTGAAGAAAAGAAGGAAATATGACGATGGAATCAGAAGATGACTGCAATTTGTTTCAATCTATTGGTTTAAGCGAATTAAAGGCAAAAGAAACTTTAAAAAACAAACAAGTTTCCAATAATTTGAAACTTGCTATAACAGAGGTTAGCTAATCATTTAAGAATACGATAAACACTCTTTGAATGATATTTGTTTTTTAATTACTTAAAAAATAAGCTCATTCTTTTCTATTAGATGCATATACCAAATATCTTTTGTTTAGATAGATTTATTCAAACAATTATGTTGTACCTGTTACTAAATGTTACATCTCCCTGTAACTAATTTAATCTACCATATGTGCTTTAATTCTAGGCTGATAAGCATGGTATTATTACACCAGAAATTGGAATTTTGTTATATCACTTAGCTTCAAAAATTAAGAATCAAATTGCGGATAAATCACCATTTATTGCTAAATACATAGCTGAAAAGAAATTGGATACGATTCAAAGAGTAGATGCTGGTTTAAATTACTTACTTAATCATATAAAGGGAAATGTTGATGTACCTGAATTCGAGAAAGAATGTGGAGTGGGTGTTGTTATATCACCAGAGGAAATAGAATGTGAAGTAGAAAAAGTAATAAATACACATAGAACAGAAATAATAGAAAAAAGGTATGCATACTTTGCTGGATATACAATTCTCTGTAATTAATAATTAACTCATATTTTGGTATTGTCTTAATATTATAAATATATATACTTTTAATGTACATTCTTTAAAAGTTTGATGCAATTTCAATGAAGAGAAATACACTTTCGCAGATATCACTTTAACGTTGGACCATTGATGCAACAAGTGCGTAACACTCTAAAGTGGGCAGATGGGAAAGCAATAAAAAATGAATTTGATGTTCAGATGCTTGACTTATTGGGTCCAAAATGTGATTCCGATCTTGCACCACAACCTAAACCAGGGAAACAAACAAAAACAAAGAAACCGGAGAAAGAGAAAGGTAAATTGAGCACCTTTATTTATATAAATGAAAAATGCTTGATTGTTAATAAAAAATGTGTTTAAAAACAATCATTGTGCATCACAAATGTCTTTAGCGCAACAGAAAAATGCGGCAGTAGCAAATGAGAAAACAGATGTTCAAACAATAAGTGAGTTAATGAAAACTAAAGTTCACTTCCATAAATCAGGAGAAAATTACAAAACTGAAGGATATATAGTAACGCCAAATACTCATAAATTACTTCAAGAGCATTTAAAAGTAACAGGTGGTAAAGTGGTAACTAGGTTTCCACCAGAACCTAATGGAATTTTACACATTGGTCATGCAAAGGCGATTAATATCAATTTTGGGTATGCTATTTTTGAATGCAGTATTACCTGTTATCCTTATTACTTTGTGTCAACTTATCACGACAAATGAGAGGGCTGAGAATGAACGAGACACTGACAAAGCTAGAACTGTCATAGCCGCAGTATATTTTTTTAAATATATTTATTGTTTTATTTTAAAAGAATCATTTCATTATAGTTATGCCGCAGCTCACGATGGGGTATGTTATTTACGTTATGATGATACAAATCCCGAAAAAGAAGAAGAAAAATTTTTTACTGGTATACGCGAAATGGTGGAATGGCTCGGTTATAAACCTTATAAAATTACTCATTCTTCAGATTACTTTCAACAGTTATATGAATGGGCCATTGTGCTTATAAAGAAGGGTTTAGCGTATGTCTGCCATCAGACTAGCGAAGAAATAAAAGGTTTTAATCCACCTCCAAGTCCTTGGCGGAACAGACCTATCGCAGAAAGTTTACAATTATTCAGTGTAATTATTTTTTTTCAAACTATTACCGAACAATATGCGTTTGTGCTCTAATATAATTTTTATACATAGGACATGAAAGATGGATTACTTGAAGAAGGTGAAGCTACATTACGAATGAAAGTAACATTAGAGGAAGGGAAACAAGATCCGGTTGCATATAGAATAAAGTACACTCCACATCATAGAACAGGAGATCAATGGTGTATTTATCCAACTTATGATTTTACACATTGCTTATGCGATAGTATAGAAAACATTACCCATTCCCTTTGCACCAAAGAATTCCAATCAAGAAGATCGTCATATTATTGGCTTTGTAATGCTTTAGATATTTATTGTCCTGTACAGTGGGAGTACGGTAGATTGAATGTAAGCTATACGGTTGTTTCTAAGAGAAAAATCGCTAAACTGATTGAGGAAGGCATTGTATCTGACTGGGATGATCCCAGGTATACTTATATATTAAATAACAAATATTAAGTAACAAAAGTTTATAGTTATTATATTGGCAATTGAAAATATGAAACGTTAAACTGACACTTTTTCCAGATTATTTACATTAACAGCTCTTCGTAGACGAGGTTTTCCATCTGAGGCCATAAATAATTTTTGTGCGCAAATGGGTGTAACAGGCGCTCAAGCGATTGTTCATCCAGCTGTTTTAGAGGCATGCGTTAGAGATGTTTTAAATTTAACTACAAGCCGACATATGGCAGTTTTAGAGCCGCTAAAAATAACCATTAGCAATTTTCCTCATGAAAATCCTACAAAAGTATCAGTATGTAACTTTCCCAATGAACCAGACAAAGGACAACACGATATTGTCTTCGATGAAATTGTGTATATTGAAGCATCCGATTTTAAAGAGGTATGTAATATATTTTTAACTCAGTGTAAATTAAATGAAAAACGTGTATATAACGCGATTCATTATTCTTTTGTAGAAAGCAGAAAAAGATTTTAGGCGTTTAACGCTAAATCAATCTGTTGGTTTAAAATACGTAGGAGTAGTATTGACAGTCCAAAGTATCGAAAAAGATAATACCGGTAATATCATAAATCTGGTTGTTAAACAAGAATCTATTTCCGAAACTAAGAAACCTAAAGCTTTTATACACTGGGTATCCAATCCTGTATTGGCGTCCATTAGATTATACGAACGCTTGTAAGTATTAAATTGACACTTGAATTTGTTATAATAATTTTCAGTTTATATGTAATATAACTTCCAGATTTAAACATAAAAATCCTGAGGATCCTAACGAAGTACCCAATGGTTTCTTAAGTGATGTTAATCCACTTAGTAAAAAAGAAATTGTCGGATACATCGATGCAAGTTTGGCAAATGTAGCGAAACCTTTTGATAAATTTCAGTTCGAACGTATCGGCTTTTTCTCAGTAGATCCGGATACTACATCAGGAAAAGTAATTTAATTGAAACAATGAAATTCAAATTGAAATAATATCACGTATAAAAATAATTCGATTCGTTTGTTACAGCTCGTCTTTAATAGAACGGTAACATTAAATGAGGATGCAGGAAAAGTGTAAATAAAGTTATCACGCAATAGTGAAATGGTATAATATATGAATAAATCAGTTTGATAGTTTCTATAATTTGTTTGTAATATTTTGTATAATATTTATATAAATAACAACTATATATATATATATATATATATATATATATATATATATATATATATTTAAGGGAGATAATATAGATGTTTTTTTTACATTTTTAGAGTTTTACAACTTAAAATCATTGTTGGATCATCAGTGGACAATATATAAACGGTGCTTAATTCATCATGCATGATTCATATGTAGGAACCATATATTTGATATTTATAAAAGCATCTTCACCTCCATATATTTCAAGTAATTCAAGTGTTTCTTGTATAATATCTGCAACATTCTCTCCTCTTTGTTGTGAATAATCGATACCTTCTCCAAGATTTACTGAAATTTTAAACTTAATTTTTATTGTTTTTGCGCAAAGGTATTAAGTTATCCAGAAAGTTTATGTTGATTTAAAGTCAATGAATACATATGGATGAATACTATATTCATACATATAGCATTGGATGAATGCTTCTGGAGAAATATAAATTACAATCTTACCATTTCTGTCTTTTAATAAATTAAGAACTGGTAAAATTTGTCTAAAATACGGCACTAATGCTTCTCCAACACAATCCGCCGAGCGTACAAGATTCTGAACAGCTCTCAACGTGGTACAAATAATTTCAGACATTTTTGTGTTTAGAGCTTCTACATAATATGAATTTAATATAAGAAATATAAATTTATATTGTAAAATTATATAGAATAAGAAATAGCAAATTACTTTTAATAGGAATTATTAATTGTGGTACAACCGGTAAAATTTTTGGACCTCCATGTTCTAACATGTCGGATATTCCTTGTTCTACTATAAATTTAATCGGTTGTTCAGTTTCTGTTAAGCCATCAAAAAATAATGGCAAATAATGGTGAAAATCTAAATCCTCGATATTAACTTTCCAGCTAAGCTTTGTACCATATTTATCTTTTTCCAACGCAACTGGAAATACACCCCATTCATAGAATTTTCGAAAAGTTGATGGTTTAGGTGGTTGAGGTTTGTATAGTCCAACACGAGGAGGTTTTTCAACTACGGTATTTTCCTGAATACATATTATAGAAAATATATTCCGAGTTATTTAATAGATATGTTTTTTTCTTCTATAATTATTTGTTCATATACACACACAATTGCTCGTGAATATATTCGAATATAAACATTTGCAACTTTTAATAAGAATAACATATATGTATTAAACCGATGTGTTTAAAACGACGTGACATAAAAATATGAAAATAGAAAAGATACATTACCTGTAAAGCTTGAATAGTAAAGGCAGGTACAACTCTGGGTTTTCTCTTTTTATATTGTGGTATATTTTTTCGTATTTCGTGCCACAGTTCTGTTTCATTTACCATTACGATGTTTTTATTTTTTTTGGCGTAAATATTTAATTGAAAGGAGACTTACTTTCCAAATGAATCGTTAAAAAGTGCTTTAGAGAATTTTATTCATTCGAAAGGTACCAAAATCTTATACTAAAAGCGCGTAGCTGTATTCAGTAACATTGACTCATACTAGATGATGTATCGCGCTACAATAATTTAATGCATAACAAATATGGATCAAACACATTGTTTCTTAGCAACTACAGATAGCTTATTCAATGAACTATGTAATAATACACTTATGTTTGTTTAAAAGTATATTTTTGATGGAAGAGATAATTTTTTTTTTTCAAAGGAGGAAAACTACGAAGTATAAAAATGTTAGTCACATTAATATACATCTTTCCATTTATATACATTAAATATTTTATTACAAAGTAGATAACAATTATTTTACAATTTCATCGCTGTTCTGTTAATCTTCTTGTGAAATTGTGGATCATCAAATATTAAATCCCTTTTTTGTGGTTCATCCTTGTCACCTGTATGTTATTAATAAGGAAAATAATGTGTATAACAAAATGTTATTTAATATTCTAAACAAAAAATGGATTAATTTTGCTGAATGTACAGAGATAAGTTTAAAAAGGATATTTGTGAAGTAGTTTGAAGATTCCCGTCCCTACAGGAACTGGAATGCCCATTATGATCGATTCAGATACACCACAAATAACGTCTTTTTGTCCATAATACGCTGCGTCGAATAAATGATCGGCTGTTTTTTCGAACTGTTAAATAATTATTCGTTAGTATATCTCTAACTTGATCGATGAAAAATAATTTTCAGATTTATATTAATTGCGCAACAGTTTAGTTGCCAAAGTAACTAATGAGATCGCGTGGTGATACATATTTGTAATTGCATATATATAAACATTTAGACTCAATACAGATAAGCACATGTGAAAATTAACGACGTAATAAAATACAACTCTTGGTTGTTACTAAGAAAACTGAAAAACACAAAGCAATGTCCTCAAAAAAATTTGTATAAAAAAGTAGTATGTAACAAGTATTACCGATGCCAAATTTAAAACGGATTCCTTCATTTTGGCTAAACCTTGTCTCGTGATACCTAATACCTCTCCTCTGCTAGTCATCAAATCTGCTACAAGCATTGGATGTCTTCGATCAATGCTCATTCCATGATTTTCCATCACCAATTTAATTTCCGTCATTATAGTTGCTCTTGCAGCCTCAATTCCTAATGTTCTGAAAACCTGAAACCGTTTCGCATGTTTCTAATAAACGCATGTTTCTAATAAACGTGCTATAATGTTCTACTTACCTCAATTGTATTGTTCGAGGTGGTCTTTTTCCCTAAAACACCAAGAGTTGCCATTACTTCTCGCATATTGTCTCCTTCTACGAATAACTTGTATCTCGTTTTACCACTTGAATCATCGTTATGAATTACAGCTCTAGAAACTGATGGTAAACCCTGCAAATTGTGCGAACAAATGAATTTACATGCAATGTTTACGAATGCAGAAAATATTGCTTAAACGATACGTATAATTTTTCTTATCTCTTACTTTTACAACAATATTTGGAATCGTTTCTTTTAGTTGTGTGAGAGCATAATTTAAACTATATTTGGTTTTACTAGGATTCACAGTAATAATAGAATCCCCTCTAACATTCACTAATTTTGGATTCAGTCTTAACTTCGATGTACAAATTCTGTAAAAATTATTATGTAAAAAAATTAAGCATACATTTTTATATACAATTCTTGCTTCGTGTACACTTACGAATAACGTATAGAGTTGACATCTACTTCTAATTTCAATAATTTTATTCTATCAACGTCTAACTTGATCAACAAAAAACAATCGTCAGGGAGATACACCTCTTCGATATATTCTGTCACTTCTCCTAATGTAGTTTTTTCAATTCTACCTTTTACTCTTCTGGCATATTCTGGATCTACGTCATTTTCCTAGTACCATAATGTAGTAAAAAATTGAAAAATCATGTTTAATATGTCAGCGTATATAGAATATATGAACTTACTAAAGCCGCTGTAATAATCGGAGTACTAATTTTTGGATTTGCATTGATAATTTCTTTAATTCGTGGTACACCCTGAGTAATATTCATTGATGCTACACCAGCAAAGTGAAACGTTTTTAATGTCATCTGAGTGCCTGGTTCACCAATACTTTGTGCGGCAAGCGCACCTACAGCGGTGCCTGGTTCTATCTTTGCTCTCATGTACTTTTCTTTGCAGGTATGGATGAACTCCACTAACTGAGAAACTGTGAGTCGTTCAAGCTGTAATATTATGGGTACATTCGACGGAGCATTGTGTCGAAGGCGCGCTATTTTACGTGCTACAGTTTTAAGGAATGTACTGTAAAGGTAAGTTAATTATTTTTAATATTATTTAACTGAAACAACAATAATAATATACTATAGTTTTATAAATATATTATGCTCACGACAATTCTTGCTTAAATTCTTCACTGAGACATTCATATTCTTCAGAACTTAATAATTCGGTTGTAGCTTTAATTACACTTGGTCCATCTAATGGTTTTTCATTTTTGCACGGTGATTTAGCTCTTACATGATCCAATACTCTCTTATAATCCACTGGACAGTCTTTCCCTATTGATACGCTTATTTTATTACTTTGTCGTTGATGTTATAAATTTATAAAGTTTTACCTTCCATGTATGTAGGATCTAAAGCATCTCCACCATATAATATTTGTACAATATCTCCTACGGAATTGCGAACCGTCATATCATAATGAAGGCACAGATCTTCTAAACTCTTAACTAATCGCCGTTGCATATAACCAGTCTCTGCAGTCTTAACCGCTGTATCTACAAGACCTTCCCTTCCACCCATTGTATGGAAAAAAAATTCTGTAGGTGTTAAGCCAGAGTAGAATGAATTTTCTACGAAACCCTTCGCTGCAGGAATTTTCGAATGCCGTTCAAAGTGTGGTAAAGCTCTGTCTTCGAATCCGTTTGGTACTCTATGACCGCTAATAGCTTGTTGCCCTACACACGCTGATAAGAGTGGATATATTAAATAACTAAGTCCGTACAGTAACACAATTACGTGATAATACATTTTTTGAAACTTATTCCCGCCTTATTAGACAACGCGCGATTTTATATGTAAGCTGGTAGGCATACCGATCATCTGAGAAATATTGATGAAACTTCCTTTGCTGCCAGATAAAGCCATAACTAACGGACTATTGCTTGGATGAAGCTCTTTCAAACACGCTTTACCAGCATGATCACGAATTACTGAAAGTTCCTTTAGTATCATTGCCTCCAACGTTTCTTCTTCTGTACAACCTGGTTGACATACAAGGCGTCCTTCTTCCATTTGACGAATATATTCTGTACATTTAGAGTATCTAAAACGCAGTAAGCGATAAATATACGCTATTCGTAGATATGTATTCTTCTTTATAGCGTTTCAGTTTACGCTTACCCCGCATTTAACAGTTCGTGTTTAGCTTTGAGAAGTCCTTGTCCAGGAGTAACATCGCCGATACCAATAGAAAAACCTCTGTTCATAAGAAAGAAACTTGCCATTCTTGCTAATCGCCACATAGCTATCGTTGCAATATCTTCGCCCCAATCGCGTAATAAAATATAAAATATATTCTGCTTTGACCCCGAACCTAAAGTCGATTTGTCCATAGATCCTGCTAATAACTCTGAATTTCGAATGATAACATCTGCAATTTATCACTTTCATTATTTTCCTATCATTTTAATGCATATAAACGAATATATTATATACGTACAAGAGTCATTGATACATAATTCTTCATTAGTAGTGTAAGCTCTCCCTTTAGTTTTTAAATTAGCTTTAATATTACAAGCATTATTAGGTCTTAAAATTAAACTAAAAATTTGTTTTCCAGTCCATAGCATAGTTGGTTTTAATATAGCTGGTTCGGGAAGATCTATAGACATGCCAATATCAGGTCCTGCTAGAAGACAACCAGCTAAACGATTTGCTTGAGCTTTATTTAAAAACATGTCTTTTTGAGTCAAAAGGTATCCACCAGTAATAAAATCCTGTGTCGCAGCTATTAGCAATTCTCCATTACGAGGTGTAACTAAATTTGATTTATTCTAAAAGTAAGTGCATAATATCATCATTTGTATGTTAACGAGATATGTACAGGGTAATAAAAAAACGATTCTAGAACCTCATAATTCTTATTAAGAAATCTTAGACCCCTGAGTTACTTGGACTATTTTTTTAATCAACTTGTAGTATAATTAACATAAAATAATCTGCACGTTACCCCCATTAAAACTAAAGCTTCTGCCCTTGCTTCTTCAGTTTGTGGTAAATGTAAATTCATCTCATCGCCATCAAAATCGGCATTATAAGGAGTACAAACACATTCATTGAATCTAAATGTTCTATGATCCAATACTTTTGCTTTATGCGCCATGATACTCAATTTATGTAAGGAAGGTTGCCTATTAAATAATACTACATCATCGTCCCTGAGATGCCTTTCGACGATGTCACCGTACTATTGAACAAACAAGGTATTACTATTTTATTTTTTGTTATTTGTTGTATGTAAAATATACAAATATTTTTTACAAATAAGATTACCTGTAAATCCTGCGCAATTTTTTGTCGATTACCGTATCTCAAATATTTCTTAAATTGTGTTTTCCCTTGTTGTATAAAATTTGCACCGGGATGTATATCTGGACCATTTCTTACAAGCTTTCGCATCAATTCTATATTTGATGGATTTACCTTTTCCGGATACGTTAAAATTTTGGCAACATGAATAGGTACACCAACCTGTGATAAAGAATACATTACACGTGCATCCTTTAAATGTTTAAAATAATTTATTAAAATAAAATCTTACTTGTTCAATTCGAAGATTTGGATCTGGTGAGATAACGGTACGACTAGAAAAGTCTACACGTTTACCGGATAAGTTGCCGCGAAAACGACCCTGTTTCCCTTTTAATCTTTGAACTAATCCTCTTCCCGATTTTTTTGGCTGAAAATATTATCAGCATTTTATTAGTAGTCTTTCGTATAGAAGAAAATATCAGAGGAAACGAGAAATTATACAATTTTACTTGTTAAGAACTTACTTGCATGTTAAGGGGTATACCAGACATTTCACTATTTATATAAAGAGCACAATGCAATTGCAGAAATTCCCAATCTTCATTGTACATTTGTACTTTAGCTCCACTTTGTCTGTGTTTTTGAATCACATCATTGATAAAAACTATTTCTGATAATTTCATTGTTAAATGATCCTCTGTCGTACCTGCTTTTAAATCAGATACAACGCTAGGTCTGATACAAATTGGTGGAACAGGTATTCTTGTTAGTATTAAATCTTTTGGTAGTGCACACTCCGGATTCATCATTAACAGAGGAATGTCACATTCTGGTATTTTTTCCAAAATACTTTGTACCTTAAATTACAGCATTGTTGTTCGCAACATTGGAATTTATAGAATGGATGTTATAGAAATGTCATGAATAATTTTTTTTATGGTTTACCTCTAACGGATTTAGTACATTAACTAATCCACTTTGAAGTACTCCCTCCAATGCTTTATTATCTTCAAGCACATTGTTATACTCTGCTAACTTTTGTTGAACGATCGCATCAATTTTCTTTTTCGCCTTATACTTTTCATGCACTATTTTAAGCAAGCCAGCCTTCTTAACAGTCCCATTAAGATCTCCACAATTCTGACAAGTTGTAGTTTTCTTAGCTTTATCCAAAATTTGTTTACGTAGTGCTTTACGGGCTAAATATCCCAAGTTAGGATTTAGTACTCTAGTTAAATAACGTTTTTTGTCTACTGTAGATAACATAACATGAGAACAATTCTATAAATTAAAATATTATGATTATTGTTATGCTTTATGTAACAAGTAAGAAGTTCAAATAGAGTTAATGATAAATTACTTTACAAATGGATTGAAGGATACCAATGATAGACCTAAAATAACCAACATGGAAAACTGGTAATTCTAAATCAATGTATCCAAAATGTCCAATACATTCATTCAAAGCTTTACCGCACGATACACAATTGGTAGTATTATTACAAGTGCCCTAAAAATTAATTACAGCAATTATTTAAAAAGCCAATATTAATAATGACTGTCTTCAGGTAAAACAGTTCAAAATATACATTCTACTACTTCTAACGGAAAAGGAGAATAGAAACAAACAAAAAAAAATTAGAGAACTTCATTGTTCTCAGATGTTGAAAAATATTAGAAGATTCATCTAAAGAGGGATCATACAAAAGATTTGTAACATAGCGAAGAAAAATTCTGATATTTTAATTACCATTCTTCTATCAAGAACTCCATATGGAACTGGAGTGTGTTCGACATCCTGATTATACAAATTCTTAGCCACAACATGCATATGAGCCTGCCTCTCCATGTTGTGGCGGCTATCCACTCCAAACGATACATGAGAGCTAATCGATTAAAAAAATAGCTTAAACGTACGAATTAGGCAGATCGAAAGTAGTGGATATAAATTAATTTACTTTCGTTGCTATACGGATTAAAACAATTTGTTATTTTTTTACAGAATTCCAATTAATTAAATAGACATCAGCATAAATATTTAAAGAGAAAATGCAACCACGGTTCTAGTGTAACTTTTATATTTTGTTCTTTTTACACAATATATAGCATCGAAAATAGAGAAAAGATGATAAAAATCCATTTTTTAAGTGCATTAAAGCACATTGTACGTACATCTTTCTCGCTACGTCTGTTTCTCTAAATTGTTCTTTAACCATCGTGGAGGTTATACTTTATTCACCGTGATGTTTAATACAATTACTTAACACAAATTTTGTTTACGTATGTTATACAGTGCAAAATATGAGTAAATTCTAAGCTATTCCGAGATGCGCGCTAGTTTTTTGCATAAATAGTTTAAACGTTGAAAAGAATTCAGAGAATTCTTCAAACACGTGTTGTTCTCTGTTCGTAGTGCCATCTCGAATTTGACAGTTTGGTATGATCTTACGCCATATATGAATTACCGGCTTATCACGCTATTCGCGCAGACCTTTTTTTGTGGCTATTCAATGATAAATCATTCATTATTATAAATCAATTAGATTTTCCACAGTGTTATATTTCGTAGAGAAATTTGTAAACAGTCCTTGTAAACAGTCTTAATTTCATCGTCGTATCACATTGTTGTGAATTTCAAGTTACGTATATTTATATAATGCGTGTATACAGACACGCGTTGATGTGTAAAAATGTCGTGAAAACGTGCGTAGATTGCGTTAAGTGCATTGCTTGTCTCTTCTAAGTGAAGAATATTGTTCAATCGTTTCAAATATTGTGTTCGTATCGAATTCTAATCTATTTGAAATATGTCACGGGTAAGTTTTGTAGCTTTCGACTAAATAATAATAATTGAGGTTAGCCGTGTGATTTTCATTAGATTTAACCGCATTTTTTGTAGGATATAAGATCCTATTTTCAATCTATGAAAACGAGTACTGCAAAAACATCGTTGAACACTGCACCAACGAGATCGAAAAGACGAATTATTTCATCCGATGAAGATGACGAAAGAATACAATCTCCGATTAAGCGATCTAAGGTCCCGCACATTTCATTGTCCTTTATGAGCTAAATTAATTTTTATCGTTCAAAACATTGTTTGTACTTCTCTTCTCAAAACGAGTCTGTGATTTTCAAGTTATTCCTTCCTTTCCTTAGTCCAGTGTCCAAATATTAATGATAACAAAACATCTTTATATATTAGAAATCCTTGACATTGAAGAATAAAAGCTTCGAATCTGATTCTGATTCTGAAGAAGATGCTAAGAAAAAAAAGGTTGTTTCCCCTGCTGCTATGTTTGGTAGAACTCCGATAACTAGACAAGAAGCACCAAAAATATTTAAAAAGGTACAAAAACAGGTAACATGATTCATCTTATTGATATTACAAAATTATATTCAATAGTTATTAATTTTATTTAATATTATAGGAAGTTAAGATTCACAATGATGAAGACTTTGAAGTTATTTTATGTCAATTAGACACCTCTGATATCGAGCAGAAATATGTAACAGAAACTATAATTTGTGAAGGTATTGAACAAGTATCACTTTATATATCTTCAGTATTAAGTAGAGATATGGAGTAACTTTCTTTACAAATTTATATAGTATGGAGTATATCAAATTAAATTATTAATAATTTATACTTATAGTTCCCGAATTACACAAAAATAATGATAATAATGAGGAAAAGAAGAAGAAACCTGTAAAAAATAAACAGAATATTAAAGAAAAGAAAGTACCTGATAAAATAAATGTAGAGAAAACTGACAAAAAAGATTTACCCAATGATAAAGAACATTCTAACAGTAGTTCAAGCGAAGATATTGAGCATCACGGTGCTAAACAAAGCAGTAAATCTAAATGTGTGACACGACGTTCTAAAACTTCTAAGAGTATTTCTAAAATGGAAATAGAACATAAAGAAAAAAATGAAGTGTCGCCCAAAAAAACAGAAGCTTCGGATATATATGAAGAAAGAATTGAAAAGAGGAAGCAAAGTGCTGCAATGTATCAGCAGTACCTTCAAAGAGGGGGAGCCAGAAATCCAGGCTCAAAGGAAATTCCTGTTGTGCGTAACAAATTGATAGTACTTACAGATTCTAATGGTTTATACAAATTCATATCTGACTGTAATTCTAATTCTAATTTCTAATTTCTAAAAGATGTAAGGCAGCGGAATGTCTATAAGAGATAGTAAACTTTGTTTTTCATTTGTTAGAAATTAAATGCTTATAAGTTTTTCCATAAACATCGCAACTCCTCTACTACATCGCAACTTTACGATAGTTATATGTTTCGTGTTTCTAGAAAGAATCAATTTTTTTTCCAGGGTGATGAAAATTGTCTTGCTGGATTAAGTTTTGTGATAACTGGTGTGTTGGATTCATTGGAAAGAGAAGAAGCTGATGAACTTATCAAACGGTACGGTGGACGAATTTTACATCAAGTTTCAAAGAAGACAGACTATGTTATAATAGGTGACCAACCTGGTCCTGCAAAAGTGGCAAAGGTAATGTGCAATCAAATTATATCTTATTGTATTACTTAAGAGCTATTTTTATTAATTATTAAAAATATATCTTTAGGCTAAGAGCTTAAATATAAAAGAAATATCAGAGGACGATTTGCTAGAGTTAATTCGAACAAGGCACGCAAGTCAGTCCGATGTAAAACAATCTCGTACAAAATCAAAAAACAGATTTAAACAAAAATCTACAGATTCAGAAGAAATATCACCACCAAAGCGAGCAAAACTGATTACAAATGAAGAAACAGAGAAAAAAGAACCTTCTGATGAACAAACAGAAAAATCACCGAGAAAATCACCGTGGAAAAAAAAACGTAGTAATAAAGAGGTAGAAAAATCGTCGAAAACATTATCACAGAAAGAAGAACCTAGTAATAAAGAAACAGAAAAATTATTGCAAGCATCACCAAATAAGAAAGAAGTTGATAATACAAATGTGATGCAGAGAGTTAAGAAGCAACTTGACGAAGACAAAGAATTGGATTTATACTGTAAAAAAGAAATAAATGATGCAGAAAATATAAAAGTACAAACGAACACTTTACCGGATGTATGAAATATTTATATACAATGCTATTAATAATTGTAGTATCTTTTGTGTTACTTAGATCTTTTTCTAGATAAACGGAAATATACCAACGCAGGCGTTGGTTGAAAAATATAGACCCAAGTCTATGAAACAGATTTTGGGGCAGCAGGGAGATAAAAGTAATGTTAAGAAATTGTACACTTGGTTAATGAATTGGCATAAAAATCACGGAGGTCAACAAAATCAAGCGAAACGTATCAAACCTAGTAAGTTTCTTTACTTCTCCGTAATTTTTTATTAATAAATTGAAATATTTTTGATACCTGTTTATGATATCAATTTTATTCGTATCAGGTCCTTGGGCAAAAAATGACGATGGATCTTTCTTCAAAGCTGCGTTATTATCGGGTCCTCCTGGAATCGGAAAGACCACAACTGTTCAAGTTGTTTGTAATGAATTATGCTTAGATCTTGTGGAATTTAATGCTTCAGATACTAGAAGTAAAAAACTTTTACAAGAAGAAGTATCCAAATTTTTATCTAATACTACATTAAAGAATTACTTTCAAGGTATGTTCGTTATATTAGAAAAAATCTAGTAACAGACCTACTATTAGTATGTAGAAAAATTACATTGCAGATACTAATAGTAAGCCATCAATGAAACAAGTGTTACTAATGGATGAAGTTGATGGAATGGCTGGTAACGAAGATCGTGGTGGTTTACAAGAATTAATTGCTTTGATCAAATCAACTGATATACCTATTGTTTGTATCTGCAATGATCGAAATAATCCGAAAATGCGGACGCTCGCCAATTATACATTCGATCTTAGATTTACAAAACCTAAGTTGACACAAATTAGGGTAAAGTAATATCAAATTGAAACTAACAGCTACTTCTTCACTATTCAGGCTTTTTATTTAACACCATCTTCTTAAATTCAGGGTGCAATGAAATCCATATGTTTTAAAGAAAATATTGACATTTCAAACGAAGACCTTGATCGTTTAATTGAATCAACAAATCAGGATATTCGACAAGTCATAAATCATCTAGCATTATTTGTTGGACGAATGGGTTCTCAAGACAAATCTGAGAAAAAGCATGTTAACAAGGATTTGAAACTGGGTCCTTGGGATGTTGTACGACAAGTATTTTCCGCTGAAGAACATAAACATATGAATATTCATGATAAAAGTGAATTATTTTTTCATGATTACAATATAGGACCGCTATTTGTACAAGAAAACTACTTACGTGTGGTACCTCAAGCTCCTAGGCATGTATTCATTCTCCCTTTCATTTACTGCAATAATGCGCACAACTAAATAATTATAATTTTTCCGGAAAACGAGTTTGAATATTTTGAATTGTTATAATTTTATGATAATATCACATTGATGTGTCAAATTGGTATTAGTATTACTTAGCTTTAATTTAATTTCTTTACGTAGGAAAGAGTTATTGAAAAGAATAGCAAAATGTGCTGAAAGTATAGCTCTGGGTGACATAGTGGAAAAATCTATAAGAAGCAATAATGCATGGTCTCTTTTACCAGTACAGTCTTGTTTTTCTTCTGTGATACCTGGAACAGCAATGTCTGGTCATATTGATGGTCAAATTACTTTTCCAGAATGGCTTGGACGCAATTCAAAAGCTGGCAAAGTTAATCGGTATTGCCCATAATTATTAATTTTAATTAGTTTCCTCTTACTACTATATTATACTTACTATGTTATGAATTAAAAAAAATTGTTAATAATACGATTCGTAGACTACTGCAGGATGTTACTGTACATGCACGTTTGGCTACTGGTGCAAGTAAGGAGGCTATAAACTTGGATTATATCAAACCTCTTAGGGATGCTATTATCAGACATTTAACAATAGGTGATGCTGAAAATGTAGATGCAGCAGTGGATATTATGAATCATTATCATTTACTTAGGTTAACGATCAATTTTATTGAATTTTGTGAAACGCATAAAAATCCAAATATTAACATTAATTATTATTCTTAAAGTATATTGTATTTGTTATTAATAGGGAAGATTTAGATTCTATAATAGAAATTTCTACGTGGTCTGATCAGCGGCCATTACCTGCTATTGACAGTAAAGTATGTTTTCAGCTGTATATCATTTTACGCGATAACTGAAATATTCAATTATGGAAAAATGTAATATAGAAGTTGATCTTATAGGTGAAAGCTGCCTTTACAAGGGCATATAATAAGAATTCCAAGGCTGTACCATATACAATAAGCAGTATATCAAAGATGAAAGCAACATCTAATTTACAAGACGAAGGTCTTTTAGATGAAGAGGAGGCAACAAACTCTGATGAAAATGATGATAACGTTGAGATCGATAAAATGATTAAAGTAAATGAAAAAACTTTATAAATTGAGGCATGTAGCTACGATTTCAGTTATTAATTAAAATGCACTTTTTAGGCAAAGAAGCCTAGCGCAAGCAAAAAGGCTGAAGCGAAAGGCAAAGGTAGTAACGACAAACCTAGTAAACGTGGAAGAGGACGGGGCAAACAAAAATAACGCACATATTGGAAAACTGGAACGTGATTTTTATTCGGAAAAATGTAAGAATTTAACATTTTGAAATGTGCTTATTTATTATATTCAGATTTGCATCACTTATATATCGCTATGTTGTCTGTTGTACGAAAATGAAGTCCAAAATTTCTTAATGTGGCTTTCACCACAAAATATACGGGCGTCTTTTAAGAGACTATACTATTCATAAGAAAGTACTTTTTATTCATTTGCTTCAGTTGTTTCAATTGTTTCAGTTGTTTCAGTTTCTTCAGTTTCTTCAAGAGTCGTGAGCTCCGATCTGGTTTGTACACATTCTGAAATAATTAGCGTGTATCATATCGTGATTATTAAAATACGATGTTATACATTTCAATTACGTATTGTATGGAGAAATATGAGTCGTACGTTATCGTAAAAATACGTACTGCTTGCTCTAGGTTTCCATCCAATGTGCTCGTTAGTTTTTTTATTTTCTCCTGTAAGCCAATCGGTCAAGGGTTTGAAGTATTCCAGGAGTCCTGCCGAATCCATGTTTCTTTGGCCCGTAATCTTTTGCATCGCGTCTTGCCAAGGTTTCGAAGAGCCTAACTCCAACATGGATCTGTTGGACAGAATAACAGATTTTCATAAATTTCAATATTCATAATTTCACGAGAAGTTCGTTCTGTAGAGATAGAAAAATAGAGATTTACTTCAGTAAGTTTCCTGCTGCTTTGTTATTATAAATATCACATTGGTGTAGTGGTTTTGAATCAGGATTCTGTGAATCGTACTGTTTCGCTTCTATGCAAAGCGCTTTGTGGAACTGGAATTGCACAATGAAGCTTACATAGTATCTGATATACTCTACATTTGCTATTATGTGATACTTTGCGCCAGGATCAAAATCGTCTTCTGATCGATGCACTGGTGGCTCGATACCTTGAAATTCTTCAGCTAGATCCCACCTAAAAGTTAAAATCGATTTCAGTCAGTAAGTTTTACAATTTTTCAACCATTTAATATTTCTATTATTTTTAAAGTATAATAAAATAGTTATGTTAATAATAAAAACGATATTAACCAGTTACAATTATAATTGTCTGGTGTAACTGCTCCTTGAAATACATTCCAACGCCATTTATCCATCATATATGCAAATGGTAGAAAAACGATCTTTTCAAGCCCTTTCAAGTAAAGATGATTAATATTGGCTTCTATATCGGTTGAATCGTCATCCAACAATCTAAAATATACATATTCTTAACAGTTTGCAGTCAGATTATATATGCATATTCTGTGAACTTTTACAAATTTATATGTTTTACATTATGTTTGAAATAATATACAACCAACATCATATCATTTACTTGATAGCTTTCAGGTGGCTTGGAGTAGATGCGCTGAGCGCTATAACATCGCCAACAGCTTCGTGGAATCCGGGATTCGCACCCTCTTTATAGACTGTGGGCTGATTCTTGTATTGCAAATAATACTCGACGTGACCCATTTCGTGATGAGCGGTTAACAGATCTTCCATGTTAATCCTAGTACATTGTTTAATTCTGAAGTCCTTGCCATCATAGAAGTCCCAAGCGCTAGCGTGACAGATCAATTCGCGTCCTTCTGGCTTTTCCAATATCGATCGTTGCCAAAATAGATCCGGCATCGCGGTAAGATTGATCGAGGTGAAGAAATCCTCCGCCACGCGGAAAATTTTTGTCGCATTGTAGCCTGAGAAAATAGTTTTCTAATTATTTGAGGTAATTACATTAATTAAAGACGAGAAAAGTATGCCGGATCTGATAATATTTGTGAAGCGCAGCTTCATAGATAGAAATGGTCTTTAAATATTATTTTCTTTCAATTATTATGTAATCCGCTCAAAATATTTTCAACACTTTTACATTTTTGCATTATAATTTTGTTCCTTTAACATTTTTTCTATTAATATTTTTCATCATTTACAATAATTATATATTATAAATGATATATTGTCGCGTATGTTGAATGCAAAATTAAAATATCAAAAGGATTAACGAGCAATATCTGAACCATACAGTATTAGAAACCAAAATACTCAGAATACCTTGAAATACTCTGCTCATTTATGATAAAGAGATTTTGTCATGAAAATGTAAAATAACTAAACTAAACTAAACTAAAGTGCTAATCAAACCTTGTTTGATCATCGCATCGGTGACTTGTGGCAATTGTTTCCCCGGGTATGGAATCGTAAAGTCTGCGATGTTGCTCCAGCTCTGTGCCCACATATTGCCCAATAAATGTGCTGGAATGGGCCCATCCTTCGAGACGATATCTTCACCGTACTTCTTTCGGAGTTCTCTGCGAACGTACGCGTGCAGTTGCAAGTAGAGTGGTTTCAATTGCTGCCAAAGAGCCTCTGAAAACGTTTTGATATTAAGTATAATATCGTACTTTAACTGTGAAAGTGTTCCTATGTTAATTGTACAAATACTTCGGATTCGAATTGATTTCTTCACCAAACAGTATCAATGTTAAGAAGTTATATAGAAAATACAAAGTAACGGCGAAATGGTTTTGTGGTCGAGGAGGATCGATTCATTGGCTCCCAAGATAATCTGCATTATTAGGTGGTAATACGCATCATACATTAATACTCTATCGTTATTTTTTTTTTTTTTTTTTTTTTTTAGATAAAAGCCTGCAGCATGCTGTATGTTACTCATGGATTACAGCAGTAACCACGAGTACACCAATATTTTTATATCTTATTTACCTATTTGATCAGGGAAGTCGTCAGCCTCGTAATCTTTCATCCAATAAGCCGCGTTGTCGGAATAATTATTCAACAAGGCAGCCATGTTACTCAGTTCAACGTATCTCGTGTATAAAGATTTCATTTTTTCACCGGTCGCTTTCCTCCACTCTATCCAGATATGTTTCAGTTCTTCAGGGTCCCGGCTTTTCATCAGGATTTCTGTGAGTTCTGGTTCCAGAGCAAGATCGCATTTATTTTTATCTTTGTAGTCACAAATTTTTGCGGTACTATAGATGTTCTCCATGTCACTAATAATTTTCTCATATTCTTGGTAACGCTGTAAGAAGTTCTCGACTAGTTCTCATTGATCGTCGATCACAGACATACGCTTAATTAGACGCTGAGCGTTATAATTTAATAATTGCGTACGTCGTTGTCAGTCGCTACTATGCACAATGGTAAGTGCAATTACATTATCGGTTTAATTTATAATTAATTGAATAATTAATTGAAATATCATTTTTCCTAGAGTTTGAGTTTGAGAAGCTAATGCTTGATTGAAGCAATGACATGATAATATTTAAGTTGTTACCTCTTCGGGAAGTGCTGCGGTGCCCAAGACGCTGAGCTTCGAGAATTGCCTCCTAATATTTTCATCGTTAATATCCCTCCAAGGGAACTTGTTCACTTCCTGCCAAGCGGATTTGTAATACCGCGCCGCGTCCGAGGACACGTTCAACTTCTTCGCCAAATTCTCAGGAGTCAAATTGGACGCATAGTTCCATTCAGCGACCGTTTGCTTGTTGTTCCATTCTGCGTATTCCTTGTCAAGTCTGTTCAGGAATTCTTGGGCCTGCGTCAGTATATTTTCCGGTTTTTGAGTAACTTCATATTCAGTGGCGTTCGAGGTTGTCGGTATTCCCCAAGCCAGCGTCACTAGGGCTGCCACCAGTAGTCTAAAAATTTCACAAACTCGCGTGACTAGAAAATCGTGCGCAAACAGCTCGACTTGAAACTGTTCGGTTAACGCAATTGCTGCAGATTTTATACTCGATCGTATGCGAGGTTGGACAATTAAATAGTCGCTGGATTGAATGCGATCGTCTTGGTTCAACGATTCGAAAGTCGTTGCAAGTGCTGCATACGTTCGATGGAACTATATCGCGAACAAAAGTTCCTTAAATAGTTTCTGCCTGGCCCGGGGCTGTATTCTTTTAACTATAATAACAATCGCTGCACGTCGGTGCATTCCTGTTATGCATTAGCACACGCGAAAACGGATCATGGCTTTAAGAGAAGACGGTAGAAATCGTCCTTCGGGTATATTTCAATCGAAACCCACGGTGAAATCTTACATTTTTTCTCTTTCACTGTTTGCTACGTACAGCATGGTTGTGCAGCAGTAAAAGAGTTAAATTATAACGTCGCGCTGTGCTGTGCTTGTGGTCACAGTGCCTTAATCAGACGCAGTCTTTGTGTTTTCCAATCGACTTAAATAAGATAACTACTTCTAACAAGCGATTGTGTAGTATATACTATTATACAGGGGGGGAATAATGGTACAGATCTTCCGAAAAATTTGTGCTTCGATAAAGTATGTGGAAGAAACATCATCGAGTATTTGCGTCGCACTAACAAATAACTTGCTGCAACACACTTGATTATATTGAATTAGAGAGAAGATTGCGATTCGTTTATGTTAAAGCTTATTATACCTTGAGTTTCTCTTTTCAATATTACGTATATCCATGTACATGTAAAGATACTTGGGGAAAAAAAGATAAAAAGTTACGCTATGAAAAGATTATCCGAATTTTTAAAGGAAAGGAAATCTGAAAAAGAGAAACTTGAGAAACAGAAGAATGAAACACAGATTTTAATAGTACAGCGTGTCACTTCGCATAAGCGCGCAACAACCGCGTAATCTCGTAATTACAATAATTTTAAGATCAAGACACAATTCCATTCCGTTACGAAATCTCTTCGGCAAGAAACGATCTGTTGCGCATTTGTGAGCGGTATTAACGAAGTAATATCGGTACTTTCCGATTACTCTATCACCATAATAGTCGTAACATTTTTCAGAAACGCCCAGATTAGAGAGAATAATGAAATATTTTAGACATTTTTATGTACATATATACGCAGGAGTGTCTCGCAATACTCACGGGCGCAGCATTTCCTTTCGAGACTCGTTGAACTTTGTCGAATGAATGGAACAGTTGACCGACGATTATGGCCGATTAAGGAGCAACTTTCACGAGTCTAACCAAACGCCGTTTCCGGTAATACTAAGTAGACCTGTCCACCGGCTGACGAACACTCGTCGAGTGATGTCGAACCGCGAGATATGCTAACTTTTATGCATATTCCCCACTCTTTCGTGTTTGTGTTTTCCTGACCGCGGGCAAACGCGACGTTATTCGCAACGAACGGACCCGTTTGGCTGCTCGCATCGACAGACCCATCGTCTTGCATTGTAATGGCAATCTTTCCCTTTATAGTCTTTTCTTTTTTTTCCACCAAGAATCGTTTGCCACGCTATTTATACCCAGATCGGATAGACCTCGCAGATAGAATAGAATTTTTAGGACAAGATTAACAGTCTCTCGCTGTAATCGATTGACCTACAAACACAACTAGTTATCATTTTAATACTATACATTTTATGGTACGTACGTTACAGATGTATGTAATATAGATCTACTACTCTAAATAAACTACTCTAATAGATCTACTTCTTTCTACGTAAACGTAAACATAAGATTAAAAATGTAGTAACACTTTCAGAAACGTGCTATCGTGCTAACTAAAGTTGAAGGAACGGCCACGACCGTAACGTTTGGAGAACCTTGAAAGAACACGCTGCATCGATTGAGATACACCATCACTCGTTGTGTTCTCACAAAAGTAGGGTACTCGTAGAACATACATATCTAATCAATTTTCCGCTCAGCCGTTCAAACAGTCGCAATAATGTTTCTATCAGCTTCGAATACTCCTTTTTATCTAAAAGTTTTCAGCTACCGATACTCATAGCTCGATAGAGAATCTCGAATTAAAAATTGATCCAATGATAATGATAAGACTACTTTTCGATTAACGGAAACAACACAGTCCGGATATTTTTTAGCAGTAATGGTGCGCCGCTGCTCAGCTTTCGGCAACGATTCGGCAAACATTCATTTTTATCGTTTGTCCCTAGTCGAAACTAACGACCCGGTTGTTTAGCATTAATAACCCCTCCCG
Organism: Xylocopa violacea; assembly: GCA_963969225.1. Lineage (NCBI taxonomy): Eukaryota > Metazoa > Arthropoda > Insecta > Hymenoptera > Apidae > Xylocopa > Xylocopa violacea. The sequence goes on from CAXAJV010000015.1 coordinate 21,416,793, forward strand.
TTCAGCCGTGTCAGACCAGTTTTGCATTCCTGATTCGTAAGATCGAGTGTCCTTGCCTGGTTACACCGTAACGTCCTCCAGTTTCTTTTCCAACATCCGCACGCGCGCCCACGATCGTCTTGTACTTCCATGGGAACGTGTCATCCTCGACGCTCGTGTTCGCTTCAAGGGCTATCCTTACGGGTATTGAATGTGAAAAGTCTCTAGGAGACTCTCTCTCTCTGTCCGCGGAGAATGATAACATGGATTAATTAACGCCTGAGATAGTTTTATTTCCGAACAGTGGAATTTCATTTGGAAGGAGAAACCCTAGGGTTTCCCGAAGGACGACACCCTAATGTTATTTGAAAGTTTCGTAAACCACGGTGGAACCAGTTTACCGACTACCACCATCGTCCAAGTTCTTTCTCGATGGATCGAAAATTGCAGTTTACAAAATAACTTTTATCATAACTCCTTTCACTCAAACGTTTACCGTTTATAGTATAAAAATAAAATTAAATCTTTCATTCACGATGGCTCGGAATCAACAACAATTTATCACTCGTAAAAATTGAAAGATTAAAGAGTAATAATACTGATTTATGAAACACATTTCGTGACTTTAATCTTCTGCATATTTTAATCTTTTATGCGGAATGGAATAATAATTTTCTTCCTTTTTGATACGATAAAAAAATGTTAAACGACAAAAATGGCCAGAGTATGACCGTGATATTCTTTTTTTGCAACTGGAAGCACAAAAAGGATTTCAAGGTTAATTCAATTCTTTTAATCGTTACGCGGATTATTTCACTTCTCCGTTCTCGGCATAACGCAATTGTCAGCGTAGCGTATTTAATATCATTTTGAAAAATTTGTTTGCGCCACTAAATTATGTACTATCAAAGACTGTAACTATTAACATTCAATAGGCAATTTCTCTTCTCTCACTTGTGCATACACGATTATCGACGAATAGCATAAAATTGTTTGTCCTCGTGATCGATCCACCGTTGTACGCTATTTGGAATAATATTGATTTCAATACAAACGTTCTATTACGATCCATTATGGAGGATTAAAATTGAATTGCGTCTATAATAAAATGAAATTAAATGTTATTTAAAAATGTGCAGCGTCAATTTTAGCAAACCACTAAAAGTTTATCGAGTCTTAACTGGATATTAAATAATTTCGTGGAATAGAAAATAACAACAAACGACGTATTAATAACTTTATTTACGTAAGATCCTCAAATCAGCTATGCACATCGAATAAATAAGGAGAATCCCAGCAGTTTCGATATACCATGCGTCTACATAGGAGGTCGACGTAAATTTTAAAATAGCACACTCGACATAGTAAAAGCATTATTCATGAACTTACTCATATTAGTGAATATAACTGACTTTTAAAGGAGATATAGTTAACTGTCCCACGCTGGTATGATAAATTTATCGATCCATACCATAGTGAGCAATTGCATTTTTGAAAATTTGCATTTTGTCGATGAAAATTGAAATAACAAAAAGATAATGGGAATGAAAAACATCTCGAACACTGTAAAGTATAATAAATGCTAGAGTGCACGAATAAAGGACGGAAAAGAATGAAGGCTTGACCATGCCCACTGACAATGAGTGCTGAAATTAAGTGAAATGCATCCTTCGCGAGTCAGACACAATGAAACAGTTCGTATATTTAGTATCGTTGAAAATTTCAACTGTTATTAAAATTAATTAAAATCTTTTAGCAAGTAAACTTTTAAAGGTTACTTTGTTTCCAGAGATAATGCTTTCACAGATACGATGTAAAAGAGGAAATATATAGATATTTATTTGAATATAGGGAAAATTTGCTGATTTGGAAAACACTCGAGTTACATAACGATGCGCCATTACTCCACACGCATATTTTTGTACACGATATTCGAATGACGAGTGTAGCAAATTTAACACGATAAACCACCAAACTTTCCATTATTTGCAATGTCCTTCAAAATACAAAATTTTCGTGGTACATTAACCAAACGTTCTGTCACAAAACGTATTAAATAAGATGATAATCGTAAATGTTAATTATCATTGAGAAAATTGATTAGATTATCACAAAAGCAATCTTTTATACAAGCACACGTTTGTTCATATTAATTAATCATCATTCTTATTATGTCCAATGATTATCAGAGAACTTTGAATTAATGTAATAAGTTCTCTTGGAGCATCGTTGAATTTACACGCGCTGTTTTAAGTTTTCGGAAACAAAAAGAAACAACATTTGGTGCGAATCTCGAGTGGTTCACCGAGTCTGCCTGAACACTCGGGAAGCTGTAAAAAATGTTACGAGTTTTCCAACAAAAGCACTACGAAGATATACCCGTCTCAAACAATTTCCGGATTCTCAAAACAATACCAATTCGAAAGGAATAAACGCGAAAGGGATGAAATCTTACCCGTTGGGAAGCACGACTATCCATCGCGAAACGTACGAAGAAGATTTGAAACCAACCTATACGATCGACGCCATCAGTTTCCACAGTTATATATACACCGTTTATATATAATGGATTTATTACTCGGGAAGCAACAATGTGTACAAACGTTATTCTTTTGTTAAAAAATCGGAAATACCAATGGATAAATCGAAAGACTAATTCTAGCCAAGATTATGCGGTACTTGGGTAAGGTTGGAGGAGAGCCGGTGGGAGGCAGGCACATACATAATTCTCACCGCTGTTCTCGGACGGCTAGGGCCGTCCAAATTCGTAACGCTGTCCACCCTCTACCGAAATTCCTACATCGGCGCTATACTGATTTCCTGGTTCGTAGCGCGTCCGAACCGCAGACATCGTTACGCGAAGCTTTCGCGTGGGCAGAGACGCTGGCCAGCCCTGGAGGCGTCCCGCGTGCCCATCTTCGGTAGCGTCGCGTACGCTGCGGATGTTATATCTGGCGTCGCGGCGCCGCCGAGCTTCAGCCGCTCCTCAGCCGCCCGTCGATTCACAACTCACCCCCACGGTTGGTAATTCTGCGAAAAGTACTTGCCACACTGTTACTACACTCTACTTTCTTTCCGATATCCGCAAAAAACCGAGCTTTTAACGAAGATGTGTAGTGTGTCTGATCGCCGGTGGTCGGCGCTTTGTGGTGACACGAGTGATCAACTAGCGAATCGATCGAGATTACATTTTCTAATTGTCACGTGGGAATAGCTGTGCGAATATATTTTACAAAGTGTGGAAGAATTATCCTATAGGTTGTCGAAAAGTGTGAATACCGAATTCCATTCGTTCGAAACATAGATAAAGGATTCGTGAATTGACCCATTCGATAGTTGAGAAAATTTGTATTCTATTTCAGATAAAGTGACATTAGAGAAAATAATAGAATTAAAATTAGACCGAGTTAGTAGAATAGACGAGGTTATCTATAACCGAAACAACTCTTGTTTCAGAGATACTAAAGAAGCAGCAAAATGTGCGACGACGAAGTAGCAGCCCTTGTTGTCGACAATGGATCCGGTATGTGCAAGGCCGGTTTCGCCGGAGACGACGCGCCTCGCGCCGTCTTCCCCTCGATCGTTGGTCGCCCGAGACATCAGGGTGTGATGGTCGGTATGGGTCAGAAAGACAGCTACGTCGGCGACGAGGCCCAGAGCAAAAGAGGTATCCTCACCTTGAAATACCCGATCGAGCACGGTATCATCACCAACTGGGATGACATGGAGAAGATCTGGCATCACACCTTCTACAACGAACTGCGTGTCGCCCCCGAGGAACACCCGGTCCTTCTCACCGAGGCCCCCTTGAATCCAAAAGCTAACCGCGAAAAGATGACCCAGATCATGTTCGAAACGTTCAACAGCCCGGCCATGTACGTCGCCATCCAAGCCGTGCTGTCCCTGTACGCCTCCGGTCGTACCACCGGTATCGTCTTGGACTCCGGAGACGGTGTCTCTCACACCGTACCCATCTACGAAGGTTACGCGCTTCCCCATGCCATCCTCCGTCTGGACTTGGCCGGTCGCGACTTGACCGACTACCTCATGAAGATCCTCACCGAGAGAGGTTACAGCTTCACCACCACGGCTGAGCGAGAAATCGTACGCGACATCAAGGAGAAACTCTGCTACGTCGCCCTGGACTTTGAGCAAGAAATGGCTACCGCCGCCGCCAGCACCTCCCTCGAGAAGAGCTACGAGTTGCCCGATGGACAGGTGATCACCATCGGTAACGAGAGGTTCCGTTGCCCCGAAGCTCTCTTCCAACCGTCCTTCCTGGGTATGGAATCCTGCGGCATCCACGAGACCGTCTACAACTCCATCATGAAGTGCGACGTCGACATCCGTAAGGATCTGTACGCCAACAACGTACTCTCCGGCGGTACCACCATGTACCCCGGTATCGCTGATCGTATGCAGAAGGAGATCACCGCTCTCGCTCCATCGACCATCAAGATCAAGATCATCGCTCCTCCCGAGAGGAAGTACTCCGTATGGATCGGCGGGTCCATCTTGGCTTCTCTGTCCACCTTCCAGCAGATGTGGATCTCCAAGCAGGAATACGACGAGTCCGGCCCAGGCATCGTCCACCGCAAGTGCTTCTAAGCGCATCGTCGACGATTCATCAGCGTCGCACCAACGTCGCATAAATATCCACTAAACCACTAGGAAATCGACCACACGATCCATCGGTTTCCTTTCGGCAATCATCATGCTGCAATAAGGAAACGTTCTTGGAGTATCACGGTATCCGTATCATCATCAGATCTCATCGAATATTCATCATTGTGATCATTCGTTCCGCTGTACGAAGTAAGGCGGCCTGATTGATCACAGCGTTGACTTTGAAGCTCTCCGAGGAGTTTCGAAGATCGCACACTCATCTCTGTCACTTCATCGAGGCCGAGGAAGCCGGCGAAGGTGTTGGTTCTCGAAACAGAGCTCACTCGTGGATGGCCATCATTTCTCATCCAGCATCGAAACGAAGTTCGTAAACGATGCCAGATCGGCTGACATACCTAACAAATGCATCTTTCGATCGAGAAAAGGACATTCTGGATACGTAGAAGCGAAAACAGGATCTTCGAGAGAGAACTGGACCAACTTCGGGGGAAGCTGCGCTCTTTCACTGTTACGCGAGATTCCTGCACCTCCAACAAATTTCTTAAATCTTACTATAGCTAGAGCCTGCTAATCGAAGCAAACTCACCATGAATATACTTCTATTTTAATTTATTTTGTAAATATTATACACTATATTGCTATATTGTTATACGATATATCAAAAGGTGGAATTAAATATACATTCTCTCATACCATTATTTATACCCTTTAGCTTCGATGATTTTAATTATTCGTCGATACGTCCTCTTTGAGAAGTCCTCTTTGAGAAAGTTTCACTACACCATCCTCCATGTATTCGTCGACGCAACCTCTGTAACACGAATAATTGCACGAAAATGTATATATTTATCATTCGACGTTTCGCTACGTTACTGGATTCGATTAACAAGTGAATTTTTCTCTCGCTGTTGATACGCGTTTGTAGTATACCGAATTCTGTAGTGCATCGTCAACGTTACGGAATTCGCATTATTTATAACTAAGTTTGGAATATAAGCGACCACGAATCGAGGAGTATATTCGAGGAGGATATATTATAATTATAATTTTGCATATCTGATATCTGTTACCAAATATTTACATTTGAATTTCTACCTGCCATGTTTCATCAGCAATTTACCTACGCGCGTCTTCTGTATATATTTGTTACATATCTGTGCACGTACAGACGTGTAAACACACATGCAGAAGTTTATGTAAGAAAGAATAATTGTGCTGTTTTCTCGATTCCGAATATGTTTGTGGGAGCAGCGTAAAGCCGGCGGTCGAGTAGTTTTAAAATAACTATTGTTGTGACGTCGACCTGACTGATGACCTTGGCCTATTATGACTAATCTACTCTCGAACGGTTCCCTTTGCCACACATTTTCTTCCCCTAACCCTAAACGAGAGTACCTTTTGGAAAAAAAGAAAACACTACCGAAACTTTATTTTTCGCCCAGCTGATTTACGATCCCAAACGGTAGGGGGAGTTTGGTAATTTTTTACCAAGAATCACCTCGCTGCATTCCACGAAAGCCTTTTTCAACGATAAGCATGTACGGTCGGCCGATAAAAGAGCCAGAGATCCTGCGATTTATTTTCGTCCCGCTGCGTAATCTCGAAATATTCCTCCTACTCTGATATCTGGCGGAAAGAGGACCGTGTATCACGCGAGTGATCAAACTCGATCCTCTATCAGCCTTCAAATTAAATTAAATTCGTTCGAAAGAATGTGGAAATATTGGAATTCTAACCAATTACCGTCTTCGTCCAAAGTATATATCCAATTAAATTAATACATTCCGATCGAATGAAATGAAATATCGAGATTCCGATCAATTGCTGCCTTCATCTAAATATATACCCCTGCTTTATTGTACGCTGCATTTAAGCATGCGATGTATAAATTAGTTGTAGCAAATTATCGTTTTTTTTTTGGAGGACTGTGAGACTCTTGTAACATATTAATTAATATGGGTTTTAAAGGAACATCGAAGAGTGTATTCTTACACGATAGTAAACGATAATGTTAACAGCTATTAGGTACTTGGATACTTAGTGTTCGAAGTAGATAGTAAATAGCGATAAATATAAGAACACACGTGCAGATTTTTAACAAAGTTAAGCTGGTTAATTCTGGTAAAAAGATACATTACGTTTCTTGTTGCGAAAAGCAAAAATATCGGATAAGCAATAAGAGACGAATGAGTTTCAGAGACAGTTTCAATTACAATTTGTACTCGTAGCATGCAATCTCGTCGAATGGAATTTCTTTAGAATCGCGATTGTATCGAATGATTTATTTAGCGGATACGTGTAAAGAAGAAGAATAGCAGAATCGCAATCGGTTGAACAGATAACGCGCACAGTCCGCGCTTTCTGCTTACACGATTACCCATGGAGTGTCTCGAACAAGACGACTTAAGCATGAAACGTCTAAAGACCATCGTTAACATGGTTACACCGACTGGTTGGAGAACCAGCGCGACACACGCTCTCGATTGAACCGCAGTCAGCGTGCAATAGCAAAAAGAAACCGTCGAGAAGAGGCTCGGAGCACAAATAATTCGCCCCCGAATAATTCTATGCGATCTATACGATCTTTCCGCCAGATCGAGTGCTTCGCGATATCCCTTTCTAAAACAGAAGAAGAAACGATGATACGACCAGGAATCCGGGCAAGTTTCAACCAAGTGGAATCGAGCCATCTCCTCTATTTTAAAGAAACTTTTTTCTCCAAGAAAATAAAGGGTCGGGAAGAGTGTGAAAGAACTCTATAAGAAGAAACGCGGGGTATCGAGCGTTTCCAAAGCGGCGCGTTTCCCTCGGCTCGGTTAGGGCCTGGGGCCGCCTAGTTCGGCGAGCGTCGCGACGCCACGCGAGGCAAGCCTTTTTCGTGCCTGTCGGGCAAGCACCATCCCACGAGAATGCGGGGGCGTACTGACGAGAGCATATATTCGACGTCGCGACGCTCCCAAGGCACAGACGCCACTCCAACTCTGTCCCGTGCACGGTACGTAGAAACTGTTCTCTGGAAACGATATTTCATACACCACGGATACTATCGGATACTAGCAGAACCCTCGGCGCAGTTCACACCGACGATCGGCTATATTTTCCCGCGATCGTGATCGCGATTCGTGTATTTTTTTCTTTTTTTCATCGATCGTCCAATCGCGAGTGGAAGAAAAAGCCTTTCGGGGGCACGTAGCCGGCGCGTAGCCGGCGCGCTGCTGGACTTTTAAGGGAGCGGTCGAGTTTCCTTCCGGTGTCTCGGATCTGGAATAGCACCGATGGTTAATCGCGTTCGTCTCTTTTCTTTCTACTTGTAGATATTATTTCACGATCTACAATTTCAAATTTAACATAAATCTAGTCTCCCGTATTTAAATGTTTTCCAAGTCACGAGATAGCCTGGTTTGCTACTTTGAATATTCATTTTAATCGGGTATCGATGCGATTAAGTATAATATTATTTTCTATTAGTTTCTGTAGCCGGAAGTATCCGATGCTATATCATCGCTTAACGGTAGGGTTTCGGATATACCAATTCAGTTAACTACCAATTATGATTCGGTCTTTTGAATATAATCTGCATTGGTGGGAAGCATTGCAATTGTGCAAAAGTAATTAAATACTTTGTCAGAGGTTTGCTCGTTTTTAAACGCTTTCGACTTGTTCCGTAGGTTTTGAAATTTCATCTAAGCAACCCGGCTAATCATGGCCGGCGAAAATACGCGTACGGGGCGAATGGCCGACCCTATCGTCGCGTTTAGACATATTCGAGGTCTTTGCCCGTGTGTGAGGCTCGTCCTTTTGTGTATGCGGAGCATAATTTTGGCACGCGCGGGTCTCGTCGTTATGCTTTATCCCTCGTGAGCCGCGCCGCGAGCGAACACGGCGTAGCCCGCCATAATCGTCGCTTGCACTTATTAGGGATCGTCCGTCGGTCGTCCGTCTAAAGTTAGCGTCGCGGCGCACCGAAATAGTGCCGCGACGCCGGAGCCGCTTGCCTATCGTTTTATAGGCAACTGGGTCAATTCTGGCGAGCATCGACGCTTTCCGCGAAAACTTCACACCGTACCGTCTCGATGCTACGCTACTTCGTCTACTACGTCTACATATTTTAGCACCGAACAATATTTATCGCTCGAACGATTATTTTCTTTTCGTTGGGAAATCATTCGGGGATTTTCCTCTCGGTCCTTACGATTGTTTGTCTTGACGAACGCCGTTTCGGTGCGAGTACGCCTATGCCTACGTACGATATTGCCTACGTAATTCAGAGTTCTTAACTAGAAGCATTCCTACGAATGCAATCGAATAGAGAACTCTACGTAGCAACCGCTTGGTATCACACGTGACACGAGCCTTTTAAACAATTTTTGTAATATCGGAAACGCAGATAAAACACTTCGAAGACACTAATCATCAGCCTGATCGAAAGATTAGGATAGATTGGGAAGCTACGATCAAGAAGAACCAACAACGATCAAAATTTTTGTTACAGAGCATTAAAATCGAAGAAGAAACAAAATGTGTGACGACGAAGTAGCAGCCCTTGTTGTCGACAATGGATCCGGTATGTGCAAGGCCGGTTTCGCCGGAGACGACGCGCCTCGCGCCGTCTTCCCCTCGATCGTTGGTCGCCCGAGACATCAGGGTGTGATGGTCGGTATGGGTCAGAAAGACAGCTACGTCGGCGACGAGGCCCAGAGCAAAAGAGGTATCCTCACCTTGAAATACCCGATCGAGCACGGTATCATCACCAACTGGGATGACATGGAGAAGATCTGGCATCACACCTTCTACAACGAACTGCGTGTCGCCCCCGAGGAACACCCGGTCCTTCTCACCGAGGCCCCCTTGAATCCAAAAGCTAACCGCGAAAAGATGACCCAGATCATGTTCGAAACGTTCAACAGCCCGGCCATGTACGTCGCCATCCAAGCCGTGCTGTCCCTGTACGCCTCCGGTCGTACCACCGGTATCGTCTTGGACTCCGGAGACGGTGTCTCTCACACCGTACCCATCTACGAAGGTTACGCGCTTCCCCATGCCATCCTCCGTCTGGACTTGGCCGGTCGCGACTTGACCGACTACCTCATGAAGATCCTCACCGAGAGAGGTTACAGCTTCACCACCACGGCTGAGCGAGAAATCGTACGCGACATCAAGGAGAAACTCTGCTACGTCGCCCTGGACTTTGAGCAAGAAATGGCTACCGCCGCCGCCAGCACCTCCCTCGAGAAGAGCTACGAGTTGCCCGATGGACAGGTGATCACCATCGGTAACGAGAGGTTCCGTTGCCCCGAAGCTCTCTTCCAACCGTCCTTCCTGGGTATGGAATCCTGCGGCATCCACGAGACCGTCTACAACTCCATCATGAAGTGCGACGTCGACATCCGTAAGGATCTGTACGCCAACAACGTACTCTCCGGCGGTACCACCATGTACCCCGGTATCGCTGATCGTATGCAGAAGGAGATCACCGCCCTCGCTCCATCGACCATCAAGATCAAGATCATCGCTCCTCCCGAGAGGAAGTACTCCGTATGGATCGGCGGGTCCATCTTGGCTTCTCTGTCCACCTTCCAACAGATGTGGATCTCCAAGCAGGAGTACGACGAGTCCGGCCCAGGCATCGTTCACCGCAAGTGCTTCTAAGCAGTTATGCTCGATCCAAATTATTATTATTATTATTACTATCGATATTGTTATTGCTACACCTTTTCCCAAAGTACACCGTTCACTGCCGTACCGCTTCGTCTAGTTGTGTCTCCGTTAGTTCAATTCTATCGGCACTGTTTCTACGTGGCGGTGAGATTTTTTCCGACGAACATGGTCCGAACATATACGTCATCTTTTGTATATAAGTTTACATCTACGGAATAAATCAGTCTTATATTCTTACAACGAATCAAAACCCAGCACCTCGTTTTACGATTCCCTGTATATCAATTGTTATTCAAAGATCGATTAACTCTCGTTTCTATTTTACATCTTATAATATAGAATATTACGTTCTACACGTTACGATAAGGTGCAGGTCTGGCCATTACCGAACGTGCATATATACGATTGGGCATAGTAGAGATATCGAAGATGGATTAAGAGTAACAGGGAAGAAAGAAAGGGCATTAGATGAAAAGTGTGGACTAGAATAAACGAAGAAAACGGAACGAGAGAATAGGAGTAAAACAGGTTCAAATACCGACGAGGTTCTAAAAAAAATTCATTTATTAAACGCTCGTTCTACCTTAAATGCTCGTTCTTTTGTACCGAAGATAAATGAGATTTTGGGAGGGGTAGTAGCATACATGATCTATCATGCATGGGTTGAATTATGCGGAGGAATAACTCATCGCTTCTATCAAAATTACCGGGCTAGTTGGTCCCAATTTCCCGTAAAGACAGATGCACGCTCATCCAGGGACACATCCCTTCGTACCGCTGGCTTTCTTCTTTAGCGTAGAAAACACGTTGAGTGCTCGCATTGCTTCGATCTCTGCCAAGTTACACATTCGAGATGTCGATCAATTATAAATTTACAAATTCGAAAAATTTCAAGCCGACATTTTTTTCAAACGGCTATCTCTGCTCCGAATACACGATAGAACAGATAGTTCGAAGAAGAGAATAAGAACGAGGAATCGAATCTCGAGAGCTCGTTTATCGAAGAATAGAAAGGAAATAGAAAAATCAACTCGTAAAGTTTTTAAAGAAACTATAAATTCGAATAAAAATCGCTTCACCTTCAAAGATTCCTGCCGTCTCCGAGTACGATCACCCACCCGCGTCTACCGCCATACGTGTGAAAGTTCGTTTGCGACAAAGACGTGCCGCGTTTCGGGGTTGAAACTTAGCAATGCGAATCTGCGAATCGGCCTCGCACCGTTCAACGACGGCTCTTGCAAAAAGGTGGAGGGGATCGGTGGTGGATCGAGCTACGTGGTCGCCCTGCGCATTCCCAATTATAGAAAGCAGCCTAATCGGCCAATAATTTCGATCCATATACTTGTCATCGACCGTTTAATGGAGCCATTTCCTCCACTGACTAGCGGAACCGCAAAATTCGAACCGTTTAGCATTGAAAATGCCGCGAGTCCACGACTATAATCAAAATTATTGTCGTTGGCAGACCGCGGCACGTGAACTTATACGCTTATGAGCACGAACGACAGCTTGAAAACTTGCACGCTAGATTCGCGGTGAAGCAACTTTAAGTAAAATTAATTGTTTTATTTTCCAAAGGGATTTTCAGGGATTTTCGTGGGAGATGTTTAGAATATTGCGCACACGTACACGCACAGATCTTACCACCTGAGAAAATTGATCGCTACCGCTTCTTTCCGATACGATCTTTTTCCACTCTTCTCCTTCCCCATTAACGGAATACTCGCAAGCCCAAGTTGATTTCAAAGATACCACACCATGCCATAAATTTGCCGATACTTCCTCTCGTGAATTAGAATTGGAACCCTTCCCACAAATCTCATAATTTTCCCTATTTATCAAAACCAGGCACCAACTCGATCCCAACTCGAGCGTTTCATCGAACAACAAAAACAACATTCAAAGTTCCCACACTCGTCTCCACTTTACCAAATCGTTCATCGATTGGTTATCATTAAATTAACGCATCACCGGCAATGAATTTCATCCAATCTATATCTTATCTAAAACTGTTCGAAACCGTCTATTTAAAACCAACGGAGCAACAATCCAAAGAATCGTGTTCGAAGCTTATCGAAGATGATAACCATGGGGGAATGGTTTACGGGAATGGTAATTACGAGGAAGGAATTTAGCGTAGTTGGGCCAAATGCGTAAAATGAAGGGCCAATCGGATTGAAAGTCGGTGACCCTTCGACCCTAGATTGATCAGCGCCCATCGAACGACGCCCCTGGCGCGTGACGAGTCCTTATTTGGATTGGGGGGCCGTCGGCCGCCGCCTCGTCGCGACGCACAGCGTCTCTCCCTCTTGGCGTCGTTCGGTTAGGGCGGCTAAGGACTAGGCGGTGGCGGCGGGTCGAGACGAGTGTTAATGCACGATAGATTTCCATCTAAGGGGCGGATCGCTATTTTCGGCTGCGAACCGATATGGATAAAGGGACCCCACAGAGCCGGCACTGTGCCACTCGCCGCTCTCGGTCTCTTGCACGACGTACGCCCTAAGCGACTGTTGCCGATCTCTCGAGTCATTAGCGAACGGTAAATCGAACGTGCATCCCCCTCCCCCCCCCCCCACCGCCGTTCATTTTTCCATCCGCTCTGAGAGAGGTGTTCGCGTGCACCGCGTACCTTTCTTCTTGGCTCCAGCGAGACAGGGGTTGCGCGTCGACCACGCGGACGACTGCGGTTCGGTCCTTGTGCCTTCGAGAACGGAAACAGTGACTGTTTCAGTGACTTTCAGCGAATGGAAATCGGTGTCAACTTTCTCCGTAACGCTGTTAAAAGAATTTAACAGGACCGAGCGGCAGTCGATCGTTTCCAAGCAGGGATCTTGCATGCCAACGTATTTCATTTGTGAAGTGAAGTTTCCGCGTTTGTGCTTCCGATGCTTGTGCTTTCGTAACAGTTCGACGCTGCGAACTTTTAATCGAGGGATGCGAGATCGATCGATTCGATCTTTGAGGATTACATTTATTCGGTTCGATTCTAACTAACAATTAATCTCGTAAACTTCTTTTTTTCACTAACTAACAACAAAACTAGAAAGAATTTGTATTCTTATAAATTTCGTTCACGTTTCCCACAGAAACTAACTAATAAATAAACAAGCAAAATGTGTGACGACGAAGTAGCGGCACTAGTCGTGGACAATGGGTCCGGTATGTGCAAGGCGGGATTCGCTGGAGATGACGCACCGCGTGCTGTCTTCCCCAGCATTGTTGGCCGCCCACGTCACCAGGTACGTCAACTATCAAAAAATTATACGCAACTCTGGTCTCTTAACGCGCGCTTTAACGCGACAATTCTATTACCTCTTCTAGGGTGTGATGGTCGGTATGGGTCAAAAGGACAGCTACGTGGGAGACGAGGCCCAAAGTAAAAGGGGTATACTCACCCTAAAATATCCTATAGAACACGGTATAATAACCAACTGGGATGACATGGAGAAGATCTGGCATCACACCTTCTACAACGAACTGCGTGTCGCCCCCGAGGAACACCCGGTCCTCCTTACCGAAGCTCCGTTGAACCCAAAAGCTAACCGCGAAAAGATGACCCAGATCATGTTCGAAACGTTCAACAGCCCGGCCATGTACGTCGCCATCCAAGCCGTGCTGTCCCTGTACGCCTCCGGTCGTACCACCGGTATCGTCTTGGACTCCGGAGACGGTGTCTCTCACACCGTACCCATCTACGAAGGTTACGCGCTTCCCCATGCCATCCTCCGTCTGGACCTGGCCGGTCGCGACTTGACCGACTACCTCATGAAGATCCTCACCGAGAGAGGTTACAGCTTCACCACCACGGCTGAGCGAGAAATCGTCCGCGATATCAAGGAGAAACTCTGCTACGTCGCCCTGGACTTTGAGCAAGAAATGGCTACCGCCGCCGCCAGCACCTCCCTCGAGAAGAGCTACGAGTTGCCCGATGGACAGGTGATCACCATCGGTAACGAGAGGTTCCGTTGCCCCGAAGCTCTCTTCCAACCGTCCTTCCTGGGTATGGAATCCTGCGGCATCCACGAGACCGTCTACAACTCCATCATGAAGTGCGACGTCGACATCCGTAAGGATCTGTACGCCAACACTGTACTCTCCGGCGGTACCACCATGTACCCCGGTATCGCTGACCGTATGCAGAAGGAGATCACCGCCCTCGCTCCATCGACCATCAAGATCAAGATCATCGCTCCTCCCGAGAGGAAGTACTCCGTATGGATCGGCGGGTCCATCTTGGCTTCCCTGTCCACCTTCCAGCAGATGTGGATCTCCAAGCAGGAGTACGACGAGTCCGGCCCAGGCATCGTTCACCGCAAGTGCTTCTAAGATGTTGCACCCGACAACACGGGGATTCACGATTTTCACCTGCTTTCTTTTCTTTTATTCGTTTTTTCGTTTTTTTTTTTTTTTTTTTTTTTTTTTTTTCCGAACCGCGACCTCTCATCGCGCATGGATGTACCGAGGGTTGAGCGAAGAAAAAGGGAAGAAGGTAGAACGGGGATGGGGGGATGGAAGGGGGGGGAGGGGGGCAAGGTTTTGGGAAACGAAAATCACTAAAGTGCCTTTATTCTAAAACATTTATCAGACTATACTTTACTTTGTAGTTTGTACAACACGACTGTTTGTTATTAACGTTATTTAATTTATTGATAATAATCTCCTCGGCCATTGCAACGAGCCCTTCTCGGCCCTGTAAAACACACACACGCATAGAAAGTTTTTCTTGAATTCTGGCATTTGCGATACGCACGGGGTGGTAATCGACGAGAGACATAACCAGGCGCATCGACGTCGGCTCATATTGCTGCCTGGCGTATCGTTCTTATTATATGATATGATTAATGGTAATAAAACTGTATTATATAATAATTTGATGTCGGATTATGCGAAGTTTTCGTTTCGTTTATCGCGGGGCTACGTATCGTGCTACGTATCGTTGGCGAACGGTCAAAACGAGGATGGCTAGAAACAAATTGCGATTACATAGTTGAAACGAGTTGAACGGAATTATTGTGTTTTAGATTCTCGTGACATTTAACTTCGGATACAGTGTACTCTGGCAGCTGGCCAATATCTGCGAAACCTTAGTAAACGGTTTGAAATTTGCTCGAAAGATACTTCTTACTCCTGGTAAGATTTCGAATCTCGATCGCAGGAGAAGACAAAGCGTCTGGTTTATTTCTTCCTTTCCTATCCTGCCTCTACGGTAACCAAAGACGAGCGGTGAAAACTGTGGTACAAATAAAGAAATAGCAAAAATAGAGCGGCTGTCAGAGGGTGCGTGGCCGGCCGGGGGTCCCCGGATTGCCTCCTAGCCTTACAAGGCCCCCGGCTGACTTACGCTTATTCTGACGCTTGGCCAACTAAAATTAGAGCCCGCAACTCTTCGAGACGCGTATGCACGCGTATGCACGCGTACGTGCACCTGCATGGGGTGGACGTGCACCAGTTTAGGCGGACTTGGTCGGGTCTCCTCCTCGTTTCTCCTCGATGAGAACGTAGACGCCAACGACCAGACAGCTTTGCTTGCTATCGCCACGATTAGCACGAATCGATTAGCAACTCTTTAAGGCTTCGTTGGTAAGGCTATGAGTGGAGAGATCCAATCGAATCAGCAGGGGAATCAGCAGGTTGTTCGTTGTTTCTCTCCGAAGAAGGATCATACTCACTGGTAACTTTATTCTCAAACCTGATCGATGGGATAATAATTGATCATTGACGCGCCGCATCGCCTTGTGCTTCCGTGGACCCGTGCAGAGACCCTGCGAAGCAACTGGATTTCTTTGTGGAAAGATAATAAAAAATTACTCTTAACCAGGAATATAAGAAATGTTACTTGGCTATTACGTCGAGAGTCCATTGCAGTCCGTAGCTCGGAAGATTTAGTTGCACAAGATGTATCGTACACGGATTTATAGAGCTGTAAACTGAAAATTAGCTCGTAAGGACACTTTTGTTGTACCAAAATTGTTAAAAGGTTACAATAAATCGTTCAAATATTGTTAATTAATCGTTTAATCATTTGAAAACCTGTCCAGCACTCCTAAAATGACCTAATTCCAATCCGTGAACGAGAAGAATCTCGTAAAAAATAGCCCTGAACCCAATTAAACCAGCTCGAAGTTTGAATCTCGGTTCCTTGGCATTTCCAGGAAAATGACGTCACTTCCCAGAAGTACTAGAATTCTAGGAATTCCGAGGATTCTTAGAAATGACGTCATTCTCCAAGAAATGGCACTTTAGGATACCTCCTCACACGTCATGTTCTCCTAGTACAAAGTCGAAAATCCAGGTTCTCGATCGAAAAATCGGACTTTGTATCAGGAGAACATGATATGCGAGGAGGTATTCGGAAAAGCGCGGGAAATTTGAATTTTAAGATACTTCCTCGCCTATCATGTTCTCCTGTTACAAAGTCGAAAAATCGGGATTTCGATTGAAAAATGTCGAAAAATCGGACTTTGTATCAGGAGAACATGATATGCGAGGAGGTATCCGAAAAAAGCGCGGGAAATTCAAATTTCAGAAATCGGGGTCTCGATTGAAAAATGTCGAAAAATGGACTTTGTATCAGGAGAACATGATATGCGAGGAGGTATCCGAAAAAAGCGCGGGAAATTCAAATTTCAGAAATCGGGGTCTCGATTGAAAAATGTCGAAAAATCGGACTTTGTATCAGGATAACATGATACGCGAGGAGGTATCTTAAAATGCCGTTTCTTGGAAAATGACGTCATTTCTTGGAATTTTGATAATTCCAGGAAATGACGTCAAATTCTTGGAATTTTGCCCACGAAATCTTCTATCTTATTTCTACTTGCGAAAATGACAAGGAAAAAGGGTTGGCGGTGGATGAAATTGAAGGTAAATGACGAAACTCGTTGTATTCCTCTTAAATAAGTGATTTATTTAATTAAATTAATATATTATATACGCAAAATACATAAATACAATAGTATTTTAAAGTAAAATCAGTGCTGGTTGATTGAAGAGATTTCTTGAGGTTCAATGGTACCTGCAATGTCCTTTTTTTAATTTCCACGATGCATGTGTCTGTAACAGAGAAAAAACGCGATCAGCTAACGAGTAATTTGACTAAACTATTTATCTTTATATTTTATTTATTTCAATTTATAAGAATTTACTAATCAACATAATTTAAAGTAATTAACATACGAAGCATCTCCTCTCGTACTCCTGCTAAAATCTATACGTATATGACGTATCTAAATAATTTCAATAGTTTTTGAAATTCCCGCGTATGTTGAAACACGTGGCGCCATCTCTGTAAAAAGCGCTGAAACCGGTCGCGCATCGTTACCGACAGCGAAGTGAACTACTTGCCGACCACTAGCGCCATCTCTGTGAAAAGTGATGAAACTGGTCGCGCACCGTTACCGACGGTGAATTATCGACACCAGTCATATGACGAATGCTGAAACATATTAATAGAATATATACAATAAACTATATAATTGAATTGAATTTTATAATTATTATCTTATAGCTATTACTGTTGTAATTAAATGTATACAGGCTCATTGTATTGGAAAGCATAACAATTTGATTAAAAACGATATACCATCAAATATGGGATAAATAATATAGTAATGCTCTAAAGTGTGCTCTAATTTAAAGTATTTAATATACGAAGCATCGTCTCCTCTTTCGCATTCTTTAATAATATAATATATTTAAATAATCTGAATAAACTTTTAAATTTGCGCGGGCAACGACGCCTGGTGGCGCCATCTCTTCGAGGAGCGCTGAAACTAGTTGACGTTTAGTTTCGGCGCTCTTCGCATAGATGGCGCCACCAGTAGTCGGTAAGTAGTTTGCTTTGCCGTCGGTAACGACGCGCGACCGGTTTCAGCACTTTTCGCAGAGATGGCGCCAGTGGTCGGCAAGTAGTTCACTTCGCTGTCGGTAACGATGCGCGACCGGTTTCAGCACTTTTTACAGAGATGGCGCCACGTGTTTTAACATACGCGGGAATTTCAAAAACTATTAAAATTATTTAGATACTGTCATGAACGTATAGATTTTAGCAGGAGTACGAGAGGAGATGCTTCTTATGTTAATTACTTTAAATTATGTTGATTAGTTAACCGGTTCCTTTTTATATTATACGGGTCGCAAAGAGAAAGATAAAAGGAAGGCTTTAAAGAATGAACGACGTTTAAAGAATCCATTTGAATCGAACGATATTAATTTTATCGTGACAGTTTAGACTAACGCTGCATTATTATACGGATGATTAAATAAACCGTGCGAGCTGTTACGCGCACGGTTCTTTCTTCGGTGGAACAGCTCTGTGTATATCAACGCATGTCTCATAACAACATATACAACCTACAGTTTTATCAACAAACAATGAAAGATAATTATTCGTGTAACTTCGTGTTCGAGATATAATATCGGCGGTCACGTTTTCTCGCACGGACAGTTCATTTAAGTGCGATGTAGTAAAATATTTGATAGAAATCAATGTTCATTTATGAAAACGTTACAATGATTATCAGTACCATATGCGTCACATTGAGATAAAAATAATACAGGGATGACAGAGACCGCCATTCTTTTAACAATGTAATCCATGTGTTATCGAGTAGAAAGAAAAGTAGAATGATTGTGGAAGTTGAATTGCGTATCTGCACAAAGAATAGAAGTCTGTGAATTGTAATTATTCAAGTTGCAATGACTAACGTTCGTGCAGGAATCTGGCGATCGAATGCGAGTGAGAATTAATCATGCCATGAGGTTACAGTATAAAACGTCAATATATTAGTACAAGTAATGCAGAAATGTTTTAGGAGTATAAGGTATTTATTACGGATAATTAACTTTCTTTCGACAAGAAACGTGCGTGTAGTTGGAAAAAAAGAAAACATTAACACGTATGCTTAATTTATTCGAAACACGTGATCCTAAGTGATACACTGGCGTATTTTTATCTTGGTGCAACATTGTTGTTTTTCTTCAAGTATCGTATCGTATCGTTTAATAAATATTCGTTAAATCAATGTGTTTATATTGTTCTATTGTAACGCATGATGCACAGAATGTTCCAAAGGTAGCGGTTGAATCTGCCTTGAAAAATATTCAGTCGCACATCGATGCTTTTACTAATAAATAATAAACCGTTTCTATTTTTTAAACGAAAGCATTTGTTTTACAGATTTGTATTATATCGGCACAAAATGTAATATTAAAAATATTCTTCTATTATGTTTACAATGGAGAAAGTTATACCAATGAGCTGGTTGAACCAGATATTGTTGATGTTAAGTATATTATGCGCATTGTTATCTTTAGTTGTACAAGAATGGGCTGGTCTCACGCCGTTACCGATATACATTTCCATTTCATGGGCTATTTTTGTTATTGTAACGTCCGTATGGCTAAGTTGTTTTTTATTTCAACTCGCATTAAAAGCCAATAATCCACTTGACGTAAAATTCCTTAACAATTGGTTGTATCGAAAGTTAGTAAATAATCTGAAATTGTACGATTCAGAAAAAGAAAGTGAACGTAACGATAATCATGGAAACAAGGTAGAAGTAAATAAAGATATAAATTCTGTACAAGCATCTAGCGAGAAAAGGAAAGAAAAAGGCACGCCTATATCTGCTGCAAAGGATATTTCTTTGAAGAGGAAAAGAGCGGTAGAAATAAATAATCTAGTGAAGGAGATCAATTTTAAATGCATAAATGTTTGGTACAAATCCATTAGCGACGATAAATCATTCCCTGACGAAGCGCAAGAGCTGCTAAGAAAATTACTGACCACCCTGTTTCACAAGATCAGTTTAATGGACAAAATGAAGCTTACCCATAAGCTGTCTAATGTGTTCTTATTACATTTAAAAGAATACCACAGGTACGCAGCAATGTTTTACGTGCACTTTTCTCGAATAAATTATTATTTCATCCGAGTGGAAATTATATTACAGAGCGGTACGTCGTCTAGAGAAAGGAACCGCAGCGAGCATAGAGGAAGCGTTCAAGTATTTACATCCTGGCTCTCGTAGCGCATCGGCATTGGAGCATATGCTTTACCAGATGGTTAATATCTTGGCGCAAGAATTTTTACAATGGGAGTTGACGAGTTCATTGCCTTGTAAACTACTACTGTCCATCGTAGCGAAAAAGCTATTAATAGGTATAGAAACTGTAAGTTCTCCGAATTGGTTGTTTCAAAGTTTATCGGATGTACTGCAACCTGTACCACAAAAATTTGCTACAACTCAAAATGAACAGAAAAAGAGTGCAACACATACAAAGGTATGTTCGTACAGTGTTTTATAATGTTCGATTAATTTTTTCGCTATCGTTTAACGAATCGATCATTTCATTTCAGAATACCGTATCTAATACCATAGGAGATGGCCTAACATCTCCAGCGGCAACTGTGACTCCGCGATCGCTACCAAATCTGAAATCTGAATTATTCGATACATCTTTAACCGAGACTGACGGTACCTCGTTACCCGCAAACAATAAGAGACCTACTTTACGTTTAGATAGTCTAGCTGTAGAACCCAGAGGTCTTTGGGGTCAAAGTCTGTCAGAAATGGATTCTGAAATAGAAGAGGATAAAATTTCTCCCATGTACGAAGAACCTACAGATTTTGCTACAACCATTGCTAGACTCAGAACTGTGTTACAACAAAAGTCAACTGTGAATACACCTTTGTAGGTATTAATGTTTTTCACCTTTGTAGCTAATAATAATGTTTACCAATTAATTGAACATGTTCTTATGTACTTGTATTATGTACTTTCCAGGCACGTGGAGGAAAAGTCTTGCGTAGTGTACGACGGCAGTCAGTTTACAAATTTATCCATTCCTTGGACAGAATTTCATACGGCTCTTGATGGTTCGCAGCAATTACTTTATTGTATTCAATTCGACGATGTGGAACAACGTGGGGTCGATCTATTTGTAACTACAACCGCTACCGTTAGAAGACAATACCGCGATTTTGCTCAGTTACATGCTAGTCTACAAGAGGTGAATTTAATGTTTATCATGTTTCGTAATTATTTTATATTCCGCTTTGCACACTTTATTTCATCTAACGTATGCGTAATAAATCTATAGATTCCAGAATTGACATCCGTTATGTCAAATCTGATATTACCAGAGGGTGGTCGTGTTGAATTAGAAAAATACTTAAAGACTTTGACTACACGGTTGGCTAATGAATGTCCACCGCAATTGCGACATTTTCTACGGCCGAGTAGTAGTGCTAATAAAAAGGCAGACGTGGTTGCGCCACGATTTGATAAATTTTTAGTCAAAACAGTAAGTGGTGTTTTTAACACCTTGAAAACGGTCGTTCCAGGTTTCGAAATCGAACAAGAAGAAGAAAATGTCCCATTACCTACGTTAATGTCTTTAGCCGACATACCATGGAGATTCGTCGAGGATATTAAATCGGTAATTAGATATAAATATTAACAGAAGTACTGTTTACAGTTCAAGCGAAGAATCATATTTTACACAGTGGTAAAATATTAACATTTTGCATTAGATCTAAAAGAAATACATTATTTAAAATGGAAATATAATCTTTTACAATTTAGGTAAAGATTTATATTTCGTGTTCAACTAAAATTAAAAATTGTTTAATTACATAATCATCGCAGAAAAGCTTAGCAACGGAACTTCAACAATTAATAACCGAAAGAACCGTGTATTCTTGCGTGGATTCTGCTTACGAAGCAGTCGATTCAATGGAGGGTGGTACCAATGATTCTGCGTTATTGAATCACTGGTGGGAAACAGTAAAAAGTTCTTCAGAAGGTAAATACAGTATGTTAATTATACGAATAGATATAGTATATGTGTATATAATTAAAGTGCTTTTATTTTTTTACCTTTATTTCGCAGAAGATGTTGATGAATTAGATTCACATCTAATGTTAACGTCTGTTGCTGTAGACCTTATTTGCGAATTATTGACTGGAATTGGAAGTAGTAACACTTTTCAACAGGAAGCTGTTGTTAGGTGGATTAAATTACTTTTTGGAAATGTTACCGAACCTATATTACAAGTAATAATTTCTACATTTTCTTTTAATTGCTACAAACACTGTTAATTTTATGTTCACTTGCAAATTGCATTTATTTGTTACAGATTGCTACTTCACGATTTTTTGATCATTTGGGTAATATGTCGCTCGATAATGTACAAAGCAAATTATCCGAAGAACCACTGACGCTATTAAAAGAAAGACTGTTGCAAGAGTTACTTGTTAAAATTCCAAATGACATCAAATTAATATTCGGCGAGGATGACACATTAAATGTTCTCAAGTATTTACTTGATTCTTGTGAAATCAAAAAAATTAATATAGACTTAACCTTACAAATATTAGACGTTCTAGCGTCGCAACTGTTCATTTCATGTAGGTCGTACGTATAGTGCAACTCTTCTATTATTTCTTTCATCATTTCGTTCATTTATTGACATCGATCGAATTTAATTCCTAATTTCATTCGAACGTTATTCAAATTACCGATACTAAAAAAAGTTGTTATTTTTTTTAAATATATTTTAGTCAAAAAGGAATTGATGTGCCATATGTACTAAATTTGTTGATTTGATAATGTAGTAGAATTATATACAACATTTAAAAACAGACTGTGTACCTGATTACATATTTACAACAAGAATGCCAAGTATTTTTTCCATTAATATAATGTACAACTCTCACCAGTTGTACGGTGTACATTACGCATTTTAGGTACTACACGCATTTAAATTGTACATTTGTATTTAAGTTTTGTACAAATGTTTATGAAAAACTATTATACTTCACAATTAATAAAAGTCTATCGATATATGTATGTATATTTATTCTTACGAATATATCTTATTCATAATTTAATTAAGATTCCTTTCCTTTGTTTTGAGCCTTTTGCTTTTCTAACTGTGCCCTGAAACATAATTTTATTTTATCAAATTTTATAATATGTAACCAATCCCCAACATTATCCGCAGGTATCGTATATCGTATCCGCATTACGTTCTTGTTAGTCTGTTATTTTCCTATATTGTAAATAATTTAGTAATTTATAAGATATATTTATAAGTAATTTATAAGACAATTTTAATCAAAAAAATAGTCAGATCGTCAGATGTGAAATATTAAATCATTCGATTATGTATAAGGTTGGCAAATGTTTTTTTTTTTCACAATATACAGTAATATGATAAAATGTACCTTAATTGTTGATTAAAGTCATCTTCGACATCATCGTCATCCCAATTATCTTCCCAAACACTAATATCTTCATTGTCTTCGTCAACCGCAGTCCAATCTACCGAGTCACGTAGTAAAATTGAGGTTAGGATAGTACGTACGCACTTTTAACGAAAAATACTAGATATCTATGGTATTAAATATTCGTACCTTCTGCAGGAAACTCTTCGAATTCATCGTCCTCTTCTAATAATCCTAAATCCACTTTTGCTTTATCGTTTTTATTTTCCGACATCGTGAGATTTGACATTCAACACGTACACAGTTTTTCGTATGACGAGACGCGTGTTTGTATTTTCTAGAAGAATCTTCTGGTAATAAAGGTTATTAACTTTTGATCACGCGATATATATATATATATATACATAAATACACATTACACGTGAATTATCAGTATTCTAATGATTTAAGTTAGAAATTAGAATTTTTATTTCCAAAGTATTTTCTTTGTACGCGAGCAGACGTAATCCTATGTACGTGAAATATTTATACAAGTGTAAACGAGTATTATGATTCGTTGATGTAAAAATCAAATTCAGTTCAATATTAATCTGTTTTACGTATCAAATTTGATATATACCACCAAAAAAAATTTGTATAGACGCGTATTTAAAATTAGAATAACCGTCGCGTAGTTCTATACCGTGAAATGCATGCGATATAGTAGAAAATACATTTAATTACTTCGAAAATGATAATTGATACAAATAAACCTTTAAAATCAGCGCTAAGGAGGCTTAAATCTCCATCGAATCGCTAGATCGCGCTAATCAGTAATACGCGTGTTTTTCTTTATTCATACACGTATTTTTCTTTACAATTCCGACCCAGTAACAAACAAAATATCATTTAAACAAATGTACAATTGTTTAATTACATTATAACGCACAGAATATTGTATGAAAACGTAATGTAATGTAAAAATTACGTTGGTGTACGCGTAACTTAACCTTATCGGATACGCGAGTGTAAACGCTTTCAACATTAGAAATAATCACGCACGTTCGATTACTTTATCGCGTGTAATGGAAATTTTTCTATATCCTGTTCTATGTGTCGTAACACGACTATCGTGTAATATATTTACTTTGCCAGAAATGAAAAATGATTGCATCGAGAAGCCAAAAAGTATGCTTTTGTGTCGCAGTGGGGCGACACGTTAGCGATGTAGATGGAAATCAAATCACTAATCATTATTATCTTTTTTCGTAATCTGCCTGTTCGCGACGGGAACGTTTCGTTCAATTTCACAGTGATGCAGTTATTCGTAGCGATTGTCCGAGTGTAGAGGAAGCTAATCGTTAAAGTACAATGGGTTTAGAGGTCTACAAAGAACTTGTGGCGTCGTGTGCCACAATTTGTACAATGGGTCATATGTTATCCGGAATGTAAGTTGGAAAAATACATTACATTCATTTTATATTTCGTGGAAATATTCTGTTTCGTTCCTATTGAATAACGTGTTTCTAACTGAAAGTATGCGATAAAATGCGTAGTTGTGTAACTGTACTTTAATCGTTGATATTCGAATTTGTTTTTATACCTTTCTTCCACGTGATACATTCGAAAACTGAGTTCTCGTATCCGTAATGTATCGCTGAAAAATTAACTTAAATTAATATGCAATCGCTGAACAATGTATTATTAATGCGAAAGACTATAAATTATAAGTTATGTAATTTAGAAAATACGAATGAATCCTTAGGAAATCTAACGCATCCCACTTGAACAGTTAATTGGTTGAAACTGTTTTTAAAGGCATCGCATTTTTCTCGAATCGCATCACTCTCAATATTTCGAGTTATTTTATATTCGAACATACGCGTGAGTCATTTTTTCGAACGATTAACTGCATTCATACAGTTCCGTGTGATCGTATAGTTTTCTAAACGTTTAATAACAAGTTTTTATTACAGGAATTATACTATTTAGCAAACTATGTTACTTTGTACTAAAGCGTATGGACTAAATTATTAAAAATAAAGTTTGTTCTTTTAAGAGTTTAAAATGTAGTAAAGTTTTTCTATTTAATATATAGCTTTTGAAATACATATAGACTTGACACAATTGCTAAGGATTAAAGCGGGCACACAAGAGATTGAGCAACCAAAAATAATATCCACCTTTGTGATTTAATTGTAGATTGATATGTAAGGATATTTATCGGAAGGGTTCAGCCAAAGGTTTCGATCCCATGCCTTTTTTGGGTGGCACGGCAATGTAAGTAGTAGTATTTTAACATTTAATACTCTGCTCAAAATGTTCCACCACACCATTTGTTTCATTCTTATAAAACTGTAATATATTTGTTCACGAAAGAAGGAGCATCTTCTTTCTATACTGTTTTTCTTTATACGCGACTGTAGAAAAGAAATTATAATCTACAACAAAAGTGCTGTACATAGTGAACCGATTGATTTGTTATAGGTGTATTTTGATGCTTCAATATGCATTGATTGTCAGGGATCCCGCAATGATTAACGTTAATGTCTTTGGAGTGCTCACAAACGTATTGTACATGACTGTATATTACTATTACTCTCCACACACGGTACGAGTTTATCCTGCTAAACTAAAACGCATGTCGTTACATTCTTCCAATTCGTATTTCACGTTCCTTTACTATTTGTGTATAAACTTCAGTTTAAATAAGGACATTAAAAGTGGTTACAATCTTTGTTAACCCAAGTTAATAACTTTTGTTTATTAAACAAATGTAGATGCATCTATCAAAGTCGCGTGTCGATTGACCGTCCAATAGGTCCGTAAGGGTTCACGAAACGCTTACCAGTGCGGTTCGAGCGGTATCGGTACTTCAAGACCATTGTTATCGTAAATACGTATTACGTATGCTTACGTGACCTATTGCAAGGCTAGCAAATACGTGGCTTCGCGTGTAGCGACACACATATTTTTATTCAACTTTCAAGAATTATAATAAAATGAGAATATATCGATAGAGTCGAGATCAAACATTTCTTATCTTACGACTTTACGACGACTGAATAAACATTTTACACGAAGCGTTACGCATTTTTAGAAGGACACGCTTGCTTTGATAGGCAAAGCGACAGCATTTGTAATGGTCCTCCTTGCCTACGCACAAACGGAAAGTCCCGAGAACATCGAATTCAGATTCGGTTTAATTGTAACGGTATTACTGCTGCTTTTAATAGCGTCACCTCTCGTACATCTTGTAAGTATAATTCCACAAATTTCCTGCATGTTTTTTTAACGAAAGCAAAGGTTTTGCTCAGTAATTTATCTATTATATTAGTCCAATGTATTAGTCCATTGAATGTAGTTTCAAACAATCCAATTCGAATAGTACTAAGTACATATTCATGGAATGATAATAAAACTTTTCTTTTTTGAAAGTTAATCAGAAATCGTGCGATCATTGCGCAGCGTACCTTCGTTGCGACAAGAAATTCTAAAAAGTCATAAGCCATGGCAAACCATGCGAAAAGCGTGTAATTACTTTGTTTTTCAATTGCTCGTTTCATCGTAGTACGATCGGTTGATATATCGATTATTAGTTATTTGTACGAAATCAACGAAATCAACGTAATGTTTAATAAATGTTTCAAATTAATTACACTCAACAAATTTATCCATATCATTGAAGTAATTCTTCTTTTTTTTTTTTTTTTTTCTGTCTTTTTATCCATTAGAAAGAGATCATAAGGACAAAAAATACGGATATACTACCATTCCCTCTGATATTCATGGGCACTATCGTTCAATTTTTGTGGCTGTTATACGGTTTTATAATTAATGACTTCTTCATCATCGTAAGTATAGTAGTATCCACTGTTTATGATCGGAGGAGAAGAACACGATGGAAATTGTCTCTAATATCTGTTACTAATTCGTCGTGTGTTTTTTGTAGTTCCAGAATTCTGTAGGTTTTGTTTTATCCTTGTCGCAAATGTCGCTGTTCGTAATATTTCCATCGAAATCGAAAGGCAAAACTATCAGCGAAGAGAAAATCGAGTAACTATAATGCACTGTACACAAATACAAATGTACGTAACAATATCCTAAAGAAATAATAATGATTTATTAAATAATTTGTTGAAATAAACGATTTCTTTTTTTCTAATCGCTCGTGCAAGTTTTTTAATCCCAAAGACTATCTTTAATCAGAAATTGAGTTGAAACTTTATATATAAACGTACGCATCGTGCGTATATTAATGGTAAGAAGGGGAGATCTCCCCCTTTGTACTCTCATTCGGTTATCGTGTTAAATTGGTTAACAATGCGTTAAACGGTGGTAAATTTTGGTAAGCAGACCTATTCATTAACTCGTCACTGTCTCTCTAATAATAAACTCTAATAATAATAAACGTGGTTGCGTCGGATGGATCTGGCGCTATTAAGAATAACCAAAGGTGATTACCATTTTACTTTCCGCGGGGCCCACGTTGCGGGCAGCATGCAAACGCGACTCTCCTGGCAACAGGCCGCGATTTACGTCCGCGACGGCTCGTTAGTAGTCGCTCTTGGTATCGGCTTATTATATGAGCGACGTACATCATCGACTTTCCGATCGAGTTTGCCAGCTAATAGCAGGAAACAGTGACCTTCTACGCAGACGGCAGCATGTGCATCTGGTATATATCGTGGCCAGCAACGTCAGTCCGATTGTACATTTCCAGTTGATCGTTGGCGCGCGCGAATAATGCACCCTGCGATCGCGATCCATCGCGGGATCGTACAGACAAATGAAAATGTACGATTTTCACCGAACAATTACGTTTCATTCTTTTAATAACTCTTTGATTATGATTAATTGCGATTCCGAGTATCGTCTTAACGAGAGAATGTAATTGTTTGGTGTTTGGGATCAATATCGTTTCACACGGAAGGATAATCCTGAGAGAAGATGAGAGGAGGTGAGTGCATGCCTTAAATTTCCTTTAACGAAATTTTGCTGTACGCGAACCGTTTACCATTTTATGTAACGGGGTGTAGTAAATACCATTTTTCCGAATAAATTTTTGAAATTCTCCACCCCAGAAAAGGAACGTGATTCACGTTCGTCACATTCGGACTGCGATGTACGTCACAAGACTCGGACCGAGTCTCGAGTCCATAAGTCAACGGGTTAATCGACTGAATTCGCAGAAACGAACGTGCGTACAGTTAAATTAATAAGAAATTTATTATTAAAAAGAAAAAAATCTATCCACGAGGGTGGTTCGATCGCGACCGAAGGAGAAGGAAGCGCGTATGCGTATGGCGCGCATCCACGAAATTCGTGTCCGCGCACGGTTCTCTACGTGATTGATCCCGAGTGTGCGCCCCGGCTGGTTGTTGGTATGTTCACACACAAGAAAATAACTACGGTTAACGGTGAACGTGGCTCTGTTGTGTGTGGAGGTGGGTTCGTTCTAACACCTGCTGCATCCCCTGTGGCTTTCGTCGCGTTCGAGTCATGTGGATCAGCTGATGGTTCGTATAAGCAGAGCATACCGTCCCTGAACTGGTGCGAACCGTAGTTTTCGAGAATCGGGACGCGTGTACGTGGTTGGCGAACATTTCGAACCGTCGAGCGTCGACGATCCCGCGTGTACACGTGCTCCCATTTTTTTCTTTTCTTTTCTTTTCTTTTCTTTTCTTCGGACACAACGGGAAATATACGCGAATTCGATTTCGAGCATGAATTAAACGTCGCGTTAATGTCTTGGAAGAACGAGGAAATGCTTCTTTCGTTGTACAGTGAAAATACTCTACGAGTATTTTCTGATTATACCTAATTTTTCTAATTATACGGTATACTTGTATCGCTCGACGAATGTGAACACGATTACGCGATTAAAAGAGCGGGGCATTCATTGCGGTATTTGTCAAACAAGAGTCAATTAAATCGCAATTAAAAAACGATCAGCCGAAACATTGAATCGATGGCTTTAACTTTAACGTTAACTTTGATATCTTTCTGGTTGTCGTCGCGAGCAACGTAATTTTTCAATCGTCCTTTCGAGACAAGTGTTCGTAAATTATAACCGTCACGGGAAGTATTAGAAGGTTTCCCCCTTGCGGCGTTCACATGGCAGAAACTCATCCGCAGAAACGGGAGCCTCTCTCCCATTAGACTTAATATCAATTTAGAGCACAATACAGGGAGTATTTCGATGCCGTGTAATTTGTTTGAACGTTCGTTAAGTATACCAGGACAATTATAACCGTATCCAATAAAGGCGAGGCCGCACGAGTCGCTCATTCGGTTGCAACACGCGCCCTTATGGATCTTATTAGCTAACAAGACACGCTAAATCTTCAATTTCCAACAAAAATGAAACAGGGATAAGAGCAATGGAATATCGGAAAGGGAAACCTGTCTTACGAAGACAGAAAGGACGCAAATTAAACGGTTCCGGGGACCAAAATGGCGTCAGCCTGTTGGTCTCCGTTTATCTTTTCCCGTCAAACTTTGTTTCACAGGAAAATTTTCGTCGTCGAAAATTGAAAAATTGTAAGCGATGCGAGTACACAGGTTCGTGTAGGAGGTGAATAGAAATTGGGGACGTTCGACATGATCGATTCCACAAAGAGCTTCTCTTCGCGCGTATAGTAATTTCAATACAGATCCGCGCGACGAAAGGTCTTTAACGCGCATTCACTTTTTGTCATATAAAAGATTGTTAGAAGGGTTAATTACTCTCCGTTAGAAATGTAGGTCGCAACTACCGTGTGCATCCAGTAATCCAAAGTTAGGTATCGTAGCGCGGTGACAGATGTTACGAGATTGTTTCCGACTCATATTTATGGAAACTTCCATATGACGAAAGTTTTACACCGAAAGAGATGCGAAAGGTGTTGATAATACTTTTAAATACTCTCACCAAAAGGGTCAGTTTCATCATTTTTCTGGCAGAGAAATATCATTCGAAAAAGGTCGGCTCTGGCTTGGAAACAGAATGGTTTCCGGAGAAATGCTGCGGCGAGATCTGCAACTTTTGACGACTCTGTAGTCTCGACGAGTCGTCTGTACAGAAGGGAAGCGGAAGGTAGGAACCCAAGAAGGGTAGGAGGAAGTGGTGGAGGGGTGTCGAGGAGCGGGGAGGGCCAGGATATGGCACGAGGGATGAGTAGGATAAGACGGAAAAAGAGGGAGATCCTAGCCGTAGCCGGCTATTCCGTACACGGCACACTGTCCCGCGGAACACGTGAATCGACGGTTTCGCGAAATGTATAACGTATCACTGTAAACTCTCCCTTTTTTCGTTTCCCTGCCCGTCATCGCGAGGCGCCCGCCTTCTGTCGCGGTTCATCCTCCGGCAGTTTCACCGACGATTCCTTTTTATGCGCGTCTTCCTTATCAGAACGCAAGTGACGCAAGTGAAGTGACATCGGCCGAACCAGGTGCCTCAACACCTCTCCCAGCCGCGTTACCACCGATCGTGGCTCCCGATCCTGTCCATCCATTTCCGACGAGTTCACGTAAGCGACGCCGATCAACTTTTTCAATTAATACTACACTCATACATATATCTTTTGTCGCTTACTTCTGTCAACCGTCGTTGTCAACCGTGTCAACGAGTGGCTTCGATCTTGATCGCGTTCGAATTTTATTTTTAACCCAAAGGATGGGAGAGAATGTATCGGAAAGAATGTCCGCGGATAATGTAGGAGTTCGGCCAGCTGATTATAATCAAAGGTCGCGGTGGACGACAGTGAAAGGGTTGAAGAGGAATAATTGAACGGTCGGTAGATGAGAAACGAGTTCGCTCGAGGTTAAAAGATGAAAATCGCCAGGACATGCTCGTGACGCGTGCTTGGGGGGGGAAAAAAAAAAAAAAAAAAAAAAAAAAAAGAAGCGATCATTCGAGGCATGCATGCGTTATTAGAAAAAATGTAAAAACGTAGATACAAGTGGAACGCGAAATGCCGCGGTGCAGCATCGAGAGTAGAGGAAAAAGAGCGGCCGTTAAAATGCTTTCAACCGACTGGAGGAGTAAAGAAAAACAGAGAATCGTATAACACAATGTTACGCTCCGCTATACTTGGACGATACTTGCCACCTTTTCGCGATTAGGAAGGTACTCGATCGTTGAAAGTTTCGGGCAGAAATTTAACCGTATCGTAGTTGGGGTTCGCAACACTGCTCGTCGGAGCAAAATCATTAATCGGGAGGGTGTTTATTTCAGGATATTTTTCTAGTGACTCCGCGGTCCTCCGCTAGTCGATCATATAAATAGAAGTTGCAGATGCGGCTGGCGAGATATGTGTGCTTCTACTGATCGTTAGAAATTGATCGCGAGGATAGAGAAGGCGGGAAAAGAAGGGAGGAAAACGCATCTCGATGGTATTATGAAATTCGAGTGATATCGTTTTGCACCGCGACAACGCTGCGATTCCTTCCGGAAATACATGAAACGTGAGTGAGATTGTTTTCCCGCTCGTCGACGCGGTTTGTTTCGCGTTTGTGCCGCAGCTGCTAGCTTTTGGTTCCTCGAGATTTTCTGGGTCACCCCGTTGACTTGGACCGCACGGCAACACTTGTTCGATAGGCATCGATCGGCCGTGAATAATTGCAGACAGAGGATAGGGGTAGTTTTTAGGGACGGAACATGTAATTAAAGAGAGAATATCTCGCTCGATTAGGAATTAATATTATTCGATTTATCTATAGGTACTACTAAAGAGTAGTCGTAATTACTTAATGACCGATTCGCTGCCAACCAGGAGTATACGTCTTACCGATTGCCAGCACGAAAATATGACTTTCATATCACCAGTGACGAGTGAAAAAAAAGACTGAAAAGTAAAAGCGAAGACAGAAGGAGGACTCTCGTTTTTCATACGCGGCCGAATCTAGCCGCGTATGTAGGTATATCCATCGGTATGAAGGTGCATACGTGAGCGAAATTGTGAACGGTCTAATAATAACCAGACTCTTACTTATATGGACGCTTGATTTTAATTCAAGCAAAACCGTCGGCCCAGACCTCGTCCTTTTGGTGCGCGGGGTCAGTGATCATCATAATCGAAAAACGCGGCTAGCATCCGAAAGCGGTCGAAATCGTTCCACGCGAATTCCTTGATCTTCAGTTATTTTCGTCGGTTATGGTAAAAAGACTTGGTCTCGCGACGCCATCGAGACAGACAGCACTAGCCGCTACTAGCAAAATAATCGGTACGTCTCTTTGGCGTACGCACTTCCTCCGTCCGTAAATGGAATGGAAATCTTATTCCTAATAAGCAATTACCTTCCTGGTAAGGTAGAAATGAATCGCGATTGATTATTTTTTGAACGAATACTTGCTTCTTTGTTTCCACGTATCCTCGTTCTGGATTTTTCCTTCTTTTCGTACACGATTTCGTACCGAGTACTTTTTCGTACAGAGAGAAGATTAACTTGAAACATTTGAAATGTAAAGTATTACGAAAATAAATCAAATGCACCGTGCTCATATCTGACAAGCATTTCATTCTAATTCACAGAAGACTCTTCATTTTAAGCTTTTCATTTTTATAACATTGGTCTTTTCCGCTTTGAAGTTTAATCGTTTAATGCCAAGTAGGTACGTGATATTAATTTAAACTAAATTCACAAGTAAGACTCTTGCAAGCAAGAATGCAAGAGCGGGCAAGATTTTAGCGTCTGTAATTTGGGCATTGTTTTTGCAGTTGGAAGCGAGTGAAAATTAGCAAACATGTACGGCCTAATTCTGGAAAACATGTCCGAGTACATACGGCAGATGTACGGGGAAGATAGATGGGAAGAGATCCGGCGACAAGCGTCCGTAGACCAACCTAGTTTCAGCGTTCATCAAGTTTACCCTGAGAATCTTATACCGAGATTAGCGAAAAAGGCTATTCAGGTAGGCGAAACGCTTTAAAATCGGTGATTTTCTTCATTTTTACGATCTTTCATCTTATCGATGTTTCATTAGGTATCGGGCACTCGCGTGTACACCTTCCTCCCCCTTTAACTTGCCAATTCGCTTAACCCATTGCCGCAAACGACGCTCGTTGTCGTAATTTCCATCAAAGTTAATAGAAAAAAAAAAAAAAAAACAAACTGACGATTCTTGCAATTATACCTATTGGGAATGGGTTTATGCCTCTACTATAAGTTAATTTTAAAACGCGAGAGAAATCGACTTCACTTTTCCGTGTCGTTTAATTCAATCAAAGACTACATTTTTCTCACTCACCACCACAGGTACTCGGCGTAACGGAAAAAGAATTTTTCGATCAGATGGGTGTACACTTCGTAGGATTCGTTGG
Organism: Xylocopa violacea; assembly: GCA_963969225.1. Classification (NCBI taxonomy): domain Eukaryota; kingdom Metazoa; phylum Arthropoda; class Insecta; order Hymenoptera; family Apidae; genus Xylocopa; species Xylocopa violacea. The sequence goes on from CAXAJV010000015.1 coordinate 21,450,572, forward strand.
CCAGTACGGTTATGATCGTGTGCTTTCAGTACTTGGACGTCACGTAAGAGATTTCCTTAACGGTTTGGACAATTTACACGAATATCTGAAATTCTCCTACCCCAGGATGAGAGCTCCTTCGTTTATCTGCGAAAACGAGACGCGGCAAGGTAAAGACCGTTCGCACAAGTAGTTGTATATCTATATGCCCCTTAGCCTTATCCCTTAGCCTGATCGACCTGTGTGGACGAAATAGCCCGAAATAGAGCCCGTACAGAAAATATATCATCGGCTAACAATAGAAATCGCGATCCAACTTTAGTTTTATCAACCCCTATTGCAGGCCTGACCCTCCATTACAGAAGCAAACGACGCGGATTCGTTTATTACACGATGGGTCAGATAAGAGAGGTGGCTCGTCATTTTTATCACAAGGAATTACAGATCGAGCTGGTGCGCGAGGAGGTCCTCTTCGACACGGTGCACGTCACGTTTCAGCTCACCTTTGATAACAGGGCGTTCACGCAAGCTTCGTTGGCGATGACTCGCGAGGAGAAGCATTTGCCTATAGGAGCCTCCGTCTTGTTCGAAATATTCCCATTCTGTATCGTTTTTGGGTGCGTTTCGAATTTCAAATTACTCGCTTGACTCACTATTTCGCAATTTAATTGTACAATTCGAAGCGTTCTTCTTTTAGATCGGACATGATCGTAAGGAGTATTGGAAACTCGCTGATGGTGATATTACCCGACCTCGTTGGTAAAAAGATAACGCATTTTTTCGACCTTGTCAGGCCACTGATCGCGTTTAAGTTTCATTCTGTAAGGATGATCGAAGTAGCTTTAGTTTATGTTTAGATCGACGTTTACTAACTTTTTAGTTCGATTCCGTTGGAATAAGCATCGGATCTGTTGCAGATATTAAACAGAACGAACAATATTTTCGAGCTGGTAACCGTCGAACCAATTCTTACGGAGCGACCGTCAGATCGACACAGAAATGAAATATTATTGAGCGACGAGCTTGGTACGGTAGACGATAGAACGTTGAGATTGAAAGGTATCGTTTCTTACGATGTTCTCCCTTTATACTTTTAAACAAACGAAAGGTAACAAATTTCACTGGAGGCTCGCGAATAAAATATATATAGTACTCGTATAGCGATAACGCGAGTGTATACCGATTGTATCTGTTAGGTCAAATGATATACATGGATAATTGGAAGATGATGATGTACCTTGGAACTCCCGTCATGCCAGACTTGAACGCATTAATCGCAACGGGCCTCTATATTAATGATTTATCGATGCACGACTTTAGCAGGTATTCCTTATAAAAGTGAAATTGAACGAATCGTCCGTAGCATATAGGAAATTGTTCCCTTTTATTACCAGGGATCTGATGTTAGCTGGTACGCAGCAATCGGTTGAGCTGAAATTAGCTTTGGACCAGGAGCAATTGAAAAGCAAAAAGCTAGAAGAGTCGATGAGAAAGCTGGACGAGGAAATGAAACGTACCGATGAATTACTGTATCAAATGATACCGAAACAGGTGGCGGATCGTTTGAGAAACGGAGAGAGCCCGATAGATACGTGCGAGGTAAGACTCGTTTTCTCCTCGATCCGAGACGTAAAGACGCCTTCCGTCGTTAATTAAGACGCGACGCGTTCATTTCAGATGTTCGACAGCGTTTCAATTTTATTCTCGGACGTAGTAACGTTTACAGAGATCTGCAGCAGAATCACACCGATGGAGGTGGTGTCCATGCTGAACGCGATGTACTCCCTTTTCGACACGTTAACGGAAAGGAACCGGGTGTATAAGGTATTCTTAGGTAGTAAGAGTTAGCATTTACTCGTCCTCGTATTCTTTGCGAACAATTAAACGAGATTACGGATTCGTAGCTGCAGACACACGGCAACGTTTACACAGCTTGTTCTCGTATCAATCGATGCTTCTCCTCTTTACTTGTCAGGTCGAGACGATCGGAGACGCCTACATGGTGGTATCCGGTGCTCCGGTAAAAGAGAACGATCACGCGGATCGCGTCTGCGACATGGCACTGGATATGGTCGAGGCGATAACCGATCTCAAAGATCGTTCTACGGGTAAGATTTTTAGTTTGGCCAAGTTCATCGTCGGCGTTACTACTCTGCTATTTTTCAGGTCTTCATCTCCAAATAAGAGTTGGAATTCACAGTGGTGCGGTGGTGGCCGGTATAGTGGGGTTAAAAATGCCGCGATATTGCTTGTTCGGCGACTCGGTGAACACAGCGTCTCGTATGGAAGCGACTAGTCAGGCGATGCAAATACACATATCACAGTCCACGCGAGAGCTATTGTCACCCTCTTACAAAGTTAAAGAACGGGGGGAGATAGAAGTAAAGGGTAAAGGTATGAATATGTAGTAAATCGCTTTAGCGGGCTTAGGCAGGACTCTTGAGAGAATATAGAGTCGAAGATAAGATACATTTTAGGGACTATGAAAACGTACTGGTTGGAAAAACGGGAGCACAGATCGTCGTCGACGAAAGGAATCACCATTCAAGAACCACCGCAATGGCACACGAGGAGCACCGAGAAAAGAGTATCGTCGGCGACGCCCGCTGCCTTCGCACCGTCAACCGTCTACGAGAATGTCCAAAACTCGTTGGACACGGCTTCTAGGAGAGGCTCCAAGATAGCTTCGCCAACGCCCACGGACTCGTCGTCGTTCCTCCCCGAAGAACGAAGAATTTACTCGCCCATTACGTTTCAGGATGTCGCGCGCAGATCGGTCGCTAATTCACCGACCAAGAATAACGATACGAGAGGTAAGCGAACGAAACGCTCCGACTGTTAATTCCACCGATTGGTTTTCAAACTCTCGAACGTATATTATTCGCAACAGAATCCAGGTCGAATTCAATGGGAGCGGTGATCAACAGGAACTCGGAGATGTTCGGATCCCTCCTGAGCGACACGGAGGAACATTTCAGACAGCACAGGGACAGTCTGTCGCCCCGCGCGGAGAACCGATCGGCTGGCATTCATTCGAAACCGGAAGTGAGCGTGAGCGGAAATTCGAGTTCGTCGTCGGTCGAGTCTCGCGAGGACAGGGCAGCGTCCCTCGACTTGGTCGACGTACCGAAACGCGAGAAAAACGATCACTGCGAGAAGGGTAAAGAGTATTATTCGACGTTCCACAGCGACATCAGCAACTCGCAGTCGTTGACGCAACAGGACCAATGCTGTCCCGGTTTCACGATGACGAAGAGCGGGAAAACGCGCCACCAAAATAACGGGTGCAGCATCGCCTAAACGTTACGGGAATTCTTTTTCAATCTCTCTCGAGTCGACCTCGTTTTAATCGCCGGTGCGGGTACACATTCACGATCCGATCGTTTTAGAAGCAGGAAACCCGCTTTAGCCATAGTCGTGCATATTTCTTGCTTCGCGATGCGAGGTTTCTAGACAGTTTCTAACGACTCGATGTACCATGTACGATGAAAGAGACGAAATTAAAGGTCGACCGTGTGTGCGCGTGTGCGTGTGCGTGTGCGTTAAATAAAATATATCTCTATCGAGCACCTTAAATCGAATAGTTGAAAAATGCAAGAGTTGAATGTTTCGGATAATTTAGGCGTCTCTTCGGTTTCCGTGAAAAGTGTCTCCCTTAAATTCGATATTCGTTTAAATATTCTTACGAATGCGACTAAATGTGTGTAGATAGCTTTAAATTTATCGAACAAAGAAAAACTTGGTCACCGACCGATAAGAGATGAAGTGTTTCTTTTTCTTTCGTTCAAGTTTTGTCCATAAAAAAACGATTCTTCCGACAATTATAATCTATTCTAGTATCCTTGATTATCGATAAAGTTGGAATTATCTTTTGTATGGACGTAACTTTTACACCCGATACGTTTAATTATATTGAAATTAATAATTCACTTTTCAAAGTGATCAATTTTGTAGTCCATTCGGGGCGTGAACAACTATACGGTTGTTTCGTGAAACGTTACGATCGAATAAGATACAAAATGTATAAAAACCAACTACTTATGAATAGCAAAGAATACGGAAAGAACTTACAGAGCTTTTTGTTTTCACGGACTATTTAGTAGTAACGATTCTTTTTTTCTTCTTTTTTTTTCTATCTTGACGTGGCACACAACGTGAAACTTGAATTTTTTATAATTTCTCGTCGAATTTAAATTTTATACCCACAAATAAACGTGATTTTCGTACGAACAAAATACGTCATAAGCATTATTTTGACAAGATTAGAACTACGCAAAGAAAATCGCAATATCGCAGTTCAATGCCGAATATCGAATCTAAAAGATTACACAGCGCATACTACGTATAAGCTGAATCAAAATCGACGTTCTCAAAGACCGACACACACACACACGCGTCATCGATTCGTGAATATTACTTTTCATTTCTTTGAACATACGGCGTAGCTTAATTGACAAAATTGTGTCCGCGAGATTGGATAGATTATCGAACGTGCTTCTGCTCGTCGCAACAGTTCGCTTGAATGATTGAACGAATCGATTCTGCGTAATTATTCCTGGAATACCACGGTCTCAAAGAGAATACGCGATGGGAATAATTATGGTCCCTCCCGAATGAGGGATCGTCGACATTCTACGAGAGGGAAAGGTTCTTAGGTCAGTCTTTGACAAGATTCGCGAGGATGGACGCTACTCAATACGAATACTTGCGACTGAATAAGTACCTTCTGTTTACAATCGGTACGTGGCCTTATCAAACTGTCCTGCAAAGGATTTTCGTTGGGATTATTTTCATTTCGATCATTGCCACTCAAGTGATTGTACAGGTATCAATTAAATCAAATAACTTGCTTCTCGTTTTTTTCTACCGTCTGATTTTAATCTTCTACTATTATTGGAGTTTACTGGTTTACTGGTATCAGCCGATTAATCAGTCGATTTAATTCTCAATTACGACGATCGACTCACTAATTACGATCAGATTTTCGGTACACAAAAATGTTGTTCAGATTACGTGAGTTTTACAGATCGGTGGAATGATTACCGCCATACTCGATGGCGATATCGAATCGTTTCTGGAAAGTTTCGCACCTGTCACCATTAGTCTAATGTGTCTCGCTAAGTATATCAATTTCTTTTACAATTTTGACCAGGTACGTTCGCCAAGTTTAGTTCCATTTTAGTTCCGGACGTTAACGTTAACGTTCGTTTGTAATTGCGTAGATGAGGCGTTTGTTGGATATAATGCGAGACGACTGGAAAATGTACACGAAGACTAGAAACGAATTCGAAATTTTTTGCGAACAATACGCGGTCGGAAGAAAGCTCACCACTACTCTCGCAAGTAAGACGGTTTTCTAATTCCTTTTGCCGTCGCTGCTAGAGGAATCTTGCCTCTCTCTCTCTCTACAACAGGAAATATCGCTAATATTGCTTTACGTGGATTGTTAGTGTATAAACATATCTGAAAAAAAAACAATTAGCTAAAAAATAATAACAGCTTTTTTATTTGGGTTAATAACACCGTTCGCGGCGATGCCATTGCTGCTCAATGCAGCTGACGCTTTAGGACTGTGCAACTTATCCGACAATAGACCGCTGGCGTTTCGAGTCGAACATTTCCTGGACGTGGATAAATATTACTATCCTCTTTTGGTACACTCGTACTTTGGTACCGTAGCGTACACCGCGATTGTTGTGGCTATCAACTCGATAATAGCCGTATACGTCAGACACGAATGCGGACTCTGCGAAATTTTGAGGTAATCCTCCCAACACCGCTCGACGTAGCTTTCGGTGCTGCTTATACAAATCTGTTTCTATCGTTTCATTCAATTTCGAACTGTTTAGAATGAAACTAGAGAATTTCGTGGAAGATGACAATATGGACATAAATCTACATCCCAACGAGCACGAAGACAGATGGTATCGAAATGCCAGGGAGTGCGTACTGTTACACAAACACATAATCGAGTCAGTATTACTAACCGCCTAAAATTATTTTCTGATTCGCGTCCCTTTCTCAAAGGGTAAAAAAAAAAAAACAGCGTATATTCAAATGAAATAAAAGTATCGATCTTTCCATCACGGTTCGCCATGGTGGTTCGCCAACGAAGATTCGCTAAGATACTCGAGGATGCAAACACAACGTCTTACTTGCTTCAGTTAGGATTGAACATGATCTGCGTGAGCTTCACACAGTTTCAGGTCGGTTTCGATTTTAATCGTCGCAATTGAAAATAAAATACTCAACGATTGCTTCCTTTACGATTAGGCGGTAATAAATTTAGAAGATACAGCCATGGTTCTCAGATACGTTTCAGTTTCGATTTGCTTGTTGTGCGATCTTCTGTTTGTAAGCTGGCCCGGGCAACAATTATCAGATTATACCGAGCGTATCTTTCGATATACGTAAGAATTTATTTTACTTCGTTTTACCGATTTTTTGCTCGAACGAAGAAACGGTATTGTTAAAAATGAGGAATTTAGAGGTGTTTGTGTGCGTGCGTGTATGTTTTCAGGACAAATGGCAAATGGTATCAATCGTCGATTAATTGTAGAAAACTTTTAACGATAATGCTATCGAAGAGTGTAACGCCCTTGAAATTAACAGCTTGCAAGCTGTACACTTTAAACTTGGAGAGTTTCAGCGCGGTAAGATTTGCGTTTTCCTTTTTTTTTTTTTTCTTTTTTAATTTTTTCGTTTCGTTAAATTTGTATTAGGGATTTCTTTAAGGTTGCGCGAACTTCATTCTCTTATACCATGGTTCTATGCTCCCTTCAATAATTATCCGAACGATGGTTAACGATGTTTGTACAGTGGAAGAGAAGATCCAAGACTTATCATGTACTCGAAAGAAAAAATAGAGCAACTGATGTTATATACTTTCTGGCCTGTCTTTCAGTTATTATTTTCTTGTTACCGATTCTCGTTATCTTTTTAATACTTTCGGAAACATTCTGAAATCAAGTAGTAGCATACGCCTGGTGCACCATATGGTTTCCGGGGATCGATTCCTTTTCGAGAAAAATAGATTGTCGACACCGGAAAACGGCAACACCGATCTATCAGACGGCCGGCACGTGCCCCACCTCCCACCTGGGCTTAATTGATTTTCGTTCACCTATCCATCGAACAAGTCATTCGAACGTCGATCGAAACTTGTTAACAACTCGGCGCATAGTACAATGGTTGGGGTCATCGGGAAGCAATTTAGGTTTACCGAGTAAATTACGAAATTCCTTGCTGGATTAACGGACTCGAATCCTTCTCTTTTCTCTACGCCTGCTCTTTATCCTGAAATCTGCCGCGTTCGCCGGCAAGGTAACACCTTGCAGCTCTGGCGTAGGGCACGCGCCGTGTCTGGGACCAGGGGCCCGTTCTTACCAGGGGTAGATCCCGCTGCAAGATGAATATCTCTAATTGTCTCGAGGCGATTCGCCTCGAAGGAACGGCCGTTGCATTCCGATAATTTTCCTTCCATTCCGCCTCCGTTTTCCGTGCGACCGATCGAGTGCGCGCGCGCGCGCGCCCCCCAGTTAATTAATTTCTCTTTTTACGTGTACCATTTTAGGTAGAGACGTTCTACTATTATCTATTACTCATCTATTAGATAAGAACAAAACTTGTCGGTGTTTCGTATATGCAACTTTCGTTTAAAGTTGCTACGAACGGTTACTGTGATATAATTATCGGTGTAACAGATGTGTAATAAAATATCGAATGTACCACGCGATGATTCGTAAGTCTGTGTAAGTATACCGGCTACTCTTTGTTTTCACTTCCTCACCGACTTCTTTTTATTCGCACCGACGAATAAGTTACGCGTATTACATGCAATTATTATGTTTCCGCAGCCTCCATTATAAAGGCATCTGTCGCGGTCAACCGAAACGAAGGAGCGTTGCGATGAAAGTCCGTCGAAGCGAATAGGAAGACGACCGGAAAATCGGGAAATCGGAAATTCCAAATAAACGATCACCGCCTGATGTTGGCAATTCGTTGCAAGTTACAAAGTTGCTCCCTTCCACTCGTCCGTTATCTAAATCAACCCGGGACTCTTTTCTCCCGTGTTCTCCGGGAAGCGTTCGGCTCCTGTGTAGGCAGGATAAAAAGGGCCCGCCGGTGGTGGTGGGTTCCTACGGGGTAAAGCGGTGTCTGCGAAGACGAGGAGAGGGTAGATGCACAAGTAGCCAGAATGGGCCACCAGGTGCACCTATAGAATGGACATAAAACGAAGTGGGAACCATATGTTGATGCGCTGAAGGACGCGGCACGCGCCACACTCAAACCTGAGCCTTTACATCGCGAGGATCGCTAGAGCGATGACAGGGCCACCGAGGCTCTGTCCATACCCGATTACGTGATTCGACCGTCTTTCTGATAGATCGACGACACCTCGACGGTCACGTTTCTTCCGACGATGACGATGCGTCATTTGAGGGAGAAGTTTCGAGCAAGTGTTTAATCGATCGTGTTCAAGTTCAATCGAGTGGGTTCAAGGACGAACAATTTGTGATAATATTCGTTGATAATATGTAACAGGTGAAACGAGTTCGATGAGTTCAAAATTAGCTTTTAAATTAAAAAAGTTCCACGGCCTCCGTCTTCGCTTCCAACGAATTGATATTTAATCGAAGCATCGCTAGTAACCGATCGATCGTAAAGAAAAATGTCCCATCTGTCGAATCATCACGAGTACCCAATCTCGAATGAAACGATAACAACGACGTATCCAAGTTCGACGAGGAGTAACGACACTTTGTATCCTTCGCCGTACAATTCCCCAAATTACGAGTCCATCGGTGTCCCCTATGGAGAGAACTACCAGCGCAAAGGTGAGCTCACCCCGCGAAAAGAAGCGATAGTTGCGAGATATTCGAGAACACCGGAGACATACGACAGAAGAGACTCTTTTAGCGTTCTGACACCTGTAACACCTCAGAGGTAAGCGCGCCTCTCGTCTACCATCGTCTACCAAACAGTTAAACAGTCGCATTGAAATTGCACTTAATTTCTTTATTATTAGAAATTATAAAATCATTTCAAATGTTTAACTAAGTTAGTTAATATAGCTGCACAATGAGTAGCGCAAGGTATGCAATTGAAATAGCCATAATGGCAAGATACGCGATCAAAGTGTACACCAGCAATTCTTGGAGCGACATTCGTGTTAGACATCGTCGACTGTATTATATTTTTAGCAAGAGAGAATTTCCACGAGATTTGTTGCAGTTTCAACAGGTACGAGTCGCAACGCACGATAAGCCACAATGCTTCTCCAGGATCGATGCTACACGAAGACAATTCCGTGGAGTATCATCCGCCAGCGTATTGCTACGAAACCCCGCCTCAAGAGCAAAAGTTTCATCAGTCCCTTGAAAGCGGGCAGTCGATGCAAATGATGCTCGAACAGCGGAGGAATTGTTGGGAACCTGTTACATCCGCACAGGTAAGCATCGTTTGATACGTCGTCGAATTCGGACGAATGTCTACAGTTGAATCTGAAAGCATTATTCGTGAAGAGAAGATACGAATCGAACTTAGCTCGGCTAAAACGGTAAAAAGCTCGGAACGCCCGTTGTCGATTAACTGACGTGTCAAATTACTAACCGAAAATCTGTCAAACTATCTCGAAGCTTCTTCGAACGCTTTCGACAATATCGAAAGTGTCATCGGTCGAGGGTTGGTACTGACGATTGCTTGGACATTTTTAGAAGCAAATATCACCTACGAACAGTCCGCGAAAAGGAAGGCGCCGATCCAGAGACGTACCACCGTCGCCGAGCGTGCTGAAGCGACGCCGTTTGGCCGCGAACGCGCGCGAAAGACGTCGTATGAACGGTCTGAACGATGCGTTCGATAAATTACGCGAAGTTGTGCCCAGTCTTGGAGCCGATCACAAACTGAGCAAATTCGAGACGTTGCAAATGGCACAAACCTACATCGCCGCGCTCTGCGATCTTCTTCAAAGACACGATGGAAAATGGCAATGAATCTCCTACGAGATTCTGATATTTCGGACCTTCGAACTGTTATCGATATAGACTAAGTAAGATAATTCGAATAATTAAACGTTCAAAGTTGTATCGGAGTAGAGAGAGAGAGAGAGAGAGAAGCGTGATTAACTTTAATTAACGTCAGCTATCGAATAGATACGAGAATGTAAAATAGAATATTAGATTCTTCTTTTGTATTTATTTATCATTTTCTTATCGTTTCATTTTCTACGAGCGTGCATCGTGCGTGCCATTTGTTGCATTAACAAATCGTACACGATCAAAGACGGCTAATAGTCCAAAGAAATGCGTTAGATTTATTATTTAATTATTATGTATCGGAATTAATGCGAGGCGAGGACGATCTTTATACTGTATTTGTCGTGTAGCTAGTCAGGAATATTTCGAGAAGCGACTTCAAAATTCCTACGACTTGGAACAATCATTTTTCGAACCGTCCATTAGTAGAATCGAAATAAGTACGATATATACGAAGCCAAAGAAGGATTGTATAAACGAATTAACGATAATTACTTAACAAAACTGATGCGAATGTAAAATATTGTAAATAAAGTACCCAAATATTCGAACGAAGAGTTACATTTTTCCGAATGGAAAATTTCCAAACGTCATACATTTTGGATTGGAAAGAGTGGGGGCGGTGAGTGGGCGGTGATCGGATGGAAAGAAAGGGACGACAGTGATCGGTAACCCTTTACCAGAGGGTAGATTGGCAAGTTCGGAAGAGAAAATTTCTGTTTTGAGAAGCGTGGGTGAATAGCTGCGGGCACGTGCCACACAATAGAACTCGTTAGCGGTTTCTCGTGTTTCTTTATTCTCTATTTCTCTCGTTCTCCAAACGAAGATCCACCATTCCAGCTGCCTGATAATTAGCGATCATTAATTACAGCGACGAACACATGTTGCGACCGATATCGCGGATGGAAGTTGAAAGGGGACCGCGGGTTTTCCTTCGATAAAGACATTGTTGAAACTCGATTCCGTGTAATCGAATTAGCGACGAAAACGAAGGGTGACAAAGGAGAGGAATCGTGAAATTTGTGGAGAAGACAACATGTTCGAGCGTTGTCTTCGGAATAGGCGAGAAGAAAATTCGTGAGACGAATCTGTCCGTCTGCAGAGTTCGATTTTGGGCGTGACGAAAGATAGTCGAGTTTTCGAAATTGCTATTTCAGGTAAAATTCGTGCCGCTGGTGACCTTCCGCGTCGGTTTATTTGAAGCTACGAAACCAGGAATCTTGCCATTTCTCGCTGATTCGTTGCTCTACTACTACGAGAGAAATGTGGAAAATCTGGAAAACCGGAGGTTTCGATCGCAATCTCCTTCGAAAGTTAAACTCGCACACGACCAAAGAATCTCCAGGAAAAATTACGCTGTTCTATGCCCGAGTTCGAAAGGAAGGGCGATTCGTTCCAGACTGCGAGGACTTTGCGACACCTCGCTACCCTTATGGTGTCAAAAGGCAACACCCTAGACGGAATTACGATTCCAGCCACCTGACACCGTGTCGAAAGATTTTGCCACCGCTCTCTTTCTCTACTCGGCTCGACCGCAGAACTCGTTAACCCCTTCTCTGATTAAAACGCTCGTTGACCGATCCGGACGGATGGTTGCCTCTAGCTTCGGAAGAACGAAGCCGCCAAAATTCGTCTCGAAAACTCCCATGGCGCCACGTTTCTCGGAAAGTTCACAACGTTTTCCAACGGTCGATCAACGGTCGAGGTGATTGAATCGTGCATTAATCGATATTTTAAATAACAAAAATAGGCAAAAGGTGGGGTATACACAACACCATGACGTTTCTCAACACTGTAATAAAGCCACCTCTCTCTCTCTCTCTCTCTCTACCGATGACGGAAAGGCTTCCCCTCTCTCTCTTCTCTCTCGATGGAATCGAGAGACGACGATGGTAACGACGAATGAACAACACACACACACCACCACCGTCCCTTTGTGCACGAATTATATTTCGTACTGAACTAGAATTTTACATATGCTGACTGAACACAGCATACACGTTCACGAATAACAAATATTCGTACTCACACAACACAAGGGAGGTGGGGGGTGGTGGTGGTTTGGGGTTATTTCTCTCACACGTCATACTTTTTTGCTCGCTCAAAATTTTCATCGAGTGATATATATTATATAATATATGTTTTCTTCGAGTGTGGAAAGAGGGAACCCAGACCAATGGTCACTGCCATTCGGATCTGTGATTCACACACTCTCGGGGGAGGATGAGATGACGCCGGACACTTGGGTGAGACGCAAGAGCCGTACAACACGGAAATAGGAGGGAGGATGAAGGAGAGACGAAGGAAGGGAGGAAATGTCGGTTGCGAGAACATTGGAATGCGCCGTTCGCTATTGTTGCAAACGTCACGGACCCCACCAAATAACTAAGACCGCGATTCTCTATTATATAGTAACCGGTATCTCGATCGAGCACTTGCGAGAAAGTTACAGTTTCTGCGACATCTGTCTGCTGCGAAGAAAAACATTCTTACATTTGTTAGTCTACCGTTAGGGGCAATGATAACCAATCGATAAGGTTGCTCAAGTATTTTAACGTGTCCGTACACAGTATTGGCACAGTGTATTACAAGAATCTTTCAACTTCAATGTCCACTGTAACGCACGCGATGAAAACAGCGCGATCAGTAGCGAACCAAAAGTGAAATAAATTCGACCAATGGAGAAGAAGGGATTACGAGTTGAACATTTTTCGTCTGTTATTTTGCAACAACTGACGCTACGTCCCGAAGAATTCTAATTACGCGGGAGCGAACGAGAAGTCGATTAGGGTTGAAAAAGCGCGAAAAAGAATAGGATGAAAGAGAGGGGCGTACGAGGGGCGTTCATCCATTGAAAAGGATGAATTTTTGCGTTTTGCTGGGACGCGGGGCGAAATAATTTTTTTTTCTAAAAATGTGAAAGTCGCACACTGGCATAATTCGTTTTCTGTCGCCTTTTGCGGTTCTCGTACGAGAACGCAACTGGATATTAGGAATCCTCGGGACGATCGCTCTAATCGAAGCGCAATTTAGAGGACGCTTTCAGCGGGCCGTGTGCCACCGCAGACTTTAGGAAGGCGGCGGTGGTTAAGGGTGGAACAATGTTCGTGTCGATACACGCGCTCGTGAAATGATAATCGTTCCTTGGAAGGTATTATTCGAATTTAAACAACTAGAACTCCGGTGAAGAAAATGGCATCGCCCGATTAAGAATAACGATTATTACCGAATAATCATCAGTGCAGCGTTCAATTCGGCAGAACCGTAGGATCGTGTGTCTCATTGTTCGTATAAATTATTGCTTCGACATCGATTTCTCGGAGCTGTAATTTAGTTACCGTTTGTCGTTGAACACGTACCATCGTATTACTGGCGCAGCACGCGCCCTGTCCGAAATATGGCGAACAGATGATCACGATGAATGCCTTGAAAACAGTAGGTGCATTCGCGGAGGACGATGCCAGAATTACTGGAAGGTGAATAAGTTTCGTGTGTCAAACAAGTGTCGAACGTTTCTTCGAATTTAAAGAAAATAGCTGATATCGGTTTCACCGCCACTCGATTCCTCGCGTGTTAAATAATTAAGAAGCAACAACGCTCGTTAGAAAACAATTTTTAAACGTCGATCCCCAGTGACAGCGTTCCACCGGGCAATTAGAAGGTAATTAATCCCCCGGTTCGAAAGCACGGTCACGGTTCGACGGTCAGGATGTAACCGATGCAACAGATGACACCGGCTTCTCGATGCCACACCACCACCCAGGCTATCACTACGCCAGGGATACCGCATTTATTCTCCGCCCCGTAGACTCGTGCCATGTGGCTCGTCCCCTCTCGTCCACGTGGAACCATCTTCCGACACGTCATCGGTATACCTAATTTACGATCGCGCGGCACTCTCTTTCGAAGTTTGGCGAACCCGAAGGAACCAACCACGCGATCGCCGAGGTTGCAACTGCAACGTATTAGAAAAAACGAGTTTCGAGTACGCGGAACGTACGGGGTGCGATAAGACCAGCAACCCCCCTTATCTCGTCGGGGTTAAGTCGCGTGTACCCAAAGCCAAGTACCGTACACGAAGCCTGGTACAACGATGCCAGTCTTTATCCTCGCTTTGTCGAGCGGCACTTCGCACAATGTCGCCGGGAGAATATTCGCGGCTACGCTCGCGACGATTCCTCGCGAGGTTCGACAGGAAACGTCCATTAGCGTGCCACTAGACGACGATTTATGGCACGGTACCCGTTTTCTTCTTCTTCTTTCCTTCTTTTTTTCTTTCTTTTTTCCTTCTTTTCTTCGTTCCTCTACCTCGCCACGCCGGTCTTGTTCTCGTTTATCCGACAATTGCTAAACGAAAGTCGTAGTTATCAGCGAGCAACGGCCGACAGGTAACAGCGGGGTTTTTCGTAGCAAGGCTCCCGAATCGTCAGGTAATTTTACAACGATGTTCCGCCACCCGTCATAAAACACGATCACCCGAGAAATTTGTTCGGGACGCCCCGGCTAAGTGAAGTACCGTGTTCGATTTTCGATTAGAGGAAACGACTTTTCCAACCTTTTCGATCGTTCGTTAGAGCGGTAGAAGAGATGCGTAGAAGAGAGGCGTGAAATAGAATGGGAAAGGATTCCTGTTCGCTTCCTCGCGTCACATGACGGTTCGCGCGACCCTGTAATTCCGGGCAAATATCCGCGGCAGGGTGTCGTCTGGCAGAAGTGCGGTTCGTGGCGGTCGTGGCGGTCGTGGCGGTCGTGGCGCGAAATAACAACCGGGGGGAGAGGTATTATTCCGGAGGTCCATTTATCCGCAACGGGGTAACAGAGGGCTAACAGAGTCCGCGGGTAGAGATGATCGCGTACGTTCACGCGAACGCTTACGCGAACGCGAAGGGCAGCCGAGGCGAATCAGCGGGGCGTGACCGAGGGGCAGAGGCTGGCGCAATTGCGGCCCACGCCACGTGCCGGTCGCGTGGCACCAACCGACGAAGGGGCCCTCGCGATGTCGCTCGCCATCTCGTAATGTCCTATTCCGGTATGTCATGTGCGAGAGATCGTTGAGCTCACCGGAGCACGACGGCACGCGACCACACTCTTCTTCCTCTCTTCGCCTTTCTCCTTTTCGTATGCGTCCTACTACCGTCCGCGTCCCTTCCCTTCGCTTCTACGAGCGAACCCACATCTATCTCTCTTCTCTGAGTAAATCTTCGTTTTTTAAGATTAAACGTTCAAAAGTTACGTTGCCGTATGGCGAGACTCTTCGAAATTACGTATCCGTTGTTCTTCGTTTAGAATGTAACGCTAGTAACGGGAAGATGATGATGACCGTACGATTATCCCAAGTATCGTCCTCCAAGTTTTCATCGCTATCAGGCTATGATTTACATTCTTTCCGTTTATACTACGTACATCTTGCGCATACGTTAACTAACGCCACGATTAGGGAAATCAAATTCTTCTACATTTTTTATCGTTGCGCAAAGTAACTGTTCAAGAGAAGCTCGCGATAAGAGTAACAACTTTCTACAGATAGATCTATATGGAACGCATTCTTCGCGAACGTGCTAATAATGTTTCCAAGTGAAATTTCCAGATCGACGTCTCCTCGATCATCCCGAAGTAATTCTATTCGACGTTAATTATATCGAAGGGATTACACCGACAAAGAGTTAATACTCTCGCGTCGATAATACCATAATCTAATAATAAATCAAAATTAATAGAACGACGATAGAAAATGTGTTTCTAACGGTAGAGGAGACGATGAAAAGGCTGGTGGACATAAAAGAGAAGATTGATGTGAAATCAGCGCAAATGCATAATTATCGTCAAAGCACACGCGTCTGATTATAATAGTCGATCTCGCGTAACGGTATCGACTTTTTCAAGCGTAAACGTTTACAGTTTCTCTCAACTCCACGTAAATTGTCTACGCCTAAACGAAATAGAGCTTTCAACTTTTCGATGGAAAAAGCAACGAGGTGTTAAAACCGCGGGACACGCGACGAAGGCACGCGATTTAATTCGAGCTCTATTCGATTCACAGCTATCACGCGACCGTTGCGTACTCGTGGGTAACGATCCGTGCGAACGCGTCGAGGAGGATGCCACCGATGAAGGAATATATTCGCTGTATCCTAACGTGAATTCCAATGAGCCCGATGTATTTCGACCGTTACGCTCGAGACGGCTGCACTCGTTCCTGGCTAATCTACGAAATCTCCCGCCAAAACAGGCACCTTTCTCTCTCAACCATGACGTATTAGTTCACTGCACGCATATCTACCCTTCTTTGACTCCTTTTACGATTCAACGTTACCGCTGTTCAGAGATAGATCTAGCTGTTTAGTCGGATGATCCCGTTCGTCTGATCTACTTTCGAGAAATCCAATTTTTTTCTTCCACCCGTATTGTCGGTGGTCCCCTTGTTGGCTTTAGACGATCATCGTTCGAATGCGCGCGAAAGCGAGGGTCCGAGGTGGGTCGATTTCAATTTGATGCATAACTCTGACCAATGACTTATAAATTGGCTTAACTCGCCCCACGCGAACGCTGTCGCGCTTCATCGCCGTTCAATTTTCGGTAACACGATCGCGCGATCGATAATCTCCAGACAACCTCTCTTTATATCGAACCAACAAGAACCGCACCAATTAAACGCGATGCGATTAATCTTATCTAGCGATTAAAATTAATTACACCTTATTTGAAATGACGCGCGTTTGAATTACAATTATCTACAACAAGTAGGGTTTATGATTTTAAGTAGGCGGTTTGAGATTGCGCGTTCTTATTTTTCAAAGATTAGTCGGTATCGTAGTATATGATATCTATATTCGGACTAATGGCACGATTTATGACTCCAATTTGTCCACGAAGAATTACCTCGTTTGCGATTTATGGCTCTGCCGCGTGATAATAAATCTATATTACGTTACCATCGACAAAAGCTGTTAGTTCACCGTGAAACGTTTAGCATACGAATTATTGAAAAATATATTCCATATCATCGACAGCGAACCGCTAACGTATCAACGACAAACTTTCGATACAAAAGTTACCGCTAGAAATGGCGATAAGGCACTCGTGGCGTCGTAGCTAAAAGAAAGTTTTTTTTATTATTTCACTTATCGGGACAGAGGCATCGCTCTAATTAATCCGTCCGCCATCTTCACACGTCGCTGGGTACACCTTGCCAGTAATTATACTACTCTTGTACTCTTTTCCACATCGTATGCTATTTATCTATTCACGCGCGTTATACGCATTTGTAAATATAATATATATATAATAGATATACTCTGCGCGATAGTAAAATTTCGAATAAATATTCGAAAAAAATATACTACCGCGCTTAAGCATTTATCAACATCATGGCCAATCGTTTCTCCATCACGGAACATGAACCCAATCGCGCGTTCAAAAGCACCAGGCGCATTAATGAAATATCGATAAATCTCGTGATTTGTTGCACGAAGCGTCCAAGTTCAATCAATTTCTATTAACAACGATCGCTTTCTCGCAGCAACAATTTATACATCGTATAATTGTTCATAGTCCTGTTAGGTAACGAAGGAAATTCCGGTTATCATCAGCCGTACAGTATTTCGGACGCGACGACATTACACCAGGGTGACGAATCGTGACGAATCGTGACGAATCGCGAGGAAACGCGACGAGTGGTAATAGCCAGAGAAAAACGGGCACCTCGCTGTTTTAAGCCGCGATCATAGTAATCACTCGGGGGACATAAATTAAAGAAGAAGGCAGCGTCTCGCTTGAGGGTGAGATGACGAAGCAACCGTCGGAATCACTTCCTAGGTGGCGATGGTACCGAAGCACCTGGTCGGTCACCCGTTATCCATGACCAGGATAACGTCGTTGCACCTATCGTTCCTCGATTAATGCAACGCATTACCGACATTTTAAACGCCATTCTCGTTTCCTAGTCGAATCGATTGTAAAAAATGTTCATCCATTTTCCGTCAGCGACGTAACGTGATTTCACGGAAATGAAAACGCTCGAGGCGAATTAGAAGTTTCGGTGGATTTGTTAACGCGTAACGTTCAAAGAGAACCGTGTCGAGAGAGATTCTCCGCGCTTTCTTTATATATCATTTCCAGCGTTATGCGCGTTACGTCTTCCACGGAGAGATAATTCACTTGTAGAATCTGTACGATGCGTAATCGTACTCGCGTTGTTTTAACGCTCGAATTTCCTGAGAAAAGTTCACTTTTTCCATATCAGTCGATATTCAAAGTGCAAATCATTATCCGCACCATTCGATCATCGATCCAGTTAGATCGACGGGATTCATAGAAATAATAACCAGGTGCGCCTTTACACCTGCGAGTGAAACGTTGCAGGAAATTGCCTTTTTTTCTTATCAGCTGAATGGATCAGTAAAATGATTTCCTACGCATAATAATTTCTAAATCGAATAGGCAAACCTATTAACGCCGCAGTTTGTTGCTAATTACCGGCGTATAAAAGAGCGAGGATTCAAATTTCTTAAACCCGTGATCCCGATGCTCTCCGAGGAATAAGCGAGGACATCATCCGCTATCGTTGCTTCGCTATAAACACCTTCGAAATACGAGCGTCCACTAAACGAACAGCTACTTCTCGGATCTTTCGATTTTATCGGTCGGTTAACAGGTTATTACCGTTGTCAATTACACCGCAGCTACTT
This sequence comes from Xylocopa violacea, assembly GCA_963969225.1. NCBI lineage: Eukaryota > Metazoa > Arthropoda > Insecta > Hymenoptera > Apidae > Xylocopa > Xylocopa violacea. Next base: position 21,469,275 of record CAXAJV010000015.1, read on the forward strand.
GGAACGAGCGAAAAGTAACTGTACAGTACAGTATCATCGGAGTGCAGAAATATTTTGACACGCGCGCGGTAGAGGATTTCGATGCGACGACGTCGTAAAGCGAGCTCTTCGATGTTACGACGCGGCGGTATTAAAATAAAATTATACTCGAAGTATTACCGCCATCGCATCCTACTTTGCACGATTCGTTTGCGTACTTTTGATAATCAATTTATATATCGTTTCTGATTCGTAATGAATCTTGTCTGGCGCGTATCGCGATCCCTCGGTGTACCGTTTGACTTGGCGCGAACATTGCACACAGTCACCGAAATCAGAGAGCATATTGTTCAACGCTCGCGCGTCTTCTACTTTCGTATCTCGCGGGACGGATCCGTCGGGAACCGATGGTGAAACGGCAGGCTCGTTTTCTCTCGCTTGGCTTTCTCGGACTGCAATCGCTGATACGAAACCGTTAGATGCGAGAAATTAATGAATCTCTTCCAACTGCGCGAGACATTTGACGATCGACCTCGTTGCGACAAAATTGATCACCGCTTGCGATTTATCCTCCGACCGTGAAATCGAAACGGAAAAGTTCTTTTCCAAGGTTTTCCTTGCGCGGCTCGGAAAGGAAACAAAGGATGCCCCGCGGTAAAGTGGTTCATTTGCGGCTCTCTAACGGAGTGTCAGATATGGTGCGAGCTAATCGGATGTAAATTCCAAACTAGCCAACGCCCACGGCTCTCTACTTTTTCTACAATTAACGAGCCGTTTGTGGAAAAGGGCAGAAATTGGCAGGACTCGGGATCGTTTTGCGCCGAGGGCGCAAGCAGCTTCGGCAAGGCACGAAAACGCCGCGGCTAAGCCTATAATTAGGACACCTCGGTGTGATTCTAATTAAGGGCCTGGGCCTTTGCCATAAATCTAAGCCTGTTACGGAGGTCATGTTCGAATGAACCCCGAGGAATTGGTGTCTTAAATCATTTGGAAAATCAAACCTACTGTCGTCTGATCGAACGAACATCGATGTACTGCCTTGAAAAATTTACGGTTCACCCTGTGCTGGTTAACGACACGGTTCTCCCTCCAATTACATCTTAAAACGCTAATCCACGAGTAAACACAGCAACTTGGCTCGTCTAACAGCAGGTAACAGGTAGGAATGGGATCAAGTTCGAATCCGAGTCGATAAGTCATAGTAAAGCACGAGTTTCGATTCACGATGGTTAAAAAAAAAAAAAAATGCGTACGTAGCCGGTAAAACGCGAATCATTATGTTGTAAATCATCGGCACCGTGGTCTTCCGAACTGTAACTGTGGCCGCGGCCGGCTAATAATCAATTTATGCCCTTGATCGACCGCAATAAATTTATTATTGCGCGCCGTCGAGTTATTCGTCGTCCGATCTGACGGATAGATCGTTTCTCCGCCACCTACCGTACGTCCATTATAGATCGATCTTTCATCTATTACACCGATCGGAAATTTCTCATTCTTATCAGAAATATTTGGATAAATTTATATAGTACACCCGATAGATCGTTTTGCATAGAAAAGAAACTGCAACATAATGGTCCTTCGGTGGATGTTCACGAGGATCGATAGATCGATCGACGGTCACGCTCGAGCCCAGGACAGTTCCTGGTGGGGTTCGTTTGACGCAAATTACTTGTATTCATTATGATTGACCAATTTTGTCCAGCGTAATAGCGTCAAGTCTCGACGAAATAACGTCCCCTATCTCTGCGATGCTTAAACTTATCGCTCAATTGTGAGACACGACTCGGTATTAAAAAAGTATGAAAATCAACGCATGGATAATGATACTTTCCACACCATTCATCGCGTTGCCTCTTTTTATCACAAACGTTCGTAAACAAGACGCGATAATTAACTTCGCTTAACGGTGTACTCTGAAAGAGGAGGGAAGCGAATAGAAAGGAAAAGATGAGACTCGGAAGAGATTCCGACGACAGGCACCCTTTTACAAATTAAAACTGCGGCCATGGGCGTAAACTCGTCGGTGTTCGCGGCTTGGGTCGGGCACGGGGAATCGGCTCATTTGTTGCGTATTAGCAGAGGATAATGAGGTTCTGGAGGCTGCCGCCGTTTGCGAACGACCGAGTGACTTCGAGTTTCCGATGAAAACGAGGATGAAAGCAAACGAGATACGCCTACACGGTCCCTGACCAGAGTTTTTGTGGGATTCGAGAATTTCGAAAATCACGGGTTGTTCGCGCATCCGCAACCGAGCGAAAGTTAATCGATTTCACCTCGTTCGTCTCGTTGCGTCGCCCTTTCTTCGACGATAACACTCGTTCGTTGGCAATTATTTTTTCCAAGAAATAACAAACACGACAAACACGACTTAATAGTCGCGTCCACCAAATTTCAAACAAGCCGCGCATCACCTTTGCGGTAATTTATGTTAATCTCTTTTTTATTATCACGTACGCGCAAACCACTTACGATTACCTCAGACAATTAACATTTCACTGGTTACTTGAAAACGTCATTTTCTACTTTCCACAGTGGGAAAATCCAAGTACTTTGAACGGTAATATCCGATTAGATTACGAGTCGTATCGTTCCATTCCGGTTAGCCTCTGGTTGCTTTTTTGCATATGTTCCGTGTCATCCGAAGGTAAAAAGAGCGTAAATATTTGTTTCACGTGGTCGCCGATATCGTGACGCATACTTGCAGTGTTTTTCGCATGTGCGAGAAGCAAATTTAAACGAATTTAAACGTGCACGCGACAATAAATAATTTTACGAGGATTTTTACGTGCACGTGCAATAATAAGACATACGTAATTTTCCAATTATCAGCTATTGAATTTTGACTGAATTGTATCTGGCCACTCGAAACTGAATTAACGTCGTGTTTCTAACGATTTTGTCAATACGCGAATATAAGTGTCCATAAACTCCTGTCGCGCTCCTAAATGATACGACAAGCTCGGGGACCAACGCAGTTATTTGCGTCAGTAAAAATAATCACGTACAATAAGATTCGTCAATAAAGATGTTTTCGCGCGAACTTTAGTCACCTAACACGTAGTAAAACGTAAAACTCACGTGGCTTGTGGAATACGTGAACTTGAAATGTCGACGGCTTTTTTTAGTTCGTTGTTATTTTTAAATTCGTTATGCAACACTCGTGTTATTATACCTGGCGTACGATTCGCGTTTCGTACTACAAGCACGGTGTGATACTCGATAACGTGGTCGCGCGATCAACGTGTTCGCCTGAAAAATTTCCTCAATATCTTAACGTAAAGTTGCTTTCCGTGAACGAAGAACGAAGAACGTAACGATACGTAAAATCGAGGCGGTGCGGATGGTAGAATTAAATTTGAATACCCTTTCGGGAATCGAGGCGAGTTCGATCGAGAGGAAAATCGAAAAATAGAGCCAGATGCCGCGTCTCGAATGTCAAGAACGCGGCGCCTCGTCCCGTGGCAGTGCGTGCCCGGTTGATAGAGCGTCTTTCTTTCGCGTCGATCGTCTTTCGACTCCGACTTGGAGAGCCCCCAGCGAAGAAGAAGGACGAAGGAAGACGAGGGGCGTGTCCGGTCGCGCGGCTTCTACAAAGAGATGCCCACTTCCCTGTGGACCCCTTCCACTCCTCCGGAATCCCTTCCACGTGGGTCCCAGGAGTCCTCCGTCCCCACCATCGGGCCCTAAGAAAACTGGGCAGCATGGTCCAGACCACGAGATCGCCAGGTAAAGTCAGTTTACGCAACGCTTCCGTACGCGAAGCATACACGGTCTCATCCAGAGGATCCCGAGAGTCCTTTCGATTCCTTCGACCGGTTCGAGAGAGAGAGAGAGAGAGAGAGAGAGAGAGAGAGAGAGAGCAAACATGAGATCCCGCGACAGGATCGTCTGAGAGAATGTATCGCGAGAATTGAAACTTTCGATAAGCTATTTCCCATCGGGCCAGTTCTAGTGTATTATTACGAATCGCAGCAAAGTAGTAGAGAGAAGAAACGGCAGAGACGTTCCGCGAGAATGACCACCTACGCCAGTTTCCAACAGTACGACCTATTAGATTCCGAGGGTTATGGGTCCGCGAGTAGCCCAGAATCGAATCCACGGGGTTGGAGCCATCATCAAGAGATCTACCCTCAACCGCCCAGGTCCAGGGGTAGCAGCTGCGGAAGCGTGAGCTCGGTCGATTGTCAGAATCGCGAGTACCAAGAGATCGGGACCGCGAACGGCAGCTTTCACGTGACCGGCACCGGTCACTTCGACTTCACCGAGTTCTACGAGGGTTACTACCACCAGGAAGGCTGCCATCATCCGAACAACGCGAGATCCACGGGCAAGGAGCCGGCGGGCAAGCTGATGTTCAGGATGGACGAGTGCACGGAGAACGTTTACGAAGGTGCGCCCAACGAGAATTCCCCGACGACCAAACAGAACCCGGACACACCGCCAAAGATGGAGCACCACGCGAGCAATACGTTTGGTAACGGCAGGTGCCACGACTTTGGCCAGAGCCAGGAGAGCTTCTTCGCCGCCAAGAGTTATGGTATTCCGAAAGGTGACGGTTTTTTGCCTAGGAATAACGGCAATCTATACGGGCAGAGGGGCGACATTCTTTATTTGGGCGCCGCGTACACCGTCCACAGGAACGAGAGCAGCTACGTTCAGAACGAGCCGGACGGCAAGTGCGAGCCGTCGAGGTATCATAAAAAAAGCGACTCCGTTCGCGTCGCGTCGATGGAGTATGCCGGGCAAAAGACAAAGGAGGCCATGCAGAAGATCAAAAACGGGACGCCGGGTATCGAGGTGCTCAGGAAGAGGCGGTTGGCGGCGAACGCCAGGGAAAGAAGGAGGATGAACAGTCTGAACGACGCGTTCGACAGGCTCAGAGACGTGGTGCCTAGTCTCGGTAACGACAGAAAGCTGAGCAAGTTCGAGACGCTGCAAATGGCACAGACGTACATCGCCGCGTTGTACGAATTGCTGCAAAGAGAGTGACGCCGATTATCGTCATCGTAGTCGATCCTCGTCTACGTCGAGGAAGACAGAAGCGATGGGACCTCCTATGGGAATACCGGACAATGGAGGGGTATAGTCGAGGGTGTGTATAGTCGACGTAACCCAAGCCAAGTGGTACGTAGGATATTTGACAAAATTGTTAGGAAAAACAAGTAGTCGTGAACCGCTCGATTCACGAGGCATTCGAGGAAAGAATTTCAATTTCGATCTCGGCGGATAGTTTAATTAGCAATAATTACGGTGCGCGTTCGCTAATGCTTTTCCCTCGTGCAGCCTTGTTGGCGGATACCGGGGCATTTTTTCAGCAGATCGTAACCGCGATAACATCGTTTTAAGCCCGTAAGGGATGCGACCACCGCAAGGGAGCGAAAATAGGTGCGTTCGAACGGCGAAGCCGCGCTAGCCTCGAGTTCTACTTGTAAATAGACTATCACGTGGCGTGTTCTAGCTGTAAGCTTTCTGTAAATATCTAATTAGACGCGACTAAGTTATTACGACGCTGTAGAAGTAATTCTGTACATACCACCTATGAATGAGCGGACGAGGATCGATCGGTCGCGATTGCAAAAATCGTGTATTTATTCTATTTATTTAACTCTTCTATCGGTTGCGCGGCATTGGCGATGACCACGTAGAAGCGTTGAATCGTTTTGATGAAAATTACGACGCACGCGACGAACAACGACGCCGCAAAAAATGTTCAGGCACACCAAAGAATTCGTAGGCGCTAAGGAAGATACACGCACAGTGGTAACCAGTGGTAACTGAAAATTCGACAAGTATTCGAAGTTTCATTTTCTCTAGAACGATGATACGGAGTCTCGTTCGGCGCGGCGATTCAGCGGCGATTCAGCGGCGATTCAGCGGCGATTCAGCGGCGATTCAGCGGCGATGTTCCTCCCGCAATTAGGGATATGCAAAAATCAGAGGACAAATGGCGACGGTCGGCCACCTCCACTTAGCAGTCAATCACAATTAAATACAATTTTGCGCGAGCTTCGGGGTCCGGTAATGGCGCAAAAAGAGAGCAAATTGAAATCTCCTAGCTGACAGAATGATAGATGGTGCCGGCCAGACGCGAAAACACCGAGAACGAGAAAGATGGGAAGGGAAAGGAAGAGGAAGAGAGAAGAGGAGATGAAGTCGCGAGGAGTGAAAGAGAGTTATAGTTACCTTCCTTTCCTGAACGCTGTGAGAAAGCTGCTTCTCTTCGTTTCGAGCCGAGAAACGCGAGGACGGACGGAAACACAAAAGTCTACACCGGACCGATTTCTCCGACCAATAAATATCGTGTGCTAATCCTTTCCATCCGGAGAAAATCTGTTTCAACGCCAATTTCCATCCATAGTTGTTACGGAAAATGACTCGATTCTCTCGATTTTGCTTGAAAGAAGGTTAATTAAAACTGTCCGGAACCATCGAGGTACGCGATCGTAATCACGCGCACGGCCGGACTAATCGGCCCTCGCAGCATCGTCCGAAGAGAGCGAAAGATGAACCTGTGAAAAAAACGCGAACGCGGCATTATCGCGCGTGCCTAATTAAGCCCTAGAAATTAGCCGGTTGCCAGGTAGCCCGGAGACGATAGTCGCGATTAATCGAGGCTCGAACAAAGGAAAAGCCCAGCCTCTTTGCACGCGGCTAAACACGAGAATCTATTTCCACGCGTAGCTTCCTCAATTAAGCCGATAGAAATTGATGCGATTCACTGGTCACATTAGCGGGGAAAAGGCTAATTATTCATCGACTCGTTGACGGGGAGCGAGGAGAGAGTTTGAGAGAGGGTGGATGTCGAGCAAGCGAAACAATGGACGCGGGAGGCGCTGCTAATCGGTCGCAACGTCTTCGTTTGTTGCGCTATTCGTCTTCCGTCCGGGCAAGTAACGAGAGTTAGTGGTCCACAATAGAGGTAATATTGACTCTCTACCTATGGAGGAGGAAACGGTGGTAGCGAAAGAAAACCATTTCCTACTATAGCTCGACTCCGGTCGATTCCGGTAACGCAGGCAGTTTGTTATTCGCCGTGGAAAATGTACATTCGCCACGCGGGGTTTTGTTTATTCGCGCAAATGTAGCGCGCGCGCGCGCGCGCAAACCGTGTCACCCGACGCGGAACGCGTTTGGGGTAGAAACGCTCGGTCGACGTTCGTGATTGATTCGTTTGAGAGTTTCCTGGGCGTGTCTCGAACATTCTCGAACCTTGGACCGAGAATGGTACTACCTAACCTTCGTCGAGACTGCTACTCTGGATTAAATTTGCTTCGAACGAACATCCTTCCGTGCACGTTCAAAGCGTTGGAATACTAATTCCAACGTCTTCTTCTCGGCGGAAGGTCGAATGGTTCGCGATACGCGAGTGTACGCGACTTTTAAAGATAAGATTAGCAAGATTACTCCCTATTTTCGAATCAAGCCCCGTCGTTTCCTCTCGCGTGCTCGTCTTAGACGATATTATCATAACTCGCTTCTAATTTGCAGACCAGCGACGAGAGAAACGTAAAAGAAACCGAGCGGGGCGCCCTTCAAATTACGGTGTTTTTCAAAAGTATTGGATGAAGATTCGAGAAGCGATCCAACTATAGTCGTAACGAAATATCGTTGTTCTTTTATCAGCAGAAAAGTAGATTATAAGATGCGAGCTTCGCGCGTTTATATCTCAGACCGGTAACACTGCCATCGAACGATATTGTAAATAAATTGTACATTTTAGATGATAATGTTAATTTAAGAGGAGATTCCATTCAAGTAGGCAAAACAAATTCCCACCAATCATGTTCCTCTGTCGAGACCAAATGTATTTAAGAATGTGCAATGTTGAATAAAAACACCTTGAAAAATTGAAACTGTTGTTTACTCGAAATCAACGTTGTTACTCGAACCTGATTTTACCATATTCCATCCTGGACCTGGAAGATTATCAAAATCGATCGAGTCCGCCTTCCATAATTTCTACCGACTCGCGGGACGAACGAACGAGTCGATCGACGTGGACGACCGACAACCACCGAGTGCATAAGAATGCACATTCCTGCTCGACTTGGAGAACAGATCCCCGAGCAGGACCGCCTAAACTGTTCCTCGAGGCCATCGCCTTTTTCTAGGAAGCCTTACAAACGACGACGAAATATAAGTAGCGATTTGTCGAATATCTTTAACCTTCCCCGATTCTTACCCCGAGGACATCGATCGATCGTAACGTATCTCCCCTCGCGCTTTCTTCGGCTATTTGGCTGATAATCGAATAATCGAACGAAATGTATATGTCACGTGACAACAACAAGTTTGAAGGTTTGAGCTTCAAGTTGCTGCTAAACGCGCGCGAAACGAAAGAAGATCGCTGCTTAACTGCCGATTTCCATTCGAAGGTGAGTAGCGTACGCGCAACAGGTAATTGGTATCTTACGCGGCCGTTGGGAGAATAAATCGATCGTAGCGAATGTTGTTGGGTTTGATAGAATGCCGGATAGCGGCTCGCACAAAGCGACCTTCGTCTGGTCGAGTGAACCTGCTACCAGCCAGACAAATTGATACCAGGCAACGCACTCACTCTCCCTATCTTTTCCGCCTGTACACGGGGGTATCTTACGTGCCTGCAGTAAGTACGGGCGCATAACTCGCAGACCTCGATACGCCGGCGCTGGAAAAGATCGGAGCCGGCTAGCTTATACGCCGCTTACAACCCCGTATTAACTCGAAATAGCGAGCCTCGATCCTTTCCTTCGATCTATTGTTCCACCTTCGAATCACACTTTCGCGGTTTACTTCTGCTATTATTTCGTTTTGTCACCGTGCAAGAGCAGCGGCAGCAATTTGTACCACCCCTCAAGTGTTTCAGTCGGTGACGATTACAAGCCGCGATAATAAAGTTAATGCGCGTACTCCCCGTACAATGGAGTAAACCGCCATTATCGCAATTACTGTTATTATTGCAATTATGAGGATTGCTCGAGGTAAGCTCGTTGAGCGGGAATGAGCATGAATTACGCTTTCAAATGCGAGAACTCGTGAATGTTTGCGTGGATGTATGAAAATTAATAGTCCGCGCGAGCGAACGCGGAGCGATAATCTAACGACGCTTAATATTATCACGCTCATAGTAATACGCGATGGGTGATGATAAAATTGAAACGTCGGGGAGCAACGGTTTTGGAAAAATGTTGCGCGCAAGATTTTCACGTAAATCCGTTTGAATTAAAGGTGGACCTACACCACGCAGAAACAGTAGGACAGGTCCCGTCCGGGTTTCTTAATGTCTACACGTCAGCTTTTCTATTGTACGTTGCTCGTGTCCGTCCTCGAGAAACATCAATGCTCGCTTATCATTAGAACCAACTTTTAAAGCAACGACAAGTCTAGAGAAGCAGAATCCTTTCATATCCGTCGTTGAATAACAAAATGTGCGCTTCGCATCTCGCAGGAGACGCAAGTCGGTCGGTGGTCGAGTTGACAAAAGTTGGACGGACCGTGGTCCTCGGATAGAATCTAGCGAGGGACTAGAAGCCCCGACGACGAGGGAAGCGAACGAACAAGCGCGGCCGTGGCGAACACGCGTTGCCCGGTCGGTGCATTCCTTCTGGGATTAATCGATTTAACGGTTCGACGGGCCGAGCAGTGTCCACGGCGCTATAATTTGATGGAGTGGCGTTCAGCGTACATCTCTCTTTCGCGCGTCATCCACGTCGCGATTCATTGACCGTGCGTTTTCGCACTGTCACCGCGTAACCGTTGCCGCGGCGCGCTCCAGCCGGACAAAGCGCCTGGCGAGAACCAAGAATATCGGGAGAAGAAGAGGAGAAGGGCCGAGATAATACGCGGCCGTCTACGATCATTAAAATTCAAGTTCGCTCGCAGATATTCTCGGCTCCGAACACGGAAGCTCTCTCCGTGCTCTCTCTCTCTCTCTCTACCCTATCTCTTTTCTATCCGCTAGCTCTGCGTCTAGGAGATTTTAGACGGTCCAATTGTCGTGGCACGTTTGCGAAAAAATGATGCGCGTACGTGCGTGCAGTCGTAACAACTGGTCTCGATCGTAATTCGATAATTAAATAGCCGGTTCTTATATATCCGTTTGCTTAGCCAACTTGCATCGCGGACGTCCGTTCGAGGACGTTCACCACGGAGAAAGACGACGTGTCACGTGTGTTAAATCGTTCCCCTATTTCACGGTCCGGGCAATGAAACGCTTCGCGGTCTCGTCCGATGGACGTGATCTTGAAATTCCTAGCGTTTCTGCAACGATCTACAACCGATGGTTCGAGATGAACGGTATTTTCATTGGAATTATTACTAATTTTGATCGATTTTGATCGATACAGCGGGTGGTGGGGATTCGGTCGGTAGTTGCCCGGAGGTGGACAACGTTAGCCACACCTGCCGTATCGATGAGCAAAGAAATGGCCTCCGAGGGAAGAAGAGTTTGACGCGGTTGTACCGAACATCAGATTGAAAGATGCGCCCGGAGCCGGCGGACACGCCTAGTTAAGCATTGCGAAAAACAGGTCGGATCCCCGTGGGCAGGGCCACGGTTCTAGATCGGTGGCAGATCCTGAAACTGATTTCGCGCGGCGTTACGCGCGCGCGCCTCTCTTTCGCCCGTGCGTGTTCCATCTTTCACAGCGTTAACCGCCCGGCGGGGATGCAAATTATTATTCGTCTCTAGGAGAGGGGGATGCATCTCGCCTACTGGAACCGTGACTTATCATGCTTAATTACACGGTCTACCGGTTGAGTTATCGCTGTTTTACACAATATTAAAGAGGCGCCAATTAGCCACGTCGACGCCTTGATCCGATTTCGTTTCCATTTGGGGTGGCGGCGCGTATCCTGCCGCGTGTTCGCCTCGCTCCCACCATCTTCTCCAAGGGGATCGAGTGATAATATATATTGTAGAACGCGGAGCATAAAACACGATGCATACATTTCGGAAATAACACGTTTCTCGAGCGGACGCGTGGAGCACGGTGTGTCTATGCGAAATTGTTTAGTAATTCACCCCTTTAGCTATCGCGCGGAGTATAGGTTCTTTGTTCGGGAAATATAATATTGGTATAGATATCACTCGCGCGAAGAATGATTATCAATTCCGCCGGCATTACAAGGGCCGCGACGTACCATTTTTCTCATTACCCCGACACGTTGTCGGCTCATTTTTTCTCTACTCGCACCGCGTTGCCAGTTGGGACAGTCGAAAAGGGCAGCGAGTACCAAAGATACATAGCGCGATGCCTTCAACGGACGCCGACCCATTTCTCTTTCGCGCCTCTTTCTCTCGTTAACGCAACACGCTATCGTTCTTTCGTCCCGTGGCGCGCATTTAAGCGCCGCCGGTCCCGTTGCGCTGATTTCACTAACGAACCCGGCGATTTATATCATCGATCCAAAGTCCGATCTGGCGCGTCCGCGGTAGGCGAACTCGAACTTACCGAGGGTTCATTGTTAAACGGCACCCGGCAGCCACGACGGGCCCTTATTCGCCTCTGGCCGTTCTCCCTAATCTCTTTGGTAGACTAGTTACTAATTACTTAACCAATTTTCACGATCGTATTCCTGTTGAAAGTGCGCAAACTGAGCGGTATACCGGGGATCGTTACCGTACTCGCGAACGCGGCCCTGCTCGTGGGCCGAAACCTCTCGTGGCAAGATAGTAAGTCAGAGTTAAGGTAGGTCGGGGCGTAACCCAGGATCGAACGAGTCAATAACTCGTACCGTCGTGCCTCCTCCACCTACAATGAGAAATCGCCGTGGCGTACAATGAATGTGGGTGCACGGTGACGTATCGTCGAGAGAGTATCGTGGAGCGCGCGTATTCGCGCATGCAGCCACGTGTGCGTTGATATGTCTTCATGGAATCGGAACCTCGAGCCACGGGGGACATTCCTCGTGTTCGCGACCAGCGTAAAACAGTCGCCGTCCCGCAAAAATCCTGGACCAGATCCGATCGAGGAAACAGAAAACCGGCCGTATTCGTTGACTTGCACATTTTTAACGGGATACGATCTCGATCGATTATCGTTGAATCGTCGCTCGTTGAAGATCGACATTTTTTAGAGAGGATATTATTTTTCGCTATTCGGCCGTTCGGAGGACGCCCGCCGTACGGCTGCATAAAACGTGAAGCGTGGCTGCGTGAGGCACGAGACAATAATAATTGATCGCCCCGGGGCTCGCAGCAGCACGCAGCCTATGCGCTCGCGATTCTAATCCTTGGCCAATTTGCACAGAGCGCCGTAAAATAACAACCTCTCTCTCTCTCTCTCTCTCTCTCTCTCTCTATCCGCTCTTTTGGATCGAACCTCGCACAGGATTCGCAGAAGAGGAGTTCGAATGTCCCCCGAACAACCGACGATCTACGCGTTTAGAAACCTAATTCCGTGTACTTGATCTGTACTTGTGATCTGTACGCGGGGACCATCGAACCGTCCGCGTCCAGGTGAACTCCTAGAGCGGTGAAAAAACGTCTCGCCGATGCCCAAACGAGTAAACCTTTCTTAATAAACGGCTCCGAGCTATCACGAAAACGAGCGAAAAGGGTCCACGGGCGAGAACCTTCGAACCTGCGCCTCTTCCTCTGCCTCCGTCGTCCAATCCCCCTCGTCGTTGAACGCCGTTTTCGACTGGCGCTGCTTCTTCGACTCGTTCTACGCGCTTCAGGCTGAATTCGAAGAATAAAACCAAACACGCGTGGCGTACAACGATTGTCTCACGTTTGTCTATTCTCTCATCATTTATTCCCGAGCGCGCGGATTTCAATGAGCATCGAACATCGCTGATCATCGCTTGCAAATAGATCTTAATGCTCCCCTTAGATGAAACGGAACGAAGGGATCGCGAAATCTCGTTGCATCGAACCGAGACGGTGATTAATTGACGGTGCCCGGCGCACCAGAAGATAAACCAACGTAACAACTTAATGAAGGTCCCTCTGCATCCAGAGGCAGTGCTTCGTAGCCTCGAGCGTCTTCGGGGAGTGTGCCCGCGGTACGACCCGCGGATCTTACCCCTTTATTTGCCGAACCGAAGCAAAAACCGGGCCTTTAATTTTACACTTTGTTCTTTAAACGCATGAAAAATTGCGCAACAACAGCGAAATATTTCGTTCCATTTTTGTTTCCTCCTTCCTCGTCGGAGCTAAGAAAATCGCGAAGCTTGTACAAAGCTATGATTTAACGTCGGTCAATTTACTCGGCGGTACGCGAGCTCTTCAGGAGCTTGAAAAGTGCGCCGAAGCGATGAATTATTCCCGAGCCATAAAGCGTTATAGCGATGCAAAGTAACGCGATTCATTCTTCCTCGACGAGTTGAAGTGACGTAATATTGCCCGGTAGATTTGCCTCGCCGACGACGGCAAATTGTGATCTCTCCGCGCGAGGGCACAGAGTAGGAAGTAAGTACGCGCGCTGATTCGTATTATCAGCTCGTCCGCATCTCGAAACACTGGCTGCCGTCTCGCGTGACGACGATATTAAAACGCGAATGTAATTCACTTGTACTTTCTATTCTTCCGGCCAACTAATAATTCACGTTTGCCGGGTTTTCGAAACTGAAATTAGCCGCTTCTAATCGATCCATCGATCTGGCTCGCGTTGTACTCTGTTGCCGCGTTCAACGGTCGCGCAATTAACAGATGCGCGGTGTCGCGTGTAACTCGACGCTGTTCGATGCAACTTTTCTCGTCGTCCCTTCTGACGGGGCTGCTGACGGGGTCAGGCATATCGTGGAATCTATCAATTGCGTCCTCGCGGTAAGAAGATGGTACAAGATTCGGTTCGTCCGTCTCTCGACGAAAGCTATCGATGAAAGAAAGAGCAAGAAAAAGGTAGGAAGGTTAATTCCGTCCACGGTGGAAATCTCTGAAACGGCCACTGACCTTCCCCTGACAACGAGTTCTCGTCGGAAATGTCTCGCGATTACGCGCACTCGAGATACGCGCGGGTACACGCGACGAAGGTCGTGCGAATGCTTAACCGTAATCTTGCTCATCGCGCAGGAAAAGAGGGAAAGAGTGCTTGAGATAAAGCCGAAGAAGAGCGCAGAGCCGCGCGACCCGGTGGTAGGGGGTTAACTAGCATCGATCTCAGGATGGAGAACTAGAAGCGGCAATTAACTCGAGCCCCGGTATCTCTCTTCATCCAACCCTATTTAACTGTAGTTGCGTTTTATCCTCGACTCGCGATTATTATCTGGGTTACGACATCGCGCTGGAGATCATTGTCCAATTTCCTATATCCACCAAGATCGCGTCAAGATTGAGTCAAGACCGAAGTTAAGAACGACCGCAAAGAACAACAGGTTCTATCCCACCGATAATGAACATTCCTCGTCTCCTCTCCTTTATCTGCTGCCCCTGGACCGGCCATCGAGTTGACTTATTCCCGCTCATTGTCACCGTTCCAAGCTGCCCGGCCCGAGGGGGAGAGAGGACGGGAATGCGACGCGAGGCAAGACGCGAACTTGAAGAGGAACGCTTTTGCGGGAGAGCGGGTTCGGCCTAGGAATTTATCACCGCTACCGACAGCCATTAATATGGCATTGTGCGCCCGCGGACACCGGCAGTGGCTCGTCCATCTTTTCGTGACGCGTTAACGACTGACCTCTGCCGCGAAGGACGGCTTCCGAAGGTATTACATACATGCGATCCAGATTCGTGCGCCGAATCACCGTTCTCTTTGCCTTGGTATTTATTAACGAAAAGCGGCACACCAACGAACGATTTTCGAAAAGACTCGCGGCTAAGCATCCGACGATGCACCGCGTCGCAGCGTGACGCGCAACGACAGCCGACAGGTCACCGAACTATAATTCCCAGTACGGTTCTCTTTGCGGTACCAATCGGTAGCAGTGGCTGATTACTTCGAACGCGGAGGTTCGTTCGGTCCCTTGGCAAGGGTAGCTGTTCGCTCCGCGGCGCTGTCGAACGATCGTTAATCATTCCGCTGCTCGCTGTGACTGTGACGTACCGATGTTTTCACCTTGGCAATGATCCAGGAAACGAAGAGATCCAACGCGGGAATCCGCGTCCAAAGACGTTTCTATTCAGTGTGCCGCGCGCGTGGTTCCGTGGTGTATTGCTGGCAATCCGCGGGATGAGTTCATAAGTTAAGCATTTCCGCATAGATCTCGAGGCGCATCCGCGCGCGTGCACACGGTGGTCTCGTTGAAATACGCGCACCGGTTAAATCAATTTCGAGACTTTTTCCCGCCAAGGATCGACAAATTTGCTTGAAAGGTTCGATCGTGTTCGAGAAGAGTCGTTCGGTGAGCAGCAGGGAATACCGATCGATCGTTTGCCGGTTAGCGGTGATGAACTTTTGGGGTACACCCTGTGTGTACTTAGCCAGATAGAAGTAAACGTTCCCTCCATTAAACGGCACTCGCGCCGAGCAATAGACCGGGTATAATGGAAGATTTATCGGGACTAGCTCGTACCAGCATCGGGAAATTAGTAATTGTCGGATTTCGCATAGACCAGCTCACCCTCGCGTCGCGGGGTACGGCGAACGCGGGTATTGGCGGGGTAAGACGCGTCGTTGACACGCATCCTGACACGTTCCCGATAATGGAGAAAACTTGATTCGTGTCGCGAATTATACCCGTAGCCCCTGTACCTCGCCCCTCCTACACCACCACCCCCCCCCCCCCTCCCCCGCCCCTCCCGCAGACAATACAACCAGCAAACGGAATAACATTTCTGAATTGGCTCGTTACCGAAACCGTGAATTACGATTGTCCCGTCTCTCTCGCGGCGCGGAAGCTTATTAACATTTTTTGCCCTGGGCGTTCGCAAATAATGACGGTTCACAAGGCGCCGCATACGAATTAAAGTCGTTCGAGTTGCCCTCTGAACACACGTGTACCCGTGTAATTGCTGCATTCAGCCCTGAAATCGATCTGGCCTTTTTTATATTCAAATATTTCGATCCCGTGTCAATCGCCATTTCTTGCGCGTTTAATCGAACGAATCTCTACTAATTTTAATCGAATCGAAATGGATCGAACACGCCAGTTTCTTCTTGGAAAGATAAATCGAAAATATACGCGTATACGTTGCGGTCCAGAAACAATGTGAGAGCGCGATGCGTACATATGTGTAGCGGCAGGGTAAAACGGTACCGGAAGGATGTTGCGTAAACGGAAGTGCGTGTGCAACTCTTTGTTTCTTCGGGTCTTATTGAGGGATGCACCTGACAACAAGCTGCGAGTACAATGGTACCGCTGGAAATAGAGTGAATGGATAAAGGATACGAGAAATTACAAGTCCCGAAGATCCGGACTTGCGTCATACCGTGTCCTAACCGCGGATAAGCGTTGCAAGAAGAATGGCCGCTCAGTACCAGAAGCGGAGAAGAGAGAGAGAGAGAGTCGCATTTTTTAATAACTTTATTTTCTACCTCTGATAAGTGGATTACAATTTTACCACTTGCTCGTCCGATCCGTTCGATTGTTCCCTCGCCCGGCTCGCTTGCTGATCATTGTAATCGTGCGAATCGACAGAAGCGCCGGCTAACCAATCAAAGAAATCACCTTCCAAAGCCGCTGGCCCATCGATATTCCCCAGATGCAATTGCATAATCATCGAAGCACGTCGAACCCCCGCCTAACTGGCAAGCCGTGCACGTCACGACGAGGCATGCAATCTCCGCTCGTGTTATGAACGCACGAAAATTATAACAGACCTCCTGTCTCGTCACTCGATGCACTTTCACTCCTTCTCTTCGTTTTCTCTTCCTACCTACTATCCGTTTATTCATTCCACCGCCAGAGCATCCTCTTTCTCTTCTTTCTTTTTCTTTCTCTTTTTCTTTGTTTTTTTTTTCCTTTTTTTTTCTTTTTTATGGAAGAACCAGTAAAGGACGAATACGCGATCGCTTCGCTTCCGCAAAAATCGACGCCCCGGGATGGATTTGTTGTGTTCCGTATGGCGGGGTTCGGTGTCGTCGCAGCGAGTACCCGAAACTACAGGGTATCGCGCGGTACGGAAGCAACGAGAAGAAAGACCGTGATTACACACCGTACGCAGGAGGGATCGATCGTGAGGCTCGAACGTTCCCTCCGAGTTAGTTAAATTGAAGGGAGAAAGGAAACTTGGACGAGGTCCAGAATTTAGAGAGGGGGAGAAATATCGCAAGTCCGTGGGAAAATGGTATCGATCTTACTCGACTCTCTACTTAACTATTATCGCAAAAGATTTCACACTGGTCTTTTTGTCGTGAGAGAGAGAGAGAGAGTAATCGAATTTCTCGCAGCAATAAAGTCCTTCCGAGATCGGAAAGATCGGACCCTGTGTTCCGGTGCACACGATCGGGAAGTTTGATGGGACACATCTGGCAGGCCACATCCTGGAAGAACGTACGAGTCATCGCGTGGCCTACAATCGAAAATGAATGAAAACACACTCTGTTGTGGGAGATGAAAGGAAAGGGGAGTATCTGGCCCGATGAAGATGTTTCACGTGAAACTGTAGCTGAATCAAGAACTCGATCAGTGGGGCATCTCCGCGCGGCGTCGACGAGAATCGTGGTGGTAGGTGATGTTCGCAACATCAAAGCCTGGAGAAAGCAACGCATCTCCGGTGTTGAAGATTTAGCATTGTCTAACGGGGCGCCCGTAAGCGGTTTCTAAACTGCCCTAAAAGTCCGTGTAATGCGCCCAGTTGAGCCACCACCCACGTCGAAAGGGCCAATGCGTCGACCGTCGTCCAATAAAAACGCGATTTTCACGCGATTCCTCCCCTCCATGCCCCCTACGTATAATAGATCTATTTCGTTTCAATCCTTTATACGGTGGTGTTCTCACGATTTCGAGGAACGGTTTCGAGGAACCGGAGTAGAGAGAAAGTCATTTCCTTTTTCTAATTTCTAAATTGCGATCCTTCCGAGCTGAAGATGTCGCGCGATCAACCGATATTAATTTAAAATGGGACCTCCTTGATATAACTTCTACGCGATTTCGTAAAATATTCTAATGAATACAAATGGTATGATTATGCATACGCGAGAAGATTGCGTTCTTTTTTGCCTCTATCTCGAGATTCGCGACATTATTTCCCGCTTATTTCGGTTCGTCGTCGCGATTTCTAATGTGTATTTTAATACCAATTCGATGATTTCTAAAACGCAACCGTGAAATCTTCAAACGACTATGCAAATTATAACGGGACAGTTATATTATTCGTCCGTGTCTCTATTCTCGTTTCGTTGCACTACCATATTGTAACGCGGCATTCGTTCAAGGTCTATTATATTTGCGATCAACCCAGCTCGTAATTAATTGTGAAATTAATTATCCTGCCCGGCTAATACATATATTTAAAAAATACGGGAACATCGAAGCCGCTTGTCAGACACACCATATCAAATTGGAACAAACGATGCACCGATAGGGTCATTTCCTTTTGTGGCTTGTGCACGCTCAACGGGGTGCGCTCTTATGGGAAATACGAAGGAAATCTATACCGACCACCCATCGTGGTCGTACCGGGAACGTGAATTAAGTCACAATGCACCTATGGGATCTGGAAATTTTGAAATAATGGCCGTGCCAGAACATCCTAGGTCCAGTTCCTCCTAGCACTAGCGGGGCCGTCTTTCATTAAAGATATTATTTCTCTCTCTCTCTCTCTCTCTCTCTCTCTCTCTCTCCCCAGTGCTGACCCGTGCTACGCTTTTACTATTTGGCTTTCTTGGAAATTGTAAAATGAACGATATCGAAGAAAAAAGTCGCGCGAAAGAAACGAGATACAGCCTCTAACCCAGGTGATTGTTCGTAACCGGTGATTGCCGTCGAAACGAGGCATCATCGGTGGTAACCGCGCATCGATTGGCTATAAGGAAATGACAGTTGGGAGAACTTTTAATTTATAACTTATGAAATTTGTCTCCCCTTGTTTCCCCGCTTCCGCTTCCAACACGCTAACTACCCGGCTCAGCGTAGCTACGCTCGAGCTGACTTCTCGTCCTTGATCTTCGCGAACGTGATTTATGGAGACGCATTGACAACGACACGAGGTACGCGTATCCAGCGAAAGATCTGTCAATAAACCAGGCAACGGTACTCTTCCTTGGAACCCTCCGTGTTCCCTAGAGGAAGCTTCGAGCGCGCAAGAGAAAGCAACCAAGTGTCCTTGAGCAAGGTCACCGGGAAAAAAATGTGAAAATAATAAGTCTAACCGGTGAAAAATCTTCAAACGTGATTTACTGCGGAACGAAGAAATTTGATTGCGACTACACGAGCAACTATGAACATACGTAATGCACGCAATCAAGAGAATAGTAACTATTTCTGTTTGAGTTTTTCTGTCTGAATTAGGAATAATGTAATTGTTTTCACCGACAGGTGTTAAATGACGAGAACGTACGACAGAAGAAGAAGAAGAAGAAGAAGAAGTTTGATTGATTATTTGCGAAATACCTTGGAGCAAAAAGTACCATACCTGTTCGTATGAATTCTAATCATTTCTCCGTATTTGACCGTGACTCGCGTGGTTAGAAGATTTATTAATTTCACCAATCGTCTGTCAATAAAAAGTTACCAGAAATTATATAAAAATTGACCAATTAATATCCCTATTCACGCGTGCAACCAGAGATGCTCGACGAATATTTTCATCATTTCACGGGAGAAATCGAACAAGACCGGGGAACGAACTTCCGCTTCGATTTCATAAGATCTTCGGCGCGATTTTACCTCGATTTCCTCCGTGTTGTCTTTTCGTGTTCGATTCGCGCACAGTCACGAAGTCAGATTGACTGGATGTTCCATGATCGTGATTAGGATGACTCGTTGGAAAGCTTTCAACCGTCTCGTTTGCACGTCTCTCCTCCCGTGGTGTTTCCCTTGAAAAGGGAGGGCCAGGCAATGTCATTCGGTAGCCACGCGATTCACAGATAGATATTCGCTGACCGCGCGACTATATCGACACGATTGTCAGCGATTCGACACGTCGAACTTGCAACTTTTAACAGACGGTCGAAATTAATGCGATTCTGGTCGACTCGAATAAGCTACTGTAGCGCATCGTGCGCTACCATCGAAACAATCGTCTCTTCTGGACCACCTAAATAGTCGACTCAACTATTCCGAAGAGCACAGAATTCGATTACACTCGATTCCTGTGAAACGTGATCGAGAAGAACGGGGAACGAGAAGGATCGCGACAAAAAATTGAACATTCGTTCACGATGTAAAGGCTGAACGTCTAACGATTGACAAATAACAATTAGCCACCTGTTACGCGGATCATCGTTCGCCCTCTTTTTTTGTCATCCGTCCAAGCGATAGACTATCTATTCGATCAGCTCCTCCTACGCTTCCTCCTTTTTTCCTCTTACACCTCCCACTTTCTTTCAAGAGACTCACCCTTGTTCCCACATACATCTTTTTTTCCTACCGATCACCGCGATGATAGAGTCGTTACAATTTCCACACCTCACGAAAGGGCGAGAAGACGGAACGCGTTCTAATCGACAGGAACGGATCTCGACGAATCAGGGAAAAAGTTGCGTAGAAACTACCCCTGTGTCCATCGGACGCAATGTTTCGTACAACGGGGCAAACAACGATAGCGTAAAAATAATGAACAGAGGGGCCGCCACGTCGGGTCTCCGAGCCGTGTAAAAATCGCCACGAGATATACGACGCCGTTACTGGGATTGGAGCTAATTACCACCCAGAAGCGACGTCCATATCCCTGGTAATAGTGAATCAGCGTTAGCTGACCTCCTATTGGCGACCATAGAACCCGACCTCGGCGTCGACCTCGCCGATTTATTTGCTCGTAACGAGGTAAAAGGACCGAAGGATAAAGGGAGACAACGCGGAAAATACTTTTACACGCGTCAAGGTAATATTCATCGTCGTTCGTATATCTTTCATCATCGGTGTCATAGTCGACGTCGACGTCGTCGTCGTCGTCGTCGTCGTCGTCGATCGTAATCACAGTTCCCGTTTTCATTGCTACCGCTGTTCTTCATTGCTCCACCGGTTGGTTCTTCACCTTACCCTACCCTATATCCCCTCTTTCAATCGACGAGTTCTTTTTTATTTTGATGTGCAAAAATTAGTTTATAGCTAATTATTAGACGTTTGATTAATCGTCGCTCGTAAAAAATGTGCAAATTTGAACACACGAAACTTTCATAGAAACGCCGTTGTACGTCCAAACGCTACTTGCTATTCGACCACAGCCGATTACAACGTAGAAGATAATTTATGCCCGACAGAGAAAATGCCCGAGGAGATGTTATTCCAAATTATGAAACGCATAAACGTTGACAGACGATTAATAACCGAAAGATAACAACGCGAGAATGTCAAATCCATCGATTAAACGAGCCGAGTGAATTTCGAGTTTGACACGTTTACATCTGCGCGACGACTACTCGAAAGTAATTTCTACCACGAAGATATCTTTTGATGTCTCTACGTTATCACGCGTGGATAGAAGCTGCTTTGGTTTCATCGAGATAGGTAATTATAATTCGGTTCGTAGGAAAAGTCTGGAGAAAATCGGGAACACGTATCACGGATAAGTAAATTACAGGATCGAAACGGGACTTTTTACTCTGCGGCGACGCGTGGTCTGTTGTTTAATTGCACGATTAATCTTTCCTGGCATCTGAAATCTTTCACGGTACGAGCGTGCCCTCGGAAATGTACGCGGCATATAAATCCCGTGATTTAAAATGAATTTATAGATAGGTATAACAAGCATGTTCTCGGCGTTTTCACGCGTATACCACGCGCTGTATGTGCACAGTATCATCGTTTATAGCCGTATCAGATTTACTGCGACTTTTCTAAGCGCGGCCTGAACTTTTCTTAGCTTCAACGTACAGGACAATCCAACGAACAGCAATCGTTCCACGAGTTATTTCACACATGTTGATTTCTAACGGAATAGCATATAAAACACGTATCCGTATAATGGTTAGGAAGAAAAAGAAAAGAAAAGAAAAGAAGAAGAAAAAAGACGATAGGGGCAAATCGAAGGCGGAAGGAGGGAAAGCGCGTTCTCGTGGATTTTCCACGCTAATTGTCCGAGTGTTGAAAAAAAAATACCGTTAAGAATATTTCGCAAGCTGTAAATTATCGGCCAAGTGACGAGTTCGAAGATACACCGAGAATTCGATCCGTGAAGAAACGATGGACATTAAAATCGGAATTTATGACGTCAACGCGTAAATGCATTCAATTATATGGGGGTACTTACTTGGTGCATTAATACAGGTGCAATATTTTATACGACTATAATTACTGGTAACTGGCTACGGGAATATTTTCCTACCAATTATTTTTCAATCAATCGAATAACGCCCAGTATCCCGTATAGAAAGAGACGAATCGATAGGTAGTTGAAAATGATGAAAATTGTATTATTATTATATATGTTGGCGAAGATCGGTGGACGGCCGCTAGATGATCGTTACTCGATGTGGCTGCCTTCGGGTATCCTCGCGAACGGTCAGCCCAAAGAGAGAACAGAAGAGAGGAAGGAAGAGCCGAAGAGAGTGTGGTGTAGAGGCCCTCGCTCGGTTTTTCAACCGAGCAGGGAGAGCAAGAGAATCTGATTGCGCGGGATTCCCGCTTTGAAGTGGCACCGCCGATGTTCTCGGCCATCTCGACTCGTTACCACTACGGAATCGGCACTCTGCCCGCGATACCTTTTCTCCGGATTCGTTCACGGGGTCAACCGGCGGCGACTCTATCCTTCTTTTTCTCCTCGATCACGAATCGGATTCAAATTAACACATTAGCCGCGTAGAGAACCGGTAGTTTTCCAGACAGCTCACCGCTAATTGCGTATCGCGATTTTCGGAATACCACCAACAAGAGCGTTTGAAAACGACTAGTTTTTCTTTATCCGTTTCTTGCGCGTAGCGGAAGCGGCGAGCAATTTCCACGTTAACAGTTTCGATAATAACGCGTCGTTATACGGCGTGTCGATCATCGGAACCTTTCGAGAGAGAGAGAGAGAGAGGAGCAGGCAATCTTGAATGTTTTTAAAAGAGCAAGATCGTCGAGGGCCGCCTCGTACGATACAAAGAGCCGAAATCTTAATTATCAAGCGGACAGCCACTTTTCAATTTCTCACCTTGCCGCGGGGGACGGCAAAAAGTCAGTGGCTATGTACCTTGCGATATGGCCTGATGCCATATCCCTGACACGGGGTTTTATAAGCCCCGCCGCGCGGTTCTCTCGTCCTTTGCGCTATTTTTCCATCATCGAATACCTAATCGAATTTAATTCCTTAAATGTAACACCGAACATCGTACCAGGTATAGACCGGGCGTCGTATCATGGAATCCGCGAGTGGCGCTGCCCGGCCGCGGCAAGAAGATAATGCGCCCCGCCGAACATTTCGGATTCCAGCCGCACCAAAGAATAAGATTCTCTTTGCGACTCGCTCTCCCTTTCTTTCCCTCCCTCCCTCCGATCTCTCCGTCTCGGCCTTTGGGTTCCTTGACTTGGCGGATAATTATGTTCCCGGCCCTTATTCCACGACTTCGAACCTCTCCATAAACGTATCGAACTGTTCTCCCGATTCAGGTCTGGCCCCTACCCTCCCTCTTCCCTCTTCCGTCCGATTCTCTTCTACTCCCTCGTCACATCGGTTTTCTCCCGATCCTCGGCCATCTCTCTCCGTCCACCGGCGTCCACCACCACTTTTTCCTTTATTCTTTTATTCTTCCTCTCTCCATCGCGATCCTGATTTTCTCCGTCTCGCGGCGTCTCACGCCGTCTCGCGCCGTCTCGCGCCGTCTCACGCCACCTCCGTTTTGCTCGCCCTCGTCCTTTTGCTACCCGGTCGGTGCGGTGCGTGTCGTTGTCGCTCATCCGCGGACGCGACACTTTGTCTTCCGTCCGATTCCGGATCCGGACCGACACGTGTAGACCGTATTAATTTTATCGGTGTTAACGAACGATTCCCGAATCCTGTTTCGAAATTGGCTCCTAAGAATTCTGCCGGAGCAGAGAGACTTCCAGCACGAACGGGAGAAGCCGAGAGGGCAATTACATCGGAGAACAATTACAGGTTGGCGCGTCCTCCCGGTGCCATCGTGGCTTTTTCTATCCACGGGATTCCGAGTTGAAGAACGTCTTCAGGAACGCGCTTTTCGAGAGACGCGAGAGGGTGGGTCAAAGACATTTTTATTACGGTTCTTCCGATCAAGTGCCTTTAATTAGCCCCCATGATTATTCGCGCACGGTCGTTAACCGCGGCGAAGTGAGTTAATCTCAAGAACCATGAATCGATCGACGTGTAGTCGATACGCGAGTATCATACGAACCTGGTACTTCTCCTATCGATATCCGTCGTTTAATCTCCGCGATAATGCTCGTAATTTAACCACGCGTGCCTCGATGAAACCACTAAACACGGACACCTGCCGGTCGGTGAACGTGTAAACATTCAATCGGTCCAACTATTTTTTTACAGTTTCCGCGTACAGTTATCGAACCGCGGACCGAGCAGATACTCGGTCCGATACCCGAATGGCTTATCGATTTATCGTTGTGTCCACGTGGATCGAACGGCGGAATTAGGGGTTAAGTTAAGCTAGGTCGCGACTCACCAGGGTCGAGGGGTTACGTGTCTGGCCGATGCGCCGCGATGATTGGCGGAATGTGCCGTTTTACGAGGCTTCGAGGACGCGTACCTACGAGGAGACGACGAAAAAAAAAAACAGAAAACGACGCGGACGCGGATGAGAAGAAAAGAGAGAAGACGACGGTGGAAGCGCGCGCCGTTGCAGTTATAATTTGATGCAACGCGGCTATAAAGGGGATTACGCGCGTAGATGGCTATAATTTTCGTGGAAAATGGCCAAGAACCCTTTTACTCTTGGCTTCCTTAACGCGCCGTTCCAATACGAATTCCTCGCTGTCGTCACACGATAGATATCGATGCTCGTCGATGTTCGAAACGTTTGCCTTTTCAAAGTTAACCGTCAACCGTCAGCCATTAAAAAAATATCCAATCGAGAAGCGATACCGCTCTTTAAACGGGAAAAAATAAAATGCAAAATGCGCGCCACGGTCAATATTAGTTTTAGCCTGGCGAAAAAATGTATCGTGTTTCTCGAAAAAGGTAGAGCACGGTTAACCGCGCCGTCTCCCGCCATTAGTCATGTGTGTGTGTGTGTGTGTGTGTGTGTGTTATCATAGCATTATAGACAATCATTATCCATCCCCTCGTTCTGCAGCGTGTGAGTGAAAGGGGTGGGCTCGTCGAGGATCGGGATGGAAACGGGGCACCTTTATTTAAGGTCAGCGGTAAACGAGCTGAAAGGTCGGCAACGGGGTGGTGGGGCGTGGCGAGCATAAACAAACCTCGTGCCATATTTCGCAACAACAAATCAACTCGACACCTCGCGGCGCTCGGTATAATCAGCTAATTCGCGGTAACAACTTAATTCAGGCCTCCGTAGCCCCGATTAAACAAACCGTATAACTACTTAATTCGCTTAACGAGCAGTGTTGCGCGGTAGGGCGAACGCATGGCTCTTTGCGGAGGTGCGAACTTTGCACGTACCGGTTACCGTACCGGTTACCTCCTAGCCAGTGTTTTTCAACCTTAATCGCCGGTTAATCCCCTACACGCACCACGCGCGCTCTACGATATTAGCACTTCTTTTTATCTTTTATCTTTTATCAGCTTCTAACGTTTATTTATTTTATCCATTCGCATCGACGGCGATTTAATACCGTTGGCGGGTATGATCGCGGGTGATCGAAGGGAAAATGGTTTCTACGAAAGTACGAAACAAAGTTGGGAACCAACACCGATCACAAGACCGATCGAAGCCAATCGATTCGTCCGGTCATTACGCGGTAATGATCATTACCACACGGCACATGTGTTCCTCGAACTCGAGCTCACCGAAATTCGTCTGCCTCTGCATCGTGAGTCGCAAATTGGTTTCAGCCAAGCTTTCCAACAAACCGGGAAATCTACTATTATCAACAGCTTGTGTACAAAGAACACCGTAAACCATGTTCGTACATTGTACGCGCGAAGAGAGTTCACCTCGTGAAATATGGCCATTTGAACCCGGACATGTTTCCTGTTACTTTTACAAGCGGCAATTCCGGCTCGCAACATTCCAAACTATACACTATCAACCGTGTTAGACAGTTACGAACGCTTTTCACCGGTGAAATAAAAGAGTATTTACTGTTACACCGTATAGTACACCGCAGCAGTAGTAGTAGTATCGAGTAATCAGCTGCGTTGTGCTAATTTTTAATAGTCCCGTTTGATGTTGGAAGCCGCAAAGGCAACCCAGAAAACACTTAGTCATCGCATTGCAGAGGAACGCAATCAACTCGAATAAGTCATTAAGCGATGACGTTTCGTGAATTATTGTTGCGAATTTACGCACAATTGAAATTCTTTGAACGATACGATCGAGGTGATACTCGAAAAGAGTCCGTGTCTTGTCGTCCACGGCAAGTATGTTAGTATAAGTATAGGTCGGCGGACTATTCTTTGCGTATAGATCATACTTCGAGCACGGAGGTGGAGTAAAATAATACCTATGCGCGGCGCGGTGGAAGCATTGTTCCGATGACTAATGGTAGACAGAAACACATCGAGAAACTTGGCAATAATATATACGCGCTTACGACTTACACGGGTCACGTGAAATATAAGGAACATTAATGACCGCCGCGGATAATCGTGTAATTTACCACTACTTTTTCCCCTTTCCGCGTCTTTCTCAATCCTCGTGCTCGCGAGACTTTCCAACATTTACTAACCGATCACGTAATTATACGCGGGCTCGCAACAGTGAAATCGCTGGATGTCACCCTGCGTTTAAGTAAACGAACGCGTAGCGAACCAAAGCTTTCTAATCCGCGAATCGAAAATCGCGTACGTTTCTATCGAAACTTTAATTACGAAACTTGAACTTGCTCTTCTTAGCAATTTTTCGTGCCAACTTTCCAGACACGAAGAAGACGAGGCAAAAAAATGTGCAAATAAATGTGCGCGTCTCCTAATAACAAATCTCGTTCCATGTTCCTCGGGGGTCAAGAGATGAAGGGCTTCGTAGCTCTTCTGCATGCTCGGATACCACCGTTGGAGATATCGTTTATTACCGTAGAGTATACGTATCAGTTGGTCCGAAAGGATCAAAACGGTGGCTGTCGCAACCGCGACGAACAATAATACCCGTTAAAGATATTACACAGTTATTTCTTGGAAAGACCGAGACTTTTCGAACGCGCATCCTCGCGCGTTAGAAACGACCAAAGTTACTCCTGTCAGTTGAATAAAAGATGAAGTATCATAATAATTTAGCTAGGATAACAAGAATTTACATACAGCTACAAATGCCACCGCCATATAATCGCAACACGATAACATAAAGATAATCCAAGAGTAGAAGAAAGAATTATAGTAATATTCAAATAATGATGTTAAGTGGTTTCTCTTCCAATTCAACTCGTATTACTCGAACGAATTGTAAATCTTTTTCGTGAGCAAGCAACTTTTCGTATCTTCAATTTAATAAAGTTCCTTTATGATGGGGGGAGGGGGGGGGGCGGAAAAAAAAAAAAAAAAAAAAAAAAATTAACGAATAGAAAGTACAACTCTTTCGAATCGAATAGCAAGCTTTTTCTCTGTAGTGATTCAGCAGAAACAATAAACGAATCTAGAATCACCATCGCCGTACTACCGTAAGATAAGCTAAAAAGTAAATGCTTTCGGACCACACACAGTTTGAAAAATATTATTATTATTATCATTACACTCGCTCTTTTTCTTATATTCTAGAGAAGGAATATTCTAGAGAACATGTATAACCAAATCTACCACACGACGTGAATAAACGTCGAAAAGGGAATCTCGTGGTAGGGACCACCGGTAAATTTCGCGAGGACGGACTCTGTTTACAGAGTATACACGCAACCAACGGATGCGTGTCCCTCCTCCTGTCCCTGATTCCTATCGTGATGAACCACCAAATAAAACGCGGCGGAGCGGGGCCTGATTCGCGGCGTGTGTATAGCGAATCACCTGAAAAACCACCGTGACGGTGGCCTTCTTCCACACACGAGACACGAAACCGCGTCCGAGGCGCGTGACGACGAGAACAGCCGAGGAAACGAAGAAAGAGAGACGGGGATGGGACAGCAAAAGAAGCGAGAAGAGAAAAATGAATCAACACCAACAGAGGCGATGGTGCGAAGACTGTGATGAAGACTGGCGACCGACGGAGAAAATGAACCACGAACCCCTTCTTTAAATCGTGTGCAATCACCTTTCACGGCAAACTCGGGGTGCCGGGAATGCAGCCAGACTCCTATATTATTATCTACTTCTAATGCCAGCGGCATTGTGTCAGCGGGAGACAGTGCCGCGGATGAAAGGAAACTTGTCTGTGAAAAAGGAAAGAAAAAAATCGAACACAACCACCCTGTGCGAGAAACTTTACGCGCAAAATTCTGAAAGACGCAAAGTATCTAGGCGAGGTTCCGTGGGTTCGCATGGCGGACGTCGTACGTCGTACGTCGTATACAATATTCATACTCGTATACGGTGAGCCGTCGGAGTGCGTCGAAAGGGTGGTAGGTAGAATCCGCAACGGGAACGGAAGACAAGAGAGGACGCATCGCGGGGCCGACAAAACGAAATGTTTGGCCGTGGAAGAAGAAGCCGGCGGGTATAATGGATATCTTTATTATCGGAGGGAGAGGCAAACTCGATGGTAGTCGGGGCCCCGAAGTGGTCGCGTAGCATCGTCCCAACGACGACGTTCCGCTATGGCAGACCAACAGAACTTCGGTCCAATTGGTCTGCCATCCCCACCCCAACATAAATATTGATGAAAACGATACATTTATACGCGAACGACAAGTCCGTCCGCGGAGAAAAAGCCAAGAGATTTATCGGGACGCGGCCTCGCGACGACAGCCATTTCTGCGCCGATCATACATCAAGCGGAGCCTTCTCCGGGCCAATTCCGATCGAACCGAGTAGCAGCCGATGCCCGCGCGGTTCCCGTTTCTAGACGGTACGATTCGTTAAAGAGTGTCGTTTCGGTCAGACCGATTCGATCGTTTACCGGGAGTAGATGCAACTTTCGTTTCTTTTCCGATCGAACTTTGCCGTCACTTTTTATCGCTCTCTCTCTCTCTCTCTCTCTCTCTCTCTCTCTCTCTCTCTCTCTCTCTCTGTGTGTATCCGATTTGAGAAGCAAATAAAGATAGAAGATAAAGAAGATTTATTAAACCGACTTCGTTTGCGAGCACGTCGGAGAAGCGTCAAGAATTCGGCAACCAATTATTTTCTATTTCAATTATTTAAGCAACTACGTAATCTTCGTGTAAAGGGAATTTTTTAAATCATCGATGCGATATTTCTCGTAGAGATATCATTGATATCGATTACGATGCAACCGATCACCTCACCGAGAATGTTTTCTTACGTCAAGATCCCTGGACAGGCAAGGGGACCAGACCCCTTTATTGGATTTAGCCCCCTAATGATTTTGTCAAGCCAGGATGAAAAGAACCTGCCAACATTCCGTCGTGACTCGTTCTGCATTCGAATTTGGCGCTGTAACCACGCTTGGTTAACCGACGGGGATCCCCTCGTAAATTACGCTTCGCGGATCGTAACCCGTCACCTAATACAATTATACGCGAGAAATAGCTGACAGCGGGACGCGATTTTCTTTTTTTTTTCTTCTTTTTTTTCCCTTTTTCTTCTTTTCTTCTCTTCTCTTCTCTTCTCTTCTCTTCTCTTCTCTTCTCTTCTCTTCTCTTCTCTTCTCTTCTCTTCTCTTCTCTTCTCTTCTCTTCTCTTCTCTTCTCTTCTCTTCTCTTCTCTTCTCTTCTCTTCTCTTCTCTTCTCTTCTCTTCTCTTCTCTCTCTTCTCTTCTCTTCTCTTCTCTTCTCTTCTCTTCTCTTCTCTTCTCTTCTCTTCTCTTCTCTTCTCTTCTCTTCTCTTCTCTTCTCTTCTCTTCTCTTCTCTTCTCTTCTCTTCTCTTCTCTTCTCTTCTTCTCTCTCTTCTCTTCTCTTCTCTTCCCTTCCTAACATCCTTGAATTTCTTATCCTTTACGCAAGCAAACTCGACTGCTAATTCTTTGTTTCCATAACTTTCAGAACAAAGTAACTGGTACGTTTGCACCGATAACGTGTGAAATTGTTGAAATTGTGAAATTTCAATAAAAAAAAAAAAAATAGTGGAACAAGGGAAGATTAATTGACCTTCGAGAGAGATCAGCCTCCCTGTTCTTTGCTAGACAAAACATAAGCGGCCAATTATTTCCTTAAATGCCGCTCGGTATCGAAAAGGGTATTGGTCCCCGGTTCTCTCGCTATTACGCGAAACTAATAAATCTTTCTCGCGGTAGATACACACGTATCGTTTCTTTCTTATGCGGCGGATGTTCCGTCGTTCCAGGAACGGGGCTCTCGATCATACACCATTAATTATCAACACGATGCATGAGGATTAGGTTTTTCTGAACCGCGGACCGCCGAAAACGTACATGCGCCTGGTACATCGCCGCATGTCAACGGACGTCAACTTTAAATGGAAATGTCTTAATTATCAGAGCACGTAGTGGCCAACAAAAACCACCATCGACTCCAGGACCGTCTCTCGGCGGCGCTATACGCATCCGCTCGTGCATCCGCGATGGTTGAAGCGAGATCAAAGACAGGTAAGATTCTCGTACGAAGAGGGTAAGACGTTCGCATACTTGTCCACGGAACGTTCCAAGCTGGTAAAATAGATTATGCGTAGCCGTAATTATTATACGGCACGGGAGTACACCGCTTACAGTTTAGCCTTTTTTAACTCTTCGTGTAGTAACTATAATCTTTTCTATGGTCGCTATGGTCGCTAAAAAAGATTTCATCCTGCGACCTGCGATCGAGGATGACCAGAGGAACTGAAAAGCATGCGACGACTCACCAGAAAGGATCTCTTGCCGGAGGATCGATCGAGGAAACGCCAGTCGCGGAAAACTTTCATTTTCGCAACTTGGAAGGAATATAGAAAATAATGATTAATTAAATATTATTTTGTAAAATTACTTTTCATCATTTTTACGTAAACGTACCGGTATTGCTGGTTGCGCCTGGACGCTGGCAACTCGGTGACGCTTTAAGAGATTCAAGATTCTTGGTTGCAACCCATCGGTATCGAATAGCGTAGGTGTAGTTCCAATTCTATCCTGAATAGAAAAATAAATTTAGTATCTTCGATTTCTTCTATAACCTAACACCACGATAACACGTTTCCTAGGAAGAAGACTCGAAAACTTTTTCACTCGCACATACATTATTTTGTACTAATTTAAATTTAGTAAGAACAACAAAACCATTTGGACTATTTAGTATTTTAGAAAAGGAAATTACAAACAAGTTTGGTCAAGTTGTTGGTGGTCAACCAAATTAAAATATGAATGCACGCGAATAACTGATTCGCGCATGCGTCGTCTTAAATATGTTTTTTAAATTATGTTCTGCGATTGGTCAACTCGATATCTTATAATCTATGCAGAAAACATTGGTTACTTTTTCGAACTACAAGAATGAGCCAATAGTTGGTTCTACTTTTTGCGCAAGTGCAGTAAGTGCAGTCAATGCGAATAAACCTAATGTCGGCCGACGTGGATAAGCGAGCAGCAAGTAGCTCGACGTACAAACTAAGTCTGTGCAAAATTAAAAAGTCGGATTTATGGCTACTTATCTGTTCTGTCGACTACACTGCATTAACATGTGACACACAGGAGAATGATAACGGTTGAAAGTCTGCAATCTGCAGCAAAAATGAACATGTTCTAAACACTTGCAGCTCGTCTCTAAATCAGCTGTCATAAGCAGACGATACTATAAGCAGGTAAACTTTATTTCCTTACACTTTATCTACGAATTTTTATGTTTCTTTTTTAGAAAACTATTCTTTCTAATTATTCTTACTTACAAGAGCTTTTAATATACGTGCAACGTGTTTTCATTCTGATTCTGATTCTGCTACTCGTTACTGACCATTTTTTAAACAAATGTGTCCGCTATCGATACCAAATTATATTGTCTTCGTTAGAATTTATTTGTATGTTTAACGTTTCAGTATCCGGTGCCATTTGTTGGACTATAAGGTCATGGAATTGACTGAAACTAGCGTACAAATAAGAGATTGTTCCATAGATCTTATACCTGTTTATATCAAACAAGAGAACGATGAACGCGAGACAGATTTCAATGACATAGAAATAATCAGTGCAGCTCAGAATTTCTGTGCTATTGAAATTAAAGAAAGTAAAGTATGTACTCTAATTAATAACAACAGAGAATCGAATGTAAACAATAAAGATTATATACAAAACACAAACAACTTAAATAATTCAAGCTCCACGTTAAATGTTGCCCAACAAAATGAAACCTGTAATATCAATGGTATTTTAAATGGATCTGTATATTTACAAAATTTAGACTACCAAAATATAAACATAGAAATACAAAAACCAACAAATAGAATCGCCCAAGTTTTTATCGATCAAAATGAACAAGTACAAACGACCAATTACAGCGTTTCAACGGTCGCTATACCCAGTGAACTCTTAAGGCTAAATCTTAATATAAAAAAGGAAACTGAGCTGGATCAAGAGGCAGTTTATACTACCGAATGGTTGTGCGATGTGAACAATGAGACCGACCTTCGATTGAAAGTTTCGAAGAAAAGCAAGGACAAAGTTCAAGAGGTTCCTACCGACGTCGATGCTACGATAACGTTATTGACCAAACAGAAGGATCAAACATTGGAAAATGTTAATAACTCGAATACCAAGGACAGTAACGCCGACAGACCTAAGAGACAACTGAAGTTAAGATCAAATTCGTTGCAAGATTATAAGGAGAAATTACGAAGGAAGGCGGAGTGCATGAGAGAGAAAAGAAAAAAGTTGTACGAGCAAGAGAGCGAAGAACAACGACAACAAAGATTGGCCAAAGAAGCGGCGAAAAGACGGGAGATGAGGATGTACTACGAAACACCGGAACAAAGGAGAAAAAGATTGGATGCAGAAGCTGCACGGAAAAGGGAGTATAGAATGTACAATGAAACGCCCGAAGATAGAAGGAAGAGGCTGGATCGTGAGGCAGAGAGAAGAAGAATGAAAAGACTTTCGTTGTATGCTAGCGAAACTCCTGAACAAAGGAGAGAGAGATTAAATAGGGAGTCGGCTAAGCGAAGAGAGGCTCGCCTTAATCAGTATGCTAAAGAAACGCAAGAGGAGAGGAAAGAAAGGTTAAAAAGAGATGCGCTGAGAGTTAGAGAAATGAGATTCACTAGATCCGCTATTGAAACAGAAGAGGAGCGCAAACAAAGGTTAGTAAAAGATGCTCTTCGAAAGAGGGAGGTAAGAATGCATGGACGACATTCGGTGAATAACAATTTCACTGAACTTCAAACGGTTCGCAATTTTGAAGAATTAAACAATGTGCAGATAAAGGAGAATCCTGATAATCAATTGGGCGGTCATTATTTGAGCAACTGGATGATGTGGTTCCAAAATTCGTTAGTCCAACCGGTTCGCGTTGGAGAACAAATCGTCAAATCTCAATCGGAAAATAATGGATAAAAAATTGACGTAATCAATCTTTGGTAACATGTACATAATCCGTGAACGTTTATAAGTGAAACAAAGAAACAGTATCTGTATCGTATATAATTTGTAGATGCCGCTCGTACGACATTTATGCTTAACATGTTTATACATGCGCAATGTATATCGTATAATAATAATTCTTAAATTTAATTTTTAATATTTATAAATTTTGCAATTAGATATGATTACGTTATCATACATTGTCGGGAATGTCAAAACTTGTTATTTAATATATTTATCGATATAAGATAGAACTCGATGGTAAATTATGACGATTAAAAAGTATTTGATATTTTAGAAAATATATGTATGCGTGCGGTGTGCATCTGTCGATGGTGTGTACGTTTGTGTACAAAGTATAGTAATATTATAATGTTATACTAGTGATATATATATATATATATACAAGCGAGAGAAAAAAGTTTGTTGAGATGTTAAGATTGTAAAGAATTAGGATTTAACAGTGCCTTTTCGTTCACTGTTTTACAAAAGCAATTTGTAATGTGATTCAAACAATATTTATACATATGTATATATTATTATTTAAATACGAACGAATAATTCTGATGAGAATTTAACTGTTTCTTAAAGTATACATACACTGTAACGTAATTTTTTCTACAGTTCCTTTTTATTAAATAAAGTAAGAAGATACGTTATCCCATTTTTACTCTTTCTTTTATTTATAATACTTATACCTTTTCAGCGTTATTATACGTGCGATAATCGAGTTTGATAGAAAATAACAAATTTGCTTGAAAAACTTACTCGTTTGAGCGAACAATGCTAGTGATGCTGATCGATGTTTATTTAATATATCTGCGATGAATATCGTGAAAGGTAAACAATATTTACTTCGAAGATTGATCGATATGATATTCTATTTCAACGTACAACGCACCTTGTACGATAAACAGTAAACAGAACGAACTGGTTGCAAAAATTTTAAATAACAAGTCATCCCTCTCCTCCTCGTTTCCTTTCTGATATCGAATCATCATTGGTTCTACGTCAACCAATCATCGCTCTTTATTTCCGTTGTGTAGTAGTAAATAAACACACTCGCCACGCGCGCCTTTTAACCTAAAATATATTCAAGCGTGCTTGAACGTATTAATAATTAGTTGAGAAAAACTTGGTTAATAAAACATTAATTGTGTTACATAACATAATTAAATTCTTTAAACGTTACACTGTTATTTTAAAAGATAAAATTTATCTTTTAAAATAAATCTTCGCGTGTGTCGATGCAAAAATTTAAGAAATGGGTTTAACAAAACAATATTTGAAGTATGCACCTGCCGGTAATTTGAATATAATTGTTAGTTCCTCTTGTAACATTGTTTTCGTAACGCTACATGGCCAAGAAGGTAGATTCGTAGCAGTCGGAGCGTGCGAACATGTTTTTATATGGGATTTACGATTAGGTGAAAAGGTAGAGCATGAAATATCTACACGTTCTTCTTACGAGAAACGATCAAATAATTTTTTATATTTTAGGCTCGCGTACTATCGGGAGACAAGGTAAATGTAACACATTTAGCAGCATCTCCTAATAAGCAACACATAGCAGTCGGCTATGCAGATGGTACTATAAAAACGTTTGACCTAAAAGCCGGAGAAAATGTAAGCATATTCGTAGGACATCGATCTGAAATTACAACTCTGGCGTATGATAACAAAGGGCATAGATTAGCATCTGGTTCTAAGGTAAAATAGTACGATACCAGCAGATTATTAGATAAAATTGTTGATACATCAATTTTCGTTCCCGCCGTTTCAAGGATACAGACATTATAATTTGGGATGTAGTGGCAGAAACTGGGATATGTCGATTAACTGGACATAAAGGTGTAATAACTAAGCTAGCGTTTATGAAAGATTATAATATTATCGTTAGTTCGAGTAAAGATACGTTTGTCAAATTTTGGGATTTAGACACCGAACATAACTTTAAAACCCTCGTTGGTCATCGAAGCGAGGTAAATAGAGATAATGAGAAACTTTCGAACGAGAAACTTTTGAAATCGAAATATTTTTGTTGTTTAAGGTTTGGAGCCTTGCTTTAGTTAAAAATGATCGGTATTTAATAAGTGGTTGTAACGATAACGAACTACATATATGGAAAATTTCATTCAGCGAGAGCAATGTAACAGATTTTGGTGCTAATTTACAAGATTTAACACTAACCGACGATGCTGAAGTTAGCGATATGGTATATATCTTTTAGAATTTATATTTCTGTATACAGTATATGATTTTTTCATACGTACGATACGTAATAAAGTTATATTTGAATAGAAACATCCTTTAAGATGTGAAAAAGCTGGCGGTATATTAAGAAGCGGTAACGGGCGAGTCGTGTCTCTCGAAGCTGATACAACCCATACTGTTATAGGATGTTACGGTTTGGGTAATACCGTCGAATTATTTTATTTGTTACCCGATGCCAAGGTAGAAGATAATATTCGTAAACGATTAAAGAAGAAGAAGAAAGGAGAAAAGTATGTCTTTTATAACCACATGAACATGTGTGCGCTGAAATATCTTTATTAAATAACATTATATTTTTATCAAGTAGAAGTGAGAACAGTACAGAAGCAACTGTTTCAGAAATACCAACTATAAAAGATGAAATCGTTCGTCTACCTGTTATCAAATTGCCTGCCAAGATCAAAGCGCTAAGTATGGTAATGGGTAGAAATGGTGAACTTAGAGTAAGTTAGAATTGATAATTGTTATTTTCCCATCTGAAAATAATTGGAAGTATTATTTTTTAATAATATTTTTAGATTTGTATAGGAATAAATAACAATTCTATCGACTTATATTCCCTGTTGACGGAGGATAAAGATGTTGAAGTAAAGCATTTAAGATCGATAACGAATCATGGTCATCGCTCAGATGTCCGTGCCGTTTGTTTTAGTTCTGATAATTTAGCTTTTGCAACAGCAAGTGGTGATTCCGTAAAATTATGGAACAGGTAGTGAAATAAAATTTATAAATAATTTATAAATAAGTTCACTGATTTTATATTACGGTACAAAAATTTCTATGATAGACCAACTCTGGCGTGTCTACGTACTGTACAATGTGGCTATGCTTTAACAGTAACTTTCGTACCGGGGGACAGGCATTTAATTGTAGGCTTGAAAGATGGTAAAATGCTAATTATTGATATTGCATCGGGTGACATTTTAGAGGAAGTACCTGCACATTCTAAAGAACTTTGGAGCGTTACACTGTTTCCTGATAAGGTAATTTCGAAGGGATACTTTTTATAATAATTTCATTAATTATATAAAGTTTCATAATCGTTCTGCTCCGTTACTTTTATAGAAAGGAGTGGCTAGTGGTGGTGGAGATCAAACAGTAAAATTTTGGAATTTCGAACTTATCGAAGATCCTGACAGAGAAATAAAAGCAAAAGTCTTGTCTGTTTTGCATTTAAGAACTTTGAAACTAGAAGAT
Organism: Xylocopa violacea; assembly: GCA_963969225.1. Lineage (NCBI taxonomy): Eukaryota > Metazoa > Arthropoda > Insecta > Hymenoptera > Apidae > Xylocopa > Xylocopa violacea. The sequence goes on from CAXAJV010000015.1 coordinate 21,506,367, forward strand.
AGCGTGTTATGTGTAAGAATAAGTCCTAACAACAGATTTGTTGCAGTTTCGCTGCTCGATTCTACCGTAAAAATCTTCTTTCTCGATACATTTAAGGTAAATACCCTCTTCAAAGTACTTTCTGTACTTTATTATTCATTTAAATATTATTTTTTACCACCTTATTCCAGTTTTTTATTTCCCTCTATGGGCATAAATTACCTGTCTTGTGTATGGACATATCAAGCGATTCAACGCTTATCGCCACTGGTTCTGCTGATCGAAATATAAAAATTTGGGGTTTAGATTTTGGTGACTGTCACAAATCAATATTTGCTCACGACGACTCTGTGACAGGACTATTGTTCGTACCTGGAACACATTACATTTTTACTTGTGGAAAAGATGGGAAAGTAAAACAATGGGATGCCGACATTTTCCAAAAAATTGTGACACTACAAGTAATTCATTTTCTGAAAGATAATTATAAATAGAGAAGATAAGATAACAAAAAATATAAAATTTTCTCGCGCCTAGGGACACGCGGGCGAAGCGTGGAATTGTACCGTTTCACCGAACGGTGTTTATATTGTCTCCTGCGGATCTGATAGAGTAGTCAGATTGTATGAACGAACTTCCGAGCCATTAGTTCTTCAAGATGAAGAAGAAGAAGAAAGAGAACGTCAAGAAAATGAATTAGCCACGGGTGAAAGTACGGTTGTCCCAGGGCAAAAGCAACAATCTTTGCCTTCAAGAAAAACCGTATCCAGTGAAAAGGGGGTGAGTATCGGTAGAATTGAATGTTACGATCCTCCATTTAAATCGCTGTATATAATTGATTTTATATAACTTCCAGGCTGAACTAATATTAGAATGTCTAGATGTATCCAAAGAATATAACGAGCAATTATCAAAAACAACAGATAAAACGCTCGCTGTTCCCTTGCAAATGCAAGCTTATAATTGTACAACTACGCAAGATTATTTATTAGAAACAGTTAGACGGATTAGGGGCAGGTAAGATTAGAAAAATGAAACCAGGTTTGTTTTCTAACCGAACCAAACATCATTTTAGTGGTAACCAATATAATTTATTTGATAGCGATTTAGAAGAAACGCTACTATTGTTACCATATTCAGCTGCTTGTGAAATTCTCAAAATACTTCCTAAATTGTTGGAATCAAACTATCATACGGAATTAATTGCAAGACTAGCATTATGTTTGGTACAAGCTCACCATGGTCCAATTATGGCTACTGAAGAACTTTTGCCTGTTTTGGAGACTGTAGAAAGACTCGCCATGAAGAAAGTTTCTGAATTAAGGGTAAAAATAGTTTCGTTATACACACTTGTATTTAAATAATTGAAGCAAGAGATGCTTATTAATTTAAAATTAATTGCTTAGGATATGATTGGATTTAACTTACATGGAATGATGCATATGCAACGGGTTCTTGAAGAGAAAGAGGGAATACAGCTTTTCGAGGATGCAACTCGAACTAGTAAACATAAGAAAAAAGTCAAAAGAAATAAAGAAAAAGCACTAAAAAGAGCAGTTATGACCTTATAAAATTGTTTAAAATGCAATGAAAAAAGTTTCCTCTTAGTGCAGATTAACTTAGTACATACTTAAACAACAATAAAAATTTTATTATGACACAACAAGTTTTGTTATTACTCGAGTAACTTTTGATTTTTCCTTCGCTATAATCTTTGGTGGTATTTTAACATTCTTATACACATCTATCTGTTTCTTCACTTTGACAATCTCAACGATTCATATATTTTATTACACCTAATTTGCACACATAAGTCGATCATAAACGATGTTACATGAGCTTCCTTGTCTTTTTGTTTGCCACTTTCAAACACGGTGACCAATGTCATTCTAGGATCAGTATTATACATAGCATATGTACACATATCCTAAAAAGAAAAAGTTTTTGTGTTAAAGTATTTGATATTTTTCTCTCTCTCTCTCTCTCCCCCCCCTCTCTCTCTCTTCCTATCTATCTATCCATCTATTTACCTATCTATCTATTTATCTATGTACGAATACATTTACTAACATACTTTTACATTTTTACAATAGATAATTTTATCCATGGCAAGGAGTTCCGTATGTCGTTCTTTAATTCTTTTCTGTATATTATCCAAGTGAATCGATGGTTTCTGTACAAACACCTAAAATTTTAATAAAAAAACTCAACGCTACAGTATTAACTTATTACATACATTACTGCTTTTACATTTCGCGTAATTTTAAACTTACGCTAGGACAGCAAAGAACAACAGGGAATTGTTCGGAAGTGTTTGGTTCTCTCTGAGGATGTCTGTAACCTGGACCTGCATCTTCTACACCTCGAGAGTCAAATATTATTAAAACTGCCAAAACATCATGTTTACGTTGAAAACTTTGTATTCTGAAATAACAATACAATAATATTTAGTATAAATCTCAATGATTTATACTAAATATATATTTAAATTAAACGATTAAAAATGTTTTACTTATGGTAGTAATCCACATTTTGTTTGCTCATGATACTTCTCATTTCTCCTGGACTAGCCTGCTGACTTAAAGTAGTATGAAAATATAAAGAGCATTTAGCTAATATGCTACTACGTAGTTTCACTAACCATTGATACAATGCTGGCTGTTGATTTGCTTTTAAAAAAGAAGCACTGAATCCTAATTTCCACGACTAAAAACATTATATTTATTAGTGATCGGTGGAAAATAGATCTGCCAGGTTTGCTAGGCAACGAAACTTTCAACATTGATTGATCCTCTTTTAAATTTTCAAGGGACTTGAAAATTTTAAGATATCAAATATTCTATTCTAACACTTATTAATCAAATAGTATTCAAAAATTCTACGTTTCATCGATATTACTTGCCTCTTTACTTTGTAAAGTTCTCTCCCAAGCTGACATCCTTGTTTGGGCACCATAAAGAGCCATTAACGTTGATAGAAACCTCCAATGTTGAAGTTCAACTTGTGCTTTTGTTAATTGCACTAATATTTCGCACTCTAAACTAATGAAAGTAAATTTAATTTCACAATAATAATACATGGTATAATTACAATTTTTAATTTTTGAAATTTTTCGACATTTTATTTTCATTCGGACTTACGTTAAGCTTGCTTTAATAGCAGTTAAAGCTAGATGCGAACAAGACAAAGAATGAACATCTACTATTCCTTCGACGCACTGTAATAATTCCTGATATTTCATAATTTTACTATTGATACTCATATTGTACATTTTTTCGTAACTGTAATAAAACAATATTATATGAGATATTTAAAAAGAAGTTGAATTAACAATATACTAACAAATCTATCAGCTGTATTTTTGCTGTAATATATTGACACAGTTGATTAGAAACCTCAGCAACTGTTGCACCAATAGAATTGGTTCCTCTAGTCATTTCTTCTACTCGTTTCAGATCAGATTTCAATGATTCGTACACTGTTCTTAGCGAATTCTAGAAAAAAAGTATCCACTATATACATTTCATTACTGTTTTTCTTTTCTTTAAAGTCAAATACTCTGACTAGTTTACATCTTTCCTCAGAAATCCTTTGTTCTTGGTATGAAGGAAACCTAGATCCGCGTACGAATGTTCCGCTACAGCTATTTGCGGCAAGTGCATAAGTAACATTCCCCAAGGGCCCATTTGCGCTTGGCGACACGATCCGCGTTCCTTTTCCTAAATAGTAATAAGTAATTATAATATTGACAATTTTTAAACTACGTAATGCTCGTATATTTACGGTCGCTGTATTCGAGGCTTTATTTAGAAACGCATAAAAACATTATAAATAAGCTAAACTTTATACATTAAACTGTATTACACACTGAATTAGGAATTATCAATAATATTTTTTTATACATACTTGTGTCAATATACGCGTGTGTATCAGTGATTACTTACAACTAATTCCTTAGCTTTGTCGGTACATAATTGAGCAACTTGAGCAAAAAATGTATTAAGAAATTCTTCTTCGTGATCCATTTTCTATCTATGTTCATAACAAAATTGCTTATAATTATTTTCGTTACTCATATTTCTAAATGTTAGAAAATCTTCTAATAACGTGTAGCTGCACTAAACTAAACTGTGGTTCATTTTGATGCATGGAACTTATTTACGATTACAGCGACCCCTTACCTAACCTCTATGTACGTAACGACATCATTTCCCATTGGTTAGTTACGTTTATCTAGTTAACTATCAATGATGATCGGATACATTAATCGTAAATAAATTGTATCAGAATCTAAATAACTGCTCGTTAACTACTTACGTGCACTGTTAAATTCGAATTCTGTAAACCCCACTTTTCTCAGACAATAGGCGCATCGCAGAGAAATAACATGCCCATCTATGACACAAGGTTATGCGATGCTCGCTGCAGCGACACACATATCGAACTTGTCGCGTCACTGATCGACTCGTTTCGATGTAGTCGACACCATAAAAGCTGCACGTCATAGATGGAAGTCCTTCCGAGTAATTTGATTTTCTCTCAGGCAGCAACCAATAATAATGCTTGTTCAATTTATTGTCCAGCGACCATATTGTCTCCTCTCTCTCTCTCTCTCTCTCTCTCTCTCTCTCTCTACACGTATATACATATATAGGTTGTACACAATGTTGATACATATGTTTCATGAAATAAATATATTTGAAATTAAAAAGCTGACATTTTTTTCAAACTCTGACGAGTCCCGATACTAATTTGTGTGAAATAAAACAATACGTACTGTGTGTTTATATTAAATATTTTCACGTATGATGATGTCTTATCTTCGAAACGTTAGATAAGGATTATGCCAATCTTGCAGATTTTATAATATAGAATTTACTTGGTGGAACTTGAAAGACAGCCTATGTTTCCACACTTCGGCGTGCGCAAGTTTAGATGTGTTGATAACGTGTCTTGTACATAAAATTAAGGTTAAAGCCCTTAGTATTATCATCGTAAATCAAGGAAAATGGGCTTTAACCAATTTTTAAGAACGATCCAGTATTTTCTCTGTATACAGTTGATTAATTGTCTTCTTTTATCCACTGTATCAGCCGAAAGTGAACCTATATACGATGATAGATTTCGAAAGATTGTCACATCTATGGCAAGTATTTCAATTTTAATTGTTTCAACATATCACGCACTGCAAGAAAGTTTACCAGTAATAATATGCATGTTCGATTTTAGAAACCTGAAGATACAATGCCACCGCAAAACAAGGATCTTAGTTTTATACATGCGTTTATAGCTTCCCTGTCTGTCATTGTTGTTTCCGAGTTGGGAGACAAAACTTTTTTTATTGCTGCTATCATGGCAATGAAACATCCAAGATTGACAGTTTTTGTAGGAGCAATCAGCGCTTTAGCTCTGATGACTGTTCTTTCTGGTACTGATACGCGTAACATTTTTATTTCGCTCTTTACATACACACACACACACACACACACATATATATATACATAACGCACTAGATATCTCATAATACGTCCGACCAGTTTCATGCAACTTTTTCCATATTTAAACAATAATTTTGTTGTTTAATTAAATTCTTACAGTGTCTAACTGTATAATCTAGTAGCAAGCACACGTACTGCATAAAAGGTCCACCCGATTATTTTGAAATGCTCGAACCATCTAAAGTGGGTACCGTGTATTATAAGACATCTCGTACATATACATGTATATATTCGCTTATGAAAAGAGCGAAAAGAAATAAAAATTATTTATGTTTCTCTCTGATCTTTAGTCTTTTTTGGGTATGCGGTAACTATAATTCCTCGTGTTTATACATACTATATTTCTACGCTTCTTTTTGCATTATTCGGCTTGAAAATGTTAAGGGATGGTTATAAGATGTCTGCGACGGAAGCTCAAGAGGAATTGGAAGAAGTACAATCCGACTTGAGAAAGCGAGAAGACGAGGTATATTTTCACCGTTTAAAATCGAAATTGCTCGCAACAATTCTCGCTATAGAGTTTATGAAATAATCGTTTTGAAACTATCCCTTTAACATTTTTACAGGAATTAAATAATTTTTAAATATCATCACTTTCAGTACGAAAAGGAAACGGTTAGCACTTTAGTGCAAGATCCGGAAACTGGTGTTGTAAGAAAAACAACAAAAATTAGCGTGCTGATGCTCCTCTCTAGGATATTCCTTCAAGCATTTACATTAACATTTCTTGCAGAATGGGGTGACCGTTCGCAGCTCACAACTATTATACTTGCAGCAAGAGAGGTAAAGAATAGTAATATCTAAGCATCGACATTATCACGTTTGTCTTCAATTTTAACAATTTATTCTGTAAGAATTTATTCTTTTAGGATGTTTACGGAGTTATAATAGGTGGGATATTAGGACATTCATTTTGTACAGGATTAGCAGTATTAGGAGGTAGAATGATAGCTCAAAAAATTTCAGTACGAACAGGTAAAACGAGTCTGTTTCTTTCACATTACAGCGGAAACAATAAATATTCAACGGATGTGAACATGTCAAGTACGATTTGTAATATTCTTCCTAGAAAAACGCTATTATTTCTATTCTGTCGAAAGGGACGTTATATAAAAAAATACAGATGGATATCGGTGTAATAATATTAATGCAACGATAAAACTTGTTATATCTTTGTTATATAATGTTTGGATCAGATTTGTTCAGTTCATACGTAAGTAATTTTCTTTCGTTGCTGTTCTTTAATAAATTATAAATGATTCAAATTATATCACGATTGTTTTCATTTTATCATCGCAGTGTCTTATATAATAAAATCTTTGTTAAAACAAAAAATATATAAAGTTTTATCACTGCATTAATATTATCTTACTGATAGCTTTCGATCTTTAATTAAGTTTTTAATCTCTTTCGTCTCGTCGCTGAAAAAGAAGTCGCTGACGCGTGCATTACTATACGCTTCATTAGATCAAGGCGAAACTCATCGATAATGACGATAATGCATTATCGCGTGTATCTTCCCCGACGATCTTGTCTCACATCCTTAGAATATTTAATGTAACACTTCGGGAAGCATATTCAATTTTACAATTTATAAATATACGTATATAAATAAAAATATTAGTAATTATTAGTGATACAATAGTGAAACTTAAAACAAATAATAAACTACGTATTTCTTTTTTATTTACAGTAACCATAATTGGTGGATTTGTCTTCTTACTATTTGCCGTAACGGCACTTTTTGTTAGTCCCACAGAAGATGTATAAAAACAATAAACAGTATTGATAGAGTTGTACATCGTTAAACATATTTTGCTACAAAATAATGTACATACAGTAACACTTACTTGAATAGCCTCTACATTTTTTTAAATAAATTGTACATACATAAATTTAAATAAATAAATAAATAAATAAAATTAATTTAAATAAATTGTACATAATAATGCAGAAAAAAAGTTTTGACCAATTTTTTCTCATTATTAACGATGATTAAACCATCCAATAAGAATTATATTCCGACATCTTGCCAACATTGCAGCTAGCTTCTTCACGAGTGAAATTACACGCTGACATTAGAGTTAACTGCAATGTTAGCGAAATGTCGTGATGCAATTCTAATTGAACGCGATTTACATCCAAAAGCTACCTTGGTAACGATCATAACATATTCAAAAGATTTCTAAAATTATCATCGAGCCATTTTTTTCATTATTTCACAGCGAATTGTTAGCATAAGACTGAGATTATTCATATTTTGAAATCCACACAGAGATTATTTTATGTATATTGTTTTCTCATTCGCATTTATAATTGTATTTCAAGTAACGTAAACTTCTTTCTATCGTTTAATACTCATTCACTGAATTATGGGAAAAAAGTGTATTTTGAACATTTTTGTTGGCCAGTATCTACCTATCGTTATAAATATGTTATCCGTGGATCTATGTCATACGCGTACCTGCCTTATGTATAGATGGAAATTAACGCATAAAATCATTTGTTTTTTTTTTTTTTACATGTAAACTAATGTTTTTCTTGCTGAGACTATTCAAGTGAACAATACTGTATATTTTCGAATTTGTATAACGGTTTGTTATACAGGACAATAAAATTGTAATAGATAATTTACGTTATAAATTAAAAGAGAAAAATAATAGATAAATTTCAGACACAAATTTATCCAAAAAGTACTTACATGTATATATTCAGAAAATATTACTTGTAATTATGCCGATCAAGCATCGAACAACACTTTGCAGTGTACAAATAATGAATAGTATTATCGTAAGATATTTTATTGAATATTTGATGTTAGAATAGATATATATATATGTATGTATATATATACACAATCTATCGACGCTACATAATTTGTTCAAGTAACGTGTAAAGACATTTATGTCGAATAATTATTGTTATCATCGTCCTCATTATTATTTTACTAATACAACATATTATTTTATCATGAAAAATTAACGTATTAAATCTACAATCGTATACCGGGATTATAAATATGGAGAGAAACATACCAAGGCTAAATTTTAATTAATTAAATTTAACGAAGATATAATGTAATATTTTTTTTTTTTTTTATAAATATAAAATTAACGATATACATAAATGAGTGGATTTATTTTAAATGAAATAACGAAATTATAAATTGGCTGTAAAATCAGTCTACGGACAGCATAATACTAGCTTCTTACAGCTTAATTATCGTTTTTGAATATCGATAAATACGAGTAGTACAACACATTCACAATTATTTTAAATGTTATAACAGATAAACTTTGTGTAATTAGAGTAGCATTTTGATGTGTACGTAGCTATTAAGAAAATCGAAACGTAAATGCTACAGTTAATGTTGCACTGAACAGCGTAACATTACGTACGTTAGGTACAATTACTCTTCATGATCTATATTCTATTTTCTTTAATATTGTGTTTTATGTATTATTGGTTCTTAATCGAGTTATTTAAGCACTGCAACCCTGTAAAATAAAATTCATCTATTTGCGTAAATAATAAATGCATAAGAAATATTACCATTAATATTCGTTTTACGGAAAGTTAAATAAAAAAATACCCAAGTCGGACAAAGACTAATAATATGTATGATATTAAATAAATATGATAAATATGATTTATGATAAATAAATTCATCTTCTATATTCCTGAAGCGAAAATTGAAATTTTGATTAATTAATTCTTACCTAACGAGTATTAATAGAAGTTAATTCATGTTGGACTTGGTTGACTGGTAGCTCTGCATTGTGCTTCAGATGCTCGAAGTTTCTCGAGCCTGTGCAGTGGATCCATTAGGCTTTTTTCTTCAGAAGCAGTAGATTCAGCTGTGCCTATAGATTATAAATTTTCGTAAAACTGATCGATTTCCACCGGTATTTCACATCGACTTACCCGTCGAGTATTGATTATTAGTTTGCGTTATAAGATTTTGATTTTTTCGTGCTTGATCAATATCTCTTAATCCTTGTTCTATAAAATCCTGAAAAAATTGATGAGATTTCACCAAGAACGGTTGCACGTCCGCTTCAGGATATTGAAGTTTAAAATCATAAAGTTGCATTAAACCCTGTACAAAATATACATTTATCGTTTAACCATTTGACGATATCGAAAATGTTTTATTTAGTGATTTTATATTATTCATTATACTTCTTGCGTATGTTCTTTAGACCCGATCTTTTTAAATATTTCGGACAATTGTTGATGAGTAAATTTTGACAAGTGTTCCTGAGTTTTTCCGGTGCTGCTAGATTTAACAGTCGTCCTGGAATTGCTGTTAATTTCGTCTGGCTTAAAAGTCTGCCAAATATTACCACGAAAGATTAAATAGTTTATTTGCGCACACTTGGTTAGGTCATATTTAATGTTTCAGAAATATGTAATCAACTAACCGCGATTAGCCTGATGAGATAAGAATGTAATTCTGACTCATTCGTATTGTTTATTCGTGTCAAGTGACTGAGTATCGTGCTACCTTTCACACGAGTCATACTATGAAGAATTGTTTTAATTGTACGTAAAGGTGTGTCAGATTTTTGTTTTTTCCACCACACGCTTGGATAATCCTACAAAAAATATATATACATATTTGTTTATGTATATGCATGTACGCCACACATACCAATGGTAGCGTGGTATTACGCGTCGCAGAAATCGGTATACCTTAAGAAAGCGGTGTACTTCTAAAAGAATAGTATCGTAATCCAAGTCCGCAGCCCAATTTGGAATTGCTTTCACTATTTTCCATAAACACTTCATAACCAATTCTTCATATTTCGGTGGAGCAGTAGATTCGGCGCATCCATGGAGTAATTTTATTAAAACACTGGAATTAAAAGCCGTATACTAAATATTAATATTAAAATTAAACTAATATACACGATAACAATTTTTAATCAAAGCTATTACCATATGATAGTAGTATGGTTCGAGTTGTCTATTATTTTACACATTATATTGTTAATTACACGATAATATGCTTCTGCCTGAGGTAAATGGTGCAATTTGTGCTCTGCTAATAAACTGATCATTTGATCCACAAGCTCTTTCAAATGTATTAACGGGACATTCTTCCCAAGGATTCCGGTGTCATAAAACTAGAAATAATTCTATATTAAAGAAAATTTATGATTCGTTACGCTATGCTGTATAACTAATTCTTACCACCAGTAAAACCATAAATGTATTTCTAAAACCTTTCGATATATCTGCCCCTCCTTGTTGTAGAGGGTAAGTTTGAAGTAGTTTCAATTGCATATTTATAGAACCGATAAATTTGTCTTCTTTCGACTGAAGACTCAATATTTGATGAGATTTTATTAGCTACAAAGTAATTAAAGATTATACACAAGGAACGTGTGTAATTGAATACAAAAATATATATTCTAAATACGAACATTTTCTATACCGTTCATTGACTGTATCGCAACTGCCAAATCTAAACTAGCCATTGCAAGAATTTTACGCTCAAGACTGTCCTCTTTGCTAGGATTTGCTGTGCTTAACTGCTGCTGCGCAATTGACGCAGACTTCGACACCAATAGTTTTGGAGGAGATATAGGAATTACCCTGGAAAAGCATAAAATAATCTTTCTTATCCCCTAATTATGAAATATATGTGATAACTATACAGAACAAAAGAATTGCTAATAATTACTCACGGTACTTTAGGTGGATTCATGTTTGTAGTTTCGATCAAATCTAAATTAACTTCTAGAAGAACGGGGTTTGTATACTTCACAGGCGCGTTTAATTCAATTCTTTGTAATAAATCCATATCAAGTCCAAATGGACCCGATACTTTTGGTTGCGTCGACGTTGGAGAACGTCTAAAAGTTAAAATTACATAGAGATTATGTACAATACTGTATTACGTATATCATTTAAAATGACATTCGCTACACATAATTCTAATCTAACATTGTTTGCATATCTCATAGTTCTTGCGATTAGCGAAACTGAACCACTTTTAGACCACAAGATATTTAAAAAGAAAAGAATATGCAATGACAATATCAAACAAAGTTATACGATTTGGCCGAAAACAGAATATCGAAATCGAATATATAATTCCGCGCTATTTCCCATATACCCATCACCATTCATAAACAGCACACTGAAAACAAAACACAAGAAGCACAAACGTTTCATGGTCATTGTCTTCATGGTCATTTAGAGGTAAGATATGTATTTCTGGTAACATTTCTGGAGAAGGTTCATTAGTTTCAGAAGAGTCCTGTACTTCGTCGGATGTGTTTTTTGTTTTTACATTTGCAGTCTCTGTTACATGTGGCCTGGAGAATCATTAAAAACAAATTCATACCAACATGAATAAATAAATAAATAAATGAAAAAAAAGAAAAAAAAAGAAAGAAAGAGAACAGTTGAAACCAAAATGCAGTTATTAGAAAGTATTCTAAAAATTCTATTAAAATTGCGCAATAATGTGAATATGTTAACATTAAAAGCATAGTTTTATCAGAAAATATAACCAACTCTCTTACAATTCGTTTGTTTGAAGCGGTGCAGGGGTTTCTGGCTCGGGTATTTCTTCATTTTCTTCTTCAGATTCTGCTTTAACGTCTTCATTGGAAGGAATGGGTGTCGCATTCGTGGGTACCGATAGCGTAGTTGTAGAAGCCGACTTTGTTGGCCGATTTTTTGCAGCCCTTTTTATACGCTCGTCCAATAACGATTGATCTTTCTCGGATATCTGAAAGTTAGTCAAGTAATGCAAAGGCATAAAAAATTGCAATTCGTTAGGAAACACAGCTCTGTAGCGCTTCGGTAGGGATAACTGTGATCCGAGATCACAAAAGTCTCGACTCTTTTTGATTAAATAAAGATCAACTAGAAAATAATTACCTGGCCAATAAGTTTATATATTCGCTCTCCTTGAAGAAAGTATGCCTGAACGATACAATTTAAAGCGGCATTTCGAACAGAATTATCGCGATCTGCGATTTGTTTTGCGATTTCTTTCAACGCCACAGACGGAGATGGTTGACAAACCGACAACCCATAATTTTCAATGAGGGAACCCAACTGATCCAAGCACTCTGAAAACCAGTAATCGTTTCATTTGTTTCGTATATATTTTCTACATTCATTTTTTACATTCAATTATGTTATTTACCCGTTCTTTGTCGAGCATTTTTAGATTTTAAGCCTTCCATTACGTATGAAAATAATTTGCTTACTGGATAAACCAACGCTATTTGTTTAAACAATGCACGAACTCCATTGCGCACTGCGTCTTTTGGATCACCGATCTAAACAGAAAAAAAATATATAATAATCTAAAGTTCTACATTTATTGTTAATAAAATACTTTACCTTGATGATAAGATACGGAATAAACGATGCGGCTTCGTTCTCTAACATATGATATTGATGTTCTATTAATAAATTAAACACCATTCGCAAATACTCTAAACCCTTTAGCAATACCGAAGGGTTGGTATCGAAAAACCTCAACGTCAACCATTTCAGAATAAGATCTAAATTCGACACCAATGCTTTATTATTATCAGGCAAATTCTGGAATGTATAAAAAGTATGAAAAACATGAGAGCGTTGAGAATGTGTTTAGGAAAGTAACGCCAATGAAGACGTTAAAATTAGCTACCTCTGTTAATGCCTCGATCGCTTTAAGATGGTATCGAAAATCTGAATGAAACATGTTTGTTAATAAAGTTTTGTTCACATTTGCAGCAGTCATAAGATCCTTTAAAAGTTCAACAAATTCCTCTCTGGGTGTTGTAAAGTTCCACTTTAAGACTTTCAACTTTTGTTCATCGAGCAACCTTTGATGCTTCAGATTATTGATAGCCAACAAGGGACTAGTATCCACATCGTCGTCTTTCTTACGCGCGCTACCAGGTTTCGACGTTGCTTGGTTCTGTTTAGGTTTCACTGTTGCTTTCGCAGCTTTCACAGCCCCCGCACTTTTGACGACTTTCTGACTATTCCCTTCTGGCGGTTGTTTTTTCGACAGTGGTTTGATAGGTAAGTTTGGCCGCGATTTATCTAGCGCGGCAAGTACAACCGTCCTTGATCCAGGTTTCAACTTTTCCGTGTTTCTAGCCATTACTTCGTAAGAAAGATGAATCATAAATCCTAAAACTGCTTCTTGAGCATTTTTCCGTACATCAGAGTTACGATCCTCTAAATTGTTGTACAAATATGGAAGACATACAAGAAGTTCCTCTTTTGGAATCTGTTTCACAGGGATCAACGGTAATTTTTGTGCTAACCAATTCCAAACTTCTACTCTAAGTATGGGCGAGCCAGATTTCAAAGCGTCACCGATCATTTCACCGTCAAAAAATTCTTTGTAACCACATTGATCTCCCCACGTGTTTATGCAAGAAATAGCTGCTGTTCTAATCCAATTCTTGCTATCGCCCAAACATTGTACAAAACCAGGAAAAAGGGCTCGAATATGTTGTTTTGCTGGAGGGCCCATAGCTATCGCTAATGCTTGACAAATACTTAACGTTGACTGAGCTATTTTACTATTGCTATCGACCAATCGTAATGCTAAACCTTGCGGTAAGTCCCCGATAGAGCCCTTTATAAATTTTGCCTCGGATATAATAGCACTTACTTTCTGTAGACCTTCGTTTCGTACCTGAGCGGGAGAAAGTTTATATTTATGGACAAATATGAAACTCAAACAGTTGAATAATGTTAGATTTACCTTCCAATTCTTATCGGATAATTCATTAAGAAGACCTTCCGTAATTTGACCGTTGATATCGATACGTGGAATAAGATTATTAATATCGATTTCACTATTACTGCTCGATTTTTTATCCATCTCTGGATCTTCATCGTCATCGCTTAATTTATCTTTTTTACTCTTTACTCCTCGAATGGGTACAGGCGGTGCCTCACCGTTATGCTAAAATACAATTATTCGCGTACTTACTTAAAAAAAAAAATTTATTATAAAATAACGACAGACTTACCTTTTCGCATTCTTGTTCAATTTGTTGACGTAAAGCAGGTTTCTCATTTTCAAAGAACATAAGCAACGGTTTACCCATAAATAAATATAATATACCTAACAATGTAATAGCCGCGGTACGAACACCAGGATTTGTCGCTGTTACTGCTTTTCTGATATTTTCCATTAAAGATTTCACATTAACGCTAAAACATATTTATTATACATATTTTTATTTGTACAAGAATCATTACATTAAATAAATTATTACTTACGCGCAGCCAAATTCTGTGAGACCTCTGCATAGCAATGCTAATGTTTCTTGCTGAACTTTGGGATTCTTTTGATTAAAGGCAAATGCTGTTATTTCATCTGCCACATACTCCAAGCTTATCGCTTCTGCTATCGCTAAAAGAGTTTCCCCCGCAATTGCACTATTTTTTGCATCTCCTAGTTTTTCAGTTATATCCATGATACAATATTCGCAAACAATAGTTGAAAACGGGAAATTCTCTGCCAAAAATTTTACTATTTCTAATCTCAACTTTAAAACTTGGAAATTTGTATCCTTGAAACCTGGTTTCTTTGCTAAAGTTCGCACGATTACTTGTATCGGTATTTCCACTGGATCCATTTGCTTTACGAACTCTAGAAGCTGTTCAACCGCAGCTAATCGCGTTTTCCAATTGCTATCGACAAGGCCGGAAAGAATATCACTTGGTAAAAATTGAAGAGCCATTTCTTCTATTTCTTCGGTGCTATAGTTTTTCTCCGTTTGAACTTTGGTAGATGATTTTTTAGAACCAGCTAAATTAGTTAAAGACGAAGCAGATGGTTTCTTAGACGAAGGCTTCTTAGCTGTACCAGTATTAGGCCTCTTTGTAGCTTTCGACTCTGATTCTTTAACTTTTGCCGTTGACTCAATTTTACTTGGTGCTGTATTTGGTCTTTCTACAGCCACTTTTGGCGCACTAGGAACTTTAACGTATATTACGGCTTTCTCTGCACACTCTTTTATCTTAGTCATCTTCAAATTATCTATATCTGTAAGAAACGGCATCATAGACTTCTCACCAATTAATTTCATAGCTGTGCCAAGAGCCTCTGCGGAACTATCTCGAACAGTTGGATCTGGTTCGTTTAAAGTTTTTAAAAGTACACCGGTATAAGCCTTTAATAGCTTTTTATTTAAACTCGGTGGCGGTGTGCGTGAGAAACATCTCGCCAAGTAAGCGGCAGTTTCTGCTTTTACCGCAGGATTTTTATTTTCTAATGCGGCAAGTGTATCCTCTAATATAACGTCAATAGACACACTGAGAAAAATAGCATCAGCAGCCTCTCTAAGTGCCTGCACAACGTTTTGCTTCTTTTCGCGGAACTTTTCCAAAATTGACGAAAGACATGCCGTTGCATACGGTTGAAATCGTTTTTTAAGACCACCCGCTAGCCCTGCTAGACATTTTCCAGCCAATGCGACAACCAGTACGTTAATATCTTTGGATATGATCTTTTTTAAAGCTCTCACTACGTCTCCGTAATCACCGTTTTCCAATTTAGGATTTTTCACAAGAGTCTCCAAAGCTTCCAAAGCTTCTTTTCGCTCTTGCCATTTCTTAGCTTCTATTTTATCATAAAAATCTTTCGGAAGTTTAGAAAGTATATCGACAGGTTCTAACAATTCGTAAGCATCAATTTCTGGTACCAAACCGCCATCAGCGTCATCTTTGCCCTCTTCACCAGTATCGCTTGTAGAATCCGTAACACATACAGCTTTTGGTTTTTGCGATTTCAAAAATCGTGTAGGCGCAACTTTCTCTTGCGTTAAATTGTTAAACTCAGCTTCCAATTCGGTAATTTGTACTGGTTTTAATGTATTCAATTGCTGTTTCAAAGGTGCACCGATCCATCTGTAGATTTCGATGACCATGTATTTGCCTTCTTCTCTAACAGTTTTATCCCTGTCCTCGAGAAAACCAGGAATCTTTTTTATCAAAGGCTTTATATTAATTACTTTTGGTCCGAATTGCTTTAAAGCCAATGTTAACGTAGAAATACACGCAGCAACAATTTTTGGATTCTTTGCTTCCGTTCCCTTTAATAATTCTTCCTGGACAGCATCGTGCTTTTCGATTTCTATGTACATCAACGTTATTTGTACCGCTAATTCTTTTGTCTTAGCTTTGGGTGCAGCAATACATTTAGTGACTATTCCATTCATAACTTCTCCAACAGTCTTTCCTGCGACTGCAGCATTTTCGACGAAAGCAAGCGCCGCTTCCAATCCTTTTTCTTGAGCAGCTGCATTACTGTCCGATACAAACTTCTTAATGAATCCCAAAAATTTATTCCACTCGGGTGACTTTTCATCGTCTATACATTGGAATGTGTTCACGCACTCTTTGTAACCATGCAACCGTGCTCTCCATAACTATAGAACATTGCCGATTTAACAATTAAAAATACTAACGACTGTCGCTTAGAGTATATTAAGAAACCTATTGATTACTACCTTATGAACGCATCTTTCTTCTAGCGGTAATTTAACGTATTCCGTGTCTTGTTCCATACTTGGAAACCTACGGGGATAGTTATTCAAATGTTTTATTTCTTTACGTTTATTCACTTGGGATACTCTTAATAGAGTGATAATAATAACGATAAAACCAGTACAACGTTTTTCTCACAATCGGTGAAATATGCAAAGACGTTGAAATGGATTGTACTTTTTGTTGGTACTTGTGTAGAACTTTACACGAACATTTTCTAGTTGAAAGTATATATGAAAACGTTTTCAGTGATTTAGAAAGAAAAATATTTCGAGAAAAATTTGCAGAGTTTATGAAAGCGATTACACATTACGTATAAAAAGAAATGGCAATTTTCGAATTCTATGCGCGACATAAACGAGGAATTTGATTGAAACGAGGTATTTTAGTATCAAAGGTTTACATTTCGTGTCTAGTGAAAGAAAAATATTTGATTACTTTATTACTTTTTATTAGGACAGAGATAGTCGAGTTGATAAAATAAAGAAAGAAATAAAAGGAGATTTCGGATGGTCGGAAGATGTTAACAGCAAGGATTGGTCATTAAAAATTCGAACGTACCTTACAAAAGGGATATATACGAGGACACTTTTGACAGGACAATCAACGTTCTTAGGACAATCGTTTCAGTTCATTCGAATCACTCACGTAACCAGACTGTAAGGCCCTGTAAGTGACCTTTCAGCGGCCGTTGAGTCTTTTACATTTAATTTTCAAATACAAGTCCTCGAGTTGCAACCGTCAAGCTGAACGCAAACAAAAAGACAACTGTATCTTTCGAAACTACGAATTTCTGAACCCGGTCAATGTTGCAGTTTACCATTCGTGTCAATAGATGGTACCAAGAGCAAATTTTCGACCACTCTCGGCACGCCATCTGACGTCAACTAAAGATCACTAGTCGTTCGAATACATAGTTATTTTTCAATTCTTTCGTTGATAGCGATTCGCTAAGCCGCGAAAACCTAAAGATAAACCTTAGCTAAAAAAAGACAACTGAATTTATAATATGGTTAATCGCTGTTAATTCGAAACAGGTACGGAGCGGTAATACCAGAAACGTATTCACATTTTTTTAAAAGTTTATTTATCCTAAGAGATATACAAAACAAACATTTCTTTCATAACTGTTATAATTCCCCTATAATAACACAGAAGATTCTGTCATAATTTTCAATATTTGTTTTTATTAATTATCTCCATCAAATGGATACCTTTGTATCAGTACAATTCATTTTAACCAGCTATGTTAAAATTATGCACATCTGCAAATCAGTATTAAAATATTACAATTTCATATTTTACAGTATTCGTCCTCTAGCTGCCTCTAGAACAAGTTTTTGCTTATATAATCATACAATTATCCGTTACATGACAATGTGCAGGGGAGATGAAAAGCTTTCACGTCAAAATGTAGTGTTTACCTGTTGAGCCAAATCAAGGTGCAAGTCAGTCTGACCGTAAAGAAGCCTCTTGTATATTCATTTCGCATACCTTGGCCACGAAGAAATTCATATTTGCATTACTTTTACTTAGCCTGCATCTTTTTGGTATGCTTCTTACACAGTTGACTCTAATCTCAATCGATTAAGTTTACCTGTACATACTAGGATCTAGGAATGTTAATATTACAAGAAACCACAATAATTTATTATAATACAGCCTGCTGTACACCAGATGACTCGAGGCAATACAAGACACGCCTTATCTTACTTTCTTAAACGATGAACGGAATCACATGATTCTGAAAGGATTTTTAAGTATTTTTTTTTTTTTTTCTTCTTCTTCTTTTTACTGGAAAATGAATACGAGAGGGAGGATGACGATGGTAGGGGCAGGGACCACTTCGCTTTTGTTAAAACTGAAAATACCAATTTCTATTTTAGTCTGTCTTAACGAGTGTCATTAATTTTGATAAGAACAAAAATGCATTATCTCGTATTATTACAAAGAAAAGAAAATTGAAATTATAATTATTACACTAAAATAACGTAAAATCGAAATTTGTAATCGTATCAATCGTATAAAAAACAAATATTAGATCCGCCGTCTCTATGCTCCACTTTCTTACGAATAGAAGTAGTATTCGCGTTGTTCGTATCTTTTATGTAATACTTTACAAATACCACTGCTCCATGGCTGGGTTTATCGTCCCAATTTTGATTTAGTAAAGTTGCGAATTAGACGTTGTGTTTCGATTCCAATTACTTATAAGCTATAAGGCTCAATCTCGTGGTTTAGAATACATTGTTCATGGAAACTATCACATGTTGACGCAGATGTAGAATCGAAGTTGCATTAAAATATATATACTTATCCTAATACTTACAACTATACGACACGTACTTAAATCAATTACATTCATACAAAGCAGCCCCATGCCCCACCTGCGACAGATTTGATTTAAAGAAATATATTCTGTACAAGGATATACAATAAGTCTTCTTCTTACACTGGCAGCGAATGAACTGAACTGATAAATATCAAACTATCTCGAATGATTCAGCCCAACTATGGAGCTGCCGTATCCTCTCTGTTTTATTTGTTAACTATATTTATAAGTTTCAACGTAATATGGAGACAACGTCAACAATGATTGAGCCCCTGCGCCTTCCACCTGATAGAAAGTGGGCACCATATCTTTTTTCATTCTGCTATCCTACGCCATTTTACATGTTACTATCAATATGTTAAAATACAAATGTCATTCATACGGTCTTCTCTCGCACCACTCATACACACAATTTTAAAATAATTATTATAATCGCGGGTATTTAATTATTATTGTAAATAATCGGGGACTGGTGATTAGTTATTATTTGTTTTCCTAGTGGTGTAAGTACGCTCACGCTAAGATCAATGGTACGTACAGTAGGTGAGGTATGCTTTCAGGATCAAGGACACGGGGTGATAGATGAAATTTTTTCGTGTATCCGCTATTCATCATCTTCTTTATACTCTTCTTCGCTGTCACTTTTTACAGTATTTACCGGTACTCCTACTACAGGTGCGCCATCTTTCATTTTCTTTTTGTACGCAGTCATTTCCTAAAGAGTATAACACCATTTTTAAATATATCTCTACCAATTCGTTCCTACCGACGAAATAATTCCTACATAATACATACTCTTTCGTATCGAGCTTTGTCTTTTTCCGCCATAGCCTCGTACTTCGATTTGGTTTCAGGATCAGCGTCTGACCACTTTTTACCAAGCTCCTTGGCAATATCGCCAACACCAAATTCAGGATTTAGCATTTTCACTTTTCCACGTTCATCGTTGCAGAACCAGAAGAAGGCAGATCTAGAGTTAGAAGTATCGTTTGGTAACTAATTAAATAACTGTATCGATTATATTTTGTTAGATTAAGGTTCATTCGTTCAATTCATTTCATCGCTTCTACTTACAGCGATCTTTTAGGAGCATTGTGGTCTTTGATGTGTTTGCGTTTTTTGCCCCTGCCTTTGCTCTCCCCTTTCGGTGGCGTATAATTTTGCATCTCTGTATCGTATCTCTTTTTATCTTTTTCTGCCATTTCATGGAAACGTTTCTTTTCTTTGTCCGACATAGTCTACGCAACACCACAGAGAACGACGCATTATTATTATTATTATTATTATTATTAGAAAAAATGCAGCGCGTGTAAATTGAACAAAATATGTATTTATTATAAAACGAGAAAAAAGAAAAGTAATATACCATCATGTTTCAACTACCTAGCCGAGTCTGAATATAGTTTTACCTCTTTTTTTTTTTTTTTTTTTTTAAGACCCTTTCTTCCCTATGGAAATGTTTTACGGTTAGATAATTAGTAGAACTTTTCTTTGAAATATTCTAGTCTATAACTCGAAAAAAATACTCGAATCGGCTTTACTTCTCGGTAAAAAGAAAACATTTTCAAATTTTCCCAGCTGCCGAAACAAACATTTTGGCAAGATAACGGGAGGTCAATGTCTTTAATCCTAAAGACCATCTGGTCTGAAGTCTAAAAGAGGAGTGTACCGAAAGTGTCTCCCTTTGCGAGGGTTGGGATGGCCAGATGTTGTACTCGCACCTGTTCAAAATTATGTGTTATTTCACGTTTCTCTCTCTCTCTCTCTCTCTCTCTCTCTCTCTCTCTCTCTCTCACCGCCATTTATATTATTATTATTATTATTATTATTATTTCTTTCGATCTTTTCGTCTTCTCAAATCGTTTTTTCTCGTTTCACGATATAACAATATGACAAATAATAATTCCGACTGGCACTGGTTGCTAACTTTATATATATATATATATAAAAGTTACATGTACGGAACATGTAAATCCCAAAACCGGTCTCGATTCTAATTCTACTCGTGGTCGGTGAAGGTACACGATAACCGTTAAGTCCAAATATTTTTCATCCGAAACTATTTTTTCTCCTCTTATTTTACTCATCCAATCGTATACAACTTTTTATAAAGCTCAGACGGGGAATATGTACTCTCTTAAAGTCGGCCTTACGACTCACGAAAAGATAGAGGCAAGTTATCTTAAAAGAAATCAACGCACAGCAACTTCCAACAGATGAGGTCAGTTAACTGTAAATTACTACTTAAATTAGTTACACTTTTACTCCAACGTCGGAATAACGTCGGAAACACGTTCAAGAAACTACTGATTATGGATAAACATTATTTATTCTTTTAAAAAGTTCTTTTCAAATATAATAGAAAAGTGAATGATGAAAAAAAATATTAAAGATGAGATATTTTAATACTCTATCCCCGCTTTCACTAATTTTCCTCTATCTCGAGATATTGCATATTCATGATGACGTTGAGATATATAAATTTGAATATTTAAATATATTGTGTTGTTGCGAAGGTTTAGAAAATAAATAAGTATCCAACTATGTATTTCTCATGGCGTTCCTTACCTTCCACCTCATTGCACATTTTTTAGAGAACTCCCTAAAAACGATCTTCTCCTCGGGGTGTTTCTTTTTGTGTTCTTGACGACAGGTTTGCACGAAGAACGCGTATGCGGTCATTCGTCCCCTTGGCTTCGAATCCTTTCCCCTCGGCATGTTATCTCGCTGTTGTAAGCTCTGAGCGTTATTTTGCTGAAGATTATTTTGTTGCTGCGACAACTGTTGTATCTGGTGCTGCAATCGGAGAAAGAAAAAGAACACCGTTAATTTAAACGTGAAACGGCAATTGTCAGTATCCACTTAACCCTCGTTTCTATCACGAAACGGAGGAATTTAGGAACGCTTCTTCGCTTTTATTCTCTCTACATTAATAATAATATAAGGATCAATTCATTGTTACAAGATTGTATATACGTTTTATATTTTTTTGCCTCAACTTTTTAACCTCTATATTCTCATCAGCCGTGACACTGTAATCCGTACTCGCGGAATAATAATACCTACCTAGACTGCTATGATTTATGTTAGTTCAACCAATTACTATAACAGAGTATTACGTGCAATACATTGGTGGTAATGATCTATTGGATCGCTTCTAGTGGAAATTCTAGTAAAAATTGTGGAAAATATCTCTCTAATCTCTATTTCTAATCAGATCTCCTCCCTGCGTGCAAAGCGTTGGTTCGTAGACTAAAATAATAGTACTACGAGCATGATGGTATTGCGTGCAGCTATGTTATAATTCTATGAAGCCAGGTGTTTAAAATTCGATGTACCTAAGAAACAAAATCCCTTCGTGTACATGTACAATTTGTCACCGTTTCTAGATGAATTTTTGAGATATCAATTTAATATTAACGTTACACGATCTCTGATTTCTTGTTTATCGCCTAGTTGAGTACGATAACAATATTTTACATAGTACCGAAACAACATTTACGGAGTCGATCACCTCGGCTATGTTCTGTCCACAGCCTAAACAATTATCTTTCAATGTATTATTTATCAACTACTAAGCAGAATAGTAGTATCCTATTATTCGACATCAGGTAGTGCATTATGTTGTTCCATTATATAGTTTCAAATAGAAACAAAGAATGCATCTAATGTGAGAATTTCACGATTAGAGCATTCGTTTCGTCATTATGATACGTATTGTATGTAAAATTCCTAAAAACCTGTTTTTAATTTAACACACCTGTAAGAAACTGTAAGAAATCATAACTGAAACTAACGCAACGAAATTATATAGCAGCGCATCTCATTCAGTTCCCATCAAAATGCAAATACCGAATGAATGCAAAAATATTATTACAAACGAAAAGTACAACTCGCGACTTTATCAGATCAATTACGTCGAAGGTGTATCATAATAAAGGCAAGAATACCTTGAAAGAAGCATATTTTCAAAATGAACGCTAGAACAAGTTACGAGAAAGTTACAATTTTGTTGCATATCGTTAGCGCGTTCGTAATGAGCAGTGATACAGACTGATAAACTTCGTTAAATGAGATCGTGTTTTCGGCATCAACTAAAATTACTTTTTAGATTGCGAATTACTACGGGTACGCCTAACAAACGTTAGGCGTACCCGTACGATCAAACGGAAATTGATATCCCATCTGTTTAACGTTAGGGTTTTCTTCGATCTACGTAAATAATTACAGAAAAACACTCTATCTCAACAAACAAGTTGGAAAAGTAAATACGCTTTTACAATCATCAACTTGATCACCGCCGTAACATTGATTGTTACATTTTCGATTCTATCGGTAAAATTATACCATTATCATACATATTTATATAATTTTAGCCGACTTTCTACAATAATTCGAGAGTTAACCACAAAACGTTAGCATCTTTATGCTGCTTATTTATTTCATTATTCTCTGTTTCTGATATTCTATTTTGCCGTACTCTCAACGATACAACTATCGTTCATAATTAATATCGTTTATAATTAAATTCCCTTCATGGTTCCATCTCGTTTCACGATATGTGCACGTTACACAAGGATTTCATAAACCACGTTGAATTATTTCATAGAGTTTCAACTAAGATTTATCACAATTTTAAATTTACATTCCAAGGTATCATCGTGTTTTAATTATCATTGCAAATATTCTTTACCTTAAATTATTGCTTCAACTTGCTACTGAAATCAAATTTGCAATACTTTTCATATATATATATATATAAAAATTACTTCCCAAGAAATATGATACGTATTTTTCTTGAACATAACATTTGTCCAACATTTTACATCCGGGAAGGAATGTAAGTTTATTTGCTGTAATCTGAAATTTTCGGACCACTTTCCGACTTTCTCCTCACCCGATGGATATAGACTTTACGTATAATAATCTTAACTTTCATTTGGATCCCGCTTTTAATATCGTTCCAAATACATTTTCAAACCTCTGCTATACCGAATACTTCGCAATGGAAAAACGATCTCGAAATTTCTTACATTCCCTATCCATAACCAGAATTAGTGAAAAATCTATTCATCATGCATCATGTATGTATATAATGTACAGGGGTTCAACGGCAACTTGTTGACATCCTCTCACGAATTCGAACTTGATACTATAATAAATCGTCGTGTGCGTCGAATACGTGAATGTTTAAATCAACAAACGTCTATCTCTATCAAGTCGATTCTTAAACCTCTATCGCTGAAAGATACAAAAGAAACAGCGTTGCCGTTTGAAACAGTCTAATTAACGTGCATTTTTTGCTTTTCAACTCTTAAATTATTCATAAACTGACAATTAATTTTGCCGTTAAAAGATACGCAATACAGATATTAAATTGTATTATTAAACGCGTATGGAGTTCGTCTTCAATTAGACTAGAACGTAAACGGAAAGGAATAAAGATTGTACAAATTAACATAATAATACCGGGACAATAAATGTGCACGTATAAACAATTTAAAGAAAATTTCATCGAAAATTTCGAAAATTTCCCACACATATATATACATGTGCGATATTACGATTCGAATCAACTACAAATTATTATATTTTTCTGAATTTTTCAAGACATGTGAAACTGATTTTAATCCAGACTTATAAGAGACGTAAAAGAGATAGAAATGAATGAAGAAAAAAAATACATATACTACTGTATTCTAGGTAGGGACAATTGCAAAAATATAATCTAAAAAACTAGATAATAAAAAGCAAAAGTTCTCGGAAAATAAATGTTTAAACTTGTAAGATCAAAACTTTGGTTTTGTTGCCTACGTTTTCTGGGAAAAATAACTCTCTTCTAAAACACGAATCAAGAACACCGAGAAATGAATTTTATATTCGCCTCGCGAATATCTTTTTACATTGAAAACACGATCGGTCGGAACTTGTTCGTTTGTTCATTGATATCAAATTCGTGAATGAAAACTAGCAATGAATTTTGAATCAGCCAGAATTTCTGAAAAGTGAAATTCTTTCTTACACGTTTAATCAACGAAACCAATTTAAAATTGATATTTTTCCTATTTTTCCTCTTTTTGACCGTGTGAGCATGAATTGTAGCACAAAAGATCTCCGAAAGAATGTGAAAACATATTTATAAATGAGCCTTCTACTTAACGAAAGTACACGATAAAAATTGGGCTAAACGCAAATGAAGACTATGAACCAAAAGAACTTAAAAAAATTCATGATATCAACGTGGGAAATGGGGAAGAGTTATGTTAAAAAAGAAAAAAGGAAACAGTCTACGCTTATTAAGAGGACGACAATAGATTGGAATTCTTGTTTTTAATCGTGAATGGCTAAAACACTTCGATCAGAGGAATCGAAAAAAAGAAGGGAACCGGCGCGGCAAGAGCCGCTGTACGAACGTACGTACGAAGAAGGCCGCACGAAACCCGGAATCAATAGCGGACAACGGTCGGTGGGGCAAGAGACGCGAGTCAGGATGAAACGCAGACGGTAGAGTACGAAAGCAAGCACGATAGAATCGGTTATTAAGATTTTTTGAACATGAATAAAACTGAAGATTAATATCCAAGTAACTTAGATATCATCAAATCGTTTGTTTACCGAATACTGAATATTTAAAGTCCAATTTTTTTTATATATAGCGTCAATTGTTATTAGAATTCAATAGAATAGAACAGAAAAGAGAAAAAAAAACAAAAAACAAAAATTAACAATTACCAGAAATGGGATACATTTGATGATGAAAAATTTCATTAGACTAATTATACTAGATATCATACGAATTGAGATTAAATATAAACCAATTTAGGTTATTCCCAACAAACATATTTCCCCTAATATAACATTAAAGTAAATAGCTTGACGCATGGTCGAGGGTATAATGATTCAAAACATGGTTCAAGTCAAAGTATAACCGTAGCGATGACGACCGTTTAAACTTTTACAACCAAGACAAACAGAATGACAAAAGTTCAAAATTCTTAGAATTATGCCTCTGCATTAAAACACGTCTTTAAGAAGATATTACATACTTACAAACTAAGAAGAAACTGATGTTCGATATCGCGTGTTATCACAATTATTATAATTATGCTCGTTGCTTTACTTCGTTTTATTTCAAAGACAGAATGAAATACTGATGCTTGCCCAACTAGTTAAAATCGATTAGTTCTCAAAAGAAGAAAAAGATCATAAAGCCCGAACATCTGCTACAATTATTAATCTATGTATGCGAGTAAGCGTATATTGGAAAAAACGCTAGAAAACAGGTTTTCTGTGTTTCGAGTAGTTACTAACAAATCGCTAATAGATTTCTCGCTCGATCTACATAAAAAAAAAAAAAAAAAAAAAAAAAAAAAGAAAAGAAAAAAAAGAAAAAAAGAATAATACAAGAACGAGATGCAATCTTTTAAATGAAACTGCAACATATTCGGTAAGTTAGAATAACAGGTTTTACAAAAGCAAAATCGATCGATAAGAAATATTGAAATATCCATCCGAGCGCTCTTCCTTCGAGTGCGTAAAAGGATCCCGCGCAAATAGAAGTAAGCGACAAATATATATACATGTATAAATGTATAATTATATAGGATGAAAAAACTAAGAATATAAAATTGAGAAGCAAGCAATGATGAGAAAAAGAGGAAGCATAAAGGGGGTCGATCGTGGTCGCAACATACCGGGGACATAACGGGGGGCGTGGACGTTTGTGTGGTAATGGGCGAGAGGTGCTGCTGCTGTTGTTGGCCCTGCAATTGCTGATGCAGGTTGTTCTGTCCGGCGTCCATAACTCCACCTGGGTACCACCACTGTACGCCAGGCGGTGGTGCGGAAGGTGTACCAGGTACACCTCCGCCTGTTCCGGGCCCCGTTCCTAATCTATAATCATAGCCTCCCCTCATGCAGGAGCCAACCGGCGTTGAAGTTGAGACGGGATTCGACTGCGTGCCCGTGGTGGCTGGGTTCTGAAAGCTGGAGGCCATCTTGTAGGAGAAAAGCTGCTGGGTAGCGGCAGCAGTACTCCTAACGATATCCTGATGATGCTGTTGCTGTGCTTGCTGCTGTTGCGAAAGCTGCTGTTGTTGATTCATCAGGTGTTGATGTAGATTTTGTTGTTGTTGTTGCTGCTGCTGCTGCTGCTGCTGCTGCTGTTGTTGCTGTTGTTGTTCGGCCGATACGGTGTTTAAACCTGAAGGCCACCAGGCGGTACCACCGGAGGCATCCTCGCGGCTTCCTGGGCTCGCTGTGCCCCAGCCACCGGCTACGCGGTGGTGTTCCGACATATCGTACACGCGGATGGTCTGGTCTGTCACTTCAGCCTCGTTTACCAAACGGTACCACCAACAAGGAAAAGAAGGATGCACGAAGAAATTACACGACACGCACTCACGCACCACACATACGCTCCTCTGTCTCCCTCATACAGGACATGCACACATACGCACGCGAACGCTGCGCGCGCGCGCACGCACTCGCTCGCTTGCTCTTACGAAAAGGTTTCTATACACACACACATACGCACACGCACCCACACATTCGTACGGGGTCCTGTTCGTGACCGTCGTGTATCGCGACACGCACCGCACGCGCTACCGTGCTCTCACTGTCACACCACGTTTCTCTTGTCCAGCCGGCGCACTACACGATCACTACTAGTACTCCTGGTAGCACAGGCGGCTTCATACACGCTTTTTCCACGATGTATAGAGAAGGTCCTCGTGAATACGTACGTTATACTTGGGATGCGGTCTACTCGACGCTACGCTCAACCGTTCGTTAGCTCCGTGAGTAGGTATGGCGGGTAGAGGAGGAGAGCGGGCGGGTGGGTAGGGGAGGGCGCTCTCTCCCCTTCTAGCTCTTTCTTTTTCCCTCTGTCTCCCCACCATCGACAGATACAGTGCTTCTCTCTGTCTCTCTTTTTCTCTTGCCGTCTCTTCTCTCTTCTTCGTTCTGTCCCTCTCTCTCTCTCTCCCCCTCCCTCTCTTTCTCTCTCTCTCTCTCTCCCTCTCTCTCTCTCTCTTTCCTTTTTCTTCCCTCCCCTAAGTACTCATGGAGCCTTTCATTCGAGAGGCATAACGTTTTTCCTTTTCGCAGACACCGATAAAACTATTAGGCATAAGTATATATTTTCATTCATTTATGCGTGCACTATCGTTTCCCTTACGCAAAGATATACATCGGTCTTTTCTTCCTTGGAAACGTGACGTCTCTTCTCTACTTGCTCGTACACACAGTGCTAATTACGCACTCTATGCGACACCACGCTCGCGTAGAGACGCAATGCTTCTTTTACGTGTATATATGCACACCGACGTTAGCTGTTGCACAGTGGTAGTGGAACGCGTAATAGCTTTTTCACATGGAGAAGCTTACGCGCGGATTGCTTCTCTCGCTACCGACTCTACACGCGATGCCGCACACACAGAGGGCGAAGCTGGCGAGGACGGGCTGGCTGGACGCTTGTATATTCTCTCTTTCTCTTTCTCCAACCCGGTCCCCTTCCACTCTGGCTCGAAGTCTCTCTCACTACTTGTCTGTTTGTCTCTTTCTCTGCGTTTCTCTGTCTTTTTTCCACTCGCGTGAGCTTAGCCTTCCTTCCAGCGGACGCCGGCGAACTTGTGCAGCGTTGCCAAGCCACGCTTTCACCCGCCCGCTCACAAAGGAAAACCCGAGTACGTCGACCAATCGAACTACATTTTAGCCATGGTGGGGATGGCGGGAGTCTACCACTACTGACATCAGGGCAACGTCGCTTTCTCTCTTCCGTTCGTAGAGAATTCGAGAGCCATGGCTCGTAGTCCCCGGTAAGGTAGAGGGGCAAACGACTGCAAACCCTTCTCTACCCTTGAAACTCGAGGTCAACTTTTAGGCAGAGAAAGAGAGCGAAAGGGAGAGGAAGATACCAACTCTGACTTGTCGCCGTGCGCTCTTTCTTCTCGCGCCTTTTTTTACCCTTCTTAGTTTCGTTACACTGCTACGGTCACTGGAATTTGCTCCACATTGGTACTTCCTGCTTTTCGCGCACCCTTTTTCCTGCGTGTCAAGTCGGCTTTACCGACCGAAGACCTCTTACTCCGTGTCATTTGTCAGTCGATAGGGAAGAACTTTTAAAATTTGCTGAGAAACAAGATGTGAAACAACTCTTTACAATTCCTTTAAGCTGGACTAAATTATGCTTTCACTTTTGTATATAAGTCGTGGGTACATGTATATATGTATACAAATGCAGCATTAGTGTACATATTATATAGCATAGAAACATGTGCATTATTCAATCGTGCAACATTTAGTTACACACTTTCTGATGTCACTAATTTCTTTTTCCAATGTTCATTAAAGGTTTCGCGTCATAACTTTATAAATTTAACAAAAATTAAATATTTATTAGACAAATATGCCTTTCCGATCGGTTGTTCGATACAAGATATAGTTGTCAAGCTTTTGACAATTCTAAAAACAACATAGCTTTACCTGATGTAGTATAATCGCGGTAATGAATAAACTTCTCAAACAGCTTTAAATTATTATTTTCCTCATTACCGAAAGTGTTATTCTAAAAACCATTCATCTAGTAATGTTGTACAAAGTAAAGTATATTAGGCTTATGCAAACAGAACGTAAACTGTAATGCCACATATTAAACGCAGTTTCTAATGTGTACCCCATAAACTCGTACCTCATAACCAACATATGCCCGGTAATTTCTAACTATTATCAGAATAAAGATCAAATCTATTAATATGGAAACATATCGTGGGAACGATCACCGTGCGTTGCTACGTTAAACAGCAACCTGAACACCACGAGAAATTTCTAGCGTGTAAGAAGAAATATGAAATTGCGCAAACTTTCAGAATTCCGACTTTTTTTACAAATCGTACACGGGCAAGACAAAATAAAAATGTATATCATAGGATTTCTATGTTGGGTTTCCTTTCTTCCCACTCAACCCCCAATCAAGAGGCGGGTGAGTCGGAGGTAACCCGGCAAATCGAGAGAGTGTGTGAGAGAGAGAGAGAGAAAGAGAGAGAGAGAAAGAGAGAGAGGGAGAGAGAGAGAGAGAGTAGAGAACCGGGTCCGGGTCAATAAGACGCATGAGCGAGTGAAACAGAGATGGAATGAGAGAGACAAACCGAGAGGACGTGTGAGCAAGCAGGCGCACTGGAGAAAGAGAGAGGTAGAGACACCGCGCATTCCCAGGGCTAGGCAACGTAACGAACGAACGAACGAACGAACGAATGCAAGAAGGGGCACGGTGAACAAGGGAAATGGTGGAATGGCAAGAAAAAGAGAGGTACCGATGATGAAAGGAAGGAGAAAGAGAGAAAGGAAAAAGAAACATACGACGAAAGAGAAAAGGCACAGCAGGCAACGAGAGTCCTGGCTTCAAATTCTCAACTCGGGTTGGTACCGCGATGTTCGTTCAAGCGAAGCCAGCCGATTTTGTCCGAAACAAACCGATCTCCCTCGAAATACACGATCCTGAAAGACTGTCAGTCAGAAGAATACATAATTGAATGATTTTAGGATGAAATCTCGAAATTAGGAAATACCCGATTCATTGAACCAGAATCCCGATTTTTACGTGAATTAGAGGAGACAGATTTACGAAAATTTGTGAAAAAGAATTTTGGAAGCTGGCCAGAAAATATAAAAAATGTTTTATCACAATTGTATCTGCTTAATCGCCGTATAGTTATAGAAGATACGATATTATTTAAGAGAATGAAATCATTACACGTGTATATCTAGTTAAACAATTATACATTATTAGCTGAGCTTGCATTAGTATTTCAATTTAATTAAATTCTTTGTCATCGTTTGTCTGTGTGTTAATTTAGTCAATAACAAAAACTTTACTACAACTTTTTAGCACGCGATTCAAAATTTTAATGTACAACGCAATAAATGGAATGTGATACATGGAGTATGGACCAATGTCAAATACGTGTATGTATACATTTGTACATACTTGCTTTACACACGTACATATTTACGTTTATCCGATGCACCTGTACAAAGAGGCAATGTGAAATACTTAATATCTTTTTCTGTGTAAATGTATTTTTTCTCATACGAATGAATTCATGTGCATATATCTATGTAACGTTCTCCTGTTTTTTCTTAACATCGAATAAATGGTAATTGCGAACTACACGTATATAACGCTGAACGTGCCAGTCAGTATTACGCAAGATCACTTTCAATTTTATTATTCCTATATTTGAAACAGCTCTTGCGTCCCGTTATAATTCAAGTGGAATGTTTTTATGCGAAGAAATCAATTTTTAACGTTATAAATTCTAAACAATCATTGAATAAATAACAAATAAACTTTATTTGTTCAAACAATAATGGAAATTAGGAAAATGCATTCGCGATAATAATCAATTGTCTGTGAATACGAGATCTATTATGTACTAAACACGCGTAACATTTAGGATAATATGAAAACTATATGTTCTAAAAAATTCTAAAAATGTTACGCAGTAATATTTCTAAATACAGTTGTATAATAATATATTTACAATATTATATGCTTAATTTGAAAATAATTTCTTTCTCATACGTAATATTAGAGAACATGCAATTATTCAATCCCTTTATATAGCAACTAAGACGATATGTTTTGCGTGTATACTCTTGGGAAACAAAACTTATACTTAAATAAAAAACGAGCATACATTGGAATTACCTAAATAAAAACTGATCAAACATGTAATTACCGAAATGACAAATCGGTATACAAAAACAACTGTAAACAATCATTTATATTGCTCATGTAAATATAGTTTCCCTGACTTGGGAGAAAGTCTTTCAACATATTTTAACGAAAAGATTTGCAACACATAAATAATAATTACACTTGTTCATACAAATTCCGTTCAAATATACTTACATATTTGTATAGTTACGTTTACATAGATAATAAAGCTTTGTAAAGTCATGAATAATTTAAAGTCTTAGCAGCAGATATTGTAATGAATTAGTATTTAGAAAAATGAAAAAAATGTAAACATTTTTCCTTCCTTCTAGAACAGTTTCTTCTTCAAGTTATATCAATGTAAATAAGTACTATACATAGCGATACAAATAATTGTTTACAATTTCTTTTGTAAGTGCGACTTCCTTCTTTTTGTAGTTACCAGTTTGACCAGTTTTCATTTGGGCAACTTCAATACATTATTACAGTTTGTGTATTGCAAGTATGTGGATGAAACTAACAGAATTTTTACAGTAATTGCTAGTTCCGATCAAATCTATTCTTTACGACATTAAAGCGTTTACTTAGTAGTGAACAGCCAAAGTAGTAATACTTTGGAACAACTAAAATATTAAGTAACTTTGAAACTACAATCTTTGAACAGATGTACACCATCAATTAAACAGTATCAGGAACTCTTATGTAGGTCAATGGACCGAGGAAATATGAAAGTATGCGTTATCGAAAATATTTTTTAAAACAATGAAATTTATTAACGCCAAACACATGTGTAAAAATTTATGGAATAACGATAAGATCAATGACTTATAAAGCGATTGTTGTTAATATCTTTACGTTATTATTTCTGTCGGTGTATAAACCTGTCCAATAGTTAAACAAAATTGAATCTACAAACAGTCAGTGAGCATTAAAATTCAGAGTTAACAAATTTTAACACTTTGGTAGATTCTATACCTTTCATTTATACTAGGCTACTTGTATTTACGCAATGTTTTGAAAACATTGCTGACTATATGGGTGTATAATTTTTTTTAAACTTAGGAATCGAATATAATGTATAACTACTTTTTACGCTTGATATTCGTACTAAAATAAAAGAATTAATCCTTTCAAAATCGAGTTTTATTTGACGTCACTGATATGTGTGCACAGAGTATAAAAATTTAAGTCTTTTAATATAATTAATTGAATGTGATCGTTTGCGACCAATTATTGTTTCTCCTAGAAAAATTATAAATATATAAATATTTCTGGTTACATCTCGAAATGAAATAAAATATAGATGGATTTTGGAAAATTCATTAAAAGATATTTATATAGTTTCAAATCACATTATATAAACGTACGTGACAATTACGACACTTCTTACAGTGTGTTCCAGAATTAAACAATTAAATTGTATCGATATGCTCTATAAAATAAAAATAAAACTGTGATAAATTTACGAAAAATGTTATGCAACTATTACCAACGATATTGAATATGGGATTTAATTATCTATTATAATATTATCTATTAATAATCATCTATTATAATTGGAATATTAGAAATTCTGATAGAATGCAAAATTGATCTAAAGTTTACATAAATGGTGTATTTTTGCTATATAAATATAAAAAATGCTAAATTACACTATCAAATCTGTATTAACTAGAAGATAAATACTCTTAAATTCAAAATTAAGCAAGCTTATTGCTTATTTATTACTTTTTGATACTTGCATGTTTGTTAAATTTTTATTTACAGAACGCATTAGTTACAACATGATTGTTTAATTCAACAACACTCTGTTTTGCACAGTTTTACGTAAAATTTATATTACTTTAGCAATGCAGGCGGAGTATTAATAATAGCCACGTAGAAGTTTTATAACATATAAACATCGGTTAAATGTTGATACACGATAATCGATTGTTAATATACGTAACGTGTGGAGATATCGTGCGACACAGCTTAACTTTACATCAGACTGATGTCGTATAAGTGTTAGTAGAATAATAGGATAGCGACGATAAAATTCAATATACATTATTAATCAGACATAATGAACAAAATTTCATTCATCAGCTTCTTTTACTAGGAACAATTCTAACTTTGAAAGCTGACATAAAACAGCGATTCCTTTAGTTCACTTAGCTTTTACTATTACTATCGTTAGATTAGTGACAGAATTTATTTTGAATTTCACGTCTTAATTTGATTACAATAACTGTATACACGCAATAAAAATATTAGGATTATTCAAATAATAGGTATATAAAAATTTTTTAAACATTTCTACGCTATCTTTTACTCTATTCTTTTGTGTTATTAATAATTAAACATTCTGCTACTTATTATGAATTGATAGTTTAAATTATGTATCTGTACATAGAAGCTATATCGAAAACTTCAAACTGGATGCACATCACAGTGATATAGATAAATAAGAACCGAATTGAGAACATACTACACAGTGTAATCTACTCATAATTAATTTTCACATTGTCCGGACATTGATCCATTAGTATTCTTTCATACTAACTCAATAATGAAAGTATTTATACTATAAAATTAGCGATTTACGTGAATGATGGTAATATTATACCTTCCGTCGTATCTACCTATAATATATCTACGTCATACATATATACTTAAAATTAAATAACTGGATTGCTCTCAATTTCATAATATTGTGTGCTCTCTGTACGCACATAGATATTATGTTCGTAAATTTATTACGTTTTCCAGATAATGTAATATTATGATTCGAAATAAAAAAATGCATAATAATTCGATAATTCAATATAAATGGAATGCTTGATGAAGCATGCTTGTAATCATAATCGAGTCGAAACACCGTAATAATTCAGTAATACGATACCAAAAAACATTTTCAAAAGCATTTTACTTATCGAACTTGTACTTTTTTGAATAGAAATTTTATCCGCAGTTCATCGTTTGAAAGATGAAAAGAACGACTCGAATGTATACTCTATGACACAATTATCGATGCATTTTACACGAGGTTTTTCCTAAAGAGAAGTATAATATTGTTATGTCATAAATTTTTTACCTCAACTAAATGGAAAAGTGCATTTAAATAAGATAAGAATTAAAAATTTGTCTTACAAAAATTACGTATTTCATAAAGTATTGAAATTTATATATAAATTATACATACAAAAATACACATGTATGTATTTACGTAAATTTTCGTTTATTTACGTTCATTTTCTTTAGAGATTAAGATAAACGAGATTAATTGAAATTAGAAATGTATAATTTTTCTATCAGTTCTGTCTGTTCGTGCATTGTATCAATAAT
This sequence comes from Xylocopa violacea, assembly GCA_963969225.1. Classification (NCBI taxonomy): domain Eukaryota; kingdom Metazoa; phylum Arthropoda; class Insecta; order Hymenoptera; family Apidae; genus Xylocopa; species Xylocopa violacea. Next base: position 21,541,750 of record CAXAJV010000015.1, read on the forward strand.
CGTGCATTGTAGCAATAATTTTCTATTAGATGCGTAAACATCTCGTAAACAGTTGTACTGTATAGCTTTAGAGGACTAGCAATATTTTTAGTAAAAATATTGTAGTTTTAATGAACGACGATTCTAATATCCAAGCGCACATTAATATAAAAAATAAGAATATATATCTCTCCGAAAAAAAAATTATGCTTTGATAACGTGTCGTGAATACGAGTAAAAAAGACGATGAAGTATAATATCACGTATACATTTCCACCGGGCTACATATAAGCTCATATTACGCACACACAAGTACGGTGACGTTTGCGTATTGCAAACATGTCTTCCGTACATTGATTATATTCCCACCATTTTATATATAATCAACTTCACATATACCAATATAATGAAGCAGAGGTTTTTTTATATTACATACACAATTTTATATAAAGGAAAAACAACGTCGACAAATTTCAGAGACTGACAAGAATATCGTACGCTAGATGCACAAATGTAATATCAATCGAAGAACGAAAGAAGCAAAATTATTTTGGCGCCATATATAGAACGTATGTACGTTCCATCGATATGGCATATACAAAAAAAATAGACGCTTACGTGTAAACATACTGTGCATAACGTTTATCTTTTTCTTCTACTTAACTCTAATTTTTTGATTAACACGATTACTGAAAACAACGTAAATAACTTAATGATAATGCTACCAAGTTTATACTATCATACAACAGCTAATAAACTAAAACGTGAATATGATACTGTTGAGATCACGTACACAGTACTTTGATTATCTAGAGAATTGGATGTGAGCGGGAAATCAAAAGCTTTGTGATATATTGTGAACTATGCAATGGATAACAAACTGATGACTAAAAGTCCCTCTGATTTTTTACAAGTTTTCCGACAACATCGTGGTCATCATCGCAACTTGAACATTAAATAGCAAATTATTCGTTATAAAACTATGACGAGTACTATACTACAAGATCCCATATATGCCAATGCATGGCGCAAGTAGCCAAACAGAGACCGATCGTACGCGGACTATAGCCTTGACGGCTGATTTATGACGAAACACTCGTGAAACAAGCCACGCCGACATTTTACATTACGAATCTACAACATCTAGGTTTCCACAGCAGCAAAAATTGTCACATCAAGTCTCTTCACATATCAGCACGTAACGATAACAAGGTGCACGAGAACCTACTTGCTAAACACATCTTCGGGCAGCCATTTGCTATGACGGCTGTGTAGAAATAAAAGGTATATGCACAGTACGCAGCACAGTAGCACTTCACAAAATAATTGTTGATATTAGGCGTATTGTATGACGGTGAAAGCCTAGTAATCAGTTGTTGGTCGCTGAAATCTGTCAACACTCGAAAAGAAAAATATTTGGATTTTTCTTACCTGGACGGTCCTCTACAGCTAAAAGGATTCTCAGCTTCGAATATCGCGACCCCACGCCACTTGTGCGGCATATGAAAGTGTATGGGGAAAATCTGTATTACCATTGGCTTATTTCAGATAAGCCGCAAAAAGTAAGCCAATCAGCATCAACCTTTTATGTTTTGAAGCGTTTCTTTTTACCCCCCCAATAAAATGTCTGCTGGTGGAAAGGGCGGGAAAAATCATGCGTGGAAAACCGCCTATGCTGTATCATTCATTTCCTGATAAACAACATTTCATTTTTATCAATTTGAATAAACACAATGTGAATAATAAATCGTATTTGTCATACATAGTTGAAATAGCAATCGTTTTTACCGGACAAATAGTTTATATCATTAAGGTTAGAGTCTATTATTATTGTAGATGGCGTTACATTCCTAAAGGTAAAAGTTAAGGCGCAAATTGCAGTACCGCCAACATGATACATACATACACGCATCCGATATACAATGTGTCCTAAAAATGACGCGCTATAGTTTAAGAGATTATTTTTGGGATAATTTGAAGCAAATTTTTCTTTTATGATCATGTTGGTTGGGGTTTTGTTAACGAAATACTAGCGGGAAACGATGACCAATCACGGAGCGTGTAGAGCGACTGAATTCTGACGATAGCGCTGTCTCGCCGCCAGTAAGTCGTCGAGCTCGAATAAACAAGGTATGTATCGAAACGAATGTATCGAATCGATATTGAACAAAAATTATATCAAGTAACGAATAACAAATTGAGATCGAATGAAATATTGTTCATTGTTCATTAGTCCCATAAAAATTCATCCGAATAATGCATAATTCACATCAAGAAAATCATAGAAGAGATTTCCTTATGAAAACTTTAAGGAAGACAATCGGAAATAAGTAATAGCATACGTCTAATTAAAAAATAATTCACCTCGCTTCCCTGTAACATTACTTAGACTGCCCATTGCGTATGCGCAAGTCGCTAATCTTCTGAAGCAATGGTAATTAATGGTTGACATTGTCCTGGGTACAGTTCTCCATTACGACGAGCTGCAGTCCTGGCGTTGCCATCGCACTGAATGAGAATCCAAAGAATTTTAGTAATATTCTCATTACTACGAAACATATTGTTCTTACGAATTTGACAAGATATTGTCAAAATATCATTTGAAAAACTTCAATTGTGCTAAAGTATATTCTAATTGTTTATGTTTGGATTAATTATCGACGCAACGGTAAAATTTAGTTAAAAATGATTGTCAGGAATTGCTAAAAATAATGAACCGTTAAGAAAAGAATGAAGACCGTTTTACCGATTGCCATCGTAAAGTATTAGAAAAATGTAGTTTCTTTGTCAAAGTACCTACCATGTACCTACCGTTTCGAGATGAAACGAGACAGACGCAAAGCACAGCGTATTAACAAAAATTACAAATTTCATCCAATAAATGTATTGAAATAATAATAAATGATAAATGAAATAATAATACATAACCCCTATAATTATATATATTTATATATTATATATTGTATAGTTTTATTTTCTTCGGTGTATATAAATATTATACACATGTTTGCACGTGTAAAAAATTTTCGTTTTTCAGAGATTTTACTTTTGAGGAATAATAATATTTCTTTACCGAGTAAAGTTACTTAGTAAATTGTAAACGATAGTGTCGTATAAATGAAACAAGCTATACAACATATGTATATCTATAGTTAAAAACTATTTATCTTCTGTCAATAGTCGGTATGTCGTGTGACAAGATTTAAAGTTGGCAGGATTGAATTTGGCTAGATAGAAATTTCTCAGAGCTAAACCATGTTATTCATACGTACGTGTACACATGTGTATACGTACACATATGTATATTATACGTTTCTATACATATGAACCTTCACGTAATATCGTGTGAGTCAGTGTAGATGTGTAAATAATAAAACGCGGTGAAGACGGGTGAAGTGCTGTAGCGTAAAATTTTAAAGAAATCTGTAAGAACATAGACTTATTGCGTGGAAATAGTAGTGTTAAATGTTTGTTTCTAACACAATTTTCGGAGCATTCGCAATAATAGATGCATAAAAATAATTGATACATTAAATTGTTCGAAAGAGAAAGAAAGTGAAACATTATACGACTTCCTTTAACATTGAGGTCTTTATAATACGCAAACTCTACTATTTAAGTTATCGATTTGTGAGCTTGAATCTTTGCATTAAACAAAAAAAGTAAACATCATATGTGAAAAATCTTTTTACACCGGCAACTGAGAAATATATTTTACTGACAAATTGTTGATAACAAATGAGATTCGACGGGAAATTATGATTGTGAAAAGTAGAGATCGCCGAGTATATTTTACTTTCAGACACGCTGTTTTTTGACGCAAAACGCATACATCGAAACATTTTGAGGTTGTTAAAGTTCTAAATACTCTTCATACCGCTTTTGTTGATGTTAAGAATAAAAAAAAAATGAATGGATTCAGTACCGGTGAAGAAGATTCCAGAGGAGCTGCTGATCAAATTTGTTGCCTTGTAGATGAGGGTGAACGATGCACTCGGCCAGCTGGCAACGCTTCTTATAGCAAACGTATTCAGAAAACTGTAACTCAACGGCGACTGAAACTTAATCTCGATCAAGTGGTAAGTAATATTTATGAAAAGTTACATTAAAACGTGTCCACTTGTTATCTCCTTTCAGTTTATTCCGAAATTACTTTCTCTTTTCTCTATCAATTCGAACATATAATATTCCATTGGTAAAAGATAGATTGTTATTCTTGTAGAGTGCAATATGACCTTGGTATTTATAGGAATTCATTTTTTACGATTCTTTGCGAATGATTTGAACTATTGTCAAGTTGTATGGTTACACTGATATAAGTAATTATTTTTTAAGCATCGATAATATATTTATGCGATAAAATATTATCTCACTTGTTTTATCAATAGTTTCCTAATCTTTTCGTAATTGTCTAAAGATAACAAATTGGAAAAATGATTAATTATCAAACCTTACCTTATGCAATACCTAAATAATAAAGACTTGTAATATATAACAAAATTTATGTCTCATTTCTGATAGGCACGCCATACGTACATTTGTGACTACCATAAACAAGTGATACAATGTGCAAGATCGAAGCAACAGCAACAGCGTAGACGCAAGGATTCGGAAGAAGATTCAGGTGAAACGGATAATGATCTTCCCGAAGTTGATCTTTTCCAGTTACAAGTTGGTACACTAAGGCGGTATAAAAGGCATTATAAAGTTTCTACACGTCCAGGTTTAAATAAAGCTCAGTTAGCTGATGTAAGTATATTACAATATAAAAAATATAAACTTTGGAAAGTTTAAGGAATCATAGTATGTATATGTATACCTTCTTAATGTCATTGTTCCCTTATGAAAGAAAACAAAAGTTTTTTATGTTGTCTTTCCAGACTCTTATGAAGCATTTTAAGACTATTCCAGTAGTTGAAAAAGAAGCATTAAGTTTTTTTATTTATACAGTAAAGACTAATGCTAATAAGCTGGATCAAAAAAATGGCTTAAGTAACGATACTACATAGCCTAGACTTGATTTCTTGTGAGTTTTGTTAATGTAATAATATTTTAATAGTAAGATAAAAGATATATGTATGGATTTTTACTTGTTAATAGGCATAGGTATTTTATAAGATCTATGTATAAAACAAATTAAAAAATATATGTATAACAATACATACTGAAATGTTGTCTATTTACTTTTTGATTTTTGTTCTTTCATCACATATGTATATTGAAGTGGAGATATAGAGTTGAAATAACATTTGTACATCATTGCATGTAAATTTTGTTAAGGATATTATTAGTTTATTATATTAAATCTTTTGTTTCTAACATTTCGGTTGTTTCTTCTTCGCTATCACCACTTAAAACTAAAACAGTGATAATTAAAATATTAATCATTCGATAAGCACAATAGATTAATAAATACAATAAAACGTAAATATGTAATACAATATAATGTAAAATATACCTATATCCTTTGTAGCTTCCTTTATATCTTTCTTTATTTCAGCAGTAATTTCGACATCGCTTGCTTCTTCCGATGATTCCGATACATTCCATGTATTAGGTCCACCTTCGCCAAATGATACGCCCTGTGAAAATAATTTTTAAATATTATATTATCGATAATAATAAAACGGCCTAATTTAACTAAACGGATACTTACTGTATCCATTATTAATTCAGCAGAACCTTCACCAGGTTTTATAATTGTATATTTCTTTTGCTCTTCTTTTTCTTCCATATCAACTTGAAAAAACAATTAAATATAATGATAATTAAATATTATACTGCTGAACCTAAAGAATTATTTACCATCTGATTCTAGTTTTTCCACTTCATTCCACTTCCGTAATTTAATACTAATATATTCATTGTTCATTGTAGTCAACTTCTTCATCGCTATACATTCCTTAAAACGATTTGTATTACGATCATCTTTCTTGTATCTAAACGTGCATATTCAGAATAAAAAGTAATCCAGTACATAGCTCCAAATGCATGAAAAATGATTGAAAAGTTCAAATTTTTACCTTGCTTCCACATCGCAAACTACTGCCTCCTTAATTTGTTGTACTAATTCTACAGCATAGTTCGCAGCATAGGTAGAAACCGCAGATATTACATCCTCCACGGTCATAGTTTTAGTTAAGTAATTGAAATGTAAACTACAAAGTTCTCTGTATGAATTTATACCAAGAGTAAGTTGTGCTACTCCAACTCTTTCTTCTAAATATGTTGGATCCATGACTGTGTTTCCACTAGAAAGATACATTTTTGTGAAGAGATCATGTTTCTTAATATAATTATTTAATAAACAGTTTAAACAATTAACCTTTCAAATGTAATAAAAGAAACACACACTGGATAATGATACAATGTTAAAGGCAAAGGATCCTTTTCAGAAAATGGATGAATCGTAATGTCTTCACCATTCGAAGTTACGTCAGGTCTATGGAAATGTGATAACGCAGCTAACGTTGCAATGGAAGCACAATCAATTAAATTCCCATCATGATTAATAATATTAATATCAACCCTTAAATTCCATACCTATGTTCAGCATAAAAATTTACAAATATTTAATTTCATGTTATTATTCATACACAAGAGGTAATCGTTACGAAAGTATTGATCTTTAAGTATTTCTACTATAGTTGTAACAACAAAGTATTTGATTGTAATCGCACATACTATTTCCCAATATCTCTAGGCAATAGACAGTTTAGAATATTCGCATAGATTTTATTTACCTTTTTGTCTGCAATAATACATAACGATTCTAAATCTATACATTTTGAATCCTGAAAACATTTCTCAAGTTGCCTACTAATCAATACTGAAAACTCAGATTGTCTACCACTGTCAAAGTGTTGCGCAGCCAGTGGATTAAGTTCAACATTTATATGCAACATTCCTTCGTTAGGACGCGAAGTCTTTGGTTGTTGAATATCACATGTTACTTGTGCTATTACTCTACAACAATTATACATCTTTACTTACGAGATAATAGCAATAATAGTTTCTAGTGATCCAATCCGATTATAACACAGAAAATATTGAATATTTTGTTTTTGCATAAGACAACAGTTTATGCTTTGATAATCTTACCGAGTTTGACCAAGCAGTACCATACAACTACCCCAATTTGATCCGAAATAAATTTTGACGGGACGAGCTTCTAATAAATTTCTGCCATCCAGTCGCTAAAAAATAGAATAATAAATTTCATGAATATATATATTTATATCTGTATATAACTTTACAAGGCATTGAAGTACTAAATAGCATATACCGTTCCACGTTGGACTGCTTTATTTACAAAATTTCTTTCACAATTCGATAACAAAACTTCCTTCATAATTTCAAAATATTTATTTACACACGGACCACGTGTAAAATATTCAACATAAATGTAACCTTTAATTCAAGTAATAATATAATTTATCATATAAATTTTATATTTCAGCACTTTATCATATTATATACGTAGCAATTGTTTGTAATTAACTGTTATATTATAATATTACTATTTTTTTCATTTATGCAAAGTAAAAATTAATTATTTTTAAGTACTGCTTCAGAACTTTTTCAAATATCGATTTAAATCTTACATTAGTATACACGCATACCCAAATAGATATACATATATATACATATATACGCGTATGTATATTAAATTCAAAAAAATATTGATATTCAGTAATTCAGTTGAAAAAATGTAATTTTTCAATTCTCACAAACATAAGACTTATTTACACATAAGAGATGTATATTTTATGCTATTTTAAAAATTTTAGTGTATCTGTATATACAAAACGAAATATACCTAGTACAAAAATGTTTAAAAATTGATTGTTACTATTATCACTAATATTTTATATAGTTTACAGAGCTATTCAATTGAGCAAAAATAAGATTTATATAAATAACAATTCATTTTTAAGTGTGATTAATATTGAGTGATATTTTTTTACAATTTAACAAAAGGCAGTTATTGGATTGATTTTCGCCAATAATACACGATTTTGTTCTGATCAATATTGTCTAAAATATGTATGTACATACATATCTGTATATGTATATATATATGTATATATCATAACATTTGACATCATCTCTTTTATTCGACATATGAACTGCCTTTAATACTTCCTTTTAAGAAGTGGAATATGTATTTTGTTGAATTCCTAACAGATTTTAATGTATTTTTAAAAGTGTCAATGGAAACAAATGATAACAACTGTCGAATAATAATACGGTATTCAGGATGTTAAAATTTGTTGAAAGTAAATAATTGGCATAAAACTCGCGCGCGCGTGTGTGTGCGCGCGTACATGTACGTGTGTGCCGTGTATGAGTGCACGCGCGCGCATTGTATATGTATATGCATACCACACAAGTGGCCATGCCCGGTCATATCTACTTCAATCAGCTTGGCTTATACGATCTGTTTTTTTTAACGTAAAGCCCTGTCGTCAATAATCCGAGTTCCATGGTTTGATAACTAAAGAATATTGTACCTGTGAATATTTTAGAATTTCAACAAAGCTCGATTTGAGTGTTTGGTAAAAGTCGCGCAGTTAGGTATCATACGCGTTCCGTATATAATGCTGATCACGGTACGCGTGATACGTACGAATAGATGCGTATAGATAGGGCCGATCTGTGGAATGGATGCTTAATAAGTTACGGTCCGCGTTGCTTATAATCACCTTTTTCGAACTATTTTATAACGCTTGTTTTTAATTATTACTGGTAAGTTATTCTATTACCATCGAATTTGCGTATTTAATATTATTCCGTTTACTATTCTTTCATTCTTACGACTTGTGCATCAAAAGACAGCTTTTATATTGTGTTGTTGTAACAGCGATTGCCTTTGTACGTCATCTGTAGGTAAATATCTGTTACATTCGCCAATTTCATCTCTGCTATATCTTTATCATATTCGAATGTTCAATTGTTTTTTACCATTAATAATATTATTGTTATTTTGGTAATTTTTTAAACGATTTTGCTTTTTTCAAATTTATCCTCTGTTCCCGTACGTACATGTACACACACGCACACACACGCACACAGATATATATATATATATATATATATAGCGATATACATAATGTATGTCTTCCTTTCGGTTTACATCGGAATGGAAGGATTTGGTGTTTATAGAATTCTGCAGTGCCTTTGTCAAAGTATCGTTGCCAAATGTATATTTATCTAAAATATACCTAAAGCATCGTTACCTACGGCATGCACGCATTTTAAACACTTACTATTCGTTATTGTTACAAATATTAATAAAATATTAGCTTATTCACGATATACAATTATATGCATATTTAAAGTGAAAAATTATAAACAAGAATGTCATATATTTAACAATTTAATAAATTAAAACTAACATTGCTTATACGATACATGAATTTGATCATTTCTTAATAATTAATTTGAATTAAGAAATGTGAAAGAAAGTTTTGCATTTATCGTATATAGTTTGTTGCAACTTAAATAATTTTGAATATTTTCATATCTCTGCAGAGCTTGAAAATAGTTATCCATGATGCTGTTTTATTAAGGTCATGACAACAGTTCGTTATCTGCTTTCTATATTTGTGGTAAGTAATATCTAATATCCAATTGTTATTATAAAATCATATCTGAGATTATTAATAATTAAATCATACCTAAAGTATAATATAATATAAGGCGGATATGAAAATCTTTCACCGTTTACTACGATACCTTTTCCTTTTTTTTTACGATAACACTTGTAACACTTATAATTTTAAGTTATGTTATATGTTGTAAAAATTTATATTTCACATATTTCAAAATAGGTTCGCACATTATCGAGTTCTATTTTTATTTATATATAAAACAACTTTAAGTAACGGATCGATAAAATATAATATAAATATAAATATTATGTATTTAGATTACTGTGCTTTTGGATAAATCATTAATTTGTTGGGCAAAAAGTTTTGAGCAAGATTTTACGATCATGGAATCAAATGACAGGAAAAATGTTTATCTTACAAAAACGAGTGACAATACTTTAAATTCTGGAATGATCGTTGGTCAAACGAATATGACATCAGGTAAAAGTTTGCATAATCTTAAATTTTTTTTTAAAGTTTCAAATTTGTAGAAAATATAATTCGATTATCCCCCTTATGCTAATACTATAAACGTGTGATTTAATAAATTTTAATTAGAAATGTTTATTAAAGCGAGATAAAAATATCAGCGGTATCAGTACTTGTTTCCAGATTTTAATTAAACAAGGTTAATAAAAGAAGAAAGGGCAGTCGATCCAATTTAAAAAAATTCAATTTGAATGTTCATAGTTTTGGCAAAGGGAGCATACGATAAGTGTATTATGATAAACAGGAAGAATGTAATTAAATTATAGATAAATATGTGATTAACTGTTTGATTCTTAGAATGTGGTGAAGCTGTAATGAAACCTGGAAGTGTGTCCAGTGTTTCAAACAATCAGGCAAAGTGGTCAAATACTCAGAGTAAAAATTTTATTATTAACGCGGTACCAGTGAAAAATGAAGTAAGTTTAAAAATGTCAGCAACAATTTGCCCGCTAGAAGCGCGTACGTTAATGGAATTACGCTATATTTCTAGATCGTTCACCTCGAAGACGGAGCACATTGCAACAAGAAAATGTATTATTACGATAGACATTATACTGGACACGAAGAAACAGAGAGACCAACGCGCAGGGGAACAAAAAGATACAGGGATAAGGATGCACCTAAAAGGGCATTGTAGGTGTTTGCAGTGTCGAATTGGAATTTGATTGTTTTGCTTTATACGTATTATTTCAGGTCTGCCTTCTTCTATTTTTGCCAAGAATTGCGAGGAAAGATGAGGGAATTGCATCCAGAAATGGGAGTAGGCGACATTGCTAAAGAGCTGGGCAAACTGTGGATGAGTACAGATCTTCAAACTAAATCTAAGTACATGGCAATAGCAGAGGAAGATAGAGCCAGATATGAAAGAGTGAGTTGAAAATATTTAATATCTTTGAAGCAAGATTTTAACAAATGTTTAAATTATTTAGGAAATTATCGCGTACAATAAAAGAGTAAAAAATTATGATCCGGAAGAAGTTGGACCTGTATAAGTTTTTGCATCTATCGAGAAAGAAAAAAGGGACAGTGTATTTTGTCCTAAATCAAGCACTCGCCAATTAAAAATGTATAACAATTTTATTAATAGATTTTAGTATTGTCAATCGTTGTATACGTTATATACACTGTTGACATTTGACAAACCTAAAGAAAACTTACAAATTACTTACTCTTCAACAAATTTGGTTGTAATAATTCTCGATAATAGCATTCGGAAACAACCGTTGCTCTACACTTATTTTATAATTGGATTCAATTTTTTGTGAATAAGGTGTGCTAATATATTCACAAATGATACCTAATACAAGTAATAATATTAATATTAATATCAATAGTAATAATACTGAAAATTATAATGCTTATAATAATAATGTTATTATTATTATTAATAATAAAAAATGATAATCTATATTGCTATTAAAAATATGTTATACACAAGTGAAGCACAATAGCAAGTATAAGTCAAGCAGAGTGAGCTTTGTACAGTGCACTTTTCTTGTCTAATTACGCATTATTCATGTTTATAATGATAAAATTAGATACCAGGGACTATTTATATCTAAAACCCTGTATAGAACACATATTCCATGTATTTTGTTCTTTTTCCAATAAAGATAAAATCATTTAAAACATTTGTAATCCTTTCATACGCTTATTTTGTATTACTCCCTGACCTATAAGTTTTAGTCGTTCATATTGTAGAATGTGTACGATTAACAAGAGGTTTCGATAACAGTTTATTTCCATCGATTTATTTGATTTCTTTCTGTAAAATTGTACACCAGTTTCCTTGATCGTAATACACTTCTTTTGTGATAAATTCAGGCACTTTTGAACATAATTCTGACAGTTCGTTTTCCTCGAATACGTGATAATATCTAAGAAAGTTCCCTCCCCCTTTCCTCTTCCAAGGAACAAGCATATCGTTCGAAAGAAATTTCGTACGATTTTCATGAATTGGTAACGATACGCCATATTCCGTTAATTGTTGCGTACAAGAAACGTTCTCTTCTTTCTTTGCATTGTTACATCGCAAGTAAGCTGTTCGAGTGGAATCCTTTTCCTGTTCCTTTGCCCATACGTAAATTAAACATTTTCCATTTAATCTAAGAATTCTTGCTAGTTCACGAATCGCTTGTTTTCTTCGCTCGTGCGTTGAAAGATGATGGATTACAGCTATACATATTACGGCATCCAAACTATTATCTTTATACGGTAAATATAAACAGTCGGAGAGAAGTACTTCAAGATTTTTACTCCGACATATTTTCATTAAATTGTAACTTCTATCACATCCGATCTGCGCGCAGATTATTAAAAGCGTTTTACGTATATTTTATATAATATGTTATCGCGGTATATAAAATTGAATGTGGCTTTAAGCAACGCATACCTTAAATATATGTTTCTGTTGGTGCAAATATTTGCCATTTCCACATCCTACATCTAATACAACATCACCTATGTTTAAACTCTGCAGAAATTTTGATACATTGGGCCATTGTCTGTGTCTTGTTTCATCAAAATGATTTGAAATTTGATCGTAAACCTGTACGAAAAATTATTCAATAATTTGCGGACATGAGAGAGAGAGAGAGAGAGAGAGAGAGAGAGAGAGAGAGAGAGAGAGAGAGAGAGAGAGAGAGAGAGAGAGAGAAATAGTAATTCGCTACGATAATTATATAATTAAAAATATATTTTGCGATACATACGTCATGCACATAAGAATTTTCTATTCCCAGAGCTATAGTATTATCGATAAGAGTAGCGGTATTATTTCGTCCCGTGTCGCAATATTTTGGAAAGTTGCAGCAACAATTTCCTTTGCGTGCTTTCCGAAATGTAAACGACACTCTTGTTCCTCGCGGTTGACTTGTAAGTCCATTTGCTGTTTTTATTATATCATTATGTCTAGGGCAAATTCCATGTGACCACGCGTAACGAGCTTCTCCCGACATAATTAATAACGAACGCGGTGGTAATAGAACAGCTACTTTCTCATCTTCCTTTTTAAAATCCATTAAGCATGCCGAACCCAACGATAATGATAATATGCTATCTTCAAAAGCGCTATGCGTATCAATGTGTGGAGGAATACCTCGAAACATAAAACATTGCAATTCTATTTATATATCAGAAGATTAATATTTATAATTGTTAAACGGTGAATCTTTTATAACGTACCTTGGCCAGATAAATAACGATTTATTGTCAGCTGATCGTACTCGTAAGGAACGTTGTGATATTTTTTTAATAACACTTGTAAAAAGTGATAATTTTCAGGAATAGGTGTAATAGATTTCTCTGGATCTATTGTATTTGAACCGTATTGAAATTCATATCCGAAATGTTTAACTTTTCTGTGTTTCAAATCGGATGATTCTAACATTTGAAAACATATTTATTCGTTTTTAATAATTGAATTATCGTAAAAGTAGTAATGCGTTTTCATCACCTTCGTTACTCCAATCGATTGTATTTAACAACAGTTTTTCTTCTTCTTCGGTTATACAGTCCTCTATTAATTTCAGACCAGGAGGAAGAAGGCCTTGACAGCGTATATAATTATCTAAGCGAGGAACTAAAGTAGAATCATAATTAAATTGGTAATTAAAATTATACAAAAGTAAAACACATTTATCGTAGATCATAAAATTTAGAATCGCATACCTGATTCTGTAAATGTCGCGTACAGGGGTGTACATTGTTCGTCGAGTTTAACGTTACCATGAATTTTATTGTACACACGCGTAGCATCTTCCGTAGAGTAAAATTTAATAAAACAATACGATTTATTCGGCGGCATTATTAGCTCGTATTTAGCAACAAATGGATCTATTACACTTTGTAACGTTTCTCTTTGTAATCCTGTGACTAAACCAGCGTTGCAAATCATTACGTACTAGAGTAAAACGATAAGCGAGAATACATTATTGGTATAATCTTACTGATCTATTATCCAAATAATCTATAAGGAAATAAATAAATTAACCTGCGACGGATTGTCACAGCACTTAATATTCATATCCCGAAGTAGTCTGTGATATGCTCGCTTTTGTTTGCGACGGCTTTTCTTATTTAATTTTCCTTCCATTATTTATACAACCATCAAAGTACTTTATTTATTTTGTACGTAGGTTATGTACCTGTACATATATTATTAGAGAAGCATGTGCCTGTTCGTTACATGTAAAATGTTATAAATATGCAATAAACATTATAAAATAGATTTTTCATATCATAATACTTACTTTGGTATATCTTTTGGTTTATATTTGAAGAATTAATAATCGATATAACGTAAAACTAAGGTTATGTTTCACATGTTATTTACGTTATACGTATCTTTATTTTATTTAATTTCCTAATGCGATAGTGACTTCGTATTTTCAATTTTTATGCGCTAATTTACGTTTAAAGTTATATTACGTACGTGCACCGTGTTGGAATAAACGTTTTAACTACTATCGTAAAATTGTTCATTTTTATTACTCGTGGCGCCATCTCTGCGGAAAGTGCTGAAACTGGTCGCACATCGTTATCGACGGCGAAGTAAACTACTTACCGACCACTGGCGCCATCTATGCGAAGAGCGCCGAAACTAGTCGATCTGCAGTCGGTAAGTAGTTTACTTCGCCGTCGATAACGATGTGCGACCAGTTTCAGCACTTTCCGCAGAGATGGCGCTAGTGGCCGGTAAGTAGTTTACTTCGCCGTCGGTAACGATGTGCGACCAGTTTCAGCACTTTCCTCAGAGATGGCGCCACCGAGAATCGCAGCGCGCGGAAATTTAAAAAATTATTAAGACTTTTTAAATATATCGTATTATTCTAATCGTGAAAGCTGAAATAAAAATGAAAAAAAGCAAATCGATATATTTTCGGTAACTCGTTTCGCTTAATTTAAAGTTTTAGCGTCATAAACGTCGATGAGACTGAAAGTTTTATGAAAAATGTCACGAACAATTATCGTATTATTATTCGATTATTATCTTTTTAATATATCAAATTTAATATTTAATTAACTAACATTTTCATTGTTAGTTAGTGGGTAATTCGTTAGCCGTTTCCACCGGAGGGTTTTCCCTCCCTCGCTCGAGGGAAAAGCGAGGCGTTACTAAGTCCCTGGACCGAACGGTCTCTGGACCAAGAAGAACGTCGCGCGCGTACGTCGCCACGCGGATAAAGTGAAAGCCATGATCGAGGCTGGAGTAGAATGTAAAGAACCCGATGCGAATCGAGAGAGGGAAACCGCTTTGCCGTCCAGTTACTCCAAGGCAAGCTGAAAGGAATGTCGAACGGCGTGCATCGCGACGTCAACGAGTTCTCGCATTGAACTTCTTTCTTTCTCCGCTCTCACTCTCTCTCTCTCTCTCTCTCTCTCTCGTTCTCTCTCGTTCTTTCTCTCGCTCGCTCGCTCTCTGATCAACGACGTTAACGACGACAACATCTTCGGTGAGTAACGAACAAATAGTTTACGCTAAAATGCTTCTCCCGCAAGGGGCGGGCAACCCCTTTAAAAACGTTCTAGAACCCGACAGTCGTCCAGTTTTCCTATCTTTACGTAATCAATTTCTTCAAGATCGTTTCCTCGACGATTCCTTTCCTCGAACTCGTCTGAGAAAGCGCGCGGTTCTCCAATCTTTTGATCACACAAATCTGATCGAGGTTTAAGAATCGCGCATTCGCGAAGATCGCTTCTCATGATTACGGGAAGAGAATATTTCGATATTTATATTCTCGATACGCGTAGAGAAAGCTCTGGTGCTCCCTTTTCTATATTCTCTTTCATTGCTAAAGTTGTCGTAGAAGAAGAATAAATGTGAAAGTGGTTTTTTTTTCTTTTTTACGTTACACAATAATTGCGGCATAATACACGGCATAATATATATGTCGAGTACCGTAACGAAAATGAAACCTGCATACGATCCTTCGTTTAAGCAGTTTTATGTAACGCGATAGTGATGTAACGTCGTTTAGAAATTGTTAATTGTTATTCGTCTAATCGTTTACCCGAATCATTCACCGTAACTTGCATCGTTTATTTATCTTGTCGTCGTGTGCGTTATTTTTTCAGAATGTAAATCAATCAGATTGTATCGCTGTTATTTTTCAACCGGCGTCCTTGCCAGTTACCGATGATACACACACGTCACTTTTACTTCTCCTCTATTTCGTTTCTTCCAATTAGCTCGACTTCTTTAACCCAACGCGTAGCAGTCCGTCGAACGAAATTCAAGCGAAAGTGCAACACAATTCTGATACTAGCACGTGCTGCTGCTTACGTTCCTCGTTAGAATTGGGGCATCGTTTACGAATCGCGTTACATTGCAACGCGCAAATTGCAAATGCGCAGTGAAATCGAGGAGTTCATTTTTCTCTTTTTTTTTTTTTTTTTTTTTTTTTTACCTTTTTACCCAACGAGTAACCGCTGGGTAAAAAGGCTCGCACCGCGTGTTAATTACGACACACGTTACGGTTTTCGTATCGATAGATTAGACCGAAAAATGAAAATAACGCTCGACGTATCGTATTTTTCCGATCGCAAACCGTTCTCCTGTGATCGTTTGCTTTCTAACGTGTGCCGTTTGTCACGTGCACACAGACACGTGCAGCGTTCCACGTTTACCCGTGACCACGATCCATTTAGACGCATTCTTTTCGTTAGTCTTACCATCTTCGAAACTATTATCGTGCAATGTTTATTTAAAAACACGAAAGGATTTCACTTTCTCCTGCTCGACTTGTGAACCGAGGAAGAAAAGCGGAAGCGATAGTTCTCTGCCTAGAGCTGCTCCGATACTTTTCCTTTCGATATCTTTATACGCTTATTACTTTCAAGCGATACAACGATAAGCTTGGAAACAATTGTAGCTTGTCTGAAAATGGAGAATCTACTTGCCGTAAGTGGTCGTACGCTCGGACGGGGTGAAACGACAAGCTTCCGCCATCGACGAGATTCATCCAGGTGTATTTGGTAGAGACAGGTTGCAAAAAAAAAAGAAAAAAAAAAAAAAAAAAAAAAAATTCAGGTCGATTGCCTCTCGAAAACTGCACGCTTCAACGGGAAGTAATTAAAATAACGCTCGGCTTACGGGAGGTTCCGTAAACGGCGGGAACAATTTCCCCCGTTTAATTGGCCTAAAAACGAAAACTTCCAACTAGACTCGATGTCGCAATAACATCAGGCCGTGTGTCGCGATACACGATTTTATCAAAAACTCGCAAAAAGAGACGCGAACTCTTCTTGACAATCGGAAGATTCTCGATGATTGTGTTCACCCAACGATCGCATCAACCGTGGGAACCACTTTCACGGATTTACCACGACCAACCAAACTTCCTCCCTTCAAACTATTCGGGTTGCGGTGCAGTCTGGTGCGCTTTAACTCGAGACTAAAAATTTTTCTAGCTGACCTTCCTCTTAAAGATGGGAAACTTTCATCGATTCGTTTCAATGTTTTTTACACATTTTTATCGTTTGTGCCGGATCTGGTCGATGAAACCGGTCGATGGTCAGACAAATGGCCATGATCTTGGATCTTGGCCAGAAATCCCGTTCTCCATTGATGTGACCGGTTTTGACGCGTTCGAGGAAGTGACAGTAGACACGTGTACGCTATACGTAATAATTATATCGGCAATTATTTTTCAACTATTTTTCGTTTCGTCGCAAACCGCGGACCATTCACCGTGGTAGTATTCGCATTCTATGCCGTGGTCGATATGCCGTTATCGACCATACGGAATATAAATGTCTCGCTTAAAATACAGTTTACCGAACTGGAAGCGGTCGCGAAGAGTTTTCAGCTGGATAGCCTTGAAAGCCATCGTGCCAACGGCCGGACGACATTGTGAATCTCATTTATAGTTTTCACGTATTCGCGAGTCTTTCTTAAATAATACAAGTGTCCACGTTCGAACGTTTCACGTGATCGAACGAAACAGAAATCCACGCTTTAAATCGCTCGAGGGAGATATGCGAATACCTCGCGAGATAGTTGGTTGTCCGCTCACTTTTTCTTTTGCGAAACGCCACGGCACCAAACGTTGTGTTGCGCCAAACGAGGAAATGCAACGGGCGGGCACGTGAGCGAACGAGACCAGCCGCCGCCGCCGCCGCCGCCGCCACGGGTGCGTGTTTGCTTTTCGTCGTCGAAATCCTTCGTCTCGAACCTTGCTGAATCTCATGAACTTCAATCAACCTGTCTCGTTTCAAAACTCGTTACTATTACTTCTCGTTGCGAAAGTGAAAGTTTCAATAGGAATTCCGACCGGACGTTTAATAACTATTAGAACGTGGACTTGAAATTAGAAAGATTCTTCTCGTCAAACCGTTTCAAGGATTGCCCGCGCTTTTTACTCCCAAGCCTGCACAATATCTTGGGAGAATACGAGTGAAAGGAACGGGTTATGAACTCTGTACGATCCAACGTTCCAACAAAACGTGGTTTCGTTTCATCGATTTACGTGAAATTCCAATTTTTTCTTTTTTTTTTCTTTTTTTTTTTTTTTTTTTTTTTTTTTTCGCTCAACTGTGGGAATTAGAAATCTCTAATCTGTTTAATTAAATAAGCGTTTGCGTGCAAAACTATAATATACCGCGATACCGCGTTTCTAGTTTACCAAGTCGGCTCTGCTATTACGAATTATTCCAGTCATGGCCGTTAAGCATCCAACTTGGAACGGTATCGCCTTTTACTATTGTTTCACGCTAACCGATTACCTCTACGCTACTCTTATGCAATAATTTCGTTACCTTACTTACTCTGTTTCAGATCATTCAGAACATTCACGTTTCTAACGAAGAATGAAATCAGACTGAACACGATGTCATCGAAATTACCGTTACTTGTCATCTTTAGTATATTATCTTTAGTATACTTAGGTGAGTGATCTTTCACCTATCAGCCACCTATCAGGTATAGCTATCGAAGGTTTTCAGGTTCAGGAATGCCTAAGGCGTTTCTCTATTACCAAATGGCTACTCTTTCCCACACCTGCTAGACCATAAATACTCTTCTTGAATGTAAACGACTTACGACGATTCGCAAGCAACGCCTTGCTCACATTTTCTTGCACCATCGTGCTCATTTTGTTGCGCGTTCATTCCAGTAGTAATAACGTTACTACAATTTTAAGTTACTTTCAGTTACAGAATGCGCGGGCCAAGTTTACAAGAGTCACTCGGTCGAGACTGCAGCTGCGGTAATCAAACCACCGATTATAAACGATGATTTTATCACGCAAACCGTCTACGGATTCTTAGATTTCACCACCACGATTGGAAACACGGTGATGGTGTTTAGCCCGCAAAGTGCACCAGCAGGTATTTATTTATTTACCGATTCCGAGTGATTTTAATCGTTAACCCCATCGATCCCGTATTTCAGACGGTGAAAAGGAAAAGAAAAGCACCGTTTCCATTATTCAGACGAAACCGAGCGAAACGAAGGAAAAAGCGATCCCTGATATTCAACCGAGCAAAACGCACAAGACAAATTCCGAAGAAGAAACGAAAAAACAGGCAAAAGGCACCAAGGTTGTCGTCAATTCCGTGATTGAACAGAACGTCATTAATCCTACCGGCGATAATGGATTACGATCACCAAAAAGTCAGGTATATACGTACCACCATCGCACGTTCTATAAACAATTTGTATGCAACTTTCATATTCATCTCGTTACGTTTATTTTATTCCGTACATTTTAAAGGAAGCCAAGATTCAAGCACCGCTAATGACTAAAAGTCCGACAGTATCCTCGCAAGTACAAGTAAAATCGAAGGACGAAACGGCAGTCGTTAAGAATAATCTTGCAGAACCTGAATATGACTTTCTGTCGAAGCAACCCGCAGAAGTGGTCGACGAGACGTACAAAGTAAGCAAATCGAAATAAATAATTTTCCTTGATAAAAGGAGATCAAGCAAGGGATCTAGTAGGTTTAGTAGATTCTACTTAGAGAAACGATTTCACAGCTGATCAACTTGAGACCTTCTTCGAAGGCCCACCCGAAACCTAGACCCACGCCACGACGAGAGAAGGAGAATCCAACTGGTCTGGTCACGAAACTCGGTGGTACTATCGTTAAGGATGGACTGACTACCGTTCACGAAACCAGCGTGATCGGCACTTACATAAACGGCAAGTACGCCCAGGTGCTTCAGAGCTCGTCGAGAATTCTTGCCGGTACACCACCGATTCCCGAAGGGAAAATTCGTCCTTCCGGCACACAACGGATCCTGAAAACTATCGGACCACACCAGGGAAAACTGAAACCACAACTAGAACCAACACCGACCAATCACCAAGAAGAATCATCATCGTTACCCTTGGAAGTTTTGTTCAGTGCTCCAGCTGGTAAAACATACAGAGCGTTCACTTTGTTCACCGAGCGTAGATGGGTAAATTATGTCTTTAACGTTATCTCCCTTTTTCCTTTTATCGAGGTTCCACGGTGAGAAGTACACGAAAGAATGTTGCTCCAAACTTGTCGCGTCCAAAGTTCCGCAACAAAATTAACGACGATTACGACGGTGGGAGTGGCGAAGCGCAACAACAACAGCAGCAAACGAAGCCGGGCAAAAATCGAAACCCTACCACCGCTAGACCAGGTTACAAGTTAGTATATAGTAACGCGCCTGCGATGCACCACGCGATTCTTTCGTTTCGATTAGAATTATATTAAAGACGCGACGCGTCGATTCGATCTATCGTTCCAGCAGAAATCGCAGCCCTCCTCCGACAACTACAACCGAACCACCAGTTACACGCCGTCGCAGCGGTTTCCGACCAAACAATCAGCCAAGTTTACCTTCCAAGCAAAATAACAAGAATAAGAACGAACAACAACCGGTCAGTCCGAACCCCGTGCCCAAGTTGAAGCTGCCACGAACGCAGGGTCGTTGGTCTTACAAAACTACTCCTAAACCCAGAATCGCTATTCGAAAACAGATCGACGTTGACGACGAGCAGCGTTCGACATTGGAAACTAACATAACCGAGAGCCCGGTGAACGTGGACGACAGCAAAACTACAGCGTCGTCTGTTTCCACGTCCACCGCTACGACAACCACCGCTACGCAGACCGGTCATGCAGCCAATGTTCAAAGGAAAATTCAAGAGGTGGCGAACGATGACGAGCTAGATCCAAGCGAAAGCGAGGATGTGGCTAGCGTCAGTGTTCAAGATCAACACGCTGAACTAATTTTACCGGTCGAGACGATCAACGTTGAAATATCGACAGCCGCTGACACGAGTAACGTGTATTTCGAGATCGCTACCATCAAATCGCCGTACACGTTCCAGGTAAGACACGTTCCTTCTCCAGCTCTAATAAAGAAAGAAAAAAAGACTTAGAATTAGAATTACTGTTTAACCCGGAATCGAATTTTTGAAAGGTTGGTACCTTGAGAAACACGCGCTACGTCACAGTCACCTCGACAATGAAGAAATCATTTTCAACGATAGATCCAACTTCTACGGTATCGCCGTCGGAACCTTTGACCGAAAATCTTCTAGCGAATACCGCGGCAGCGTACGAGACAACGTTACCCCTAGACTCCGCGGTAGCAACATTACCAGCTATATCTCTCGAATCGGGCCAAGCGACTCCACCCTTGGAAACCATCACGGAAACCTTCTCCACCACTCAGACTCTGCTAAAGACGCATTTACTTCCGGTGATTTACGCCGGCAACACGACCAAGCTAGCTCTCGTACAGACCTACAATATCGCACGCGTGGTCACCGCTACGAAAACCCTCCCGCCAATGGACATTTATCAGTTCATACCTAGCAAAGCGCTGAACGAGTTCAACTCGAAACTCGATGAAGCGGGTAGCGAGCTTCACCTCGAGTTGGACGTTGGCGACGAAGATCGAGACGACGATGACATACCCAAGAGAGTGGTGGCTCCGAACCAGCACCATGCCGGCGACATGGACTCCGACTTGGACCCATTCAAATCCATCTCACCCTCGAAAGTAAAGTCGGAAACACCGGCCAGCAGTTCCGTCGAACCGCAATTAACCCCCGACCAATTGGCTCTACTAAAGTACTTTGGTCAACAACAGCCGCAAGTGATCACCACCTCGCGTCCGGTGGTTGTTCTCGACACGGTCTACGAATCGCACGTGATTCCAGTAGTGAACAACGGAAACACGATTTACTCGACGTTATCCAGGCCAGTGGGCACTGTGCCACGAACGTCTTATGAATTTGGAACGTCCACGATCGCACCGCCGGTTCTGCCGCCTCAATTACCGCCACAATTACCGCCGCAATTGCCCCTATTTCCACAACAGCCACAGTTCACGGTGACCAGCGCTCCTCTGGTCACGCAAACGTTAGCGACCGTGTCCGAATCGAAGATACTCAAGTTGACCTTTGGAGCAAAAACGGCGTACACCACGCTATTCTCCAGTCGAGTAGTCCCAACTGAAATCACCACCTATGTTACCACGACCATACCTGTACAACCGACCGTTCCACCATTCCCCGCGTACTATCCTCCGCCTGTGGGCTATCCACCTTTCCCATTCGTAGGATAGAGTCGCGTCGAATCGCGCTAAGCGTGCGGAGAAACGCTCTTGTGTTCTGCTCTTAACATATTGAGAATGCCTGGAGAATGATATTTTCCAAGTACGTACAATTTGTTACATCGGTTGTCTATATCGGGTGACACTGAAGCCGTGTTCGGTCGTCCGGAAGACCGACGACGACGACGACGACGACGACGACGACGTCCAGTAGTAAGCATCGTTCAAATGTACATAAATTAACCAAAAATGATAATAATCTTCAAAATTGCTTTTTACAATTCGATCGATCAATCTCAATGAATTATTTCCTATTCAGGCATTTAATATTTTTATGTAGTATAATTAATTTTACTTAAGGTATTTAAAATCTAGCATTTAATATTAGTATACCGTCGATCACCGACATCTATTTCTCTCTCATCATTTTTTCATCCTCCTCGCTAATCGGTAATCCTTTTTTACTTTTACTTTTGTTCGTGCGTCGCAACGCGGCATGTCTCGTATTCGTTTTCTCGATATTTTCCTTTCGGATTTTCATTCAAATTATCAGGCAAAATCGTCTCTCAATGGAATCGTGCGTTTATAAAGACTGACTAATTTCATACTAAAAATAACGAATCTAACGATGCTAGAACATCAGCACGTGACATGCCACATTACGACACACGTGCAACTTAATCAAAACCTTTTTATATATGTATATAATCGTGCGTAAACAAATAATAAGCTCACATTGCCAATGTATAGCATCAGAAACAAAAGAAAAGTTTACTACGAATCGCGTGTTGCTTAACGACGGTATAATTGGTCGACAAAAGAGACATTGTATATAAATTAGTGATTATATAGTGTTCATTCTATCGACATACATTCTATGTATATTACAAATTTTGTAAATAAAGTATGTAAAAATATCGCAGACTTTTCACTTTCGTTAGACTAAATTAACCAAGTTTATTTGATTATTAAATTTATTTATGCAATTAATTAGCATTAAACGTTTCTTTCAAGTTATCTCTATGTTCGATCACACACGGATCAGGACACGTGACTCATCCCAATTAAACGATACGTCTTACACGCGATACGTGTATGACACAATGTAACGTACGAAATTTAATATTGCGTTTAATTAACCAAGTAAAATAAAACGTAACGAAAATATAAAATGTATAAAAGTACGTAAGGGTGCTGTTGATTCGAAACTTAGAACGGACTTCGTTTCGCGATGCTTATGGACAGTGTTACGAAAATTTCTTTCCCATACGAAAGAAGTCTTCTTCTGAATATTCATCAATTTCACTTCGCGAGATCAATATTGTGTATAAACGTAAACGTGTGGCTAAAAATTTAGTATCAAGTCGTATTAAAATTATTAAAATTAGCGTTTATTCGTGACATACTGTTCCTCCTTCTTAATAGCTCGAACCAGCGTTAGGCTAAGGGCAGCTATTATTACCTGAAACATTTGATCTGTTAATAAAAAAAGAAATTTATTCGAATATCTAATTTGCGAACTATACGTTTAATCTCTTACATGGAGCATACATAAAGCCAATGCCAGACCAGCGAGCCAGCCAGATCTGCCTTCCAAAAACCATGAAATCTCTTCGACGCATCCGTAAAAGAAAGTATTCCCGGTAACCGTATTTCTACATTCGGTGGGTAATGGTTTTCTGAGAGTCAAATAATCCATTGGCCCGTCAGCGCCACAGCAACCGATCTATGTATTTCCACAAATCGCTTAAGCAAAACTAATAGTTCTACCAAATTATTTTTTTTTTTTTTTTGGGGGGGGGGGGGAAGGGTAAAAATCAAACGTAACCAAGTTGTTGAAACAATTTGACTTCTGGTTCTTGAATTTATCGTAATCGTTGTGTGTGTGAAACAAAATTACGCTTACGCTTTCTTGTATTAACTGTAGAATATACGTTGCTCTTTGATCGTGGTAATTATTGATAAGCGCAGTCATAGATCGCCGTATAAGCGGTTGAATTTTGCTGTCGTAGGTGGAGTAATCGAGGAGAACCGTAGTCCCCGCCAGACCGAGAGCGTACGAAAATAATTGTAGTCCAGCGTACTTGAAAAACCAACGCAATCACGCTTAGATTATAAACATTAATTGCATATTCGTGACTTACAATGTAGAGACCAAGAATGTATTCCATAAGGGCGACCCCGCAACCAATGAACGTGATAATTACGACGAATATCGAAGCCGCCAGTAAAACATAGATACCGATGTAAAATTCATATATTTCGAGGAATTCGACCCAATCTTGAAAACTTGGATCCAGCCTTAGCCACATACACAATCCGAACATTGCACTCCCCAGTAACTAAAAACAAACACAATTTTACAAGTCTTTTTCAATTTGAAAAGAATGAAAAAATATATTATAAAAATTACAGGGATTATGGTAATATAAAAAATAGTTGCCGAGCCATTCAAGTTTCGTATTCGTCACGCTGATAAATACAGATATGATTACTACAAGCCTTGATCTGACTCACATCGATTCAAATGTAACGAGGATGTATGTTGCAATAAGTATTGCCTCCGCGACACACTACATTTACATATTACATATTACAGGGTTAATTACAATTTATGTATTCGTGTTCGTCTTCGTGTAACACATCGTTTCGTTTCGTTCGAATCTTAAAGTTTTAATTCACCAGCTGACTACAATAGCTCGATCTTTTTTTACTGCTCGATCAGTGTATCACGTTTATCTTGACTTTTTTCACTTACCCATATGATGGCATTCAAACAGAAGATGGTAAACTTTATACACTGAATACGTTGCTCTAATTGTGGTCCGGAAGTTTTGGCAACCATCTTTTAACTGTTTAATCTGAACACAACACTCGTGTATTCCAAACAAACTGTGTCAATCAAAAAAATTACGTATCAACACAGAATTATTCCGTTGAAATAGCTTATAATAAATTATAATCAAAACGTGAACTCCGTATGAACATATGAACATATACGACGATGGACACCTGATTCTTCTTCCATTCCGCCTTGTATTCTCTTTATCGTCGACAAATATAAGATAACCGGATAAGCGCGTCCTAGATAAAAGAATCATTGCAAGTGACTCATTCATATTACCGAACATATTATCATTAACGCTGCCAGTTTTCAAAAAGGGCACAGAACAGCTTTAATTATTGCTTTCAATTAGACGTCCATGTTTGGATACTATTAATACTAATATAACATTCTATTACATCCATATATATATATATATAAAACGCATTGAACTTTTAAATCGAAATTAATTGAAGAAAAGTTTTAAAAAAATGATCAAAAAATTTATTGAAATAAATCATAAATTCCCATCATTACGGCAAATTTCATTTTTTATACTAAACATTTTTAAATATCCTTTTGTTTACAATTTTATTATCGATAATCACGTGGACTACATAGGTAGCGATACGTAATCATAGGCGGGTTAATTTGACATCGTTCGCAGAGCTAGAATCCCACGAATGTAATACGGTCGTGATGCTCGCGATGTGGTGCAAAGACAAGTATACCAGCATCAGCATCAGAAATGATTTCTAAAACGAATATACATAGTTGAGAAGTGGGGATGCAGTAGCGTCAAGCAAGACATCGAGCAAGCTTTGCTGATGTGGAAGTTCGAATAAGCTGATCTCGAGCTAAAAACGACACTACGTTTCTGGCTACTTTTACGATTTTAATAACCGCGTTCGTTTACCAATTTTCTGTATTCTTATCTCCTTTCGTGTTCAAGCGAGTGTCATGCAAGAATTTATGCTCCTCCAGCTTTTAATTGGTTTTTCTGTCTTAGCGACAGCAATTCCGAAGCCGGGTAACGAAGATAACCGTGTCCTGAATAAGGTTCGCCTCTACAATCTTTAAACATTTCTGTAACGAAACACTTTCATTTTGAATCGCTTAAAAGTAAATGCAAGAAAAAAAGAATAAATTGTTCTCTTAACTTTTGGTAAATAAATCTACATCATAACCTGCGTAAGCGAAATATTTCACGAATTTAATATAATCCATCACTGACTAAAAATTTCTA
The DNA here is from genome assembly GCA_963969225.1 of Xylocopa violacea. Lineage (NCBI taxonomy): Eukaryota > Metazoa > Arthropoda > Insecta > Hymenoptera > Apidae > Xylocopa > Xylocopa violacea. The sequence continues at coordinate 21,568,479 of CAXAJV010000015.1, forward strand.
CTTTGCCACTTTAAATTTTTCGCCTCTAATTTTAGCCTTTACGTCTATCCAGTTGAACATTCATGATACTTTCTTTTTCTAAATCTTTACTTTCCACTTCGCAAATACGTTTTTCCTTTTTTCTTTTTTTTTTTCTCTTTATTTTTTCTCTTTAGGAACCAAACGAAGAAGAACATTATATTAATTCTCAACATAATCCAGCCTATGATCATGAAGCTTTTCTCGGAGAAGAAGCAAAAACTTTTGATCAGCTTACTCCCGAAGAAAGCACAAGAAGGTTGGGAATAATAGTCGATAAAATAGATAAAGATAAAGATGGTTACGTTACCAGAGAAGAACTCAAAGACTGGATATTATATACGCAAAAACGTTACATACGAGACAATATCGAACAGCAATGGAAATCTCATAACCCTGAAGGAAAGGAGAAACTTCCATGGACAGAATTCTTGGCGATGGTCTACGGAGATATGGACGAACACGAAGCAGAGAACGATGAGAAATCCAAAGATAATACTCTTTCGTACGTCGCTATGCTGAAGAAAGATCGCAGGCGTTGGTCAGCTGCAGACTTAGACGGAGACGATGCCCTTACGAAAGAAGAATTTTCTGCTTTCGTTCATGCAGAAGAAGCGGATCATATGAAGGATGTTGTAGTACTAGAAACTATGGAAGATATGGATAAAGATGCAGATGGAAAGATATCTCTTTCAGAATATATCGGTATATTTTGTAATAATTTTTATTTCATTTCATTATATGTAACATTCGTTGTAACGAGATGTATCTTTTGTAACAGGTGATATGTACGATGGTGCGGAAGGAGAAGAAGAACCAGAATGGGTAAAAAATGAAAAAGAACAATTTTCTATGTACCGCGATAAAGATGGTAATGGATTCCTAGATTTTGACGAGGTAATACATATCTTTACGTATAATATAATGTGTCTGTATTAAAATAATAAATTTCAATTAATTAGATATTTCAATTTAGGTCAAAACCTGGATTATGCCAGTTGATTTTGATCACGCGGAAGCAGAATCTCGACATCTCATATTTGAAGCAGATACAGATGCGGACCAAAAACTTACAAAGGATGAAATATTGAAAAAATACGATATTTTTGTTGGTTCTCAAGCAACTGATTTCGGTGAAGCACTAGCTAGGCACGATGAATTTTAACAAAATTTTGTACGTAATCCCAAAACGGTACTTTTATAAACAAACAGAAGGACGTAATTTGATCGTTAAAAAGCAAAAGGTATAAAGCATTTACTAATGATATTTATCTTTACTTATAGACCAAGATTGTTTTTATAATGGCTGATTTCTACTTACCTCGTAACACTTTAAGCTAAAAATGATTATATCATCTTCTAAAAATGTATATATGTATTAGTCATTGTAATAAATTTCAAAAATATGTATTTTAAATATTATTCTTAATAAAAAATAAACTTTTTATATCAATCCGTCCTTATCCGTTGGATTACATAAACATTTTCTATGTATCGGATGTGTGCAACGTGAAACTATACTAACAATTCCAATATCTGATACGTGATTGATCACTATGATAAAGATTACATTCGTGAGATAAGGGAAACTGTACAAAATGACGAGGAGAATGAATCAGAGTACAGTAATTGTCAGAGTAAAATATCGTATGTTTCAAAATGAGACAAATTTTCTGCCTATTCTTAATTACTTGTGTACAATTTTTATTAGCAGGTGATTATATTTGAAATATAAAAAACTTGGATAAATTTAAGAAAAAGTATTAAAATCATAATTTCCCGATTTATTTTATAGATGAAAGAAACAATGCATACTGCTTTACATACACGTGGTCAGAACCCGTATATAATGATACGTCTGACTTCAATTGTACAACCTGGAAAGGTATTCCCTGCGTCGAACCTGTAATCACCTCAGGTAAAATTTCTTTTTTTGCTACAATATCTTTGTACCATCGTTCAGGTTCAAATACAAAAAATGAAGTAATAATTTCTAATCAACAATTACAAAATAATAATGTACATTACCTAATCTTTAGACAAACCACCAAATGCGACAGAGTTATGGGAATCAAAAAATACGACCTTTTATTATCCAGCACCACATTCCAGTGTTTGTATAAAATATACTTATATGTTTCATAACCAGAGTGAGTATATTACAGTGTAATAATTAGTATCCGATAGGAAAATGTAAAATGGATTCTATAGAATTAAAAATGTTCGCAGTTGTTAATACAACATCGTTTTTTGGAAAAGTAGTAGAAGAGGGACTAGGGCCTATTACAACAGGATGCTACGAACAATATGTAAGTAGCTTCATTATTTTATAACTTACAATAATAATCTTGATTTCATTTATTTCGCACATATATTTTGATTGTTAAAAAAGTTGTACGCATTCTATCGCCTCCTATATTCATTATTCGATTTTATATTACCAATTTCTAATTTTAAAGATTGCAATTTTATAAATCCGAGCTATCGTTACATTGTAGGTGGACGGTTATGTACTTAAAATGTGTGCTTGCCTACCTATAAAAGGCAGGGAACCTTGTAACGCAGCAGTGAATGTAAAATATTCCATTACTTTAGTTATTATGTTATCGTTTTTTATATCTGTAAAGTTTACTTAATATAATTGAAAAAATATATTTTTATTACAAACTTTTATTATGGTAATTTAAGTATATACTTTCCATACAATTATACTAACGATATTTGAAAACTTTAGAATTTTGTCAGGTATGTTTCCCAGAATTAGATTCAGATACCAAAAGTATCACGAGTCGTAAGAATGTTGCAACTTGAATGTCCAAACCACTTAGGTATCGAGTCGCGTACAGATTTTGTATAATAAGATAATCAATGCGGACTAAACACTACGTGTTTTGTAAAAGTAGCAAGATCATCTGAAAAACACTTTCTGTAATACGCATGCGATACTTTCAAATTGCCAAAATTTAAATAAATCAAAAATTATGTATTTCATTATACGATAAACATTACTAATAAAATAAATAAACAAAAAATAATAATTATTTGCAATCCCGAGTATGCATATAATGCGTGTTAATTGTTAGTTTTAAGTAGAAATAATAAATAAAGTCGGAAAGTAAAATTGATTGAAATATTACCACGTTTGATAGTATATTTATTGGTATAATAAATGTATTACATGAAATATTAATAAAACAAATGGAAATTTATTTATAAAAATGTAAAAAAATCTACACACTCTAGTAATAACAACGATAGGCGTCTAGTAAAATGGTGTAACCTTTATCGTTACGTTTGAAAAAACAAACGATACCACTACTTGATCGCTGATCGGACAAAAACTGTGTAAAAAGCTAAGAATAATTTGTCTATATAACGAGAATTATTTTATTAAAATCAAAATCGTAACAGTTTAGCAATCAGATGTGTCCGTTTATCTAGGAACTTTTCGCAGCGATGTTATATACGAATAAGATTGTGTGTATACAGAAAGAAAACTATTTATGTGATCCGTTTATGAATCTGCTGGTAGTGCGGACCACGAACAAAAAATATAGTGACTGATTTTTGTATTAACCACATGGTATATAGTTTAAAATGGTATATATCACCCAAATACATGATATCTTATTTGTAATATGTTAAAGAGCCATTTATTTCGAATATAATGTAAATGAATATTCAAGAGTGATATACTTATCGACAGATGTAAGCATTGAATCATTACGCTTGTTATAGTTTTACAAAGAAACATTTATTTTAGGTTACTAAACTATGTAAAATTGAATCTGTTTTATATATTACTAATGATTAAAATTAAACTCATTTACATCTCTCTCAATGCTTTTCCTTTATTATATGAATTTCTTGCTTTTGTTTTCTATATAACCCATAAACAGTCTCTAGTCTATCCTTTATCCTTTCAAAGAAAAACGAAAACTCAAAATTTGTCACCAAGTAGCTTGCTATTGTTAATATAGAGAAAGCTTTATTATTGATAGAATAATTTTTCTCGTAGATTGCTATTTCTCATCATATAATTCAGTAATACTGTTGTACTATCGATATATATATATATATATATATATATATACACACACATTTTAAATAGTGATGTTTTTTTTAAAGAAACCTACCACCACAATATGGCAGAGCAGCAACAGTCACCTTCTGGCTTTAAGCGTATGTCTTTAGATAAAATTATAGAAGCTATGACTTCGGATTTGGAAAGTTCCAATGGTCATTATGTTCAATTTGGCGTAAATCCACAACAAACTACATCTCATAACTGGGGACATTATTCGTCGAGCCAAACAAGACATTACATTGCTAGTCAACCGCCTCATTCTAATCCGCCCACAATGCAATCCTGCGGAACACCTATGACACCGATGGGCGCTCCTCTTTATATGCAAGATATTTCCAACTATGACTCTACGACAGACTCGATTTATTTTCCACCCCAAGCTGTAAATCATTTAGGTATAAATGAAAATAACGACTTAATCGGTACTATAGATGTTGGAGGTGGCAATTACATTAACGTAATTTATGGAAATGCTTCACAAATCATGGCAGAACAGTGTCAGCTCTCAAGCATGACATCTTATAGAAATCAAAATATGATCGATCGAGAATATGGTCTTTTTAATGATCGACATATAAATGTTCCACCTGAATTACCACCGCAAAACTTTAACGGAAAGCAGTTAATTGAAAATTTAGTCGGTAATTGGGTACCAAATCAATCTGGTACTTATAGTCCCTTTGGTGGATCACCGAATGTAACTCCGATACCACAATCGAACATAGATATTAGGGAGCCTGAAGAATTGCCTAGAAATTCAACTGATTCTCAACATAAAAAACCTCGTGTTGTAGCAGAAGTAAAACCCATGCGACCCTCTTATTCCGATGTTCTAACAAAATCTGCTCCAACACCTCCGTCTCCCTTAACGGTACAATCTATGAAACCGAAAGCAGAATCGGTAAGTAAGAAGATTTCTAATAAGAATTCTAAGAATAAATCTAAATCTACGACATTGAAGAGACAAAATTCATCCGGAAGTGATGATCACAGTTCGCCAAAAATGCAAATACCACGAAAAGTTCTATTGGAAAAAAACAATTCAAATCTCCCACGACGTTGGGTATCGTTAGATAATCTTGGTACACCGAGTGAATCCCATGAAATTAATAATTTCGATAGAACCAATCAATTTGAGAAGAAAAAAGTTTCTAAAATGCCTAAAAAGATAGAAAAAGGTGAAATACTTAATAACTCAAAAGTTCAAAATAATAATCCTAAATCTACTGGAAATATTCCTAAACGCCCTGTACAAATAAACAATAATTTAAATATAATAAACACCTCTAGCCAAACAGTTTCCCCGGAAAAAATAGAGAAAAACCAACAAGTTGTGAATAAAGGGAATAAAGAAGAAAAAAAGGTAACCAAGGAAAAGAATTCTAAACGCTTTCAAGCTGAAAAGACGCAACAAATGAAAAAGGTTCAAAGAAATAGAAGAAGAGAGAATAGAGAATCTCCAGTCAAGGATTTATATAAGAATTTCAACAAATATGCCAGTCATTGGATAAAAATTGGACTAAAAATATTTAATTGGCTGTTACATTTAGTATCGGATGTAGTTAGTATGAGCGCTAACCTTATGATTCTTCTGTAAGTAATATTTAACTTAAAAAGTATTCCAATTAGAGACACGCATACCATTATAATCTTTTACATTTTAGCGGCAAATGTGGATGGTATCATACTACACTATATTTAAAGTATTCATGGGTTTATATGGCTATGACATTTTCAAAAATTCGTGTCTTAAATGCTATTGGTAAACAACTGGATAATTGGTTTGGTAATAGTAAATATGCTTTTTGGCGTAAAATAAAAGCTAAAACTGAAGAGAAAGAAGAAAACAGCAATTGGATTCATGGTGGTCTTGAAGCTAATATTGCGTTACCCAGTACTGGTGAAGAAGCTATGAAAAGATTATTAGCTTGCAAAGGGAAAGATCCTTACAGTATACTTGGTGTTACGCCAACATGTTCGGACGATGACATTAAAAAGTATTATAAGAGACAGGCTTTTCTGGTTCATCCAGATAAAAATAATCAGCCTGGTGCAGAGGAAGCATTCAAAATACTCGTGCATGCATTTGATATAATTGGTGAACCGGTACTATATATTTTTACATTTGTCATAACAATAGAGTTTATCTCAAAAATATTATATCTTTTACAAATGTGCAATGAAAACTTGTACATTCTACAAAAAAATGCAAGAATTTTCGACGGAATTCAATAACTTGTTTCCATTATTTTCATTATAATTGCATTACGTTTCCAATATTTTAGGAGCGCAGACAAGCATTCGATCAAACTAGGCAAGTTGAAGCGGCTTGGGGTGTGTTAAGTGATTTACTTTCGCAACTTCACAGAAAGATGGAACAGGCGGCAAATACAATAAGATGTACAAATTGTGGCCTGAGGCACAAAAGAATTCCAACACAGCGTCCCTGTTATGCAGCACGATTTTGTGCCCAATGTAAAATACGCCATAGCGCGAAAGAAGTAATTATCAAAGCAACATATTTTTCTTGCGAATGCGAAACCATGAGTGTGCAAATTCACATTAAAAAGAAAAAAACAGGAGTGGGCTGAATGTCTTTTGCTATTTCCAACATTATGTCATAAATTAACAAATCAATATTCTGTCGTTAAAGTCTAAATTAAACTTAAAATCACTGAAAATTTTTTATCTCAAGAAATAGGTAATTACATTTTACAATTGACGAATTTACCCAATTGTACATTCATGGTATTACAATAAGGGAGACACGATAAAATTTATTAAATTACCTGGTAAATGATTTTACTCAAATTGATCAGGGAGACATATGGGCAGAGTCTCGTTTAATGGGTTTTCTTTGGCATTATTATGCCTGTATGGAAGGAGCGGTATACGATGTTACTGATTGGGCAGCTTGTCAAGCTGGAAATTTGAAACATCTAAGAGCAAATACGCATAGTGTTCAGTACAGAATTGTCTTAGGTCAACGGCCGCCAACGCAAACGGCCAATAATGGTAAAAGACGTCAACAAATAGACCCAAATACGAGGTATTAAATTTTCATTACACTTATGTTTGCCTTCCTTTTTAATACTATATAAATAATGTACATAATTGTCTACGTTAAATAGTGAAACAGATTTTGAAGACTTCTTAAATAATTTATACAACCATAGCAAAACCGGAAATACAAGCACACCGGATCAAAATTCTTTTGGCGGAGACTGTAAGCGTCGTAAAACTAAACGCAAGAAGTAAATAAATAACATGGCAAGTTAAGTACTTCCTAACTTTTAGTATCCGCTATGTATAATTATACAGTAATATACATACTTCTTTAATGAATTCTTATATTCTTTCCTTCATAAAAACATAGATAATATTCATTAACTTTAGCACAATATTTTAATTATATTAGGCTGAATTTTAAAAATTATATTTACATTACTTTTGTCACAAATATATATATTTTTCGTCACAATGAGAAAAGTTTCTTTTAAAAAGTAAATGTATAGAATACTTGCGCAAAAATATTGCAAAGTACAATTTATTTGATAACCGTGTGACGAACACTCGTTCAACATTAGAAAAATTATTTGAAACGTAAATATTTTAGTTAATGATTTATATGTGAATAACAACTTGTACTTTTCTAGATTAATAAGAGATATACAACTTGAATGTATTTCAAAATGCAAATTTGAATCGTACTAAAAATGTTGAAATGTACTGTGAATTAAAATTTCAGAAAAATTAATAATTAATTTTTGATCAATATAAAATGGGAACCCCGTATAAGAATCATTTTCACGCTGTATTTATACATGCAAACTTTATCGATTATCTCAATTTTAGATTACAAATTGCAATCGACACAGAAATATATAAGAAATAACAGTTTCAATACTCGGCAAGGTATAAATGATCTTTAATTTTACTCAGAATAAAATACTCATATATTAATAATATAGTAGCATTTTACTATAATGGGTAAAGCACAGCTACAGTTAATATTATTTTTTAATAGTTTTTTAATTTAAAGAAACCAAAAAGCAACGAAAGAAATTTAAAATCCCCTCAATGTGTCAACTTTTTCAATAAAATCTGTTATAAACGCGCTAAATTTATAAAATGTAAAGAAATATAAAATAGTCGTGTAATGTAAATGTCAAAAAATTATTTCGATTTATTTGAATTAACCTTTTTATGCAAAGTGACCATTCATAAAGAAGTGAAATTTGTTGGGGAGAAAAAAGGAAATCTGTAAAAAATAATTTTGCAAACATTTTTTTAACACCTAATCTTTTTCCCTTAATTTTATAAAATATATTTATTCCTATTTTCAGTAGTCGAGTAGTGAAAAAATGTAAGTGTTTTCACTTCATAGGTTTACGTTGTATATTATCTCATATAAATCTTATATCTATATTACTATGTATGTCTTTATATTACTATTTATTTTAAATCATGATCTCTAAACATTTGCAATCGGTAGCATAAAAACTGAATAATTGGCGTACGTGGAATAAGACTGATTTTTTCTCGCTATGTTACTCGTATATAAGTTGCATATCTTTTTAGATAGAAATTTTTAAAATACTCCTTTTTCTGCGTGAAGAATATTCTTGATATTTCAAACAAGAGAAGTTAAAGAGTTAATTGTTTGAATTGTACACGGATACTATAATTAAATTGAAAATTAAAAATAATTACAATGTACATATTTCATTCTGCATTATACGAGATGTATATTACCGATAATCTAGGCAAATATTAAGAAAAAATAATAAAATGCTTATAAAATATATTGATATTGATGATGTTATTGAATATTTTATTTATATATTTTATTTGTATAGTAATAAAATTACGCAATGCTTTGTATATGCAGATGAAATTATATGACTGTGTATCGAACGAGTTTTGCAATAAAGATACATGTTAAATACGCAGCATATAAATTTTAGTATCTAATCTTTTTGTTAGATAAAAGTAAATAAATAAAAATATTTCTCTCCCTTTACCTAAGAGTTCATATAACAAAGCATGTCAAATTTACTTTAGAAAAAATTTAGTTCTTTTAATGAAATTGTAATGCATGTAGTAAATTTAATAAGAATTTTTTTAAAAAATTAAAAATACATATTATTTTACTACACTATGCCTTGTTATCCACCTGTTTTATATTTGCACTACATACAGAACTGCGGAAGTAGGAACTATACATGTGTACATGTACAACGTCTCTGTATAATTTCTTTTAGTATAACGGTACAATTTTTTTACAAAGGTATAAAAATAATATCGTATTACATAAGGTTACAATGTAAGGATATTTGACTAAACGTTAAGTTTTAATCAAGCATTCCCTCTAAAAATACAAGCGCGTCAACATTATTAATCGCACTTGTTACATCTCTTTTTTGTATCGTCTTTTTTTTCATTTGTGCTGTATATTTATACGATTCCTTAGAAAGAGAATCGATGAAAAGTTCCTGCAATAAGATATAACTGATACTCAAGTACAAAATATTTATATTCGTTATAAAAATGAGTTCATTTTTGATAAACTTTTTGAAACACTCTAATTAAACAAAATTTAATTAGATTAATGCCTAGTATATTGTACTACATGGTAATTTGAAAACATTTCGTTTCTTAGAATCCATTTAATTATTCATAAAATTAAGAGATACGAATTGAGACACAAATAAAAAATAATTTTACAACCCTATCATTAATATTGACTGATTACAAATTGTTTAATTCCTAATTTCATCGTGGAAATTATATATTATGTGAATAGTGTCTAAATAAATAGTATATATTTTGCAATTACCGTAGATTTTGCAATTAGGAAAACAGCTTCTTGATTAATAATATTTACTTCAGGATCCATTTTTATTATTGTTTTTATCCTACCTAATGGTAACCTTACTAATTTCTCTTTTTGTTCTTCATCAATACGAGCATTATTCTCAACTTCCTCTTGAGAATCGTGAGCATTTTCTCCTCCAGTACTTTCATTTAATTCTTTATCACTACTTACACTTCCTTCGTTTTCAAAATTTTCCATGTTTACAATAATTTACACTGAAAAAGTTTCACATATGTACAATTGAAATATTCGATAATTACCACCGGTTGCTAATTTATAACTTTCTTTGTAATTGTTCAAAGTTTGTGTCAAATTGTTTAAATTTTATCGAGATAACTCTAAGGAAAATGTTTAAATTTGAAAAAGAAATTAGAAACATCATCGCAATAGAACGCGATACAGTCATGTGCAATTTGTATATACTTGAGAATTCATTCCGAATTTTTTTATACTTTTATGAATTTTGCGACATGACACCGTTCATATAAAAGCAACGTCTTTTTAAAATTAAGCGTTAATGATTCAAACATTAAACGATATTGAACGTAATGATGATACTTGAAAGTTACGAGTTTTAAATATGTAACAGTTATCAGAAATGTTGTAAAATTTCCCTCTTCAAGAATTTTATATATATATATATATATATATATACGCTATACTCGGTATAATGTTATTACATTATTATACAAAAATGTGAATTTAAAATTTTATCGGAGATAACTTTCATCGAAATGTTCGAAATGTACCTTCATATTTGGATCATTTAACATTTTACACACGCTATAAGCAAGCTAGTAATAATAGATACGTCTTTCTAGTGGTGGAATATAATATTTGCATTGTCTGATTTTAAAAGAAAAAGTGTGTGCACGTGTGTATGTGTGTGTGCGCGTGTACGTGTGACTGCAATTTCTTCTGTCCGATTACTTTTAATTAATTTTCTGTGTATAACACATATGAGAGTGTAAAAGAAATTGTTAAAAACTGTGTTCCAATAAATATTTGTCCGTCTATTCTATTTCGAGAGATATAGTTACCAATCTAAAACATTTTAATACAACGGTAAATGTCTTTTCAATTTCCACATGGACATCGGGCTTTTATTTACGACTGATAATTTGACAGTCGTTTCAAAATTTATGAAAACCTCTTGAAATATGGAAGAGAAATCTTGCAAAGAGCAATTAACGGAAAATACAGGTTCTTAAATATAAAATACAACTTGAAAGGGTGTATATATAACTTATCATATTTGTTTTATTATAGATGTCAACCAAGATGAGTTGATTCTTCAGCAACAAAGGCGAATCGAAATGGAGGTTAATATGTATTTTCATCACTTTCGAAAGTGATTTATTTAAAGTTTTCTCGTCAACGGGCATTCATTTTTTTTTTTTTATTAAAAAAATCACCTATTATTCTTTACTACATTTAATAATTATCATTAACGTCTACATTCTTAATTTTTATTTTTCAACTTTTGATGAATGTTTTATTTATTAAACATCTATCTAAATATAGTTACTATAATTTAATACTTATCATCTTTGTCCCTTTATTTAAATTATATTACCTTTCAGATTTCTGAATCCATTGCTTTAGTTGGAGAAAAAGAATCTATAAAAAGTTTAGAACGTGAATATTCAGAGGATGAAGTATACCTTTCGAAAGCTAAAGCATTGGGGCAAAAATATTCATATATTAGGAGGACTAGGCCGGATGGAAATTGTTTTTTCAGAGCTTTTAGTTACGCATATCTTGAAAAATTAATTGGAAATAAAGATGAGTATGAAAAATTTAGGGAGCTTGCTTTAAACAGTAAAGACAGTTTGGTAGCGTTAGGTTTTCCTCAATTTACAGTTGAAGATTTTCACGATACGGTAAATATTCATTTAATGATAATTTTATACTATACATATATTTCTTTTAAATTTTGGATTTTTGTAAAAGTGTAATATTCGTTGTTTTTGCATTACAGTTTATGGACGTAATCGATAAAGTGGGAGGCGATGCAGACTCGGGTTACATTGAACTACATAAACTTTTCAATGAACAAGGTTGTTCTGATTATGTTGTTGTATATCTTAGGTTAATTACTTCTGGTCAATTACGGCGCGAAGCTGATTTTTATCAGCATTTTATTGAAGGAGAACGTACAGTTTCAGAATTTTGTCGCCAAGTAAGTATTTTAGATCTTAATTTATCTATCGTCATTTACAAATACATACATATATATATATATACACATTTTTTTTTTTTTTAGGAAGTAGAACCAATGTACAAAGAATCTGATCACATTCACATTATAGCTATGAGTACTGCTTTAGGAACTGGAGTACGCGTTCGTTATATGGATCGAGGTGCAGGAACTGAAGTAACTGCACACGATTTCCCTGAAGGTGCCACTCCAGCTGTTCATTTACTTTATCGTCCTGGTCATTACGATATTCTATATCCTTGATAAATTGTGTATTAAACTTGTATACAATTTTTTAAAAACAATCTTTCTCACGACAAAGATTAATTATTTAGCAAATTATTATATCTTGTGTATGTAATCAAAATTCATAAAATCCTGGTTTGGTTTAACATAACATTAAAGTTGTAAGTAATTAATTTAAGCGTTATAGAATATTCAATAAAATTATAAAATTTTACGTAAAAAAAAAAAAGTGTATTTGTATACGTATTGTATTGTTTTTAAAAAAAATATACATTTAATTTGTGATCTCTATTATTTATAATATGAATTCAGACTGCAAATTAAGTACATTATATATATATAAATATTTCAAAGGCAAATTTCTAACATACCTTATACACTTTTCAAAGGGACAATTCAAAGGGAACACGAATGAATTGTTAACACAATTTTTAGATCATTGTTCATATCGTACATCTTGTACAACGCTAGAAGAAGTATTTGTTCTCAAATCTCTCTCGACCTCTCAAATTTTATTATGTACAAATCATATGCTATGCAATGGATATACAGGCTTTATTTGTATAGTTTGGAACATAATTCTAAGCAACGTACATTTTTATATATTTATTAATTTTGAATTTAATGAATAAATAACTTCCTTCTTTAGTCACTAACAATACGATGTAAGTATGCAAAATATACAGTGGTAAATTATATATTACAAGTAACGTATGATAAACATTTATTATATTTTATCTTTGCATCGCGCGTACTTGTTCTGTAACCTCTTCCAAAATCATAGAATTTCGATTAATGGATTCCATTTGATATTCCAAATGATTTGTTATAAGAGCAATTTTTTTTAAATTAGCTTCTGCAGTTTCCAAACCATGCTCTTGCTGTGCAAAGTTTCTTGCACTATGCATCAATATCTATAAATACGTTTCAACGAGTAACAAAACTAATATTCAAGTATAAAAGAATATCCAAATTAATGTAATTATATAAAGTACAATGGAATATTACCTCGCTACTTTTCGAACCTCTTTGTATTTGTCTTGCTAGGGATGCGATATTATTTACATTAACTTGTACTCTATCGGCTAGTCTCATTTTAGATTCAACAAATAAACTTCGAGCACTTGTACTCGAAGCTGAAGCCATGCTGCATGAATTGTCCTTAAATCCTCAAGATAAGTTTCAATTTATTTAATTGTTATTTACAATCTGCAATTATTAATGGTTAATGATAATCAATATATTACTCGAATATAAGAAATATGTTTGATTAATCAATTATAAAATCCTTTTATTCAACTCAAATTAGTTAAAAACTTTAACGTAATATTTTTATACATATATTAAAAATTTAACTCGTATACCTATACATATACATAATTTTTAAAGTCACGCATACAGAAGTGTATTTTTATTACTGATATACTTCGATTGTGTTTTATCAATATTTCTAAAACATCCAAATTATACATAATATTGTTTATTTTATACTTTGTTGTACTGATCGAAGAGTATTTATTTGTGTATAAAATAATTTATACATTCATTTTATAATTGAAGTAGTTCTTTTTCATTTAATGAATTTAATTATATTCTAACTTTATATATACCGATATCAGGGGTTAGAAAATATTGTACTTGAAATATACAGAATACCTTCATATAGCATTGGATTCCGAATTATATTTTAATTAGTTATATTAAAATTCATAAAATTCTGGTTTGCTGTATAACATAGGTGTACATAACTCCTCTTTTATTTAAAAACAATAGATATTGTATGTAATGACATCTCTAAACGCAGTGTGTCCAAAACTGTATTGATAACAGTATGGTACTGTGAAGTAAATAATACTTTTTATGCTTACGCATTTTTCATAAAGTCTTACCACTGTGTTGTCATCGCAATACGTTTACGTTAATGTGTTTACATCCTCAGTTAAACAAATATCATATATATATATTTACATATACGACATGTAACTGTACTCCTTTCAAAATCCTAACCTTGTACGCTATACTTCATTGTATGGTGCAAAACAAAAAACGTATAAGCAGTGTTTAAGCAAAAAAATTGTAAATTTATTTTTAAATACATATAATATACGTTTGTGTAAAAGGAATCAAGTGTATTTTAATGATACTTATAAAATGTATATATATATATATATACACACACACGTATATACATATTATTTTTATTCTATTATATTTCTTATTGTATACAAATAATATATTATTAACAGTGCATTAAAAAAGTAGTTGATGCTCTATGTGAATGTTTTAAATAAAATGCATTAATTTCAAATCAATTAACAATTAATTCTTTTTAATATGTTAAGTATTACACAATTAAAATAAAGGATGGAAATGGATCAAAAGATGGAGACTGCTGATGTTGCTTTACTTGCTCAACAAATGAGAGAATCAAGTCAACTGTCCATGGATGATCAACACGTAATATGTATCACTTTATTTAGTGATAAATAATTGATGTTAACGTTTATTCGCCATCCACTAAAAATTATAAGTTTTTCTTTGTTATAGTTTTTAAAAAACCTGCATATAAACTTGAGGAATCCTGTGTTGCCGCAACATGAGATTGAATCCCGTGCTGGATCTCGCCCTCCAACGCAAGAAGAAACAATGAAATTCAAGCAATTAATACCTATTAAGAAAGGTTCTTATAACTTTGCGGAGGACAAAATAATTACTAGTAACTGGACAACATTTTGTAAAGTATGCCTGTCAAAAATATTTTCTGCATGTTTATACATTTTAATACGCACATAGTAAAATTTGTATTGTAATCAAGTTAAAAACATTTTATCGTTTCTACATAGTTACATAACTGGGATCCCAAAAAAGTGGAACCATTTATACTTTTGCGAGAAAATATGAAGACACATATTCGCAGTAAAAAACAACGAAGGAAATTTGTACAATTTTTAGCAGATGGTCTACCAAACAGAACTTTGTACAGTGTATATCACAGATTTAAAAATTTGTATTCAGACCTTGAACAAAGAAGGTAGAATTGTCTATATGTTTTTCTATTTATAAAATATATTATGAACCTATAACGAATTTGCTTTGCGTTGAACATCTAATTTTGGAATAATTTTAGACAATTTAGAATCAAATTTTGTATAATTCACTCTGTGCATTCGGTAATATAGTACTTATTTGTTTTTATATTTAACTCTGCTTTATATTTGAAGGTTCCGACCGGACGAAGATAAAATGATTTTAGATCATTTAGAGCGTAATGTAAATCTTGATAAGAAGCGAAAGTATTCAGACTTGGCAAAAGTTTTAAAACGAACTCGAGCTGCTATTTGGCGCCGTTACAAATTGCTTAGGAAAGAACGTCAGAAAAGCACCAAGTTCTCATACAATTTACATTAACTTTGTATGATAGCTTATATGGTAATTAGTAGGTATCAGCTGATTTTATTTTCTCCCTGTTTATTTAAATAAATTTAAATATTATACTTTGTATATGTTATATACGTGAAAATATGTGATGTACAACAATACTATGTGACTATGTATTGTGTTTTAATTGAAGTTCTTTCATTAATCAGTATGTAGTGTTTTTATCCCTAATTTTTTTTTTTTAATCTAGTATTTAAAAACAATTGAATAATATGGATGACACGGAAAAATATTTCAAGCAACAATTGTTGTGTACCAAAGACCAAATCAAATAAATATAGACATACATGTTCTTTGACATTCTACTATTTTTGGCTGTAATATTTTTGTATTTATAAATTTATAGAAAAGGTATTTATAAATTTATAGAAAAATTACATACACCGTATATATCAGTTTAAAAATATTATTTAAGATAAATAATAGTTTAAAAAAGTAAAAGTAAATTTTGAAATAATATTTTAATGTAGTATATACATATATATTTCAAGAAAATAACCTTGTTTGTATTATTTGTATCTTTTAATGGCACAACGTGTATATTATTATTTACTTATTATAAATATGGTGATCATATTGTAATATAAAAGATATAAAACATAATTTCTATAAGTGCGAGACACTTATCGTATAATACAATTGCATGATCTGAATATAAATGTATAATAATGCATACACAGCATGCTGTATATAGACAGATTATTATTACTAATTCTTAACTATAAAATTGTAAAATGTTGTATATTATAATAAAATAAATTTATATAATAAACACGTATTACTAATAAATCGAAGATAATGTGGATTATGCAGAAAAAGTGTAAGTAATTTTTAACAAAATTTTCATTATAAATCTATCTTTCAGTAAAAATCTTATAAAGTTATCTTTCTCCCCAATGGGTATAAACTATAAAATGAAAGTTTTACATAGTTTTATCTATTCTATATTTCGAACTTTGTTAAAATATATGTGTCAAAACTTTTACTTGTTTCACTTACGGTATAAAATAAAATGGTTGATTTTGTATGTCTGTATCTTTCATTAAAAATTTAATGCGTTTAATAACAATTATCCTAAATTATTTTACGCTTAATAAGAGTATTATAATGTAAATTACTGCAAAATTTAATAGATTGTTTTGATGACATTTAAATCTCCTATAGTGTTCAATTTTAAATACTGATTGTGATATACACTTTATACATGTTTACAACTATATGGATTTTGGAATGAAAATTGTATTAGTAATTTAATTGCGCATGCTTATGCTTTTAATATATGACTTTTTAAATATATTTTTATATATTACGAAGGCAAGAATATATATAAATGTTTAATGCAATACAAGCATATAACATATACATGTGAATTAATATTCATATAAATAAATAAATTTAATTTTTTTTACAAAAGTATAATACTGCCAATAGTAAATTCCTTAATTCAATTTCTTAAATAATGAGAGAGTTGTAAACAAAATGAAACAAAGTAACGTATGAGATTTTCAACTTTAATGCAATCGTATTATGAAAATATAATATATATAATCATGTACTCAAGTTTATACATAAGGTGTTCCAAAATCATGCTGCAAATTATTCACTTGTATACTGCAAAATTTCATTAAAAGCATTTTTTCTTTTAATAATAGAATTATAAAAGTTATATCTTATTTATTACATTTATTCAGTAAATTGAAATTCAAAAGTGGAAACTTAAACAATTAACAAATTATTGATGTATCATATCTTACCACGAAAATCAAAATGCGTATATTGTATAATTACAATTCATTGATGTTAGTAAGACATGATTAATATACATTAAAGTTATTGAAAATATGATTAAATCTGTACACAGTACATAAGAATAAAGTATGTCGCATGTAACCCTTGCGTATATGAATACGTGTTTAATTATTTGAAATTTAAATAGTTTGTATCGAAAATTTAATATATTTTAAATCAAATTTAACTGTACACATAAAAAATGAAGTTTCAAAATTAAGTAATTTACTTATTTTCATATTCAATAGATTTTGGGACACTCTGTAAATAAATACGTATGCTTAAGTCATACTAAACATATTATCTTGATATTTATGAATATTAGCTTAGAATTAGAAAAAGAAATGAAGTAAAATTCCCATATGGTTACAAGATATTCAAATAGTTGCTTAAAGGAAACGATAAATATTGTTGCAATAAAATATTAATTTGCAGAGTTTAAAAATATGATTATTCAAATAATTTTTCTTTATAAAAAATCAAGCTGCCCATATATTTACACAAGTGCACAATTTTTGTAATAATGTCACATTATATATCTTAAGAATCATGGCAGATTCTGTATTTATGTAATAGTCTATATATATATATATATATATATAGTTATGTGACGCACAAGCAAAATTACTATTTATCGATACAATATAAATCTTGTTATTTTAAAACATTTGTCCTATCACAGCAAGTGATCGTACTGCAGACTGCATATTATTTACATGGATATGATGAGCAACCGTGTGATGATGCTCATCTACAACCGTGTCCCCGTATTGTGCTCGACAACGTTTCTGATGTGCGAATAGACTACCGCTATGACTATAAGCAGCACCACATGTTTTACACACATATGGTTTTTCACCAGAATGGGTATAAGTATGTTCTTTTAAAGTACTTAGCCTTTTGAATGCTTTGCCGCATGTTTTGCACAAATAGTTTGCTTCACCAGTATGTCGAGTCAAATGTCGCCTAAATGCTGAACTCACAGCAAATGCTGCGCTGCATACGTGACAAACAAACGGTTTGTCACCCGTATGAATCCGAATGTGATTAGCTAAACTGGTCGTCGTAGTAAATCCACTATTACAAGTTTTACACACATGTGGTTTAATGCCAGTATGAGTTCTCATATGATACGTTAGAGAAGAATTACTTGGATACACTTTACTACAAATGTGACACAGATATTCTCGTGGAACCTTTTCTTTTGGTTTATGTGTCCTTTGATGAAGAACAAGACGAGCTTGACTAGCACATACTTTTCCACAAATCTCGCAAGTAACCGGTTCAGCTTTTGGCTTATGCATTGATACGTGTCGCCTAAGACCTTTTTTCGTAGCCATGATTTTATCACAATGTTGGCATTTGTATTCGCCAGAACCATCCTCGTCGCTATCTTCTTTTTTAACATTTTCACTTTCTTGCAGAGTGTTTTGCGTAGTATTTGGATAAGAATCATCGTCGGAGTCAAAAAATTTATTGTCATCTACTAAATTATCTAATAATCCATGACCATGTTTCTCTGCGTGTTTTTTCAACGTGTCGGGCCTGAAGAACCACTTTTTACATACAGTGCAGGAATACTTTTTATCTCCGTGTACAAGGGTGTGTCTTTTCAGATTTTTTAAAGAAGAACAATATTGACTACAAATTTCACATTTGTACAATTCAGGTGCATTCTCAAAATCGTAAACTTCATTCACAGTACCACTTTCGTCATCCGTATCATCCTCAAGTTTCATTTCTCTTTTCGGTTCTTTATTATCCTTCTGTTCATCGGTACTGATTTGCTTGATCATGTTGTTCACTTTCTCTGTGTGAGACTTCAAGTGACGTACAAGACTTTGAGGTTTAGAAAAACATGCATGACACAATTGACATGCAAGAGGTTTCGCTGCATGTATTTTCTTATGATTCTCCATGTTCTCTAGTTTGTAAAACATTTTTGAACAGATGTTACATTTATGCTTTTTTTCATGAACAAGGGAATGCTTCTTTAAGCCCCTTTGCGTGTTGTAACACTTTGAGCATACTTTACATTTAAATTTTGATTCTACAGAATCTTGACCATCGTTACTCGAGTCGTAGTAATTGTCATCGATTTCATCTTCGCTATACGTTTTATTAGGCACTGATTTTACTTTCCTGGTAGAAGTGCGTTTTTGTAAAATACCTTCTCCCTCTTTGACACTGTCATCCAATATATTTTCATCAAAATATTCCACATCCTGTTTCTTGTCGTCTTCCTCCGGATTCTGATTGATATCTTGACTATCTTCTGGCTTATTTTGCAGATCTATAGATCCAGGAATAACATTATTACTTTCTTGTGTAAGCGACGTTTCATTTACACTATTTTCCGAGGTGCAAGGGTCCTTTTCAATTTCTTTAGACCCATCAAATCCAATAGAACAAATAAAAAGTTTCTCATTCTGCATATCAATTTGACCTGTGCTCAAGCTAGATTCATCCCTACAGTACGAATCGTTACTATGAATGTATTCTTGAGAATTTGATGCCACTTGCATCTCTTCTTTTACGAAATAATCTTGTTGATCGACATGTTCTTTTGGTATCTTTGATTCTGTTTGCGTATATGTGTCCTAAAATATTTAAAAACATTTAATCCCATGGTACATTATCGCAGGTACATTTTTATGCGTCATTACCGATACATATTATCAAGATAACATGCTATATTTACCACAATAGTAATTTTATGCGGCTTATTATAATACATTCTTAACTTGGCATCAGAATGTTGACACTGTTGTCTAAATTCATGAGCGACGCTAGCTTTATAAATACAGATATCACAAATTAACGAAGGTAATCCATCTTGTTCGTGAATTTCTATCGATCCACAAACTTGTATCTTTTGCGGAAGACTAGAGAAGTCATTTACTTCTTGATCCGTACAAAAAATGGGTGATAAATTGGTACCCTCCGTAAGGCAAATTCTGCATATTCTGTCCATGTTAAGTGGTAAATCAAAATATTCCGTCATTGTTTATCGAAAATAAGAAGCAATTTATCGGTAATGTGCTTCCTGGAAATAATCCATGTAAATAATGTCACACAACAATTTCAACAATGAACACAATAAGTTGAACAAAACAAATACTTGCTTTAATTTTACTTGTTATATTATTTTAAATTTATTAAAAAGAAAAATATATTTTATGACATAAACATTAGGTTCGTTCAAAATCCGAACTTGTATACGCATACATTTATTTATATTGACCTCGATAGAGAGGCCACAAATATTTTGTTTCATACTGTTAATAATGAAAATAAAGATACATTCGAAGTAAAATTATAAAAGTTTGCAAACATTCTGAGAAAGTGCATATTCAGATGAGTCGATGTACTTGGTAACATGTACACGGAAAAAAAGAAATGAAAAGAAAATAGAAACGTACGTGTATGACGTAAATATTTTATTCCAAAAAGTTTATTTTTTAAAGTAAATAAAAAAAAGATTAACGTACAAAAATGAGAGGTTCTCAACCTTCGGATCTTTTATGTACCACGAAAACATGCCACGATGTTAAGACGATGGTTTAACAGTGATGCCCAGACGAATACATCGATGCTTCTTTTAGATAACTTGTACTTCGGATCTTTACAATCTTCAATTCTCGTTAAATCGTTACCATATGCTAAAGAACAATGTTACGAATAATTTCATTGTTAGTTCATTATTACTGTTCGTTTACGCGACGCTGTTCTACAAAAAAAAAAATATAACACTTTTCTATTTCTTTGTTCAATGGCTTCTCTATATGTACATCTGCAAAGAACCGCCACGAAAGTTGAGAGCAATCTGAAATGAACTCACGAAGTATGAAACTAGAGAATTTAGTGAAATGTGAATGGGTCAATACAAAGAAAGACTATTACACACATGAACGTAAACATACTTACTGTAATAATTGATAGCATAACAAACAAGTAAACGCATATTCGTTAGATATTAAATGTAATTCATAATGAGAATGAAGATAACGCGATGTATATTAGGGAACACAATAATACTCTCGAGTGTATACATTTATATAACTAGATTTGAACTTTTCTGCACATCTTGTAGTAACGTTTAAAATTAATTATGATAGACAACGTTAAAAACCGGTTGCATTAATCGTAACACACGTAAATACTCGAGAGAAATACGTAATAAAGAAATGAGTATTCATGTACGACTAATAAGTCGTATAATGATATTAAATTATTTCGATTTAATTCTCGTTGAGTTATATCATTAAACATATGCATCAAATCGTTCTCTGTTAGACACGAGTATATTTTTCACATTGCATTCATTTCCATTTAGCACACATTTTTGCATCGAATTGACCAATCGAAAGAAACAATTTTTAACTAGCAGATCTACAATTGTACAAAACCTTGGGAATTTTATATTCACTATATTCATTTGCGTACGATGAAAAGATTGTCAGGTAGTTAGTCTATTTGCGATATTTCTTTGGTTTGATCGTCGTAGGACTTTCTTATCCGCCGATCTGTCAAAAAATGTAAATGTAAAACTCTGATCGAAGTTTGAGGTTTTTAACATACGGTAATGCAATCGGTGCAAGTTATCCGATTAAGTCGGAATATTGAATGGATGTAGAAAGAAACCCTTTAAGCGATATTGGAAATATATCATTTATTTTTTAAATGCCATTATGGCTCTTCGTAAAGTAAAAGGAAATTTTGAACGCATGTTCGACAAAAATTTGACTGACTTAGTGCGAGGGATTAGAAATAATAAAGAAAACGAGGTAAATCTTGTTTAATTATATTTTTTAGTTTTACTTTAAAACATTTATTTCGACTACATAACCTTCTCTATTTGGGTTAATAATAAAATTTTTTTTATCAATGTACGTTATCATATGGTTATAGGCAAAGTATATCGCACAGTGTATAGAAGAAATTAAACAAGAATTACGTCAAGATAATGTTGCGGTCAAGGCAAATGCCGTTGCAAAGCTAACATATGTAAGCTTCAGATTTATATAATTTATCATTAGATATATTTCCGATATCATTAATGTAATATATTGTAATTTGCATAGCTACAAATGTTGGGATACGACATTAGCTGGGCTGGTTTCAATATAATCGAGGTGATGTCATCTGCAAAGTTTACGTACAAACGAATTGGATATTTAGCAGCAAGTCAAAGTTTTCATGCAGATACAGAAGTATGACGTTGTTGTTAAAATTGAAAAAAGAAATCTTCAAAGAAATCTGACAAACATTTTATATACCCTACTAAGAGGAAAGTTAATTTCTTTAGCATTAAATGGAAATCAAAGGTAATTTCGAAACTTAGATGAACAAAATTAATTTTGAATGAAACTAACGAGTTATTGTCAGTTGTTGGATTCAACATCGAAGAAAAAGTTTATACGGTATATTTCTTTTTTCTAATCAGGGTTACTATATTCTACTAGCGTAGCGGTATGTAAAGATTTGTCAGGTTTCTGGAAACTTCTAGTTTGTATAGTAAAACAAATGCAAATTATCGATGTTACTTATTCCAGCTTTTGATGTTAACTACCAATATGATACGCAAAGATCTAAACAGTCAAAATCAATACGACGCTGGTCTAGCTCTAAGCGGACTTTCTTGTTTTATAAGTTCAGATCTTGCACGTGACTTAGTTAATGATATAATGACATTATTAACATCCACAAAGCCGTATCTACGCAAGAAAGCAGTGTTAATGATGTACAAAGTTTTCTTGCGATTTCCAGAGGCCCTACGGCCCGCTTTTCCTAGATTGAAAGAAAAATTGGAAGATCCGGATAGCGGCGTACAAAGTGCTGCTGTCAATGTAGTCTGTGAATTAGCGAGGAAAAATCCGAAAAACTATTTAAGTTTAGCGCCTGTTTTTTTCAAACTCATGACCACGTCTACCAATAACTGGATGTTAATAAAAATTATTAAATTGGTAAGTGAATGTTATCTTTCTAAATCTTGTATGGATAAAGTGAAACAGATTAATGGAAATATAGGCTCATTGTTATAATTAATAATTATATATATATATATATATATATACACGTACATAAATATGATTAACACGAGCCAAATAATATTGGTCTTGTTTCACCTACTCAGTTCTCCACTATAACACTGATTGAACCAAAAATGGGTCGGCGACTTACGCAACCACTAATCGACCTGATTTCAAGGTTCTCATATTAGTTTTATTATTTCTTGTTACAAAAAATATAGCAAATTTATAGATATTAGTTTAGCCATACGCATTAGTAGCTCGCATTTATTTTTAATATCTGTCCATACATTATACATCGTGTAAATTGTGTTTAGAAACATTCGATACGTTAAATATCATCATATTTCTTAGATTGCAATTATATTTCCAGTTTGGCGCATTGACACCTCTAGAACCTAGGCTTGGCAAAAAATTAATAGAACCCCTTACAAATTTGATACACAGGTATTCAATGTATTTTTGTCTATGTATAAATTAATATATTTTGTTTTTGTAGGTTTACTATTTTGCTTGTAAAATATATCAATGGTTTATTGCTAGGAATTTGTTTGAAATTCTTGTATTAACGTCTTTATTTTTTTGTAATTTTGTTGTGATTAGACAAATACTGAGTGCAAGAAGTTAAATTATTTAATTTCTTTTTCGTAGTTTACCGTTACTTTAATTTTTTAAACAGTCGATTACTTATAATTACCATAAATTGTTGATTGTTTTTAACTTGATATTGATTATATAATATTACTGATTTTTAGTACGTCGGCAATGTCCTTATTGTACGAATGTATAAATACAGTAATAGCTGTATTAATTTCAATTTCATCTGGTATGCCAAATCACTCCGATTCGATACAGTTATGTGTTCAAAAATTGAGGATATTAATAGAAGATTCCGATCAAAATCTGAAGTATTTGGGACTATTAGCAATGTCGAAGATTTTAAAAACTCATCCAAAAAGTGTACAGGCTCACAAGGATCTAATAATGCAATGTTTGGATGACAAAGATGAAAGTATAAGATTGCGTGCCTTGGATTTACTGTACGGAATGGTTTCAAAGAAAAATTTAATGGAAATAGTTAAGAAGTTGATGGTGCATATGGATAAGGCCGAAGGCACTGCTTATAGGGACGAATTACTATCGAAAATTATTCAAATTTGTTCGCAAAATAATTACCAGTTTGTTACTTTTTTCGAATGGTAAAATAATCAATTAAATCTATATCTGTTAAAGAATATCTTTGATATACCGGTGAAAGGTGCCAAGTCCATATATTGTGTAAAAAAAAAAAAAACTAAACGATTCAATTTAAATCCTTTATAGTTTACTTGAAATCCTTTACTTAACTCGTGCATTATCGGTATATACAAAATTAACTTTTTTTACGTTTTCTTTATCATAAAGTAAAAATCAGCATTCAATGAACTTGACATCTTTTATCGATAATATGTATTTTATTTATACGTGTGTAGTGTAAAGTTTTTTATCTATTATTTATAGGTACATATCTGTATTAGTTGAACTTACACGAATGGAAGGTACCAAACATGGACCATTAGTAGCAACTCAATTGCTCGATGTAGCAATTCGCGTACAAGCTATACGAAAATACGCAGTTCAACAATGTGCCTTACTGCTAGAAAACTCGTACCTTTTAACAGGCCAACCAAGAGCAACGATGTCTGAAGTCTTATATGCCGCTGCATGGATTTGCGGGGAATTTTCTAGGTATGGTATAATATGTTTATTAGTTCAATTAATTGATTTTCTCGTTAATGTATAATCGATAATAAATTAAATTAATAGCGAACTAGAAAATCCTATAGCAACGTTACAATCAATGTTACGATCGCAAGCGTCTAGTTTACCAGGACATATTCAAGCAGTTTATGTTCATAACATTTTGAAACTCGCGACAGCAACGTTATGCAAGGCCGAAAAAGATGAGGATACCGAGACTATGGAACAGGTATGCTATTAATTACATGATTTTTGTTTCCCTCATTTTGCAATTATTATCATAGTATACGGTCACATGTGGCTAAATGATGTGATTGCGACCTAAGAAGTATGTCGTTAAACCTTCGCAATTACTGTCTGTAAGCTTTAGAAACGCTCTTAAGTTACGCTTAATTCACAACGAAACAGAATCTTTTGAAATTAATTTTTTACTATACTATTTAATTCTGTAATTAATATAATTGTTTTAGTCAATGTTTACAATTTCTTTACATGATATTTACCATGCCGCATAATTATAGATATTAAATGGTAGTTATTAAGCAACTGAAGACGTACTATTAAACTTCAGCAATGTTGATCGGTTTATTTAGAATTATAACACTACTAGAGTATGTGATTTTTTTTTATATTTTATAGATTTTTGCACTGAAAGATAAAATAGCAGCTTTTGTGTGCAGTGGGGACTTAGAAGTTCAAGAACGGTCTAGTTCTGCATTAGTTTTACTTGAGTGTTTAAAAGAAAATCCTGGCTTGGCACAAGAGTTGATGGAAGCATTCGAAGGAGAGCTTAATCCTGTTGCTCCGAAAGCACAAAGAAAGGTAAAAATTATTTACATTACATTATTTAAACTTTTTGTCTGCCTTTTTGCAAGAAATATATTTTGTGTTTTATGTTGTAAAAAGTGATACAGATAGATCGAATACTAATAATATGCTTCGTTTTCGTTTAATTCTTAAAAGTAATAAAAATGTATCATACAATTATTCATTCAGAATGTTTTTATCTTTAGGTGCCAATTCCCGAAGATTTAAATTTAGATTCGTGGATTAATGATCCGCCATCAGAAAGTTCGGATTCAGAGGATTTAGACATGAATGATATCTTCGTTAAGGCCGAAAAAATGAATGACACTTATTCTAAACAAGAATTTAACGAACCATCGGCAGAAGAACTTCAGAAGCGTCGTGAAGCTAGGAAACTGGAGCAGCAAAACAATCCGCATTACTTAAAAGGCACATTCAAGAACTCTACATCGTATCACAATTCATCGAGTATTTACGAGGAGTTTGAAAACATTCCTGTAGCAGAGTTAAATATTCCAGTTTCGTTAAAAATCACCGACAAGCATAAAAGATATAAAATACATGGCAAGAAAAAGAAGTCAAAGAAAAGTATGTTCAAATATTTTGTTCTATTTCATTATCAGTTTCCTTACAAAC
Organism: Xylocopa violacea; assembly: GCA_963969225.1. NCBI lineage: Eukaryota > Metazoa > Arthropoda > Insecta > Hymenoptera > Apidae > Xylocopa > Xylocopa violacea. Next base: position 21,595,349 of record CAXAJV010000015.1, read on the forward strand.
TTTTTTAGCGTGTTCTATGATCAAAAATAAAATTGAAATGTCATACAATGAAAGTTTATAAGTATTTTATTAAAGGGTTAAAATAAAAGAGTATACGTACGTGGTATATGAAACGCGAATAAATAGAAGACACGGAAGAAGTTTGTATCGGAAATTGTAGAAGGCTTTGTATACAAATCTCGTGTCAATTATACGACTTCAAAGTGTAATTTTTAAATCAGGTAAAAAGCCTGCTTCAGAAGATGAACAGGACGATGCTTATCCCGTTCAAGTGGTAAATACTGGTATCGGTGAACTGCCACCAGGCGCAGAGTTAAGCGATAGCGATGATTACGATCAGGTGGATGTAAATGATCCACACAGAGCTTTAAATATCAATCTAGATCTACCTTTGCGGGACGACGAAAGATTGCCTGTCTTAGAGCATAGAGTTATTGAAAATAATAATTTACTCCAAGATTCTACCGAAAGTAAAGGAAAGAAAAAGGAAAAAGTAATATCCTTTTTCTATTATTTATGCTTTAAAAATTGCAAAACATATGTATCTATATCAAAAGTATTAGCTTTTTTTTTTTGATACAAGGAAGTCATTGAAAATTATGTATTATTTTATTATATTTTCTTTATTAGGGACATAAAAAATCTAAAAGAAGAGTTAAAGAAGTTAGAGAAAAACATTACGACAATCAATTAGAATTTACCGATATGTGGTTGGAAAATAGTACTTCCACTGAAAAAATTCAGTCTCCCATTGCTAATGAGTATACCGAGGTTTTCAGTGAAAAAGAATCGGAACGAAAAGATATTAAACGGAAAAAGCTGAAAAGCCAAGAGAAGCATAAAAAAACGATCGAGGATTCAAAGCATCGAAAATGTAAGAAGTCTAAAAGTAAAAAAGAATCTTCAAAAAAGTCCTCAGACTATGAAGAAACTGCTGGAATCTCAACACCGTCGAAAGAAATATTACCGGATTTAAGATATAATTTTACAAATTCCGAGGATAATACAACTTTGGTGCAATCGTTTAGCTCGTATGAAGAATTGGCTAAAAACAAAGAGCTTTATATAATGTACGAATTAAAGCAAATTCCCCATGAATCAAACAAACTAGTTGCATCGATACTCATTAAAAATACTTGTCAGAAACTGGTAAAGGAATTAGTTTTCGACGTTCCAGACACATCGTCGCTGAGATTGATGAGAAATGTAAGTTGGTACGACCAATAACAATTTTAGTTTTTATGTCGCGTATGAAATTTAATCGGCACAGTAGTAAAACAAAGAGTTGGTCTTAGTGCATAGTTTTTTTTTCAGATTGGAGATGAATATGGTATAAAACTGCCATTCCAACTGCCTCCACAAACTACCGAAGAAACACAATTCACTATTTTAATTTCGGACGTAACATTTGCTCAGAGGTTGAGAGGCACGCTAACGTATATGTTAGAAAGCAAAGAAAGTACACTACAAGAGAAACTGGATTTCACTATGCATTTGACGTGCAGTAAATTCATGATCGGCCATCTTTCACACAAGGATATATTAACAGAATTACTTAAAAGTGGTCAACTTGTACATAAAGTTCGAAAAGAAATCGTTCTTTCTCAAGATTTCGATGTCACTTTGAATTTAATATGTTGCAAATGCAATCTTAGTCTCGTGGAACAAATCAACGATACCGCATCTTTGTATGGACACTCCTTAAAAGGACATCACGTGTGCCTTTTATTAAAATATAGTGTAAGTAAAATACACGTTTTGTTTTCGCGATTTAATATTAACGATAATTATAAATTAAATTTGTTTTGTAGAAATCTTCAGGTCACTTGGTAATTGAAGGAAAAGGTGATAATAATACGTTACTGTCAGGTATTGGAGAAGAAATTTTGAGGATCCTAACATAATAGCGATATAAAATGAATGTCCGTATTTTAAGAGTCCTATTAATCTCATTAATTGCAGTCGTGTTCATTACGCAATTCAATATGGGAACGAACATTCAACAGCATTCATTTTATATATATATATATATATATATATATATATATATATATATATATATATATATATATATATATAAAATAATGCCTACCTGCAAACTTATCAAATATTTTCAGAAAGGAATCTTACCTAAACTTTACACTTCTAATTTAGATAAACAAATTTCTAATATATGTACGTAAAAGTATACATGCATATATTTAGACATACGTGTAATTATCTATACATGTGTGTAAGAGATAACGTTTTAAGAAAATGGAAGAAAGAGATTTATTATCACGAATTGAAGACATCAGAATGAAAGTAGTTTATTTTATTTGCATCTAATTTCACGTCGCAAGTTAAAGTGCAATAACATAATATAGAAGACGATAAAAATGAAAATATTTATTTTAATCAATTTCATGATCGTTTAAGTGATAAGTTTTTGTGTAACTCGCTATATGTAAATATTACTTATCATTTTTTGTGGCAATTTTAGAAAAACGATCCACATAAATATTAGTCATGTTTCATACAATTATAAGTAAAAGATACTTGTACAGTTCATAACATTAAAATATTAAACTATTTTGCCAAAGTAAAGGAAAAGCATAATAAAACTATTACGCATCTTATTTGTAAGGATATTTTTTTTTTTCAATTGTAAAGTAATCTAAAATATTGTAATAAAAAATAATTATCAATATTTTATATTAGAAATTAACTACTTTATATACTGGTATCTTCAATTTTGCGTTATTAGAAGATTAATATTATAATTATATTGTTGAACTCCTTATTAAATTGTAAAATACATCATGGATACTCGCGACTCGTGTGTATGTACATCGATGTCTCAGCAGAGTATGTACTTCCTGCATGTAATGACTTTGTAATATCAATAATTTAATACACATAAGGATTTATAATAAGCATATAAATACGTAATATACAGTAATATACATGAAACACCAAATGTAAATAGTTAATACTTGTATGTGCTCTGATAAACTATATCTTTATTTTAAATATCTTCCACAAAAAAAGAAAAAGAAGCAATTTCACAGTTACTCGTGCGGGAAAGAAGTTACGTTCCATAGGTAATTCAATTGTGCATAACAACATCACTCTTCGCGTTACATTGAACAATTTAGTTATTATTTAATTATATTCGCATTCGTGATGAACAAAAAATGTTAACAGAGTGTAAATGTCGGTAAATGACTCACAAAAATTGAGATTATATAATATCACACCGTTTAGATACATTTAAGAAATAGATACAAGTATTATCACCTGTACCAATAATATAAATATTGGTATTTTACTAAATTTCTTATTTTAAATACTTTCTCTTGTAGAAATTTTCGAATCTTTATTCCTTTTTATTCTTATACTTGAGAAAACATAAATATACTTTCTTATTTTCTGTTATAATAACATTTACTGTGCCAAATCGGTAACAAATCGGTAACAAACTTTGTCCTCAAAGCATAACGATACGAAGATACATTTAAGTCGAATAACTTTTAGTTTCTTTTTCGCATTTATATAAAGTATCGAATGCATTGTTACTTTACAACGATTATTCGCATCATGTTTTACATTAACCGTCATTTATGTATAACGATGTTTATAATATTCGTTTCTACGAATAATAATAATGTTAAATTTACTGATAAAAAGATTGTCTTACTCTTTGTATACTTGATACTCAAGGAAAAAATAGATTTTATCTTTGACAATAGATTTTATGTAGAAAGTAATTTTTTTCATTTAAAAATGTATGTACGCTCGTTATTTTTATGTCAACTATTATGACTAATAATTAAATTTTATTTTTAAAATAAAAATGAAACCCCCCTTCCAAATACCGTGACAACATTATTGAGACATACGTACGTTTGAAAGTATCGCAAGACTGAAATACATCATTTTAGATCATTAATTTTATTATTGACGTAGGCAATAATTAAGCATGAAAAGAGATTCAGTCTAAATTTTAACAAAATTATACCACTGCAAATTAAATAACTTGCAAATGTTATATATCCTTTAAATGAACTCGAACGTTACGATTTCCTCAAAGTACTGTGCAATTCTTTAGAAACTCTGACATTATTCCGACGGCTCTCGATTTCTATAATTCTTCCATCTACGAAAAAGTTGATGTTGTTTTCTAGTGCATGTATAAACAGTGAAGTAGCTGCTGCAGGACTGGTAGCGCCATCTACACGAAGAGCGCTCAAACTGTTCGCAGTTCTGTTTCGGCAATGCTTCGAGAGGTGGCGCCACAAGTATAACAGAAGTTTGTTTCACTGTCGATAACGATGTGCGATCGGTTTCAGCACTTTTACGAGAGATGGCGCAACCGCGGCGAAAATAAAATAACCTAGTTTCATTATTAATTATCGAATAATCTAGTGACAGCGATGACAATTAACACGTACATTCATTGCCAATGAGTTTATCTTATGTGACTTTATTCGGAATAGTTAATTATGTTAATTTTTTTTTTTTAAGCAATCAAACCAGTTAACGTTATAACCGGTACATTGATTTTTGGTTACTTTCCCCTGCTCTTATTTAATATCGTGTCTCCATCGTTTGTGTTCAGTGTATGGTAACTAGCTAATTGTACTAAGTTAATTGTACTTTCAGACTTCTAGCAACAGATTCTCAAAGACTTTGTAAAACAGTTACGTATCTGGAGCGCAGATCAGGCACACAAAAAATATGATAACCATGACGTACAGATTAATTCTTGGGCTATTATTAAAATGTGTAGGGGATTCATGAATTCCCGGAACAATCGTCGTCAATTCCTGGATCAACGGTAAAGAAGAACTCGAAGAAACAGCTTAATCTACGTTAAGCGCTACCAATTTACATAAGTTTTAGTTATATAAGACGGGTACATGAACTTGTAAAGATAGTTTATAACAATTAGCTTATAAGGAGACATTTGTATTTACCCAATGCTTAAGAAGTGACAATAAACGTTCAGTTATGGTTAACGAATGGTTAAATCATTTAACGACCCCTGCAACTATCCCAGCGCGAACCATTCCTATCCCTAAACGAGAAACAACTCGTAAAACACAACCTTACACACAATTTAATTAGTCGTAAGCAAATATATTGGTGGGTCGTTTCACAGATTTGTACAGATACTGTGCAATAATTAACTAATAAGTAGGAGTCTGTCAGTTCTTTTGTAAGGGTTTAGATGTTAAAGTATGGCAATAAACATTCAGTTATCGTTAAATAGTGGTTTAATCATTTAATGATCCCAGCAACTATCAAAGAAGGACACATTCCAATCTTCAACGAAGCAGCAATTCATAATGGACAACCCTAAATCCAATTGAATGGATGGTATGGCTCACCTTTGGCATCTAGTTTCAAACGCTTCATTCTCCAACAAGCAACAAAGTAGGAATACATCCAATAATGTATCGCGAATAGTAACTGTAATATACTATTACATTTAAGGATAATTTCTGAAGCTATACCAGCAGAAGCAAAAAATAATGCATTACAAGTACATCAGCTATCCTAGAATGCAACGCAATTGTAAGACACGCAAAACCATGTAGGAAACATTTCCAAAGGAGCAAGCTTCCATTTAATGACCGTAGCAACTGTCAAAGGACACATTCCAATCTTCAACTAAGCAGCAAATCATAATGGACAATCCTAAATCCAATTGAATGAATGGTATGGCTCACCTGTGACATCTAGTTTCAAACGCTTCATTATCCAACAAGCAACAAAGTAGGAATACATCCAATAATGTATCGCGAATAGTAACTGTAATATACTATTACATTTAAGGATAATTTCTGAAGCTATACCAGCAGCAGCAAAAAATAATGCATTACAAGTACATCAGCTATCCTAGAATGTAACGCAATTGTAAGACACGCAAAACCATGTAGGAAGCATTTCCAAAGGAGCAAACCGTCATTCAACGATAATCTTACATTCCATACATTAATGGTTTCTTTATCGTGTATTCTTGCACGAGAGGGCAAGTATCTTTAACCCACCCACAGGCATACAAAATAAAATTGCGATCGTCTATTATGGTTAGTCACAGAGCCATGGTGATATAACAATACACTCGTTTGCGGTAAGACAATGGAAAGAAACGTATTATCGTGAATATCTGCGTACGGTGATCTCCGTAATTAGATATGAAAGCGAATGATTGTGTAAAGTTTAGTATAGAAGCATGTAAATTTCAAATATATAAATTATATACAGTAGGTTGAAATCATTGCGAGCAGGAGAATAAAGGCTGTGGAAAGGGAATGAAATAATGAATTATTCTTCAATAACACCATCCGATCAACATTAATTGGGGAAATATTGCTTCTCCTCCTTCAATAATATGAGAGAGAAATGCGTGTCGACCGACTAACAGTTATTCGGATGAATATTTTATAATTATTTGCTGTTGTCGAAGGTTACGCTACAGAAACTGTTGACAGGCCGGTGGCGCCATCTCTGCGAAGAGCGCTGAAACTGTTCGCGCGCGGTTATCGACAGTGTCGGTAACCGCTGGTGGCGCCATCTGTTGGTTACCGGCTGAAACAGAACCGCGAACAGTTTCAGCACTTTTACGGGAGATGGCGCCACCGCGGCGTAAATAAAGTAACGATTTCTTTAATTGATAATTAATGCAGTAACGGTGGCGTTAATTGACACGTGTATTCATTGGGAATGCGTTTAACCTGTGTGACTTTATTCGGAATTGTTAATTATGTTAATTGTTTTTAATTAACCAATCAAAGTTGTGAAGGTTATAACCGCTGCATTGATGCTTGGTTTCTTCCCTTTCTCTTATTTAATATCGTGTCTCAGTGGTTTGCGTTCAGCTTATGATAATTAGTTAATAATAATATTACTTGTACTTTCAGATTTCTGGCAACAAGTGCTCAAATACATTGTAAAACAGTTAATTATCTGGAGCGCAGATCAGGAACACTACAAATATGATATTCATGGCGCACAGATTAATTCTTGGGCTCTTATTAAATTGTGTAGAAGATTCAAGAATTCCTAGAGCAACTGACGTTACTTGCAGGGTCAACGATAACGAAGAACTCTAAGAAACAGCTTAACCTAAGTTTAGCCCTACCAATTTACATATGTTTTATAGTTATATAAGACGCGTACATGAATTTATACAGATAGCTTAGAACAATTAGTTTGTAAGGAGACATTTGTATTTACCGAATGCTTAAGAAGTGACAATAAACGTTCAGTTATGGTTAATGAATGGTTAAATCATTTAACGACCCCTGCAACTATCCCAGCGCGAACCATTCCTATCCCTAAACGAGAAACAACTCGTAAAACACAACCTTACACACAATTTAATTAGTCGTAAGCAAATATATTGCTGGGTCGTTTTACAGATTTGTACAGATACTGTGCAATAATTAACTAATAAGTAGGGGTCTGTCAGTTCTTTTGTAAGGGTTTAGATGTTAAAGTATGGCAATAAACATTCAGTTATCGTTAAATAGTGGTTTAATCATTTAATGATCCCAGCAACTATCAAAGAAGGACACATTCCAATCTTCAACGAAGCAGCAATTCATAATGGACAATCCTAAATCCAATTGAATGAATGGTATGGCTCACCTGTGACATCTAGTTTCAAACGCTTCATTATCCAACAAGCAACAAAGTAGGAATACATCCAATAATGTATCGCGAATAGTAACTGTAATATACTATTACATTTAAGGATAATTTCTGAAGCTATACCAGCAGAAGCAAAAAATAATGCACTACAAGTACATCAGCTATCCTAGAATGCAACGCAATTGTAAGTCACGCAAAACCATGTAGGAAACATTTCCAAAGGAGCAAGCTTTCATTTAATGACCGTAGCAACTGTCAAAGGACACATTCCAATCTTCAGCGAAGCAGCAAATCATAATGGACAATCCTAAATCCAATTGAATGAATGGTATGGCTCACCTGTGACATCTAGTTTCAAACGCTTCATTCTCCAACAAGCAACAAAGTAGGAATACATCCAAAACTGTATCGCGAATAGTAACTGTAATATACTATTACATTTAAGGATAATTTCTGAAGCTATACCAGCAGAAGCAAAAAATAATGCACTACAAGTACATCAGCTATCCTAGAATGCAACGCAATTGTAAGTCACGCAAAACCATGTAGGAAACTTTTCTAAAGGAGCAAGCTTTCATTTAATGACCGTAGCAACTGTCAGAGGACACATTCCAATCTTCAACGAAGCAGCAAATCATAATGGACAATCCTAAATCCAATTGAATGAATGGTATGGCTCACCTGTGACATCTAGTTTCAAACGCTTCATTGTCCAACAAGCAACAAAGTAGGAATACATCCAATACTGTATCGCGAATAGTAACTGTAATATACTATTACATTCAAGGATAATTACTGAAGCAATACTAGCAGATGCAAAAAATAATGCATTACAAGTACATCAGCTATCCTAGAATGCAACGCAATTGTAAGTCACGCAAAACCATGTAGGAAACTTTTCCAAAGGAGCAAGCTTTCATTTAATGACCGTAGCAACTGTCAGAGGACACATTCCAATCTTCAACGAAGCAGCAAATCATAATGGACAATCCTAAATCCAATTGAATGAATGGTATGGCTCACCTGCGACATCTAGTTTCAAACGCTTCATTGTCCAACAAGCAACAAAGTAGGAATACATCCAATACTGTATCGCGAATAGTAACTGTAATATACTATTACATTTAAGGATAATTTCTGAAGCTATACCAGCAGAAGCAAAAAATAATGCATTACAAGTACATCAGCTATCCTAGAATGCTACGCAATTGTAAGTCACGCAAAACCATGTAGGAAACATTTCCAAAGCAGCAAGCTTCCATTTAATGACCGTAGCAACTGTCAAAGGACACATTCCAATCTTCAACGAAGCAGCAAATCATAATGGACAATCCTAAATCCAATTGAATGAATGGTATGGCTCACCTGTGACATCTAGTTTCAAACGCTTCATTATCCTACAAGCAACAAAGTAGGAATACATCCAATAATGTATCGCGAATAGTAACTGTAATATACTATTACATTTAAGGATAATTTCTGAAGCTATACCAGCAGAAGCAAAAAATAATGCATTACAAGTACATCAGCTATCCTAGAATGCTACGCAATTGTAAGTCACGCAAAACCATGTAGGAAACATTTCCAAAGCAGCAAGCTTCCATTTAATGACCGTAGCAACTGTCAAAGGACACATTCCAATCTTCAACGAAGCAGCAAATCATAATGGACAATCCTAAATCCAATTGAATGAATGGTATGGCTCACCTGTGACATCTAGTTTCAAACGCTTCATTATCCAACAAGCGACAAAGTAGGAATACATCCAATAATGTATCGCGAATAGTAACTGTAATATACTATTACATTTAAGGATAATTTCTGAAGCTATACCAGCAGAAGCAAAAAATAATGCATTACAAGTACATCAGCTATCCTAGAATGCAACGCAACTGTAAGTCACGCAAAACCATGTAGGAAACATTTCCAAAGCAGCAAGCTCCCATTTAATGACCGTAGCAACTGTCAAAGGACACATTCCAATCTTCAACGAAGCAGCAAATCATAATGGACAATCCTAAATCCAATTGAATGAATGGTATGGCTCACCTGTGACATCTAGTTTCAAACGCTTCATTATCCTACAAGCAACAAAGTAGGAATACATCCAATAATGTATCGCGAATAGTAACTGTAATATACTATTACATTTAAGGATAATTTCTGAAGCTATACCAGCAGAAGCAAAAAATAATGCATTACAAGTACATCAGCTATCCTAGAATGCTACGCAATTGTAAGTCACGCAAAACCATGTAGGAAACATTTCCAAAGCAGCAAGCTTCCATTTAATGACCGTAGCAACTGTCAAAGGACACATTCCAATCTTCAACGAAGCAGCAAATCATAATGGACAATCCTAAATCCAATTGAATGAATGGTATGGCTCACCTGTGACATCTAGTTTCAAACGCTTCATTATCCAACAAGCGACAAAGTAGGAATACATCCAATAATGTATCGCGAATAGTAACTGTAATATACTATTACATTTAAGGATAATTTCTGAAGCTATACCAGCAGAAGCAAAAAATAATGCATTACAAGTACATCAGCTATCCTAGAATGCAACGCAATTGTAAGTCACGCAAAACCATGTAGGAAACATTTCCAAAGCAGCAAGCTCCCATTTAATGACCGTAGCAACTGTCAAAGGACACATTCCAATCTTCAACGAAGCAGCAAATCATAATGGACAATCCTAAATCCAATTGAATGAATGGTATGGCTCACCTGTGACATCTAGTTTCAAACGCTTCATTATCCAACAAGCAACAAAGTAGGAATACATCCAATAATGTATCGCGAATAGTAACTGTAATATACTATTACATTTAAGGATAATTTCTGAAGCTATACCAGCAGAAGCAAAAAATAATGCATTACAAGTACATCAGCTATCCTAGAATGCAACGCAATTGTAAGTCACGCAAAACCATGTAGGAAACATTTCCAAAGGAGCAAGCTTCCATTTAATGACCGTAGCAACTGTCAAAGGACACATTCCAATCTTCAACGAAGCAGCAAATCATAATGGACAATCCTAAATCCAATTGAATGAATGGTATGGCTCACCTGTGACATCTAGTTTCAAACGCTTCATTATCCTACAAGCAACAAAGTAGGAATACATCCAATAATGTATCGCCAATAGTAACTGTAATATACTATTACATTTAAGGATAATTTCTGAAGCTATACCAGCAGAAGCAAAAAATAATGCATTACTAGTACATCAGCTATCCTAGAATGCAACGCAATTGTAAGTCACGCAAAACCATGTAGGAAACATTTCCAAAGGAGCAAGCTTCCATTTAATGACCGTAGCAACTGTCAAAGGACACATTCCAATCTTCAACGAAGCAGCAAATCATAATGGACAATCCTAAATCCAATTGAATGAATGGTATGGATCACCTGTGACATTTAGTTTCAAACGCTTCATTATCCAACAAGCAACAAAGTAGGAATACATCCAATAATGTATCGCGAATAGTAACTGTAATATACTATTACATTTAAGGATAATTTCTGAAGCTATACCAGCAGAAGCAAAAAATAATGCATTACAAGTACATCAGCTATCCTAGAATGCAACGCAATTGTAAGTCACGCAAAACCATGTAGGAAACATTTCCAAAGGAGCAAACGGTCATTCAACGATAATCTTACATTCCATACATTAATGGTTTCTTTATCGTGTATTCTTGCACGAGAGGGCAAGTATCTTTAACCCACCCACAGGCATGCAAAATAAAATTGCGATCGTCTATTATGGTTAGTCACTGAGCCATGGTGATATAACAATACACTCGTTTGCGGTAAGACAATGGAAAGAAACGTATTATCGTGAATATCTGCGTACGGTGATCTCCGTAATTAGATATGAAAGCGAATGATTGTGTAAAGTTTAGTATAGAAGCATGTAAATTTCAAATATATAAATTATATACAGTAGGTTGAAATCATTGTCAGCAGGAGAATAAAGGCTGTGGAAAGGGAATGAAATAATGAATTATTCTTCAATAACACCATCCGATCAACGTTAATTGGGGAAATATTGCTTCTCCTCCTTCAATAATATGAGAGAGAAATGCGTGTCGACCGACTAACAGTTATTGCGATGAATATTTTATAATTATTTGCTGTCGTCGAAGGTTACGCTACAGAAACTGTTGACAGGCCGGTGGCGCCATCTCTGTGAAGAGCGCTGAAACTGTTCGCGCGTGTTTATCGACAGTGTCGGTAACCGCTGGTGGCGCCATCTGTTGGTTACCGGCAGAAACAGAACCGCGAACAGTTTCGGCACTTTTACGGGAGATGGCGCCACCGCGGCGTAAACAAAGTAACGATTTCTTTAATTGATAATTAATGCAGTAACGGTGGCGTTAATTGACACGTGTATTCATTGGGAATGCGTTTAACCTGTGTGACTTTATTCGGAATTGTTAATTATGTTAATTGTTTTTAATTAACCAATCAAAGTTGTGAAGGTTATAACCGCTGCATTGATGCTTGGTTTCTTCCCTTTCTCTTATTTAATATCGTGTCTCAGTGGTTTGCGTTCAGCGTATGATAATTAGTTAATAATAATATTACTTGTACTTTCAGATTTCTGGCAACAAGTGCTCAAATACATTGTAAAACAGTTAATTATCTGGAGCGCAGATCAGGAACACTACAAATATGATATTCATGGCGCACAGATTAATTCTTGGGCTCTTATTAAATTGTGTAGAAGATTCAAGAATTCCTAGAGCAACTGACGTTACTTGCTGGGTCAACGATGACGAAGAACTCTAAGAAACAGCTTAACCTAAGTTTAGGGCTACCAATTTACATATGTTTTATAGTTATATAAGACGCGTACATGAATTTATACAGATAGCTTATAACAATTAGTTTATAAGGAGACATTTGTATTTACCGAATGCTTAAGAAGTGACAATAAACGTTCAGTTATGGTTAATGAATGGTTAAATCATTTAACGACCCCCTGCAACTATCCCAGCGCGAACCATTCCTATCCCTAAACGAGAAACAACTCGTAAAACACAACCTTACACACAATTTAATTAGTCGTAAGCAAATATATTGGTGGGTCGTTTTACAGATTTGTACAGATACTGTGCAATAATTAACTAATAAGTAGGAGTCTGTCAGTTCTTTTGTAAGGGTTTAGATGTTAAAGTATGGCAATAAACATTCAGTTATCGTTAAATAGTGATTTAATCATTTAATGATCCCAGCAACTATCAAAGAAGGACACATTCCAATCTTCAACGAAGCAGCAATTCATAATGGACAACCCTAAATCCAATTGAATGAATGGTATGGCTCACCTGTGACATCTAGTTTCAAACGCTTCATTATCCAACAAGCAACAAAGTAGGAATACATCGAATAATGTATCGAGAATAGTAACTGTAATATACTATTACATTTAAGGATAATTTCTGAAGCTATACCAGCAGAAGCAAAAAATAATGCATTACAAGTACATCAGCTATCCTAGAATGCAACGCAATTGTAAGTCACGCAAAACCATGTAGGAAACATTTCCAAAGGAGCAAGCTTCCATTTAATGACCGTAGCAACTGTCAAAGGACACATTCCAATCTTCAACGAAGCAGCAAATCATAATGGACAATCCTAAATCCAATTGAATGAATGGTATGGCTCACCTGTGACATCTAGTTTCAAACGCTTCATTCTCCCACAAGCAACAAAGTAGGAATACATCCAATAATGTATCGCGAATAGTAACTGTAATATACTATTACATTTAAGGATAATTTCTGAAGCTATACCAGCAGAAGCTAAAAATAATGCATTACAAGTACATCAGCTATCCTAGAATGCAACGCAATTGTAAGTCACGCAAAACCATGTAGGAAACATTTCCAAAGCAGCAAGCTTCCATGTAATGACCGTAGCAACTGTCAAAGGACACATTCCAATCTTCAACGAAGCAGCAAATCATAATGGACAATCCTAAATCCAATTGAATGAATGGTATGGCTCACCTGTGACATCTAGTTTCAAACGCTTCATTATCCTACAAGCGACAAAGTAGGAATACATCCAATAATGTATCGCGAATAGTAACTGTAATATACTATTACATTTAAGGATAATTTCTGAAGCTATACCAGCAGAAGCAAAAAATAATGCATTACAAGTACATCAGCTATCCTAGAATGCTACGCAATTGTAAGTCACGCAAAACCATGTAGGAAACATTTCCAAAGCAGCAAGCTTCCATTTAATGACCGTAGCAACTGTCAAAGGACACATTCCAATCTTCAACGAAGCAGCAAATCATAATGGACAATCCTAAATCCAATTGAATGAATGGTATGGCTCACCTGTGACATCTAGTTTCAAACGCTTCATTATCCTACAAGCAACAAAGTAGGAATACATCCAATAATGTATCGCGAATAGTAACTGTAATATACTATTACATTTAAGGATAATTTCTGAAGCTATACCAGCAGAAGCAAAAAATAATGCATTACAAGTACATCAGCTATCCTAGAATGCTACGCAATTGTAAGTCACGCAAAACCATGTAGGAAACATTTCCAAAGCAGCAAGCTTCCATTTAATGACCGTAGCAACTGTCAAAGGACACATTCCAATCTTCAACGAAGCAGCAAATCATAATGGACAATCCTAAATCCAATTGAATGAATGGTATGGCTCACCTGTGACATCTGGTTTCAAACGCTTCATTATCCAACAAGCAACAAAGTAGGAATACATCCAATAATGTATCGAGAATAGTAACTGTAATATACTATTACATTTAAGGATAATTTCTGAAGCTATACCAGCAGAAGCAAAAAATAATGCATTACAAGTACATCAGATATCCTAGAATGCAACGCAATTGTAAGACACGCAAAACCATGTAGGAAACATTTCCAAAGGAGCAAGCTTCCATTTAATGACCGTAGCAACTGTCAAAGGACACATTCCAATCTTCAACGAAGCAGCAAATCATAATGGACAATCCTAAATCCAATTGAATGAATGGTATGGCTCACCTGTGACATCTAGTTTCAAACGCTTCATTATCCAACAAGCAAAAAAGTAAGAATACATCCAATTATGTATCGCGAATAGTAACTGTAATATACTATTACATTTAAGGATAATTTCTGAAGCTATACCAGCAGAAGCAAAAAATAATGCATTACTAGTACATCAGATATCCTAGAATGCAACGCAATTGTAAGACACGCAAAACCATGTAGGAAACATTTCCAAAGGAGCAAACGGTCATTCAACGATAATCTTACATTCCATACCTTAATGGTTTCTTTATCGTGTATTCTTGCACGAGAGGGCAAGTATCTTTAACCCACCCACAGGCATGCAAAATAAAATTGCGATCGTCTATTATGGTTAGTCACTGAGCCATGGTGATATAACAATACACTCGTTTGCGGTAAGACAATGGAAAGAAACGTATTATCGTGAATATCTGCGTACGGTGATCTCCGTAATTAGATATGAAAGCGAATGATTGTGTAAAGTTTAGTATAGAAGCATGTAAATTTCAAATATATAAATTATATACAGTAGGTTGAAATCATTGTCAGCAGGAGAATAAAGGCTGTGGAAAGGGAATGAAATAATGAATTATTCTTCAATAACACCATCCGATCAACATTAATTGGGGAAATATTGCTTCTCCTCCTTCAATAATATGAGAGAGAAATGCGTGTCGACCGACTAACAGTTATTGCGATGAATATTTTATAATTATTTGCTGTCGTCGAAGGTTACGCTACAGAAACTGTTGACAGGTCGGTGGCGCCATCTCTGTGAAGAGGGCTGAAACTGTTCGCGCGCGGTTATCGACAGTGTCGGTAACCGCTGGTGGCGCCATCTGTTGGTTACCGGCTGAAACAGAACCGCGAACAGTTTCGGCACTTTTACGGGAGATGGCGCCACCGCGGCGTAAACAAAGTAACGATTTCTTTAATTGATAATTAATGCAGTAACGGTGGCGTTAATTGACACGTGTATTCATTGGGAATGCGTTTAACCTGTGTGACTTTATTCGGAATTGTTAATTATGTTAATTGTTTTTAATTAACCAATCAAAGTTGTGAAGGTTATAACCGCTGCATTGATGCTTGGTTTCTTCCCTTTCTCTTATTTAATATCGTGTCTCAGTGGTTTGCGTTCAGCGTATGATAATTAGTTAATAATAATATTACTTGTACTTTCAGATTTCTGGCAACAAGTGCTCAAATACATTGTAAAACAGTTAATTATCTGGAGCGCAGATCAGGAACACTACAAATATGATATTCATGGCGCACAGATTAATTCTTGGGCTCTTATTAAATTGTGTAGAAGATTCAAGAATTCCTAGAGCAACTGACGTTACTTGCTGGGTCAACGATGACGAAGAACTCTAAGAAACAGCTTAACCTAAGTTTAGGGCTACCAATTTACATATGTTTTATAGTTATATAAGACGCGTACATGAATTTATACAGATAGCTTATAACAATTAGTTTATAAGGAGACATTTGTATTTACCGAATGCTTAAGAAGTGACAATAAACGTTCAGTTATGGTTAATGAATGGTTAAATCATTTAACGACCCCCTGCAACTATCCCAGCGCGAACCGTTCCTATCCCTAAACGAGAAACAACTCGTAAAACACAACCTTACACACAATTTAATTAGTCGTAAGCAAATATATTGGTGGGTCGTTTTACAGATTTGTACAGATACTGTGCAATAATTAACTAATAAGTAGGAGTCTGTCAGTTCTTTTGTAAGGGTTTAGATGTTAAAGTATGGCAATAAACATTCAGTTATCGTTAAATAGTGATTTAATCATTTAATGATCCCAGCAACTATCAAAGAAGGACACATTCCAATCTTCAACGAAGCAGCAATTCATAATGGACAACCCTAAATCCAATTGAATGAATGGTATGGCTCACCTGTGACATCTAGTTTCAAATGCTTCATTATCCAACAAGCAACAAAGTAGGAATACATCGAATAATGTATCGAGAATAGTAACTGTAATATACTATTACATTTAAGGATAATTTCTGAAGCTATACCAGCAGAAGCAAAAAATAATGCATTACAAGTACATCAGCTATCCTAGAATGCAACGCAATTGTAAGTCACGCAAAACCATGTAGGAAACATTTCCAAAGCAGCAAGCTTCCATGTAATGACCGTAGCAACTGTCAAAGGACACATTCCAATCTTCAACGAAGCAGCAAATCATAATGGACAATCCTAAATCCAATTGAATGAATGGTATGGCTCACCTGTGACATCTAGTTTCAAACGCTTCATTCTCCCACAAGCAACAAAGTAGGAATACATCCAATAATGTATCGCGAATAGTAACTGTAATATACTATTACATTTAAGGACAATTTCTGAAGCTATACCAGCAGAAGCTAAAAATAATGCATTACAAGTACATCAGCTATCCTAGAATGCAACGCAATTGTAAGTCACGCAAAACCATGTAGGAAACATTTCCAAAGCAGCAAGCTTCCATGTAATGACCGTAGCAACTGTCAAAGGACACATTCCAATCTTCAACGAAGCAGCAAATCATAATGGACAATCCTAAATCCAATTGAATGAATGGTATGGCTCACCTGTGACATCTAGTTTCAAACGCTTCATTATCCAACAAGCGACAAAGTAGGAATACATCCAATAATGTATCGCGAATAGTAACTGTAATATACTATTACATTTAAGGATAATTTCTGAAGCTATACCAGCAGAAGCAAAAAATAATGCACTACAAGTACATCAGCTATCCTAGAATGCAACGCAATTGTAAGTCACGCAAAACCATGTAGGAAACTTTTCCAAAGGAGCAAGCTTTCATTTAATGACCGTAGCAACTGTCAGAGGACACATTCCAATCTTCAACGAAGCAGCAAATCATAATGGACAATCCTAAATCCAATTGAATGAATGGTATGGCTCACCTGTGACATCTAGTTTCAAACGCTTCATTGTCCAACAAGCAACAAAGTAGGAATACATCCAATACTGTATCGCGAATAGTAACTGTAATATACTATTACATTCAAGGATAATTACTGAAGCAATACTAGCAGATGCAAAAAATAATGCATTACAAGTACATCAGCTATCCTAGAATGCAACGCAATTGTAAGCCACGCAAAACCATGTAGGAAACATTTCCAAAGGAGCAAGCTTTCATTTAATGACCGTAGCAACTGTCAGAGGACACATTCCAATCTTCAACGAAGCAGCAAATCATAATGGACAATCCTAAATCCAATTGAATGAATGGTATGGCTCACCTGTGACATCTAGTTTCAAACGCTTCATTATCCTACAAGCAACAAAGTAGGAATACATCCAATAATGTATCGCGAATAGTAACTGTAATATACTATTACATTTAAGGATAATTTCTGAAGCTATACCAGCAGAAGCAAAAAATAATGCATTACAAGTACATCAGCTATCCTAGAATGCTACGCAATTGTAAGTCACGCAAAACCATGTAGGAAACATTTCCAAAGCAGCAAGCTTCCATTTAATGACCGTAGCAACTGTCAAAGGACACATTCCAATCTTCAACGAAGCAGCAAATCATAATGGACAATCCTAAATCCAATTGAATGAATGGTATGGCTCACCTGTGACATCTAGTTTCAAACGCTTCATTATCCTACAAGCAACAAAGTAGGAATACATCCAATAATGTATCGCGAATAGTAACTGTAATATACTATTACATTTAAGGATAATTTCTGAAGCTATACCAGCAGAAGCAAAAAATAATGCATTACAAGTACATCAGCTATCCTAGAATGCTACGCAATTGTAAGTCACGCAAAACCATGTAGGAAACATTTCCAAAGCAGCAAGCTTCCATTTAATGACCGTAGCAACTGTCAAAGGACACATTCCAATCTTCAACGAAGCAGCAAATCATAATGGACAATCCTAGATCCAATTGAATGAATGGTATGGCTCACCTGTGACATCTAGTTTCAAACGCTTCATTATCCTACAAGCAACAAAGTAGGAATACATCCAATAATGTATCGCGAATAGTAACTGTAATATACTATTACATTTAAGGATAATTTCTGAAGCTATACCAGCAGAAGCAAAAAATAATGCATTACAAGTACATCAGCTATCCTAGAATGCTACGCAATTGTAAGTCACGCAAAACCATGTAGGAAACATTTCCAAAGCAGCAAGCTTCCATTTAATGACCGTAGCAACTGTCAAAGGACACATTCCAATCTTCAACGAAGCAGCAAATCATAATGGACAATCCTAAATCCAATTGAATGAATGGTATGGCTCACCTGTGACATCTAGTTTCAAACGCTTCATTATCCTACAAGCAACAAAGTAGGAATACATCCAATAATGTATCGCGAATAGTAACTGTAATATACTATTACATTTAAGGATAATTTCTGAAGCTATACCAGCAGAAGCAAAAAATAATGCATTACAAGTACATCAGCTATCCTAGAATGCTACGCAATTGTAAGTCACGCAAAACCATGTAGGAAACATTTCCAAAGCAGCAAGCTTCCATTTAATGACCGTAGCAACTGTCAAAGGACACATTCCAATCTTCAACGAAGCAGCAAATCATAATGGACAATCCTAAATCCAATTGAATGAATGGTATGGCTCACCTGTGACATCTAGTTTCAAACGCTTCATTATCCTACAAGCAACAAAGTAGGAATACATCCAATAATGTATCGCGAATAGTAACTGTAATATACTATTACATTTAAGGATAATTTCTGAAGCTATACCAGCAGAAGCAAAAAATAATGCATTACAAGTACATCAGATATCCTAGAATGCAACGCAATTGTAAGACACGCAAAACCATGTAGGAAACATTTCCAAAGGAGCAAACGGTCATTCAACGATAATCTTACATTCCATACCTTAATGGTTTCTTTATCGTGTATTCTTGCACGAGAGGGCAAGTATCTTTAACCCACCCACAGGCATGCAAAATAAAATTGCGATCGTCTATTATGGTTAGTCACTGAGCCATGGTGATATAACAATACACTCGTTTGCGGTAAGACAATGGAAAGAAACGTATTATCGTGAATATCTGCGTACGGTGATCTCCGTAATTAGATATGAAAGCGAATGATTGTGTAAAGTTTAGTATAGAAGCATGTAAATTTCAAATATATAAATTATATATACAGTAGGTTGAAAACATTGTCAGCAGGAGAATAAAGGCTGTGGAAAGGGAATGAAATAATGAATTATTCTTCAATAACACCATCCGATCAACATTAATTGGGGAAATATTGCTTCTCCTCCTTCAATAATATGAGAGAGAAATGCGTGTCGACCGACTAACAGTTATTGCGATGAATATTTTATAATTATTTGCTGTCGTCGAAGGTTACGCTACAGAAACTGTTGACAGGTCGGTGGCGCCATCTCTGTGAAGAGGGCTGAAACTGTTCGCGCGCGGTTATCGACAGTGTCGGTAACCGCTGGTGGCGCCATCTGTTGGTTACCGGCTGAAACAGAACCGCGAACAGTTTCGGCACTTTTACGGGAGATGGCGCCACCGCGGCGTAAACAAAGTAACGATTTCTTTAATTGATAATTAATGCAGTAACGGTGGCGTTAATTGACACGTGTATTCATTGGGAATGCGTTTAACCTGTGTGACTTTATTCGGAATTGTTAATTATGTTAATTGTTTTTAATTAACCAATCAAAGTTGTGAAGGTTATAACCGCTGCATTGATGCTTGGTTTCTTCCCTTTCTCTTATTTAATATCGTGTCTCAGTGGTTTGCGTTCAGCGTATGATAATTAGTTAATAATAATATTACTTGTACTTTCAGATTTCTGGCAACAAGTGCTCAAATACATTGTAAAACAGTTAATTATCTGGAGCGCAGATCAGGAACACTACAAATATGATATTCATGGCGCACAGATTAATTCTTGGGCTCTTATTAAATTGTGTAGAAGATTCAAGAATTCCTAGAGCAACTGACGTTACTTGCAGGGTCAACGATAACGAAGAACTCTAAGAAACAGCTTAACCTAAGTTTAGCCCTACCAATTTACATATGTTTTATAGTTATATAAGACGCGTACATGAATTTATACAGATAGCTTAGAACAATTAGTTTGTAAGGAGACATTTGTATTTACCGAATGCTTAAGAAGTGACAATAAACGTTCAGTTATGGTTAATGAATGGTTAAATCATTTAACGACCCCTGCAACTATCCCAGCGCGAACCATTCCTATCCCTAAACGAGAAACAACTCGTAAAACACAACCTTACACACAATTTAATTAGTCGTAAGCAAATATATTGCTGGGTCGTTTTACAGATTTGTACAGATACTGTGCAATAATTAACTAATAAGTAGGGGTCTGTCAGTTCTTTTGTAAGGGTTTAGATGTTAAAGTATGGCAATAAACATTCAGTTATCGTTAAATAGTGATTTAATCATTTAATGATCCCAGCAACTATCAAAGAAGGACACATTCCAATCTTCAACGAAGCAGCAATTCATAATGGACAACCCTAAATCCAATTGAATGAATGGTATGGCTCACCTGTGACATCTAGTTTCAAATGCTTCATTATCCAACAAGCAACAAAGTAGGAATACATCGAATAATGTATCGAGAATAGTAACTGTAATATACTATTACATTTAAGGATAATTTCTGAAGCTATACCAGCAGAAGCAAAAAATAATGCACTACAAGTACATCAGCTATCCTAGAATGCAACGCAATTGTAAGTCACGCAAAACCATGTAGGAAACATTTCCAAAGGAGCAAGCTTTCATTTAATGACCGTAGCAACTGTCAAAGGACACATTCCAATCTTCAGCGAAGCAGCAAATCATAATGGACAATCCTAAATCCAATTGAATGAATGGTATGGCTCACCTGTGACATCTAGTTTCAAACGCTTCATTCTCCAACAAGCAACAAAGTAGGAATACATCCAAAACTGTATCGCGAATAGTAACTGTAATATACTATTACATTTAAGGATAATTTCTGAAGCTATACCAGCAGAAGCAAAAAATAATGCACTACAAGTACATCAGCTATCCTAGAATGCAACGCAATTGTAAGTCACGCAAAACCATGTAGGAAACTTTTCTAAAGGAGCAAGCTTTCATTTAATGACCGTAGCAACTGTCAGAGGACACATTCCAATCTTCAACGAAGCAGCAAATCATAATGGACAATCCTAAATCCAATTGAATGAATGGTATGGCTCACCTGTGACATCTAGTTTCAAACGCTTCATTGTCCAACAAGCAACAAAGTAGGAATACATCCAATACTGTATCGCGAATAGTAACTGTAATATACTATTACATTCAAGGATAATTACTGAAGCAATACTAGCAGATGCAAAAAATAATGCATTACAAGTACATCAGCTATCCTAGAATGCAACGCAATTGTAAGTCACGCAAAACCATGTAGGAAACTTTTCCAAAGGAGCAAGCTTTCATTTAATGACCGTAGCAACTGTCAGAGGACACATTCCAATCTTCAACGAAGCAGCAAATCATAATGGACAATCCTAAATCCAATTGAATGAATGGTATGGCTCACCTGCGACATCTAGTTTCAAACGCTTCATTGTCCAACAAGCAACAAAGTAGGAATACATCCAATACTGTATCGCGAATAGTAACTGTAATATACTATTACATTTAAGGATAATTTCTGAAGCTATACCAGCAGAAGCAAAAAATAATGCATTACAAGTACATCAGCTATCCTAGAATGCTACGCAATTGTAAGTCACGCAAAACCATGTAGGAAACATTTCCAAAGCAGCAAGCTTCCATTTAATGACCGTAGCAACTGTCAAAGGACACATTCCAATCTTCAACGAAGCAGCAAATCATAATGGACAATCCTAAATCCAATTGAATGAATGGTATGGCTCACCTGTGACATCTAGTTTCAAACGCTTCATTATCCTACAAGCAACAAAGTAGGAATACATCCAATAATGTATCGCGAATAGTAACTGTAATATACTATTACATTTAAGGATAATTTCTGAAGCTATACCAGCAGAAGCAAAAAATAATGCATTACAAGTACATCAGCTATCCTAGAATGCTACGCAATTGTAAGTCACGCAAAACCATGTAGGAAACATTTCCAAAGCAGCAAGCTTCCATTTAATGACCGTAGCAACTGTCAAAGGACACATTCCAATCTTCAACGAAGCAGCAAATCATAATGGACAATCCTAAATCCAATTGAATGAATGGTATGGCTCACCTGTGACATCTAGTTTCAAACGCTTCATTATCCAACAAGCGACAAAGTAGGAATACATCCAATAATGTATCGCGAATAGTAACTGTAATATACTATTACATTTAAGGATAATTTCTGAAGCTATACCAGCAGAAGCAAAAAATAATGCATTACAAGTACATCAGCTATCCTAGAATGCAACGCAACTGTAAGTCACGCAAAACCATGTAGGAAACATTTCCAAAGCAGCAAGCTCCCATTTAATGACCGTAGCAACTGTCAAAGGACACATTCCAATCTTCAACGAAGCAGCAAATCATAATGGACAATCCTAAATCCAATTGAATGAATGGTATGGCTCACCTGTGACATCTAGTTTCAAACGCTTCATTATCCTACAAGCAACAAAGTAGGAATACATCCAATAATGTATCGCGAATAGTAACTGTAATATACTATTACATTTAAGGATAATTTCTGAAGCTATACCAGCAGAAGCAAAAAATAATGCATTACAAGTACATCAGCTATCCTAGAATGCTACGCAATTGTAAGTCACGCAAAACCATGTAGGAAACATTTCCAAAGCAGCAAGCTTCCATTTAATGACCGTAGCAACTGTCAAAGGACACATTCCAATCTTCAACGAAGCAGCAAATCATAATGGACAATCCTAAATCCAATTGAATGAATGGTATGGCTCACCTGTGACATCTAGTTTCAAACGCTTCATTATCCAACAAGCGACAAAGTAGGAATACATCCAATAATGTATCGCGAATAGTAACTGTAATATACTATTACATTTAAGGATAATTTCTGAAGCTATACCAGCAGAAGCAAAAAATAATGCATTACAAGTACATCAGCTATCCTAGAATGCAACGCAATTGTAAGTCACGCAAAACCATGTAGGAAACATTTCCAAAGCAGCAAGCTCCCATTTAATGACCGTAGCAACTGTCAAAGGACACATTCCAATCTTCAACGAAGCAGCAAATCATAATGGACAATCCTAAATCCAATTGAATGAATGGTATGGCTCACCTGTGACATCTAGTTTCAAACGCTTCATTATCCAACAAGCAACAAAGTAGGAATACATCCAATAATGTATCGCGAATAGTAACTGTAATATACTATTACATTTAAGGATAATTTCTGAAGCTATACCAGCAGAAGCAAAAAATAATGCATTACAAGTACATCAGCTATCCTAGAATGCAACGCAATTGTAAGTCACGCAAAACCATGTAGGAAACATTTCCAAAGGAGCAAGCTTCCATTTAATGACCGTAGCAACTGTCAAAGGACACATTCCAATCTTCAACGAAGCAGCAAATCATAATGGACAATCCTAAATCCAATTGAATGAATGGTATGGCTCACCTGTGACATCTAGTTTCAAACGCTTCATTATCCTACAAGCAACAAAGTAGGAATACATCCAATAATGTATCGCCAATAGTAACTGTAATATACTATTACATTTAAGGATAATTTCTGAAGCTATACCAGCAGAAGCAAAAAATAATGCATTACTAGTACATCAGCTATCCTAGAATGCAACGCAATTGTAAGTCACGCAAAACCATGTAGGAAACATTTCCAAAGGAGCAAGCTTCCATTTAATGACCGTAGCAACTGTCAAAGGACACATTCCAATCTTCAACGAAGCAGCAAATCATAATGGACAATCCTAAATCCAATTGAATGAATGGTATGGCTCACCTGTGACATCTAGTTTCAAACGCTTCATTATCCAACAAGCAAAAAAGTAAGAATACATCCAATTATGTATCGCGAATAGTAACTGTAATATACTATTACATTTAAGGATAATTTTTGAAGCTATACCAGCAGAAGCAAAAAATAATGCATTACTAGTACATCAGATATCCTAGAATGCAACGCAATTGTAAGACACGCAAAACCATGTAGGAAACATTTCCAAAGGAGCAAACGGTCATTCAACGATAATCTTACATTCCATACCTTAATGGTTTCTTTATCGTGTATTCTTGCACGAGAGGGCAAGTATCTTTAACCCACCCACAGGCATGCAAAATAAAATTGCGATCGTCTATTATGGTTAGTCACTGAGCCATGGTGATATAACAATACACTCGTTTGCGGTAAGACAATGGAAAGAAACGTATTATCGTGAATATCTGCGTACGGTGATCTCCGTAATTAGATATGAAAGCGAATGATTGTGTAAAGTTTAGTATAGAAGCATGTAAATTTCAAATATATAAATTATATACAGTAGGTTGAAATCATTGTCAGCAGGAGAATAAAGGCTGTGGAAAGGGAATGAAATAATGAATTATTCTTCAATAACACCATCCGATCAACATTAATTGGGGAAATATTGCTTCTCCTCCTTCAATAATATGAGAGAGAAATGCGTGTCGACCGACTAACAGTTATTGCGATGAATATTTTATAATTATTTGCTGTCGTCGAAGGTTACGCTACAGAAACTGTTGACAGGTCGGTGGCGCCATCTCTGTGAAGAGGGCTGAAACTGTTCGCGCGCGGTTATCGACAGTGTCGGTAACCGCTGGTGGCGCCATCTGTTGGTTACCGGCTGAAACAGAACCGCGAACAGTTTCGGCACTTTTACGGGAGATGGCGCCACCGCGGCGTAAACAAAGTAACGATTTCTTTAATTGATAATTAATGCAGTAACGGTGGCGTTAATTGACACGTGTATTCATTGGGAATGCGTTTAACCTGTGTGACTTTATTCGGAATTGTTAATTATGTTAATTGTTTTTAATTAACCAATCAAAGTTGTGAAGGTTATAACCGCTGCATTGATGCTTGGTTTCTTCCCTTTCTCTTATTTAATATCGTGTCTCAGTGGTTTGCGTTCAGCGTATGATAATTAGTTAATAATAATATTACTTGTACTTTCAGATTTCTGGCAACAAGTGCTCAAATACATTGTAAAACAGTTAATTATCTGGAGCGCAGATCAGGAACACTACAAATATGATATTCATGGCGCACAGATTAATTCTTGGGCTCTTATTAAATTGTGTAGAAGATTCAAGAATTCCTAGAGCAACTGACGTTACTTGCTGGGTCAACGATGACGAAGAACTCTAAGAAACAGCTTAACCTAAGTTTAGGGCTACCAATTTACATATGTTTTATAGTTATATAAGACGCGTACATGAATTTATACAGATAGCTTATAACAATTAGTTTATAAGGAGACATTTGTATTTACCGAATGCTTAAGAAGTGACAATAAACGTTCAGTTATGGTTAATGAATGGTTAAATCATTTAACGACCCCCTGCAACTATCCCAGCGCGAACCGTTCCTATCCCTAAACGAGAAACAACTCGTAAAACACAACCTTACACACAATTTAATTAGTCGTAAGCAAATATATTGGTGGGTCGTTTTACAGATTTGTACAGATACTGTGCAATAATTAACTAATAAGTAGGAGTCTGTCAGTTCTTTTGTAAGGGTTTAGATGTTAAAGTATGGCAATAAACATTCAGTTATCGTTAAATAGTGATTTAATCATTTAATGATCCCAGCAACTATCAAAGAAGGACACATTCCAATCTTCAACGAAGCAGCAATTCATAATGGACAACCCTAAATCCAATTGAATGAATGGTATGGCTCACCTGTGACATCTAGTTTCAAATGCTTCATTATCCAACAAGCAACAAAGTAGGAATACATCGAATAATGTATCGAGAATAGTAACTGTAATATACTATTACATTTAAGGATAATTTCTGAAGCTATACCAGCAGAAGCAAAAAATAATGCATTACAAGTACATCAGCTATCCTAGAATGCAACGCAATTGTAAGTCACGCAAAACCATGTAGGAAACATTTCCAAAGCAGCAAGCTTCCATGTAATGACCGTAGCAACTGTCAAAGGACACATTCCAATCTTCAACGAAGCAGCAAATCATAATGGACAATCCTAAATCCAATTGAATGAATGGTATGGCTCACCTGTGACATCTAGTTTCAAACGCTTCATTCTCCCACAAGCAACAAAGTAGGAATACATCCAATAATGTATCGCGAATAGTAACTGTAATATACTATTACATTTAAGGACAATTTCTGAAGCTATACCAGCAGAAGCTAAAAATAATGCATTACAAGTACATCAGCTATCCTAGAATGCAACGCAATTGTAAGTCACGCAAAACCATGTAGGAAACATTTCCAAAGCAGCAAGCTTCCATGTAATGACCGTAGCAACTGTCAAAGGACACATTCCAATCTTCAACGAAGCAGCAAATCATAATGGACAATCCTAAATCCAATTGAATGAATGGTATGGCTCACCTGTGACATCTAGTTTCAAACGCTTCATTATCCAACAAGCGACAAAGTAGGAATACATCCAATAATGTATCGCGAATAGTAACTGTAATATACTATTACATTTAAGGATAATTTCTGAAGCTATACCAGCAGAAGCAAAAAATAATGCACTACAAGTACATCAGCTATCCTAGAATGCAACGCAATTGTAAGTCACGCAAAACCATGTAGGAAACTTTTCCAAAGGAGCAAGCTTTCATTTAATGACCGTAGCAACTGTCAGAGGACACATTCCAATCTTCAACGAAGCAGCAAATCATAATGGACAATCCTAAATCCAATTGAATGAATGGTATGGCTCACCTGTGACATCTAGTTTCAAACGCTTCATTGTCCAACAAGCAACAAAGTAGGAATACATCCAATACTGTATCGCGAATAGTAACTGTAATATACTATTACATTCAAGGATAATTACTGAAGCAATACTAGCAGATGCAAAAAATAATGCATTACAAGTACATCAGCTATCCTAGAATGCAACGCAATTGTAAGCCACGCAAAACCATGTAGGAAACATTTCCAAAGGAGCAAGCTTTCATTTAATGACCGTAGCAACTGTCAGAGGACACATTCCAATCTTCAACGAAGCAGCAAATCATAATGGACAATCCTAAATCCAATTGAATGAATGGTATGGCTCACCTGTGACATCTAGTTTCAAACGCTTCATTATCCTACAAGCAACAAAGTAGGAATACATCCAATAATGTATCGCGAATAGTAACTGTAATATACTATTACATTTAAGGATAATTTCTGAAGCTATACCAGCAGAAGCAAAAAATAATGCATTACAAGTACATCAGCTATCCTAGAATGCTACGCAATTGTAAGTCACGCAAAACCATGTAGGAAACATTTCCAAAGCAGCAAGCTTCCATTTAATGACCGTAGCAACTGTCAAAGGACACATTCCAATCTTCAACGAAGCAGCAAATCATAATGGACAATCCTAAATCCAATTGAATGAATGGTATGGCTCACCTGTGACATCTAGTTTCAAACGCTTCATTATCCTACAAGCAACAAAGTAGGAATACATCCAATAATGTATCGCGAATAGTAACTGTAATATACTATTACATTTAAGGATAATTTCTGAAGCTATACCAGCAGAAGCAAAAAATAATGCATTACAAGTACATCAGCTATCCTAGAATGCTACGCAATTGTAAGTCACGCAAAACCATGTAGGAAACATTTCCAAAGCAGCAAGCTTCCATTTAATGACCGTAGCAACTGTCAAAGGACACATTCCAATCTTCAACGAAGCAGCAAATCATAATGGACAATCCTAGATCCAATTGAATGAATGGTATGGCTCACCTGTGACATCTAGTTTCAAACGCTTCATTATCCTACAAGCAACAAAGTAGGAATACATCCAATAATGTATCGCGAATAGTAACTGTAATATACTATTACATTTAAGGATAATTTCTGAAGCTATACCAGCAGAAGCAAAAAATAATGCATTACAAGTACATCAGCTATCCTAGAATGCTACGCAATTGTAAGTCACGCAAAACCATGTAGGAAACATTTCCAAAGCAGCAAGCTTCCATTTAATGACCGTAGCAACTGTCAAAGGACACATTCCAATCTTCAACGAAGCAGCAAATCATAATGGACAATCCTAAATCCAATTGAATGAATGGTATGGCTCACCTGTGACATCTAGTTTCAAACGCTTCATTATCCTACAAGCAACAAAGTAGGAATACATCCAATAATGTATCGCGAATAGTAACTGTAATATACTATTACATTTAAGGATAATTTCTGAAGCTATACCAGCAGAAGCAAAAAATAATGCATTACAAGTACATCAGCTATCCTAGAATGCTACGCAATTGTAAGTCACGCAAAACCATGTAGGAAACATTTCCAAAGCAGCAAGCTTCCATTTAATGACCGTAGCAACTGTCAAAGGACACATTCCAATCTTCAACGAAGCAGCAAATCATAATGGACAATCCTAAATCCAATTGAATGAATGGTATGGCTCACCTGTGACATCTAGTTTCAAACGCTTCATTATCCTACAAGCAACAAAGTAGGAATACATCCAATAATGTATCGCGAATAGTAACTGTAATATACTATTACATTTAAGGATAATTTCTGAAGCTATACCAGCAGAAGCAAAAAATAATGCATTACAAGTACATCAGATATCCTAGAATGCAACGCAATTGTAAGACACGCAAAACCATGTAGGAAACATTTCCAAAGGAGCAAACGGTCATTCAACGATAATCTTACATTCCATACCTTAATGGTTTCTTTATCGTGTATTCTTGCACGAGAGGGCAAGTATCTTTAACCCACCCACAGGCATGCAAAATAAAATTGCGATCGTCTATTATGGTTAGTCACTGAGCCATGGTGATATAACAATACACTCGTTTGCGGTAAGACAATGGAAAGAAACGTATTATCGTGAATATCTGCGTACGGTGATCTCCGTAATTAGATATGAAAGCGAATGATTGTGTAAAGTTTAGTATAGAAGCATGTAAATTTCAAATATATAAATTATATATACAGTAGGTTGAAAACATTGTCAGCAGGAGAATAAAGGCTGTGGAAAGGGAATGAAATAATGAATTATTCTTCAATAACACCATCCGATCAACATTAATTCGGGAAATATTGCTTCTCCTCCTTCAATAATATGAGAGAGAAATGCGTGTCGACCGACTAACAGTTATTGCGATGAATATTTTATAATTATTTGCTGTCGTCGAAGGTTACGCTACAGAAACTGTTGACAGGTCGGTGGCGCCATCTCTGTGAAGAGGGCTGAAACTGTTCGCGCGCGGTTATCGACAGTGTCGGTAACCGCTGGTGGCGCCATCTGTTGGTTACCGGCTGAAACAGAACCGCGAACAGTTTCGGCACTTTTACGGGAGATGGCGCCACCGCGGCGTAAACAAAGTAACGATTTCTTTAATTGATAATTAATGCAGTAACGGTGGCGTTAATTGACACGTGTATTCATTGGGAATGCGTTTAACCTGTGTGACTTTATTCGGAATTGTTAATTATGTTAATTGTTTTTAATTAACCAATCAAAGTTGTGAAGGTTATAACCGCTGCATTGATGCTTGGTTTCTTCCCTTTCTCTTATTTAATATCGTGTCTCAGTGGTTTGCGTTCAGCGTATGATAATTAGTTAATAATAATATTACTTGTACTTTCAGATTTCTGGCAACAAGTGCTCAAATACATTGTAAAACAGTTAATTATCTGGAGCGCAGATCAGGAACACTACAAATATGATATTCATGGCGCACAGATTAATTCTTGGGCTCTTATTAAATTGTGTAGAAGATTCAAGAATTCCTAGAGCAACTGACGTTACTTGCTGGGTCAACGATGACGAAGAACTCTAAGAAACAGCTTAACCTAAGTTTAGGGCTACCAATTTACATATGTTTTATAGTTATATAAGACGCGTACATGAATTTATACAGATAGCTTATAACAATTAGTTTATAAGGAGACATTTGTATTTACCGAATGCTTAAGAAGTGACAATAAACGTTCAGTTATGGTTAATGAATGGTTAAATCATTTAACGACCCCCTGCAACTATCCCAGCGCGAACCATTCCTATCCCTAAACGAGAAACAACTCGTAAAACACAACCTTACACACAATTTAATTAGTCGTAAGCAAATATATTGGTGGGTCGTTTTACAGATTTGTACAGATACTGTGCAATAATTAACTAATAAGTAGGAGTCTGTCAGTTCTTTTGTAAGGGTTTAGATGTTAAAGTATGGCAATAAACATTCAGTTATCGTTAAATAGTGATTTAATCATTTAATGATCCCAGCAACTATCAAAGAAGGACACATTCCAATCTTCAACGAAGCAGCAATTCATAATGGACAACCCTAAATCCAATTGAATGAATGGTATGGCTCACCTGTGACATCTAGTTTCAAACGCTTCATTGTCCAACAAGCAACAAAGTAGGAATACATCCAATACTGTATCGCGAATAGTAACTGTAATATACTATTACATTCAAGGATAATTACTGAAGCAATACTAGCAGATGCAAAAAATAATGCATTACAAGTACATCAGCTATCCTAGAATGCAACGCAATTGTAAGCCACGCAAAACCATGTAGGAAACATTTCCAAAGGAGCAAGCTTTCATTTAATGACCGTAGCAACTGTCAGAGGACACATTCCAATCTTCAACGAAGCAGCAAATCATAATGGACAATCCTAAATCCAATTGAATGAATGGTATGGCTCACCTGTGACATCTAGTTTCAAACGCTTCATTATCCTACAAGCAACAAAGTAGGAATACATCCAATAATGTATCGCGAATAGTAACTGTAATATACTATTACATTTAAGGATAATTTCTGAAGCTATACCAGCAGAAGCAAAAAATAATGCATTACAAGTACATCAGCTATCCTAGAATGCTACGCAATTGTAAGTCACGCAAAACCATGTAGGAAACATTTCCAAAGCAGCAAGCTTCCATTTAATGACCGTAGCAACTGTCAAAGGACACATTCCAATCTTCAACGAAGCAGCAAATCATAATGGACAATCCTAAATCCAATTGAATGAATGGTATGGCTCACCTGTGACATCTAGTTTCAAACGCTTCATTATCCTACAAGCAACAAAGTAGGAATACATCCAATAATGTATCGCGAATAGTAACTGTAATATACTATTACATTTAAGGATAATTTCTGAAGCTATACCAGCAGAAGCAAAAAATAATGCATTACAAGTACATCAGCTATCCTAGAATGCTACGCAATTGTAAGTCACGCAAAACCATGTAGGAAACATTTCCAAAGCAGCAAGCTTCCATTTAATGACCGTAGCAACTGTCAAAGGACACATTCCAATCTTCAACGAAGCAGCAAATCATAATGGACAATCCTAAATCCAATTGAATGAATGGTATGGCTCACCTGTGACATCTAGTTTCAAACGCTTCATTATCCTACAAGCAACAAAGTAGGAATACATCCAATAATGTATCGCGAATAGTAACTGTAATATACTATTACATTTAAGGATAATTTCTGAAGCTATACCAGCAGAAGCAAAAAATAATGCATTACAAGTACATCAGCTATCCTAGAATGCTACGCAATTGTAAGTCACGCAAAACCATGTAGGAAACATTTCCAAAGCAGCAAGCTTCCATTTAATGACCGTAGCAACTGTCAAAGGACACATTCCAATCTTCAACGAAGCAGCAAATCATAATGGACAATCCTAAATCCAATTGAATGAATGGTATGGCTCACCTGTGACATCTGGTTTCAAACGCTTCATTATCCAACAAGCAACAAAGTAGGAATACATCCAATAATGTATCGAGAATAGTAACTGTAATATACTATTACATTTAAGGATAATTTCTGAAGCTATACCAGCAGAAGCAAAAAATAATGCATTACAAGTACATCAGATATCCTAGAATGCAACGCAATTGTAAGACACGCAAAACCATGTAGGAAACATTTCCAAAGGAGCAAGCTTCCATTTAATGACCGTAGCAACTGTCAAAGGACACATTCCAATCTTCAACGAAGCAGCAAATCATAACGGACAATCCTAAATCCAATTGAATGAATGGTATGGCTCACCTGTGACATCTAGTTTCAAACGCTTCATTGTCCAACAAGCAACAAAGTAGGAATACATCCAATACTGTATCGCGAATAGTAACTGTAATATACTATTACATTCAAGGATAATTACTGAAGCAATACTAGCAGATGCAAAAAATAATGCATTACAAGTACATCAGCTATCCTAGAATGCTACGCAATTGTAAGTCACGCAAAACCATGTAGGAAACATTTCCAAAGGAGCAAACGGTCATTCAACGATAATCTTACATTCCATACATTAATGGTTTCTTTATCGTGTATTCTTGCACGAGAGGGCAAGTATCTTTAACCCACCCACAGGCATGCAAAATAAAATTGCGATCGTCTATTATGGTTAGTCACTGAGCCATGGTGATATAACAATACACTCGTTTGCGGTAAGACAATGGAAAGAAACGTATTATCGTGAATATCTGCGTACGGTGATCTCCGTAATTAGATATGAAAGCGAATGATTGTGTAAAGTTTAGTATAGAAGCATGTAAATTTCAAATATATAAATTATATATACAGTAGGTTGAAAACATTGTCAGCAGGAGAATAAAGGCTGTGGAAAGGGAATGAAATAATGAATTATTCTTCAATAACACCATCCGATCAACATTAATTGGGGAAATATTGCTTCTCCTCCTTCAATAATATGAGAGAGAAATGCGTGTCGACCGACTAACAGTTATTGCGATGAATATTTTATAATTATTTGCTGTCGTCGAAGGTTACGCTACAGAAACTGTTGACAGGTCGGTGGCGCCATCTCTGTGAAGAGGGCTGAAACTGTTCGCGCGCGGTTATCGACAGTGTCGGTAACCGCTGGTGGCGCCATCTGTTGGTTACCGGCTGAAACAGAACCGCGAACAGTTTCGGCACTTTTACGGGAGATGGCGCCACCGCGGCGTAAACAAAGTAACGATTTCTTTAATTGATAATTAATGCAGTAACGGTGGCGTTAATTGACACGTGTATTCATTGGGAATGCGTTTAACCTGTGTGACTTTATTCGGAATTGTTAATTATGTTAATTGTTTTTAATTAACCAATCAAAGTTGTGAAGGTTATAACCGCTGCATTGATGCTTGGTTTCTTCCCTTTCTCTTATTTAATATCGTGTCTCAGTGGTTTGCGTTCAGCGTATGATAATTAGTTAATAATAATATTACTTGTACTTTCAGATTTCTGGCAACAAGTGCTCAAATACATTGTAAAACAGTTAATTATCTGGAGCGCAGATCAGGAACACTACAAATATGATATTCATGGCGCACAGATTAATTCTTGGGCTCTTATTAAATTGTGTAGAAGATTCAAGAATTCCTAGAGCAACTGACGTTACTTGCAGGGTCAACGATAACGAAGAACTCTAAGAAACAGCTTAACCTAAGTTTAGCCCTACCAATTTACATATGTTTTATAGTTATATAAGACGCGTACATGAATTTATACAGATAGCTTATAACAATTAGTTTATAAGGAGACATTTGTATTTACCGAATGCTTAAGAAGTGACAATAAACGTTCAGTTATGGTTAATGAATGGTTAAATCATTTAACGACCCCCTGCAACTATCCCAGCGCGAACCATTCCTATCCCTAAACGAGAAACAACTCGTAAAACACAACCTTACACACAATTTAATTAGTCGTAAGCAAATATATTGGTGGGTCGTTTTACAGATTTGTACAGATACTGTGCAATAATTAACTAATAAGTAGGAGTCTGTCAGTTCTTTTGTAAGGGTTTAGATGTTAAAGTATGGCAATAAACATTCAGTTATCGTTAAATAGTGATTTAATCATTTAATGATCCCAGCAACTATCAAAGAAGGACACATTCCAATCTTCAACGAAGCAGCAATTCATAATGGACAACCCTAAATCCAATTGAATGAATGGTATGGCTCACCTGTGACATCTAGTTTCAAACGCTTCATTATCCAACAAGCAACAAAGTAGGAATACATCGAATAATGTATCGAGAATAGTAACTGTAATATACTATTACATTTAAGGATAATTTCTGAAGCTATACCAGCAGAAGCAAAAAATAATGCATTACAAGTACATCAGCTATCCTAGAATGCAACGCAATTGTAAGTCACGCAAAACCATGTAGGAAACATTTCCAAAGGAGCAAGCTTCCATTTAATGACCGTAGCAACTGTCAAAGGACACATTCCAATCTTCAACGAAGCAGCAAATCATAATGGACAATCCTAAATCCAATTGAATGAATGGTATGGCTCACCTGTGACATCTAGTTTCAAACGCTTCATTCTCCCACAAGCAACAAAGTAGGAATACATCCAATAATGTATCGCGAATAGTAACTGTAATATACTATTACATTTAAGGATAATTTCTGAAGCTATACCAGCAGAAGCTAAAAATAATGCATTACAAGTACATCAGCTATCCTAGAATGCAACGCAATTGTAAGTCACGCAAAACCATGTAGGAAACATTTCCAAAGCAGCAAGCTTCCATGTAATGACCGTAGCAACTGTCAAAGGACACATTCCAATCTTCAACGAAGCAGCAAATCATAATGGACAATCCTAAATCCAATTGAATGAATGGTATGGCTCACCTGTGACATCTAGTTTCAAACGCTTCATTATCCAACAAGCGACAAAGTAGGAATACATCCAATAATGTATCGCGAATAGTAACTGTAATATACTATTACATTTAAGGATAATTTCTGAAGCTATACCAGCAGAAGCAAAAAATAATGCATTACAAGTACATCAGCTATCCTAGAATGCTACGCAATTGTAAGTCACGCAAAACCATGTAGGAAACATTTCCAAAGCAGCAAGCTTCCATTTAATGACCGTAGCAACTGTCAAAGGACACATTCCAATCTTCAACGAAGCAGCAAATCATAATGGACAATCCTAAATCCAATTGAATGAATGGTATGGCTCACCTGTGACATCTAGTTTCAAACGCTTCATTATCCTACAAGCAACAAAGTAGGAATACATCCAATAATGTATCGCGAATAGTAACTGTAATATACTATTACATTTAAGGATAATTTCTGAAGCTATACCAGCAGAAGCAAAAAATAATGCATTACAAGTACATCAGCTATCCTAGAATGCTACGCAATTGTAAGTCACGCAAAACCATGTAGGAAACATTTCCAAAGCAGCAAGCTTCCATTTAATGACCGTAGCAACTGTCAAAGGACACATTCCAATCTTCAACGAAGCAGCAAATCATAATGGACAATCCTAAATCCAATTGAATGAATGGTATGGCTCACCTGTGACATCTAGTTTCAAACGCTTCATTATCCTACAAGCAACAAAGTAGGAATACATCCAATAATGTATCGCGAATAGTAACTGTAATATACTATTACATTTAAGGATAATTTCTGAAGCTATACCAGCAGAAGCAAAAAATAATGCATTACAAGTACATCAGCTATCCTAGAATGCTACGCAATTGTAAGTCACGCAAAACCATGTAGGAAACATTTCCAAAGCAGCAAGCTTCCATTTAATGACCGTAGCAACTGTCAAAGGACACATTCCAATCTTCAACGAAGCAGCAAATCATAATGGACAATCCTAAATCCAATTGAATGAATGGTATGGCTCACCTGTGACATCTGGTTTCAAACGCTTCATTATCCAACAAGCAACAAAGTAGGAATACATCCAATAATGTATCGAGAATAGTAACTGTAATATACTATTACATTTAAGGATAATTTCTGAAGCTATACCAGCAGAAGCAAAAAATAATGCATTACAAGTACATCAGATATCCTAGAATGCAACGCAATTGTAAGACACGCAAAACCATGTAGGAAACATTTCCAAAGGAGCAAGCTTCCATTTAATGACCGTAGCAACTGTCAAAGGACACATTCCAATCTTCAACGAAGCAGCAAATCATAACGGACAATCCTAAATCCAATTGAATGAATGGTATGGCTCACCTGTGACATCTAGTTTCAAACGCTTCATTGTCCAACAAGCAACAAAGTAGGAATACATCCAATACTGTATCGCGAATAGTAACTGTAATATACTATTACATTCAAGGATAATTACTGAAGCAATACTAGCAGATGCAAAAAATAATGCATTACAAGTACATCAGCTATCCTAGAATGCTACGCAATTGTAAGTCACGCAAAACCATGTAGGAAACATTTCCAAAGCAGCAAGCTTCCATTTAATGACCGTAGCAACTGTCAAAGGACACATTCCAATCTTCAACGAAGCAGCAAATCATAATGGACAATCCTAAATCCAATTGAATGAATGGTATGGCTCACCTGTGACATCTAGTTTCAAACGCTTCATTATCCTACAAGCAACAAAGTAGGAATACATCCAATAATGTATCGCGAATAGTAACTGTAATATACTATTACATTTAAGGATAATTTCTGAAGCTATACCAGCAGAAGCAAAAAATAATGCATTACAAGTACATCAGCTATCCTAGAATGCTACGCAATTGTAAGTCACGCAAAACCATGTAGGAAACATTTCCAAAGCAGCAAGCTTCCATTTAATGACCGTAGCAACTGTCAAAGGACACATTCCAATCTTCAACGAAGCAGCAAATCATAATGGACAATCCTAAATCCAATTGAATGAATGGTATGGCTCACCTGTGACATCTAGTTTCAAACGCTTCATTATCCTACAAGCAACAAAGTAGGAATACATCCAATAATGTATCGCGAATAGTAACTGTAATATACTATTACATTTAAGGATAATTTCTGAAGCTATGCCAGCAGAAGCAAAAAATAATGCATTACAAGTACATCAGCTATCCTAGAATGCTACGCAATTGTAAGTCACGCAAAACCATGTAGGAAACATTTCCAAAGCAGCAAGCTTCCATTTAATGACCGTAGCAACTGTCAAAGGACACATTCCAATCTTCAACGAAGCAGCAAATCATAATGGACAATCCTAAATCCAATTGAATGAATGGTATGGCTCACCTGTGACATCTGGTTTCAAACGCTTCATTATCCAACAAGCAACAAAGTAGGAATACATCCAATAATGTATCGAGAATAGTAACTGTAATATACTATTACATTTAAGGATAATTTCTGAAGCTATACCAGCAGAAGCAAAAAATAATGCATTACAAGTACATCAGATATCCTAGAATGCAACGCAATTGTAAGACACGCAAAACCATGTAGGAAACATTTCCAAAGGAGCAAGCTTCCATTTAATGACCGTAGCAACTGTCAAAGGACACATTCCAATCTTCAACGAAGCAGCAAATCATAACGGACAATCCTAAATCCAATTGAATGAATGGTATGGCTCACCTGTGACATCTAGTTTCAAACGCTTCATTGTCCAACAAGCAACAAAGTAGGAATACATCCAATACTGTATCGCGAATAGTAACTGTAATATACTATTACATTCAAGGATAATTACTGAAGCAATACTAGCAGATGCAAAAAATAATGCATTACAAGTACATCAGCTATCCTAGAATGCTACGCAATTGTAAGTCACGCAAAACCATGTAGGAAACATTTCCAAAGGAGCAAACGGTCATTCAACGATAATCTTACATTCCATACATTAATGGTTTCTTTATCGTGTATTCTTGCACGAGAGGGCAAGTATCTTTAACCCACCCACAGGCATGCAAAATAAAATTGCGATCGTCTATTATGGTTAGTCACTGAGCCATGGTGATATAACAATACACTCGTTTGCGGTAAGACAATGGAAAGAAACGTATTATCGTGAATATCTGCGTACGGTGATCTCCGTAATTAGATATGAAAGCGAATGATTGTGTAAAGTTTAGTATAGAAGCATGTAAATTTCAAATATATAAATTATATATACAGTAGGTTGAAAACATTGTCAGCAGGAGAATAAAGGCTGTGGAAAGGGAATGAAATAATGAATTATTCTTCAATAACACCATCCGATCAACATTAATTGGGGAAATATTGCTTCTCCTCCTTCAATAATATGAGAGAGAAATGCGTGTCGACCGACTAACAGTTATTGCGATGAATATTTTATAATTATTTGCTGTCGTCGAAGGTTACGCTACAGAAACTGTTGACAGGTCGGTGGCGCCATCTCTGTGAAGAGGGCTGAAACTGTTCGCGCGCGGTTATCGACAGTGTCGGTAACCGCTGGTGGCGCCATCTGTTGGTTACCGGCTGAAACAGAACCGCGAACAGTTTCGGCACTTTTACGAGAGATGGCGCCACAGCGACGTAAACAAAGTAACGATTTCTTTAATTGATAATTAATGCAGTAACGGTGGCGTTAATTGACACGTGTATTCATTGGGAATGCGTTTAACCTGTGTGACTTTATTCGGAATTGTTAATTATGTTAATTGTTTTTAATTAACCAATCAAAGTTGTGAAGGTTATAACCGCTGCATTGATGCTTGGTTTCTTCCCTTTCTCTTATTTAATATCGTGTCTCAGTGGTTTGCGTTCAGCGTATGATAATTAGTTAATAATAATATTACTTGTACTTTCAGATTTCTGGCAACAAGTGCTCAAATACATTGTAAAACAGTTAATTATCTGGAGCGCAGATCAGGAACACTACAAATATGATATTCATGGCGCACAGATTAATTCTTGGGCTCTTATTAAATTGTGTAGAAGATTCAAGAATTCCTAGAGCAACTGACGTTACTTGCAGGGTCAACGATAACGAAGAACTCTAAGAAACAGCTTAACCTAAGTTTAGCCCTACCAATTTACATATGTTTTATAGTTATATAAGACGCGTACATGAATTTATACAGATAGCTTATAACAATTAGTTTATAAGGAGACATTTGTATTTACCGAATGCTTAAGAAGTGACAATAAACGTTCAGTTATGGTTAATGAATGGTTAAATCATTTAACGACCCCCTGCAACTATCCCAGCGCGAACCATTCCTATCCCTAAACGAGAAGCAACTCGTAAAACACAACCTTACACACAATTTAATTAGTCGTAAGCAAATATATTGGTGGGTCGTTTTACAGATTTGTACAGATACTGTGCAATAATTAACTAATAAGTAGGAGTCTGTCAGTTCTTTTGTAAGGGTTTAGATGTTAAAGTATGGCAATAAACATTCAGTTATCGTAAAATAGTGATTTAATCATTTAATGATCCCAGCAACTATCAAAGAAGGACACATTCCAATCTTCAACGAAGCAGCAATTCATAATGGACAACCCTAAATCCAATTGAATGAATGGTATGGCTCACCTGTGACATCTAGTTTCAAACGCTTCATTATCCAACAAGCAACAAAGTAGGAATACATCGAATAATGTATCGAGAATAGTAACTGTAATATACTATTACATTTAAGGATAATTTCTGAAGCTATACCAGCAGAAGCAAAAAATAATGCACTACAAGTACATCAGCTATCCTAGAATGCAACGCAATTGTAAGTCACGCAAAACCATGTAGGAAACATTTCCAAAGCAGCAAGCTTCCATGTAATGACCGTAGCAACTGTCAAAGGACACATTCCAATCTTCAACGAAGCAGCAAATCATAATGGACAATCCTAAATCCAATTGAATGAATGGTATGGCTCACCTGTGACATCTAGTTTCAAACGCTTCATTCTCCCACAAGCAACAAAGTAGGAATACATCCAATAATGTATCGCGAATAGTAACTGTAATATACTATTACATTTAAGGACAATTTCTGAAGCTATACCAGCAGAAGCTAAAAATAATGCATTACAAGTACATCAGCTATCCTAGAATGCAACGCAATTGTAAGTCACGCAAAACCATGTAGGAAACATTTCCAAAGCAGCAAGCTTCCATGTAATGACCGTAGCAACTGTCAAAGGACACATTCCAATCTTCAACGAAGCAGCAAATCATAATGGACAATCCTAAATCCAATTGAATGAATGGTATGGCTCACCTGTGACATCTAGTTTCAAACGCTTCATTATCCAACAAGCGACAAAGTAGGAATACATCCAATAATGTATCGCGAATAGTAACTGTAATATACTATTACATTTAAGGATAATTTCTGAAGCTATACCAGCAGAAGCAAAAAATAATGCACTACAAGTACATCAGCTATCCTAGAATGCAACGCAATTGTAAGTCACGCAAAACCATGTAGGAAACTTTTCCAAAGGAGCAAGCTTTCATTTAATGACCGTAGCAACTGTCAGAGGACACATTCCAATCTTCAACGAAGCAGCAAATCATAACGGACAATCCTAAATCCAATTGAATGAATGGTATGGCTCACCTGTGACATCTAGTTTCAAACGCTTCATTGTCCAACAAGCAACAAAGTAGGAATACATCCAATACTGTATCGCGAATAGTAACTGTAATATACTATTACATTCAAGGATAATTACTGAAGCAATACTAGCAGATGCAAAAAATAATGCATTACAAGTACATCAGCTATCCTAGAATGCAACGCAATTGTAAGTCACGCAAAACCATGTAGGAAACATTTCCAAAGCAGCAAGCTTCCATGTAATGACCGTAGCAACTGTCAAAGGACACATTCCAATCTTCAACGAAGCAGCAAATCATAATGGACAATCCTAAATCCAATTGAATGAATGGTATGGCTCACCTGTGACATCTAGTTTCAAACGCTTCATTATCCAACAAGCGACAAAGTAGGAATACATCCAATAATGTATCGCGAATAGTAACTGTAATATACTATTACATTTAAGGATAATTTCTGAAGCTATACCAGCAGAAGCAAAAAATAATGCACTACAAGTACATCAGCTATCCTAGAATGCAACGCAATTGTAAGTCACGCAAAACCATGTAGGAAACTTTTCCAAAGGAGCAAGCTTTCATTTAATGACCGTAGCAACTGTCAGAGGACACATTCCAATCTTCAACGAAGCAGCAAATCATAACGGACAATCCTAAATCCAATTGAATGAATGGTATGGCTCACCTGTGACATCTAGTTTCAAACGCTTCATTGTCCAACAAGCAACAAAGTAGGAATACATCCAATACTGTATCGCGAATAGTAACTGTAATATACTATTACATTCAAGGATAATTACTGAAGCAATACTAGCAGATGCAAAAAATAATGCATTACAAGTACATCAGCTATCCTAGAATGCTACGCAATTGTAAGTCACGCAAAACCATGTAGGAAACATTTCCAAAGGAGCAAACGGTCATTCAACGATAATCTTACATTCCATACATTAATGGTTTCTTTATCGTGTATTCTTGCACGAGAGGGCAAGTATCTTTAACCCACCCACAGGCATGCAAAATAAAATTGCGATCGTCTATTATGGTTAGTCACTGAGCCATGGTGATATAACAATACACTCGTTTGCGGTAAGACAATGGAAAGAAACGTATTATCGTGAATATCTGCGTACGGTGATCTCCGTAATTAGATATGAAAGCGAATGATTGTGTAAAGTTTAGTATAGAAGCATGTAAATTTCAAATATATAAATTATATATACAGTAGGTTGAAAACATTGTCAGCAGGAGAATAAAGGCTGTGGAAAGGGAATGAAATAATGAATTATTCTTCAATAACACCATCCGATCAACATTAATTGGGGAAATATTGCTTCTCCTCCTTCAATAATATGAGAGAGAAATGCGTGTCGACCGACTAACAGTTATTGCGATGAATATTTTATAATTATTTGCTGTCGTCGAAGGTTACGCTACAGAAACTGTTGACAGGTCGGTGGCGCCATCTCTGTGAAGAGGGCTGAAACTGTTCGCGCGCGGTTATCGACAGTGTCGGTAACCGCTGGTGGCGCCATCTGTTGGTTACCGGCTGAAACAGAACCGCGAACAGTTTCGGCACTTTTACGAGAGATGGCGCCACAGCGACGTAAATAAAGTAACGATTTCTTTAATTGATAATTAATGCAGTAACGGTGGCGTTAATTGACACGTGTATTCATTGGGAATGCGTTTAACCTGTGTGACTTTATTCGGAATTGTTAATTATGTTAATTGTTTTTAATTAACCAATCAAAGTTGTGAAGGTTATAACCGCTGCATTGATGCTTGGTTTCTTCCCTTTCTCTTATTTAATATCGTGTCTCAGTGGTTTGCGTTCAGCGTATGATAATTAGTTAATAATAATATTACTTGTACTTTCAGATTTCTGGCAACAAGTGCTCAAATACATTGTAAAACAGTTAATTATCTGGAGCGCAGATCAGGAACACTACAAATATGATATTCATGGCGCACAGATTAATTCTTGGGCTCTTATTAAATTGTGTAGAAGATTCAAGAATTCCTAGAGCAACTGACGTTACTTGCTGGGTCAACGATGACGAAGAACTCTAAGAAACAGCTTAACCTAAGTTTAGGGCTACCAATTTACATATGTTTTATAGTTATATAAGACGCGTACATGAATTTATACAGATAGCTTATAACAATTAGTTTATAAGGAGACATTTGTATTTACCGAATGCTTAAGAAGTGACAATAAACGTTCAGTTATGGTTAATGAATGGTTAAATCATTTAACGACCCCCTGCAACTATCCCAGCGCGAACCGTTCCTATCCCTAAACGAGAAACAACTCGT
This sequence comes from Xylocopa violacea, assembly GCA_963969225.1. Lineage (NCBI taxonomy): Eukaryota > Metazoa > Arthropoda > Insecta > Hymenoptera > Apidae > Xylocopa > Xylocopa violacea. Next base: position 21,638,965 of record CAXAJV010000015.1, read on the forward strand.
AAAACACAACCTTACACACAATTTAATTAGTCGTAAGCAAATATATTGGTGGGTCGTTTTACAGATTTGTACAGATACTGTGCAATAATTAACTAATAAGTAGGAGTCTGTCAGTTCTTTTGTAAGGGTTTAGATGTTAAAGTATGGCAATAAACATTCAGTTATCGTTAAATAGTGATTTAATCATTTAATGATCCCAGCAACTATCAAAGAAGGACACATTCCAATCTTCAACGAAGCAGCAATTCATAATGGACAACCCTAAATCCAATTGAATGAATGGTATGGCTCACCTGTGACATCTAGTTTCAAACGCTTCATTATCCAACAAGCAACAAAGTAGGAATACATCGAATAATGTATCGAGAATAGTAACTGTAATATACTATTACATTTAAGGATAATTTCTGAAGCTATACCAGCAGAAGCAAAAAATAATGCATTACAAGTACATCAGCTATCCTAGAATGCAACGCAATTGTAAGTCACGCAAAACCATGTAGGAAACATTTCCAAAGCAGCAAGCTTCCATGTAATGACCGTAGCAACTGTCAAAGGACACATTCCAATCTTCAACGAAGCAGCAAATCATAATGGACAATCCTAAATCCAATTGAATGAATGGTATGGCTCACCTGTGACATCTAGTTTCAAACGCTTCATTCTCCCACAAGCAACAAAGTAGGAATACATCCAATAATGTATCGCGAATAGTAACTGTAATATACTATTACATTTAAGGACAATTTCTGAAGCTATACCAGCAGAAGCTAAAAATAATGCATTACAAGTACATCAGCTATCCTAGAATGCAACGCAATTGTAAGTCACGCAAAACCATGTAGGAAACATTTCCAAAGCAGCAAGCTTCCATGTAATGACCGTAGCAACTGTCAAAGGACACATTCCAATCTTCAACGAAGCAGCAAATCATAATGGACAATCCTAAATCCAATTGAATGAATGGTATGGCTCACCTGTGACATCTAGTTTCAAACGCTTCATTATCCAACAAGCGACAAAGTAGGAATACATCCAATAATGTATCGCGAATAGTAACTGTAATATACTATTACATTTAAGGATAATTTCTGAAGCTATACCAGCAGAAGCAAAAAATAATGCACTACAAGTACATCAGCTATCCTAGAATGCAACGCAATTGTAAGTCACGCAAAACCATGTAGGAAACTTTTCCAAAGGAGCAAGCTTTCATTTAATGACCGTAGCAACTGTCAGAGGACACATTCCAATCTTCAACGAAGCAGCAAATCATAACGGACAATCCTAAATCCAATTGAATGAATGGTATGGCTCACCTGTGACATCTAGTTTCAAACGCTTCATTGTCCAACAAGCAACAAAGTAGGAATACATCCAATACTGTATCGCGAATAGTAACTGTAATATACTATTACATTCAAGGATAATTACTGAAGCAATACTAGCAGATGCAAAAAATAATGCATTACAAGTACATCAGCTATCCTAGAATGCAACGCAATTGTAAGTCACGCAAAACCATGTAGGAAACATTTCCAAAGGAGCAAGCTTCCATTTAATGACCGTAGCAACTGTCAAAGGACACATTCCAATCTTCAACGAAGCAGCAAATCATAATGGACAATCCTAAATCCAATTGAATGAATGGTATGGCTCACCTGTGACATCTAGTTTCAAACGCTTCATTATCCTACAAGCAACAAAGTAGGAATACATCCAATAATGTATCGCGAATAGTAACTGTAATATACTATTACATTTAAGGATAATTTCTGAAGCTATACCAGCAGAAGCAAAAAATAATGCATTACAAGTACATCAGCTATCCTAGAATGCTACGCAATTGTAAGTCACGCAAAACCATGTAGGAAACATTTCCAAAGGAGCAAACGGTCATTCAACGATAATCTTACATTCCATACATTAATGGTTTCTTTATCGTGTATTCTTGCACGAGAGGGCAAGTATCTTTAACCCACCCACAGGCATGCAAAATAAAATTGCGATCGTCTATTATGGTTAGTCACTGAGCCATGGTGATATAACAATACACTCGTTTGCGGTAAGACAATGGAAAGAAACGTATTATCGTGAATATCTGCGTACGGTGATCTCCGTAATTAGATATGAAAGCGAATGATTGTGTAAAGTTTAGTATAGAAGCATGTAAATTTCAAATATATAAATTATATATACAGTAGGTTGAAAACATTGTCAGCAGGAGAATAAAGGCTGTGGAAAGGGAATGAAATAATGAATTATTCTTCAATAACACCATCCGATCAACATTAATTGGGGAAATATTGCTTCTCCTCCTTCAATAATATGAGAGAGAAATGCGTGTCGACCGACTAACAGTTATTGCGATGAATATTTTATAATTATTTGCTGTCGTCGAAGGTTACGCTACAGAAACTGTTGACAGGTCGGTGGCGCCATCTCTGTGAAGAGGGCTGAAACTGTTCGCGCGCGGTTATCGACAGTGTCGGTAACCGCTGGTGGCGCCATCTGTTGGTTACCGGCTGAAACAGAACCGCGAACAGTTTCGGCACTTTTACGAGAGATGGCGCCACAGCGACGTAAATAAAGTAACGATTTCTTTAATTGATAATTAATGCAGTAACGGTGGCGTTAATTGACACGTGTATTCATTGGGAATGCGTTTAACCTGTGTGACTTTATTCGGAATTGTTAATTATGTTAATTGTTTTTAATTAACCAATCAAAGTTGTGAAGGTTATAACCGCTGCATTGATGCTTGGTTTCTTCCCTTTCTCTTATTTAATATCGTGTCTCAGTGGTTTGCGTTCAGCGTATGATAATTAGTTAATAATAATATTACTTGTACTTTCAGATTTCTGGCAACAAGTGCTCAAATACATTGTAAAACAGTTAATTATCTGGAGCGCAGATCAGGAACACTACAAATATGATATTCATGGCGCACAGATTAATTCTTGGGCTCTTATTAAATTGTGTAGAAGATTCAAGAATTCCTAGAGCAACTGACGTTACTTGCTGGGTCAACGATGACGAAGAACTCTAAGAAACAGCTTAACCTAAGTTTAGGGCTACCAATTTACATATGTTTTATAGTTATATAAGACGCGTACATGAATTTATACAGATAGCTTATAACAATTAGTTTATAAGGAGACATTTGTATTTACCGAATGCTTAAGAAGTGACAATAAACGTTCAGTTATGGTTAATGAATGGTTAAATCATTTAACGACCCCCTGCAACTATCCCAGCGCGAACCGTTCCTATCCCTAAACGAGAAACAACTCGTAAAACACAACCTTACACACAATTTAATTAGTCGTAAGCAAATATATTGGTGGGTCGTTTTACAGATTTGTACAGATACTGTGCAATAATTAACTAATAAGTAGGAGTCTGTCAGTTCTTTTGTAAGGGTTTAGATGTTAAAGTATGGCAATAAACATTCAGTTATCGTTAAATAGTGATTTAATCATTTAATGATCCCAGCAACTATCAAAGAAGGACACATTCCAATCTTCAACGAAGCAGCAATTCATAATGGACAACCCTAAATCCAATTGAATGAATGGTATGGCTCACCTGTGACATCTAGTTTCAAATGCTTCATTATCCAACAAGCAACAAAGTAGGAATACATCGAATAATGTATCGAGAATAGTAACTGTAATATACTATTACATTTAAGGATAATTTCTGAAGCTATACCAGCAGAAGCAAAAAATAATGCATTACAAGTACATCAGCTATCCTAGAATGCAACGCAATTGTAAGTCACGCAAAACCATGTAGGAAACATTTCCAAAGCAGCAAGCTTCCATGTAATGACCGTAGCAACTGTCAAAGGACACATTCCAATCTTCAACGAAGCAGCAAATCATAATGGACAATCCTAAATCCAATTGAATGAATGGTATGGCTCACCTGTGACATCTAGTTTCAAACGCTTCATTCTCCCACAAGCAACAAAGTAGGAATACATCCAATAATGTATCGCGAATAGTAACTGTAATATACTATTACATTTAAGGACAATTTCTGAAGCTATACCAGCAGAAGCTAAAAATAATGCATTACAAGTACATCAGCTATCCTAGAATGCAACGCAATTGTAAGTCACGCAAAACCATGTAGGAAACATTTCCAAAGCAGCAAGCTTCCATGTAATGACCGTAGCAACTGTCAAAGGACACATTCCAATCTTCAACGAAGCAGCAAATCATAATGGACAATCCTAAATCCAATTGAATGAATGGTATGGCTCACCTGTGACATCTAGTTTCAAACGCTTCATTATCCAACAAGCGACAAAGTAGGAATACATCCAATAATGTATCGCGAATAGTAACTGTAATATACTATTACATTTAAGGATAATTTCTGAAGCTATACCAGCAGAAGCAAAAAATAATGCACTACAAGTACATCAGCTATCCTAGAATGCAACGCAATTGTAAGTCACGCAAAACCATGTAGGAAACTTTTCCAAAGGAGCAAGCTTTCATTTAATGACCGTAGCAACTGTCAGAGGACACATTCCAATCTTCAACGAAGCAGCAAATCATAACGGACAATCCTAAATCCAATTGAATGAATGGTATGGCTCACCTGTGACATCTAGTTTCAAACGCTTCATTGTCCAACAAGCAACAAAGTAGGAATACATCCAATACTGTATCGCGAATAGTAACTGTAATATACTATTACATTCAAGGATAATTACTGAAGCAATACTAGCAGATGCAAAAAATAATGCATTACAAGTACATCAGCTATCCTAGAATGCAACGCAATTGTAAGTCACGCAAAACCATGCAGGAAACATTTCCAAAGGAGCAAGCTTCCATTTAATGACCGTAGCAACTGTCAAAGGACACATTCCAATCTTCAACGAAGCAGCAAATCATAATGGACAATCCTAAATCCAATTGAATGAATGGTATGGCTCACCTGTGACATCTAGTTTCAAACGCTTCATTATCCTACAAGCAACAAAGTAGGAATACATCCAATAATGTATCGCGAATAGTAACTGTAATATACTATTACATTTAAGGATAATTTCTGAAGCTATACCAGCAGAAGCAAAAAATAATGCATTACAAGTACATCAGCTATCCTAGAATGCTACGCAATTGTAAGTCACGCAAAACCATGTAGGAAACATTTCCAAAGCAGCAAGCTTCCATTTAATGACCGTAGCAACTGTCAAAGGACACATTCCAATCTTCAACGAAGCAGCAAATCATAATGGACAATCCTAAATCCAATTGAATGAATGGTATGGCTCACCTGTGACATCTAGTTTCAAACGCTTCATTATCCTACAAGCAACAAAGTAGGAATACATCCAATAATGTATCGCGAATAGTAACTGTAATATACTATTACATTTAAGGATAATTTCTGAAGCTATACCAGCAGAAGCAAAAAATAATGCATTACAAGTACATCAGCTATCCTAGAATGCTACGCAATTGTAAGTCACGCAAAACCATGTAGGAAACATTTCCAAAGCAGCAAGCTTCCATTTAATGACCGTAGCAACTGTCAAAGGACACATTCCAATCTTCAACGAAGCAGCAAATCATAATGGACAATCCTAAATCCAATTGAATGAATGGTATGGCTCACCTGTGACATCTGGTTTCAAACGCTTCATTATCCAACAAGCAACAAAGTAGGAATACATCCAATAATGTATCGAGAATAGTAACTGTAATATACTATTACATTTAAGGATAATTTCTGAAGCTATACCAGCAGAAGCAAAAAATAATGCATTACAAGTACATCAGATATCCTAGAATGCAACGCAATTGTAAGACACGCAAAACCATGTAGGAAACATTTCCAAAGGAGCAAGCTTCCATTTAATGACCGTAGCAACTGTCAAAGGACACATTCCAATCTTCAACGAAGCAGCAAATCATAATGGACAATCCTAAATCCAATTGAATGAATGGTATGGCTCACCTGTGACATCTAGTTTCAAACGCTTCATTATCCAACAAGCAAAAAAGTAGGAATACATCCAATAATGTATCGCGAATAGTAACTGTAATATACTATTACATTTAAGGATAATTTCTGAAGCTATACCAGCAGAAGCAAAAAATAATGCATTACAAGTACATCAGATATCCTAGAATGCAACGCAATTGTAAGACACGCAAAACCATGTAGGAAACATTTCCAAAGGAGCAAACGGTCATTCAACGATAATCTTACATTCCATACCTTAATGGTTTCTTTATCGTGTATTCTTGCACGAGAGGGCAAGTATCTTTAACCCACCCACAGGCATGCAAAATAAAATTGCGATCGTCTATTATGGTTAGTCACTGAGCCATGGTGATATAACAATACACTCGTTTGCGGTAAGACAATGGAAAGAAACGTATTATCGTGAATATCTGCGTACGGTGATCTCCGTAATTAGATATGAAAGCGAATGATTGTGTAAAGTTTAGTATAGAAGCATGTAAATTTCAAATATATAAATTATATACAGTAGGTTGAAATCATTGTCAGCAGGAGAATAAAGGCTGTGGAAAGGGAATGAAATAATGAATTATTCTTCAATAACACCATCCGATCAACATTAATTGGGGAAATATTGCTTCTCCTCCTTCAATAATATGAGAGAGAAATGCGTGTCGACCGACTAACAGTTATTGCGATGAATATTTTGTAATTATTTGCTGTCGTCGAAGGTTACGCTACAGAAACTGTTGACAGGTCGGTGGCGCCATCTCTGTGAAGAAGGCTGAAACTGTTCGCGCGCGGTTATCGACAGTGTCGGTAACCGCTGGTGGCGCCATCTGTTGGTTACCGGCTGAAACAGAACCGCGAACAGTTTCGGCACTTTTACGGGAGATGGCGCCACCGCGGCGTAAACAAAGTAACGATTTCTTTAATTGATAATTAATGCAGTAACGGTGGCGTTAATTGACACGTGTATTCATTGGGAATGCGTTTAACCTGTGTGACTTTATTCGGAATTGTTAATTATGTTAATTGTTTTTAATTAACCAATCAAAGTTGTGAAGGTTATAACCGCTGCATTGATGCTTGGTTTCTTCCCTTTCTCTTATTTAATATCGTGTCTCAGTGGTTTGCGTTCAGCGTATGATAATTAGTTAATAATAATATTACTTGTACTTTCAGATTTCTGGCAACAAGTGCTCAAATACATTGTAAAACAGTTAATTATCTGGAGCGCAGATCAGGAACACTACAAATATGATATTCATGGCGCACAGATTAATTCTTGGGCTCTTATTAAATTGTGTAGAAGATTCAAGAATTCCTAGAGCAACTGACGTTACTTGCTGGGTCAACGATGACGAAGAACTCTAAGAAACAGCTTAACCTAAGTTTAGGGCTACCAATTTACATATGTTTTATAGTTATATAAGACGCGTACATGAATTTATACAGATAGCTTATAACAATTAGTTTATAAGGAGACATTTGTATTTACCGAATGCTTAAGAAGTGACAATAAACGTTCAGTTATGGTTAATGAATGGTTAAATCATTTAACGACCCCCTGCAACTATCCCAGCGCGAACCATTCCTATCCCTAAACGAGAAACAACTCGTAAAACACAACCTTACACACAATTTAATTAGTCGTAAGCAAATATATTGGTGGGTCGTTTTACAGATTTGTACAGATACTGTGCAATAATTAACTAATAAGTAGGAGTCTGTCAGTTCTTTTGTAAGGGTTTAGATGTTAAAGTATGGCAATAAACATTCAGTTATCGTTAAATAGTGATTTAATCATTTAATGATCCCAGCAACTATCAAAGAAGGACACATTCCAATCTTCAACGAAGCAGCAATTCATAATGGACAACCCTAAATCCAATTGAATGAATGGTATGGCTCACCTGTGACATCTAGTTTCAAACGCTTCATTATCCAACAAGCAACAAAGTAGGAATACATCGAATAATGTATCGAGAATAGTAACTGTAATATACTATTACATTTAAGGATAATTTCTGAAGCTATACCAGCAGAAGCAAAAAATAATGCATTACAAGTACATCAGCTATCCTAGAATGCAACGCAATTGTAAGTCACGCAAAACCATGTAGGAAACATTTCCAAAGGAGCAAGCTTCCATTTAATGACCGTAGCAACTGTCAAAGGACACATTCCAATCTTCAACGAAGCAGCAAATCATAATGGACAATCCTAAATCCAATTGAATGAATGGTATGGCTCACCTGTGACATCTAGTTTCAAACGCTTCATTCTCCCACAAGCAACAAAGTAGGAATACATCCAATAATGTATCGCGAATAGTAACTGTAATATACTATTACATTTAAGGATAATTTCTGAAGCTATACCAGCAGAAGCTAAAAATAATGCATTACAAGTACATCAGCTATCCTAGAATGCAACGCAATTGTAAGTCACGCAAAACCATGTAGGAAACATTTCCAAAGCAGCAAGCTTCCATGTAATGACCGTAGCAACTGTCAAAGGACACATTCCAATCTTCAACGAAGCAGCAAATCATAATGGACAATCCTAAATCCAATTGAATGAATGGTATGGCTCACCTGTGACATCTAGTTTCAAACGCTTCATTATCCAACAAGCGACAAAGTAGGAATACATCCAATAATGTATCGCGAATAGTAACTGTAATATACTATTACATTTAAGGATAATTTCTGAAGCTATACCAGCAGAAGCAAAAAATAATGCATTACAAGTACATCAGCTATCCTAGAATGCTACGCAATTGTAAGTCACGCAAAACCATGTAGGAAACATTTCCAAAGCAGCAAGCTTCCATTTAATGACCGTAGCAACTGTCAAAGGACACATTCCAATCTTCAACGAAGCAGCAAATCATAATGGACAATCCTAAATCCAATTGAATGAATGGTATGGCTCACCTGTGACATCTAGTTTCAAACGCTTCATTATCCTACAAGCAACAAAGTAGGAATACATCCAATAATGTATCGCGAATAGTAACTGTAATATACTATTACATTTAAGGATAATTTCTGAAGCTATACCAGCAGAAGCAAAAAATAATGCATTACAAGTACATCAGCTATCCTAGAATGCTACGCAATTGTAAGTCACGCAAAACCATGTAGGAAACATTTCCAAAGCAGCAAGCTTCCATTTAATGACCGTAGCAACTGTCAAAGGACACATTCCAATCTTCAACGAAGCAGCAAATCATAATGGACAATCCTAAATCCAATTGAATGAATGGTATGGCTCACCTGTGACATCTAGTTTCAAACGCTTCATTATCCTACAAGCAACAAAGTAGGAATACATCCAATAATGTATCGCGAATAGTAACTGTAATATACTATTACATTTAAGGATAATTTCTGAAGCTATACCAGCAGAAGCAAAAAATAATGCATTACAAGTACATCAGCTATCCTAGAATGCTACGCAATTGTAAGTCACGCAAAACCATGTAGGAAACATTTCCAAAGCAGCAAGCTTCCATTTAATGACCGTAGCAAATGTCAAAGGACACATTCCAATCTTCAACGAAGCAGCAAATCATAATGGACAATCCTAAATCCAATTGAATGAATGGTATGGCTCACCTGTGACATCTGGTTTCAAACGCTTCATTATCCAACAAGCAACAAAGTAGGAATACATCCAATAATGTATCGAGAATAGTAACTGTAATATACTATTACATTTAAGGATAATTTCTGAAGCTATACCAGCAGAAGCAAAAAATAATGCATTACAAGTACATCAGATATCCTAGAATGCAACGCAATTGTAAGACACGCAAAACCATGTAGGAAACATTTCCAAAGGAGCAAGCTTCCATTTAATGACCGTAGCAACTGTCAAAGGACACATTCCAATCTTCAACGAAGCAGCAAATCATAATGGACAATCCTAAATCCAATTGAATGAATGGTATGGCTCACCTGTGACATCTAGTTTCAAACGCTTCATTATCCAACAAGCAAAAAAGTAGGAATACATCCAATAATGTATCGCGAATAGTAACTGTAATATACTATTACATTTAAGGATAATTTCTGAAGCTATACCAGCAGAAGCAAAAAATAATGCATTACAAGTACATCAGATATCCTAGAATGCAACGCAATTGTAAGACACGCAAAACCATGTAGGAAACATTTCCAAAGGAGCAAACGGTCATTCAACGATAATCTTACATTCCATACCTTAATGGTTTCTTTATCGTGTATTCTTGCACGAGAGGGCAAGTATCTTTAACCCACCCACAGGCATGCAAAATAAAATTGCGATCGTCTATTATGGTTAGTCACTGAGCCATGGTGATATAACAATACACTCGTTTGCGGTAAGACAATGGAAAGAAACGTATTATCGTGAATATCTGCGTACGGTGATCTCCGTAATTAGATATGAAAGCGAATGATTGTGTAAAGTTTAGTATAGAAGCATGTAAATTTCAAATATATAAATTATATACAGTAGGTTGAAATCATTGTCAGCAGGAGAATAAAGGCTGTGGAAAGGGAATGAAATAATGAATTATTCTTCAATAACACCATCCGATCAACATTAATTGGGGAAATATTGCTTCTCCTCCTTCAATAATATGAGAGAGAAATGCGTGTCGACCGACTAACAGTTATTGCGATGAATATTTTATAATTATTTGCTGTCGTCGAAGGTTACGCTACAGAAACTGTTGACAGGTCGGTGGCGCCATCTCTGTGAAGAGGGCTGAAACTGTTCGCGCGCGGTTATCGACAGTGTCGGTAACCGCTGGTGGCGCCATCTGTTGGTTACCGGCTGAAACAGAACCGCGAACAGTTTCGGCACTTTTACGAGAGATGGCGCCACAGCGACGTAAACAAAGTAACGATTTCTTTAATTGATAATTAATGCAGTAACGGTGGCGTTAATTGACACGTGTATTCATTGGGAATGCGTTTAACCTGTGTGACTTTATTCGGAATTGTTAATTATGTTAATTGTTTTTAATTAACCAATCAAAGTTGTGAAGGTTATAACCGCTGCATTGATGCTTGGTTTCTTCCCTTTCTCTTATTTAATATCGTGTCTCAGTGGTTTGCGTTCAGCGTATGATAATTAGTTAATAATAATATTACTTGTACTTTCAGATTTCTGGCAACAAGTGCTCAAATACATTGTAAAACAGTTAATTATCTGGAGCGCAGATCAGGAACACTACAAATATGATATTCATGGCGCACAGATTAATTCTTGGGCTCTTATTAAATTGTGTAGAAGATTCAAGAATTCCTAGAGCAACTGACGTTACTTGCAGGGTCAACGATAACGAAGAACTCTAAGAAACAGCTTAACCTAAGTTTAGCCCTACCAATTTACATATGTTTTATAGTTATATAAGACGCGTACATGAATTTATACAGATAGCTTATAACAATTAGTTTATAAGGAGACATTTGTATTTACCGAATGCTTAAGAAGTGACAATAAACGTTCAGTTATGGTTAATGAATGGTTAAATCATTTAACGACCCCCTGCAACTATCCCAGCGCGAACCATTCCTATCCCTAAACGAGAAACAACTCGTAAAACACAACCTTACACACAATTTAATTAGTCGTAAGCAAATATATTGGTGGGTCGTTTTACAGATTTGTACAGATACTGTGCAATAATTAACTAATAAGTAGGAGTCTGTCAGTTCTTTTGTAAGGGTTTAGATGTTAAAGTATGGCAATAAACATTCAGTTATCGTTAAATAGTGATTTAATCATTTAATGATCCCAGCAACTATCAAAGAAGGACACATTCCAATCTTCAACGAAGCAGCAATTCATAATGGACAACCCTAAATCCAATTGAATGAATGGTATGGCTCACCTGTGACATCTAGTTTCAAACGCTTCATTATCCAACAAGCAACAAAGTAGGAATACATCGAATAATGTATCGAGAATAGTAACTGTAATATACTATTACATTTAAGGATAATTTCTGAAGCTATACCAGCAGAAGCAAAAAATAATGCACTACAAGTACATCAGCTATCCTAGAATGCAACGCAATTGTAAGTCACGCAAAACCATGTAGGAAACTTTTCCAAAGGAGCAAGCTTTCATTTAATGACCGTAGCAACTGTCAGAGGACACATTCCAATCTTCAACGAAGCAGCAAATCATAATGGACAATCCTAAATCCAATTGAATGAATGGTATGGCTCACCTGTGACATCTAGTTTCAAACGCTTCATTGTCCAACAAGCAACAAAGTAGGAATACATCCAATACTGTATCGCGAATAGTAACTGTAATATACTATTACATTCAAGGATAATTACTGAAGCAATACTAGCAGATGCAAAAAATAATGCATTACAAGTACATCAGCTATCCTAGAATGCAACGCAATTGTAAGCCACGCAAAACCATGTAGGAAACATTTCCAAAGGAGCAAGCTTTCATTTAATGACCGTAGCAACTGTCAGAGGACACATTCCAATCTTCAACGAAGCAGCAAATCATAATGGACAATCCTAAATCCAATTGAATGAATGGTATGGCTCACCTGTGACATCTAGTTTCAAACGCTTCATTATCCTACAAGCAACAAAGTAGGAATACATCCAATAATGTATCGCGAATAGTAACTGTAATATACTATTACATTTAAGGATAATTTCTGAAGCTATACCAGCAGAAGCAAAAAATAATGCACTACAAGTACATCAGCTATCCTAGAATGCAACGCAATTGTAAGTCACGCAAAACCATGTAGGAAACTTTTCCAAAGGAGCAAGCTTTCATTTAATGACCGTAGCAACTGTCAGAGGACACATTCCAATCTTCAACGAAGCAGCAAATCATAACGGACAATCCTAAATCCAATTGAATGAATGGTATGGCTCACCTGTGACATCTAGTTTCAAACGCTTCATTGTCCAACAAGCAACAAAGTAGGAATACATCCAATACTGTATCGCGAATAGTAACTGTAATATACTATTACATTCAAGGATAATTACTGAAGCAATACTAGCAGATGCAAAAAATAATGCATTACAAGTACATCAGCTATCCTAGAATGCAACGCAATTGTAAGCCACGCAAAACCATGTAGGAAACATTTCCAAAGGAGCAAGCTTCCATTTAATGACCGTAGCAACTGTCAAAGGACACATTCCAATCTTCAACGAAGCAGCAAATCATAATGGACAATCCTAAATCCAATTGAATGAATGGTATGGCTCACCTGTGACATCTAGTTTCAAACGCTTCATTATCCAACAAGCAACAAAGTAGGAATACATCCAATAATGTATCGAGAATAGTAACTGTAATATACTATTACATTTAAGGATAATTTCTGAAGCTATACCAGCAGAAGCAAAAAATAATGCATTACAAGTACATCAGATATCCTAGAATGCAACGCAATTGTAAGTCACGCAAAACCATGTAGGAAACATTTCCAAAGGAGCAAACGGTCATTCAACGATAATCTTACATTCCATACATTAATGGTTTCTTTATCGTGTATTCTTGCACGAGAGGGCAAGTATCTTTAACCCACCCACAGGCATGCAAAATAAAATTGCGATCGTCTATTATGGTTAGTCACTGAGCCATGGTGATATAACAATACACTCGTTTGCGGTAAGACAATGGAAAGAAACGTATTATCGTGAATATCTGCGTACGGTGATCTCCGTAATTAGATATGAAAGCGAATGATTGTGTAAAGTTTAGTATAGAAGCATGTAAATTTCAAATATATAAATTATATATACAGTAGGTTGAAAACATTGTCAGCAGGAGAATAAAGGCTGTGGAAAGGGAATGAAATAATGAATTATTCTTCAATAACACCATCCGATCAACATTAATTGGGGAAATATTGCTTCTCCTCCTTCAATAATATGAGAGAGAAATGCGTGTCGACCGACTAACAGTTATTGCGATGAATATTTTATAATTATTTGCTGTCGTCGAAGGTTACGCTACAGAAACTGTTGACAGGTCGGTGGCGCCATCTCTGTGAAGAGGGCTGAAACTGTTCGCGCGCGGTTATCGACAGTGTCGGTAACCGCTGGTGGCGCCATCTGTTGGTTACCGGCTGAAACAGAACCGCGAACAGTTTCGGCACTTTTACGAGAGATGGCGCCACAGCGACGTAAACAAAGTAACGATTTCTTTAATTGATAATTAATGCAGTAACGGTGGCGTTAATTGACACGTGTATTCATTGGGAATGCGTTTAACCTGTGTGACTTTATTCGGAATTGTTAATTATGTTAATTGTTTTTAATTAACCAATCAAAGTTGTGAAGGTTATAACCGCTGCATTGATGCTTGGTTTCTTCCCTTTCTCTTATTTAATATCGTGTCTCAGTGGTTTGCGTTCAGCGTATGATAATTAGTTAATAATAATATTACTTGTACTTTCAGATTTCTGGCAACAAGTGCTCAAATACATTGTAAAACAGTTAATTATCTGGAGCGCAGATCAGGAACACTACAAATATGATATTCATGGCGCACAGATTAATTCTTGGGCTCTTATTAAATTGTGTAGAAGATTCAAGAATTCCTAGAGCAACTGACGTTACTTGCTGGGTCAACGATGACGAAGAACTCTAAGAAACAGCTTAACCTAAGTTTAGGGCTACCAATTTACATATGTTTTATAGTTATATAAGACGCGTACATGAATTTATACAGATAGCTTATAACAATTAGTTTATAAGGAGACATTTGTATTTACCGAATGCTTAAGAAGTGACAATAAACGTTCAGTTATGGTTAATGAATGGTTAAATCATTTAACGACCCCCTGCAACTATCCCAGCGCGAACCGTTCCTATCCCTAAACGAGAAACAACTCGTAAAACACAACCTTACACACAATTTAATTAGTCGTAAGCAAATATATTGGTGGGTCGTTTTACAGATTTGTACAGATACTGTGCAATAATTAACTAATAAGTAGGAGTCTGTCAGTTCTTTTGTAAGGGTTTAGATGTTAAAGTATGGCAATAAACATTCAGTTATCGTTAAATAGTGATTTAATCATTTAATGATCCCAGCAACTATCAAAGAAGGACACATTCCAATCTTCAACGAAGCAGCAATTCATAATGGACAACCCTAAATCCAATTGAATGAATGGTATGGCTCACCTGTGACATCTAGTTTCAAACGCTTCATTATCCAACAAGCAACAAAGTAGGAATACATCGAATAATGTATCGAGAATAGTAACTGTAATATACTATTACATTTAAGGATAATTTCTGAAGCTATACCAGCAGAAGCAAAAAATAATGCATTACAAGTACATCAGCTATCCTAGAATGCAACGCAATTGTAAGTCACGCAAAACCATGTAGGAAACATTTCCAAAGCAGCAAGCTTCCATGTAATGACCGTAGCAACTGTCAAAGGACACATTCCAATCTTCAACGAAGCAGCAAATCATAATGGACAATCCTAAATCCAATTGAATGAATGGTATGGCTCACCTGTGACATCTAGTTTCAAACGCTTCATTCTCCCACAAGCAACAAAGTAGGAATACATCCAATAATGTATCGCGAATAGTAACTGTAATATACTATTACATTTAAGGACAATTTCTGAAGCTATACCAGCAGAAGCTAAAAATAATGCATTACAAGTACATCAGCTATCCTAGAATGCAACGCAATTGTAAGTCACGCAAAACCATGTAGGAAACATTTCCAAAGCAGCAAGCTTCCATGTAATGACCGTAGCAACTGTCAAAGGACACATTCCAATCTTCAACGAAGCAGCAAATCATAATGGACAATCCTAAATCCAATTGAATGAATGGTATGGCTCACCTGTGACATCTAGTTTCAAACGCTTCATTATCCAACAAGCGACAAAGTAGGAATACATCCAATAATGTATCGCGAATAGTAACTGTAATATACTATTACATTTAAGGATAATTTCTGAAGCTATACCAGCAGAAGCAAAAAATAATGCACTACAAGTACATCAGCTATCCTAGAATGCAACGCAATTGTAAGTCACGCAAAACCATGTAGGAAACTTTTCCAAAGGAGCAAGCTTTCATTTAATGACCGTAGCAACTGTCAGAGGACACATTCCAATCTTCAACGAAGCAGCAAATCATAACGGACAATCCTAAATCCAATTGAATGAATGGTATGGCTCACCTGTGACATCTAGTTTCAAACGCTTCATTGTCCAACAAGCAACAAAGTAGGAATACATCCAATACTGTATCGCGAATAGTAACTGTAATATACTATTACATTCAAGGATAATTACTGAAGCAATACTAGCAGATGCAAAAAATAATGCATTACAAGTACATCAGCTATCCTAGAATGCAACGCAATTGTAAGTCACGCAAAACCATGTAGGAAACATTTCCAAAGGAGCAAGCTTCCATTTAATGACCGTAGCAACTGTCAAAGGACACATTCCAATCTTCAACGAAGCAGCAAATCATAATGGACAATCCTAAATCCAATTGAATGAATGGTATGGCTCACCTGTGACATCTAGTTTCAAACGCTTCATTATCCTACAAGCAACAAAGTAGGAATACATCCAATAATGTATCGCGAATAGTAACTGTAATATACTATTACATTTAAGGATAATTTCTGAAGCTATACCAGCAGAAGCAAAAAATAATGCATTACAAGTACATCAGCTATCCTAGAATGCTACGCAATTGTAAGTCACGCAAAACCATGTAGGAAACATTTCCAAAGGAGCAAACGGTCATTCAACGATAATCTTACATTCCATACATTAATGGTTTCTTTATCGTGTATTCTTGCACGAGAGGGCAAGTATCTTTAACCCACCCACAGGCATGCAAAATAAAATTGCGATCGTCTATTATGGTTAGTCACTGAGCCATGGTGATATAACAATACACTCGTTTGCGGTAAGACAATGGAAAGAAACGTATTATCGTGAATATCTGCGTACGGTGATCTCCGTAATTAGATATGAAAGCGAATGATTGTGTAAAGTTTAGTATAGAAGCATGTAAATTTCAAATATATAAATTATATATACAGTAGGTTGAAAACATTGTCAGCAGGAGAATAAAGGCTGTGGAAAGGGAATGAAATAATGAATTATTCTTCAATAACACCATCCGATCAACATTAATTGGGGAAATATTGCTTCTCCTCCTTCAATAATATGAGAGAGAAATGCGTGTCGACCGACTAACAGTTATTGCGATGAATATTTTATAATTATTTGCTGTCGTCGAAGGTTACGCTACAGAAACTGTTGACAGGTCGGTGGCGCCATCTCTGTGAAGAGGGCTGAAACTGTTCGCGCGCGGTTATCGACAGTGTCGGTAACCGCTGGTGGCGCCATCTGTTGGTTACCGGCTGAAACAGAACCGCGAACAGTTTCGGCACTTTTACGAGAGATGGCGCCACAGCGACGTAAATAAAGTAACGATTTCTTTAATTGATAATTAATGCAGTAACGGTGGCGTTAATTGACACGTGTATTCATTGGGAATGCGTTTAACCTGTGTGACTTTATTCGGAATTGTTAATTATGTTAATTGTTTTTAATTAACCAATCAAAGTTGTGAAGGTTATAACCGCTGCATTGATGCTTGGTTTCTTCCCTTTCTCTTATTTAATATCGTGTCTCAGTGGTTTGCGTTCAGCGTATGATAATTAGTTAATAATAATATTACTTGTACTTTCAGATTTCTGGCAACAAGTGCTCAAATACATTGTAAAACAGTTAATTATCTGGAGCGCAGATCAGGAACACTACAAATATGATATTCATGGCGCACAGATTAATTCTTGGGCTCTTATTAAATTGTGTAGAAGATTCAAGAATTCCTAGAGCAACTGACGTTACTTGCTGGGTCAACGATGACGAAGAACTCTAAGAAACAGCTTAACCTAAGTTTAGGGCTACCAATTTACATATGTTTTATAGTTATATAAGACGCGTACATGAATTTATACAGATAGCTTATAACAATTAGTTTATAAGGAGACATTTGTATTTACCGAATGCTTAAGAAGTGACAATAAACGTTCAGTTATGGTTAATGAATGGTTAAATCATTTAACGACCCCTGCAACTATCCCAGCGCGAACCATTCCTATCCCTAAACGAGAAACAACTCGTAAAACACAACCTTACACACAATTTAATTAGTCGTAAGCAAATATATTGGTGGGTCGTTTTACAGATTAGTACAGATACTGTGCAATAATTAACTAATAAGTAGGAGTCTGTCAGTTCTTTTGTAAGGGTTTAGATGTTAAAGTATGGCAATAAACATTCGGTTATCGTTAAATAGTGGTTTAATCATTTAATGATCCCAGCAACTATCAAAGAAGGACACATTCCAATCTTCAACGAAGCAGCAATTCATAATGGACAACCCTAAATCCAATTGAATGGATGGTATGGCTCACCTTTGGCATCTAGTTTCAAACGCTTCATTCTCCAACAAGCAACAAAGTAGGAATACATCCAATACTGCATCGCGAATAGTAACTGTAATGTACTATTACATTTAAGGATAATTTCTGAAGCTATATTAGCAGAAGCAAAAAAAATAATGCATTACAAGTACATCAGCTATCCTAGAATGCAACGCAATTGTAAGTCACGCAAAACCATGTAGTAAACATTTCCAAAGGAACAAACGTTCATTCAACGAGGATCTTACATTCCATACATTAATGGTTTCTTTATCGTGTATTCTTGCAGGAAAAGGCAAGTATCTTTAATCTACCCAGAGGCATACAAAATAAAACTGTTATCGTGTATTATGGTTAGCCACATAACCATAGTGATTTAACAATACACTTCTTTGCGATAAGAAAGAAATTTCTTTGGAAAGAAATGTATTATCGGTGATCTCCATAATTAGATATCAAAGAGAATGATGGTGTAATGTTTAATATAGAAGCATTTAAATTACAAACCTATAAATTTCACACAGTAGGTTGAAATCATTGTCAGCAGAGGAATAAAGGTTGTTGGAAGGGGAATAAAATAATGAATTATTCTTCAATAACACCATCTGATTTACATTAATTTGGAAAATATTGCTTCTCATTCTTTAAAAATATGACAGGGAAATGCGTGTTAAGTAAATAGTAATTACTACGATGAATATTTTATATTTACTGTCATCGAAGGTTACATTATAGAAGCTATTGACTGTCCGGTTGCGCCATCTCTGTGAAAAGTGCTGAGACTGTTCGCAGTTCTGTTTCAACCGGTCACCAACAGATGGCGCCACCAGCGTGCTAGAACTTTGCTACACTGTCGATAACGACGTGCGTCTAGTTTCAGCGCTTTTACGCGAGATGGCGCCACTGTGGTTTGAATAAAGTAACGATTTATTGGTATATATTGGTCATATTGGTTCTGTGACTGCATCGTAAAGTGTTCGATTACCGACTGGCAGGACACATTGGCGTGCTCGGTATTTATATACTGGGGAAGGGTTCTCCCCACTCCTTTTTTTTTTTTTTTTTTTTTTTTTTTTTTTTTTTTTTTGCTTATCAATACCGTCGGTTAGGTCAGGTTTGGTCGGGTTGGGTTAGGTTGGGTTAGGTCAGGTTTGGTCGGGTTGGGTTAGGTTGGGTTAGGTCAGGTTTGGTCGGGTTGGGTTAGGTTGGGTTAGGTCAGGTTTGGTCGGGTTGGGTTAGGTTGGGTTAGGTCAGGTTTGGTCGGGTTGGGTTAGGTTGGGTTAGGTCAGGTTTGGTCGGGTTGGGTTAGGTTGGGTTAGGTCAGGTTTGGTCGGGTTGGGTTAGGTTGGGTTAGGTCAGGTTTGGTCGGGTTGGGTTAGGTTGGGTTAGGTCAGGTTTGGTCGGGTTGGGTTAGGTTGGGTTAGGTCAGGTTTGGTCGGGTTGGGTTAGGTTGGGTTAGGTCAGGTTTGGTCGGGTTGGGTTAGGTTGGGTTAGGTCAGGTTTGGTCGGGTTGGGTTAGGTTGGGTTAGGTCAGGTTTGGTCGGGTTGGGTTAGGTTGGGTTAGGTCAGGTTTGGTCGGGTTGGGTTAGGTTGGGTTAGGTCAGGTTTGGTCGGGTTGGGTTAGGTTGGGTTAGGTCAGGTTTGGTCGGGTTGGGTTAGGTTGGGTTAGGTCAGGTTTGGTCGGGTTGGGTTAGGTTGGGTTAGGTCAGGTTTGGTCGGGTTGGGTTAGGTTGGGTTAGGTCAGGTTTGGTCGGGTTGGGTTAGGTTGGGTTAGGTCAGGTTTGGTCGGGTTGGGTTAGGTTGGGTTAGGTCAGGTTTGGTCGGGTTGGGTTAGGTTGGGTTAGGTCAGGTTTGGTCGGGTTGGGTTAGGTTGGGTTAGGTCAGGTTTGGTCGGGTTGGGTTAGGTTGGGTTAGGTCAGGTTTGGTCGGGTTGGGTTAGGTTGGGTTAGGTCAGGTTTGGTCGGGTTGGGTTAGGTTGGGTTAGGTCAGGTTTGGTCGGGTTGGGTTAGGTTGGGTTAGGTCAGGTTTGGTCGGGTTGGGTTAGGTTGGGTTAGGTCAGGTTTGGTCGGGTTGGGTTAGGTTGGGTTAGGTCAGGTTTGGTCGGGTTGGGTTAGGTTGGGTTAGGTCAGGTTTGGTCGGGTTGGGTTAGGTTGGGTTAGGTCAGGTTTGGTCGGGTTGGGTTAGGTTGGGTTAGGTCAGGTTTGGTCGGGTTGGGTTAGGTTGGGTTAGGTCAGGTTTGGTCGGGTTGGGTTAGGTTGGGTTAGGTCAGGTTTGGTCGGGTTGGGTTAGGTTGGGTTAGGTCAGGTTTGGTCGGGTTGGGTTAGGTTGGGTTAGGTCAGGTTTGGTCGGGTTGGGTTAGGTTGGGTTAGGTCAGGTTTGGTCGGGTTGGGTTAGGTTGGGTTAGGTCAGGTTTGGTCGGGTTGGGTTAGGTTGGGTTAGGTCAGGTTTGGTCGGGTTGGGTTAGGTTGGGTTAGGTCAGGTTTGGTCGGGTTGGGTTAGGTTGGGTTAGGTCAGGTTTGGTCGGGTTGGGTTAGGTTGGGTTAGGTCAGGTTTGGTCGGGTTGGGTTAGGTTGGGTTAGGTCAGGTTTGGTCGGGTTGGGTTAGGTTGGGTTAGGTCAGGTTTGGTCGGGTTGGGTTAGGTTGGGTTAGGTCAGGTTTGGTCGGGTTGGGTTAGGTTGGGTTAGGTCAGGTTTGGTCGGGTTGGGTTAGGTTGGGTTAGGTCAGGTTTGGTCGGGTTGGGTTAGGTTGGGTTAGGTCAGGTTTGGTCGGGTTGGGTTAGGTTGGGTTAGGTCAGGTTTGGTCGGGTTGGGTTAGGTTGGGTTAGGTCAGGTTTGGTCGGGTTGGGTTAGGTTGGGTTAGGTCAGGTTTGGTCGGGTTGGGTTAGGTTGGGTTAGGTCAGGTTTGGTCGGGTTGGGTTAGGTTGGGTTAGGTCAGGTTTGGTCGGGTTGGGTTAGGTTGGGTTAGGTCAGGTTTGGTCGGGTTGGGTTAGGTTGGGTTAGGTCAGGTTTGGTCGGGTTGGGTTAGGTTGGGTTAGGTCAGGTTTGGTCGGGTTGGGTTAGGTTGGGTTAGGTCAGGTTTGGTCGGGTTGGGTTAGGTTGGGTTAGGTCAGGTTTGGTCGGGTTGGGTTAGGTTGGGTTAGGTCAGGTTTGGTCGGGTTGGGTTAGGTTGGGTTAGGTCAGGTTTGGTCGGGTTGGGTTAGGTTGGGTTAGGTCAGGTTTGGTCGGGTTGGGTTAGGTTGGGTTAGGTCAGGTTTGGTCGGGTTGGGTTAGGTTGGGTTAGGTCAGGTTTGGTCGGGTTGGGTTAGGTTGGGTTAGGTCAGGTTTGGTCGGGTTGGGTTAGGTTGGGTTAGGTCAGGTTTGGTCGGGTTGGGTTAGGTTGGGTTAGGTCAGGTTTGGTCGGGTTGGGTTAGGTTGGGTTAGGTCAGGTTTGGTCGGGTTGGGTTAGGTTGGGTTAGGTCAGGTTTGGTCGGGTTGGGTTAGGTTGGGTTAGGTCAGGTTTGGTCGGGTTGGGTTAGGTTGGGTTAGGTCAGGTTTGGTCGGGTTGGGTTAGGTTGGGTTAGGTCAGGTTTGGTCGGGTTGGGTTAGGTTGGGTTAGGTCAGGTTTGGTCGGGTTGGGTTAGGTTGGGTTAGGTCAGGTTTGGTCGGGTTGGGTTAGGTTGGGTTAGGTCAGGTTTGGTCGGGTTGGGTTAGGTTGGGTTAGGTCAGGTTTGGTCGGGTTGGGTTAGGTTGGGTTAGGTCAGGTTTGGTCGGGTTGGGTTAGGTTGGGTTAGGTCAGGTTTGGTCGGGTTAGGTTAGGTTAGGTTAGGTTAGGTTTGGTAGGTTAGGTTAGGTTAGGTTAGGTAGGTTTGGTAGGTTAGGTTAGGTTGGTTAGGTAGGTTTGGTAGGTTGGTTAGGTTAGGTTAGGTTAGGTTGGTTAGGTTAGGTTAGGTTAGGTTAGGTTAGGTTAGGTTAGGTTAGGTTAGGTTAGGTTAGGTTAGGTTAGGTTAGGTTAGGTTAGGTTAGGTTAGGTTAGGTTAGGTTAGGTTAGGTTAGGTTAGGTTAGGTTAGGTTAGGTTAGGTTAGGTTAGGTTAGGTTAGGTTAGGTTAGGTTAGGTTAGGTTAGGTTAGGTTAGGTTAGGTTAGGTTAGGTTAGGTTAGGTTAGGTTAGGTTAGGTTAGGTTAGGTTAGGTTAGGTTAGGTTAGGTTAGGTTAGGTTAGGTTAGGTTAGGTTAGGTTAGGTTAGGTTAGGTTAGGTTAGGTTAGGTTAGGTTAGGTTAGGTTAGGTTAGGTTAGGTTAGGTTAGGTTAGGTTAGGTTAGGTTAGGTTAGGTTAGGTTAGGTTAGGTTAGGTTAGGTTAGGTTAGGTTAGGTTAGGTTAGGTTAGGTTAGGTTAGGTTAGGTTAGGTTAGGTTAGGTTAGGTTAGGTTAGGTTAGGTTAGGTTAGGTTAGGTTAGGTTAGGTTAGGTTAGGTTAGGTTAGGTTAGGTTAGGTTAGGTTAGGTTAGGTTAGGTTAGGTTAGGTTAGGTTAGGTTAGGTTAGGTTAGGTTAGGTTAGGTTAGGTTAGGTTAGGTTAGGTTAGGTTAGGTTAGGTTAGGTTAGGTTAGGTTAGGTTAGGTTAGGTTAGGTTAGGTTAGGTTAGGTTAGGTTAGGTTAGGTTAGGTTAGGTTAGGTTAGGTTAGGTTAGGTTAGGTTAGGTTAGGTTAGGTTAGGTTAGGTTAGGTTAGGTTAGGTTAGGTTAGGTTAGGTTAGGTTAGGTTAGGTTAGGTTAGGTTAGGTTAGGTTAGGTTAGGTTAGGTTAGGTTAGGTTAGGTTAGGTTAGGTTAGGTTAGGTTAGGTTAGGTTAGGTTAGGTTAGGTTAGGTTAGGTTAGGTTAGGTTAGGTTAGGTTAGGTTAGGTTAGGTTAGGTTAGGTTAGGTTAGGTTAGGTTAGGTTAGGTTAGGTTAGGTTAGGTTAGGTTAGGTTAGGTTAGGTTAGGTTAGGTTAGGTTAGGTTAGGTTAGGTTAGGTTAGGTTAGGTTAGGTTAGGTTAGGTTAGGTTAGGTTAGGTTAGGTTAGGTTAGGTTAGGTTAGGTTAGGTTAGGTTAGGTTAGGTTAGGTTAGGTTAGGTTAGGTTAGGTTAGGTTAGGTTAGGTTAGGTTAGGTTAGGTTAGGTTAGGTTAGGTTAGGTTAGGTTAGGTTAGGTTAGGTTAGGTTAGGTTAGGTTAGGTTAGGTTAGGTTAGGTTAGGTTAGGTTAGGTTAGGTTAGGTTAGGTTAGGTTAGGTTAGGTTAGGTTAGGTTAGGTTAGGTTAGGTTAGGTTAGGTTAGGTTAGGTTAGGTTAGGTTAGGTTAGGTTAGGTTAGGTTAGGTTAGGTTAGGTTAGGTTAGGTTAGGTTAGGTTAGGTTAGGTTAGGTTAGGTTAGGTTAGGTTAGGTTAGGTTAGGTTAGGTTAGGTTAGGTTAGGTTAGGTTAGGTTAGGTTAGGTTAGGTAGGTTAGGTTAGGTTAGGTTAGGTTAGGTTAGGTTAGGTTAGGTTAGGTTAGGTTAGGTTAGGTTAGGTTAGGTTAGGTTAGGTTAGGTTAGGTTAGGTTAGGTTAGGTTAGGTTAGGTTAGGTTAGGTTAGGTTAGGTTAGGTTAGGTTAGGTTAGGTTAGGTTAGGTTAGGTTAGGTTAGGTTAGGTTAGGTTAGGTTAGGTTAGGTTAGGTAGGTTAGGTTAGGTTAGGTTAGGTTAGGTTAGGTTAGGTTAGGTTAGGTTAGGTTAGGTTAGGTTAGGTTAGGTTAGGTTAGGTTAGGTTAGGTTAGGTTAGGTTAGGTTAGGTTAGGTTAGGTTAGGTTAGGTTAGGTTAGGTTAGGTTAGGTTAGGTTAGGTTAGGTTAGGTTAGGTTAGGTTAGGTTAGGTTAGGTTAGGTTAGGTTAGTTAGGTTAGGTTAGGTTAGGTTAGGTTAGGTTAGGTTAGGTTAGGTTAGGTTAGGTTAGGTTAGGTTAGGTTAGGTTAGGTTAGGTTAGGTTAGGTTAGGTTAGGTTAGGTTAGGTTAGGTTAGGTTAGGTTAGGTTAGGTTAGGTTAGGTTAGGTTAGGTTAGGTTAGGTTAGGTTAGGTTAGGTTAGGTTAGGTTAGGTTAGGTTAGGTTAGGTTAGGTTAGGTTAGGTTAGGTTAGGTTAGGTTAGGTTAGGTTAGGTTAGGTTAGGTTAGGTTAGGTTAGGTTAGGTTAGGTTAGGTTAGGTTAGGTTAGGTTAGGTTAGGTTAGGTTAGGTTAGGTTAGGTTAGGTTAGGTTAGGTTAGGTTAGGTTAGGTTAGGTTAGGTTAGGTTAGGTTAGGTTAGGTTAGGTTAGGTTAGGTTAGGTTAGGTTAGGTTAGGTTAGGTTAGGTTAGGTTAGGTTAGGTTAGGTTAGGTTAGGTTAGGTTAGGTTAGGTTAGGTTAGGTTAGGTTAGGTTAGGTTAGGTTAGGTTAGGTTAGGTTAGGTTAGGTTAGGTTAGGTTAGGTTAGGTTAGGTTAGGTTAGGTTAGGTTAGGTTAGGTTAGGTTAGGTTAGGTTAGGTTAGGTTAGGTTAGGTTAGGTTAGGTTAGGTTAGGTTAGGTTAGGTTAGGTTAGGTTAGGTTAGGTTAGGTTAGGTTAGGTTAGGTTAGGTTAGGTTAGGTTAGGTTAGGTTAGGTTAGGTTAGGTTAGGTTAGGTTAGGTTAGGTTAGGTTAGGTTAGGTTAGGTTAGGTTAGGTTAGGTTAGGTTAGGTTAGGTTAGGTTAGGTTAGGTTAGGTTAGGTTAGGTTAGGTTAGGTTAGGTTAGGTTAGGTTAGGTTAGGTTAGGTTAGGTTAGGTTAGGTTAGGTTAGGTTAGGTTAGGTTAGGTTAGGTTAGGTTAGGTTAGGTTAGGTTAGGTTAGGTTAGGTTAGGTTAGGTTAGGTTAGGTTAGGTTAGGTTAGGTTAGGTTAGGTTAGGTTAGGTTAGGTTAGGTTAGTCGCTTCTGGAACGCCGATGCGAACGGACGTGTTTTGAGAGAGCTCCGCGTCAAAATAGAAAATTTTTGGAAAATAGTGATGGGTGTGAGATCCGTATGAAAAAGGAACAAGTAGTGGCGGACACAAGTGAAAACGATATGTGAATAATAGTGGAAAACTAGTTAATTAGGGAGTTATAAGGAAATATAGAAAGGAAAGATGACAATTGACAGTTTAGAAGAGAAGCGACTATTGCACTATTGTACTTTCTGTAATTAACTTAAGTAACTTAAGTTATTAGCTTTTAATACCATAAGTAGGAAAGATCTAAAGTATAAGTAAATAATACTATGATTATAAAATCTAGAAGAAAACTGAATAAGAACAGGAAAATCAGAGATAGAATGTAATCTATTGCAAAGAATACTAGAATGGATGAGTGAGTGGAGTATAAATGGTGATTAATTTATAAAGAGAATATATAGGTATGCAATTGAATGGATGTTAATAAAGGAAAAATATAAAATAAATTAAAATTAAAAAGAGAGAAAGGGCAAGTGTGATATGAGTGAATGAATATGGAAATGAGTGAAAGGAAAGTGGGTTATGACTGGTGAATGGTAAAATAGTGGAACAATTATTATTGTAATAAACTCTACTATTTTAATCGAAAATAAGATAGGGCAATAGGTAATAATAGAAATAAACAAAAAGATTATAGAGGTTAATAGTAACTAGCGAAGTTTCAAAAGATTAATAAAAGGATTAAGGGGTGGAAAAAGTGACAGGTGACGGTGTAACTGACAAGGACAGGGGGAAAACGGATTATTGAGGGGAAAGCAGGAGAGGAAAAGAAGGAAATAACACCATGGAGGGTGAGTCTGCATTAATGCATGATAAAGGAGATGGAAATTGGGTAACAAGGTGACTGGGAAGCGTAAATTAAGGAAAAATAGGAATGAGTACGTGCGGGAATAAGAGACGCGTAATGGCGAGGAAAGAGAACAGTTAAGATCGTGAATTTATGCTATTGGTCGGTCGAGTGACCTTGAAAACAATTCTAGAGCAGCGATTGGCTGCTGAAATGACGTCAGAGCCCCATGCGCAGAGTGCGCATGCTCGGTTTACGTTGATTGGCCGAATTAGTGAGAAGAAAAGCGGCGATTGGCGGACGGAGAATCACATAATCGTATGAGAATGAATGCGCATGCGCACCGCGACGCGATTGGCTGTGATCGCGTGACGCAAACATCCCGAACGACATCGCGATTGGTAGCTGGATGGCCCTGAAAATCAGTACGCATGCGTGGTATAAGGTGATTGGCCAAGGAAGCTGAAAACACGCGAGATGATTGGTCGATAGCGTGACCCTGAAACACGTAATGCAAGCCCATTGGACACAACAGAACATACGTCATCTTGTTGGCGATCCTGATTGGCTGCTACACGACCTTGTGGCAGCATTCCGGCTAATGCGCGTGCGCTGTAATACACGATTGGTGGGTTTCGCGTGACGTAAAGTTAATCCGCGATCGTGATTGGTTGACTAGCGCGTGACGTCAATTTTTCAGACGCTAATACGCATGCGCGTAGCGTCTCCTATTGGAATCTGATTGGGTTAGAATCTTATACGTCATTTTTCACGGGGTAGCGTCATTGGCCAGTTAATGGCCTTGACTGGATATAAAGTGTAACACGCAGGCGCAGGAGCCCATGATTGGTCGATCAAGCGACCTTGAAAATGATGCTAGAGTAGCGATTGGCTGTCGAAATGACGTCAGCATACTATTTTTCGGCAGTGCGCATGCTCGGTATACGCCGATTGGTCGAAATAGAGAGAAGATAGCGGCGATTGGTGGACGGAGAATCGCACAATCGCAGGAAGATAAAATGCGCATGCGCGATGTGACGCGATTGGCTGCGATCGCGTGACGCAGATATTTAAAGACAAATGATTGGCTGATAGTAGAACACGAGCAGAGATTGGTCGTACGAGAGAATACTACGTCATTTCGAACGGGATTGTGATTGGTAGTCGGACGGCCTTGAGATTTAGTACGCATGCGTCGTAAGCGATGATTGGCCAAGGAAGTCGAGAATATGCGAAATGATTGGTCGATTGTGCGACCTTGAAGCACGTAACGCACGCTCATTGGATGCAATAGAGCATACGTCATCTTGTCGGCGATCCTGATTGGCTGCCACTCGACCTTGTGGCAGCACTTCGGCTTATGCGCATGCGCTGTAACACATGATTGGTGGGCTTCGCGTGACGTCAATCTAACCCGCGACTGTGATTGGCCGACTAGCGCGTGACGTCAAATTTTAGATGCTAATACGCATGCGCGAAGAGCTTCCTATTGGCAATTGGAGATGCTACGTCATTTTGAGCAGCGAATAGGATTATCGATTCAAGCGACCTTGTAATATATCTAGAATTTGATTGGGTCAAGAATATTACGTCATTTTCACGGCGCATCGTCATTGGTCAGTCAATGGCCTTGATTAGATAAAATTCGCAGTACGCAGGCGCAGGAGCCTATGATTGGCTGTTCAAAATGACGTCAGCATGGCCAAATTAACCCTCGGTATGATTGTATGGGTGATATACGTGCTACCTGCCACACGGAATGTAGGACTTAGTGCACCGGCGAGCGCGCTGGGGTGAGGTTGTCCCCTGGCGGGCTCGGGGGAGGTGGAGAAAGGTGGTTACTCCACCTTCACTCCACCCGGTGCAGTCCTAAGGGACAGGGGTGGGGGGTGGGGGGTATGATGGGTGAGGGGGGCGGGGAGGGGGGGGGGTGTACATGAAGTGTGGCAGGCATCTACCTTACCGACTGTAGGCAACCGGCAGGTAAGTTACCGACGGTGGAACCAGTTACCGATTGCTATTAATAGATGGGAAAAAACTTGAACTTCCGGCAACCGACTTCCGGTGGTCGGTGCCAAGAAGACGTCTCTCGTGAGTACCCATAAATTAAGTTATTTATTTTATGAATTTTTTCACAATATTCAATAATGATAAGTTACCGATACTCGGTAACACGGTCGGTAATTTTTTCCAAAATTTATTATCAGAACATAGCGATTTTTTGTGTAGGTATTACATTTGTCCTCCTCATCACAGCCACCACTTCCTGTAGTGGTAAAAGCTAAGTTGGTAAGTTACCGACGGCCAACAAACCGGTCGGTAATAGCCGTAGCTATAACGCGAATAAAGGACCGACGGACGATAATCCGGCCGGTAATTAACAAAATTTTTATTTTTTAATAATTTTAAAAATATTGGTAAAAGCGTCACCCACAGTCAAGTAATTTTTGCTAACGAAAAGGGTGGTTCGGGTGTGGAGGAGTGAATGATTTCAGATGATTTTAGATGAATTAAATATTATTAGATGAATTAAATATAAAAATCCTGTATTCGCATGTCACAGTACAGTTATACACATGCATATATATATGTTTAGCTATGCATGCGTACATATATATACATTAGGAGTATTTATACACATAATTGCGGGCATATTTGATACTCTATTCACCAGATATATTATATACCTATCTGAGTTAGAACTTACCTGAGTAAATACTCACCTGAGATAACACCCGGGGAAAATACCTATAAATAGCAAATGGAAAATACTTACCTGTGAAATACCTACGCGAGAGCACCAACGATCGACGGTTATCCACACGAGGAGACAGTTGGACCTGCGAAAGTAGACTGTTGAACCTGTGGAAGAAAATTGCAGAAGAGCTACATACTTACCTAGACACTTATCCTACGATATGGTTATACTTATACCTATCTAACTATAACTATATCTGCACCCACCTAATTATACTTACCTACTTATATTTATACTTACCTACTTATACTTACTTACTTATGTAAATAACTGGACTGATCAACTGTTGACGACCCGGCATGTTTAATGGACTACTCTACTTATTAAAACAATCATGATGGACACCAGTATAACAGAAAAAACTTACGGTGCAGGGGGAATCGGTACCCCCAGTACCGGTCCGACTGTGGGTGGTCGAGCGGGCCCCAGCGGATCGTCATCCAGCAACCGTGGAGCGTTCGAAGTAGTTAACCGGGCTTCGGCGTTCAATATGGCTACCGGTGATAGCGAAGATAGTGATGGGGAAAGAGCAGCAACGAAAGTTGCTAAAAACACATCTAGAGGGTTGATGCAACCCGATATAAAAATAATGTCGGACCTAGCGGAACAACTGATGAGTCTCACGTATAAAATAAGAAAAGCATATTTAGGTAGCAGGAACCTGAATAGAGAGGTGAGACTAATAGCCGACGAAAAAATTGCGGAATTAAACGACGAGCTATATCGGAGGATAAGAGGAGAAGGGGATATAGCGCTGATTTGGGAATGGCCTACGAGGATCACAGACATCTGTGCTCCCATCCTTAACAGCAGGAGATTTAGCGAAACGATAACAGCGGAAATTAAGAATTACATACAGAAGGGTAGCACACATATAGCATTGGGTGCTACTGAGATGATCGTAGGGAACAGCTCTGAAATGAGAACTATGTCAGACGATAGACACCCGAAGGTCATGGAAGATCAGGTGATAACCAGGGAGAAGCTGGAGCTAGTAGGTAGCCCCATGAGGAGCTACTTGGAAAAAAAGAGGAAGAGAGCTAATAATAAAAGCAGCCCATCGCAGGAGAATTCGCCTACGAAGGTAACACCACCTAGTAAAAGGTGGGAAGAGGACGTAGAGCCTGGGGCTAAAAAAATGACTGATTATCGCGGGATAGTAACTATTAGAATTAAGGTAAATGAAAATGGGACATTTATCACCAAGCTAAAGGCTATTAAAACTAAAGTAAACACGGAGGGAGTAAAAATACTAGGGGTTAGAAAGTGCCGGGATGCCGAAGATATCCTAATTAAGGTACTCAACGAAGCAGAGGCCGAAATCCTGGCAGAAAAGCTAAGGGGCGCCGGAGAGACGGTGGAAATACTGACGGACTTCAAAAAGAGGCTACATATTTTAAATCTAGACGCATCCGTTGAGGATGAAGAACTTAGAAGTAGTGTAAGCCGTATATCGGAGACCGCGATAGGAAATATTAAGATTATTTACAGAAGAGAAGGATTTGCAGGCTCACAATCGGCTTGCATTGAACTGCCGGGGAGAGCACTTAAAACTTGCCTAAGTAAAGGGTCGAGCCTCCAAGTGGGTTGGACCAAGTGCAAAATTAGAGAATACGCAATGACGAGGGCATGTTTTAGATGCATGAGGGCTGGACATAGGGCTGCAAATTGCCCGAATCAACCTGAAAAAAAATGCTATAAATGTGGGAGCAATGATCATTTGATGCAAGCATGCAAAAGGGACAATGTTAGACAATCTAGCAGCAGCGAGGAAAAATACTTACCTAGTCGTTACTTACCTGGACCTGTTGATAGTAGAGCACGAGATGATAACCTGGAGCATCCGGGGGAACCTGAAAATAAAGGAAAAAAGGTTAGCAAAATAATTAAAGGAAGATCCAACTCCCCGGTCTCTACGGAAATCCGTAGAATGGCCAAGGAGCTGGAACGGAGGGAGAATAATAGCGGGAATAATGGTAATAGGGGCGTAAGCAAGGCACGTCTTATTACCATAGGACAGACCAAGATGGAAGGGAATAAAGAGTATAGGGACATAGGTACGCAGACTATGGAAGTAGGCCTGGAATATGACAGAAATGAACCTAGGACTGTAGACAATAGCATGACCTGGAGTCAAGTGGTTAAAAAGAGAGGAAGAATAAATAGGACAAGTATGGAAGGAACGGCAAGGAACAGGACAAGAGGGAATGGTAGGAACGACCTGGACCAAGCAGTAGTCCCCGAAGAACTGAAACAACGGAAGACGCAGGCCAGACCCACGGAAAAATGGCTTAATAGTAAGGCCATCTATGTCTCTATGGAGGATAAAAACTTCATGGATACATTGGTGCACATTAAGAGCAGGGTACAGTGTCCTACTGGGGATACAGGAATTAGAAAAATTAGGAAGACTAGAACAGGTGCAGTCCTGTTAGAACTAGAGGATAATGCGCTAGCACAGGAATGGAGGGAAAGGATAATGGGAACTGAGCAGGAGGGGAAAATAACCGCGAGAATCCTGTCTAGGAAAATGGTAGCCAAAATTAGAGGCTTAGACATTCTAACAGAGGCTAAAGATGTCATTGGCGCAATAGGAGAAGCCACAGCGGCTACCCCTGAGGAACTGGAGCAAGTCCAGCTACTCAGGATGATAGACGAACCGTGGCAAGAGAGGGTTGCCATTGTAAGGGTCCCCGTAAGGCTTGCCAACGTACTTAAAAACACTAAGGGGATTAAGATCGGCTGGACGATCAATAAAGTGAGAATTTTAGATAAGCCTAGCGTTAAGTGTAGCACATGTAAGCAATGGGGACACGATATGTCCAGGTGTAGAAAAGTTAGCAGCGCTCTTGAGGAAAGACTGCTCAAACCGGACATTGAAGGAAGGTACGAGAAAGCGAGGAGCACACCTGTTGACTGGGCGATAGCGGAGACAGAAAGAATATTTAGGGAGCAATTGGTGAACCTGGATAGCGAGTCATCAACTTACGATGGAAATTAAAATCACACAGGCAAACTTGAACAACTCTACGGCGGCGATGGATGTCCTGATAAGTTATATGGACATCAACGGCTCTGAAATTGCCATAGTGGCTGAGCCACCTAAAAACAGAAGTGGGGTCTGGATCACCAGTTTATGCGGCAAGGCAGCGATCGGGTTGCGAGGGGGACTTGCAGGGCGAGCATGTATCCTAGAACAAAAACACAACGTAGTAGCTATTAATATTAATGCTATGGTGATTATTAGCTGCTACTTCCCACCTAGCCTGGACTTTTTAATGTTCGAAAGGAGGTGGGGGGATACTATGGAGCTGATAAGAGAACTAAGGATCAAAGGGAATAGTCTAATAATAATAGCTGGTGATTTTAATGCCCAAGACTATCCCTGGGCAATGAGGAGCGACAGGAGAGGTAAACTAATAACAGAATCGCTCATAGTACATGATATTATTTGCCTGAACGACGGCAGTCCAACATGTGTTAGATGGAACGGTTGCACAGCGATAGATGCAACGTTTATAACATCTAATTTAGCCAGGAATATCTCGGGCTGGCACGTAAGCACAGAAGAGACACTGAGCGACCACAGATTTATTTCATACTGTGTGCATGATGCACACAAGGACACTAAGGGACGTAACCATCGCAGAAACCCAACTAATAGTGTAACATGCAAGAATAAGAAGAGGTGGGCAGCTGACAGTGTAAAAATAGGCAAACTAAAAGAGGAGATCAACAACTGGGAAGTGAGCGAGATTCCCAATAACATAGACTCTCCAGAACAAAGGGTAGCTACGTTCTACGAAAAGATCGAGAGAATTTGTGATTGCACGATGAAAGCAATTAAAACGGGAGCCCCTAGACGAAAAAATGTCTACTGGTGGAATGAGCATACGGCGAAGGCCAGAAAGGAATGCAACGCCGCGAGAAGAGCACTATCCAGAGCTAGATCCAAAGCTATTGCTAGGATTGAACAAGCTGTAAATAGGTATAGAATAGCTAGAAATAAGTACAGGCTGGCCATTAAAAATAGTAAATG
Organism: Xylocopa violacea; assembly: GCA_963969225.1. Lineage (NCBI taxonomy): Eukaryota > Metazoa > Arthropoda > Insecta > Hymenoptera > Apidae > Xylocopa > Xylocopa violacea. Next base: position 21,671,998 of record CAXAJV010000015.1, read on the forward strand.
GAAGGCTTGGAAGGAGCTAATTAAGGACATTGACAAAAACCCTTGGGGGTTAGCGTACAAAATAGTTAATAATAAGCTTAGGGTACCTACCTGTGGGGGTATACTTACCTTAGATGACGAAGAAGTCCGGCGGGTGACTGGCGAGCTGTTCCCTCCTGGTCCCTCCCTGGACGACCTGAAAGAAGAAGAAAAACAACTAATTATAGAAAACAATAAGGCTGAAATGGAAATTGACAACAGCGAGGTACTGGCTGCAGCTAGACGTATTAATAGTAAGAAGGCACCTGGTCCGGATAATGTACCCGGCATTATAATTAAAAAACTCGGCTTAGCTAAGCCTGAGATCATAAGGCGTGTTATGCAAGCGCAGATGAATTGCGTTACCTTCCCGCAGATATGGAAACGGGCTCGCATAGTTATGATCCCAAAAATAGGCGTGGATGGAGCCATTATCAAGTTTAGACCGATATGCCTCATAGATGTGATGGGTAAGGTATTCGAACGAATAATAGCCACCAGGATAGACAGACACCTGGCCACAACGAATTGGCTCGATGAACGCCAGTTCGGATTTAGGACGGGT